>OX401968.1:3897959-5188113 GCA_947859335.1 Tortricodes alternella | reverse complement strand
GGAGGGGTCTCACAAATGTCACGAACTGTGACAAGGATGGGGGAGGGGTCAAAAAATCACGAAATTAGTGTGACGTACTTTATGGATGACCCCAAAGACAAAAAATGAAGCGACAAAAAAATCCATATAATTATCGAACCTGTCCACAAAACTTCACGAGAACGGCTGTTTTAGCCAAAAAAGGTGCATTTACATACATACATATTATCATAAATTAAGTATAACCAGATAGGTCAACTCCATACATTGAAATGTGACCACCTCAAACCCCCGTATTCGTAGATGGCGCTAGGGAGCAACCCTTTATTTACAAAGCCTCTAGGATTTCAGCGCCATCTGTCAGTTTTCTTTGAAAATACATGAAAGAATAACTGTTTCTGGTTATGGATCTTTGGAAAAAGAATCGCAGATGGCGCTATTTTAGGAATAGCATAAGCAATTTCGCAAAACGATACCCAGCAGCGCCGTATAAAAATAATTAGGTAAAATTTCATGACGCGACCATAGCTTCATGGCGTGAGGTCGGTAGGTAAGTACCGTGCGCTCCCCGCTTCTGACGTCACGCCACGGAGAGGTTTAATATATTTAATATGCGTATTTCAGATGATCAAGCAATTTTTTAATGATTTGAATTTTTCATATTTATATTTATATTAAAATATGATACATTCTTTTTAAATATAAGTACATAGTGTAATTTAATAAGTTCTCATTCTTCATCGATATTTTGCACGAACTCATGCGGCACCTTAAAATCTATATCTGAGGATTCATGTAGCCTCCGAAAACGAATCCGTTTCCGTTCTCAGAATTACAAAAAGCGGCCAATTGCGAGTCGGACTCGTCCATGAAGGGTTCCGTGATTTATGAGGTGTTAAAAAAAACTACTTACTAGATCTCGTTCAAACCAATTTTCGGTGGAAGTTTACATGGTAATGTACATCATATTTTTTTTTAGTTTTATCATTCTCTTATTTTAGAAGTTACAGGGGGGGACACACATTTAACCACTTTGGAAGTGTCTCTCGCGCCAACTATTCAGTTTAAAAAAAAAAGATCTTAGAAACCTCAATATCATTTTTGAAGACCTACCATAGATAGGGACGTATGGGTTTTATGAAAAAGAATTTTTTGAGTTACAGTTCTAAGTAGAGGAACCCCCAAAATTTATTGTTTTTTTTTCTTCTATTTTTGTGTGACAATCTTAATGCGGTTCACAGAATACATCTACTTACCAAGTTTCAATAGCATAGTTCTTATAGTTTCGGAAAAAAGTGTCTGTGACATACGGACGGACGGACGGACGGACGGACGGACGGACAGACAGACAGACAGACAGACAGACAGACTGACAGACAGACAGACAGACAGACAGACAGACAGGCAGACAGACAGACAGACATGATGAATCTATAAGGGTTCTGTTTTTTGCTATTTGGCTACGGAACCCTAAAAATGGCGGCCATTTTCAAAACTGGGCACCGTTAATCAAATAGTTAACTTCGTTAATCGCTACTGCGTTCCTAACAAAGTTAACTTCGTTAAACGTTACAGCGTTACATTACGGAAGATTTAACGGAAGTTAACGTTAATCGTTCATTGGTAACTCGTTATAGAAGTAGGTATGCCGTTGCGTTACGTATTTACTTATACAAAATATTGGTATTGTGCTATGAAAGTTTAGGCAGGACATGAAACATTAGTAAAAATTGGGTACCTACTTATTGCATTAGAGTTTGTAATAATACCTATTACCTATTTAGAGATCAAATTCAAATCAAAAGCTATCTGACATAACCCGCGCAGTGTTCTTTTGGCAAATAGGTACTAAATAACGTTTAACGGACTTTAATTGTTTTAACGGAGTTTAATGAGTCCGTTAACAATTTCAGAAGTTAACTTAAAAGTTAATCCGTTACTCGAAATGTTAACTTCGTTAATTAACGATCAACGGATTAACGGTCATGTGTCCAGCCAGCTATGGCATGGCTGGGCACCGTTAATGAAATAATTAACTTCGTTAATCGCTAATCCGTTAATAAAAAGCTTTAATTCGTTAAACGTTAAAGAGTTACATTTCGCAAGATTTAACGGAAGTTAAAGTTAATCGTTAACACGTGATAGAAATTCCATTTTATGTATCGTTAATGTTAGTGATTTACTTACTAATAACAAAAATTATGGTATGGACTGTGGAGGTTTAGGCAGGACATAGGACATAAAAAATGTATACCTAAAAGAAGGGTCTACGCGCGATGACCGCGGCCGGCTAGCCCGACCCGAGCGTAGGCATACCTACTTACTAGTCAGGCGTGTTTTGCGCTCGCGGTGCCGTAGATACGCTCGGTGTCCTTTTGGCAACCAGTAGGTACTTCACTTAATTAACGATTAACGGACATTAGTTGTTTTAACGGAAGTTAATGAGTCCGTTAACAATTTAAAAAGTTAACAATTTAACTTCGTTAATTAAGATTTACGGATTAACGGTCTTGTGCCCAGCTATGACTAGTTGATGCGTGTCTTCGACCTTGGTCATTTACCAGCGCAAGCGGCCATGGACATAGATACCTAACTCCGCGTAATGCCTAGGTACGAGCGCGCGGGTCAATTTATGATTGTCAGACGAAATGTGGGATGAAATGAGAGACGAGATTACTTCGAGAATGACGTCACATAGCTGGTGAGAGCCCGTTGATATGTTTGTATGTATCTGCGCAATTATCTTAAAATACGTCCGTACTAACTTACAAGATTAAATGCCATTGTTATTACATTACCTACCTACTTTATTTTATTAATTATACATTTCTCTTTAAGGGTTCCGTACCTTAAGGGTACTAATGTTTTCCATAGGAAACTTCAATATACAGACGTAGCTCTGTTACAAGTTTATAAAATAGGATATTTTGACGACGCGGTTAGCTTAGTTGATAGTGACCCTGCCTCCGAAGCTGGCGTTCCGGGTTCGATCCCCGGTGAGGGAAAATAATTTACGTGTTCAGCAACAATGTTTTTTTTAAATCTTAGATGTTTCCTACGTATTTAAGTATTTATTTATATTTATAAGTATGTATATCTGGTATCTATGACCTTTTATATGAAAACCATTGTTATCGGTCAAATTAGTCACATCACAATGCACAAACGAAAAAGTACGATACAATTGTGTAAGATGGCGCTAAAACAGATTTTTCGTATATTACTTAAAATTATTAAGTGAATGCTTTTAGGTCATTGAACGTATAATTTTGATTATTCATACATAAAAACCTTAAAAGTAAATGAATCATTAAATTTTCAGACATGAAATCGATAGATTTGAAATATATTAAATGACCATGTGCATACTAGCGACATCTGTTTACACTTTTCTTAAATAAGTAATCCACCGAGGGCATGGTTTCTCTAGGTCTTATTCCTCTATGATATTATCACGCCCGAAATCCCCAATGGGGTGAGCAGAGCCACAAGACTATTTGTGGCCACGTTCGATTAATTAGTCCTAAGATGGTATGATGAACCGTAAGGTGACAGGTGATCAGCCCATCGCCCATACAGATAGTCCACCATGTTGGAGAGGACCCGTCCCTTAGTCGACTTTTACGACATGCCAGGATGATAAGCATCTGCACGCATTCTATGCTATTTCTTCACTCCCAGTGCAGCAGAGGAGTAAAGGTGCATTTTAAGGTTAGAAACTTGTTTAGATAAGACAAGTACGGATTAATCCATTGTATATGGATGCAGTTACCTGCCTGAAAATTATCTCTATAACATAATAAAATATTTAGAAACCATTGAAAGAAACCTACCGGTAATTCGATAAAAAGATTGCTTAGTTATGTTATATGTTTTTTTCGCTTTGTATTTATTTTTAATCCCTGGTTCGTAATCGGTTTTCAACAAGCGGTTAATATAGATCATGAAACCGGTTCTGTTCATCAATTAACCGGTTAATAAAGGGAACGGATTTAAACAAACAAAGATCATTTAGGTTACCGGTTAATACAGAGATTAAATTTAACGACTCGCGCTAACCAATATTAAACAGTTTACGAACCCATATAAAGAGCTCTAATAGTGTGTAAAAGAGATGGCATGTAACTTGCCCTTTAAACCCATCAAATTTTTGTAGTGGTAGACCTAAACAGTAATCCTTACTAGATGATTACTGTTCGAACGGGCCGGCTCGACCGGGGCAGTACCACACTCTCACAGAATATCGGCGTAAAGTAATAGCTTGCTATAACGTTTCGTACGGTGAGTGACGAGATCCGGAGGCCTATTCCCTCATCCCCATCCCATCCCCATTCCCCACCCTCCCTAGACTGGCAACGCATTGGCAGCACCTCTGGTGTTGCAGATGTCCATGGGCGGCGGTGACCACTTTCCATCAGGTGGGCCGTCTGTCTGTTTGTCAGTCTACTCCTTTCTCTGAAGGCCGGCAACGCATCCGTGATCCCCTGGTGTTGCGGGTGTCCATGGGCGGTGGTGATTGCTTACCATCAGGTAACCCGCCTGCTCGTTTGCCACCCTCTTAACATAAAAAAAACAAAGAAAAATAACCGGTATTTTTTTCTACAGATACGAAAATTGTAAATAATCGGTTTCTCAATTAACCGGTTAAAATAACTGTCACCGCAACCTAAATCGAAGTCATTTCCGGTTCGGGGCCAACGACTGAAATCGATTTGAAAAATTAACCGGTTTCCGACTAATTTGAAAATGTTTCTTTCCAGGTCCTTTTCGAGTACAACATAGCATTAGGGGAAGACAAGACACGGCACGGCAGCCATCAAAAGTTACATTACATTTTCGGCTTTATCCTGATCAGGTTAAGGTTTAATTTAATTTAAATATTACTTATATTTTATTGCATAAACAACAGACTTAATAGGAGAATTCTCTACCAGTCAACCTTTGGGTGTAACAGAGATCTGGATAGTAGGTAGAGTTTAGAAAAACAATTTATGTTTGATGTTTAAAGATAATTTTAAAAGTTTGTAATGGTAATGCCCTTTGACCGGAGTCATTATAGGGTGACGACGTAAAGTGCCAAAAGCGCCACGGTCATCTTTATAAGACAAAATTAATACAGATTATGGTATAAGCGTATCTGAACACCCGAGTCGGTCAAAAGGGTGTACATTTTTGACAGCATAGCGCTGTTTGCATAGCACACTTTAAAGTACAGTCCGCGAAAAGATTTTTCGTAAACGTTTTTTTTTATTAAATTGTAACTTTTGATCTGCGGTGTCATAGCTCAGTTTACAGTACGGATATATAATATATCTGACATAGTGAAATGGTACTGTTGGGTTTTGTACAATAAATTAATTGGGTAAGGTTCATTTTCGCTCGGCGTTCGCTCGCTGGAGTTTTTATTATAGCATTATATGGTGGCTAGAAGTGATGGAATTATTTTATTTTTGTATTTTTTTTTTTAATATTATAATATAATAATTACCAATGTCGCTTTACATTTAGTTTTAATTATTCTAAATATATTCCAATATGTTTATTCTCTATGCACTTCAAATGACAATACCATGTTTCAACGTCATAAAGTTCAAATTCGAATGGCACTTGTATCAAATATGTATTGTTTCATATAATTGTAAGAAAAATTTAATCTCAAAATATTAAAAGCGCAGTGGGTTATGGCTATCGATAAATGTCGAACATTGAAATTAGGTCTTAAAGCGGTATAAAATAAAGTTCATATTTGTATGCGATGTGTATTCATCATGACTATCATCAGCGTATATACCACTGCTGGACACAGGCCTCCTCTCATGAGAAGGACTGGTCAGTAGTCCCCACGCGGGCTCAGTGCGGATTGTGGACTTCATACACGTCTTTTATATACTCCACAGGTGTATGCAGATTTCCTAACGATGTATTCCTTCGCCGAAATCCTCGTGGCAAATATAAATTTCAGTTCCATACATGACATCCGAAAATTTAAGAGGATCGAGCTCAGACTTGAAGCAGTGACCCGTGCATGAAAGGCCGCGTGTCATACCACTAGACTTCTACTAATACGATCATTGCAAAATATACTGTATTTAACACCAATCCCAATACAATACTATTTAAAAAAAAAGTTAATAGGACTGTGAATCAACGGCAAAAATCACCCTTTTCATACAAAAGGCGATGACGATTTCCACCGCTTAAATGTTAACCGATTTTGACCGATTTTTGATAGGTTGTCAGTCAGAACGAAGTCTAGGTTTATACGTTTTTTGAATATTGATTAAAGATCAACAGAGTCAAATCACCGGAATTCGTTTTGTATGAGAATACTAAAACAACACTGAATTTATTATAGTGAAAATACCAAAATGTATAGACCTAGATTTTGTTCTGACTGACGACCTATCAAAAATTGGTCAACATCGGTTAACATTTAAGGGGTGGAAATCGTTATCGCCTTTTGTATGAAAAGTCGTCAGCCGCTTTTCATAAAACAAAGTATGTGCCACATGAATGTGTCAAATATGATACAAATGCCAACTTCATAATGATGGATCCACGGTTGAGACTTAAATTATAAATAAATAATAAAAATACTTAAATAAATAAAATTTCATTTTACAATATTTATTGCTTTCATGGGTTTTTCATAAGGTTTTAAATTAATTAAATAGTTAAGAATTAACCCGACTGACGACGTAAAAGCATTTTTTGTTCCTAGTATAACGCACCCTTAGAATTCAGATATAGCTTAAGATACTCGCACGTTCTCGACGAATCACATGATACCCTATTTATTAAAATCGGTTCAGTAGTTCAGGAGATATTATAATGCGTGTTTATTGACATACTCAAGATATAGCTATTACTGAATTCGCTTTTCTTTGGTTTCTCATTTATTTCAAGTAAATGCTTTAGAGATATTTACCAAAATTACACATATCATGGATTTGTTTTTCAAAATCGTTCGTTTTCTGGAGTAATAACATACAGAACTTTTGCTACTAGCATCTTAAGTATTCACTTAAGTATTCTTCTGTCACTATTCTTTTTGTGTAAAGGATTTAAAACCCGAAATTAATTTTAAACAAACAACCGTCCACTTTATAAAAATTATAATTATCTGCGCTTCGCTTGCAAAATACGTGAATTTTATAATTTTACAGGCTTCTATTTGTAACTTGTTAGTTATTATAAGTAAGTTTGTCACGACTCACAGCGACACCTAGCGGATTCGTTGGTAAATTGACGAAACTCTAGTGATACAAATGTCCGCTAGATGGCGCGGTCTTGGTCAATAAAGACTGGTGAAACCGTGATGGCTGACATAATAAAAATTAGTGGCTCCGTGAGCTGTAGACCTCGCGACAAAAGACTTCAAAAAACTGAATCTAAAACAAAAACCCGTTGAAAAGTAAGAAATAATGATTGGCTTTGCGACAAACTTAACTTTGCCGTTGAAAAACTGATATCTCCATACATCGACATAGCTCGAGTCAGTTTACCAACACCGCCAGTAAGTTTGTAATTGCAAAAACCTCCATATCTCCGCCATTTTGAAATATTTCGAAAAACTGAATCGACAAAAAATTTTATACAATTACTGAACCTCCTCACAAACTTTCACGAGAATCTGTTGAGAACTGCGAGCTGTAGACGAGAACAAATGGACAGACGCCGGACATACGAAAGCATTTTTGCCCAAGTTGAAACGGAGACGCTTCGCTCGCTCGGTCGATTATCATTGCTACCAAGATGTTTGTTTATCTTATAAAAATCCAAGGCAAGAAACTACAATTTTTAAATAGGTTTATTTTAGAAATAAACAACGTTTGCATCAAATCTTGAGACTTAATATTGAACTTGTGTAATTTGTAACCCACACTGAAAAAAATGGTTTGTTAAATGAAACCGAACTTCCGTTTATCTGTAACTTAAAAAAACTACATAACTTAAGTCATACCTTACATTTAGTTTTGAAATTTATAGATAAACCATTTGGTTACATACAAATAACTTCAGTTACGCCTTACCAAATTATGGTTAAAACTGAAATAACCGAAGTAGTTTGGTTGTCATTTTTTCTCAGTGCAATAAAAGTACATGTCACAGAAAAGTTTTACAAAAACGTATTATTTATCGAAGGCTAAATGAAATATCGATTTAAACGAATGATTTATGGATGAATTCAATTTATTTTTGTTTTAATATTAAAGATTATATTTTGTATTCTTTTAGCTTAAGCTCTTATTTGTTGGTTATTATTTTTAATACTTATGTGATATGTAGAAGGTAATAAAATATACCTAGTTGTTGTAACACTTGTTTTATTAAATACCTTATTATCCGACTGAAGCGAGGAGGGTGAAGAGTTAAGTCTTCTGTGTATGTATGTGACCAAATCGACCAAAAATTGGATGCTACACTTTGCTCCAAGCGCGGATCCACCGTTGTGGGCACGATTAACCGATGTGGGGATAAGTTCGCCTTTGTACTAATTTATATTTTTGTTTGTAATTTTTAAGGTGTTTTACATACATACATACATTAACGTTTTCAACGCCAATGACGGCTATATCCGTCAGGGCATACACGGTAAAAGAGCCCTACATGAGTCTAACGTAAGGTTGAAATTCGTGTTACTTCAGACATGCTTGGCGTCGAAGAGGTTAATAGTAGTGTTAAAACCTAGATTAGTAGATCTATCATGAATGAAACAATATAATATTTAGATTAACCTTTTGGCCGCCAAGCATGTCTCTGAAGTAACACGAATTTCAACTTTAAGTCAAGATGGCGAAGTACTTTTTTACCCTGTATACGCTGTCACGCATAGTCGACAACGGCGGCCAAAAGGTACAACTTTATAATTCGCATTTGTGCGTAATTTCGCCATAACTAGTTAATTAACTAAAACAAACATGGTAATACTTAACTTTATGTAACTTAAAAGAGCTATTTGGCTTTAATTATCAACTAATACAATTTGTTTGTTTTCCTTTTTTTCAACCAAAATATATCTCCGTTCACTTCACTTCACTCTTTTGTTTATGGCATCTGTTACTGAGTGCACAGTACAATTCTGCCAGAATCAAGTGTCGAGCTTTACACGGGTAAGGGATCAAAGATAAGGCTACTAGGTATGCAATGAGGTCGTGAAATCTGAAAACACAAAAAAACAAACACAACTAAACTACGACGGATTTGTTAGTTAGATTTAACAAACAGTTTAGAAATATACAAAGTAGGACATCTTACAACCTAATAGAATTTTTGTCCATAAATTTGCTTAAAGTATTTAATATTTTCTTATTTTCAGTTAGACATAAAAGCGAAGCCATGTTAATAGGGAGGGGGATTTTTAATTTCGGAAAAAGGGAATAGAGATTAGGTGATTTATTATTAATGGGACCATATCTCCGTTGTTTCTTCTCTTGTTTTCACGTCGTCCAAAAAAAACCAATAGGCACAGATTTTAACCATTCAGCCAACGTTATGAAATGATGTCTATGATAATGATAATAAATGAATTCTAGAACAAACTTGTTCTTATTATTTCTCCATAAAACTTAAACTTAATCAAAAAAAAAAAAAAAAATCGCCACAGCCAGTAGTAGTCTTTGATGGGCATGCTCACAAGCCTTATCGTCTCGCCTTTGTACGAATGCACTATATCGATCATGAGAGTTCATACTCCGCTCGCACTTGGCCGATTTTCGGATGGCTGTCACCACAACCTTTTTTGAGGGCTTTATCCGCGCCTGCTTTGCTCCTGAATTACTGGACCGATTTCAATAAATGGCGTATCATAATGATTCTTAGTGAATATGAGAGTATTTCAATACATATAAAACAGTACCGTGACTCACTCATAGACAACGCACAGCCTAAACGGGTGCTCCTAGATTTGGAATTTGGAGGAGACATTCCTCGAGTACCCTAGAGGTGCACTAAGGAGGCATATTTGGAAATTCCATCCCTAAAGGGGTGATAGTTTGTATGGAAAAAATACCGCGGGCGAAGCTGTGGGGGGGCACTAGTAGACTATATAAGAATTCCAAGGGTGCGGATGAGCAAAACTGCGTTTACAATGTTTTTATTTGAGATTAACAAAGGTATTTGCACCGAGTAGAGCCACAAGCGCCAGGCCCTTAAAAAGACTAGGGTATCAAACCCGCCTAAAAATAATGTGAATTTTGGCGTTGGCGGAACTGTCAACTTTGTCTGGATTACACTGGTGCTATATACATAGCATCACGCCCGAAATCCCTAATGAGGTGGGCAGAGCCACAAGACTACGTGTGGCCACGTTCGATAAATTTTCGATTAATCCTAAGCTGGTATGATGAGCCGTATGGTGACAGGTGATCAGCCCATCGCCCATACAGATAGTCCACCATGTTGGAGAGGACCCGTCCCTTAGTAGACTTTTACGACATGCCAGGATGATAAGCATCTGCACGCATTCTATGCTCTATTTCTTCACTCCCAGTGCAGCAGAGGAGCATGATCATTACACTGGTGCTAAAAGGAAATAAAACAACGTTTATCAAAACATAGTACTTATATTCCGTGACCACAATAATATCAACGAAGCAGCAATTAAATAAAAAGCTACCCGCTTACCCTCGTTTAACTATACAATGCTATGGTAAGAGAATTTCATGTTTAACTTTTATTTCATGAAAAAAGCCTTTACAGATATTAGAGGCATTCATTTCATTTTACAGTAGTACAGGAGGGTAGTGCATGTTTACCAACTTTATTTGATACGATGACACCCACGGCCGGTGTTCTTGTAGTAATAATAAAGGCTGCTACACGGTCAGGACGACAGCTCTAGAGCCAATTTATCAGGTCGATCGAAATCGCGTTTCATTCTACAGGCGATTGGATGATCGTTGGGAGCCGACCGATTTTGAACACCCGATCGACTTTTACACGGTCAGTAAAACTGCCTGTCGGGCTGTCGTCCCGACCATGCAGGGCTTAAGTTAGATTTTAGGTTTGGAAATGGCCAGAACTACCGAATACATTGCGGTTTTCTGCGTTATTAATCTAATTATCTCATAAGTTAATTTAATTGTGTCTGACATCATAATATTCCCTATTTTTAGTTTAAGAAAATATTTTAATTTGTGTTTTAATTTAATTTAGTAATTTTAATTCATATTTTGACTTATTATTTTTTTTTATTGTTTTCTCAATTTTAATTCATTTTTAATTTGCTGTGCCCTCACAGGGTTCATGTTGCACCTATACATTATATTTAAGATCTTAATTTTATATACAACATGAAGTACAAGAAATATTTGACTTTGACTTTGACATTCATTATTCGTACGGCCAAGGAGTGGACGCTCTCCCGCGTCTGTATTCCCGGAATCGTATAACCTTGGTGTTTTCAAGGCAAGTGAATAGACATTTTCTGGGTAAGCGTGTACCAACTTCGACCTCGTCGTCACTTATCATCAGGTGAGACTGCGATCAAACACAAACCCATTTTTGACAAAAAAAATACCAATTCCTTTTATCAGATAAAGTGGGTAATGATGTACTCGCCTCCCGCACTACATCTACAATATAACTGATCTGATTATAAATGTTTGGGAATTCAAAATGGATCCTTAAGTTTTCTAAACACATTAAAACTCGCATATTTCAACCATTTACTCTCACTCCTAACAATTTATCTGTTTAAACGTCAATATAATCAATTTTAGTTTAGTCAAAACATTTTCATACTGAATTTGAATATACTTGAAAACATTCAAAGTGATTACAATTTTAATAATGGAAACGTCAATATGAATTTTGAGTCAGTATTATAATACAACCAATACAACCATAGATAACAAAGATGGCGTGGATTGGCTGTGTAGCTGTCACGTGGGCTAGTTTATTTACGTTTAGTTAATTAACTAAACGAATATAGTATAGTCGATTTTATTTAAGTGAAAAACTAATTGCGCATTTTAAAATTTGCATATCTGTATATCTGGGGCCGCTTAAGGGTTAAGTTGGCTTAACCTTTTGAACGTCACGGCTGAATGCGAGAAACCGTGCCACGGACGCCGACTGACGGCGGTAGCCGATGAAATGTATGGAAACCGGCATGCCGTGGAGTCAGGAGTACGGAAATCTGCTGTCGACTACAGCCGACTGTGGCGTTCTAAATGATAAGTAATATAACACTGACTCTAATAGGCTGGTGCTTACTTTATTATTAATAAATATTAATCAATACATAATATTTTACGACAGTAGATTTAGCAAAGAATACGAAATGTATCATAGACATACGATATACAAAAAGTTGTTTTATAAATATATCTTTTAAATCTACCCTCCTCATTTTATTTCATTAATCGGTAAAAAAAAATAACATGAATGTTATTCAATTTTTTGACATTATTTAGCGATTTCTCACTTTACCGTTACCGGTATCCAATATACCTATCTATACTAGATGACAACAGGTATCTATAGAGCTTCGGTAAAATAACGGTACCTACTTTAATAAAAAAAAAAACAGATAGCGTTTCCTATCGGTACAACAATACTAAAAGAATACCGGATTTTTTTCAAATCATGATACCACAATTCAGCTTTTAAAAAAACAATGTTTTCTCAATAAAGATTTCATATAAAACAATGCAAATTTTCTCAGGCAAGATATATATACACAAATGATTCGAGAAAAGTACAATTTGTATAAAATAATATATTTAATTTAAATTACACATAATTTATTCGGCTTGAAAATGGAATGATTAAGTAGATTTGTTAGTTGATTTAGTACGCATAAAAATAAAAGAAATTTTAAACTCATTTTAAATATAACGGTTACACTGTCACATGAGTCATGAGCCAAACAGTCCAGGTTTCATATAATCGCGCTGCGATAGTCATATAGCGTGTACATGTCTGTGTGTGCGTGTGACCAGTGCGCATGCGCGGCTCAAGTCATAATCATCCTCATCAGTGTATATATATACCCATCCCATTGCGTCCCATCGGCAGAATATGCAGTACGCAAAAACTTATTTTTTCAACCATAGGGAACTTCCGTTAAATCTTCCGAAATGTAACGCTTTAATGTTTAACGAAGTTAACTTTTTAGTCACGGATTAGCGATTAACGAAGTTAACTATTTGATTAACGATGCCCAGCTATGATAATATATATATGATATTCGGCGCGTTATAACCCTTGGACTCCGGTACTCATGTGACATTGTCGACGTCGGTAATGAAACAACAAAACATTGGACTCCATCGTTTTGAAAACGCTTTTTACCCGACCGCGCCAGCGAAGAGGAGTAATGAGTTTCGCTTGTATGTATTTCTTATTTCAATAGATGAGGTGTCGTTCGTTCAAACGAAGAGACCAATTATTTTTCATTACAAAATATGCATCGTCTTTAAGGTTCATTTTCGTTCCAAATAATCAATGGATTCTCATAGTTATATGCATTTTTTTATATGCTGAAACTATGGACACCAACGTGTTACACAATTGTCATTGTAAGACCATTTTAACATTAAGTCAATCAATAAAAGAAACTTAACAAGAACAAAAACATGGCGCGAATTAGGAACTTAAAACTACCTACAAATAAATCACATGTCACTTTATACCTTTTTAAAAACATAAACTATAATAATTAAATAAACGAACTTACTCATTATACCCTTGCAACAGATTAAAAATAACTGTTCTGTTTCTCCTATTGTTCAACCTGACAAAACCTTGCAAATAATTAAAAATAAAGTGCGGACGCGCAGCAGGAAGAATTTCTTGTCTGTGACGCCCGCGCACAAAAAAAATACTCTGTGACACAGACCAAATATCCTAAAGAGGCCGCTTATACACACATTATG
The DNA here is from genome assembly GCA_947859335.1 of Tortricodes alternella. NCBI lineage: Eukaryota > Metazoa > Arthropoda > Insecta > Lepidoptera > Tortricidae > Tortricodes > Tortricodes alternella. The sequence goes on along the minus strand of OX401968.1, from coordinate 5,174,251 downwards.
GAATTTAATTCTGAATTAAATGAATATTATCATTATAACTTTTACTAGCAAATAAAGATGCTAATCTAGCATTCGTTGGATTCAAGGTTATGCGTACCCTTTTTTGTCTGTAGCCCCACAGGTTAGTTTTTTAAAGGCTTATGCTTCTAGCAGTCTATGTATGTATGTTCATCTGTTCCCTCGCAGCTCCTAAAATACACATTATATTTTGACAAAAGTGGTGTCGTTGGCATCGTATTAGTGTTCCGCGTGTCATAGGTTATATGACGTCATAATAAATCCAACATGGTGGATGTGATTCAAATAACACTAAGCAGAAAAAGTATACGAGTGTGTTAAATTTTGTATTGTGTTGAATACTTCGAAAATATATAACTTCATCCTAAAAAATTACCACTCTTCTGTAAATCTATAAAGTATAAATTAAGGCGCTGACAAGACCTAAATCGGCTTTACTTGATTTGGCAAAGCGTAAAAAATATACGTTCATATTCATTATATTATTAAAAAAATTACTATTTCCAAAATACAATTTGATGAAATCGATACGATAGAAAAGAATCGTGAAGTTACGTCTGAAATCCTCTTTAAACAGTTCTATGTATTATTATTTTTTACTTTTGGCCCTATAATTAAAAGCGCTATTACATCACACCCATACTAAAAAAATTACTAATTTATATTTTACGTGTAGTGTGTTTTATATAATTCATCCGTTTATGATTTTCCCCATACAAAAAACCGCACAGTGCTTGTCGTTCACTCCGGTGCAAACAGACAGAGACCGATCGCTCAAGGTCATTGGCTGTTGTCGGCGTTTTAACATGACATTTACAGCATTTTAAAAGTTGTAGTTTTGATTCTAATGTTGCCAACGCGGGTCGCCTGAATATGCGGACTCTATAGGATATAGAAGTATACCTCAAAAAGTGTGTACATAGTTAACTTGATAACTTCAGCAAATTGTAATTTTATCATTTGATTAGGATTTCGTTAACAGTTTCCAACCAAGTAATTGTATAAATTAAGAAACTGAACGGATAATTATTATTAAAAAAAGTATTTTCTGGAATGCTATCGGAAAATCTGTTAACATCGTAACAAAATCGTAACCATAAGGAAATTTTCTGAAAAATTCTAATTAGTCCGTCAGTTAGATTATCAAAAAATATTGAACACGTATTTTTTGTTTTATCGAATCAATCAAAATTGACAAAGATAACGCGCATCAAAGTTAGAGCGTGGGGGACTTATGACGTCATAAGTCCCCACTAATTGGTACAAAGTGTCCAAAGTCATGACGTCACGTGAAACATCAACGCGCTATATCTTCGTAATTTTTTGTTTAATCAAGAAAAAATATGTGTTCAATATTTTTTTATAATGTAAATGACGGACTAAATATAATTTTTCAGAGAACTTACTTATTAAAAGTTGCAACCTAACACGTGAAATATGTACAAAGTATTTGAGAAATATTCATGGTCTGTCCTGTGGGGTCATTGCCCGAAATCCTTTCTACTGCAAACCGACGTTATACAACTAACGTATATTATACAGTTAACATTTAATCTTAATTTTAAGTGAGGTATCGCTTTGTATACATTACGCGTTATACATCTAACGTCTAACTAATTATCAAACGTATAAAGTCTTAAGAATAAATGATTACTTGTAGTTAAAATAATTTGTCATCATAAGCGTATAGTGTACTGGGCAATGTCTCCCAGGCGGACCCCGTGCGGAATGGGGACTTCAAACACATCTTTAAATTGCTTCACAGATGTTACTGGTTTCCTAACGATGTTTTTCTTCACTGAAATACTCGTGGTAAACAACAAATTCAATTCTCCAAATATCAGAGGTGGAAAGATTTACGCCCGACGAATTGAAGACAGGTTTGCAATGAAGTTATCATTGATTCTTAAGACTTGAAAAAAAATCAGGCACCATATTAAAACGCAAACTTAAATGCAATCAAATGACACTTGAGTTAAGCGCGAGGCGTTCGTCTCTCTCACATCTCCTATGAAAGACGGAGAAAAATAGCCGGCTATTCGTAGTTATCGAAAAGCCTTATATCTACTTTAATTATGTGACGTCATAGTGGCTCGAAAATCATTCAATCATTGAAAACAGCAAAAGAAGTGCGGACTTTAAGATTGTAAGAATGTTTATTCCATTATTTTAAAACATTTTTAAAATATTTAAACGAACAGCGCCACCCTTACTGTGGCAACATTTGTGAATTTTGAGCTGTCAAATTAGTTCCCCAAATTATGGATTCTAGTTTCCACTTTACCCGCACAGGTATGTACAGATATAGTGAATAATATGTTTCCATCGGTAAAACTCGGATCTCAATCGGAAGACGACGGGACCCAAAGTGTCAATTAATTATTGTATTCAATGAGTGACATGTTTATATTCATTCATATGAAACTTTATTATTTACTGTCAAATGTCAAAATGAAAAATGACAGCATGGTATGATGGATACTGGCCCCCAATTCTCGATGCATTCGAGATAATGTCGATTGCGAGATTAAACGTCAGATTCATACAGTTGTGTCAAATGACTGTATGCACTGACGTTTATTCTCGATTGTGAGATTATCTCGAATGCACCGAGAATTGGAGGCGTGCTGAAGCTAATTGAGAGAGCACGATAATACGAACTTTACCGATAAATCACAACTAATTATGCACTGGAAACTAATTATGCACTACATCTGTAGTAAAGTTGACGGTCTATAGTTTCGAATAACATTTGACAATCTCTCAATTTCATATTTGATCGATAATATTATTGAGGATGTTCCAGGAAATTGCCAAGCGAAGGGTTATAAGATTCACGCTCATTTATGTTTCACGGTTTTTCGTTGTTTAGGAGTTATGGGATTTTACGAATTCAAATTTTGGATAGCGATAAAAAAAAACATAACATTTTTTGGGTGAATCGAATACGCCTCGAGGAGTTGTACTCTGGACCTCCGTGTAACAAACAGTATTTCTTGGTACTCCTTGTATTGTATTTTTTTTCTTTTGCATCTCTCATTAACTGGCACAGATTCCATAAGGGATAAGCTCGCCTTTGTAATTGTTGTAGTTTCATCATCATCAGTCTATACACGTCCCACAGCTAGGCAGTAGTCGCCACGCGGGCTCAGCGCGGTTTGGGGACTTCACACATCTTGTTGCGGTTTATTAATGTGCAATAGAGTATAATATCAAGCCAAAAGACGTCACAACCTTTTCGCGAGTCATGATAGGATGACGTAAAGTGCCATCTGCGCCACAGTCATCTAAATAATGCATTTGCTCTGAACACCGCAGTCTATTAAAATAAGGGTGTAATTTTCGAGGCCTGGCGCTGATGGCACTGCACGGCGAAAAGGGTTCATACAAAATTAGAGTTAGTACCAATTCCATTATAAACTATTACCGAACATCATTCTGTCGTCATACAAACTTAACCTATTGCATTCACTGGCTCTCCCTTTCTGCAATGCCCTGTCCCTCCTAGCCCGCCTGACCGCGACAGGCAGGTCCCCTGGCGTCTTCACCCTGCCGGCAGGGTTCAGTAAATGTATGTCACCTGCCGAGGAAAATATCTCACTAACCTGCTCTAGAGAATGCTGTCGCTTCACCGGATTCTTTAACGGAGGCTTCGGTTGCTTTTCCTCGGTCACAATCTTCAAATCTGTTTCAATCTCTCCGTTCAAAGCAGCGAGATAAACCGGATTGTCAACGCTGTAACCGTTCACTAGATTTTCCTTGTCGTTCGGATCACTGTTCTCGTTGTCGAAATTGGAATATTTGTTCTGAAACTTATTGAAACCAAAGTCAGTTTTGGCTTGGCTCGCTTCCTTCAGCACTTCATTCTGGTATTTTTCTTCAGACTTCGCTACAGTTTGCATAGTGATCTTCGATCCGCCGTTCTCTGATAGTAGCATTAGATGTTCGTCTTCGCTTGAAGAGCAATCCGAGTTCAAATCGAACGGAGAACCGTTCCCAGTGAAATTAGGCGCTTGGTTGCCATCGATGTATTGCAACTCTAAGTTAATGCTAGCTCTCGAAGAGCTTGCACTGTTCGAGTTAGTTAAAATCCTATTCTCACAACTGAGCCGTTTTTTCATAGTCGAATCCTCGGATTCCGAATTGCCAGACTTGAAAATGCTCTGCGAGGATGTAGCACGCTTGGTAACACTTTCAGAGCTCCCTCGTTTCTTGAGTTCCAAATTGTAATCGCTTGGTTTCGATTTGGGTACTATGACAGCGAACACTTGATTCGGTTCATTCTCGTTCGTTGGTAACTCTCTGAAGCCAAAAACGTTTTCTGTACGCCGTTCAGATTCCATCATCATGGTTGGAGAAAGAGTCCTATTCGGTGGTGATAAGGTGCAAGGTGCTTCGAAGTTGAACGCTCTATCGTTTATAAGTAAATTCGAAGGTCTGTCAAAAGTTATGTTGCTTGGTTTCTCTAGAATTGAGGTTTTCGTTCTTCTGTTTTGGCTAACTGCTTCAGGGACCAGCTTAACCTCAGTTTCCACTTTAGACCTGAAAAGAAAAAAAAAATAGTTTCATGAACATCCGTCCAGCTGTTAAGGAGATGAGTGATCACAAACGAACACACAGACACACACACAAATGTATAATACTGTAGAACAGGATTAGTAGAATAACTCTTCTATATGATTATATTAGACGACGCGGTTGGCCTAGTTGGTAGTGACCCTGCCTCCGAAGCTAGCGTCCCAGGTTCGATCCCCGGTAAAGGCTAATATTTGTGTGATGAGCACAAAAGTTTGTTCCTGAGTCTAGGATGTTTCCTATATATTTAAGTATTTATTTATCTATATAAGTATGTACATCGTCGTCTAGTACCTATATCTTTGGGACTAGATCGATTTGCGTAAAGATTGTCCCCCGATTTATTTATTATTTTATTATACTCTAACTTTACTGGCAAAAAGCTACCGAACTTGCGGGGCGCGGGGGGTTTTTAGAGAGCTGTGATTGGTGCTTTCAATGGTATGCGGGGCCCTTGCCTGCCAGTGGCCCCGTCGGTTATAGTTTTTGACTGTATGCAGCGAGGTCACCGAGCTATGCGGAGTCTTTGGAATATATTAGCTAGGGAGCTGGGTGCCAAAATTTCTATATGATTTGTTCGCTTGGCAGACCTGAATTATTGGATTAATGTCAATGTAAAGAACCACAGAAAAATAGTCTGCCACAATGGTAGCGCTGTTTTTTAAATTGACAGCGTTTCAAATTTAAAAAAAAACGGTGTGCTAAATCATTTTTTCGTGTTTGCCTCTTGGACTGATATGGTCAGAATCATCCTCAAAACGATGAACTATGTATTATAACGGGACGTAGTTGCAAAAATGTAAATGAAAAAAGCTATCTTAATCATTTGTTCGTCGTTCTCGTTGCGTCCATTCCATTCATTAGGAATCCTAGAATAGAAAAAAAAAGTTGGCAACGTCTAGGTCGCTGATTTTTTTATGTAATTTTTTTTAAAGTTGTAATTCAAAAACGCAGGGACATACGACTTTCATTTACTGGACCAAATCGGTTTGTATTGACATAAACATTCATCCCTATCAATACGAAAGACGAACAAATCATATACCAAAATGGCACCCAGCTCCCTAACTATATGGTTTATCGACTGACCTGTTTAATTTCTTCTCAAAAAACTTCCTAATACCCCATTTCGGCTTCTCAACTTTAACTTCTTGTAGTAAATTGGTTTGTTTCGGACCTCTGTCAACATCGTGGGAGCTGACGTCATTCTGGACGTAATCCAGAGGTCTCTGATAAGACCTGATCTCGTTCAACCTCTCTGAATTCTCATAGTCCGCTATAGGCGTTCTGTGTGACGGCCTCGCTACAGACAGACAGTTCTCATTACAATTCTGTACTCTAGGAGCGTCAGTGGGCACTGATATATCTTTCAGGCTCTTATGTATGAGTTCTATTGTGTTCTGCGTAGTGGTGTGCGTGTTCCGTTCGATGCACGCGTTCCGGCCGATGTGTGGGTGCGGGTAGAGGAGAGGGGTGGTGACGTCACAGTGCTGGGTGGACGTGCAGTTGGAGTTCTTGTCTTCTGGTGATGGGTTTGACCGGTCACCTGCAAAGTATAATAGAATAGAATATGTTTATCTTCATCACACTTGCTCGGAATGGGTGTTATTATACGCAGGCGTATAGAGCAGCTTTAGCCGATTTAACTCCCACGGGAGTTATGGATTTAGTATGGTTTATAGCTCCCGCTCCGGCGGTAATCATTTTCTTATACAAGTAGCGCGCAACCGACGCTACATACAGTTTATTCTACCCAACTGATGGTAATTCACGATGAACATTTTTTTTTGTCTAATTTTTATTTCATTTCCTCGCAAATGTGATGAAAAACATTGTGTGTATCACGGGCAGTAAGGGGATAACAAACTCGAGTCATTAAAAGCCCTCCCGCCTTCGGCGTCGGGCTTCTAACAGACTCTCGTTAGTTATCCCCTTCTTACGGCCCTAGATGCACAATGTACTATTACCAAATCACAAGGTTTTAGAATGATAAGCAATATCCGTTGGATTCCAAACTAGGCTGACCCCGTATCTTCGGATCCAGTGAGTCGGTTAACAATGTAAGAAATAACAATACAAGATCAAAAACCGTAAGTGCGAGTTAAACTCGTGTGGAGAGGGTTCCGTACATGAGTATCTGAAATCACCTACGCTACATTAGATTGCAAAACTTTTCATTTTATTTTCTAATTTATCCCCTAAAAGTGGCCCCCACGTTTAATTTATCTATTTACGTTACAAGTCCGTATTGCGGTCACTGACTTACATATTTGTACCAAATTTCAACGCAATCGGTCCAGTAGTTTCGGAGAAAATTGACTGTAAGAGATGGAGAGACTGCAATAAATATATATTTTTTGGAATTTTAAGATAGTTTGAAAATTATTTAGGAAAATAGGCGAAAATTGACCATTCCCCCCTTATTTCTGAAATTACTGGGCCTAAAATTTTGAAAATTATACAGAAAATAGTTCTTAAGCTACAGATTACAAGAAAACCTATAAGAAGTCTATGGTATTTAAAGTAACATAGGAAATTTCAGAGAATCATGTACGGAACGGAACCCTCTCCACGCAATTTTAACTCGCAATTGTCCGGTTTTTTTAAATATAGGAATGTTTCCTTTTGAGTAAAGTTTGCTAGAATTAATATTTAAGGTATTTCCCCCCCGTAGCCCGCCTTTTTTCCACCCTGTACATGTATTAGCGAGACAGCAGAATTTCATATGTAGTGGTGACATTACCACTCGTGTCAGTCAATAAAAGCGTGACATTTAACGGCTCAAACTAGGTTATCTCCGGTCAGCGTATATTTATCATTGTTCAGCGTTTTGTACCTGGGGGACTGGGGTGGGGGTGCAGGTTGTTGTCGTGTATGACCGGCCCCTGCGTCGACAGCATCGTTTTCAGTTCAGCCATACGCTCTTCGACGCATACCGCCGTTAATCTAAACGAAAAACAAAACAAATAGGTTTTTATGAAAAATATCGTGGCGACTTATTCCTCTTCATCCCTTAAGGGGGTAAATAGGGGAAGAAAAGTCGTAATTTTTGTTCGGCTAGTTCATTAATAATAATACTCTAAATCAGCCATACTCAAAGTGTGCCCCGGACATAATGAACAATGATACAATAAAGGGGTGCTATAAGAGCTATTTGCGACGTCGATAAGTCCACCTCGTGCAGGCCAGTATACAGGGTGGAAAGTTCGAATGCCACATGGAAGGCAACTACCTTAAATATTGGAAATAGGACATTCTGTGTAAAGGAGACTTTTCTTTATTTTTAACAACTATAATAAACTCTGCATTTATGGACTTTTGAAAAATCGTCTGTGTCAACCGGGAATTGAACCGGTCAAATGCGGTAAAATAACATGCCGTAATGGTTCATTTATCTCTAAATAACAAACAATCAAAATAACGGAAGGCCATGAATAATAGCAATTATCATTTAACATTATTTTCACCCGTCACAGGAAATGTACCGCAGCTACCTTAAATATTTGGTAATAGCAAATTTTACGCAATGGAGACTTACTTTTATTTTAGAAAATAATAAATACTGCATTTATGATTTTTTGTCAAATCGTCTGACTTAACCGGGAATCGAACAGGTCAGATATGACAGAAATAACATGCCGTATTTTAAGATGTAAATAGAAAGGGTCTTTCATATTGATCGTGTTTACAACCACATACCATGAATTAAATGAAGACCGTGAAAATTAAGAATTTATTAAAGTTCACTATTCAATTTTTAAACCAAAAAAAGACATTTGTAAATTCAATACACGATACCCTAATAGACTTGTGTTCCCCGTCGAAAAGACGAAGTATGTCCATAAAAATTGTTTACAAGATGACACAAAGAGGGAACCACTGAATTTGTTCAAGAGTAGACTTAAGAAATGGTTAATTAAGGAATGTTTTTATACAATTGAAGAATATTTTGACTATTTTAAACATAAATTATGACATGTGATTATTATTATTATTATTATTTAGTAACAGGGCCCTAGTATTTTTGCAAGCCAAATCAACATCAGTTACCTGGCTTCGGCGTCGTGATCCCAGCACTCGTCGCACGTGTCGCTGGCTATCTTCAGCGCCCGCGCCTCGGGGACGGGCCCTTTGGGCAGGGGCGGGCGCGCCTTGTTTCTGGATACCAGCGTCTGTGTACAAATTCCTTGGTTTAAATTCGCTTAGATACAGGGAAAATTCGGCATTGGAAAGTTTTTTACGAGGACATGAACAAAAGGCGATAAAGATTTCCACCTCTTAAATGTTACTCAATAGGGATGTTTAAGGGTCAATTTTTTTAAATTCTAATTAGTCCGCCAGTTACATTATTAAAAAATATTGAACACGTATTTTTTGCTTTATCAAATCAATGAAAATTGACAAATATAACGCGCATCAAAGTTCGGGAGTGGGGGCTCATGACGTCACTTAATGGTAAAAAGTGTACAAAGGCGTGACGTCACGCGGAACTTCAACGCACTATATCTTCGTCATTTTTTGTTTAATAGACAAAAGAAAAAACAATTACAGGGAAAGAAAGTGTTCGGGAATTTTTATACAAGAAAATAAATATATCGGCAAATGTCTATAGGGAAAGAAGGCGTTCGGAATTTTTTATACAAGAAAATAAATATACCAGGAAATATGTCTACAGGGAAAGAAGGCGTTCGGAAATTTTTATACAAGAAAATAAATATACCAGGAAATATGTCTATAGGGAAAGAAGTCGTTCGGAAATTTTTCTACGGGGAAAAAAGTCGGTCGGAAATTTTGATACAAGAAAATAAAAATATCGGAAAGTGCATCTAACAAATCGGTTTAAGTTCAGTCGATACAAGAAAATCGAAAACTTACCTCTAAATCTGTCATTCTTTGTACAATAGACTTACGTATGAAGCCCCAAATTATTAAAATATTAACGAAAAAATCCCCCACGAGTCAATCATCCGCCAGAACAAGATAGTTATTATAAATTGTAATTATTTATTATTTACTTCGTTTCATTGCCCAGTCGTGATTTTATGATTGAGACAGTTGGACCTATGCCAGTTTTCCAGCCCCAGCGCGTTCATGTAGGATCGTACTCCTCCCAGCAGCAGCAGCAGCAGCTGCACGGTACCTGCATGGCGGCGCGCTGCACGCGCTGCGCGTGGTAGGGCACGGCGTGCGGCGGCACGCGGCCGGCGTGCGCGCCGCCGCAGCGCCACAGCATCTCCCACAGCACCAGCCCCAGCGCGTACACGTCCACGGCGCACAGCGCGGCGCCGCAGCCGTCCAGGTCCAGCGCGCCGTCCAGCGCCTCGGGCGCCAGGTAGCGCAAAGTCCCCGCCTACAGAACGAACACCGACACTCAAATTACCGTCGACAAGAAAAAAAACGGACGAGTGTTCAGTAAAAGTACGAGCCGCAAGGTGAGCACATTTAACACAAATCGATAGTTTCCACCGAAACTAATTTAAAGGTTAAAAACTGAAATAAACACCAGTCAAGTGCGAGTCGTAGTCGTTCCATCTTCTCGCACTGTATGGAATGTGAATTCGAAACAATCCCAAGGGAGTGAATCTGATACATCTTGAGGAGCTCTTCATTTGTACATTCGCTTGACACTATATCCTGTATATTTAAAACTAGTTTCCGCCCGCGACTTCGTCCGCGTGAAATTCGGTTATTGTACGTGACCATTTTTTTAAAGGATAGAATGGGTATAGTAAGTTATTCTTGAAAGATAGACGTATGCCATCGCGGACTTTTTTGTAGATGTATGAAAGAGAAATATTCCACCATGCATTGTTTTGTTATATCTCAAAGGGATTAGACGACGTTTTCGATGAAAGCTCACACGCGGCTTGAATTTTTCCGTCGCTTCTAACAGTTCTCGTTTTATTTCAACCAATTCAAACAAAACCTTGACAAATTATATACCTAAATCTTCCTCATGAATCACTCTATCTATTTGTGAAAACCACTATAGACATATACGTTCAGTAGTTTTTGAGTTTATCGGTAACAGACAGACAGACGAGGCGGGCAACTTTGTTTTATAATATGTAAGGAAGGTGACTCACCTCTGCCAAACAGGCAGTGTTCGCTCGTTTATTCCGCTGCAAAACCTGCGCCAGCCCGAGATCCGCGAGCCGCGCCTGCCCGCCGCACACGAGAACATTCGAGCTGTTAACGTCGCGGTGCACGATGCACGGCTTCGATGGCGCTGGACAATTGGACAGGGTAAACCACGCGTGTCTAATAGATTCACGAGCGTAGCGAGGGATTTTAACAAGTGATCCAACTTAATTCAATTTAATAACTTACGTTGATTTTGTTTATATCTGATGGCTTTTTATTTGTTTTACTCTATTTCTGATCCAATCTTTTACTATCCGGTATCCGGCGGGATAGTAAAATGATGGCCGGATACCGAGTAGTAACCGAATATAAGTAAATATATAAGGATAAAAGTAGCCTATGTGCTAGTTATTCCAGACTATAATCTACCTCTGTGCCGAATTTCATCTATATCCGTTCAGCCATGCTGGCGTGATTGAGTAACAAACATCCATTCAAACTTTCGCATTTATAATATTAATAGGATATCGTCTAGGACTAGGTATTGTTATTATTTAATTTAAGAGAGCTACGCTGCTTTTAAGTTTTTCCACCAGGACATTAAGAGGAGTGTGAACCTATGACTTTTCATACAAAAGGCGATAACGATTTCCACCCCTTAACTGTTCACCAATGTTCACCAATTGTTGATAGGTTTTCAGTCAGAACAAAATTTACCTCTATACGTTTTGAGTTTTTCACTATAATCAATAAATTCACTTTTATTGTGGTTTCAGTATTCTGATACAAAATTAATCTTTAGTCAAAATTCAAAAAACTTATAGACCTAGATTTTGTTTTGACTGACAACCTATCAGAAATTGTTCAAAAACGGGTAACATTTAAGGGGTGGAAATCGTTATCGCCTTTTGTATGAAAAGGGTGATCTTTGCCTTTGGTTCACAGTACTCTTAAGCATTTTCTTTGCACAAAATCTCAGTGTGATGGAGTCACTAGCACTAGTACTCACTGCTGGTGTGCAGGTGTGCCAGCGCGGCGCTCAGCCCGTGCGCGAGGGTCGCGAACTCCATCCACGTGAGCGGCGCTCGCTCGAGGCGCGCGCGCAGCGTGCTGTCGCACAGCTCCACCACTATGAGGTGCGAGCGAGGCCCGCTGTCCAGAGAGGGACGGGTGTCGCTGCCTGCGAGGAATAGTTAGGCCTTAAAATACGAGCGTGGGTTTATGAAACGAGCCGACAGGCGAGTTTCATAATAAATAAATCAGGGGACAATCTTTACACAAATCGATCTAGTACCAAAATAAGCTCTAAAAGCTTGTGTTATGGGTACTAGACAACGATATCCACACTTATATGGATAGAGAAATAAATACTTAAATACATAGGAGACATCCAAGACTCAGGAACAAACATTCGTGCTTATCACACAAATATTTGCCCTTACCGGGGATCGAACCCGAGACGCTAGCTTCGGAGGCAGGGTCACTACCGAATAGGCTATCCGCGTCGTCATGATAAGATAGCACGAGTGTTTTAAGGCCAAATTATGTACAGTTGCATACGTAACTTTATCTACACACATATTATAAATCCTCCATGATGTGTTCAGAAACAATATTTTCTGGCAACAAGTTATTTGTTGCAATCGTGGCTGCATTTACGATATCCGGCGGAGTTTTCACATCGTTCTCGGGGTCACTACTATTCATATTTTCAACTAAAATGTAAATTACAAACAACTTTTTACAATTCTACTTTTGTAACAGCAAAAAAACAATATGGGTGTAGATAAAAATAATTATAGTTCAGAAAAGCTAAAAAAAACAGGACATACACAAACCCGGAGCGAGTCGCTAGTATATTACATAGCAACAAAACCAATTGCAAGTCTTGAGTTATGAAATGAAGTTTTTACCTCCTTTTAATAACATAACTTGTCAACGTACCATAGTACTTCAATATGTTCGGGTGAGACAGATGCGGGAGGGCGTATATCGCCGCCTCTTTCTGCCACGCGCTGGCGCTGGCATACAGCTTCACCGCCACTGGAGCCGAGCCGAGGCTGCCGCGCCAAACTGACCCGAATTTACCTTGACCTATGGACGAGAATTGTACGACTTACTATAGTGCGTAAGCTTCAGGAGAGCCGAAAAATTTGCTGAATATTTTTTTCTTGAATTAATTAAAATTACTGTTTTTAGGGTTCCGTACCCAAAGGGTAAAAACGGGACCCTATTACTAAGGCTCCGCTGTCCGTCTGTCCGTCTGTCTCCAGGCTGTATCTCAAGAACCGTGATAGTTAGACATTTGAAATTTTCACAGATAATGTATTTCTATTGCCGCTATAACAACAAATACTAAAAAACAGAATAAAATAAATATTGAAGGGGACTCCCATACAACAAACGTCATTTTTTTTGCTCGTTTTTGCTCGATATTGCTTAAGGCAACAGGTAGACGCTTGTAATATTCACAGAATATTAAGATATATATTCAATATAAAAATAAATAATTACATTTAAATAAAACAAATATTTAAGGGGAGCTCCCTGATTATAGATAATGGTACGGAACCCTTCGTACGCGAGTCCGACTCGCACTTGGCTGGTTTTTATTTCCGGTTTCTGCGTTACTTTTTCTCCGGCTATGCGAAGTGTATTGGATATTATGGCCTGTGGTTCAGGCTCACAGTTCATCAAATCTAAACAAAATAAACCAACGTATAATTCGCGGCATCTAAGTTGAACTTTGACCTTGAATGCGCAGAACACATTTTCAGGTCTCACACGAGGTGCGGTATGAGGTGCGACGCTTTTTTTCCATACTTGCACCTGCGCGGACGGCCGCCATTTTATTTCAACTTATATTCCGGGGATTATACGTTCCTTTTTATTTTATTTGAATTTAAGTTAAATAATAAAAGCAAATACCACAGAGAATTTCACCTGAATCTAACTGGACATAAAAAGCTTGGTCGATTTTTTTGTATCACAGTACAGACTTAGTCTAATACTTAGTCTTATAATTTTCGACATATTGTTTTTTTTTTTTTTTACCTTGTATTATACTCAAGCATAGCTGAATCACTTAGCTGTTAATGTATGAATATCAACTAATATAAAAATTCGTTACGACACAGTGGAAACGCGCCCTCACTAAACAACGTATAGTGAGGGCTACCTCTTTATACGTTGTTTCTTGGGACATCCTCTAATATTAGAAAAATCAAATTTGACTTACCTATATGCTCTATAAGAGTGAGATTGTCCACACACGTCAATCCTGTCGCCAAAGCGTCCGGCCCAGTTCCCATGACGTCACCTAAACAATAAAATACACGCTTAAATACTAGTATCCCGCCCCGGTTTCGCACGGGTAGGAATTATTATTAAAATCTTTGTAATAAATATTTCAATGATGGTGAAAGCCGCATCAAAATCAGTTAATTATTTTAGAAGTTTAACCATTTCAGCTTGGGCAAAAATGCTTTTGCATGTCTGTCCTGTTCTCCTCTACTGGAAAGGAGGAAATCCGTGGTCACTGCCTACCCCTTTGGGAAACAGGCGTGATATATGTATGTATGTAATTCCTGATATTTTCGTATTCCGGCCGCAGTCCTGACAAATGGCCAAAATGCCTGACATGTCAGGAAAAGAGGGTTGTTTCGTGGGTAAAAAAATATTAATTCTAATTAGTCCGCCAGTTAGATTATCAAAACACCGTAATTTTTGCTTTATCAAATCAATCAAAATTGACAAAGATAACGCGGATCAAAGCTCGGGAGTGGGGGCTCATGACGCCACTTAATGGTAAAAAGTGAACAAAGTCTTACCTCTAAGGTCTGTTCGGCGAGAGTTGATAAAAAAGTTAAAAGTCAGGGCTTCTTAACTCATTACAAATAGTGGCCCGCTAATTATTTTTACCGATGATAATAAAAAAAATAAGGGATGTTTTTTTTTTCATAGAATATTATTATTGAATAGCCTAACTGTATAAAAAGAAAGCAACACGCGAACAGAACAGCCCAACGACACACTCGAAGCCAATGACATTATTATATTTAGAAAGACACAAGACGCGTCATATCCATACTCAACGCGTTTTAAAACATGTGTAATAGATATTTTTTCTTTTTCCTTTCTTTGGCCGAAGCCAGTGCAGATTATTGAATTTATGTGACATTTGACGCGCACATATAAGACATTAATTTGCAATATAGCGATTGTGTATATGAACCAAACAAATATATTTTTTTCGCCGCCGTCCACCCGGCGCGACACCGCAGTTGACGACATCTGCGTCCCTCCTACCACGAAACTCAGTGCGCGCGGCGATAAGCGACGCCCGTCACACAGTTTGCGATAGTTAAGCGACAGTCACTATTTCGACACGATATCATAATATTTATCAACTCGCTAGGAACAGACCATATATCTTCGTAAATTTTTGTTTAATTGACAAAACAAAAAATATGTGTTCAATCGTTTATTATAATGTAAATGACGGGCTAATTTGAATTTATCAGGAAACCAGCCAATAGCTGATGGTAATCCTAGGTGGACTGGAAGGCCATACCTTTCTCAACGTCTTCATTGCTCAGATCATCTTTATCCGGTTCGGCCTTCTTGCAGTAGAACTTCCTAAGCACAATCGCCATGACCAAAATGGCGATGACAGCCAAGATGGCCGACGCGACCACGTTGGAGTAGTTCGGTTGCATCGCTGCTGTGCGGACGGTGGATTCCGCTTTTGGTGTGACTGCCTCTTCCTTCTGTGATCCTGAGAGGAACATATTACTATTTACTGAACGCACGGCGAGTAAGTTGCAACTTCTTACGAATTGTTAACACGCGGGGAGGACTCTCGCGATACGCGCGGTTCGCGCTGCGCTTTATTACGTGAGATGGGAATACTCTATCATGCATGACATGATTTTACGTGAAATTTTATCTATACACATAAAACAGTACCGTGACTCACTTATAGACAACGCACAGCCTAAACTAAACGGGTGGTCCTAGAGGTTTGAAATTTGGAGGAGATATTCCTCGAGTACCCTAGAGGTGCACTAAGGAGAGATTTTTTTGAAATTCCACCCCTAAAGGGGTGAAAAGGGGTGATAAAGTTTTTATGGAAAATACCGTGGGCGAAGCTGTGGTGGGTCCGCTAGTATTTATATAAAAATAAAATAAGTTTTAATTTAATAACTGACGTTGACGGCTTTTATTTGTTTTGTCTTATTTCTGATCCAAGCTTTCAGTACCCGTATGAGTAAAATATTGTCTGGAGGTCGGATACCGGATAGTAACCGGATATCTGTTGCATCTCTAGTTGTAACTTCATATTCTTTCTTCATAATCGAGTTTGGCCCCACCTACCAAAACTAAACAATTTTTGTGGATTATTTTCTCAGGAACTTCATTGGTGGCTTAGGTAATTCCAAGTTTGACATCCCACAATTGCAAACGCGCTAAGATTTTTATGACCAAGAATCTAAAGAACTTACTAAAGTCAGCATTGCAGTAGCTCTTGGTGCAGCAGCAGAATATCTGGGTCCTGGGGAGCCACCGCGTCCCGCGCTGGCACTTCTCACATTGCTTCGGGGACGAGTTCCAGCAGCCTGTAACAACATATAATTTAACATCGGCTTTCCCACTTCTGTGTATATCTCTCCGAATTCTTATATCTTTACTTCTTAGAGAACTGTCAACGTTTTTATCCTAATACAACAATACTTTAATTTAATGCAAGACAAGTTTTGACAGTTCCGTCTTAAAAGCTTCAACACTAAGCTATCAAAATGATGTAGAAATATTTCTTGAATTATAAATCAGAAAATCAAGGAGATTTCCAGAAATCTGTAAAAAAACCGGGAGATAAGGAGATATTACCAAAAAAAAACTTGCAATTCGTCGCTGCGCGTGCAATACCCCGGAAGAGCACTTTGTAGAAACCGCGTATCTGCGTTTTTTGCGATTTTACAGGAACAAGAAAAAACTTAATATCTCAGTCATTTAACTACATTCTCTCTCAATTTTGTGCCTTTTGCTGTTAATTGCCTGGAATTCAAGGAGAGTTTGCAGCACTGTTTCACAGAGCCGGGCGACCCCCCCCCCCCCCCCCTGAATCACAGCCGACTGCTCTGCATGCTCCAAAATCCTGCGCCCCGCAACTTAGGCAGTTTTATTAACTAAGCAGTTTTTACGATATTTGGTTTGTGAGTCCGATCCGTTATATTGAACCCATACAAACTTCATCACCCCTTTTGAAATGGAATTTAAAAAAATCCCTCTTTAGTACGCCTCTAGGGTACTCGAGGAATATCTCCTCCAAATTTCAAACCTCTAGGACCACCCGTTTAGGCTGTGCGTTGTCTATAAGTGAGTCACGGTAGTTTTATATGTATAGACTACTAGTTACCTTGTCCAAGCACAGTGACATTTCCAATCTTGTCATCTCTCAGGAAGAGAGTGTAGCATGCCGCCCTAGGATCCATGCATTGCTCTATTTGCACTGTCTCACCATTCGGCAGAGTTGTCTCCGATATTTCACCAGGAGAGTCTGTAAAAGGAGACTATGATAAGAAGAGAAGTTGATTGTGTCACCTAAAATCTGTATAGACTGACAAGTTGGAATTAGTTATACAATATGTTATAAGAACTTGGTCTTGAAAGGTTTACCTATCCAAAGTAACATGCCTAAATTTTTATAGGTGTGGTAATGTCCAAATCCCTAATAACTAAAAGCAATTGAGTTACGTAAAAAAGTGAAACGAATAGTTGAACAATTACCTAGGTTTAATTAACCTTTTGGCCGCCAAGCATGTCTGAGAAGTAACACGAATTTCAACTTTCAGTTAAGGTAATGAAGGACTTTTTTACCCTGTATCTAACTGTACCCTGTAATTTGAAGCAGTTAAATGCAGGTACATACCAACATCATTCTCCACCATCATTTGATCATCCTTTTCATCATCATAATTAGGAGTTGCGCTTCTCGCCACATTGTTGATTTTATACAAGCAAACTTTTGGCCCCATCGTAGTTGGAGCCTCAATTGCCGTCTTAAATTTCTTCACATCATTAGACAAACCATTTTTGTTACCACTAGTCACTTTGCCTGAACTAATGGTATTCTGATCAAAAGAACCTATGACATGAACTACATCGGACTCTGGGGAAATTTGATTCAAGTTCAGATCTGACTTTACGAATTCATTCATGTTTGGTAAGCTCACACTCCTTTTTCGTATTCTCCGTTTAACTCCTGGCCAGTTGCCATCCACTACTTTTATATTTGGTATGCTTCTTTTACCAATCACTTTTGGGTGATCTTGTGTATGAGTGACCGGCCAGTAGTCCTGCAAATTGCTCCACTGAATTGTTCTTCTATGGTGGTATTTAGTAAAAGTACGGACATAGTGGTATGGTTTAACTTGATGGATGCTATTTTTCGTGTCCTGGGCTTCCTGTGGCCTTGACGTTAGCACCCTGGCCGTAAAAATAAAGAGAAACAACACAACACATTTGAAAATTGGCGTCATTCTTTGGTCGAATAAGCCTTCCATTATATTCAAATTTCTAACAGCAACATTCTAACCACAGTTTGAGGTTGTTAAGTGCATAATTAATACGAAAACCTAGCAACGCACGACACTGCAGATTTTATTGATTTTTTTAACACGATGCGAAAAGCATGGTGACTATGCGGATTTACTGTTCACATGACCTTTCCATTTGCGGTAGTCACTGGAGCATTGACACGAGGTGTTTACGGATTCTTAACCCATGCGAAATCTAGTTAGAAATCCTTTCTAGATTTTGGAACGTAAAGATTGAGACGAAACTGCGAAATTTGTAGAAACCACTCCTTTTTTCACTAGCACATATTAAGATGAATGTATTACTTGTTTACGGAACTGTTCGGCATTACATGATTTATTTTAGATAACACAGGTGGAAAGTGTTGAATTTTAAATACAGGTCGACAGAATGTTGACAAACACCTCGCCCCGTGCCGACATATTGATTTGTTTTTCTTAATACTATACAACATGCACGCATGGCGTGATATGCCTGTATTATATTATAAAACAAAACGCGCGTGTTTTTCACAGAACAAAATTAAAATTGATAATTACAATTTACTGGAAGAATTGTAGTCTCCTATGTATTTTCTTTATAACACCTAAATAATTAATTAATTAAACCTTTTCTTTTACATTGGCTTTTAACACAATTTTGTATTTTAATACATCTTTGGAATTTATATCCATGTTGATCCATGTTAGCCAGAATACTAGATATGCCTTTGTTTTGAAGAAGTCAGTTAAAAATACACCTCAATCGCCGACACGGTTGACAGCTGACAGTAGAGTGACACTAATGACAGTTCACGATCGGGCGGGGCGCAGGCGGGACGAGGTGACGGTCGGCAGAAGGAAGAACTCTAAGAATTTTCATTCTATTTCTAACTAATTACGTTGATTGATATCACCTCTAGCTGGACCAACGCCTTATTTTAGTACCGAAGTGGTTGCAAACTAGAAAAATGACCTCAAATTCAGCGGCCGAAGAAATAGACGAGGCGAAGGAGCGAGCCCACTTTCGCGCCGTTGTGACCGCTTTTAAATACTATAAGTAAGTAAAATGTTTATAAAGTACTTTTTCAGTGATTTGTGACAGTAGTTTACGCATCTTGATAAATTTTCCGGTGAGTTACCACGTCTAGAGAGGTTACAATTCCGCTTGGCAACAGTCCTTTGTTACAAGTGCGGTACGATTAATTTAGCCTATTTACGTATAACAAAAGGTTTGTTTATGCCGCATACACGTGCCGGACTGTGACCCTAGATCCTTAGCTTGTGTTTACCGTAGATTTCAAGGCTAATTAGCAATGTTGGTAATGGGTAAGTGGTGCTATATAATCTGATGAATAAATATAAATCACTTTGTTGTGGTTTGAAAATGGAACAAGTAATCAGGTACACCTGATTGGAATAAAAACTGGTTACAGTTATTATGTTGTTTTACTTTTAAGTTATCAAATAACATACAAATGTTATAAGTACTTATACTTATTTGTTTGTTTTGTAAACCATGATCTGTGTTAATAAGAAACTTTAATATCGTGAATAAGTGTCTGTGTAAAGAACAACATGGTCAAAGTACTTTAACCTTTTGGCCGCCAAGCATGTCTGAGAAGTATCATGAATTTCAACTTTAAGTCAAGGTAACAAAGGACTTCTTTACCCTGTATATGCTGTCACGCATAGTCGACAACGGCGGCCAAAAGGTTAAATTATCTAAGCACTTCATTGTCAAGGTTGTCAGATTTGAACCTTAAATTAAAGAAAGCCATATCATAGCATTTTTGAGTTTAAAAAAAAATCTGGTTTGAAGTAGTAGGTACTTTATTTAACCTGAAATTGAAAAGCACCATTTGAGCTCAAGACATGCCCCTGTTGTCATAAGGTAACTACCTAATAGAGATATGCTGAATATAAGGTAATTATCTGGTATTTAGCATTATTTTAAATGATTATATTAGACTGAATTGTTTCTTTACCAAGTATTTAATAAACAATGAACTTGTGTCTTAGAAATGTGTGTTTGGTATTCACAAGTAAAATTCCATTCTAAAATCCTTACTAACATTATAAATGCGAAAGTAAGTCTGTCTGTCTGTTTGTCGCACTTTCACGCCAAAACTACTGAACCAATTTAAATGAAATGTGGTACAAAGATAGTCTAGAGCCTGAGAAAGGACATAGGCTACTTTTTAATGCGAAAAAAAAGTTATAAGGTGTTGATAGGGGGGATGAAAAGTTGTATGGAAGTGTCGTCATTTTTAGAGCTGGAAGCTTGAAATTTATATTTTAGGCTGTTGATTCGACATAAATAAATATGACATTCAAAGTTTGTAAATGTTTTACCCTCAAGGGTGTAAAATAACAATAGGGAATAGGGGATGAAAATTTGTATGGAAATATGTAAGGTTTATGTGTATGTTTTTCTACCCAAAGATAATATTCCACGCGGATGAAGTCGCATGCACTGCTAGTACATAATAAGAACAGTAGTACAAGCTATGAAAACCCTTTATTTAGTGCGGTCGACAACTCACATACACCACGACATGTGAACTTGTGCATTCCTTTTCAGAACAGCTGATGTGGGCATTATAGTGAACTTTTTTTTTTATACATTATAGGTGTGCATTTGACTTCTATCTCACCTGATGGATGATGATGATGTCGACAATGGAGCATGCACACCTAGAGAATGCCTATTCACTCTCTCCTTCAAAAGACCCAAGTTGTAGCATTCTAGGAACAAGTCTGTGCAGGGAATTCCACTCCTTAGCCGTTCGCCAAATGAATGTTGAAGCGTAACGCTTCGTGCGAATTCTTGGAACTTCCACATCATAGGGATGGAACCCCAGCCCACGCCTAGTCCCCCTAAACTGGAACTGGATTAATATTCAGTTTGCCAAGAGTGGGACGGAACAGTCAGCCAAAAGTTTGTATTCGGTGCATTTCTAGTTACTTACATTACTGACCACAAACTGTGCTGTACTTATATATTTTTAAGCATATTATCTATGCACCTTAATCTCAGAAATACCTAAGTGGATAAATACTGACTATTAATATACCTATAGGGTGAAAATTTAAATATGAAATGATTGATTGATAATTGCGTTTTAATCTGCACAAACACACTTATCAATGGCTTATTTTAAAAGAAACCAATGTACTAAGGTTTGACCTTCTTAGGAATTACTGACAATATAGATCATAAAATGATCATAATCATAATGTTCGAAATTCGGTGGGAATTAAGAACTGTTAGTGCAGAGGCGAATTTAAAGATTTGGCCCCGGGCCATTAAGTAATAAAACATATTTTAAGTAGGTAAGCTTGACAATAAAAGGCACCCAGAGAAGGCCGCGTAGCCGCCCCTCGCAGCCTGCCGCTCAGCCATGGCCCCCTTGGCCCCAGGGTAAATACGCCCCTGAGTTAGTGTTTGAGCTATGGAGCTTCAACTCTGACTCTGAAACGTCGCAATTTCCGATTGAATTTATATCTCTGACTCCGACTTAGATTCCGAAATTTTTAAATCGGTGGTTATAAAGATCGAAACGTGACAACCACGGCCAGCACGTACATGTTTCGACTTGTCGCCCGATGAATCTCCTCACGCTCAAGTGTTCAAAGTCACGATATAGTTTAATTTGCTTTTCGGCTTACGGCTGATTAAATTGTATTTTTACTCGACTGCGCGAAGCCAAAAGGAGAGTATAGAGTTTAACAATGTGCATGTCACCAAAATTTAGGCGCGGATCCAGTCCTCAAAAAAGGTTGCTGCCGCAGCCACCCGAAAATCGGCCAAGTGCGAGTCGGAGTATGAACTCGCTCATGGTCGATATAGAGCATTCCTACAATGGACGTCACAAGTCTATTAGGGTGGTAGGCATTGTGCCTATGTTTCACATTAGCTTCTGAAATACTGGACTGATTTTAATAAATGGGGTATCATACGATTCGTGTAGGACGTGCGAGTGTCATATTGCTTCTTGCCAAATGACTTAGAAGTTTGATATTTTCACAGCTCCAAGGGATGGCAGACCTAAGTAGGTATTTTATATTAATTTCAACTTAATACCTTCACGCGTTCCTGAACAAAAAAGGGTCTTGACAGAAAGACAAACGGGTAACGAAGTGATCCTACAAGGGTTCGTTTTGAGGTACGGAACCCTAAAAATAAAACAAACTGAGCATTGCAACGCATGCCTGGCACAGCTTATATGAATTAAAACCATTCCATTCTATTATATTCTAAAAGACATTCTTTAATTTAAATAACATCTTGCTTACGCACTAAGTACATCCGATCCGTATCCGATCTGAATCCGTGAAAATACGGTCCGGTGTAGTCTTAGAACTATTTCAATGGTAGTTTACGCACTAGGTCCGGCTTCCGTCATCCGTGAATCTCCATTCCGGAGAAGATTATTGACGGATCGAAGTATAGTATTATTTGTATGAACGATTGCGCACTGCGTCCGAACCGTATCCGAACCCAATCCGAGCTGCGTACGAGCATTGCGGCAGCGGGGCGGCGGGGTATGTGGCCGTGGAGCGCGGCAGGCATCTAGTTCAAGGTGGCAGTTGGATCAGAGATCGGACGAGTGCGTAAGCATTATCCGAATTCGGTCCGAAATTTCTGGATCCGTATTTTCACGGATTCGGATCGGATACGGATCGGACGTAGTGTGCAATCGTTCATACAAATAATACTATACTTCGATCCGTCAATAATCTTCTCCGGAATGGAGATTCACGGATGACGGAAGCCGGACCTAGTGCGTAAACTACCATTGAAATAGTTCTAAGACTACACCGGACCGTATTTTCACGGATTCGGATCGGATACGGATCAGATGTACTTAGTGCGTAAGCAAAATGTTATTTAAATTAAATAATGTCTTTTAGAATATAATAGAATGGAATGGTTGCTTTGTTTTCTATTATACCTTTGTTCAGTAAAAAGGAGACACTATAAATGTTTCTAACTATAGAAATTCTAATGTGTTAGCATTATAACCAGGTTAAGAGATAACGTAATGCATTTGTGTTTTTATCTAAATTGAGTGAGCAATCAGTGGGTGATGCAACACTGGAAATGCATCACTGCAGTTTATTAATAGAAGTACTCACAAGTAGCTTCTGCCCGCGACTTCGTCCGCTTGGAATTCCTTTATAGATTTTCCCTTGACTTTTTTAAAAAGTACTCGTGTCCTATTCCAGGACCTAAGGTATATAACGAGTTTCATGAAGATCCGTTCAGCGGTTACGGAGCTGAGTGATAACAAACCACGCTTATATGCAAATAGAGTTTGCACGCGACTTGTCCACGTGGAATACGTTTGTCGCTGGACCTTAGTCTACTTTCATAATAAGAGTGACTGAGCAGTAGGGCCCACGCGGACCCAGTGCAAACCCACTGGGCATGATGATGATGGCTAAGCGGTGGATTTAATTTTTAGGGTTCCGTACCCAAAAGTTAAAAACAGGACCCTATTACTAAGGCTCCGCTGTCCGTCTGTCCGTCCGTCCGTCCATCTGTCACCAGGCTTAATCTCATGAACCGTGATAGTTAGACAGTTGAAATTTTCACACATAATGTATTTCTGTTGCCGCTATAACAACAAATACTAAAAAACAGAATAAAAAAAATATTTAAGCGGCCTCGTATACAACAAACGTGATTTTTTGCCGTTGTTATTTATAATGGTGCGCGGAACCCTTCTTGCGCGAATTCGACTCGCGCTTCGCCGGTTTTTTTACATAGAAATATAAAGTAAGGCACTGCCCAACGCGATTTTCGCGATTCTCACTTTTTTGGTGTCAAATGACACCATCGCATACTCGGTAAATATTGCCGACATCGGCGTTCTTATTACATTGAGGAAAGGTCCATTATTGGCTGATTCATGCGTTTTGTTTTTGTGGTTCTTTGCTCCTAGCGAGCAATGAATCAGGCCAAATTAAACTCTGTGTAAATGTCATAAGAACTAAGACGTCGGCAACAGAGCTTCATAGTTTATAAACTCAATTCTGAACGAATTGTTTTCTTCGCAGGCTATGCAGTCTCGACAGAATCCAAAAATCCGAGAAAATCATCTCCAAATTACCGACCAACCACCAGCGGCGGCTAGAGAAATACAAGTCCTACCTGTCAAAATTCAAGAAATGCCTCGACACGAACAACAGCGTGGTGCACCTAATCATCAAGGACGTGGACACTATGTTCGAGAACGTTGACCACACGACGACGGACAACGGGACAAACGGCACGGAGAGTTTCGGATGCAACTATAATAATTGTGAGATCAGTTCGCACAAGCAACACAAGATGCAGCATGATGTCGATAAGGTGAGATCATTGAAATATATAGTAAGGAATTGCTCAAAGCAATTTCCGTAATGCTAACTTTTGAGGTGTCAGAACGCGAATCTGACACCATCGCAGGTTCAGTCGCATGGCAACCACCATCCATGACACCCGTTTAAGTGACACTGTTATAAAGGGTCGTCCACAAATTACGTAACGCAATTTGGAGGGAGGGGGGGTCTGCCAAACGTTACGGTCCTGTTAAGTTGGGGGAGGGGGGGGGGGGGTTTATAATATTGCACAATTAATGTAAACTCAAGAAATTATAATTATATTATTAAGAAATGGTACCGAAATACGTTCGTAGATGATTATACATCGCCCAATGTAAAAAGAGCGCCGAATTACCTGAATATTTGGCAAAAACTTTTTACAAAGCACCTGTTACGTAACGGAATGGAGAGGGGTCCCGGCTAAGCGTTACGGTCCTGTTACATGGGGGGATGGGGGGGCGTCCACAAATTACGTAACGCAAAATTCTCAAATTTTGCGTTTTGCGACCCCTAATTGAAAAAATCCTGCATCGTGCGGCGTGAAGCAGCACCACCGACCCCACCGCGCACAATATGATAGCGTGTGAATCAAGCAATATTAGACTTTTGTATTTATATCGTAAGAACTAAGACATCCGCAATAGGGTGTGGGTAAGCCATGGCGCTGGCGTTTGACAACCTTCTATGAGACTTGGTATACGAAATTGTACTGATAGACTTAAAGTTCTTTTAAGATCTTTGGGGTGAGATATTAATATTAATTTTTCTGAAATTCTTATCCTTCTCAAACCTCTTATATTAATCTCTAACAAATCGCGTCGCTGTTCGTCTCTCATTTCATTCGACAACCATAAATTGACCCGCGCGCTCGTACACATTATGCGGAGTTAGGTACCTACGTCCGTGGCCGGCCGGTACGCCTTGGGGGTCGTCCATTAATCACGTGATTTTTTTTAGGCATATTTTAGCCCCCCGTCCCCCTTGGTGATACATGGTGAGGTTTAAGACTACCCCCCACCCCCCACCAAATATCACGTGTATTTTTAGTATCTACAAAAAAATCTTATTTTTTTTTTAATATCTTAGAATATTATTTTAAATACAGGAATAAGGTATGATCTTATATTATTCGCCGCTTTTCGATTTAAAAATCGCGCGTTTGAAAAAATAATGAAAAATAAATACACGTGATATCTTACTACACCCCCCTCCCCCCTGTGACATTTCGTGATTTTTGTCAAACCCCTCCCCCCCCTTTCACGCCTCACGTGGTTAATGGACCCGACCTGCCTGCGAGTCATTTGTCGCGCAGTCCATCCCTCACATATTTGATTAGTTTGACAGTGACGAACTGAGCGACAAACGATTCGCGTGCATGTCGTGCTAGACGTTCTCGTTTTTCGATTTTATTATCATAGATGTTTCTCGAATCAGGTGGTGTCGGTACTGAAAAATATCGTACGCGACTGGAGCGAGCTGGGCGCAGCGGAGCGCGAGCAGTGCTACACGCCGATACTGGACGAGATGGAGGAGCAGTTCCCTCTCGAGGAGTACAGGTGAGGACAGCGCTCGCTCAGCGGCCCTCACATGGAAGTCACAAGGATAACTTAAACCGTCTTATCTCTAAGTGCGTCTCTCTCACACTAGTGTCGACGAAAGAGATAGTTATAGAGATAAACGGGTTTAACTTAACATTGTGTCTTGCATGTTAGGACCGCAGGTGTACTCCACAGTCCAGAATGTACTCCGCGACTTAATAGGACTGTGAACCAACGGCGAAACAACGCTTTTCATACAAAAGGCGATGATGATTTCCACCCCTTAAATGTTAACCGATTTTGACGAATTTTTTATAGGTTGTCAGTCAGAACCAAATGCAGGTCTATACGTTTTTTGAATATTGATTAAAGATCTTAAAGTAAAATAATCGCCGAAACATCAATAAAACTGAATTTATTGATTATAGCGAAAAAACAAAACATATAGACCTAGATTGTATTCTGACTGACAACCTATCAAAAATTGGTCAAAATTGGTTAACATTTAAGGGGTGGAAATCGTTATGGCCCTTTGAATGAACAGCCGTAGGTTCACACTCCTCTTAACTGCTGCTTGGAATCAATTCGGACCTGCACCGGCGATCCCAGGGTCTCGATGGGCGTACCTACTTTTTTATATACTTAGAGATTTGAATAAAATTGTAGACATCATGTGTACTGTTTTGAAAAAAATATACCTCGCCGAGTTTCTTACCGGCTCTTCTCAGTAGAGGATGTTTTTCCACGCCAGTGGTAGGTTCATTCCTTGACGGCAAGAGCTTGTAACGCAGCGTAGGACGTCCACCCACAAGATGGACAGACGACCTAAAAGAGACCGCAGGAAAACGCTGGATGCAGGCCGCTTCCAACCGGCCCTTTTGGAAATCGATGGGGGAGGCCTATGTCCAGCAGTGGATGTCCTACGGCTGAAATGATGATGATGAAGAGCTTGTAAAAGCCTAAATTGAATAAATATATCTTGACTTTATTAATACTTGAAAAACACACGGCTTTACTCACGATTCATTGTCAGAAATAGTCCGACATGTTTCAAACTTGATTGGAGTCCTTCTTCAGGGTTCAAACCCCGAAGAAGGACTCATGGTCACGGAGGAAACATGTCGGACTATTTCTGACAATAAATCGTGAGTAAAGCCGTGTGTTTTTCAAGTATTCATAATGTCTCACAAAATTTTTAATTTGACTATTTACTTTATTAGAGAATTAAATTTAACGACTTGCGGTAATGGATATTTAACCGGTTTTTGGGTGCGGTTCGTTGGCGGAGAGCGAGAGCTCTAATAGTGTGTAAACTGGTCGTTTAACTTGTTCCAATTTACCGAAGAAACTCAAATTTACCGCCGGTTCATTTCGTTGAACGGAAACGAAATTCTAAACTGGTTTCACAATAGGCAAAAAATATCTTAAGTCCGTCATTTACATTATAAAAAAAAATATTGAACACGTATTTTTTCTTTTATCGAAAGAATTACGAAGATATAGTGCGTTGAAGTTCCGCGTGACGTCACGACTTTGCACACTTTTTACCATTAAGTGACGTCGTTAGCCCCCACTCCCGAATTTTGATGCGCGTTATCTTTGTCAATTTTGATTGGTTTGATAAAGCATAAAATACGTGTTCAATAATTTTTTGATAATCCAACTGACGGACTAATTACAATATTTTTTTCTTTTACCCAGGAAACATCCCTATTATCGGTAAAGTATCGGTAACCGCAATTTATACCGGTTTCATGACCGGTTCGAGGTCAACGACTGAAACCGGTTTGAAAAATTTACCGGTTTCCGAGTCCTGCTTAACTGACTTAAATTTAATTTTTCTTCCAGCGAGCGAAGCCGCGTGAAGGTGCTAGTGCCGGGCGCCGGTCTCGGCCGGCTCGCGTGGGAAATCGCCGCTAGAGGGTACCAACATACATACATACAGATTTATGGTTATAAATTCGGCGATCCAAACACCAAAGTTCGGTGCAAGCAGGGCCGTCTTAAACTAGGCTGGGGCCCTTGGGACACAAGAATTTAGGGCCCTTTTGGAAAGACGAACTGAAAGGTGTGTCAGGATCGTAGCAGGTGGAAATCCGAGGTCTCTGCCTACCCCTTTGGGAAACAGGCATGGTATATGTATGTATGTATGTGTATATTTGTGTTGCAGGTACAGTTGCCAAGGAAACGAGTTTTCGCTGTTCATGCTCTTTGCTAGTAACTTCATACTGAACCGGTGCCCTGAGGTAATCATTTTAACATTCTCGCTTTTTTTTAATATGCTTGCATGTTAGTTCATTTTAGATTATGTAAAAATATTTATCTACACCCATATCATAAATCCTCCATAATGTAATCAAAACCGTAGGAAATGACCACCATTATGACAACCTGTACTGTAATGTTATTACAGAATCGATTTTAGTATCCTAATAGTCATAACGATACAGATATGAGCTACAGGCCGGCGCGCCTCAGCCGGCGGGGCCCCATCGTCGTCGTTTATAATATGTGTGTAGATAAAGTTATGTATGCAACTCTGCATAATTTCGCCCTAAAACACACGTGCGATCTTATTATGAAACTCGCATAAAGCTCGTTTCATTAAACCGCACTAGTATTTTAAGGCCTATCATTATGCAACCGTTGCATAAAAAACTATTTCGTAATTAATTTTTCACATTTTCAAGAAAAACGCTCTAATAATATTTTTTATTTTTATACCGCTACAACGCTATCTTACTGTGAGCTGTTGCGTGTAACGTCAACTTACTAAAAGTGGTCGTAAACGTCAAAAAAGCAGTGTATGAGGGTGCGGTCCGAATTACACTCGGTGATCACAACGATTAAGGTGGGCAGCGGGATTCGGAACGCAACCGACCTATGCAACGTCATACGTCGTGACTGGTGTTTAAATTCACGTGACTTAAAAGTAAAAATGGAATTAACTTATTAAATTCTAAATAATTTTGATTTATTTTTACATAAATTCTGTTCTATAATGTACTATTGAGGGTAAAGCTACCGTTCCACAGAAATACTTATAATTAATATTTGTTACTTAATCAATTAGCCAATTACGAGTATATCACCTGTTCTGTGTTATGCATAAATGTATTTTTTCTTTATCGCAACGCATTATTTTGTCTTGACCCCGTGTCATTTGCTCTCAAGAGCGCGCAGCCCCTGGCACCGCCTCTTCCATCAACGATTCCAGCTATATTTCATTAAAATTTGAAATTAGTTATTAAAACACTCGTTTCTATCATAAAACTCACCTGCGGTTCGTTCTATAAACACCCACTCATTTTTTAATAACCCTTACTATTTTACACACTACACACCGCCGTGTATTTTTGTTATTGCGTGGAAGTTTCCGAACGTTTTGAGAACGATATTGAATCATCAATTTGATTTTATCCTGAATCAATTGGATCTGGCCGTTTCTTTGTCAATTGACAAAAGTGCGTTATTATGGTACATGCACTCTACAAACTCCCATTGCTATTATAAACTAGCAACTTTATTCCTGTGGGATTGGGGGTGGTATTTTATACAAAAATACGGGTTGGTATCGTAACGACTACATTCTCAACACGACCAAATCATCATAAGGTCCAGATCTCAGAAGGACCATCTCCGTAGAAAGCCTATATCTCCGAATGACTTGGTAGCAAAACGACTGGTTCTCGAAAAGACCACATCTTTAATTGACCACATCTCAAAAAGACCAGGTAGCAAATTAACTTACTGAATTTGTTTCTGTGCAAGTTCATAGGAATCTTTTGTTCTGTACACATCTATGCGAAGGCGTGGGTAAAAGCTAGTTACGTATTATATTTTGATGTTAAAATGTTACGCAGAAACTAGCTCTGATTATACCAAAATTTTGCGATCTTGTCGTTTTGCTACCTGGTCTTTTTGAGATATGGTCTATTAACGATTTCATCTTTTCGAGAACCAGTCGTTTTACCACCAAGTCATTCAGAGATATAGGCTTTCTACGGAGATGGTCCTTCTGAGATCTGGACCATATGATGATTTGGTCGTTTTGCAAAGCAGTCGTTATGATACCAACCCAAAAATACAATCCATACTAATATAAAAAAATGCGAAAGTAACTGTCTGTCTGTCTATCTGTTACGCTAAACCGCTGAACGGATCTTGATATAATTTGGTATGGATATAGTTTGAGCCCTAGGGTAGGATATAGGCTTCGTTTTCAATCCCTTAAAGAATGAAATAGGGACTGGAAAACAGCGCCTAATTTGAGGGAAAAATAATACAATTAAAAAGTCAGTAAGTAACATGACAATTCGTTATACCATATTTTAAGATATACACACATAGAAAGTTGTGGGTAAAAGCTAGTATGTCTCCGGAACCCTTTTGTGATATCAAAATAAAATAAATGCCATTATCTAAGTAAAAATACAATCAATTGTTCCTGAAAGTTTCATTTAAATCCATTCAGCCGTAATTGGAGCCTATTCGGAACAAACATTCAGACAGACAGACAAAAACTTAAAAATCGTAATTAAGGCTTAGGCATTATAAACATTGCGTTTTCCTCCTAGATATTTGTATTAAGAGGACTGTGAACCATCGGCAAAAAGCACCCTTTTCATAACCATTTGACTTTTTGATCTTTAATCAATATTCAAAAAACGTATAGACCTAGATTTTGTTCTGACCGACAACCTATCAATAATTGGTCAAAATCGGTTAACTTTTAAGGGGTGAAAATCGTTATCGCTTTTTGTATGAATAGCCGTAGGCTCACACTCTTCTTAACTATGAAATCACAGTGTCTGTCTGTGAACAGTTCTTCAACAACGTTGAGCCCAAAGACGCCCACTACTGGACTTAGTATAGTTAATGTTTTTTTCCAGGCTAACAAGTACACGGTGCACCCCTGGCTGCATCAGTACGTGAACAATATCACATGTGAGCACCAGCTGCTGGGCGTGTCGTTCCCGGACGTGCGCCCGCGCCCCTCCGGCGACCGTCCAAACCATAACTTCTCCATGACTGCGGGGGACTTCCTCAAGGTACCGTTGTTGTAGTGTATAGTTTCCATCGTGTTTTATCGGAACAGTTCGTATTTATCGTGCTCTCTCAATTAACTTCAGTGCCCATCATATCACCTATCATTTTTTAATTTTGACATATATACAATATAGGGTGGGCAAAGCCACAAGACTACTTGTGGCCACGTTCGGTTAATTAGTCCTCAGGTGGTATGATGAACCGTATGGTGACAGGTGATCAGCCCATCGCCCATACAGATAATCCACCATATTGGAGAGGACCCGTACCTTAGTCGACTTTAACGACATGCCAGGATGATAAGCATCTGCACGCATTCTATGCTATTTCTTCACTCCCAGTGCAGCAGAGGAGCTAGACATTGGACACTAAATAATAAAGTTTCATATTAAGTAATATAAACATGTCACTCATTGAATACAATAATTAATGGACACTTCGGGTCCCGTCGTCTTCCGATTGAGATCCGAGTTTTACCGATGCCGATGGAAACATTATTCACTATATATTCTCTGTACATGATTTACCATTGAAATATAGGCAAATTCATCCACAAAGTTTTCATTTCATAGACATTGCTCTGCCGTTTTTTCTGGTTTTAATGAAATTGTGTGTGTTGTGTGATGCGGATAAAAAACTGACAACACACGAAAGAGCACGTTTTATGTGACGGAGAGAGAAGGCATAATTAGTCATAGTTTCGTATAGTGATTCTTCTTTACGTTGTTACTATTATCTATATTGTGCTATAACTAACCTATTCTTTGAATATATCAAACGTTGTCAGTATGGAATATTGTCTCAAATTCCCCTTGCCGTCCTTTCAATGAGGTATAAAATTACTTCTCCATAACATTGATGTTTGTCCTCAGGTGTACACGGAGGAAGAACAGTGGAACTGCGTGACGTCGTGCTTCTTCATCGACTGCGCGCCCAACGTGATAGAGTTCATCGAGCGCATCTACGCGATCCTGCTGCCCGGCGGCTGCTGGATCAACCTCGGCCCGCTGCTCTATCATTACAGGTATATTGTTAACCTTATCAGCTTCTTCATTGTTATTTTCATTCTACTCTTCAGTTTTTTCACCATCCTCTTCTTGAGATGGTTTATCATCAACTTCGTTTTACTTAGTTGCTTCATTATCATTGCATTACATATTTTTTTCCTTAGTAGACTCTTAGTCCTATATCAGATTTTTTTTGCTTCTCTGATTTCATCGTCCCTTGTAACT
This sequence comes from Tortricodes alternella, assembly GCA_947859335.1. Classification (NCBI taxonomy): domain Eukaryota; kingdom Metazoa; phylum Arthropoda; class Insecta; order Lepidoptera; family Tortricidae; genus Tortricodes; species Tortricodes alternella. The sequence goes on along the minus strand of OX401968.1, from coordinate 5,141,806 downwards.
TTATGATCATTATATTGATTATTATCAAAACTAAGTCTAAAATCTAAGGCTGCTATAACAATCTCGGCCCGTTGCTCTACCATTAAAGGTAAGATATTGTTAACCTTATCAGCTTCTTCATTGCTAACCTCATTCTATTCCTCAGTTTTTTCATCATCCTCTTAAGATACTTTGTGATCATCATCCTCCTACTTAGTTTCCTCATTATCTTTAGCATATTTTTTCCTTGGCAGCTTCTTTGTCGTAAATCAGCATATTCTTTTGCTTCTTTAACGACGTCATCGTTCGTCTAAACATTATGATTATTATCAAACCAAAGTCTATTTAAACCTGAAGCTGCTATATTAACCTGTGCCCGCTACTCTATCGTTACAGGTAAGATATTGATAACCTTATAACCTTCGGCATTGTTGTTTATTGCTATAATTCTACACCTCAGTTTCTTCATTTTCTTAAGCTGTTTTAGGATAGTGATCCTTTTATGTGGCCAAATTCACAAACTCCACTTAAGCCTTTGATCGGAGATCCAGGAATTTTTATAGATGATACAGAAATTATTATAAATACAATTTTAATATAATGGCATATAGTTATTAATTAAATATGTCATTTAAAAAATCGTTAACATAAGCGTCACTTGGATCTAAAATCAATTTGAGTGGAGTGACCTTTGTGAATTCGGTCATTAGCCACATCATTATGATTATAACATATTTTATTCCTTAGCGGCATCTTTTTTCCTTCTTTAAAGTCATCTTCCCTCTAAAATTTATCATATACTCCTTTTTCATTATCACCATTCCTAAGCCTACTTAAACTTATTACAGGAGGTATTGTCAATGTTATTATTTTTTACTAATTGTGTAAACCCAAAGACGCACTTTGTGTTTACGGATATTAATTAGGGTGTCCCTTATTTTTCGAATATTTCTTTTTGTTACGCATACCCTCTTATTATATTTATTACGTGTTTATATACACCCAGTAAAAAATCAGGTCATTCTATGAACGGGAACCCGTGCCGACTTGCATCTTTATCATGCTCATACAAGTTGCGCGAGACAAATGGCGCGTGCCTTGCAATTAGTTATTTTAGTGACGGTTTTCATTCAAATAACGAGTATTAAATTGTTCTTTTTTTTAAGATGGCAGTCGAGCTATGAAGTGCTAAAAAAGATATTTACTTAGTTGGTGTTGGGTTACACAATTAACTTCAAGGCGACAAGTCCTAGCAGTTTTGTTTTACAATATACGGGAAGTCAAATTAACAGTGAGTGAAAGTGCAAATCTTGTGATCCGTGAATGTATAATCTTCTGGGAAAAGCCTCGAATACCAACCCAAGCAGCACCTAACTGTGTTAAAAAGTTAGTAGATCTTTATACGGTGTGGCGTGATTTACAAAAAAATTTTTGTAATTTATTACAGGATATTCAAAATGAGTTGGATAATTTATTTGATATCGCATATGCCGACGTTTTAAATAAAATTAAAATAGAAGAGGATATATTATTTTTACAACAACAGAGAGAACCAGGGCGACCACACGACCAGGATTTTTGGCTGGTTTATAAAAAATTAACTGAAAAAGAAGAGAGAGACTGCGACAGAGAAAGTTAGAAGAAGGGAAGAAAAGATTAAAACACTGCTGAATCAGTATCTTCGCATTATCATTCGCCAGCTCAATCTGATACGTCTGCTGTCTGTAGTTCATCATCTAGTAGTTGTACTGCAAGCTTGGACAATCCTATTTCTAGTGCACCTACGGCGACTACGTCTCAAACTAATACCGCGAAAAGGGGCAGCAAAGATATTTTTACACCCAAGCTAGTAGCAACTTTAGATATATGTTAAGCTAAGTTAAGCATAAGAGACTGTATTTACATAGTTCAGGCTGTAATTTAAGCACTAGTTCTTAATATTGATTAATTTACGATAAATAAATCTTCAATACAACGTATTCGAACGCAGATACGAAAAGAAAGGGCAGAGATGATAAAAACCGACCTTGCAGAACAATATTCCAGAAATGTATTTATGATTTCAGGCAGATCTTTAGAAGACTTTGTGACAAACAAGAACAAAACCTTATTTTCACACCTAAAGATCGAAGACAATTTCCTGCAAGAAAGCGTTTCTTCGTGGAAAGTAAATGAAGTCTATATGAAAGCTAAAAGTCAAGCTGTATCCTTAAAACCTGTAAATTACATAGCAAAGAGAGCAGTAAAGCTTACTTATGCAAGAATTTAACGGTTTGGTAACCGCCAATGAAGAGCAAAACAATTTCTTCTGCGTTGCGTGCAAGAGCACCGAAATATCTACCCTGCTTGTAAAAAAAGCCACTTTAAAAAAGAAATATACGTCATAAATTTGTATTTTTCTAAAGTTTTTATTAAATATGATTACAAATTAACATTATTGCTTTTGTTTCTATCATTTATTTCATAAATTTATTAGATTTTTGGTGGATTATGCTCTATCTATCCCTACGCAATTTTACAAGCAAAACTCAAAACAAAACTTTGAAGTCAAGTCGGCACGGGTTCTAATACTTATAAAAATCTGAAATTTCATATAATAGTATATTTTAGGAATACTAACTAACATATTTAAGGGGTATGCGTTTCAAAACAGTAAGTTTTTTTTTTCCTTCATGTAAGGAACACCCTAACGGATATATATGTTATTTGTCCTTGATTGGGCCTTGAGTGTGACGTTATTCATTTGTGTATTTGTTTAATTCCTTAGTGTCATTATTTATTTACACTTTATCAGTGTCATCTTCATTAATACCATAAACATCTTCCTTGGTCTCTTAACCAACATCTTTAGCATCAGTATCATCATCTTCTGCAGCCTTTCCATCATTATCATTCTCTACCATACCTCTCAAACAGAATAATCATCTACCTCAGCTCCTTCTGGAGAAGGGGCTGAGGCAGATACCTATTGGAACATCTGTATCATCTTAATCATCATCATGGTCGTGATCATTATCTTCTTTACACTCTTCTTTATGGGAGAGGGAATGGGTCAAGTACTTAAGTTTTTTAAATTAGTATTATTAATAGGCTTTCGTTTGACCACAGTCTCACTTGGTGGAAAGTGATGACACGGCCGAAGGTGGAACGCCATTGCTTATCCCTTTATTTATATCAATTTAATTGTTTCAGCGATATGCCGAGCGAGAGCAGTATCGAGCCGCCATTTGACATTTTACTGGACATTATCAGGGACGTTGGGTTCGATATTTTGGTAAGTAACCTTATTAATTTGAAACTATATTATATATATTTTTTAAACCGACCAATCGATCACTATCGCGAACTTCAATGTAGTCAAAGGAGTCAAGCCATACAGCCCGCGATATAATTTTTTTTTCTTCCATGTGACAATCTGCGTTGCGCTTCTGTAATGCAGAAAAATAATAATGTAATTAAATAAAACTGTCGTTAATATATGAAATTATATGGTTAAGCAATTATAAGGTAGCAATATACGACCTTGCCCCCGCTAACTAGGATAGAAGCACCGCGGCATGTCGTGGCATAATGCTGAGCTAGGGCCCTTATTAACGCAATTATTACCCGACTACGCCGAGAAGAGGGTTATGATTTTGATCGGTAATGTAAGTATGTATATCTGTTCCGTCATAACTTCTAAACTACTTATCGTAATTTGACAAATGTGGTATCGTTGGAAGCGTATTGATAGTCCGCTGGTTATAGACTGTGTGACGTTACATTAAATTGAATATAGCGCCCTCTATATATATACACATATTGTTAATTGGTTCATATTTTTAAGACTGTGATTTTTCAGTAGTCTGGTTTTAGTTTATTATCTTATTTCATCTTAAATTAATTGTTTACCAATAGGAGTGTAAAAAATATTATTCATAGAACATCGCAACTTCTAGAAGGAGCAAACTGGTGTGAAGACGAAATACGCGCAGAATCCGAACTCCATGATGCAGCACGAGTACAACTCCGTTTTCTTCGTGTGCCGGAAGCCTTATTGCTTATAAACGTCAGTGCAATTAGGTCTGCCGCACACTGGGACTGTTCCCAGTGGTACCCAAGCCTAAATCCCCACTGATTATATTCTTACTTATTTTTATACAGTGGGTACTAAGGGTACTGGTAATAGTTGGCACATTGTTGACTGATAAAACCGGATTCAGGGAGTAACTCCAAGTCTGTGCTACGTTTTGTGGCACTATATGCTGTCGCATGCTACATATATGATGCGGCAATTTAAGGGCCTTGCCCACGACGCGCGTTTTTTTTTGATAATGATTGTGTAATCGGGAATGTAGTAATCGAAGATTTAAATCGTTAGATAAGACATGCCATACAGTGATCGCGCCGGAATACGTCATACGGAATACAGATGTAGTGCATAATTAGTTTCCATCGTGTTTTATCGGAAAAGTTCGTATTATCGTGCTCTCTCAATTAGTTAGCACCAGCAGGCCCCCAATTCTCGGTGCATTCGAGAAAATCTCATAATCGAGATAAAATGACAGTTATTTGACACAACTTTATGAATCTGACGTTTAATCTCGCAATCGACATTATCTCGAATGCATCGAGAATTGGGCGCCGATATCCGTCATACCATGCAGTCATTTTTCATTTTGACATTTGACAGTAAATAATAAAGTTTCATATAAAAGAATATAAACATGTCACTCATTGAATACAATAATTAATTGACACTTCGGGTCCCGTCGTCTTCCGATTGAGATCCAAATTTTACCGATGGAAACATTATTCACTATATCTGTACTTTGATTCGTGAAAGTAGCGAAATTCGCTACTTTGCAATTAGGTAAGTAAAGTTTTTTGAAGCCCTCTTCTCACCGGTTATGAAACACTGCTGTAAAGTCTAATCTAACGATCTATCTATGCTAGTAATAATGTATGACCCATCTTAAAGGGTTGGTATCATAACGACCAAAACATCACAAGGTCCAGATCTCAGAAGGACCATCTCCGTAGAAAGCCTATATCTCCGAATTACTTGGTAACAAAACGACTGGTTCTCGAAAAGACCACATCTTTAATTGACCACATCTCAAAAAGACCAGGTAGCAAATTAACTTACTGAATTTGTTTCTGTGCAAGTTCATAGGAATCTTTTGTTCTGTACACATCTATGCGAAGGCGTGGGTGAAAGCTAGTACGTATTATATTTTGATGTCAAAATGTTACGCAGAAAATAGCTCTGATTATACCAACATTTTCCGATCTAGTCGTTTTGCTACCTGGTCTTTTTGAGATATGGTCTATTAACGATTTGATTTTGCTACCAAGTCATCCGGAGATATAGGCTTTCTACGGAGATGGTCCGTCTGAGATCTGGACCTTATGATGATTTGGTCGTTTTGACAATGTAGTCGTTATGATACCAACCCATCTTAAATCGTGTAGCATCGTCATAGATTGCCGCATTATGTAGCATATGCCGCTTGCGACACAACGCCATGGTGTCGCTAATAAATAAATGTTAGTCTGCAACTTCTTACGTGAAACGCTTTTTGGCGTGCACACAAAATTTATTACACAAACTATTTTATGGCATTTACAATATTATTAATGACAAAGTGTTTCACGTAGTTGGTTGCGTTATTTTTGTATTTACGACTTTTACCAATATTATGTGAAAGGAATTAACTACACAGATAAAATATCCTAAAAACACCGCCTAGCCTAACTTTTACTAGTAAATAAAGCTACCAAACTTGCGCGGGGGTTTTTTTTTTTGAGGTTATGTCGCCCGGCTGTGCGTAGTCTATTGGATATATAGTCTGTCTAACTAACTATCACTAAACCAAACATTTACAGTAAAGGTAAAAATAATAATACTCGTGTGTACAGATATAGTGAATAATATGTTTCCATCGGTAAAACTCGGATCTCAATCGGAAGACGACGGGACCCGAAGTTGTATTCAATGAGTGAAATGTTTATATTCATTTGACACTAAATAATAAAGTTTCATATTAATGAATATACACATGTCACTCATTGAATACAATAATTAATTGACAAAAATGAGAAAAAGGAAGGGTTATGAGTCTTACCGGTTGTGTCTGTGGGTTTGTCACTTCGTACAGCCTAAATACTGAACCGATTTCAACAAATGAGGCTATAAAAAAACAATATGATACTTTGTTTTATGTAGTTTAATTAAATACACGGCCAGACATTTTCAAGAGAATTGTCTTCCTAATCGGTTCACGTAATATTGGTAAAAGTATTATTTAAAATTGCGTAAAAAAAACTAAAACGTATTTGTATTAGTCAAGATAAGCTGTTACCGAGGTATTGGTTATTTAGTTATTAATTAAACTGCATGTTTTTTTATAAGTTAATATCTTTTCTATTTAGTAAAAATTGAACTGATCTATATCAGTACCAGTATCAGAAATACCGGTATCAGAAATACCGTTATCAGAAATACCGGTATCTGAAATACCGGTATCAAGATAATGGTCATTGTCAGGAAACCTTTATGCAAGTAAAACAGATGTACTCTGTGCAATGATAGGCGTTCTTTATAATATTCGTGACAACGGTAAAATAATGTGAATTTCGGGAATCAAATAGACAGACATGTTTAATGAGCCATTAAAATGATTCATTGTCGCAGTGCGACCTTATAGTCCGGCAAATCGTAAATACGCCATATACCGGTTTTAACTAAGCTGTAACCGATTTTTTATTACCTGAGAATAGGCAGTTGACGATTGGTAAGAACTGATACCGGAAACGTAACGTCATTGATACCAGATCCGTAAAATACCGGTATTTGAAGTCATTTTTTAATATTATTTTATTAATAGTTTGAATTATTACGCATTTTTCTGGCCCATGACTATTTCGACTAGCTTTCGTAATATCGTATTTTACAAGTTGCAAGAACAATTGTTCGATTAAAATATACTTACGACCTTTTGTAAGCTAATCGATTCGTTATTCGTGTAGATCTCATTTTCGTTCAAAAATATTTTCTGCTGCTAGTAAAATACATATACAATTTTCTTTATATAAAAAGTGATAAATAGTAGTTATAATGTTTCATTGATTTAATTTTATATTATTTTGTAATATATTTGTAAGGAAAGCATTGTAAGTTTAAACTGTTAATTATATAGAAAGAGATTGTCGAACGCGGACGACGAATTAAGCGTAATTTCCACCAGACGGCCCGCATCACATCGGATCGGAACGGATTTTACAATCTCTAAACGATATTCAACCATGTGCACAGTACTTAAAGTCTATATTACCTAGCCGCGCGTCGCAGCAGATATAATGAATAATGTTTCCATCGGTAAAACTCGGATCTCAATCGGAAGACGACGGGACCCGAAGTGTCAATTAATTATTGTATTAAGTTAGTGACATGTTTATATTCATTAATATGGGACTTTATTATTTACTGTAAAATGACAAAATGAAAAATGACAGCATGGTATGATGGGTACTGGCCCCCAATTCTCGATGCATTCGAGATAATGTCGATTACGAGATTAAGCGTCAGATTCATACAGTTGTGTCAAATGACTGTATGCACTGACGTTTAATCGCGATTGTGAGATTATCTCGAATACACCGAGAATTGGGGGCCTGCTGAAGCTAATTGAGAGAGCACGATAAATACGAACTTGTCCAATAAAACACGATGAAAACTAATTTTATCTACACCCATATCATAAAACCTCCATTGGTTAATCAAAAACCGTAGGAAATGACCACCATTTTGACAACCAATTAGGAAAAACCAGTGCTGCGATAAAGAAATAACATTACTTCTTTATCGTTTTTAGTAAAGAAATGAGATTAAATTTGGAACAGCTGTCAAAACTCAAGTGGGTCTCTATTCTAGTATCCATAGATATTAAAACAGTTATTGATACGAAACGTCAATTCAGTATGTTTTTTTAATATAAACTGCACAATATTTGATCTCGAGTGACGTGAGAATAGAGACTTCATCCGTTTGTCTATGATTTTAAAAAAAATGGTCTTGACGGAGGATCGAATCGCCGCCATGTTGGCGTTTTTCTGAACGAAAGTAGAATTGTTGTTGAATTGAATAGAAAAAGTTGTTTGTAATTTACATTTTAGTTGAAAATATGAATAGTAAGTAGTCTTCTCGGAGTGTGTGTGATGTGAAAATGCGCCGGATATCGGAAATATGCAGCCACGATTGCAACAAATAACTTGTTGCCAGAAAATATTGTTTCTGAACCCATCATGGAGGATTTATAATATGTGTGTAGATAAAGTTATGTATGCAACTCTGCATAATTTGGCCTTAAAACACACGTGCGATCTTATTATGAAACTCGCCTATCGGCTCGTTTCATGAAAACCGCACTAGGGTTTTAAGGCCTATCATTATGCAACCGTTGCATAAACTACTAATGCACAACATCTGTACTTTCAGCTACGGTTGTGTCACGGAAGACGCCCGCGGTCAAGCTGCTGCTAGCTAATATAGACTTTAAATACGGTGTACATGATTCAATATCGTTTGAAGACTGTAAAATCCGTTCCGATCCAATGCGGCGCGGCCGTTTGGTGGTTATGCTTTCATATTCTTGACTGAACATTGTTTAAGCGTCACGCTTTAATTAAAATCTTTGCTATGTATAAGACCGTATAGTCGAGGCCGAATATGATGGTATTTTTTATTGAATAGAATGGTTTAAGAGCCCGTTCTATGAGTAGCGCTTCATACAAACGTAGTTCAGTTGTGGTTTGGAAATTTTTAGCCGAATCGCGTTGAAACTGCAAGAATATAAATAAAAGACAAACCTGTGTGTGTACTTTGCGAGTATTGAGAAAAAGTTTAACAGGTGTATATAATAAATGATTTTTAATGTTCAACAAACCTTTTTTTACCCGACTGCGCCACGCAAAAGAGGGTAATGTGTTTATCAGCCTATGTATGTTTGTTTCTTTGTGGCGCTCTAGAGGTCAAACGCGTGGGCCGATTTTGATGTTTCTTAACCTTGCGAGTGTCACTAAAGACATGGCAGTAATCAAAACCCAATATGGCGACAACCAGACGCCATATTGTGAAGAAGAAAAAAATGAATGTCGACGAACTATGTTAAGTGGAATATCATTGAACAGGTATTTGAAAATCATCTCTAAGTTCTCTTACCGTTTTTCATTTCGAATGACCATTTAGGATCTATAACTATTTAAAGTGGGTTTTCAATACTTATAACATAGCTGTGATAAAGTTCTTTTATGATCGCAGAATAGGTTTTACTAACGTGAAAAGTAAAGCAAAAAGCTGATAATAATTATTCTGCATCTTTATATATATATATATATATATTTATATCTCAATCATCTAAAGTACATGCCTCGATTTGCCTTATATCTATCTCCTTGCAAAGTTTCAATGCGATCCGGCTAAAAATATCCAGACCACAACTGAACTACATTAGTATGAAGCGCTACTCAAAGAGCGGACTCTTAAGAATAATGTTTACGCGGGAATCCGTCGCATGAGAAACTCTTCTTGGGTAAATGACACTTAACACTTTCACTGCCAAGTACCCGCCTGGTGGGCGCTCCGAGACTGCTCACGCACCGAACAACCCGCTAGGTGGGCTGTCGCTATAGAAGCTATAGATGACTAGTCTACGACGAAGAACTCGCCTAGAGGGCACCTTTCATCGCGACAGGACGTGCAGTCGCGTGAACCCACTTGGTGCTTCGGCGTATAGCGTTGGGTTGCTCGTTATATGACCGTATGAACTCACCTAGCGGGTTTTATAAGGAACCCTGAGGCACTATTGTAACTATCTATCTAATAATAATATCTAATGTTTGGCAATGAAAGTGTTAACATGTCGTCACTTGGCGTTCGCTTGCATTTGCCCGTATGCTTTAGTGGACGCACAATTTAACGTTTTTTTATTTTAGATTGTCCCCTGTTTTGTTACAATTTATTTTTATGAGGAGTTTGCGTTTTGTTATTGCAGGATGTCTTTTCATTTTATTAAAAACTAAGTGCCGACTTACATTGGGTAAGTTAGAAAGGCAACTTACCTCGTGTAAACCGGCGTTAATTTTAATTTGGTTTTAGTACTGACTGGTATGTAGATAATCAACACACAACTATTATTGCGTCTGACTAAAGTTCAAATTGCAATGGATTTGTTTCGACTTTTTGAACGTGCTATCTTGAAAATGTATAAAAATAGCGCCAACTGTCACAATATTTATATTCATACATTTAATAAATACGCAAAGAAATCTGGTCACGGACTAAAGGGATCATATTCTTTCCTGTCGAGTACAAAACACGTCTCGTCGTGTCAAGATTTTGAAGTATACTGACCTGATAGTTTATATTGAAGGCTCATAGATGGCGTTACTCGCGCCACCGCCATCTATGAGCCTCCAATAAAAACTAGGTATCAATTTGTATTAGAGGCTCATAGATGGCGTTACTCGGCACAAAAAACCATATTTGGTATTGTTATTACACAAAGCTGACTAGCTAAAAGTATTAAGACTCATTTAGTTGTTATCTGTTGCTAAATGTGTTGTTTTGGATTTATTCTGAGGAGTAAACTTGATCAGTCTAATAAAATATTATTGCCATTTTGACAACTGCTGACATTTTATTAATATGCCTTGTCGTTTATGGCCGACTGTGGCGGTCCAGGGGTTACTCTGGGCGAGTTATAATTTCGAACTATACCAGGGTCGATTTAGCTTGATCCCTGTGACATTTTCACCCGTTTATCTCTCTGGCTATCTCTTTCGTCGGCACTAGTGTGAGAGAGACGCACTTAGAGATAACACGGTTTAACTTATCCTTGTGTCAACCTTACTAGGGCCGCAGCACTCTAACTATATTTTTTAATGTATAGACAGATAAGACATGCGTTTACTTTACTTTTGAAACCATGTATTAGTTCATTATACTACTAAATCGAAAACTAAAAGATATTATTAGCTAAAATACACTGGCAGCTATTTAGAATTATACAAATTCCGTTTTGTATACAATCCGGCACTATTGTGGCAAATTAAATCTACGTTAAAATGTATTTTAATCGTCTTGACTGTATACGAAAGAACTTTTAGTCTTAAAAAATCGTCAATCTCACATTAATATCAGAAATGTCATTTGAAGTGTCACAGGAATCAAGTAAGATTGACTCTGGTATTAAGGCTCGGGCAAACCAAACGCGTTTGCGGCGCGTCGCGTTTCGAACGCGGGCCCGCGTTGCTCACGCCCCGCGCCGCGCTGCCCGAGGTGTCTGCGGCGAAAGCGGCGCGGGCGCGAAGCGTTTCGTACGCGGGCCCGCGCTACTTTTTGGTGCGCCATGGTCATTTTGATTTGTTGTTTTACAAATTGCGCGGGCCTGCGTTCAAAACGCGACGCGCCGCAAACGCGTTTGGTTTTCCAGGGCCTTAAATGTGGAAATTGAGACTGATTCGTTTCTGAGATTATCTTGTATAAATAAACAGTGATGTATAGTATAGAGACGAGCAGAAGTTCATACAAGCGGGGCAGCTGTACTGACCTTTTTTCGACGCGGTTCGGTGTATTTTTGAAAGATGTGTTTAAATTTTATTTTTCTTTGACTAAGTTTGTGTCTGATTAAGTTTACACCTCCAATAATAGTTATATCTCAACCTAAAGACTTGCTAGTTGTTATAAGTACACTGTAAAGAGATTAAATATATCAGTTTATTGGATAGTTTTGATTTTTATTTTGACCACCTACTTGCCAAATTGTTCATAGATACTACCACGGACGAATCAAACACTGACAATCGTCTTACGGCTAAAAAACAGATAAATGGCGCTACAGTCGTAGCCTGAGACGTTATATTATAACAAATAACGAAAGAATAATATAACGTAATAAAATTATTTGATGAGCGAAATGGTACTTGCATCTTGCCCACAACCCTAATAGACTTATGACGTCCTTTATAGGCATGCACTATATCGAATCATGAGACTTCATACTCTGACTCGCACTTGGTCGATTTTCAGCCGGCTGTCTTTAGACATCGTTTGTGAAAACTACCAGCTTTTCATAGGAAACCATTCTTTTTTAGAACAGTTTTATAAAATCACCGATAGATGGCGTCACTACGTTCAAAGAACGCTTGATTGTATGGCGTCCATGATACTACCATTACTACTGGGGCGCTCCACGTTGCGTAAGTGCACAGACCAAATATCCTAGACGCTGCTTAGTCTAACTTTTACTAGCAAATAAAGCTGCCCAACTTGCGGGGCGCTCGGGGTTTTTAGAGCGCTGTGATTGGTGCGTTCAAGTTTATGCGCCCTCGCCTGCCTGAAGCTCCGCTACTTATGGCCTTTTGCCCTTAATGTTCTTAGGGGCTACCCCTTACCCCCGGCTATGCGGAATGTATTGTATATATATTTTATTTATTTATTCGGGGCATCAACAGCGATACATTTCACAAGGTCCATAAGAAAGTATATTTCACTAAGCCAATGACAGATATCCACAAAAAAATTGTACATACATACATATTACACATATATAGGTATGTACACACATAGGTACTATTCAAATATTAAGAGAAAAGCGCGCGCGCTGTGTGTGTTTGTGTGTGTGTGTGTGTCTTGAAACACTGATTTACTTTGCGTAAGCAATTGTTTAACACGCCTTTACAATAATAGCTTACTGCAGTCAAAGAGATCAACGCTGTGAAACCTTTTATTGTAATCTCTAAGTAAGCGAATGTGAATGTGAGTGAGTCTTGGGCATACCTTGTATGTACAAAAGTGACGATGAACAGTGACCTTTCCGAGTGACGAGTTCTTGTTGTGGGAACTAAGAATTTTATTTCAGAGAGAAGTGAAGTGCTATCAATGCGCAATATATGGTCTGTGTACTATATGGAGGACATAAATGAAACAGAAAAGTCAATCCGTCAAAGTTTTATTCAAATACTGTATAAAGTACCTGCCTATCTTATTTGTCTCTGCATTAGCATGATTCATTTTCGCATAAGTCAAAAACTGCCTCCGGAGCCTCAACAGTCTCTGCGGGTTCACCATCTGCATGAACCCAGAGTCTAGAATACAGCCTGGGTACTCGGGAAACTTCACTTCGCTGTCTTGATTGATTTGCTTTGAGTCGAGGATCTGTTTAGATATACTCTGTGTCACTTTGTCCAGTTCGTAGAGGAAGTTTGTGGCACTTAGGGGTGGCTGCAAGAAAATACATTCAGACACATAGAATCACGCCCGAAATCCCTAATGGGGTGGGCAGAGCCACAAGACTACTTGGGGCCACGTTCGATTAATTAGTCCTAAGATGGTATGATGAACCGTATAGTGACAGGTGATCAGCCCATCGCCCATACAGATAGTTCACCATGTTGGAGAGGTCCCTTAGTCGACTTTTACGACATGCCAGGATGATAAGCATCTGCACGCATTCTATGCTATTTCCTCACTCCCAGTGCAGCAGAGGAGCCACATTACATAAAGGTGTGTTTGAAAAAATCTACTTGACTTTGAGTATAACTTATAATGTTGAATTTCAGAGGCATTTTTATAAAATATCATGCACTTGACTAAGGGGTAGTCCACAAATTGTGTAAAACAAAATCCTCAAATGTTTTGATACCCCCCTCCCGCCATGTAATAGGACGGTAAAGCTTAGCCGGGACCCCCCCTCCCTCTACATTCCGTTACGTAACAGGTGCTTTGTAAAATGCTTAGGGCTAATATTCAGGTAGAAAGAATTTTAAATAAGACACGAAAGTGTGGTTTCAAGGAAGACAATAATTATTATGAGAATTCTATATGTCACCCAATTTAAAAAGAGCGCGCTTATCATCTATGAACGGAGTTCGTTCCCAATTTTTTAATAGTATAATTCATAACATAGTTATGATTTCATAATTTTACATGAAATCTGAAATGTATAATATTATAAAATCGTGGCGGAATGCACTCTAAAATCCCCCCCCCCCCTCCCCCAACATACCAGGAACGTAACGCTTGGCCAGACCTCCCCCCTCCCTCCAAATTGTGTTACGTTATTTGTGGACGACCCCCAAGATGTAAAACATGCCTATAGGTTCAAATAAATGATTATACTTTCATTTGAACGCATGTAATAATGACACAGAAACTTAAAACTAGAGATGCAAGTAAAACCACAGAAACTTAAAAGTAGTAAAACCTTGCATCAGAAATAGGATCCAACAGATAAAAAGCCATCATAAATAAACGAAATCAACGTCAATTATCAAATTAAAGCTTAGTTTATTTTTATTTAAACATAAAACGTCAATTAACATCACGTCGTGCACGTTCAAATGTTCCCGACTGACGTACCTAATAAAGCGCGTATTCAACCTCAAAGGGTCTCCCCGCGCACTTTCAATTCGTAACAAGTTGAAATTTGCTCGCCGCGCCAGCTTACACGACTTAACAGATGCCTAATGTGCAGCCGGATATCCGGCCAATGGCTATGCCGGTTATCCGGTATCCGGCCAAACTACTATCCGTTGCATCTCTACTTAAAACTCACATTTTGCGTGCTCTGGTTAGGAGGTGGTGGTTTCTTCTCAAACAGGGCGCTATAGATGGCTTCCAAGTCTAAGGGATCTTGCGGCAGGACTGCAAACAGCGGGCTGTCCCATCTGTTGTTGGAGTTTGGTTCTTCAAACCTGGGAATAATGGTTACCATTAAAAACAAGATAAGAATGAACACCTATCCTTAGATTTGTCTATATGTTTCAAGAGTAGAGATGCAACAGATATACGGTTACTATCCGGTATCTGGTCATGAAGTTACTATCCAGCTACCGGATGATGATGATGATGATGATGATGATGATGATGATGATGATGATGATGGTGGGTGGGGACGCCCGGCCGTCGACAGGCGGGCGGTCTATCTGCGGGCGCTGATCATTCACCCCACCGGCTACCGGATAGTGAGTTGGTATCCGGCCGGATACTGGATAGTAGAAGCTTGCATCAGAATCAAATAAAAAGGCATCAGTGTCATGTCAGTCATCAAATGGAAGCTAAGCTTCTTTTAATTTAAACAAGAATTCACTTAACATCTCTTACTGATGTAATAGAGCGCGTATTGAACCTCAAAGGGCCTCCCCTCGCACTTACAATTCATAACAAGTTGAAACTTGCTCGCCGCGTGAAAACGCACCTGCGAACACGATTTTAAAGATAGCTAATGTGCAGCCGGGACATCCCGCTATCCGGCCAATGGCCTATCCGTTGCATCTCTACTCAAGAGTCACAATATTTCTCACCTAAACTTAGTCAACGCGTTAAACACTTCTTCACTGTAAGTATTTGTTCCTCCAGAGTCAGGTTGATCAGCCTTGAACCGCGTAAGGTTTGACTCCCAAGCCTCCTGGTGGTTCCGGATAGTGTATAACGTGACCTGTGTGCACTTTGAGGCCTTGGATGCGCAGTATAGTTCGTAGCGGTACCCTGGAATTTAAATAATGCTAATGAATTATTTGGTGAGAGCCCATGTCTCTCACCAAATCTTTAAGAGATAAACTTGCCAAATGCCAAAGAGCAATGGAATGCAGCATAACAGGATCAAAACGTAGAGACAGAGTCAGACATACTGACATCAGGATGAAAACCAAATTAACTGATATTCTACAACATATTGACCAACAAGTGGAGGTGGACCAGACATATGATGCGTGACAACCAAGGAAAATGGTGCAAGACAGTTTCTGAGTGGTACCCAAGAGATGGGAAAAGAAGCTGTGGAAGACAGTGTCTCAGATGGGAGGGTGACAAAAAAGACTGCCAGGCCAAGGTGGAGACGAGTAACTCAAGACAGACCACAGTGGTAACTGTTAGAGGAGGCCTATGCCAAGAGGCATACTGAGATTAGAGACATTTTATAAGTTATGCTTTCAATGTGTTCATTATCTCTTATCCCAGAATAAAGGGCTTTATAAATAAATAAATAATTAATTATTACCATTAAGAAACAAAGGGCAAAAGACATCATAAAAACAATAAGAAAGCTTAAGTGGAAGTAGAAAATGGTCAAAATTAGTCATGAATTGGTTCACAAGTGACAAGAAGAGAAAACGGGGTAGACCTTATAGACGGTGGGTTGATGACATCAAAGCTATAGCAGCTGGTACATGGACAAGAGTAGTTAACCATAGAGAAATGGCGACAGTTAGAGGAGGCTTTTGTCAACTAATGACATACAGACGGAGTCGATGCATGACATAGTGTTACCGAAAAGTTTATTATGCATAATCTAATGTAATTTACTGTCTGAATAAAGGCTATTATTATATTATATAATTAATAATTTAGTCATGTATCATTTAACTAAATTGAACCTGAAATCTCTGAAAGCATCTATCTAAGGAATAAAAAAGGGTTCTTGTTTTAAAGCGATTTAAATCTATACTGAATGCAAATAGTACACATACATACATACACATACATAGCATCACGCCCGAAATCCCTAATGGGGTGGGCAGAGCCACACGACTACTTGTGGCCACGATCAATTAATTAGTCCTAAGATGGTATGATGAACCGTATGGTGACAGGTGATCAGCCCTTCGCCCATACAGATAGTCCACCCTGTTGGAGAAGACCCGTCCCTTAGTCGACTTTTACGACATGCCAGGATGATAATCTCATCATCTGCCACGCATTCTATGCTATTTCTTCACTCCCAGTGCAGCAGAGGAGGCCAAATAGTACCAATGTAAAAATATCAAAAAAGTATCTCATACCTTTAATATAGTTGCTTCCATCTAATATAACGACATTACCCTTGCCAATAAGCCTTAATACCTCCGATTTAAGATACCCTCTCACTCTTTTTTCCTTCTGCGAGTCTAAATATGTTTCATTTAGTTCATAACCCAATTTCGCTATGGTGTCCTCTTCCGAAACTATTTCAACCTGTTTCTTGTGAGTTTCCTCGAAAAAGTCTTTGAGTTGCTTCGCTCTCGTTGTTTTCCCACTTACGGGGCATCCACATATAATTATTAAAGGCATTTTGCGGAATTTGTTGGTTATTTGCTAATGTCAATAATGCACTCAGCTGTCAGCTCGGTAGCCGAGGTGACAGCTGTCAGTCATTGAAGAGTACTTCTATATTTGGCCGTATCAGTATATTAACTATACTATACTGCATTATTTTAACTAGTTGGATAATCCAGAGTGAGAGTGAGTTTAACAATTTTAGGGTTGTGGGTAGTACAATATACGGCTATATTCTCATAGTTAAAAATATCGATGATATTATAAATTTTGATCTCACTGCGTTTAGTTGCGCTTTGTTAATTACTTACTTAATACACGTTTATGCTTTTTGTTAGTGGAGGATAAAGCGTATTTATTTTCATACCCGTGGCCCGTTTCACGTAGCTACTTTTTACAATTTTATAGGCAACACTCCAAGGCAGATCTATGGGATTCAACTGGGAATTGCCATCGGTGTTGCCAGTTTTTGCTTGTAAAATTATTACTTGTAGCTTCGTGAAATGGGCCACAGCCCATGTATAGCAGCAGTTCACGCTCGTATGAGGCCAAATAGTGTATAGTGAGTAAGTACAGGTATTATACCTGCATTTCACGCTCGCCGATTGGAGGCGAGTGTAAGCGAGTGCGAGCGTGAAGCGGGCCTACTCGGTTTGACTCGCGAGCGCTCGCCTCACCTCGTCTGCGCTCGCTATAGTTGTCCGTTTTTTGTGCAAGATCAAAGTGACGAGTGAAATCGCGAGCGGCCCTTCCTCACGCTCGTGTGCATTAGTGTGCCAAAGGTTATAAAATACTTCACGTACAATTTTCCTATAATGTAATAAAACAAAATTAAAATGAAATAACCCTCTTCGCACGTAGGGTACTTTTGATCCCGGAAAATTCAAAAGTTCCCGAGGGAATAACTATAACTGAATTTCGCTCGGATAATGTCGCAGGCAAATGGTAGTTTTAGATATAATATGAATTTAATGAAACTCTTTTCTTTTCTTATTTAGGCTCTGCTAACATCTAACAAAAGAATAAACAAAAAAAAGATCACGCATTCAGTTCATCAGGTACTTAATAAAGTACAGAGTACAGTACGTATTTATATAAAAATATAAATTTCATATGGTAGATATGTTCTTACATTGTTCTATTTTTGTGTATAGTAAGCTAAGCATCCGCCATCTCCTTTTCCTCCAAGGTTTTGGAGTATTTTTTGTACAATATGTACGTAAAAAGCATAATGACTCAGATATGTAAAAGAGCCCATGTGGCCTACTTGCAAAATAAATATTTTCATTTTCAATGAGCAATCGCGGACAAAGCTGTCGCAGCTCACTTCCATCGTCTTCTACGTTTCGGCGGCAACAGAGCTATGCGAGCGTAGAGCACTACTCGTTTCGGAACCACTTGCCGAGCGCCTCGTACGAGCGTGAAGTCCCGCCATTACAATTTTTATTAATATTCGTTTTTTTTTCTAACAAACTGAGGGCTTCGCACCATAGAGGTATTATAACTAGAGGAGGTGAGCCATAGGACTGCCTGTAAGTGGAAGCGTATCACGGTAAAGAGAGACAGAAACTAGAAATAGTGGCACTGTCCTTGTCTTGCCGCATGCGCAATGGCAACATGCTGCGCGCCGTCCGTTGACGACGCAATACGAAATGTTCTAACCTATTATTTCGCTTCAGTTCTGTATGTATTATTTGATTTTGTATTTTTTGTTTATATTACAATAATAAAAACATCATTTTCAGACTACTAACTGTTTTACTTTTCTTTACCTTTTATTATAATCATTTTCAGCATTTGAGTGACATTATTACAAATAATAATAGAGAAAATGCTGCGAAAATGATATTATTTTACATAAACAGCTACACAATATACATAACCACAAAATTTTGACAGTCGAATGCGGAAGGGTCAGTACAATACCGGAGGCGAATCGTTTACTGCGCATGCGTCATCAGACAAGGAAGCGAATACTATTCCTATGCTCTTTCTACCATTATAACGCGTTTATGGCTGGCTCACCTCCTCTATGTATAATAACCTCTATGCTTCGCACACTATTTTTTATCGCGCACCTAAAGCATTTGTCTCTTTCGCACCCGCATATTGGTTAAAAAATGAAAGATGCTTTATGTGCGCGATAAAAACTAGTGTTCTAGGCACTCAGAAGGCTTAGCACACTAATTTTTATCGCGCACATAAAGCATGCGTCCCTTTCCCATCCGCTTATTAGTCAAAAAGTGACAGATGCTTTATGTGCGCGATAAAAGCTAGTATGCTAGGCACTCTGAGGGCTTAGCACACTAATTTTTGTCGCGCACATAAAGCATTCGTCCCTTTCGCACTCGCGTATTAGTTAAAAAGTGACAGATGCTTTATGTGCGCGATAAAAATTAGTGTGCTAAGCCCTCTGGATTCGGTATAATTTGTCGATCGTCTTAAATATCTATCTGTTAGGTATTTAATGAATGCACATACATGAAATGTTGACCATGTTATTCAGACAAGTCCTGGAGAAACCTCCGTCCGGGGTTTTAGTTATCGTCAGCAATTTTAATAATGGCAACCCTACTTGAAATCTTATCGGTGGTAGATTCATTCCTTGACCTTCATAAGAGCTTGTAAAAGCCTAAATGGAATAAAGATGACTTTTGACTTTTGACTTTTATCAATTTAAGACCCTGTTACACGTTCAGGATGATAGTCCGGCAGAAGTCAATTGATCTGGTTGATTGAAATCACGTTTGAGTGATTGGCTGCCATCACCATCAAGGTCGCTGGGAGCTGGCCTCTTTTCAATGCCCGATCGACTTTTACACGGTCAGTGTTGTACCCCGACCGATCTGAACAAAATGGCTGTTGTCATTCCGACCATATTGCGGGGCTTTTTTTTTAATAAACCTGCTTAAGCAAATCGTTTTTACCCACCAAAATGGATATAAACGGGTAAATACCGGGTAGAATAGGTAAATACCCGGTATTTACTATGAAGGTATTTATCCACCGCCCATCCCTTGAAGCCTGGCGTCCACTAGACTCGCCGAGGCGAATCGAATCGAATCGCAATAATTCGCCTCCTATATTTTCTAATGCAACTGCGTCCATTGACGAAGAGCCGCGGCGCGCCGATTCAATGGACGCAGTTGCATTAGAAAATATAGGAGGCGAATTATTGCGATTCGATTCGATTCGCCTCGGCGAGTCTAGTGGACGCCAGGCTTTAATTATATTCCTCATTAATGTTCCTGTAGGCACTAGGCATAGAGAGACTTGTATCATGGGTGAAACGTATACCTTTCTCTTTTACACACAAGGTTTGTGAAGCAGACAGGTATGCGTTCAACTTCAAGGGGTGTGGCGGCGTGAATCCCGCTCTTCCAAATATAGTATAGGATGTAAATAAACCCACATACATATATGAATAATATAATGAAATGAAAATACGAACGAGAAAAGTTGTGGCATTTTGTGTCAATTTTTTAAATTTCAATTTCGCAGGATGTGGCTGTTAACGCATGGCAGTTTATTTTTGTGAATTGGTCACCCTGCATAGATTCTCGGTAACTTGTAGTGTTGCTAAATTAATGGATAAATCCGTAGATGTACGGATTTCTTGTGTACGGACTTACGGAAATCAATGGCAAATCTACGGAATTTTGGACCTAATTGGATTATATTTTGTTTTTGACATAGTATGTAACTAAATTATAATTTTCCCGTGTACCATTATCTTTGTATTATTTTATAATAATGATCCTTTACGGAGATGCAATTATAATTCAATTACTGACAATCTCATTTAAAATCCATGTATTCTGGCATGTGCAATTTATAATGTATTTTATCTTGAGAAATAAATAATCTAATCTATTCTAATCTAATTTAGTTTTCCACCAAAATGTTTTAAACATAAAACAGCGTAATTTTCCTGAGTATACATACATACATATTATCACGCCCAAAATCCCTAATGGGGTGCGCAGAGCCACAAGACTACTTGTGGCCACGTTCGATTAATTAGTCCTAAGATGGTATAATGAATCTCCTGAGTATAACGAGACGCAAATCCATCAAAAATTCACTGACTTGATATTACCAAAAGGAACTTCTCTTTCACTATGACGTATAGTGTACCTATAGTCTTATTAATTAATCTTGAAAAAAAAATTGTAACTGAATGAATCTAATCTTTAGTCTGTGGTAAAGTTGAACTGCGTCTACTATTGCACACTTAAAAGCGGAATGAAAGAAAAAGCTTGCTATGAGTAGGTATATAGAATAAACATTTATTTAAATAAAAAGGCTGTGCAGACTGAGACTGACAGTGACAATGAATGCCTAGTAATTATAGGGATTTTTTTTTTAAAAAATATGACTATTAATCATTTTCCTACAGTTTTGCTTAGTTGATTCTGATTTATTAATAAAGAAATCTGTAGCACTACGAATTTTTCTACGGATTTTTCAGCCTCAGGCCACAGATTTAAAAAAAATCTGATCTGGCAACACAGGTCAAGTAAGTAATTTAGTTTATATCCTCTTTTGGGCCTAGACAGTCCTTTGTTTGTGCCGTTGGGGTGCTGTTCCTTTAAAATAATTCGTACAATATTTTGCTTGTGACTACAAATACTTTTTAAGTGTTATTTGACTGAAATCTGAAACAAGGTAAGTGTACTATGTTGATCAATATATGGTGCTATGCATACATGTCTAAACTAATTACTCCGATGATCTGTTTAAGTATTTAATTATAATAATAGGAAGGATCAATACGAAACGAAAATGGCGAATGGGTGTGGCGTGGCGTGTCCATGAAATACCTATTGCAACAAAAAGAAAGCGTTAGAAAAGCTTAACTTCAAATTGTCGATCACACGCATGCAATTTATTATGCAAATACTTTTTGCGTTGTAAAAAAAGTATTGCAAAAAAACGAAATTTAACGCTTTTTTCAAGATGGCGGAGAATGCACAAAGGAAATCTTGTTCGAAACTTTGATATTAAGCTCAATACTCAATCTTTATTGCATTCCATAGTGTAATTAATATAAGTTGGTGATCGTCAAGGTAGCGTATTTTAATTATATATAACTCTTTATGAACCAAAAAATAGTACCCAAATACCTAGTACCCCTTTTACTATTACAAACAATACGGAGAAAATATAAGGATCTTTGAAAAAAATTCAACCAAACTTCTACGTAGTAAAAGTACAGTCACTACATCAGTCGTTTGACCTCAAGATCTGCAAAAGTTGATGTTTTTTTTTTTTAATTTCGAATAAGAATCCCTACTATCTAAATAACTGGTATTGCATGATTTGCATGGCGAAAAAAATTCATAAGAAATCAGAGAATTGCGAGTAGAGATTAAGTTTTTTTTTGTCAGTATAATCGCAAGTTCATAAGTATTGTATACACTGTATTTATAAGTCATAATAATTTGAGTATACTTATTGGTCTTAAGGCTCAGGCAAACCAACCAAACGCATGTGCGGCGCGTCGCGTTTTGAACGCGAGCCCGGTCGATTTGTACCCAGCATACCGCAGGCGGGCGGCGGCTTCAACGAGTTGCGAACGCGGGCCCGCGTTGCTCACGCCTCACAGCCGCGTTCAAGGCTCGGCCAAACCAAGTGCGTATGCGGCGCGTCGGCGTTTCGAGCGCGGGCCCGCGCCGCTGCAGAACGGCTGGGCAGATTTGGCATGGCAAACGCGTTTGGTTTGCCCGGGGCTTCAGTGGGACAAGTTGCGTGGCTCGGGCAACGACTACAACGATTAGTACCCGCGCCGCGCCGCGCCGACGCCGCACTGACGGGTCGCGTTCGCCCCGCCGGGTGTGCCGCTAGACATGGCGGCCATATTAATTACAACTTCGCACCCCCCGCGCCGCGCTGCCCGAGTTGTCTGCGGCGAAAGCGGCGCGGCGCGGGCGCGAAGCGTTTTATACCTATACTTTTTGCTGTGCCGTCAATATACTTTGCTGTTATACAACTCGCGGGGGCCCGCGTTCGAAACGCAACGCGCCGCACACGCGTTTGGTTTGCCCGAGCTTTAATAAGATTTAAATCATAAAAAGAAATTACTTTCATTTTTTGATGTGCATCGCTCAAATGAACAATTGTAAGAAACCGTAATACAACTTTTCACCGCACAACAAATCACATCAAATATTTAAATATTTATTTTCTTTACAATGTAGAATATAGATCCATCTACTTGTGGTCATTCTCACAATAATAATAAGAGAACTCCGCCGGCACCGCATGTGTTGCAGAGCAGGCAAACAGCAAAAAAAATATGTTGTGTAAAATTGTGCCATAAAATGTTTTAAGTTAAGTAATTATGCACCTTTACACAGCTAAGTAAGAATCACTTGGTCTTGGAGTTTAGTACAGCATAGCGCCGTTCTAACTCGTTGATTTCAGTCATGGCAAGTTGTTCGCAACACACATTTGATCTCTGTTTGCGACTGTAAGTACTAAGATGCATTTGCATATATGTATTATAGAGGTTTGGTTGAATTTTTTTCCAAGTTCCACATATAGGTATTATCTGTATTGTTTTGATCGTAAAACAGGTACTGTTTCGGGTACTATTTTTTGGGATTTAGCCGATTGAAAAATTCGAAGGCCTGGGTGAAATCTCGCTATAAAATATGTGTACGCCTGACCGTGCGCAAATTTTTAAACAGTTAAATAGTCAAATATATCGGCTTCTACAATAGCTGACATTTGAAGGGTACTATTTTTTGGTTTTTAACGAATTTCCGGGAACACTGCCAATCCAGAGAGATCCACTCGGTGTACGCCACCCTGACGTCAAGGTAGTGTACCTACCTACTGCCCCTTATTCTCTCCCCCCCCCCCCCCCCCCGAAAACTACTATGGTACATTTTTTTTAAATAGGTACTAATTCGGTACTATTTGGGTACTATTTTTTGGCATCATCAAATCCTCGATATCTTGTTGGTGTACGCTACCTTGATGATCACCACCAACCCAATATTGATTATCTTTTAAGGTTTATCGAACCAGGGTTCGAAATTAGCAAGATAATTACGCTTCTTGATAATTATCGGATAATTAACTAAAAAGTAGAAAATAATGTTTAGGGTGCCTTTCCATTGAAGCGGAGATGTGCCAAGCTAACCAATCAGATTGCTTTATCGTATGTCAAATATTTAAATGACATACGATAAAGCAATCTGATTGGTTGGCCGCTCCGCTCCGCTTCAATGGAAAGGCAGCCTTAACATGACTTCATGCAAACCGTTCTCGTAATAGAAAACCATCACTCCGTCCCTTTTACTTGTGGCAACAACCAGTTTACCGATAGGTTTACAACTAGTAATTACCGATAGGTTTACAACTAGTAAGAGTCTGTTCGGCGAGAGTTGATAAAAAAAGTAAAAAGTCAGGGCTTCTTAACTCATTAGAAATAGCGGCCCGCTAATTATTTTTACCGATGATAATAAAAATTAAAGAGAAAAAATATTTTTTTTTCATAGAATATTATTATTGAATAGCCTAACTATAAAAAGCCACACCCGAAGCCAATGACATTATTATATGTAGAAAGACAAAAGACACGGCATATCCATACTCAACGCGTTTTAAACACGTTTCATAGATATATTTTTTCCTTTTCGTTTCTTTGGCTTCGGCCAGTGCAGATTATTGAATTTATATGACATTTGACGCGGATATATAAGACATAAATTTGCAATATGGCGATTGTGTATATGAACAAAACAAATATATTTCTTTCGCCGCCGTCCGCCCGGCGCGAAACCGCAGTTGACAACAACATCTACGTCCCTCATACCATGAAATTCAGTGCGCGCGGCGATAAGTGACGCCCGTCATACAGTTTGCGATAGTTAAGCGACAGGCGCTATTTCGAAACGATATCATAATATTTATCAACTCTCTGCGAACAGACCTTAGGTTTGCGTAAACTTATGCGGCCCTAACATGCATGCCAAAAAGATAAATTAGAACCGTTTATCTCTATGACTATCTATTTCGTCGGCACTAGTGTGAGAGAGACGCACTTAGAGATAAACGGTTCTAATTTATCTTGGTGCCATGCATGTTAGGGCCGATGGAAATGGTATTGAACGGACGCCGTAATCGATTGATAATCGTGTCACATATTTAGAATTTAGTATTGTTAAAATATACATGACGTAAACACGGGCCTACGAGGGGCGGCTGAAAGTTATCTACCTAACTATGAAACAAAAGACGGTCATGGCTAGTTTTATTTTATTTTTCAATATAGTCTCCTGACAGGGAAATGAACTTATTACATTTATCAATTAAAGACATTAACCCGTTAAAAAAAATAACTTTAGGTTTATCATCGAAAAAGTCATTAACAGCAGCCTTCGTGTCGTTATCGGTTACGAATCTTCGTACCCTCAGTTCTTTCTTCAAAAGTCTGAACAGAAAGTAGTCGGATGGGGCCAAATCTGGACTATATGGAGGGTGGTTGATTACTTCGTACCCATTTCCATTAATTGCTAGCTTCGTTAAGCGAGCAGTATGCACAGGTGCGTTATCATGCAAAAGCAGAATCCCTTTACTGAGTTTGCCCCTTCTTTTTTCTTTTATGGCTTCTCTGAGCTGGTCAAGTAAATCTGCGTAATATTCAGCATTCATTGTAGTTTTTTTTGACAAGTAATCTACAAGCAGAATTCCTTCCGCATCCCAAAAAAATGCTGCTGACGGGCGAATCTTAAATTTCCGAGGAGTTTTTTCATCCTTGAATTTCCACTGTAATGACTCCTGTTTACTTTCGGGATCCCACTGCCGAATCCAAGTCTTATCACAGGTTACTATTCTAGAAATAATTTCCTCCTCTTTTCCACGGCTGATGTCTAAAAATTCCTCGCAACATTGAACACGTCTGTCCTTGTCAAACGGAGTCAACATTCTAGGGACCAAGCGTGCACTAACCTTAGACATGTGCAAATGTTCATGAATTATTTCATTGACCCGTTCTTTACTAATGCCCACATCCCTGAGATATAATCCAGTCATTACGTCGAAAAAAAAAGGGTACTAATATCCCAGAAGTTCCACAGTTCTAGTTCCATATGGAACAAGCGGTACATAGGTACCATGTTAATGACATTAATGATCCCAATAGTTCCATATGGAACTACATCGGTACTAAGTTTCACACCAGAGTTTGGCTTGTAACTATGATTTTGGTAAAAACACGCGAGTTCCATACAGGTTTCGAAAAGATAATTAGCAATGATAATTATCACGAAAATTATCATGATATTATCGTGATAATAACAGATTGATAATAACAAACGATTTCGCTCGTGAAAGTAAACTGTATTCGAAGTATTCGAACGTGTATTTCCGCACTTGCGTCTATCCGATTTTTTTTTATAAAATGCATTTGATTTTATTTATTTTTTGTTAGAAACAATTGAGTTGTTATGAAACAATATAACATCGGCATTTCTTATGAAACAATATAACAAATGAATTTCTTATACTGGTGATAATTATCCGATAATTATCCGATAATTATCTTGCTAATTTCGAACCCTGGTTCGATAAACCTTCAAAGATAATCAATATTGGGTTGGTGGTGATCATCAAGGTAGCGTACACCAACAAGATATCGAGGATTTGATGATGCCAAAAAATAGTACCCAAATAGTACCAAATTAGTACCTATTTAAAAAAAAGTATTAATTTTAATTATTTATAAACTAATGATTATTCTGATATAAATTTTACGTAATAATATTGACGTAGTAAAGAGAAATTTACGGTTAATTCTTAGCGTTTTTAGTAAGTAGTTTTATGGTTTTGCGTTGGATTTTTTTCTACATATTCCATACATATTTCAAAATACAGAGGCTGCTATAAACTACACGACTATTCAAGAGATATTATTATATATATTTCATTTCGTTTGCTTAGTAGAGTAGTTCAATCCACGAGCTCGAAAAAGTGCCGTCGCGCATTATATGAAAAACTTGCTGCGGAATTTCGGCTTTATATCAATAGATAACAATAAAATGCAAAAAGCGAGGCTGCTATGAACTATACTAATAACTATACTCCACCATTCAACAAGTTAAATTTGTCTAAGTCTTTCATTTTCTCGTAATAAAAACGCCAAAGTTGCCCAATTATTGAAAATATCGTAATAGGCCTCTTAAGGCGTTAAATGAAATTTGATAACGATTCTTTGTTCAGTCAGTGGCGTGATTCTCTAACGTGCGAAGAGGCCGATCAGAGGATAAACGAAATTATTAATTTAGACTCTAAACAAAGAGTCATTCGGTCCAAATTTGAATGTGTCCCTCATCGCTGATGAGCCGTTGAGCCTATTAGTGAATCACAGCAATGTTATGCGCTACTCGTCGCTCACATTTCGTCTCTAATTTCATGCGACAAACATAAATTAACCAGCGCGCTCGTATGCATTATGCAAAGTTAAAGTTATGTATCTACGTCCGTGGGCTTGTAAGATGGAAGCATCGAACGTATTTTTAATCGCTGGGCATTTCATACTTTATACCTGTATTTAAGGTAATATTCTACAAAAATTAAGATTTTTTGTAGATACTTAAAATACACGTGATGTTGGGTGGGGGGGGGAGGGTGTTAGTCTTAAACCTCACCATGTATCAACAAGGGGGGGGGGGGGAGGGTGTTAGTCTTAAACCTCACCATGTATCAACAAGGGGGGGGGGGGGAGGTTAAAAATGCTTAAAAAAAGATCATGTGATTAATGGACAGCCCCTTAAATGATACCCGATTTTAACGAATTTTTGCTAGTCAGGACAAAATCTAGGCCTATACGTTTTGGTTTTTTCACTATAATCAATGAATTCAGTTTTATTGTTGTTTCAGTATTCTCATACAAAACAAATTTCGGCGATTATTTGACTTTGTTGATCTTTAATCAAAATTCAAAAAACGTATAGACCTACATTTAGTTCTTAATGAAACCCTATCAAAAATTGGTAAAAATCAGTTAACATTTAAGTGGTGGAAATCGTTATCGCCTTTTGTATGAAAAGGGTGATTTTTGCCGTTGGTTCACAGTGCTCTTAAAGTGAATTCATCCTTACTTGTCTTAGGTATATGGTGAAGAAGTTCATAACCTCAAAATGCTCCTTGTTTGGCTATAACGGCAATTTCTTCGTAAATTAAATCAACCGGAGATTATATTTTAGACATCAATTTGCCAATTTTTCACTTAGGATTGTTTTACTTAAGATAAAATAGCTGTTTCACCCAAAAAAGTTACATTTGGAGGTTATAAACTTGTTTACCAAATAAGACAAGTAAAGATGAATTCACACATGTTTCGGACGCGAAATGACTCCTTGTTCAGGGGTTGAGCGCGGTCGCGGTCAAAGCAACCCGCGCACTGATCTCTCTATTAGGACAACGCCTGATACTTGTATTCCGTAGTCTGTTTCGTATTAATTTAATTTTGCGCTTTTGTTTTACTAAGGTAAGGGCCACTTGTACCAAAATCATAATATTTTATGATTTGTCGTTAAGTTTTAAACGACTGAGAGTCCTATATAGGTACAGTCGAGGTCATAAATATCTGATCGCTCTTACGTGCTTGAGGATAAAGTCGAGTTCATATATTTCTGACCACTTTCTCCGCGTAGATCTTTTTTGACAGACTTTAAGGTAAAGGCGTGTAACGATTTAACCTTAGTCAAATTAAAACGTTCGTGAGACATCATAAATACTTGAAAAACACACAGCTTTACTCACGATTTATTGTCAGAAATAGTCCGACATGTTTCGAACTCGAATGGAGTCCTTCTTCAGGGTTTGAGTGCGGTCCCGGTCAGAGCAACCCGAGCACTGAGACTCAGTGACGCCGACTCAGTGCGCGGGTTGCTCTGACCGGGACCGCACTCAAACCCTGAAGAAGGACTCCATTCGAGTTCGAAACATGTCGGACTATTTCTGACAATAAATCGTGAGTAAAGCCGTGTGTTTTTCAAGTATTCACGATTTAACCTTTTGAACGCCAAGGCTAACAGCGAAAAAGCGTGCTACGAGCGCGCGACGACAGCTGTAGACGACGCAAATGTATGGAAAACGGAATATCGTGGCGTCAGGGGCACGGAAATCTGCTGTCGGCTAGCCGACCGGGGCGTTCAAAAGGTTAAATAAAAGTTCATTTATTAAATGTAAGCTTAATTAATATAATATGACATAAATGGAATCCGCAACGCAGGCTTCGTCAAGCAAGTACACAAATGCAGCAGCAAACAGGCTCCGTCAAATACCTAATCTATCTAAGGTTTTTTTTTTTACCTTTTCGACGCCAAGCATGTCTGAGAAGTAACACGAATTTCAACCTTACGTCAAACCCATGTAGGGCTCTTTTACGCTGTATGCCCTGACGGATATATCCGTCATTGGCGTTGAAAAGGTTAAAGGTTAAATATGTTTAAGATTGTCACATAAAATATACGTAATATGAATCTTGTGTTTTATAGGTTTCACAATGAATCGGCGGAGGAATAGCACTCGAGACGAATATACTGAGAGAGTCGAGTTGTGGGTCTGCAAGATTTGTGACAAGGATTTCACAACCCAGGGCGGCTTGAATCGCCACTTCACGATGATGCACGAGCAGCCGAAGCCAAAATCTTCGAAGGGCACGTCCCAAGCTGTGGTCCCCAGGTATTTTTTTTCCGGCTTTCTTTCTTACGGCTTAGAGAAATACGGCCCTAACATGCAAGACACAAGCATATAAGTTAAATCCGTTTATCTCTATGACTATCTCTTTCGTCGGCACTAGTGTGAAAGAGACGCACTAAGGGATAAGACGGTTTAAATTATCCTTGTGTTTTACATTGCATGTTAGGGCCCGCAGTACCACGGTGCGGGTACAGGCGCCGCGCCGTGGCGGTGGCGCCGGTTTTGTTGCAGTTTGAGAATACAATCCCGAGCATGTTTTTAATCCCGGGATTACAGGATTTTTTATTCGTAATCCCGGGATCCCGGGGCTTTCCCGGGTTTGGACTATGTGAAAAAAAAACTAGTGATTTCATAAAAAAGATTTTGATATCGTTGCACAGCACACATCACAATGCAGTAAGAAAAAGACAAATAAAAAAACTTTACTTTTGTAAGAAATTAAAAAGACAAAACAAAAACCTATTTAGAATTTCGAAAATACAACCGCAAAAACATCAAAGCATCCAATGTTTGACTTCCAATCGTAGGTCGTACCGTATCTAAGGGTTGTTTTTTTGTCGTATAAATGCTAATATTAATATAATCTAGGCAAGGTTATATTGTTAAGGCGTAACTGAACGGATTACGGAATGCAAACTAGACCGGTTCGTGGCAATCCCGAAAATCCCGAGATTAGCCAAGTACAGTTCCGGGATTTTCGGGGCCAGAAAGCGGCCGGGCTCCCGGGATCCCGGGATTGTATTCGCTAGTTGCAGTATAGGCGGCGCGGGCGCAAGGCGAACATTAATCAACAGAAACGTGACCTACACGTGTTACATCTCGTGTTACCTCGCTGCGCTGAGGTGAAAGTGTGTTTCGTACGGCAGCAAATTTATTTATTTGCATAGCTGTTAATCGTTAATTAACGAAGTGTAAATTTCGAGTAACGGATTAACTTTTAAGTTGACTTCAAAAATTGTTAACGGACTCATTAAATTCCGTTAAAACAATTAAAGTCCGTTAAGTGATAGGTAACTAAGTACGGTTTACTGTCATTAGGTACAAATGGAAAATCGTCCACTTGAACGTCCACATTCATTATTCGTTAATTCATTAATTAATTTACAACGAAAAATTTGGTTATAAATAGTTTTCAGCATAATTACATTTTCACTAAATTCACTGTGGATACTACTTTTGACCCAAATTCAGAATGCTTATCGTGGACGATTTTCCATTTGTACCTAATGACGGTAAACCCTAAGTACCTACTATTTGCCAAAAGTACACCGCGCTGGTTATGTCAGATAGCTTTTGATTTGAATTTGATCTCAATAGGTTGACCACTTAAATGAGTCGTCGCCCGCGCGGCACATGGGCGCGGGGGCATGGCGACAAAGGGGACCGAGTGAGGTGCGGGCGGCAGGCGCATTTTTGTTATCATTCATTTCACGCCGCCCGCACCTCTCTCAGGCCCCTTTGTCGTCATGCCCCGCGCCCCTGTGCCGCGCGGGCGACGACTCATTTAAGCGGTCAACCTATAATTAATAGGTATTATTACAAACTAATCCAATTTCAGGTACCAGGAAGGCTTCAACTGCAGTTTGTGCGGTAATGATTATGCTTCGCAGAGTAATCTGAATCGACATGTCGCGACCGTCCACGAGGGCGAAGCGAGAGGCAGCGTCAGTAACTACGTTATGAAGAAGAAGACGGAGTATAACACGACCAATGTCACTATCAATATGTATAATCCAACATTCTATAATCATTGTAATAGATACTAGTATGGACGAAAAAAACAGGACTGACAATCGCTTTAGGGGTCGTCCACAAATTACGTAACGCAATTTGGAGGGAGGGGGGTGTCTGGACAAGCGTTACGGTCCTGTTACGTTGAGGGAGGGGGGGGGTTCAAGGTTGGTGTTACGTCACGATTTTATAATATTGCACAATTAATGTAAAGAAATGGACCTGAAATAATTTCATAGATGATTATACCTCGCCCAATGTAAAAAGAGCGCCGAATTACCTGAATATTAAGCAAAAACTTTTTATAAAGCACCTGTTACGTAACGGAATGGAGAGGGAGGGGGGTCCCGGCTAAGCGTTACGGTCCTGTTACACAGGGGGAGGGGGGGGGGGGGGTCAAAAATTTGAGAATTTTGAGTTCCGTAATTTGTGGACGACCCCTTACGATGATTGTAACTCAAAACCCCGTTAAACTAGATGTCGCCACAACCATAGCCTGCGAGACTACAATACAACGTAATAGGGATGTTTCCTGGGTAAAAAAATAACAATTCTAATTCGTCCGTCAGTTACATTATCAAAAAATATTGAACACTTATTTTTTGCTTTATCAAGTCAATCAAAATTGGCAAAGTTAACGGGCATCAAAGTTCGGGAGTGGGGGCTCATGACGTCACTTAATGGTAAAAAGTGTGCAAAGTCGTGACGTCACGCGGAACTTCGGTTTAGTAATTTTTTGTTTAATTGGCAAAAGAAAAAATACGTTTTCAATAGTTTTTGAACTGTAAATGACGTTGACGTTGAAGTTTCGCGTGACCTCCCGACTGCACACTTTGTACCAACAAGTGGGGACTTATGACGTCACTTCTTTTGCCAATTAAACAAAAAAATACTAAGCCATAGTGCGTTGAAGTTCCGCGTGACGTCACCACTTTGCACACTTTTTACCATTAAGCGACGTCATGAGCCCCCACTCCCGAACTTTGATGCGCGTTATCGTTGTCAATTTTGATTATTTTGCTAAAGCAAAAAATACGTGTTCAATATTTTTCGATGATCTACCCGACGGACTAATTAGATTTTTTTCAGAAAACGTCCTTATTCTCCTATATTCTTACAAATAACTTGCCATGTTCAAAGTAGTTTTGCAAACCATTTTAGTTGCATTCCGAAGGTGGAAGAATTTTTAGCTAGTTCAATACGAGGTTTGCTGGTCAGGGTCCGAGGGCCCCCTGAGCTTAGGGCCCCGGTGCACGGCCAGTGGCGGCGTTGGGTAGATTGGCACCCCGGGCGGTTTTTTATTGAGCACCCCTACTTAAAATAAAACACCAAATACACATGCTTATGGTGTCGGTGGCTCTAACATGCAAGACACAAAGATAAGTTCTCCGATCTCTATGACTATCTCTTTCGTCGGTACTAGTGTGAGAGAGACAACTTCGAGATAAGACGGTTTAACTTATCCTTGTCTTGCATGTTAGGGCCGCTGCGTGTCATGTCTTGGTGGTAGTTTTTTACTGATATGACTTTAAACAGGGAGATTTTGTGCGCCTACTTTGGATGTAGGTACGAGTGAGTTATTGCCAACCTTTGTTTGTCAGCCGGGAGCGGACCGCCTCCCCCCCCCTTTACGCCGCCACTGGTGCACGGCACCGTCTACCCCTTCGATAGCTACGCCACTGCTGCCCTAGCTTAAACCACCGCTGCCCTATCTTGAATTCAACGCAACGGGACTGGGTACGCCTGATCGTAAACGTGATTGACAGTTCTCTTGCATTATTCGTCTATGATATTGGGTAGGTTTTGAGATCCCTTCGGACTCTGCCTCATAGTATAAAGAGGAGGAAGTAAGTTATCTTCATACAAACGCACCGCGCGCGGCTTGTATGTATCTATGCGTCGCCGCACGCACACTTAAACAAAATCTCGACCCGTTTCTCGGTGCGCCAGTCGGGGCTAACACCGCACGAGGTTCGCGCGTGACGGCTTTTCGGCACCGCTAAATGAATGAAAAATGTGTGCTAATCGCAGGAGAACGTATGTATGCGTGTATTTGGGTGTCTTAATAATTCATAGATTCCAGAATTGTCTCTGTTCAGATATTGAACAGGAAAGGTAAGAGAGTCACTTATTCTAGCATACAATTTTTACTTGATGATGAGATACCTGCTTACTTATTTTTGTTGTATTAATGTCTATCAGACAGAGGAAGTAGGTAGGCCTACTTTCCCACTAGAATGTATTAGGTACTTCTGATCTGTCAACCCTGAGACACTAGGCAATTATATCGCGGATTGGGCCGGAGATAGCCTACTTTCCCTCTTTATACTATGTCTGCCTCCTCTATATTTCGCTGTTACTAAAATCCTCATTAGTAATACTTATATTCCTTCCTTACCAATATTATAATTGCGGAAGTGTGCTTTTTTGTTTGTTGTTGCAACGAATCGTGTTATTTTTGTACGACAATTTGGAGTGATAGACTACTTTTTATCAGGGTTCGAAATTATCAAGATAATTAAGCTTCTTGATAATTATCGGATAATTATCAGATAAATATCGGATAATTAACGGATAATTATCACCAGTATAAGAAATTCATGTGTTATATTTGTTTCATAAGAAATTCCGATGCTATATTGTTTCATAACAAATTCTAACAAAAAATAAATAAAAACAAATGCATTTTATAATTTTTTTATTTAATATCCAACACAAATGAACATTAATTAAAGGAAGATTGAGTAAAAATCAGTGTTCGTCACATTAGACATTAGAAATAAATAAAATTAGATTGATTTTATAATTTTCAAAACAAATTTTATAATTGTCACGATAATTATCGTGATAATTATCATGGATAATTATCCTTACGGACCCTGCTTTTTATCCCCGAAAATGCAGTTTCAGAGGGAGTTGTGTGTACAAGTACATATTTTTCATATTTTTTATTATATATAGAAAATATGTACTTATTTTCATTAACAAGTAGGTACATAGAGCAATGGCAATAGGTGATATGGAGACGGTATAATCTTATACTGCTAATTGTATTTTTATACTGGCTTGTATTTTCTTTTATTTAATTAACTATCTAATCATCAATGATTTAAAAAAAGATTTACAATTATACCTAAAAACCATTTTATCTGTGTTTAATTCGAAGTGTGCCTGACACGCTTTATGACAAAACTTCATTTTTAATAAGCGCTTGCCCTATGTCGCCTTTGGCCAATGTTAATTATTTGTTGTTATATTCCCTCCGTTTCCTTGTTGAATATGACTTCGGGGATGTAACTGTCTCCGTACTATATCATATATTAACTAACTCTAGCTTTTCCGGTCTGTTATACTGTTAGTTTGATCGGTCTAACACTGGAAAAAAATATTCTGTAAAAGTCTCACTGTGTCAGAGTTGCTTTTAAACTAAGACGTAATAGATCAAAGTCTTACTGTTTCGGATAAGTTTTTAGACTAAGACGTAATAGATTCAAGTCTCACTGTGCCCGAAAAGTTTTTAGACTAAGTCGTAATAGATAAAAAATCTCACTGTACCCGGATAAGTTTTTAGACTAAGACGTAATCGGTCCAAGTCTCACTGTGCCGGATACGTTTTTACACTAAGACGTAATAGATTCAAGTCTCACTGTGCCAGATAAGTTTTTAGACTAATGGCCTGTTTCACAATGTCCGAGTAAAATGTATCTGTCGAGTAACTCATACAAAACTCGCCGTTATCTGCCAAATAACGCCTTAATTGGACATTGTGAAACAGGCCCTAAGACGTAATAGGTCCAAGTCTCACTGTGCCGGATAAGTTTTTAGACTAAGACGTAATAGTCTCACTGTGCCAGATAAGTATTTAGATTAGACGTAATACGCCCAAGTCTCAATGTGTCAGATAAGCTTTTAGATTAAGACGTAATAGGGCCAACGCTGTTCACCCGGGAAACTGCGCATTTTCCGGGATAAAAAGTATGAAATATCTCTTTGCAAAGCTTAATTATTATTACTATTATTAGTAAGTGTTAGATGGCGTACGTACGTAGCTACGGGAATATTCCAGATCTCTAACCTTTTGAACGCCACAGTCGGCTGTAGCCGACAGAAATTTCCGTGCCCTTGACGCCACGGCAAGCCGTTTTCCATATCATATGTCGGCTTCAGCCGTCTCTCGGCGTCCGTGGCACGCTCTCTCGCATTGAACCGTGGTGTTCAAAAGGATAAGAATAAAAAATACAATAAGTTAGTATAGGTTGAACCGCTTAAATGAGTCTTCGCCCGCGCGGCACAGAGGCGCGGGGGCAGGACGACAAAGGGGCCTGAGAGATGTGCGGGCGGCGTGAAATGAATGAAAAGAAAAATGCGCCTGCCGCCCGCACCTCTCTCGGTCCCCTTTGTCGCCTGCCCCCGCGCCCCTGTGCCGCGCGGGCGAAGACTTATTTAAGCGGTCAACCTATAGGTCCTTGTATTTATCCCTATTCGACGAGTACGCTATCCTAAGAATGTTTTCACATTATCCGACACGATTCCGGTATCGGATCGGACAAGGTTAAAGCCAGGTACACCTCATCGGATAATGTGAAAACGCTCTAAGGCTTCCAAACATCGAAACGCGAAACGAAAGGGGACCCGCGTAAACAGTGTCACAGGAACTCAAATGGAAGCCCTCACATCAGTGTCGCGTTTCGCATTTCGGTGTGTTGAAGCCTTACGTCAAAGTTACTTATTTTATTAACACTTTCATTGCGAGGCACTAAAGTGAATAGGACCCTAGGTACCACATAATTGTCTATAAGACCCGCTATGTGAGTTCATACAGCCGAGCAACGAGCTTAACGAGTAACTAAATGCTACATGCCAAAGCGCCCGCTAGGCGAGTTCTTCAGCGTAGACTAGTCGTCTATAGCTACTATGGCGACAGCTCACCTAGCGGGCTGATCGGCGTGTCTAAGTCTTGAAGCGCCCACTAGGCGAGTTATTAGCAATGAAAGTGTATATCTATCAGGTTATTTTGCTACTTTCATCTTTGTAAGTTCTCAATTATAATTTTATCAAGTTTAACTGTTTTATTTAATGACAATTATGAAATTCTTGATGACCACACACTTATTAAGACGCAAAAAAGTAACTTACGGGTACTGTGAACCAGCGGCAAATATCACCCTTTTTCATACAAAAGGCGATAACGATTTCCACCCCTTAAATGTTAACCGATATTGACCAATTTTAGATAGGTTTTCAGTCATTGTCAGTCATCAATTTTGATTAAAGATCATCAAAGGCAAATCGCCGAAATTTGTTTTGTATGAGAATACTAAAACAACAATAAAGGTGAGTTCATTAATTATAGTGAAAATACCAAAACGTAAAAAAGACCTAGATTTTGTTCTGACTGATAACCTATCAATAATTGGTCAAAATCGGTTAACATTTAAGGGGTGGAAATCGTTATCGCCGTTTCTATGAAAAGCCGTAGGTTGACACTCCTCTTTAACCTTAGTTATTATCAGCCGAGGTAAGACCACTGCTGGGCATAGGCCTGTTCTCATTATCAGACCGTTAGCGCATTTCGCGGATGTGTGCAGGTTTCGTCACGATGTTTTCCTTCACTGAGATCCGAAAATTACAGAGGCGAGCCGGGATTCTAACCTGATTTTATTGTGATCGTCAAGGTAGCGTACACCAACAAGATATCAAGGATTTGATGATGCCAAAAATTAGTATCCAAATAGTACCGAATTAGTACCTATTTAAAAAAAATATTACCCTTGTACTTTTCGAGATATAAGGGGCAGTAGGTAGGTACGATACCTTGACGTCAAGGTGGCGTACACCGAGTGGATCTCTGGATTGGCAGTGTTCACGGAAATTCTGTATGAGCCAAGAATTAGTACCCAAATAGTACCCCTCCCCTGGCCCTTCAAATCTCATCTGCGTAGCTATTATAGAAGCTGAGATATTTGACTACATTATTGTGTAAAAAGTCGCGCACCGTCAAGGTGGCGTACACATCTGTTACAGCGAGATTTCACCCAGAAGACATTCGAATTTTTCAATCGGCTTTATCCCAAAAATCACATTTTATTTTATTTTTATTCTAACAAGTATCTCAAATCTGCTTGCATTTTTTAACCGACTTCAAAAAAAGGAGGAGGTTATCTATTCGACCCGTATATTTTTATTTTTTATGTATGTTCCCACATAACTTTTTAGGTGAGCGTCAAGTTGACGTACCCTTCGAAGATATCCAGGATCTGATGATTCCAAAAAATAGTGCCTAAATAGTACCCAATTAGTAGGTACCGAGTTAGAAAAAATAGTACCTTTGTAATTTCGGAGATATGAGCCTTGTTTAACGGGTACGCTAACTTGACGTCAAGCTGGCGTACCCGTTTTGGATCTCGAGAACGGTGCTGTTCCCAAATATGCTCTATATCCCAAAAAATAGTGCACAAATAGTACCCCTGGCTCCCGAAGTCTCAACTTCGTAGCTCTTATAAAAAACTGAGATATTTCATACCAAACACGGGTAAAATATTTTGCACCGTCAAGCTGGCGTACCCGACCGAGATCACACATAAAGCCATTGAATTTCTAAGCCAGCTATATACCAAAAAATAGTGCCTGAAATAGTACCCCTTTTACGACAAAAACAAAAGAAAAGCTAAGTGGAACATTCAAAGTCAAATTAAAACTTTCGTGAGACATTATTAACATTAGGAAAAACGCGCGCGCGGGTTGCTCTGACCGCGACCACACTCAATCCCTGAAGGAGTACTCCATACGAATCCGAAACATGTCGGACTATTTCTGACAATAATTCGTGAATAAAGCCATGTTTATTTCTAGTGTGAAATAGATGTATAAACTTTTATATGTCCAAATGTTATTGAACAATTCTTGACGAGAAAATTGGCGCTGCGTCGTATTTTAAAATATTGAACAAGTTGAGTTTAAGACCGTACTTACCTCTTTAAACACTTATAATCAGAACGTGTTTCAATTTCGTTTGCTTCACCAAATGCACTACGACCTGGCCCCCAATTCTCGCTGCATTCGAGATAATGTCGATTGCGACATTAAACGTCAGATTCATACAGTTGTGTCAAACGACTGTATGCACTGACGCTTAATCTCGATTGTGAGATTATCTCGAATGCACCGAGAATTGCGGGCCTGCACTCGGCCAGGTTTTATCCGCCGCCAACACACTGTCTTGTCAAATACACATCGAGGTTTTCTATAAAAGTAGCGATTGAGCAACTTTCGGGCGCTTGATTTGATGCAGGCCGTGGCTTAGATCCACTCTCCTACTAATATTATAACTGCGAAATCGTTTGTTGATTGGTGCTTCTTTCATGCAGTTGCGTGCGTTTTCCGGGGAAAAAATAGCATGCCAGAGCAGGCCCGCAGCTAGAGTTCAATTTAAGGTAGGGCAGAGGTGGTTTAAGGTAGGGCAGCAGGGTGGTTACAGGTACTATCATACTATCAACAAACAAGTTGATGGTATATTTTAAGCAGAAGCGTAGCGTGCCTTGGCGGGGCCCCGTATAAAAATTTGTTTGGGGGCCCTTAGGAAGGGTAAATATTTTTGCTCACGCACGTTGGGGGCCCCCGGGGCCCGGGGGCCCCGTATAATTGATACGGCAGATACGGCGGTAGCTACGCCCCTGATTTTAAGGTAGGGCATTGCCCCACAATGCCGCCCCCCCTAGCTGTAGAGATGTGATTTGTCTTGGCTAAATAATAGAGCCCTCCAGAGCAGCTGTACAGATTCTCATCTGGACAGATTCTCAGCTGGATAAATTCTCAGCTGGATAAATTCTAAGCTGAACAGATTCTCAGCTGGACAGATTCCAGCTGGACAGATTATCAGCTTATTTATATTTATATAAGTACAAAATAGAGCTAGACTGGAATTAAAAAGTGCATTTTTTAAGTCATTCTCATTGTCATCATTTCCGCCGAAAGACGTCCAAGGCCTCTCACAATGATCGCCACAATAAGCGATCCTGTGCTGCTCGCATCCAGCGGAGTCCCGCATCGTTTTGGCTTACTCGTAGTCCACAAACGCTAAGCAAAGAGGCAGATTTAGCTCTTCGGTCATCTGTATAACCTGCAGTATGCCTTTCCTTCAGCTCGACCTCTCTCAAAAGCTCAGGTTTGGATGTCACGATCCCGCCATCTTCAGTTTTCAGATACGCTAGCCAGCTATGCTAATAGACAGATCTCTTGCGAATACTTTGGAGCCCCTGTTTTGCTCCTATCGCCTTTTCAATAGGATTGGTATTGAATCGGCGTAGGTCGCATTGTCAGGACTTTGAGGTCTGCCTATTGAGCCGCCGGTACGCGAAGACATCATTTCACTCCTTTTCGACATGAGCTTAAGAGTAGGTTCAGAGGACTACTTATTCGGTTCTGTTTGTACGCCGGGACTTGAAAAACTTTGACCGGACCGTATGAAAAGTTTCGACGAACCCGTCCATACAGCTTCCTACGCAATCGAAATGGTTTTTGTGTTCGAGCTGAAAACTTTCGGGGTTTTCGATTTCAATTCGTGTTGGACGGAGCGTAGACATCATCAACTATCCAACCTCCCAACCCCCAACCCTTCCAACCTTCCGGTTATACGGGCCGAAACGCGGGACTACGCGACGACTAATAGCCGCCTCGCAGTTCTTGGCCCCTACAAATTATCTACTCGTTGTCCCAGGTGCCATTTCTCCATCTCTGGGGTATGACTCACATTCAACAGGTGTTGTGTCGACCTCGGTGCCGGATAGTCCTGAAGTTGTTATGACTTCTTCGTCCTTCGTAGACATCATCAGTCGAGACTTTTTAAACTTAACATTCAGATTCAATACGCATCTGCTGGACGCAAGCATGGCATGCAGTGATCATTTCCAGTTTTGACCACGTTGCTCACTGAGACATTGAATATTTGCTTCATTGACGACATGATTAAAGACACCTTTTATCACACTTTGTTGCACCATCAGGACTCAGCCAGGTCCACTTTCTGTGCTCTTCCTTCCTTAAGAAGGAGTTCATCATGAACTCCTTTGCATATTATCATGAATTAAAATGAGCTCGGCGCGCCGAGCGAATGACCCGGCGAGGCGCGGCGTGGTGCCGCGGCACCGGCGCGGCGCACATGCGTCTACCCTAGCTACGGCCCTGTGCCAGAGACGGGGATAAATTAAACCCGTTTATCTCTCTGACTATCTCTTTCGCCGCAACTAGTGTGGGAGAGACGCACTTAGAGATGAGACGGTTTTAATTTATCCTTGTGTCAACCTTGCTAGGGCTATGTCGGGGCCGCTCGGCAGTGCAAGTGCACCCTTTACCCTTTTCTAACTTACTAAAATACATTTTTAGGGTTCCGTACTTCAAAAGGAAAAAACGGAACCCTTGTAGGATCACTCGTGTCACAACCAATTTGCTCCGAAACTACTGAACCGATTGAGTTGAAATTTGGTAAACATATGTAAATCAGTGACCGCAACACTTCTTGAAAAAAATCTTTAAATTATAACTCCATTTCAAACATTTAAAATAACCTCGGTGTGCAGTGTATCTGCCTACATTTTTTAGGCATTTTTATTTTTAGGCTAATGTCCAGATAAAGCCTATTTTTATCCCGGAAAAATGCACAGTTCCCCAGGGAACGGCGATAAAAGACTTGCTAACTGCTGAGTTTCTTGCGGTGCGTCTTCTCAGCAGATGTCACGTTCCGAAGCGCTGGTAGATTCAGACATGTGAAAGAGCCCGTGTAGCCTACTTGCAAAATAAATATTTTTATTTTCGCTTTCATTTTCCACGGGGAAGAAGTCCCTGGTAAAAGCTACTTATATTATAATAATCTTATAACTTAACGAAAAACCAAAACTGACTTTAAATAGCCTTTGAAAAGTAAGTTTTTAATTTTCACTGTTTACTTACTATCATGTGATTTAACGACACACATTTACTACATCAAGTAACAATAGCATAATGCCAATTGCTCATCACCATTTACAAACTGTCGCTATCCACGGTGCAAAGATGTCAATCGTTGAGGAGTTCTCCTGGTTCTTCACCACTGATTCTATTTTACCACATGGATTGTCCTGATCATATGTTGCCTCTAACCCTTATACAAAAATCTAATCGCCACCCGTGAAACACTTATCATTTAGGACTTCCGGTGATCATCTATGGTCTTCATCGACAGTTCCGCTTCACCAAATAATGCTTTCGGAATATAACTGCTTGAGTTATTACAGTAAATACTAAAATTGCTATATGCGTGCCTATAATATTTGAGGAGTTCCATCGATTCCTCATAGATCAATAGAAAAAAATACAACCGAATAGAGAACCTCCTTTTTTTTGAAGTCAGTTAAAACGTGTTGGTTTGTTCTTCTTGCAAGCAGCAACGTAGTAACAGATCGACGTGAGTTTTTGTATGGGCCGGAGAGGCTCTAATCGAATTCCATGCAGACGAAGTCACGGGCAAAAACTAGTAGGATTAAACAACTAAAAAATCTGCGGGCTTTAGGGGAAATGCTCTCAATAATCTAAATGTCGTAATCGTTTGCGAATCGATTAAACCCGTCAATCGAGTATCGACGACATTGGCCCGTCGCATTTGATCGATTGCTCTCGATTACATACTAAATCGATTGCCACTATATTGCCGTGCTAAGCTAAAAGGGCGTACGTAGACAATTACCACAAAAGTAAATTAAGCTCTAACCCAGAGATCTTAGGACCCAGTTTTAATATGTCATGAAAGTTGACATACGGAGTTTTGAATAATCGCGGCAGTTATTCGACAGTTTAATTGACCATACGATTTTGTTTGTTTGCGCGTATTTATTGAAGTAATTTGAGTTTAAGATTTCATGTGAATTGACTTCTAAAATTTGTCCCTAAAAGTTAACTTTAGGAAAAACATCTTCCTCAAACCTAAGGCCACGGACAAATGACTTCTTGCAGCGATGCAGTCGCGCGTTTTGTATCGCTGTCACTTACCTGTTAGGCTAGCCACTGGCCTACAATATAACTGTGCAATATCACTGGTTGCACAATTATATTGATCGTCAGTAGTCGATATAGACCGTCAATATCATCTATTGACGATTAATATAATTGTGCAACCAGTGATATTGCACAATTATATTGTAGGTCAGTGGCTATAGCCTTAGAGAGTAAACGTGAATTGAAAAATAAGTGATAGGTGGTTGATTAGATTATCCCTGCGGCTTAACTACATTATAATAAATGGGCATAGACAAATAGTCAAACAGCCACCTTACAGTCATTAATTAACTTAAGTAGCTTGTATGACAGCGCTACAAAGGCATTATGCAAATGTGACAGCCAATGAAACTGATTAATGGTCGTTTCATGTGTCAAACATGTTATTTTGCTACAAAGTTAACTGTGTAGCTCGCTTTAAAACTGGCTATTGGCAGGCCTGCATGCAGTACTGTGAGCGGCACTGCATGCAGAGTGCAAGAATACAATATAAGAGAACTGTTTAAAATGTTTTTCATCGAACTTGTTCGAAAAGGGTGTTAATACGCAGGGGTATAGAGCAGCTATAGCCGATTTAGCTGCTCTATACGCCCTGCCCTCAGCGGGAGGGCGGGGAGTGCGCCAGGTTCGGCGAGGTGCGCGCGGCGCCGGCTCCAGCGGTGATCGTTTTGTTATAGAAGTAGCGCGCAACCGACGCGACATACAGTTTATTCTATCCCCTGATGGTAATTCACGGTGTACAATGGGAATAAAATACATTATATTTTGTCTAATTTTTATTTAATTTCCTCGCAAATGTGATGAAAAACATTGTGTGTATCACGGGCAGTAAGGGGATAACAAACTCGAGCCATTAAAAGCCCTCGCCTACGGCATCGGGCTTCTAACAGTCTCTCGTTAATTGTCCCCTTCTTACGGCCTTAGATGCACAATGTACTATTAAGCATCGAATGAAGAAATGTTTTTTGGAATGTTAAAATCAAGAGATGGCATGTCGCAAATTATTTTGCTACGAAATGGTAGCTCTTATTACTTTGACATCAAAGGCAGCCGTATCGTAGACAAACCTTACGCGTTATAGTTAAAATAGAGAGATGTCAAGAGTACCCTAAATCGAAGATCATGTATGAAGGGAATAATGAAAGTGGACAAAGCGAAACAAGTATGTAAGGATCGTAGCAAGTGGAAAGAAGTGGTCTCTGCCTACCCCTACGGGAAAGAGGCGTGATTATATGTATGTGTGTGTGTGTGAATCACTGATCGTATGAATAAGGATTAGAAATATAGAAAGCAGATTGCTATAGTATTGAATTTAATTGTTTTCACAAGACAAGGTCAATCTCAATCAACAACGGTTACTCGGGCAACATTGAGCATAGATAATGCTATAAAAGAAGGCTATATGCCTTAACATCCGGCTCCGTTTTTGATGCCTGCTAGTTGGCATAATTCCAGTATCCTGGGGCCATATAGGGGCTTAGTCAGCATATCAGCGAGTTGTCGTGACGCTGGTACTTTGCATACGTCTATAATACCATCTGTAACACATTCTCTTATAAAGAACGATCTTATTCGAATGTGCTTCGTTCGTTGATGAAATTCATACGGTGGGTTCTTGGCTAGCAGTGGCGCAGCCTGCCTACAAGCCCATTCCTGACGGCTTTACCAAGCTAGAAAGCTACGGCTAGCTGTCAGTGGAGTCCATGTTACATTAACTAAATGTCTGACTCGCACGTACGGTTCTAATTCTTCCGGCTTCCCTTAGGCTTCGCCACTGTTGGCTAGCCTGATTGCTGATTCATTGTGAATACATAGGTTCGTTGCACATTTCTCATCCGTTATGTCTTTTAAGATCCTCTTTAGCCATATAATCCCGCGTGCAGTCTCACTGGCAGCTACTATTTCTGCTTCTGTAGACGAAATGGCAATTTGTCGTTTGCTTTGCCATGAAATTGGCCCTCCAGCAAATAGAGATAACATTCCAGTAGTGGAGCGTCCTGTACTCTGATCACCGCCATGGTCCGCATCACTATAGCATTCTAAGCTTAGAGTTTTGTCGGTTCTATAGATAATTCCTTTATCCATTGTACCTTTCAGGTAGCGCAAAACGCGTTTAACAGTTTGGATATTTTCGTTTGTAG
Organism: Tortricodes alternella; assembly: GCA_947859335.1. Taxonomy (NCBI): domain Eukaryota; kingdom Metazoa; phylum Arthropoda; class Insecta; order Lepidoptera; family Tortricidae; genus Tortricodes; species Tortricodes alternella. Next base: position 5,097,139 of record OX401968.1, on the reverse strand, counting down.
GATTATCTAAATTGCGTGATGTAGCGCTAATAGCATAGGCTATATCCGGTCTGGTCCCTGTCATGAGGTAAGCTAATGCTCCTACTATTTGACGATAGGGAAACTGCAGAATTCTCTTCATATTTATTGTTTGTTGAATTATTCGGCTTTAAAATCGGTGTAGCAACTGCTTTACAATTTTCCATGCCGTATTTTTCTAAAATGCGTTTAGTATACGCTGTCTGATGAAGTCGAATAGAACCATCTGATTTTTTCTCTATCTCCATTCTCCATATTCTGGTGTAACGTAATACTTCAATGCTTCCAGAGTTTTTCTTGGGACAAAGAAGATGGATGGCTCAAAAATAGCGACTTTGGCGACTGCATTTATAAATTTGTAGTTCATTTCACATGTCAAATGGAACCACACGTTGGCGCCTAAACCAAAAAAATAAGTCACGCGTCAATGTTCTATGTTGCTAGCAAAAAGAGCTACTTTTGCATGAACCATGTAACTTGTAAATTGGTGAAACTATTGACCGTCGTGATTGGCCGAGGTCAAATTCCGAATTCGAATTTGAGTTTACTCTATGGAGTGTTTTTGAAATTAGAATGGAAGACCTTCACCTTATTGATTCTAGATTTTGGATCAAATAATAAAGGAAGTGAGCTTAGATTTATTGACTACGAAGTTTAAGCGGGTTTTCTTGAGAAATGTCATGACTTAAATATTCTTTTTATTTCAGATTTTTTGGAACTACTGCGGCCCTAGCAAGTTTGAAACGAGGGCATAGCTGGGCACAAGACCGTTAATCGTTAATTAACGAAGACTCGAAATGTTAACTTTAAAATTGTTAACGGACTCATTAACTTCCGCTAAAACAATAAAAGTCCGTTAATCGTTAAGAAAGTAAGTACCTACTATTTCCCAAAAGGACCCCGCGCGAACTGTTTATGTTGATGTTTATAAAGGGGAATCACTAAATAATTAGGTATTATTACAATCTCTAATGTTACAACGGATAGTGGTTTGGCCGGATACCGGATACCGGATATCCGGCATGGCCATTGGCCGGATAGCCGGATATCCGGCTGCACATTAGCTATCTCTAAAGTCGTGTTAGCTTTGTCGGCCTTCGCGCGGCGAGCAAGTTTCAACTTGTACCAAATTGTAAGTGCGCGGGGAGGCCCTTTGAGGTTCAATACGCGCTCTATTAAGTCAATTGGGAATATTCAAAAGTGCACGACATGATGTTAAGTGAAGTTTTATGTTAAAATTACAAGAAACTAAGCTTTAATTTGATAACTGACGTGGATTTCGTTTAATTCTGATGATTTTATCCTATTTCTGATGCAAGCTTTTACTATCCGGTATCCGGCCGGATACTGACTCACTATCCGGTATCCGGCCGGATAGTAAAATCATGGCCGGATAGGCCGGATACCGGATAGTAACCGGATATCCGTTGCATCTCTTTACAACCTTATTTTATAAATTTTTGCTATACTAACATTTTTTTATAAGTGAATCACTAACGCAATGACATATAAAATTCAATTTCTGTCATGAATTAACGATTAAAAATTAACGTTAACTTGCGTAAAATCTTCTGAATTATGACGCTTTAAAGTTTAACGAAGTTAACTATTTGATTAACGGTGCCCAGCTATGTCGAGGATTAGTTAACACCTTCTTATCTCTAAGTGCGTTTCTCTCACACTAGTGCCGACGAAAGAGATAGACAGATAAGGGTCTCTAGGGTCGCAGCGGGCCTAATAATTTTGATAGGTATTATACGAATAAATGTCAAGTAATTCGAATGTCAAAGTGAAATAAAACGGGTTAATTTATCCCCGCGTCTCTCATATTTAGGTTGGGCTAACATACATTCATACAGACATTATGATATTGGTACATACAAACAGACACACAGTATGTTATGGTCATAGAGCGATGGCATGCAAGGGCGGCCCGCGACCTCGCGCCTGCGCGAAATCGATACGTCCCGGGGACGGCGCTATGCCATACTTATTGGATTGGAACTTTATTTGATACACGGCAATTTATGATTTATACTAATAATAATATAACATAACATAGTGATCCATATAATAATTATAACAAAACAAAGTATTTTTTTAACACGTTATTTCTCAAATGTCTTTTGTTATGAAACAATAATAACTAGAATAAAATTATCAAAAATAACAATAACACTTGAAAAACACACGGCTTTACTCACGATTTATTGTCAGAAATAGTCCGACATGTTTCGAACTCGATTGGAGTCCTTCTTCAGGGTTTGGGTTCGGTCCCGGTCAGATCAACCCGCGCAATCAGATCGGTGATCTGACCGGGACCGCACTCAAACCCTGAAGAAGGACTCCAATTGAGTTCGAAACATGTCGGACTATTTCTGACAATAAATCGTGAGTAAAGCCGTGTGTTTTTCAAGCATTCATAATGTCTCACGAAAGTTTTAATTTCACAATAACAATAACAATCAAATAAGAACGAAATTCAGATTAACTAATCTACACAAACCCACCCTGCATCATGCCTGGTTCAAAGGTCCCCATTATACCAGCTGCATTATCGAGCTCGATAACAAATTAAATAAAAATAAAAGTTTAGAATATTAATCTATACATATAAAACAGTACCGTGACTCCTTATAGACAACGCACAGCCTAAACGGGTGGTCCTAGAGGTTTGCAATTTGGAGGAGACATTCCTCGAGTACCCTAGAGGTTCCATAAGGAGGGATTTTTGAAATTTCATCCCTAAAGAAGTGAAAAGGGGTGATGAAGTTTCTATGGAACATACCGCGGGCGAAGCTGTGGCGGGTCCTCTAGTAAATTTATATACGTTACCAAAGAGGCATAAATATCTGAGTGCTCTTACGCCCTTGACAATGAAGTTATGTTCACATATTTTGACCCTTTATTACCCAATTTCACCCATTTAGGGATGGAATTTAAAAAATCCCTCCTTTGTGCACCTCTAGGGTATTTAAGGAATAATATATATCCTTCAAATTTCACACCTCTAGGACCACCCGTTTAGGCTGTGCGTTGTCTATAAGTGAGTCACGGTACTGTTTTATATGTATTGATTTATATATCAAAAAATAACATTCATCACTTAAATAATAAAATGACATTAAATTAAATTGCATTGCATTCAATCATTAGTGACATTTATTATGTTATAACAAACAATACTCATTTTATGGACAGTCGTGTAATTTAATTACATGAAATAAGAAACTGCTGAGAATTTCATTCGGGAAAGCAAAATAAACTGAAACTAGCACATCACGCCGACGACGACGCGGATAGCCCAGTTGGTAGTGACCCTGCCTCCGAAGCTAGCGTTCCGGGTTCGATCCCCGGTAAGGGCAAATATTTGTGTGATAAGCACGAATGTTTATTCCTGAGTCTTAATTGTTTCCTATGTATTTAAGTATTTATTTCTATATAATAAGTATATATAACGTCGTCTAGTACCCATAACACAAGCCTATAGAGCTTATTTTGGGACTAGATCGATTTGTGTAAAGATTGTCCCCCGGGTTATTTATTTATTTATTATTTTATCATATTTAGTTATCTGGCAAACAGCATATTTTAAAAATATAATTTATAAAGTAAATTCATCAATTTTGCATAACATCGTCCATGTATGTATCATGGATTTACAACATTCTAATGTCCGGATAAGCGCTTGCGCCGTTTAGTATTGTTAATCGCGTGCGCCGCGTCACTTGTTCCTATTTATTTATTATTAGTTTAATTTATTATTTATTAATAACCAATTTATTTATTAGTTATTAATTCAATATGTTGAAGATCGTAGCTGTGTTTTGTTTAGGTAAGATTTTAATAATATTGTTCTATTTATTTCGCTATTGGCTAAATTATTTTGGAAAAGAACTGATCCATAAATAAAAATGTACTTTTCAAACAGTATAAGTGTCATTTATTAACATTTATATATTTTTGTACATTATAAAAATAAAGTACTAAGTGCTTTGTGTTTCTTCTTTGTACCGTGCATAATATTCAACAAATAAAAAAATATAAAGTAAAAAGAAAACCGGACAAGTGCGGGTTCAACTCGCGTGGAGGGGGTTCCGTTCCGTACATGATTATCTGACAATTCTTATGTTGCTTTAAATACCGTAGACTTTTTATAGGTTTTCCTGTAATATATAGGTAAAGAAGTATTTTCTGTATTTTTTTCAAACTTTTAGGTCCAGTAGTTTGGGAGATAAGGGCGATGGTCAATTTTCGCATATTTTCCTATATAACTTCCAAACTACCTAAAAATAAAAAAATAAATATACTTATATTTAGGATTCCCACAATAAGCCCTTTCATTTGATATGTCACACGAATTAGTTTGCAATTATTATGTTTTCAAATTTACCCCCCTAAAGTGGCTCCCTTGTTTAAAATTCATTTATTTACGTTACGTGTCCGCGTTGCGGTTACTGACTTATTATGTGTAACAAATTTTAACTCAATCGGTCCAGTAGTTTTAGAGCTAATTGGCTGTGACAGACGGACAGACAGACAGACAGACAGACAGACACACGAGTGATTCTATAAGGGTTAGTACAACACCGTTAATCTGCTAATCTTTAATTAACGAAGTTAACATTTCGAGTACCGGATTAACTTTTAAGTTAACTTTAAAAATTGTTAACGGACTCATTAACTTCCGTTAAGACAATTAAAACCAGTTAATCGTTAATTAAGTACCTAAGTACTATTTGCCAAAAGACCGAGCGGACCGTATATGTTGATGTTTATGAAGGGAAATATGCAGATAGCTATTTATTGAGATCTCTTAATAATTAGGTATTATTACAAACTCCAATGTTCATTTTTTTTTTCATATTCTGCCTAAAGTTCCAAACCAACATTTTTTATAAGTAAATCACTAACGCAACGACATACAAAATGCAATTTCTATCTCGAGTTAACGACTAACGATGAACGTTAAATTCCGTTAAATCTTCCGAAATGTAACGCTTTAACGTTTAACGAAGTTAACTTTTTTAGTAACGGAGTAGCGATTACCGAAGTTAAATAGGTATTTGATTAACGGTGTCCAGCTATGAATATAAATATGAGTATGAATGTTAATTAATCATCATTTAGTGCAGAAATTAAATGATTTGTGTTAATGCTAAATAAGTCTACTTATATCGGAGTATTTTTTATTATACTTCGTGCATGCTCTGCCCAAAAATGTATTTTTCTAATATTTCGTGCGACAAAATGGGATAGCAAATAATATTAAGTAATTTTTCAGCTCTCACCCTCACCTCTTGTCAGATCGACTACTACCACGACCTCCATCTCCCCCACGACCCCCCACTCTACCCCACTCTGTCGCTCTCTGACCTGCGCGTGCGATTCAGTTGCGAAGGGAGAGCCAGGGGGCACTATGCTGATATTGACTCTGGATGCCAGGTGAGATACATATTCTCCACTACGTACGAGTATATAGACGAGATCAGACCAGGCCCCCAATTCTCGGTGCATTCGAGATAATCTCACAATCGAGATTAAACGTCAGTGCATACAGTCGTTTGGCACAACTGTATGAATCTGACGTTTAATCTCGCAATTGACATTATCTCGAATGCACTGAGAATAGGCCTCCAGGCCCCCAATTCTTGGTGCATTCGAGATAATCACACAATTGAGATTAAACGGCAGTGCTTGCAGCCGTTTGACACAACTGTATGAATCTGATGTTTAACTCGCAATCAGCATTATCTCGAATGCACCGAGAATTGGGGGCCTGTCGGGGACGTTCTTACAGGTCAAGAGTACCCTTAACCGGCGAGCGAGCATCAAGAACGAGTGATAGTAGACGTGGACGAAGCGAAAAGTGTGTCAGGATCGTAGCAGGTAGAAATCCTTGGTCTCTGCCTACCCCTTTGGATATGTATGCATAAATCTGGAATTCAGGACCTTTTGATTGCCCATTTTTTACCAACATACGTATTGTTCAGACGTAGACGGTGAAAATGAAAATGAAAATGAAAACATTTATTTTGCAAGTAGGCCACATGCGCTCTTTTACATGTCTGAAGCTACCAGCGCTTCGAAAGGTGACATCTGCTGAGAAGAAACGCCGCAAGAAACTCAGCAGTAAGTCTTTTTTTTTCCAACTTTTACATTAGAGTTTTAACTAAAACTAACACATGAAAAGGGCAGCAAACAATCCTAATAGGTAAAAATTAATTATAATAAATAACTAATAACGGAGATGTTTAGTCTCCGCGTCTGGACAAGTTAAGCGACTTAGAGATGTATAAAATAAAATAATAAAAAGACTACAGCCGGGAGAAAATGGGGTAGAAAACCAAACTTTGTTGTGGACTGTAGATTTCCTTCATTAAAAGATTTCTTCAGGTTTCTTATAAATTTTATTATTCAAACATAAGCACGTTATTGCAGTTGACAAAAGAGAGAGAGCGGCTGGGTTGCCAGCATACAAACACTTAAATCTACTTTAATGTTGCCAACAAATGGGAAAACGTTTAGCTGATGATGTGTTAAATTATAAAACGTAGTATCTCTCGTGGCATTAAAAAACAAGATATTCATGATATCTTCCATCTGTTTTTAACACGATTTTATTAGGTTCACTTGTAACTAACAATGTAATAAAATTTTAGAAGTAAATTTTAACCTACTTCTAATTGTAGTATCGAAAAGAAACTTGGTATGTATATGTAGTTCGGAGCACAATACAATAATTTGATATCATCAAGTTGATCTGAGGATGGAATCAGGAGATGGACAGTGGAACTCTTCAATGGCTTCTAGTAAACTCCTCGAGTTTGGGCTGTTTTGTGTATTTTGACGAGTCAAATACATTACACTTGATGACGATGGTATGATGATGGAGTCAGGAGCGTGTTTTTTAGATTTTTTAAACAATATATTTATTTCTCAAATGTCAAAAGATTAATTAATGGTGAAATTATTATTTCTGTTGCTGTTTATATTAATAGTAAGTAGTTCTAGTGTGTGTCGTAGTCTCAGAATAGTTCAAATGTATTTTGGTCCTACCCTGCCTGATATATAAGTTCTTTCAGGCGTTCCACTTCTGTTGGCACCAGCGCCTCGTGGCCACGGAGCTCTGCGCCAACGGGACTCTGTTCAACGAGCAGTTCCAGGTATGTCCAACAAGTTGTATATTGTGAGACTGTCAGAAGTATCATCTGAATATCTTTCAAAAGTCTTATACGAGTACCTCATTTACATGGAGCCACTGCCACTGTTGTTCATGTTGCCGGAAATGCTTAGTTCCCGCATATTGCTTTCGAAGGCAGTGGGTGTTTACATGCTGCTCCTGGCTCACTGCGCGCCGCGACGCGAGTAGCAGCGGCAGGAGTAGGTGAAATGGCCCATTTACATTCTCGTCCTGCCCACTTCCACGCCCGCTTCCCTGCTCACTTCGGCTGCATGGGCAACGCGAGTAGCAGCGGCAGGAGCAGGAGAAGTGACCCATTTACATACTCGTCCTGCCCACTTCCATGCCCGCTTCCCTGTTCACTTCGGCTGCATGGGCAACGCGAGTAGCAGCGGCAGGAACGGAGAAGTGACCCATTTACATACTCGTCCTGCCCACTTCCATACCCACTTACCTGCTCACTTCGGCTGCATGGGCAACGCGAGTAGCAGCGGGCAGGAACGGAGAAGTGACCCATTTACATATCTCGTCCTGCCCACTTCCATACCCACTTACCTGCTCACTTCGGCTGCATGGGCAACGCGAGTAGCAGCGGCAGGAACGGAGAAGTGACCCATTTATATACTCGTCCTGCCCACTTCCATACCCACTTACCTGCTCACTTCGGCTGCATGGGCAACGCGAGTAGCAGCGGCAGGTGCAGGAGAAGTGACCCATTTACATACTCGCGCTGCCCAGTTCCCTGCTCACTTTGGCTGCATGTAAATGAGGCATTAGACCTAAGTCTGTCGACGAGTCGTTAATCGCTCAGTGCGTCACTGTCAAACTAGTCAAATATGGGTTGTTACGTTTGCAACTCCAGGGGTGCTGCCAATGCGGAATAATAGCCCAAGCAGCCATTATAACTCTAGTTTGCGTGTAATAGAAGCTGTATAAGCTCTTATACAGCGTACGTGCTGCCTGCACATCTAGCACGAACTGCCCACGAGTCATTTGTCGCTCTCCGCCTCTTCGGGAACGCTAGGTATAGTTACATACATATTATCACGCCCGAAATCCCTATTGGGGTGGGCAGAGCCACAAGAGTACTTGTGGCCACGTTCGATTAATTAGTCCTAAGATGGTATGATGAACCGTATGATGACAGGTGATCAGCCCATCGCCCATACAGATAGTCCACCATGTTGGAGAGGACCCGTCCCTTAGTCGACTTTTACGACATGCCAGGATGATAAGCATCTGCACGCATTCTATGCTATTTCTTCACTCCCAGTGCAGCAGAGGAGTACAGTTACACATGCTAGTTAGTAGCATGCTTTTTAGTATGCTCATTAGCATACTTGTTTCGAGCATGCTCTGCACTTGTCTACATTTGCTAGATATAAGCATGCTAGTTTAGTAGTTAGTACTAGCATGCTCAATAAGCAAACCTGTTCACACACGCTATAAGCACGCCCCCTTCCACCCGCGCTGCAGGTAGCATGCCCAATAATCGCACGACCGTCGATTTTTGAGCAAACTCGAAACTAGCATGCTCATTATTAGCAATGTTTCGACACACGTACCACTAAGTAGCAATTGCTCAAAAGTAGCATGCTTTCGTGCTACTAACTAGCATGTGTAACTGTACCTTCGACTCGTAAGCCAGATTTTTCATCTCGCTCTTACGCATTACGCGTCGTGTGGAAAAGTGGGATGAGAAATCTGGGTTACGAGTCGCTACAGAATCATTTAGCGTTCCCGAATAGAGGCGCAGATTCCTTGCATATTTGAGAGATGGGTGCCTCGAACGCATTTTATATCGGTAGGTTTTTTCCCTAATTGCATTTTGCGCTCATGTCTAAAAATAACTCGACATAGTAGAAATGGGCAAAATTTACCAAAAATGCCATTTCGACTTTTTTTGAAATCTATCGCTTAGCGGGTGATAACAACTTCCACGCGGATGAAGACGCGGAAAAACACTTCTCGTGTGACGTAATTATTTTTGTGTTTCAGGTTTGCGATCACTTCTACAATGTAAGATGCGGATCACCGTATGAAGATTTATAAGAAAAGGGCAAAAAAGGGTTAATTTTTTAATAAAACGTGAGAATTATGAATGTTTTTTATTGAGTAACCAAGGTACAACATTAAATTATCTGACTGTACAAAACTAACTACAAACTACCACACTCGTATGTATAGGGTTGGCCATAACTTTTTGCACTTTTAGAAACATGTTAGAGACAAAGATACAAATGCTAGGTATTTATTATAAGTAATTAGCATAATTTGTCATAAAAGGCGACTAAGGGATTAGCCGGAGGATGGGCAGCAGCGTCCTCTGAGTAAATTTAGATCTAACTGCGATCGCCAACCCGTCTGCCAAGCGTGGCGATTATGGCAAAACCCCCCAAAATAAAAATCAGAGAAAAAAAAATACGGACACAATTTAGTAGCGATTCGTGAGCGAGATTTCTCATCCCACTCTTCCGCACGACGCGTAATGCGTAAGAGCGAGATGAGAAATCTCGCTTACGAATCGCTACAGAATCACTTAGCGTTCCCGAATAGAGGCGCAGGGCCCCTAGTCCCCGCTATTCCTGGCTATGGTAGCGGTCATGATAACGGCGGGGCAGGGGGTGCCAACAATCCCCGGCAGAGACCCGGCTACCACAAACAACGAAAATTGCGGGTCTCCGCTGGATGCGAGCTGCACAGAATCGGTCGTTGTGGAGATCATTGGGGGAGGCCTATGTCCAGCAGTGGACGTCTTTCGGCTGAAATGATGATGATGATGATTTTTTTATTTTTTAAAAACACCGTTGTTCAAATGATCTCCATCTTGTTGCTGACTTTCCTGTAACCGACTACGCAAATTTTGGAAAAGATGCTGACAATTACTGATTCTGTGACACTGCGAACTCTATCATCACTTCTGAGTGCATTTATCAGCCAGAAGAAATGTGTACGTGCATTGTGTAATAAACCCCCTTTTACGTCATGCCGGCCCTTATTTAAAGACGTGAAATTGCTTACCCTACCTTGTATGTACATATTAGAAGCGTGTAAATTTGTGAAGAGCCACCCTAAAATGTTTCCGGTATCAAAATATTTATATAAGTCTAAGTCCAGGCATAATCGAAAGCTAATGGCACCGCAACAAAAAACGGCGCTACATAAAAATAATTGCTATCCGATGAGTATTAAACTTTACAACAATCTACCGGAAGCAATTAAAAACCTTCCACATAAACAATTCGGTTCCAGACTTAATCAGTAGCTCACAGAAAAATGTTTTTATAGTGTTAAAGAGTACCTAGAACGTAAGTAAATGATGAGAACTATTAATATCGTGTGTGTAATATGTGTATATGGGTCGATTGATCAATGTAAAATTATTATTGTGTCAATCATGTATGCTATGTTGCTAGCGAGACGTGCTGTACCTATATTGTATTTATGTAAGATCTATAACTCTGTATAAACCACGTCTTATGCAAATAAATAAATTTCAATTTCCGGTACTTAACCGCCCTGTTTGCTTAATATTCGTTGTGGAACCAGTTTCATAAAACTTATTGACCCAAACTTTGATTAAATTGACGCTTGGACACTCTTTTACGGCGTAATCCGTATTTAATCGTAATAACAAATAAAAAAACCGACTTCATAAACCCTTTGAAAAGTAAGAAATAATGATTGGCCTTCGTAAGTAAATTACCTAGAAACGTCAGATTATATTGTTGATTAAGTGATACATTAAATACATCGAAATCGGTGTCAAGTAAGTGAACACAGTATGAGGAATGGATTACCTAATTTACTTGCCACCGACTTCGATATATTTAATGTATCACTTAATCAACAATATAATCTGACCGTTCTAGGTAATTTACTTATGAAGGCCAACCATTATTTCTTACTTTTGAAAGGGTTTATGAAGTCGGTTTTTTTATTTGTAAATTTTTTAATATTTCACTTTTTCAGTGATTATCATATGTCATTTAACGACACACATTGAATACATCAAGTAACAATAGCATAATGCCAATTGCTCATCACCCTTTACAAACTGTGGCTATCCAAAGTGCTAGGACGTCAATCGTTGAGTTCTCCTGGTTCTTCACCACCGGTTCTATTTTACCACATGAATTTTCATGAGCATAAGTTGCTTCCCAACCTTATACAGATATCTAATCGCCATCCGTGAAAAAGTTATCATTGAGGAGTTCCGGTGGTCATCCGTGGTCTTCATCATCAGTTCCAATTCACCAAATAATGTTTTTGAAACGTAATTGCTTGAGTTAATACAGAAAATATCTGTAAATATGCTTGTCTATAATATTTAAGGAGTTCCTTCGATTCCTCATAAATCCTCTCATCAGACCTCAACTTTGATCACAACGGGACCAACTTGGAGAAATCCCTTCCGGTTAAAAAAAAGAATCATCCAAATCGGTCTAGCCATCTCCGAGTAATCGGTGAACATACATATATAAAAAACAAAAAAACAAATACGCGTCGAATTGAGAACCTCCTCCTTAGGTTTTTTCGAAGTTGGTTAAAAAGGCATTGCATAGTAACGTAAGACTAGTTTTTTTGAAAAGTCCTTAACACGGAAACAACACGGATCAAAAATGTACAAAATAACGGCCATTTCTAACCATCCGTTGTACAGCACAATCAATAGTTTACAAAAAAATCTGAGTTGCTATTTGCAAAAAGTTAAGGCCGTATCTTTCATCATACATAACTTGAGAGAAGGTTCTGTTTAGATTTTCAATTTATAGGTCAAATTCAGTTGCTGTTGCATACACTATTGCTAGAATCAGACTCCGGCTTATCGTCTCTAATTGAGTCTATTAATAAAGTCTAACATTATCTTCTCTTGTAACGCTAGGGTTGTCGCTGCGTTGACTATATGAATATATGAAGCGAAGAGTATGATATGACATGCCTTCGGGCAGCTTCCGCGTGCGAAGTCTATAGATGCGACAATTTAGGCGTGGAGACCTACTGTGCTTACTGATAACAATATGTGACATACATACTTCAATTAAACATCTTGTTTGCGATATGAATGTTGTATATGCGGATAGATTTAAGATCTGCTACTTGTAAGGTTCTTATGAATTACTAGCTGTGCCCGCGACTTCGTTCGCGTGGATTCGGGAACTTTTAAATTTTCCGGGATAAAAAGTAGCCTATGTGTTAATCCAGGGTATAAGTTATCTCCATTCCAAATTCCGTTTTAACGGGAAGAGGTAACAAACATATAAACACACACACACACACACACACAAACCTTTGCATTTATAATATTAGTAGGATAATTTCGTGTCTAATTTCTAATTGACTGAGCGAGCGAAGTCTCTGTTTCAGCTTGGGCAAAAATGCTTGTATGTCCGGATGAAAATGAAAATGAAAATGAAAATATTTATTTTGCAAGTAGGCCACATGGGCTCTTTTACATGTCTGAAGCTACCAGCGCTTCGAAAGGTGACATCTGCTGAGAAGAAACGCCGCAAGAAACTCAGCAGTAAGTCTTTTTTTTTCCAACTTTTACATTAGAGTTTTAACTAAAACTAACACATGAAAAGGGCAGCAAACAATCCTAATAGGTAAAAATTAATTATAATAAATAACTAATAACGGAGATGTATAGTCTCCGCGTCTGGACAAGTTAAGCTACTTAGAGATTATAAAGCCTCTAAGGGTCATCATAATAATAATAGTAATTTGAAATAAAAATATTTCATGTCCTAATAATTCAAATATCGAATATGAAACCCTATAGAATATAGTATAGAGAACACTATGAAGTCCCGCTGTTCCCCTCTACAGGTCGCATTTCTCAACGCATTTTCGTGAAATGTGAGCAGGTTCAATAATTACATGGTGTTTACGAAATTTTTCAGAATGACGGAGATATGGGGGTTTTTGTGATTACACACTTATTTGCGGTGTTGGTAAACTGACCGCGACCTATGTCGATGTATGGGGATAACAGTTTTCCAACGGCAAAGTTAAGCTTGTCGCGAGCTACAGCCGACAGAGCAACTAGTTTAAACTTTATTGTCTCTTCTTTATTGTGTCTTAAAACTCTTAAAAAGCATTCTCTACCAGTCAACCGCTAAGATGTATGATGATGATCTTAATAAAGTCATTCTAAACGTATCGGGAATTTTTATTTAATAAAGACGTTCGGCAGCCGATAACTTTGGTTAGTTTTATTTCCTGTATAGAATATTATAGCTTTGATGGTTAGAGTTAGTATGATGATTTAGAAGAGTATGACTACAGAACCTTAAAATTATTAAAAATATATGGAATATTTTCTAAAAGTGTCAACCCAGTGGCAATCGCTTGCAAACGATACACATGATATAAATACGAGGACACGGTCAAGCGGCGACGTCTACTAGATCTACGTCTTTCACTTAAGAGGACTGTGAACCAACGGCAAAAATCACCCTTTTCATACAAAAGGCGATAACGATTTTTATTCTTTAACCGTTAACCGAGTTTGACCAATTTTGATAGGTTGTCAGTCAGAACAAAATCAAGGTCTATAGGTTTTTTTTGCATTTTGATTAAAGATCACGTCACGTTAGTACGTCGATTTCAAATATGGTTCTTCGCCTTACGTCAGCCAGTGACGGTAAGACCAAATTAATAAGGTTGTTATAATGATGTCACAAATAAACACTAAATTGCCAATATGATTTAGTATCATAACCTTAAGCCCGGGGCAAACCAAACGCGGTTGCGGCGCGAACGCGGGTCCGCGCCGTTGTCGAACGGCGCGGGCGGAGATACCATGCCACACCGCGGCGGCGCGGGACCGCCGCGGTCCCGCGGCTACTTTGGTGTGCCATGGTAAATCCGCCTGCGCCGATCGACAACGGCGCGGACCCGCGTTCGCGCCGCAAACGCGCCGCAACTGCGTTTGGTGTGCCCGGGCCTTTACAGGCCAAACAAATGTGCATTTGTTTTGTATGAAGCCGTGTGGCCTGTAGTTGACGTTTTAGGCGGCATTAGTATTCTATACTCTAAGTGTGCAAGTCTCTGGATTAAATCACTTGCATTGTCACGTAATATTTTGTATTATTTAAATAGCCAACCAAATTCCTTCAGTATGAAAAGCCGTAGGTTCACACTCCTCTTAACAACACACCAGAACTTAGCTCCTCATACCCAAATATTATATGTATAACCAATGTAATTTTCAATTACCAACTTTTTCATGCGGCTAGTAAGACCTTTCACATATACTACTGAAATTAAATTACCGCAAATTGAACCAATAAAATCCAAACTTTTACTCTTACTAAACTCTTCTCTTTATAGGTACTTATTTTATTTTATAACAGGGTCAGAACCCTCTACTAGCGCCATCTACCCTATGAAACTTGCCGAAGTCAATGACATAGCGATGGCATCTAACAAACTCTCATTATCGCCATCTACCACCGCAGCAGCACTCTTGGACATGGAAAAGGCATTCGAGTAAGTATGGCATGAGGGCCAGGGGGTTACCACGATCTCTAAATGCGATTCTTTATAGGTCCTAAGCTGAACTGTGTCGCTATTTCATACCTCAGGGTCCAATGAGAATCGCATTAAGAGATCGTGGTAACCTGTAAGACATTTATGTTATAAATGAGACGATATTAAATAAAACACCTCTTCTGCTGTATAGTTCTTTAATTACAGCTGACTTTGCTGGTAATTGAATTATTCTATGTATGCCTAATCATACTGACAGAAGAGAAACAGGGTCGTGTTAACAGTTCGCGTTATTTGGATAATTTATTGCTCACTATGCACGCTGCTTGGCATATTGAAGAGGAAAGTTTTCACTTACTACGGGGTAACCAAACCTGGTGAGTAGCTGCAGAACCTCACTAGGATTCACTCTGCCTCGCCTCGAACCACATTACTTGCTTGGCACCTTGTGATGACTGCCCTCATCCAACATCAAAAGCGTAGCGTGAAGAAAAATAACGCTGGTGCTTCAAGCTTGAAGTTTGGTCTGACGTTTGCTCGTCGTAGACGGAGAAGAAAAGAAGGAGACCAAACCAAAGCCAGACAGACAACTCAAATACAAAGCTTAATCAACTCAAAACTTTTAACATGAAACTAAACTGTTTTACTGAAACCATTGTATTGAGAAACTCTATTGAAATCAACTCTATTGAAAACCTATTTATTTAAAAAAAATCCGCCCTGAAAAGAAACAGAATTATTATTACTTGTTTGGAATAAGAGTCCTAGGGCATAATTTGGCAAATAAATAAGTTAAAGCTCACCTTGAAGATCCGGAAGCTATTCCTTCCGTTTCCCAAACCCTTAAAGATTGCTTGCTAATTGCAATGACATGCTGAAAGAAGATAGCGAGTTTTAACACCATAATCAACGAAAATGCTAAGAACGTGCATCATTATATTTATGTGCCTTACCACTGTAGCTGTAGAAGTTGATGAAAGTTATTGTTTCCAGGTACTTATAATTAAAAATATATGGGTTCACTATCCTGAAAAAATAGACTCGTGATTAATAATCTCGAAAATCCACAAACTACAAAAATACTGCTGAAAGCCAGTATACAAACGAACCTAGAGCAGTACCTCAAGAGGGGCTCTCATCCATGGGGACTGTCGCGCCGTGTAGCTCGACGGTATGCAGCGAGGACGGGGATTACTGAGGATCTTCAGTATTGAAACGCTCTCGTGGCTAACTTCTTTTTATTTTAACTATTATCACAGGTACAAGTGAGTAGCCACTTCGACGGCCCGAATTGGAATGAGCATCTGGACAATCGCATCCGATGTTCTAATAATATTTGAATTTAAAAATATGAATAACAAGTACATCGGTGATGCGCCTGTCCAGTTACAATAAAATACTAGAGCAAAAAGAGGTTGCTCTACATCCCACCTCTCGGGGATAGGATGGACCTACCTCTGGCCTAGCTAATAGATCCCTATCTTGGTTGGGCACTACACAGGAACCATTCTTTACTACAGAATAGCATGTATCAGTCCAAATGCCAATCGAGGACAATTTCATCCTGCACTGGGACATAATAGATGTTCCAGCCCGCCAAAACCCAACGAAAAGGTCAGGCTGTGGTTCCCAATTAAACATTATTGGTTGAAAGATCCCTAGTTATAGCGCCTAACCGAGAACCAATATTCCGGTACAAGGCAACCCAGCCAATTTAACCATTAAATAGAAGAGTATTCGTATACATATATAATATTTTATTTCACGTCCCCTAACCTCCTATACCCACTGACTGTCTTTCTTAGGTTACGTTTTTGATAATGCTCCATTAAATTGTCGTATTATCGTTTTATGTAATTTAACTGCAAATCTTGTAATTTTGAATGTTTGAATATTTCTACTTGAGTTTTATAACTAGTTTCAAATGTGGTTGTAAGTTAGTATGGAGGGACTATTTTTTTTTAGTTACGTATCCATGTTGCGGTCACCGACTTACATAGGTATGTGTACCAAATTTCAACTCAATCGATCCAGTAGTTTCGGAGCAAATTGGCTGTGACAGACGGAGACAGACAGACACACAGACAGACAGACAGACACACGCGTGATCCTTCAAGGGTTCCGTGTTTTTCATTTGAGGCGCGGAACCCTAAAAACGTCCGTTACATAATATAGTCGTAATATTTACCTACTTTGTATACGACTTTGCAATCATATCATAAAAAGTTCTACTAGAGCAAAGACAGAACGGGTCAAAAATTTAAAAACGCTACGATTAAACTATCAAAACATTTCAATAATGAATACATTCATTATTATATTATTTAATTTTAATATATTTTTTAAAGTAATTAGTGTCATTTAGGTTAATTAAAATCTCACCAAAAACACAAATGTTAAAAAGGAGCCAAAGTACTTCTCGAACAATCGTTAGATCAAAAAAAGTGGTGAAATCCAGATCGATGCCAAGTCCAAAAACACTATTCTCATTGTCACGCGGCCAAAGCCGCGGGTGGAAACTACTATAGTATAATTAAATTTTCACCTACTAGGTAAATGCCTGTTCGTTTATATAGAAGCCGCGCCGCCGGCTTATGTCAAAGGCTCAATGCGCCGAACAAACGAGCCGCCTTGGGAGCCGCGGGAGAGCCGACGCCGCGCCGGCGCGGACATCTATTAAAACGATCACACTCTACCTGTCATAGAAGTTGCTCGCTACGCCTTAATAATGCTAATACCACCTAATACCTACCATACATAACACAGAAATATGTAATAACCTCCTCCTTTTTTGAAGTCGGTTAAAAACTAAAAATAATGACATTTGTCTTACCTTGCCAACTGAGTTGGTAATTTTAAAAATGATATTTCTGGTTCCGATTTATGTAGATGAATTTAAACATCCATACATGAACAATATAAACCGATCACTTCGTGCCATAGTTTACGTAAATAAAAGCGCGGGAGCGCGTCACACTGTCCACGTCCCAACCGAAACGCGGTCGCAACTGTTGTGTACCGAAGTATACCGAGATTTCGAAGCGCGTCCTTTCGGCCGTTTGTATGAAGATGGACTACTGTATACTTGATTATACTGTGACTAGGTCTCTCACGCCTAAATTGTGGCATCTAGATAAAAGTTATGTTGTTTCTCCACCATCACAAGAGCGGCTAGTACTCATCGAATTACTAACAACAGCTTCAGCTACGACAACTAGAACCACAACGAAGAAAAACCGGCCAAGTGCGAGTCGGACTCGCGCACGAAGGATTCCGTACCATTATAATCTAGCAAAAAAAAAATAACACGTTTGTTGTATGGGAGCCCCCTTAAATATTTATTTGATTTTTATTTAATTATTTATTTTTGAAGTTAATATATATCTTAATATTCTGTGAATATTTCAAGCGTCTACCTGTTGCCGTTATCAATATCGAGCAAAAACGAGCAAAAAGTCACGTTTCTTGTATGGGAGCCCCCTTAAATATTTATTTTATTCTGTTTTTTAGTATTTTTTATTATAGCGGCAACAGAAATATATCATCTGTGAAAATTTCAACTGTCTAACTATAACAGTTCATGAGATACAGCCTGGAAACAGACGGACAGACGGACAGACGAACAGCGGAGCCTTAGTAATAGGGTCCCGTTTTTACCCTTTGGGTACGGAACCCTAAAAACCGGTGATAATGAGCGATAGATGTTTATACAAGTATATGACAAGTATTGACGACGCAGTTAGCCTAGTTGGTAATGACCCGGTTCAATTCCCGGTAAGGGCAAATAGTTGTGTGATGAGCATGAATGTTTGTTCCTGTACGTACGAAGTCAAGCAGAGTTTAGTAGTGGTAGACCCAAACAGTGCCGAATGGGCCGGTTCGACCGAGACAGTACCACATTCTCACAGAATATCGGCGTTAAGTAATAGCTTGCCATAGACCTATCCATAAATACCCCACACGTATGGATTTGATGAAAAAAAATATTGAGTTTCCGTATTAAGTATGGGGAAACCCCAAAATTTATTGTTATTTTTTCTTATTTTTGTGTGAAAATCTTAATGCGGTTTACAGAATACATCTACTTACCAAGTTTTAACAGCATAGTTCGTATAGTTTCGGAAAAAGTGGCTGTGACACACGGACGGACAGACAGACAGACAAACATGACGAATCCATAAGGGTTCCGTTTTTTACCATTTGGCTACGGAACCCTAAAAATGGTCCGTTAATGCAATATTAAGTTTGAAATGATGGTAAGCATTTTATTTCTTCCCTTGCTTAATAATTCTAAAATACCGAACAAGGTCGACCAAGTTTTCGTATTTACGATAATTCAGACTTTCATAGAAATTGACACAAGAAACCGGGCAAGTGCGAGTTAAACCCGCGTGGAGAGGGTTCCGTTCCATACATGATTATCTGAAATTTCCTATGTTACTTTAGATACCATAGACTTCTCATAGGTTTTCCTGTACGTGCGTAAATTTAAATTTTAGGCCCGGTTTTTTCGGAGATAAGGGGGGGAATGGTCAATTTTCGCCTATTTTGCTAAATAACTTCCAACCCATTCATCTTAAAATTCCAAAAAAATATATATCTAAGATCCTCACAATAAGCCCTTTCATTTGATATGTCACATGATATAGTTATTGTAACTTTTTTTTTAAAATTTTCTAATTTGTCCCCCAAAAGTGGCCCCCATGTTAAAAATTAATTTGTTTACGTTACGCATCCGTGTTACGGTCAACGACTTGCATACTCGTATGTACACCAAATTTCAAATCAATCGGTCCAGTAGTTTCGGAGCAAATTGGCTGTGACAGACGGACAGACAGACAGACAGACACATGAGTGATCCTGTAAGGGTTTCTTTTTTCCTTTTGAGATACGGAACCCTAAAAAGCACCTGGCTGGGTTTCTTATCTTAAATTTGAAAACCTGTTCCTTTTTGGAAATCTATCTCTTAGCCTTAGTGGGTGAAAACAACTTCCACGCGGATGAAGACGCGAAGACGTGTTTCAGGAGTGTGATCACTTCTACAATTTAAGATGCAGATCTCGATACGAAGATTTGTAAAAAAAACCGGCCAAGTGCGAGTCGGACTCGCGCACGAAGGATTCCGTACCAATTATCCATAAAAACGGAAAAAAATCACGTTTGTTGTATTTATTAAATAAATATTTATATTATTCAATTTTTTAGTATTTTTTGTTATAGCGGCAACAAAAATACATCATCAGTGAAAATTTCAATTGTCTAACTATTCCGATTCATGAGATACAGCCTGTTGACAGACCGACGGACAGACAGACGGACAGCGGAGCCTTAGTAATAGGGTCCCGTTTTTACCCTTTGGGTACGGAACCCTAAAAAGGCAAAAGGGGGTTTAAAATTGAAATAAAAAGTGATAATCATGTATATTTTTTATTGAGTATCTAAGGTAGAGTATTTAGTTATCTGACTGTATAAAAACTTACTACAAGAAACTAACACACTTGTATCTATTTCACAGTGGCGAAGCGTCAAATATTTCCTAAGGGAAGCCGGAAGAATTAGAACCGTACGTGCCAGTGTGACATTTAGTTACAGTAACATGGACTTCACGTACAGCTAGCCGTAGCTTTCTAGCTTGGTAAAGCCGTCAGGAATCGGCTTGTAGGCAGGCTGCGCCACTGGTATTTCATCATGCATAACTGGAGAGATGTATCTGTTTAAATTTTCCATTTATGGGTTTTATAATAAGAACCCGGGTTTATTTATTTATTTTGCCCTTGATTTTTTTATTTACAAAATTATCACCAAAAGGTCGAGTACCTAAGTAAGATTAAATACAGAGAGTTTATTATACTGTTTTGGTCCGTAACATACATAGGAACATTCAACATAAAAATAGATATAGTATTCACATTCACGCAAACTTATTTACCACTTAATTACCAAAACTTAAACAACAAAAACATAGAAAGAAACAAACTCAAATTGATGCCAACCCTACTGCCTGAATCCGGCTCGGGCGTATCGTCTATCTCGTTCCCTCTTGTGACTCTGTCCATTTCGTCTAATATTCTCTTCTCTTGTAACGCTAGGGTTGTCGCTTCGTTGATGGTGCGCATTAAAACGTAGTTAGAATATTCGGGTTCTGGTAGTCGAAGGTACAGTTTTCCGTCGGACGCGACGTAGGCTGTTCTTTTGCTGATATTTTCCAAACGGTTGGCTGTAAAAGAATGGTAACTATGATTACCTGTATGGGATAACTTATATTTTTGTTTTAAGTCGTCTAACGGTAAGATAACGTCGATATAAGACCAGTATGGAGAACCACGAAAACGTGCAAGAGTCAACCTAATAAATCGTCTGTCAATAAATTGCTGTAAAAAAGAACCTATAGCTAGGGAGCTGGGTGCCATTTTGGTATATTATTTGTTCGTCTTTCTTATTGATAGGGATGAATGTTTATGTCAATACAAATCGATTCGGTCCAGTAAATGAAAGTCGTATGTCGCCGCGTTTTTGAATTACAACTTAAAAAAAACCGTACATAAAAAAGTCGACCTAGACGTCTGCCAACTTTTTTTTTCTATTCTGGAAGTCCTAATGAATCGAATGGTTGCAACGAGAACGACAATTAAAAGGTTTAGTATAGCTTTTTTCATTTACATTTTTGCAGCTACGTCCCGTTATAAAACAGAGCCATGCACGTCTGCCTCTTCGATGTTCATCGTTTTGAGGATGATTCTGACCATCAGTCCTAGAGGCAGACACGAACAAATGATTTAGCATACTGTTCTTTTCTTTTAATTTTTGAAACGCTGCCAATTGAAAACGCAGCGCTACCATGGTGGCAGACTATTTTTGTGTGGTTCTTTACATTGTCATTAATCGAACAATTCAGGGCTGCCAAGCGAACAAATCATATAGAAATTTTGGCACCCAGCTCCCTAGCTATATAATACAATGTGCCTTCGTTTTGTGGTTTCGCTGTATGGGGGCTGGGACACTGTATTGAAACAAGAATCGCAATGTCAGCCACCGCAAGGCGGTTCATCAAGTCCCGCCTAATTATAAACCGATGCGCGGTTGATATTTTTGCTTGATGTTCCGCGGAACAATATATGAAGCGAAGAGTATTATAAGATATGCTAACCATCGGGCAGCTTCAGCGTGTGCAGTGCTTCTGTCAGCACGGGGCTGTCTCGGATCTGTTCGTACGTCTGCTGGAACACGGCGTACGCGTCGCTGCGCGCTGCGCAGGCGCCGCGGAAGTCGTCGGTGTCCGCGCTCCACACCATCACGCCGCCGAGCCCGTACGACATCGCCAGCCTGGGGAAGAACAGCAGTAATAACACCACAGACCAGTATCCAATGTCCCCCGCATAGCTGGTCGCCCGGAGTTCTTGTTTTTTTATTGATATCCCATAAATTGTCTGAGTTAGAGACATAGTTTTAGAGTTCCGTAATGGCAAAAAACGGAATCCTTATAGATTCGTCATGTCCGTCCGTCCGTCTGTCCGTCTGTCCGTCTATCCGTCTCACAAACTTGCCGAAGTTTTATTCGGCATAATTCGTTATTAGCCGAATGGTTGTTTTCCCGAATATTATATTAGCATAATATTGATATGGCCGAATTTAATTTTGCATAATGTTGTTTAGCATATATATAATTTTACAGAATTTTGATAGCCCGAAATCCTTTTCGAATCTAGTTGCATGAGACACAAAAAGGGGGGAGGGGCGGTGTAATCCCCTACGGGGGGGGGGAAAAAAAACAACCCCAACAACTGTATTATTGGTAGGTTAGGTTAGGTTAGGTTGGGGTTAACTTGTGTCCCTTACACCAAACCAATCTGTAGTTACTAGTTTCTATAAACATAGATTGATTAGGTTAGGTAGATTAGTTTAAAAAAAAAAACTATAATGTTATAATCATGTGTATTGGTTTTATAATCCATCCCGGCGAAACTAAATTCTGCGAAAGTAACTTTCGGCGAAACTAATGTATGCGTAAGTCATTTTTTGCCTAAGCACTATTCGGACTTCGCAAATTATGTGTAAAAAACATTCGGGTTAGGTTGGATATGCGTGACAGAAATATGCGAAATATAATTATGCGAGATTAGTTTCTGCGCATATACAATTATGCTTATACTGATTATGCAATATAGAATTATGACATGAAAAATTATGCGTAAACAAGGGGAGCCCTCGGCAATTTTTGTGCATACTTAACAGCTTAGATCACGCCTGATTGAAGACATTGTGTCCCTCTTACTCACTTGACTTTGATAGCGATAGACTGCGCGTCATCATACGCTACGACTTTTTCTCCATCACGCAGGTATGGAGTGCTGCTAGCTTCGTCCCAGTGGCGAGACCATGAGCTGGACTGGTTTGAGAGCTCCAGGCAGATCTGAAGAAAAAAAACTTGGGTTAGAAAAAAGATATTCAACGATCAAGACGATACTGCGCATATGAATGACAAGGGAACAGTGGCGCAGCCTGCCCACAAGCCGATTCGTGACGGCTTTACCAAGCTAGAAAGCTACGGCTAGCTGTCAGTGAAGTCAATGAGTTTCTTGTTGTTGTTTCTCGAGTTTCTTGCCGGATTTTTTTTCCGAACCGGTGGTAGCTTCATTCCTTGACCTTCATAAGAGCTTGTAAAAGCCTAAATCGAAATAAAGATAGTTTGACTTTGACTTTGAATGTTATTAACTAAATGTCAAACTCTTAGGTACGGTTCTAATTCTTCCGACTTCCCTTGGGAAATATTTGACGCTTCGCCACTGCAAGGGAATAAAATAAAAATTTCGATAAAGGAAATGTCTGCTAGCATCCGCCATATTGGATTTTACGTGATGTACATTATATGCCTATTACCGTTACCGGGGAATTTCTCTCGAATTGTTATAATCGGTTCAGTAGTTTTAGCTCTTTCTTTTTCATCTACCTACATACTCGCGAAAAACATAACCCTCCTTTTTGTTTCGCTGCAGTCGGCTAATAAAGTCAGTTTTTATCTAATTTCAAAACTTGTCCCTAATCTTATCAAAAGTGGATATAATTCGACTGCCACTTCAAGCGTCATAGTCCAAAAGTGAAATGACTGCAAAGCGTAAAGATTTGTTACATGATTTCCGCGAACGCATAATTTTCGTGTAGCTTTTCTTCGCGATCGATTAATTTCTTCATCGGTAATTTACTCGTAGCTTTCTCACGTGTCACATTTTTCCGTGATCGATTAGGCAGTTTGTTAATCAGCATTCTACTTGTGGAAACGAAAAAATGGTGGTTACTTTATTAAAAGTTGCAGACAAAAAGGATTTATTAGCATTTTATGTACTTTCTCATTTGGTACACTTTTTAAATACTTAATACATCCAATAGCAAATTAGTAACTAATGTACGCTGCCTTATATTTATTCGCACAATTTCTATATTTTTTAATATTTGCTATATTCATTAGCAAAAATGTAACTTTTATAACCATTAGTAGAAAATATCGCATACATTCTATTTCAGTACCGTCCAGTAAATAACGAATAAGTCGCCTTCTAAAAATGTATATAAAATATAACAAGTCGAGCATTTATCTTATCTGGGTTCAAGAGATTTACATTTAGCCTATTTAGTCGTACTTGTTGATACGGTATGACAGTCGACACTTGCCATAAATAAATTTATAATTAATAATCAATATCAGTGAAATGACTGCAAGTACGTGCAATAATAAAAAATGAATTTCCGATCCTCGCTTTTTATTTTAAAAAAAAGTTCAAGGTGTTGATTGTTATTTTTTTTTCACTTTACTAAAAGTGTACTAACAACAATTTACAAGAGCAAATTACATTTTATACAATCTGATAACTCTTAACTTATAAAGGTATAAAAGTGTATATTTTGCGAAAGTGTATAATATGCGAATAAATGTTGGATAGTTTAGTATGGTTAATAATAAATATATAATAATAAATAACCAAATGAGAAAGTACATAAAATGCTAATAAATCCTGATACTATAAGGAGTAATCTGGGCTATATTTATTTAAGAAAAATTATAAGGGTTACGCGCAAAATAATTAAATTGTGAACAAAATTCGACCTACGAGAGTGAAACCGTGGGGGACAGCTAGTTTATTTATATTTTTATCTGTTTCAACGTAACAACAAATCATATTGAAATGATATCATATGATTTAATCGAAACATTACATTAAAGTTTTATCTTTCAGTTAGTGTATGGAGCATAATGTCGAATAACTTTAGATATTAGGAAATTCGTAAGCTAATTTTTAATATGATCCTGTAAGTAATGAAAAAAATCAGCTAGCAGTATGCCGAGGGAAAACTCGTCCGCTGGTGCATTTAAATAGGCGATAGATGCTCCCGTCTGGATCCTGCGTTACAAGTTTCAGGGCATCAGCTGACGATGTTTCCACCGCGATAGAGCCAGCTGACGATTTGATTTATTAACAACAGCATATAAACTAGCATCTGACAAATTCTAAGTCGGAAGGCGATGACAAATTTTCCAAGCCAAGAAAAGTCACCGCACCCGCGCCCGCGGCCTGTCCCTAGTAGCAACGAATCACAGAAACAAAACGCATGAATCAACGAATAATAGACCTTTCTTCAATATAATACGATCTCTGATGCCGCTTCCTGACTCACTGCGCGCCAGGCAACGCGAGTAGCAACGGCAGAAGCAGGAGAAGTGACCCATTTACATACTCGCACTGCCCACTTCCCTGTTCGCTTTGGCTGCATGGGCAACGCGAGTAGCAGCGGGAGAAATAGGAGAAGTGATCCATTTACATACTTGCGCTGCCCACCTCCATGCTCACTTCCCTGCTCACTTCGCCTGCATGTAAATGAGGCATATGAAATTCGGTCATCAGCTGCCATTTTAAACAAAATACTATATCAAAGTTCTTACCTCATTGTAGCCCATAAATCCAGCTTCTTTGGTGAAGGGACCCTTGAACCCTTGGCTCTTCGCGGCTGTTCTGCCAAATTCCACCTTCTTAACATCGGGGTTTTGGAGAATGAAGGTCCTTCCGTACATCGGCAGACCTAGCACCATCTTGTATGGGCTGACGCCGTGGTCTAGCATGTACTTGATTGTGTATTCCTGCAATATCATTTTGATTTAGTCTTCCGGTATACCCCTATAGTTTAGTTTTAAAATTAAGATGTTTGACGCCAGTGAGGTTTGAATTAACAATAAAGTCAAAGTCAAAATCAAAGTCAAACTATATTTATTCAATTTAGGCTTTTAAAAGCTCTTATGAAGGTCAAGGAATTAATCTACCACCGGTTCGGAAAAAAAACCTCTACTGAGGAGAGCCAGCAAGAAACTCGGTAATTATATCTTATTATCTTTTATCTACACCCATATCATAAAACCTCCACTGTTTAATCAAAAACCATAGGAAATGACCACCATTTTGACAACCAATTAGGAAAAACCAGTGCTGAAATGTTATATCTTTATCGTTTTTAGTAAAGAAATGAGATTAAATTTGGAACAGCTGTCAAAACTCAAGTGGGTCTCTATTCTAGTATCCATAGATATTAAACAGTTATTGATACGAAACATCAATTCAGTATGTTTTCTTTAATATAAACCGAACGACATTTGATCTCGAGTGACATGAGAATAGAGACTTCATTCGCTTGTCTATGATTTAAAAAAAAATGGTCTTGACGGAGGATCGAATTGCCGCCATGTTGGTGTTTTGCTGAACAAAAGTAGAATTGTTGTTGAATTGAATAGAAAAAGTTGTTTGTAATTTACATTTTAGTTGAAAATATGAATAGTAAGTAGTCTTCTCGGAGTGTGTGTGATGTGAAAATGCGCCGGATATCGGAAATATGCAGCCACAATTGCAACAAATAACTTGTTGCCAGAAAATATTGTTTCTGAACCCATCATGGAGGATTTATAATATGTGTGTAGATAAAGTTATGTATGCAACTCTGCATAATTTGGCCTTAAAACACACGTGCGAAAACCGCACTACTGTTTTAAGGCCTATCATTATGCAACCGTTGCATAAACTACTATTTCAAAACAGTACACATATAAGTTAACAATGATCTCTACAGTTTCATACAAAACTAAGTATATACCACAGTAGGTACGCCCATCGAGACCCAGGGATCGCCGGTGCAGGTCGCCCCCAATTCTCGATGCATTTGAGATATTGTCGATTACGAGATTAAACGTCAGATTCATACAGTTGTGTCAAATGACTGTATGCACTGACGTTTGATCTCGATTGTGAGATTATCTCGAATGCACCGAGAATCGGGGGCCAGGATTCTACGAAGCAAATATTCTAACCAAGTAAACCAGATTTACTGTTGAGTTTCTTGCGAGGCTTCTCAGCACCCTTTGAAGCGCTGGTAGTTTCAGACATGTGAACGAGCTCGTGTGGCTTATTTAAAAAATAAATATTTTCATTTTCTAGCGAGCTTCTTTTTTGTCCTTATGAGCCGTAAGTATTACGATTTTTTCAATCATTGGGCAACTTTGGCGTTCTTATTATGAGAAACTGAAAGACTTAGACAAATTTGACTTGCTGACTGGTGGAGTATAGTTATTAGTATTGATCATAGCGGCCTCGCTTTTTGCAATTCATTCTTATTCATTGATAAAAAGCCGAAATTCCGCAGCAAGTGGTTCAAAAAATTCGCAACGGCACTTTTTCGAGCTCGTGGATTGAACTACTCTACTAAGCAAATGAAATGAAAAATATATAATAATATCTCTTGAACAGTCGTGTAGTTTATAGCGGCCTCTGAATTTTGAAATGCACATGTAATATGTAGAAAAAAAATTCAAGGCAAAACCATAAAACTACTAAAAACGCTAAGAAATAACCGTAAATTTCTCTTTAGTACGTTAATCGTTAATATCAGATTAATCGTTACTTTATAAATAATTAAAATGTAATACTTTTTTTTGGAAAAATAATTGATTATTTAACTAAAAATAAACGTAATTACAACTCCCAAATTACTACATAACGTGATGTGTCAGCCGCCTAAATTCAATGCCGCTCCGGCGGTTGAGCAGAGCAGACCTCTGTCCTGCCGAACGATATTTCCCAATGTAAAAAGAGCTCTGACGGCCGTACATCTTATATGGCCGTCAGCGCTCCTTGTACATTGGACGCGGGCGACGTGACGCGTGCGTCCAATATACCTAATCTTTTAGTGATAGGGCTCTTAAGTTTTCAAACGTTTTGTGAACAAGTCACTCACCACACTCAGAACATCTTCTGGCACGGACTTAAGCGGAGCATTGGCACCCACAAATCCATCCCAAGATCCGTGATAATCATAACACATCATATGTATGAAGTCGAGGTATCTGCTGAGTTTGGGAAGGTCATACGCCGCCTCCATGGTTTCCTTGCCGGCTCCGAGAGCAGCTGTAAGGATGTAGTTGTAGGGCTCGAAGGCTTCTTTTAACTCCTGGAAGAAAAATGTTTGCGGTCACTTGAGATGGAGAATCGGCTGTGTCCGAGTGATGTGTTATATACTTGTTGAATATGAAGATTGCTTGGCTACTGTTAAAAAAACAACAACCACTTCCGAACACAGAACGAAAACAGATGGTGATCTTAGAGACGGTTAGTAATTAGCGATAATTTCACGTTTTTTTTATTTTTCATTTAGTAAACAACTCATAGAATAGAGACCAATGTCAGATTGACGAAGCGAGGATCAGCCACAACATGATGAAGCGGCGACCTGGGGTTATTTTTTACATCGCCTAAGCGATATTGTAAATTATTTTGCTAAAATATCGTAGCTCTTATTGGCTTGACAGCAAATGCGGCGTAAAAAATCCAATGACAGGAGAAAATTTGGCAGGTAGGTATAGTAAGGATTACTGTTTGGGTAACAATTGAATTGGAGATAAGATGATATAATTTTACCTTAACCAAGGTAACGTAGTTAGCCTTGTCCTCCGGCCTCCCATCCCTCCTGGCAGGATACTCCCAATCCAGGTCTAACCCGTCGAATTTGTAATTACTGAAAAGAGAATCAGTATTTATTTACCATAACGACTTCCACCAGAGCAGTACGAAGTAGCTGATTGGTAAGCGAGGAAAATATCCACCAACCAGTGTACGTAAATCTAGCTCAGGTAGGATCATGACTCCCATGACCCCAAATGCTTAGAGATTTTGATCCGAGTTATAGGCTATAAAAATTACGTTCGTATATTCTGTGAGCCGGAAAGTACCAAAATTTTGTGATCTTATCTTTTACTTTTATCTTTTGGACGCCAAGCATGTCTGAGAAGTAACATGAATTTAAACTTTAAGTCAAGGTAATGAAGGGAATTTTTACCCTGTATACGCCAGTCACGCATAATCGACATAGGCGTCCAAAAGGTGTCTTTAAATGTAAGGATATTTGTGCCCATGACTTCATCCGTAAAATGTTCAGTTATCGGGTACTGGTCAGGCCAAACCAACGTGTCTTATTACGTAAACATGGTTCTAACCTCAAAATGAACGTTTGTTAGCTAAAACAGCTATTTGCTCGTGAATAAAGCAACCACAGACCAGATTTTTAGGCATCACTTTACTAATTTTTCGCTTAGGATATCATAGCTGTTTCACTCAAAAAGATACATTTTGGGGTTAGAAACGTATTTACATGATAAGACACATTAGTTTGGACTGACTTTATATTATCTGGGATAAAAAGCAACAACCCTGTTATGTTAATTAGAGATATATAATCCGTTAAGCTAAAAATTTATACTTTCGTAGGATTAGAGAACAAATACCCAGTTGCCGAAGTAGTTTACTTACGACAAGAACGCCAGTACACTTTTTATAAACTTCTCTCTGTTCTCTTTGCTGGCTGCCATCGTGGAGTACTTCAACGAGCCCTCGTTCCACCCACCGATGGCGATGGTGACCTGAAAATAATACTTATCCATTCATTCATCGAAATAACGAATCTGCAAGAATCGTCAGGACGTTAGTGAGAAACCTGAGAAAAGTGTTTCATTTTGCAGTGTTGGTTGATCAAAGATGGAGGAAGGATTTCATTCCTATGTAGGTACTATTTCTTAACAAAATAATAGATTGATGAAAAAAATTATGATCGTAAACACGCACAGTTTCTCTCGGTTCACGCACTCATTCATGAATGTGGCTACAGATTATCGCTTTAAAGTCTAATCTAACGATTTACAGACCTTGAGGTGAGGGTAGCGTTCCTTCAGCGCTACGAATCCTTTATATCCCACCAGACCGTTCTCCTTTTCCAGATCTTGCCATGGATCTGAGGAAAAAGAATACATAACCCATTATAATACCTATATATACGTATAACGCAATTAGAGGGTGATGAACTGAGTATCATCACCGTCAGACAAGCATCATCAAGCAATACTTCTTTATCTTTATGATTTTCGCACAATAAGAGTTAATCACGGCAATGTTGTGGTGATGAAAAACTAGATTTATTTGTGAATTTTTCTGTAATATCCAATTGTGGCATCAGAATAAGGGCCTGTACACAAGAAATACCTTTTAGTCATGTAAAGGGACCATAAACGGGCTAGCTTTTCGGTAATTTATTGCTGGAATTCGGGATATCCTCAAAAAGATTACATATTACATCACGAATTGCAGCAATAAATTGCCAACAAACTAACCCGTTTACGGGTTGGTATCATAACGACTACATTGTCAAAACGACCAAATCATCATAAGGTCCAGATCTCAGAAGGACCATCTCCGTAGAAAGCCTATATCTCCGAATTACTTGGTAACAAAACGACTGGTTCTCGAAAAGACCACATCTCAAAAAGACCAGGTAGAAAATAACTTACTGAATTTGTTTCTGTGCAAGTTCATAGGAATCTTTTGTTCTGTACACATCTATGCGAAGGCGTGGGTAAAAGCTACTACGTATTATATTTTGATCTTAAAATGTTAAGCAGAAAACAGCTCTGATTATACGAACATTTTGCGATCTAGTCGTTTTGCTACCTGGTCTTTTTGAGATATGGTCTATTAACGCTTTGATCTTTTCGAGAACCAGTCGTTTTGCTACCAAGTCATAGGCCTTCTACGGAGATGGTCCTTCTGAAATCTGGACCTCATGATGATTTGGTCGGTTTGACAATGTAGTCGTTATGATACCAACCACCGTTTACGAGCCTCTTAATACCGCACTATAAAATTGGCAGTTTACTTACAGTGCCATCTCAGTCATGCGACAATCAACTAATTTTCTATTTTAAAAATGGGTCGTTATATCTGCAATTCGTATTTTAAGGCTTTGTTTCTATTTATTCTTTAGATGTAAAAGCGACAGCGCTTGATAATGTCGACATATGGACAGGGCCCTAAAAGTGACGAACGATGTGAAAGAAGTCGCCGTAATTCTTGTATACATACATCTATTATTTAAAGTACAGTGCATCTATTTTCTTAATGTTTCTCGGCAAACTTCGCGTTTTGTCAGTCGTCGGATTTCTATCAGTTGCATTCGGAAATGCGATGATTGCCGAGAGATAGAGCAATATAGGTGGCGCTGTGTATGACCTAGGCGCTATAATAAAGATGTAAGTTGTATTAACTAGATGGCACTCACCTAAGCTCTTAATGCTCATGGTAGCCTCTTCGAGCCCTGCGAAGGAATAGACGATATGCGTGCAGAGCGACGGCTCCAGGTCATGAATGTCATATTTTCCGGCGTTAGGGCGGTATGTTGCCCAGCTGGCGACGTAGCAAACTACTACTTTGTCGTGCATTGGACCTGGAACAGATGGGTTAACAAGTTAATGGCCGGATTCACGAAGACCCTTAAATTGATCTTTGATTAATTTAAAGTATTTATTAAAATAATTTAGGAAAATTACAATTTATTCTTACAGACTAATCAATAACATACATTTAGCACAAACTTCTAGGCAAACTATACCTATAAATGTATTAGTAAGTTGTTGTGTTGTTCTCCTCTGCACTGGGAGTGAAGAAATAGCATAGAATGCGTGCAGATGCTTATCATCCTGGCATGTCGCAAAAGTCGACTAAGGGACGGGTCCTCTCCAACATGGTGGACTATCTGTATGGGCGATGGGCTGATCACCTGTCACCATACGGTTCATCATACCATCTTAGGACGAATTAATCGAACGTGGCCACAAGTAGTCTTGTGGCTCTGCCCACCCCATTAGGGATTTCGGGCGTGATAATATGTATGTATGTATGTACTACATGTACTGTATGTACCTTTTTTTATTTTATAAAGGTCACTCGTGATTTTGATGACACAGATGTCACGCTAGCGAGCGGGCCCCCGACCATGACGCTTTGTTTTAGGGCTGCTCTGACAAAACACTCGTTTGTTAATGGGGCCCGGTTTCTGATGCGACTAATGTGTACTAATGACTTTTAGGGTTCCGATCTTGAAAATGGTTGTCACTTAAAAGGTCAAAAATAAGACAAACTTTTAACATAACCAAAAAATAACGATTACAATGCAAGATGCATATTTTTTTTTCATCTTGTATTGGAAAGTACTGAGTAATAGAAACCGATCTGTGTACGCAACACATTATTATGTTGTTTATTTTATGCGTTATGAAGCTTTGAAAAGTCATTGTTCATACCACTCGCAAAAAAACGGAGTGTTCCATACAAAATGGACGACAACTATGACGTCACAGCATTTGTTAGACTGTACAAAATGTATGGCGCTTAAACGAAATCTACAATTACTTCCGAAAATACTGTTTTCAGACCAACATCGTAGAAATAAAACATGACATAAATTTGATGAGGATGTCAAAAAAATTAAAATCACAACTATAAACCAATATATATTTTTCATTAATTTTGACCCTTAATAAAATTAAAATGAATACTTAGTCAAAATAACCAGATTTTTCTCAAATATGCTTTTGTTTACATTTCCTTATATATCATTTAAACCACATTATGATTTTCATGCACCTTCCCCATTGCAAAATATTTTACATAACAGTTGCAACTGTGGACGATAAAATAAAGATTATTCCCACGTGATTTGAATGTTTATCATGAAATGTCACCTTGATATATGAAACTGATATTGACAGGAATTCACCAGGAAAAATTTATTTGTGATACCAAAACCTCTGGCTGGGTACGACTTAAGGACGGGTAAATAAAATAAATAAAAGTTAAAATAAAACAGGACTTTTATTTCTTGCTTATTCATAGTACAATTTCAATTGCAATAACAATGTACACATACATACATAACATCACACCCGAAATCCCTAATGGGGTGGGCAGAGCCACAAAACTACTTGTGGCCACGTTAGATTAATTAGTCCTAAGATGGTATGATGAACCGTATGGTGACAGGTGATCAGTCCATCGCCCATACAGATATAGTCCACCATGTTGGAGAGGACCCGTCCCTTAGTCGACTTTTACGACATGCCAGGATGATAAGCATCTGCACGCTTTCTATGCACGCAATGAAAATGTGCATGCTAAAATTATTCGTAATTTCAAATTTATTTTACTAATTTTAAAAGAGCAATAAAAATATTACGGTTAAGTAGTATGATTAAAATTATATCATCATATTAAGAAGAACGGGTACCTACTAAAATTATATCATCATATTAAGAAGAACGGGTACCTACTAAATAGTAGGTACCCGTTCTTCTTAATATGATGATATAATTTTAATCATACTACTTAACCGTAATATTTTTATTGCTCTTTTAAAATTAGTAAAATAAATTCATCATAAATACAAATTCATCTTATATTTTTGTTGATTTTTGCAATTGTTTTTACTTCATTAAAATATTTATTTTAATGAAGTAAAAACAATTGCAAAAATCAACAAAAATATAAGATGAATTTGTATTATAATGTACGGAGAAGGCAGGTCTGCGCAAATAAGCGAAGTACCTACAAAAATACTATGAATGACTTTGCGAATGGAATTCACTGACATATTATGGTTTGGTGATACACGGGAGAGCGTGTAAAAACTGGTGAAAATCGGTTAACATTTAGGGGTAGAAATTGTTATCGCCTTGTGTATGAAAAGGGTGATTTTTACCGTTGGTTCATAGTCCTCTTAAGAGAGTTACACCCCAGCTGTTTGATGTTACTTTTAGGGTTCCGTACCTCAAAAGGAAAAAACGAAACCCTTATAGGATCACTCGTGCGTCTGTCTGTCTGTCTGTCCGTCTGTCACAGCCAATTTGTCCGAAATTACTGGACCGATTGAGCTGAAATTTGGTATACATATGTAAGTCGGTGACCGCAACACGGACGCGTGACGTAAATATATGAATTTTAAACATGGGGGCCACTTTTGGGGGGTAAATCAGAAAATTAAAAAAATAAAGTTTTGCAATCTATATTGTGTGAATAGCAAATGAAAGGGCTTATTGTGAGGACTTTAAATAGATTTTTTTCTGAATTTTAAGTAAAATAGTTTGGAAGTTATTTAGGAAAATAGGCGAAAATTGACCATTCCCCCCCCTTATTTCCGAAACTACTGGGGCTAAAATTTTGAAAAAAATACAGAAAATAGTTCTTTACCTATAAATTACAGGAAAACCTATAAGAAGTCTATGGTATTTAAAGTAACCTAGTAAATTGCAGATAATCATGTACGGAACGGAACGCTCTCCACGCGAGTTTAACTCGCACTTGTCCGGTTTTTCGTTTATATATAGACGCGTAAAACAACGTAAAGTTCATTTTGGCTTTTAGGTATATTCCATTGCTTTTTCTAGTTGTCTTAAAACGACATTGTGTCACCGTGCCCTTGATTCGGACGTTGAATATCAAGGCTACATTTTATCTGTTATATCGTTCAGAACCGGAACAGACCGCATATTTGCTTCACATAATTATGTTAGTCAGTTTTTTTAAAATCTTATTGGTAGAGGCTTGGCTACTTGCATGATTTTTATTTCATCTCATTTTGGAAAATACTGAGTCATAGAAACTCAACTGTGTTCGCAAAACATTATTGTGCTTTTTTTCGAGATACGATGCTTTGAAAAGTCCTAGTTCATACCACTCACAAAAACGCTCCATACAACATTTGGCCCTGAAATATGACGTCACAGTTCAGTTAAGAGTGTATACCTGACCAATGTAAAAAGAGCCCTGACGGTCATACATTTTATATGGCCGTCAGGGCTCTTTTTACATTGGTTTTGGTACCTATACAAAATATATGAAATTCGCAATTATTTCCGATAATACTGTTTTTAGGCCAATATCGTATAATTAAAAAATGTCAGAAATTTGATGAGGATGTCAAAAATTAGTAATTCAGAACTAAGAAGCAATATTTATTTTTCACTTATTTTGACAATTTTTGACCCTTAATAGAAAAACCAGTAGTTTCGGAGAAAATTGGCTGTGACAGACGGACAGACAGACAGGCAGACAGACAGACAGACAGACACACGAGTGATCCTATAAGGGTTCCTTTTTTCCTTTTGAGGTACGGAACCCTAAAAATTAACAGTCAAAATGATCTTTTTGTTTCTTTGACATGCATTTATTTATGTTTAGCTACCGTTCCACAGAAATATATTAATATTTGTTACTATAGTCAAGTAGCCAATTGTTCAAAACAAGTGGCTTTGGGAGGCTTCGGTCGTGAGTCCGGGGGCGGGCAATTGCTTCCATGGTCCCCTTGTATATACCGAAGCTTCTACCAGCACTGCAATAGACAACTAGCCAAACGATTTTCATAAAAATTCAGAATACATTACGTTGGACAACCGGCAAAGTCAACGTTATTTTATGTTTTTAATACAGCGTCCATAGTGTTTCATAGATTTACTAATTAACTAATCAATACCACAGTCAACGGCAAAAACGGTCACATTTTGTTGTAAATTTGTTATTTACACCAACTAGTAGAACGATGTGGACAAAAAACCGATTGCATAACCTCTAAAACCTCAACTATAACCTCAAGATTATGACAAATTATTGACGCAAGAAACATCAAAATCAGCCCACAAGTTTGATCTCTAGAGCGGCACAAAGGAACAAATGTACATAGATACATACATAGGCTGATAAACACATTACCCTCTTTTGCGTTGCGCAGTCGGGTAAAAAGAATGCGCGGGAGGGTGATGCTTGCTCGGGGGGAGGGGGAGTTGAACTTCTTACTTTGCTTTATAACGCACGTATCCCGATGGAATTCTTCCAAATATTTTGCTAAAAATTTTGCTAAAATTACTAAATATTACTCCCAGAGAAGGATTTAACGCTAACGCGTTCCAGGCATTTGTTATTACTTAAACTTAATTAACTAAGGAAGGTTATTGGCCACCTAATTAAATAATGAGTCAGTGTATAATTATTCGAAGTAAGCGGATAGACTTTGCAGTTTTAGTAAATAGTAACTGACATTTTAAATCGTTTTCATCACACTTGCTCGGAAAGGGTGTTATTATACGCAGGCGTATAGAGCAACTATAGCCGATTTTACTCCTCTATACGCGCCGCCGTCAGCGGGAGTTAGAAACCATACAAAATCCATAACTCTCAAGGGCAGTTATAGATTTTGTATGGTTTAGAACTCCCGCGGGCAGTTATGTATGCGCCAGGTCGGCGTGGGCGCGCGGCGCCAGGTGGCGGGACGCGCGGCACCGGCGCTGATCGCGACGTACAGTTTATTCTACCCACCTGATGGTAATTCACGGTGTACAATGGGAATAAAATAAATATATATATATATAAATATATATATATATTTTGTCTAATTTTTATTTAATTTCCTCACAATTGTGATGAAAAACATTGTGTGTATCACGGGCAGTAAGGGGATAACAAACTCGAGTCATTAAAAGCCCTCGCCTGCGGCATCGGGCTTCTAACAGGCTCTCGTTAGTTATCCCCTTCTTACGGCCCTAGATGCACAATGTACTATATAATACGAGACTTTTCAGCAATAATCAACAATGTGTACGTGAGCTGAGAGAAATAGTGTCATCTCCTATTCTCCAACTGCAACAGTTGCGTTCTCTTTTACGCATCTATAGTACTTACGAATGAAATCTAATGCCTTTTGCCATAGCTGGGCACCGTTAATCAAATAGTTAACTTCGTCAATCGCTAATCCGTTACTAAAAAGGTTAACTTCGTTAAACGTCAAAGCGTAACAATTCGGAAGACTTAACGGAAGTTAACGTTAATCGTTAATCTTTAACATCTGATAGAAATTGCATTTTGTATGTAGTTGCGTTAGTAATTTATTTATAAAAAAAATTGATATGTGCTTTGGTAGTTTAGGCAGGACATGAACATCAGTAAAAATAGGGTATTGAATTAGAGTTTGTGATAAAACCTATTATTTAGACATCAAATTCAAATCAAAAGCTATCTGACATAAGCCGCGCGGTGTCCTTTTGGCAAATAGTAAGTACTTAATTAAACGTTTAACGGATTTGAATTGTTTTAACGGAAGTTAATGAGTCCGTTAATATTTTTTTAAGTTAAGTTTCGAAATGTTAACTCTTTAATTAACGGATTAACGGTCTTGTGCCCAGCTATGCGTTTCGCTTTATTAGTGTTCTTTGAACTGTTCCTGTATTGTTAAACGAGCAATACGACAAAATGGTACATATTTTCTCAGAAAAAGTTAATACGCTGATTATGACATTTCACGTGCACTCGTTACGGCTTTCGGATGAGCACTGATTGCA
The DNA here is from genome assembly GCA_947859335.1 of Tortricodes alternella. Lineage (NCBI taxonomy): Eukaryota > Metazoa > Arthropoda > Insecta > Lepidoptera > Tortricidae > Tortricodes > Tortricodes alternella. The sequence goes on along the minus strand of OX401968.1, from coordinate 5,059,709 downwards.
GCTTTGCGAATTTCGCTAACCTCACGAGTGACGTATTATGCCGCCGTCACTGTATAGCGTGTCTTATCTAATGATTTAAAGATATGATTACTGTCAAATGATGATAATGATGATATGAAAGGAAAAGGCATCTAAAAATAACATATTTCCTTCTCCAATGAAATAAATACCTAAATAAGGTTCAAATTTGATCACAAATTTATGGTTACAACTGATGTCAGTACGAAACTTTCTTTTATAGATAGATTATAAAAATAAACAAAAGTCGTTTCATATGTAGGCAATGTATGAAAAAGAATTATTATCTTGATTGAATTTTTGTTAATATTGTGTAATAATAAATAAATGTATGTATTTAAATTTGAATTGGATTACAAGAGTCAGTGACCAACCGGTTGACCCTGAGGTAAGATGCGGGGTAACTTACAGATTCATCAAGCAACATGAACATTTCGAAAGGCTAACATACAAACATACTAATAACCAAACATCGAGATAAAAGCCAGCATACATACATATATACATACAAACACGCATTGTGACGGGGGAAGCGATCCGACTACTACTGGTTTCGTTGTCATGCAAGGTAATCACAATAAGGAAATTACTCACTGCAAAAGACTTGAAATGCATCGAATACATAATTTAATTTATAAGAAAAGCTTGTTGTTAAAAAGTAACGAGGAAATTTAATAAAATGTGAGTTATAAAGGAGGACCTAATTTAACAGTTCATTCGGTTTGTAATTATTAACCCTGACTTACTTGACCATTATATAAAAAAAACCCTTTCACTTACCACCCAAGGCCTGTCCATCTAAAGCTGCAGCCATTGCCGCAACAATTAAAAAAAACAATTGCGTTCCCGCCATTTAACACGTCAAACTATTGAAAAGTTCTAACATTAAAATTAAAAAGAACTTTTTTAAATTCGAATTTAGAACGCGTCGTCTCGCCACCGCGGCATTCTCACTGACTGTTGTTTGACATTTGCTGCACGTTTCTCTTACCGGTTCTTTCGGCATCGTTCAATTTTCAACCTTACATCGTTGGTGATAAAATTCTAATTTACATATTTTACGTAACTCAATCGGTTCACTTAATCACTGTAGCGTGTTAAAAGAAATATGAACTTTATGGTTTTACCTTTAAGGTGTTGTTTGAAGTGCTCAATATATTCCTTTGTAAAAGTATACCCATTTATGTGTGAAATATCTTTGGTCTCAAGTAAGAGAGTTGCAAAGTTTCATTCTAGAAATACCTATAATGATTTTAAGAGTGTTTATCTCGTTCAAATTAACACGTTCTGAGACTTTTATCAGGGTTAATTGGTTCAATTCTCGACAGTGATCATCATTAAATGTATTTTTTATCATTTTTTGTTGTTATATTGTTTACTTTAACCATTAAGCGACGCATTCAATGTTCATGTTGCAAATGTCAGTTCCTGCTTAAGGCCCTGAATCGCGATGAAACACCAATTTGTAAGCCAGACCCTAATAGGGAACTTGCATGTTTTTTTTTTCATCTTTTAATGGAAAATACTGAGTAATCGAAATCAAACTGTGTACGCAGAACATTATTGTTGTTTATTTTAGAGATACGAAACTTTGAAAAGTCATAGTTCAGACGCTCCTAACAAAAATGACATGAATTATGAGTATTATGACGTCACAGCACAGGTAAACAATATAAATGGTTTTAAAAAAAATTGCAAACTCAGAAACTACTGTTTTTAGGCCAATATCGTACAAGTAAAAAATGACATAAATTTCTATCACGAGTTAACGATTAACGTTAGCTTCAGTTAAATCTTCGGAAATTTAACGCTTTAACGTTCAACGAAGTTTACTTATGTAGTAACGGATTAGCGATTAACGAAGTTAACTATTTGATTAACGGTGGCCATTTATGTAATCAGGGTATTAACGTTTTCTGAGAATGAGTGTCTCATTAATTATGTTGTGTTGCTCATTTAAAGTGAAATAGCATATAAGCGGAATACTAAGCCAAAGTCATTTGTCAAAATAGAATGAGTATTTTAGTAGCAACAAGGGAACTATCCCTAGTGGCATTTTCCGTTGGCATCCATTGGCCAACAGTAGGGAATCCGTAGGGTTGGGTGGTCCAAAAACGGTTGGCATTTCTGCATTGTATACAACGGAGGCCCTATTAGATATTAAGTGACGTTGGCCTAATGCAGTAAAATATTATCATTACGCTCATCCACTTACCAACGTTGGGCCAGTGCGACTTCTGCTACCGTTGGTTTAAAACTGTTGGCATTTCTGCATTATATTGTGTCAGTTGGAAATTCTACAATGTACCTTGGTTGTAGGCCTTACCTCAAAACGACGGACAAATCTAACCGTTGGCCAACTAACGACACCCATGTGGCCCGACCAAATACAAAAGAACATGCATAGACTGCTAAAATCATAATCCTCCTTTTTTGCTTTGCCGTAATCGGGTAAAACGGTTCACTAACTGGCGTGATCATTAGTATCCCCGCTGCATTCATTATGAAATCATTAAGTAATTTAACCAATATAATTACTTACTTTGTGACTATTACCTAGGTATTGATAATACTAGTGACTTCTTGAGCTGTAGACCTCGCGACAGCCTTAACTTTGCCGTTAGAAAACTGTTATCCCCATACAGCGACATAGGCCGCGGTCAGTTTACCAACACCGCAGATAACAATGTAATCGCAAAAAACCCCATATCTCCGCCATTTTGAAAAATGTCGAAATACTGAATCGATAAAACAATTCCATATAATTGTCGAACCTGCTCACAAAATTTCACGAGTTTCGGTTGAAAAATGGACATCCGCCGGACATACGAAAGCATTTTTGCCCAAGCTGAAACGGAGACGCTTCGCTCGCTCGGTCAAAAACGGAATATTTCGACTAAACATTAATTTATTACTCCAGGCTTCCATTTCATCCATTATAAATACGAGAGTGAGTTAGTCTATCTGTCTGTTTGAACCTTTTTCTCGGCTAACGTTTAAACCGAATTCGATCAAACTTGAATACTCGTAGTTGCAATGTTTGCTTGACATAAACGTTTTGTTGGATCTAATGCATGTTTTAGAAACTGGTAATTATGACAAACATAATTCAATTTCAAATCATAATTAATTTAATAAAAAAGTAACACCACAATTAAAGTTATGTTTTTAATTTCACAATAAAATTGCACAACAATAAAAAATAAATAAAAAATACAAACAGGAGATCAAATCAGCTAAGCTAAGATTAAATATTTAATAAAGAGTGAAACGCAAGAAAATGCCTATTCTCTATTCATTTAGTTGGTTCACTAAATATAAACACTAACCCACATCATTCAGCTAACCAGCCACTGTGGTAAATTGTTTTAACTATGGTATGTCTTTATTGGCTGGTTGGCTGAGTCACGTGACGTGAGTCGGTTTATTTACATTTAGTGAACTACATATATGAATAGAGTATTGATTTATTTCACTTTCGAGAACGAATAGGTTATTTTTAGTAGTTTTATAAACTAAGATCCTCGGTTTACTGTCCTGCTGCACTGGGAGTTAAGAAATAGCATAGAATGCGTGCAGATGCTTATCATCCTGGCATGTCGTAAAAGTCGACTAAGGGACGGGTCCTCTCCAACATGGTGGACTATCTGTATGGGCGATGGGCTGATCACCTGTCACCATACGGTTCATCATACCATCTTAGGACTAATTAATCGAACGTGGCCACAAGCAGTCTTGTGGCTCTGCCGACGCCATTAGGGATTTCGGGCGTGATGCTATATATGTGTAAACGTCAGTGCCAGTGGTTCGTTAAGATTTCTGCTGAGGTGTAACTAAAACATAGCTAAGTGCAATTTACACTTAGCTATGTTTTAATTAGGACCAAGCAGATTTAAGGTTCGGTCACATAGCGGTCGCGGTGGGAGCGCGGCGTGAGCGTGGTGCGACTGCAGCGCCCAATTGCAGAATGTACTACAAGAAAAAAATTATCTATACCATCACTACTGGAAACAAAAAGTTTAAGTGTACTCTGTTCGGGATAGCCCGAAAAGCGGCAATAAATGGCAATAATATTACTCGTTTACAAGAATCTTTAATGCACTCTTCATCTTACAATGCACGTTGCAAAATGCTTCAACATTCTTTTGAACAAATCAGTCGATGCTGACGACGCTGCTGAAGTCGATACAGTACTTGGGATTAATGACACTTCATTAATTAAGTAGTTGGGGCTGATGATGGTTAGGAAGTCGATATATAGATAAGGTTGATGACACCCAAAACGCAATATATAGATGTTGAGGCTGATAAAGTTTCAAAAGCATCAATCATAATCAAAAATCAATATCACGTTTGACGTTTATCAGTAGATGTCTAATGACGCTTTAGGGTGCCCGCTGACTTACAATTTCAAGTTGGCGAACTAAATCGCAGACATAGTGATTTACTAGAAATATTGAATTACTTTGCTATTCCGCAAAAACAGTGGGGTTAAATCCTGCAAATAGCGGCGCTTGTGTTGAATATTTATATGTTTGTTCATTCAATTTTCCCACCCTCCCTCCGCATATAATAAAATAAGCAACACAAACGCAACTACAACCACCACCACTAACAAAAATACCGCTCGACACGTGTTTCGCCTCTCTACGTGGCATCCTCAGGAGAAGTTGATAGTCCGACGCTCGGTCGATAATGTGGATTTCCGCAAAGTAACGCCTGAATCTATTAACTATAGTGATTTAGTTGAATAAGATGTGCTATCTATTGGTATACTCTGCGATTTAATTGGCCAACTTGAAATTGTAAGACAGCGGGCACTCTTAAAAGTCGATGAAGTTGTTCGGGCTGATGACGCTGCGGATCCAGTCGGCGGTGAGGCGCACGTCGTGGTAGATGCCGGGCTGGTGGTCCACGCCGCAGCCGAAGCCGGCGGACGTGATGCCCGCCAGCACGGCGCGCCCGCCGGCCAGCACCACCAGCGGACCGCCGGAGTCACCTGCCAACAGAATATGAGTAACACTTATGATTAGGATGATCATGTTGGACCCTTTAGGGCCTTGGTCACAATATTGGTTGTTTATAAGAGAGACACAGGACAACAGAGGAAAAGAAGTTGATGAGACACAATGAATGCAAAATAAACCACAAGAAATCTTATTTTCAAGATGATGAGAAGAAGGAGAAGAGAAGATATCCTTCTTGATATATCGCACCATTCCTGGAAGAAAGACGTAACTTATAGTTATGCCTTTTTTCAATTAATTGATGGAGGAGGAGGAGGAGAGGATAAAAAAATACACCATCTCACAAAAAAACAGCTTTTAGGACTCAAAATAACATATGTTGCTTGCTATTATGCTCCCTGGACCGGTGTGAGGACTCATTTAAAACCAAAGTCATGGTTAACTTACGAGTTCACCAGAACGGAAACTCATGGAATTTCAGATGAGCATGCAACAAATAATATTAGAAGTAATTGCAATAAACAATGTCGAGTTCTAAAAATTTGTTAAGTAGGCCTAGTATATGTGTACCTAGGCAAGCGTCTTGATGTCCGTCGGAATGACCAGCGCAGATCATCTCCGAGTGAATCTCCACCGATATCTGCTTGCTCTGATGCCAGTTGATGCATTGCTCTGTACCTGTAAAATAGCAGTGGTTAGACTCGTATACTCGTTATTCTCGTATTTTTGAAATTAGTTTGCAATGTTTTTCATTGTCAACATTGCTATTAACAAAGTTCCAACTTTGAAAGAACCGAAGAGGATGTAAATTTAAACTTACTAAGTATGGGCACGGTGGCAGACCGCAGTAGATTCGTCCCCGTGTGCCCATTGCTGGTGTCGGTCTTCCCCCAGCCCGCTATAACCCCACTCTTCCCCCTCAACTCTAGGGTTGCCTCCGGCAGACAGATGGGTAGAATGTGGCTCGCATACGTGATGGGACGAGAGAGCTTAAGCAGTGCGATATCATAGCGATCAGGCTGCGTCATTCGGAATTGGAAGAGGGGGTGCAGGATTTTTTGGACAACCCTGGAAAGAATAATTTAAATTTAGATAGGTACTCGTGAATAACATTAATTCAACAATCAGATTGTGTATTAATCTTGATTTAGGTGCGAGTTACCTTTTTTATAATAAGAAAACCACGGATTCTAAATATAAAATTGTATTATCGATTACACGTTACACTGGTAGGAACAAGACGCAAAGAGAGCGGAAGTTACTAATTCGCTATGTCGACTGTGGAAATTTCAAATGTCGTAAAAGAAATTTTGACATTTCGACAAAATGGCCCTTATTTCAAATGTCGTAATGGACCTTTTGCCATTTCCTCAAAATGTCCCTTACGACATTTGAAACACATATTTCCACAGTCGATGTTGCTTTTACATAATGCAAACCTAATAAAGATACGAACACTCTTTTCATACAAAATACAAACATTAAACTACTAAGTTTATTTTAAGCGTGCTTTAGTTTTTTTTTATGTCAATTGACTGACAAACGAGCTGACGGCCCACCTGATGGAAAGTGGGCACCGCCGCCCATGGACATCTGCAACACCAGAGGTGCTGCCAATGCGTTGCCAGTCTAGGGAGGGTGGGGAATGGGGATGGGATGGGGATGAGGGAATAGGCCTCCGGATCTCGTCACTCAACGTACGAAACGCAATAGAAACATGCTACTTTACGCCGATATTCTATGAGAGTGTGGTACTACCCCGGTTGAGCCGGCCCATTGGAACAGTAATCATCTAGTGAGGATTACTGTTTGGCTCTACCACTACTAAAAGCTTAGCTGTTATTTAACCTAGTTCATTTTATTTAGTAGTTTAATATTTGTATTTTGTATGAAATTTGTTGACATAATAAATAAAGCTATTTAGTTGATAGACTATTTGTTGGTGTTGCCAACAGATTGGAGGGTGCATGTAGATTGCATGTGAGAAGTATGGCTCACGCACACGAAGCCTCATGTGCATTCTTATTTTATATGACGTGGTCATCGTGTGATAAGCTTAATTAAGCATTGCCTTACGTACCCGACTCTTCTTGCTGTGGTTGAGCCAGCGCTCGTGTCGAGTGCCCCGAGCCAGACCGCCACGTCACGCGGCCGCGCGCGCGACACACAGTGGGCTGCTGTCGCGACAAACCACCGCGACACTGTGACAATGACACTAATTTCATTGGGCGTCCGTTTAGTACTCAAAATACATAAAAGATAAAAAAAGCAAAAACTTGTAAAAGAAATCTGCACAACATGAAATTTCTTTGACTACTTTCCTTTCGTATCTTTTGTTACCGTTCAATAAAGTAAGATTTTCTCACTACGCTTAATACGTTTACGTTTTTAAAAAGGGCGTTTCAAAATTCATCAGAAGGCATCAGTTTCCACCAAGTGGACCATCTGATAAAAATAGTGCATCGTCGCAGATTTTGCGTTGGGACATTGCATTGTAGGTATTTAGACCCTAACGTTTTTCTTTCCTCGCGATTGCGTACTATATTTGCTTTAGGTGAAGGCCTTGGGTACTTCGATTTCACGATTGTGGTGTATCATACTGGTTTAGTTCTACCACATTCATAAGTCACATGAGTCAAGCCACAATAGCTCTTACATCAGCACCATAAAATCATTGTCGTGTAACTTTATGTGCTTATCTATAAAAGACGAACCTAACACTCCCCCGCACTGGAATTCCGATATCCTGACGTGTGCCTGCCAGGGGAACTCAGCGAACCGCGCCTCCCGCCCTCCTATGATCCTCTTCTGAAGGATTCTGGATGAAGGAAGGCCGCAGTCCACCTGGAAACCAAATAAGTTGATGTGTAAGGATTTTGGCTGTTAGGTGTGATGCAAATGTTAATGAAATTTCGACCTAAGGTGAATTAAATTGATAAATATTGGGACGTTTTATTATGTACTAGAGGACGCGCTGCAGCTTCACCCGCGGTATTTTCCATACAAACTTTGTCAACCTTTTTCACCCCTTTAGGGATTGAATTAAAAAGAATCTCTCCTTATTGCACCTCTAGGGTACTCGAGGAATGTCTCCTCCAAATTTCAAACCTCTAGGACCACCCGTTTAGGCTGTGCGTTGTCTATAAGTGAGTCACGGTACTGTTTTATATGTATAGAAAATAGCTGACGGTGGCGATGTTATGGCACGATCTGGGTATCAATGACGTTTCGCAATAGGCGCGGATACAGGTGCATCGGTGCAATTGCCAACAGCGGAGCTCAGCACAGCACAGAGTATCTATCATAAAGGATGGTGTTTAATTTATAAAGCGAAGTGTGAATGAGCAGTGAAGTTGATGAACCGACCTGTGTGGCGTCATCGTCCACTCTGCGCCTGAACACGCTCGGCAGTACTCTTTGAGGCACGGTGCGCAGGCGCGGCGGCGCCTTGTACCGCCATTCGGACGACGACGACGATGATGGTGATGATACGCTGGAACTGGGTAATATTATCGTGTTTATGGCAAAGATAAAAGAATATGAGTCTTTGAATACATTTGCTGTTGAATTTATAATATTTTGTTACACAAAAATTCAATATTTAAAACCTCTTTTACTAAAGCCTCAATCTACTTACTGTAATAGGTACAGTTTAAGTTTTCTATTGACATTGTTTGTCTTTACTTTTGTCTTGTCAATTCGAACGTAGGAACTAGAGGACATTGCTTCCCAGTGCTAATATAAGGAAAACGAATAAAACGAATTAATACAGTTTTCCATACATAATATTTCATTTCACGGCCCCCAACCTCCTATATTTGCAAAACCACCCGGGCGACGTAGAACCATTTATAATAGATGCATAGGTGTCAATTATAACTATTCGCATTTTTCAGTATTAAAATGTTGCGTGTTGCTTCGGACGCTAGAGCTAACTATCTTGACAATGAGAAAGATCTTTTGAATGTCCTCCGTCTTCCTAGATTTGTGTTCGAGGTGGATCTTGACAGTGGCGTCTACAATATTTTTGATGACGTGACGCTTCACCATTATCGAGCTAAGAATTTGTTATGTGCAGCGGCACTAGGCGTCTGCGTAGAACCTAACCAAATATTTTCTTGAGTGTACTCCATACACCTTGTTCTAAACGGTGAGGAACTAACCATCCTGTCGGATTTACTTGATAACAAAAGTACAACGAACATTTTCTTAAACTTAACTCACCTCGTACCAGGTAGTAATAATGTCAGTACTATCTTGATGATACCCAGTTTCCAAACCGTATTAGGCTCGTGGGGTCTAATGTCCAGTCCCTTCCAATGTAAGATGAGGTCGTCTTACAGGCTGCCATCTGTCTTTTGTCCCAAGTCTTACCTAACATCCTCCTCCCTTGGTGTCAGCACGCAGCAGGCAAGCAGCCAGCCGCCGCCGCAGCCTCGAGCGCGCGCGCCGCCGCGCAGCCAGCAAGACAGCGCCAGCGTGCAGGGCCGTGCCTCTCCCCCCACGGAGCACGAGGGGGGGTAGCCGAGGAGCGAGGCTAGCATGCGGCTGGTTAAGGCTAGAAGCAGATCGGTAAAAAAATGCCAGTGCTCTTTTCAAGATTGGTCTAGTGATACAGATATGGGTTAAGATATTTCGCTTTGCATTTTCATTTTATGTTTCATGCAAATTTTGCGAAGGATAATCACAAGATAAATCAAACATAATATTAAAAAGCTATCGCATAGCCAATATCCAATTTCTATTTAATTGGCTTGGCTTCTGCCAATCCTGTATTCGGTATCGTCGCAGAAGATGTGGCTTCGTTACTGGATAGTGGGCACGCTGCGCGTTTGAGCAACCGGGAGATAGAAACGGAAAAGCAACAAACGTGATACATCGATAGCGGCAACATCCCTTACACAATGTTATACAGAGCCACAGGTTATTTAGATGCAGAGTGAAAATGTCTATTAGAGGTTAATCATCTATGAAATTTAACTAAAAACTCCATTCATTTGAACTCAACATTACGTTTGAGTGAAGCGTGCTAATTATTTACAATGAAATATTCCGCGACCAGGTTCAGATTATAGAAAACATGGCTACATAACATTCGGATGTGGACTGGTACTTATTGCGAGCGCCCCTGAATAAATCACCTGGCCAAGGAGAGGAAAAAGTGTGCGGAACCTACAGTCGCCTTCAGGAAGAGGCACAATATTCAGCAAATGCTCAACATTTCGCTTGCCAAACATTTCGTGATTTGACATGACATAACATACTTACATTCCACAGCCTCTGCGTGTCCAGTGACATTCAAAATCATCAATGGAATCAGCACTCTGGAGCTCAGCCGCCATTTTGTTTTCTTCCGCCATTTTGTGAGCTCTACGACACTTTTGTGTCTATTGCTTGGCGAATGTCTATGACTTGTTCGTACACTCGCCTGCCTACAAATTTTTTCGTCTCTATTGTTTGTTATTTTATACGCTTGTTTTTTTGGTTGTGTTTGTTTGTAGGTAATTTCTTGCAGCGGTTGTCTATGAGTTTGTTCTTCGAGCGAGTTGTCGTTGTGTGTGTGGAGCCATGTTGCGCTCACCGCTGGCATCGTGGCGATGTGTGTGTTTTCGCTGACATATCGTCGTCGGCGGTTTGTGGTTGGGAAATATTCTGTAAATAATATATTTGTTATTAGATGATTGTTATTAGATTAGTTTCGGTGAAGGAAAACATCATGAGGAAATCTGCATACATTTTCCAATTGTTCATATTCTCCAATCCGCACTGGATCCGCGAGGGGACTTAAGTCTGTTCGCCGCGAGTAGATAAAAATAATTAAAAATCAGGGCTTCTTAACTCATTACATTAGCGGCCCGTTTTAATTATAATTTTTTGTAATCGTTTTTACCGGTGATAATAAAATAATTAAAGGGAAAAACTATATTTTTTTCATTGAATATTATTATTGAATAGCCTGTTTATGTCCCATTGCTGGCATATCATCGGACGACGACCATGACGATGTCTCTCGGAGGAAGAATCAGAGTTGGTGACGTTTATTATTTAACGTTCAATATCTTCGTCTTAAACAACACACGAACACCCAAACGACACACTTGAAGCGTATTCCAGAATGAAATGGCAATTTATGGCGCTCGCCCCCCGGCGCGGCGCCGCGCTTGACAACAACTGCGTACCTCGTACCACGAAACTAGGAGCGCGCGGCGATAAGCGACACCCGTCATACAGTTTGCGGTAGGTAAGCGACAGTCGCTATTTCGAGACAATATCATAATATTTTTCAACTCTCGGCGAACAGACTTTAAGTCTAGTCCCTCTCACTATGACAGGACGACTGTGTGCTCAGCATTAGTATTGATATAGGCTGACCTTGACCTTAACAAAGAAAAATTTAAAAAACTAATTCCAATTTCTCTGTCTGTTTATATACAGCCGCAATGAACGTTTAGGCGGGTCGCGACCCACAAGAGCGCTGGAGCGTGCAGCTTTCGCCGCTTAATCGTTGGCTGGGGTTAGATCGGATTTCACCTACAAATGTTGGGGTTTCTACTGAAACTCTGGGCGTAGAAAACTTAAAGAAAATGGCGCCATTCATACAGGTTGTTCCAGGTTAATAAAAATTTGAAAGTAGGTTTTGGATCAAGACTCAAAAGAAAGTAATTTGACTCAGTCAAATATACAATGTTTGTCTTTGATTCCCCGGAAGATGGGACGTGTACTGGTGTGAGACGCTACGTGAGGAGACATATTTGTCCTGGCGCATCTTCAGGGAACTATCAACAAGGCTGGTGTGGCGGCCGAGGTAGCCGAGAGCAGGAAAGACCAAAAATATCAGGGTCTAGGCTCTAAATATAATAACTTTCTTGCCTCCGGGGTCCAGACCCTCGGCCCATAGGGTCGGCGCTCTTAACCTGGAGAGAGCTAACGAAGCGCCTGGTTGAATCCACAGGTGACCAAAGAACTGGCAGCTTCCTCCCTCAACGTATCAGCATTGCCAAACAGCGAGAAACTGCTGCCAGTATTTTAGGAACTATGCCACGGTGACCATTTTTAGAATATCTTAACTAAACTAAACTAAAACATAAAATCATTTTAATTTATATTACGTGGGATTCTGCCTTTTCGGCGAAATATTTTTCACAAAATTGTATTTAAACGGAAATTAGACACACTTTCCCCGCTTTTACTAAAAACATATTCAGGTAACGTCATAATATGCCCTAATATGTTATTTGTATTCCTACAAATGTAGATAAGCCAAAGGCTACTAGAAATACCGGAAAGCTTAAAGTACCAACTTATAGACTGGCTAAAACTAAAAATCATTTCTACGAAATTGTACACGTTTTAACAATAAAATACCTAAAAACATTACAGAACAAACAGACACAATGTTCAAATCTACTGTAAAGCGAATTCTTATTTCTAGGGCATATTACTCAGTAAAAGACTACGTCATGGACAGGGACGTTTGGCTTAAATCGTGACCTGCACCGGCGATCCCTGGGTCTCGATGAGCGTACCTGCTGTGGTAGATTTGTATAAAACTGTAGACATCATTGTTGACTTATATGTGTACTGATTTGAAAAAATGATACGTCACCGAGTTTCTTGCCGGCTCTTCTCAGTAGAGGTTTTTTTCCGAACCGGTGGTAGATTCATTCCTTGACCTTCATAAGAGCTTGTAAAAGCCTAAATTGAATAAAGATAGTTTTACTTTGACTTTGACTTTGATTTGCGGGTATTTTGCCCGGATCGTTTGACACCCAGTTTGTTGAAACCGGTTCAGTATTTTTAACTCTCGGTGGTAACTATTGGAGGGATTACATACATAGATACCTGTGAAAAACATAACGCTCCTTTTTGCTTCGCTGCAGTCGGATAATAAATAAACGCTTTATGTGTAAGTTAATATTTTTAACCAAGTATATCCTCAGCCAATGTCAAAGAGAGGCCCCTAATCTAATATATAAAAATTAATGTTTGTTTGTTGGTCTTTTCGTCTCCTATGCATCGCTATAGCATTCATCCAATGACAATGCAACTTCAGTGAGTTGTTGTGGGTACGCCCAGGAGAGTTTGTGACCAAAGAAAACAAATTACTACTATTCAACACACATCAGTATCATTACCATGACTTTACGCAAAGCGTTCTCGTTATCGAAAAGTATTGCTCGGTTCCTTTTCGACCGAGCGAGCGAAGCGTCTCCGTTTCAGCTTTGGCAAAAATGCTTTCGTATATCCGGCGTCTAGCCATTTGTTCTCTTCTACAGCCTCTACAGGTCGCAGTTCTCAACCAATTCTCGTGAAATTTTGTGAGCAGGTTCGATAATTTTTTTGTCGATTCAGTTTTTCGAAATATTTTAAAATGACGGAGATATGGGGGTTTTTGCAATTACAAACTTAATGGCGGTTTTGGTAAACTGACTCGACCTATGTTGATGTCTGGGGATATCAGTTTTCCAATGGCAAAGTTAAGTTTGTCGCGAGGCCAATCATTATTTCTTACTTTTCAAAGGGTTTTTGTTTTAGATTTGAGTTTTTTGAAGTCTTTTGGTGCGAGGTCTACAGATCACGGAGCCACTAGTAATTATATAGTAGTTTATGCAACGGTTGCATAATGATAGGCCTTAAAACACTAGTGCGATTTTATGAAACGAGCTTTTAGCGAGTTTCATAATAAGATCGCACGTGTGTTTTAAGGCCAAATTATGCAGAGTTGCATACATAACTTTATCTACACACATATTATAAATCCTCCATGATGGGTTCAGAAACTATTTTCTGGCAACAAGTTATTTATTGCAATCGTGGCTGCATATTTCCGATATCCGGCGCATTTTCACATCACACACACTCCGAGAAGACTACTATTCATATTTTCAACTAAAATGTAAATTACAAACAACTTGTTCTATTCAATTCAACAACAATTCTACTTTCATTCAGCAAAACACCAACATAATGGCGGCAATTCGATCGTCCGTCAAGACCATTTTTTTTTAAATCATAGACAAACGAAGCGAGAACGATTTGCGTAAACTCATGGAACAAAAGCATGCAAACTTAGATGTTCTTAGATGGACTGAATTGTCTGTTACTTTTAATGTGGTTTTTATAACCCTATTGTAACTTTGTAACTGAACAAAAGAGCCGTTTCATGGCTCGGTGAGAGAAGTTAGTCATAAACTACATTACTTGTACGCGTTACCACGATCTCTTCCATTCAGTCAGAGCATAGTATAAATAGGTGAAGTAGGCTATCTCTGGCCCAATCCGCGATATAATTGCCTACTGTCTCAGGGTTGTCCCTGTTCAATAGGTAATCTGAACAGAGACAATTCTGGAATCCATGAATTATTAAGACACCCATACGTTCTCCTGCGATTATGACACATTTTTCATTCATTTGGCGGTGCCGAAAAGCCGTGACGCGCGAATCTCGTGCGGTGTTAGCCCCGACAGGCGCACTGAGAAACGGGTCGAGATTTTGTTTAAGTGTGCGTGCGGCGACGCATAGATACCTTGGCGCACACATACAAGCCGCGCGCGGTGCGTTTGTTAGAAGATAACTTACTTCCCTCTTTATACTATGGTCAGAGTACAAGAGAGTAAGCAATCTCGATACAATGGCACATCGCGCGTCTAAAAGTGCAGTTATACGAGCAACTTTTCACGGCAATTTATAGCCTGCAACTATAGCTGTCTTACTCTAACTTCGTACGTTAGAGAAAGACGCATGTAGTTGCCAGCCACATATTGCCGTGAAAATATTGCTCGTGTAACTGTACTTTAAAATGTGTGCGCGCAGCAAGCGCAAGCATGATCCCAAAAAAACTGGACAATTGTGAGTTAAACTCGCGTGAAGAGGGTTCCGTTTTGTACATGATTATCTGAAATTTACTACGTTACTTTAAATACCATAGACTTCTTATAGGTTTTTCTGTAATCTCTAGGTGAAGAACTATTTTCGGTATTTTTTTCAAAATTTTAGCCCCAATAGTTTCGGAAATTAGGGGGGGGGGGGGGGGTCAATTTTCGCCTATTTTCCTAAATAATTTCTAAACTATTTTACTTTAAATTCAAAAGAACATATATTTAAGATTCTCACAATAAGCCCTTTCATTTGATATGTAACACGATATAGGTTGCATTAATTTTCTAATTTACCCCCTAAAAGTGGCCCCCATGTTTAAAATTCATATATTATGTCACGCGTTCGTGTTGCGGTCACCGATTTACATATGTATACCAAATTTCAATCCAATAGGTCCAGTAGTTTCGGAGCAAATTGGCTGTGACAGACGGACAGACAGACAGACAGACACACGAGTGATCCTATACGGGTTTCTTTTTTCCTTTTGAGGTACGGAACCCTAAAAAGCGTCTGAATATTTTAAGCGACGTGTCGTTTATTGTAAAGCATACCTAACTTTTTCGAAAGCTTGCATTTTAAAATGAATTACCATCACAATGGCAAATGACGGACGTAAGTCTGCCTTTCAAGTGAAACAAAGGCGTTTTCTATAATTTCTTAAGTCGTTGACAAGTTTCTAATCGACTATATTAAAAAGGTATTGTTTTAGACGCTTGTACAGTCAGTTACAAATACGGAGGACTAAGCAAGGACTTAGGCTTTGAAGTTACTAAGAGGGTTCCGAGACGGTCAAGCGGCTTGAACCAAGCACATACATTTTTGTTTAAGTCAAGCCGTTTGATCGTCTACAATCTTGATGCTTCTTGAGTCAAGCATCTACGTGCTTGAGTCAAGTATCTACGTGCTTGAGTCAAGCCTCTACGTGTTTGAGTCAAGCATCTACGTGCTTGACCCGTGCTGGATGCGAATTTAAGTTTTTTGACAGTTTGATGCGACGTTTTGACCGCTTCCGCGACTGGCTTGATCAAGCAAGCAGATTTGACGTGTGCATGTAGCTGCTTGAGCAAGCGAAACGAAACTACTTGCTTGATTCAAGCAGCTTGACCGTCCCGGAACCCTCTAAGAACGATACATTTTGACGAAGTGGTTTAAGTCAAAAATTAACTCGGTTCAACTGACTTTTAAAAGCTTTTTGATCAATTTGCAATGTTTGTATGTCACTTTGTATGTTTGGGTCAAATCTTGCAATTCCTCTTTATTCCTCTTATCCTATATAGCTGACTTTTTACATGATGGTTCAGTTGCGATGGCAATGCATTTTTATGGTAAGCATGACGTGAATTATCCAGGGTTAGCTCCAGATAAAGGAACTCTTCAACGGTCAACAGCACAGACACGGAATTTTGTGTACGCATTTTATTGCAATATTAAAGCGTAATGGGCAAAAAGAAAGCTTGTTATAAAAATGCAAGTTTTAAAACTAACTTCTTTAATAAACTATGACCCTACAAGTTGACGAACATAATGTTAAGGGGATCAACTACCATTTTCGATACAAAAGAGTAGGTATCTTCTTCTATAATCTAGGAGTTTACGACAAAAACGAGAATTTGTGTTGTTTCGTCGGTATTGTAATTCGTCGAAAGACGTTTATACATTAAATGAATGAAGGATTGAATGAACCGTTTATTCACAATACATATGGTACATTCGATCTTAGATTATAAACATTCTGATGCTTGATGGGTATGTTACGCCAATAGGCATGTACCTATACTTTTTAAGCAATAATAATAATACTATAATATCCATTTATATCATATCAATAGGTCATGTCAATGTCACTAATTTAAGAGGGCACCGACCGTCCAGTGGCGCCCTCATCACTGTTATTGTGTTTTCTATTAAAGGAAAGTATTTTATTAAAATTGAAGCCGTATAAGTTGTTACGCAACTTAATACACAACGTATATGCTATGTAATATAGCTTTGCAAAGTATAACCATCATGTAATCAATTTAATAGAAAATAGTGGCCGCTTTTTTCTGTTAAATTGATTAGATGATGGTTATACTTTGCAAAGCTATATTACATAAACACAATAACAGTGATGAGGGCGCCACTGGACGGTCGGTGCCCTCTTAACAATTTAAGATGGTGAGTTTTGTATTCCTTTATAGATCCTTAAAAATTATACTTTCCTATAGCTTACCGATTTCTTGCAGTAAGCCCACGAATAACTTATTTATTCAAATTCATTCATATATTCAATTTATAGGTAACAGTAGGAGTATAAAGGAAGTAAATTTATTACCCCTTCCCCTTAAGCTTGTCCAATTTTTGGAATGAACTGATTCGATATGCCCTCAAAACTCGAAATCGATTTCAACTCAATTTTAGGTGAAATGTGTCCAATGCGATCGGTCGTGGAATTAGGTATTCGACTGAATGTGGCTCTTTAAGACCCCACTTCGGTAAAGCTCTTTTTGCTTTTTCCGGTCGTCGGTATCCACCCCCATTCGGTACTATTGGGAATAAATGCCAATACCTCTATTTATTTAAACTTCTCTAATATTTTAAAATCTTTTTTAAGCATTAGAAAGCAAATTACTTTTTCATCACACTTGCTCGGAAAGGATGTTATTATTCGCAGGCGTATAGAGCAGCTATAACCGATTTAGCTGCTCTATACGCCCCGCCGTCAGTGGGAGTTATAAACCATACAAAATGCATAACTCCTACGGGAGTTATAGATTTTGTATGGTTTATAACTCTCACTGACGGCGGGGTGTGCGCCAGGTCCGCCGGGGGCGCGCACCGGCTCCGGCGGTGATCGTTTTCTTATACAAGAAGCGCGCAACCGACGCGACATACAGTTTATTCTACTCACCTCATGGTAATTCACGGTGTACAATGGGAATAAACTTTTTTTTGTCTAATTTTTATTTCATTTCCTCGCAAATGTGATGAAAAACATTGTGTGTATAACGGGCAGTAAGGGGATAAAAAAATCTAGTCATTAAAAGCCCTCCCGCCTTCGGCATCGGGCTTCTAACAGACTCTCGTTAGGTATCTTCTTACAGCCCTAGATGCGTAATGTACTATATAGAACTAATAATATATAATAATAATAATACAAAATACAGAAAAAATTACACTAAAATTACATAATTTTAATTTTTATATATTTGTTGTTTGGGAGGTTGGGTAAGTTAAGTTAAATATGTTATATGATTCTGATTATTGGTAAATATATGTATTATTATTTCGTAAAGTGTGTGAATTGTGTAATTATAGATTTTTAGTCATTAGTTTGTATTTATGTTTTCATCTACCTGTTTTTAAAGTAAATATTCAAGCGTAATTAAAATATATTAATATGATCTGTATAATATGAATCTGGTAGGAAAGAACCTGCAGCTCCTATATTACTAATAAAACATGAATTGTCTTGACTGACCGATTGGCTCAGTGGTTCTATAGTTTGACTATGGAGCTAGGTTGCGAGTTCGAAACTCGTACCTTATTATACTCATCTTTGCCTTGGGGACTTGGCCCTCTATTTACCAATACATATTAAACAGTACCGTGACTCACTTATAGACAACGCACAGCCTAAACGGGTGGTCCTACAGGTTTGAAATTTGGAGGAGACATTCCTCGAGTACCCAAGAGGTGCAGTAAGAAGGGATTTTTAAAAAATTCCATCCCTAGAGGGGTGAAAAGGGGTGATAAAGTTTGTATGCTGTAAGCTGTGCCGGGTCCACTAGTTTATTATATAAACTTTATTGCCAAAATAAAGCACAAATGGGGAACTGGTGATTTTTTATTACGGACAAAGGTATAAATTATTCATGCGTTATTCGTCTGATTGGTAATTTTATTGTGTTTTTCCAAAAATGTTTTTGATATTTTTATCAGAAGTTTGGGGCCAATTGTTCGCTAATTTAGGCACCGATAAACTTAACTAAGAAACTGTACACTCAATTTTGACAGCTTGGTGCTATACAAAGTCGAGTTAACGTTTCTTATTTCAAGTTTAGGGAATTTTTAATTTAGGCGACACTGTTTCGAATTGGACCCTTTTTCGAAAAAGCTTACTCAAAGCTAGAACTAAAATCTAGGTCAAACACAAAGGCATCTTCAAAACATTTCTCCAGTAACCCGATTAAGCTTGCAGGCAAGAGCCTTTCACTTTTATATCTAAAAACACTTTCACTCACACAAAAAACTATAATAATATCACTCTCATTTTATAAAAATACTTTTTCATTCAACTTTTCGTGAATTATTAGAAAAAGTAAGCGAAAATAATAATAAAAATAGGTACTTTTAATTATCACTTCAAAAACTTACTTTTTTAATTATTTGGCTGAATTTTGAACACAGAATTTCTTTCCAAACACTTTTTTATTTTAAATCTGCCAATAACGAAAACAAATCGTATCATTAAAACCGTGTTCGAACTTTAAAGACTCTGGCCACTTTTTAATTCAAAAGAATGTTGTAAACTTCGTCGATTATTTTTTTCTTTTTAATCCGTGTTTTATTTTAATTTTCGTTAAGCCGTCAGCCAAGCACCGAGTATCGTATCAGACTGTTCTTAGTTTCTCTAAACCAGTCACAGTTAGGCTGGTTGCACACACCACGTTATTAAAAACTATGCAAACTTTTCTATATTTGTGATAGCGGCGCTAGTGTCTATGCTTTAAGCAAAATTAATATGAAAATAATTTAGTTCCAATTTTCGCCACTATAGCAAATAAGCTTGTGATTGTAAAGCACTTTTCCTTAGGAAAAATTTAATAGCAGGTTGGGAAAAAGCGGCAGGTTCGGTTAATGTATACATTTTCTTTTTTACGTGCTGGTTTTCGATGGACTTAATGCTAATTTGGCTATGAATAAATTATTTAGTTATTAATGTCGAAAGAAAGTGAAAAACATATGCTAAAGACGTTGATTGAGTGAAAAGGCGTGTCGGATTGATTTTAGAAAATTATTGAAATAAAAAAATCTTTAAGTTTTGTACGGGACATGAAGGTTAGTTGGCAACACTGTCAGTCAATTCAAATTTTATTCTTTTAGTTGTCTACTAAAGATATCTCCGTTTCCTGTCTGTTATTTCTTAATATTAAATCAGTTCACAATATTAACCATGTTGGGGTTTTATTTATTGAGATAACTAAAGCAGCGTCCCCAATATATGGTCCTTTGAGTCGGATAGACAGATAGATAGATAAAGACTTTATTCACGTTATATGGCAATTCGAAGAACGATTAAGTATAAGTAAAATAAAAAATAACAACTTAAAAGCACTTAGACAAATAACTTATATCTATGAACCAAATCAAACATGCCACATTATTGAAAAGGCACCAGCTCGGCATGTGCTGCAATATTGATATTCTGCCAGTACCAAAAATAATGAAGGTATGGGCACCGTTAGATAGTTAAAACAAGAGGAACAATATGCAATAGGGACGATGCATTTTTTTATTTCATGTTGTATTGGAAAGTGCTGCAAAATAGAAAACGATCTGTGTACGCAAAACATTATTATGTTGTTTATTGTATGAGTTATAAAGCTTTGAAAAGTCACTGTTCATACCGCTCGCAAAAACACTCCATACAAAATGGACGAAAACTATGACGTCACAGCATTTGGTGACTGTACAAAATGTATGGCGTTTAAACGAAATCTGCAATTATTTTCGAAAATAATATTTTTAGATCAACATCGTTAAAACAAAACATGCCATAAATTTGATGAGGATGTCCAAAAAACTAAAATCAGAACTAAAAGCTAATATATATTTTTCACTAATTTTGACTCGTAATAAAATAAAAATGAATAGTCAAAATTATTTGCTTTTTTCTGTAATATGCTTTTGTTAACGTTTACATTTATAATATTGAGTTATTATGAAAGTAAGCCTCATTTGATTTTTATGCATCTTCGCCATTGTAAATGATCTAACCTAATACCATTGCAGAAAGGATGCAGGGATCCTTCCAAGAGCACTTAAACAGTATGCACGGCTCTGTGTAAATGTTACAACATGACTAATTTTAAGTTGTAATTATTATGTGGCATCTCTGTATGCTTAGTGTTTTGTGTAATTTATAAGCAATACTTTTTTCTGAAATATAATAAATTGAATTTGAATAAAGTAGGGCTTAGTGTGCCCCGCGCTTTACAGGCTCGGGCGAGGCTGCGCGCGCGCTTAATTTAATAGCTCTATTTCTTATTAACCTGTACACGAGTTTTGAGACACGGGCGGTGTTGAAATGACATTTACAGTTAGGATCATCCTAAATATCATCTTTTCAGCCGAAAAACGCTGTATTTTGTCTTTGTCTTACTTTGCGTAGTTCACGTTGAAAAGAAAGAGACAAAACAACGACAGTTCACTACCATTGCAACGATCGGGTGCTGTATCTGAGGCCCAGCTCATCTATAGATCAAAAACCCTACCTACCTTGAACCTACAGTCTGCAGTGATGCTGCAGTATCAGGTCAAGGTTATCATGTTCTTGTATTATTATTGAAGTAACAGGAAACCAAATTTCGAATTGATCACACATGTGGAAGATCACATCCCTTCGTCAACTAGAAAACAGCTGACGATCTTCAGACGGAAGAACAGATTTTCTTGAATCATAGCTAAAAGAACACTCTCACAGAATATCGATCGGCGTAAAGTAATAGCTTGCTATTGCGTTTCGTACGGTGAGTGACGAGATCCGGAGGCCTACTCCCTCATCCCCAGTCCCCATCCTCCCTAGACTGGCAACGCATTGGCAGCACCTCTGGTGTTGCAGATGTCCATGGGCGGCGGTGACCACTTTCCATCAGTCAATTGACATTAAAAAAAAAACTCTCGACTCTAATGACAGATACACAAGTTAAACTTATAACACCACTCTGTTTGCGTCGGGTTAAAAATGGAAGAAATATCTAAGTAGAAAATGCTATTTGCATGATGCCTAAGCCTAAATTACGGGTTTTCGGAATATTAGTCTGTCTATCTGAATGTTTGTTCCGAATAGGCGCCAAAATAGCAGAATTTGACCGACATTTGATGAGGATCTCCAAAAAACTAAAATTAGAACTAAACAACAATATATAATTTTTCTCACTCATTTTGATCCTTAATCAAATAAAAATGAATAGTCAAAATGATATGCTTTTTTCTGTAATATGCTTTTGTTACGTTTACTTTCATAATATATCATTTAAATCTCATTTTGATTTTCATGCAACTTCCTCTTTTACTCCTCTGCTGCACTGGGAGTGAAGAAATAGCATAGAATGCGTGCAGATGCTTATCATCCTGGCATGTCGTAAAAGTCGACTAAGGGACGTCTCCAACATGGTGGACTATCTGTATGGGCGATGGGCTGATCACCTGTCACCATACGGTTCATACCATCTTAGGACTAATTAATGGAACGTGGCTACAAGTAGTCTTGTGGCTCTACCCACCCCATAAGGGATTTCGGGCGTGATGCTATGTATGTGTATGTGTGTAAGTTTGGGTCTGCGAAGTTAGCTACTAGTGGAGAGGTATCAAAGGCGTTCGACGGGCGCGTGCGCCGGCACCGAACACGGCTTGCTGCTAACTTCAGAGACGCAAATTTACGTGGTGCGAATTTTAAGTAAATACCACAGCAGGTCGTCTGTCTGTCTGTTTGTTAGTGCAGTCAAGCTATAAATAACGTACATTGTATAACTTGTCCTACCATCCCGCTGGCACAGTATAATAAACGAACAGTATTTTGTCTCGGCAGTGTCCTCAAAATAATTACCTACGGCCGTCTTTCTTGGATTACGTATTTGATAGTGCTATATTAAATGATCGTAGTATATTTTCATGAAATATTACTTCAAATCTTGTAAGTTTTAATTTTACTTAATTATTTCTACTTGGTTCATATTTCTAGTTTCAATAGTGACTGTAACTCAGTATGGAGTAAAAACAGGTTATGAGCGAGTTGCCTACAAAAGCGAGATGCCTAACAAAGCAAGATGCCTCAAAAGCAAGATGGACAAAAAGCAAGATGCTTCCGAAGCAAAATGCCTCAGAAGCAAGATAGTCAAAAAGCAGGAACTTGACCCCGTATATTTGTTTCTATCTTTATTTTATTTGTCACGTTTACCTACAATAAAAACCATTTTAGGTGTCTTGCTTCGCAGGCTTTTAATTACCAGGCAACGTGTCTTCAAGGCATTCAAGTACTTAGAAATTTTGCTTGGTAGTCGTTTTAGCAAGTAGACCATTTGCCTAGACGGCATTCAACCACTTAGACATTTTGCTTTGTAGGCATTATGCTTAGGCAATTCGCTCATAACCGGTAAAAACATTGCATTTAATGTACTTTGCTTTTAAAATATCATAAGCATCAATAATTCTCATGCCACAATTTACGTGAATAAATTGGCGGGAGCGTCTCGCACTGTCCACGTCCGTACCCAACCGCGGCGCTCTCGTAACTGTTGTGTACCGAAGTTTACCGAGATTTCGAAGCGCGTCGTTTCGGCCGTTTGTATGAAGATGGAATACTGTATACTTGATTATACTGTGCCGCCGGTTGACTCACGCGAAATAAAAGTATTCTCGACGCCGTTACGCGACATTTTTTGCGCGCACCGTTAGCAAAGTATACTCGACTGCTTAACGCTGTTAGCAGGTTACGGTACTGGTCAGATACAGTCCCAGTTTAAGAAGATCGTTCAAATATGCTTTCTATACAAAAAGAGAAGTCCTTAAGTCTGTGCTTTAAATAGGGTTTCCAGTACTTGGGTTATTAGCTGTATTGCTGGGAAATTTTGTATGATTAAAGAAAGTAAATAATAAAAAGATGGCCATGAGTCGGATTCGCGCACGAAGAGTTCCCTATCCTACCATTATCTTTAAAAACGGCAAAAAAATCAGGTTTGTTGTATTGGAGCCCCCTTAAATATTTATTTTATTCTATTTTTTAGTATTTGTTGTTATAGCGGCAACAGAAATACATCATCAGTGAAAATTTCAACTGTATAACTGTCACGGTTCATGAGATACAGCCTGGTGACAGACGGACAGAGGGACGGATGGACAGACGGACAGACGGACAGACGGACAGACGGACAGACGGACAGACGGACAGACGGACAGACGGACAGACGGACAGACGGACAGACGGACAGACGGACAGACGGACAGACGGACAGACGGACAGACGGACAGACGGACAGACGGAGAGACGGACAGACGGACAGACGGACAGACGGACAGACGGACAGATGGACAGACGGACAGCGGAGTCTTAGTAATAGGGTCCCGCTTTTACCCTTTGGGTACGGAACCCTAAAAAATATATATTGCTCAGCTATCATATTGTTGTTATAAAAATATTTAATCTGTACCACGCTAACAGTGCAGTATACCAGGATTCAATAATGGCCGACACGGTTCCAGAACCAGAACCGATAATTAATAAATAAAAACAATCGTAATCGTAATGAATGGTGTAACTAAATTACTTTTAATTAACAAAAAACTGACGCTTTTGGAATCAAGGTTTGTGACCTTAGACATTCACTCACTTAGACAGACATTCAGTCAATTATTTCACATTAAGTCATCTGTATATCATCAGCTGTAATATGAATAAGCGTAACCGTCAAAATGACAAAATTGAGTTATATATATATATATAGACATAGACATAGACATAGACATCATTTATTGGTAATTGTATTACACGTCATACTTAAAATTAACATATTACTTATTATTGAATGACATTGTTATTATTATTATCATGTAAGTTATTATATTACGTACATTATATTCTATTATTATTATTATTATTATTCTCTGTCTACATTATTGAAATTCTAACAATTCTTCAATATTGTAGAACGACTGCTCGACAAGCCACTTCTTTAATTTTGCTTTAAAGCTCTTTATATATATATATACAGTTCGACTGCAAATTTTCCGTTCTGTCGTTTGGTGTCTTTAACAAAATGGCACTTACTTTAACTTAAATCCAAGAGTGTTTAGATTTAAACTCGTTTTTGTGATGTATGTTATATTTTACGATAATGCGTACGCGTTGATTGCGCGCTACTTGTATAAGAAAACGACCGCCGGAGCCGGCGCGCACCCGCCACCTGGTGCACGCCCCGCCGTCAGCGGGAGTTTTAAGCCATTCAAAATCCATAGTTCCCGTGGGCGTTCTGGATTTTGTATGGTTTATAACTCCGCTGACGGCGCGGCGTATAGAGCAGCTAAATCGGCCATAGTTGCTCTATACGCCTTTTCCGAGCAAGTGTGATGAAATAAAAGTTACAACTCTTTCTCTGAATTGTAATATACTTTTTTGGCTGTCTTGAAAGTCAACTTTTGGTGGTTACTTTAATTCATATTCCATACATACATACATAGCATCACGCCCGAAATCCCTAATGGGGTGGGCAGAGCCACAAGACTACTTGTGGCCACGTTCGATTAAAATTAGTCCTAAGATGGTATGATAAACCGTCTGGTGACAGGTGACCAGCCCATTGCCTATACAGATATTCCACCATGTTGGAGAGGACCCGTCCCTTAGTCGACTTTTACGACATGCCAGGATGATAAGCATCTGCACGCATTCTATGCTATTTCTTTATTCCCGGTGCAGCAGAGGAGTATTCATAATTATTACAGCTGACGATACGTTGTTATTTTTAAATTTTCTCGGTTTGCACATGCACTTATTTTATTCCTGGATTGCAGGAACGTGCAAGCATTAAGGCATGTCCTATTTAACTGCAGTCAGGTTTTTAAAAACTGTTCTTACTTTAAACTTACCGACGACGCGGTTAGCCTACTTGATAGT
Source organism: Tortricodes alternella (assembly GCA_947859335.1). Lineage (NCBI taxonomy): Eukaryota > Metazoa > Arthropoda > Insecta > Lepidoptera > Tortricidae > Tortricodes > Tortricodes alternella. Next base: position 5,033,971 of record OX401968.1, on the reverse strand, counting down.
GACCGTGTCTCCGAAGCAACCGCCCCGAGTTCGATCCCCGGTAAGTAAATATTATGTGTGATGAGCACGAATGTTTGTTCCTGAGTCTTAGATGTTTCAATATTTAAGTATTTATTTATCTTTATATTTATGTATATCGTCGTCTAGTCATAAGACAAGCCTTTAGAGCTTACTTTGGGACTAGATCGATTTGTGTACAGATTATCCCCTGATTCATAATTATTATCTTGCGAGTTACTGACTGTAAGTTCTGTTCGGCGAGAGTTGATAAAAAAAAAACATCTTCTCTCAGCAACAAATGGTGGCCCGCTAATTATTTTTAATAATAATAATATATAATTTATTTTCAGGCATCTAGTGGCCCATACATAAATACCTTACAGACTAACATACATATTAAAATACAAACAATTTAACTTAAAACTAACACATTAATTCTGCCGTGTGTGACGAAATTTCACCGATGATAATAAAAAAATTAAAGACAACATTTTTTATTTTTTTTCATAGAATATTATTATTGAATAGTATAACTGTATAAAAAGAAAGCAACACGCGAACAGTACACCCCAACGCTACACTCGAAGCCAATGAAATTATTATATGTAGAAAGACACAAGACACGTCATATCCATACTCAACGCGTTTTAAACATGTGTTATAGATATTTTTTTTCTTTTTCGTCGAAGTCCGAAGTCAGTGCAGATTATTGAATTTATATGACGTTTGACACGGACATATAAGAAATTAATTTGCAATATGGTGATTATGTATATGAACAAAACAAGTATATTTCTTTCGCTGCCGTCCGCCCGGCGCGAAACCGCAGTTGATAACATCTGCGTCCCTCGTACCACGAAACTCACTGCGCGCGGCGATAAGCGATGCCCGTCATACAGTTTGCGATAGTTAAGCGACAGTCGCTATTTTGAAACTATATCATAATATTTATCAAATCTCGACAAACAGACCCTAGTGCTAATTAAAACTGCGGCCTTAACATGCAAGACACAAAGATAAGTTTAACCCGTTTATCTCTCTGACTATCTCTTTCCTCGGCACTAGTGTGAGAGAGACGCACTTAGAGATAAGACGGTTTAACTTATCCTTGTGTCTTGCATGTTAAGGCCGCTGCAGCCTATGGCTTCGTAGCCAAATAACTAAGTCAACCGATCGATAATTAACTATGAAAGCATGTATTTCCAAGTGGAAAGTGGTCTCGTGTTCGGCGCCGGCGCCGATCGGTCGCGTGACGCAACTTTGGGGTCAGAACAACATATCAATTTAGCTGTAACTGGGTGTCAATTTTAAACGTCATATTGGACAGCTGATACTTTATGCGCCTTTTAAAGAAACTTTAGGAAGATGGTGGATAATCCATAACATCGTTAATCAAAGAGTTAACTTCGTTAATCGCTAAACCGTTACTAAATAAGTTAACTTCGTTAAATGTTCCGAAATTTAACGCTTTAATTAAATTTCGGAAGATTTAACGGAAGTTACCGTTAATCGTTAACTCGTGATATAAATTGCATTAAATATGTCTTTGTGTTAGTGATTTGTTTATAAAAACTGTTGGTCTGGGTTACGGAAGTCTAGCAGGACATGAAAAATTAACGTAGTTTTCAGGACATGTTTTTCGCGGCGCGGCGTGGTCCGCGCAGTGTCCGTTTGGGAAATAGTAGGTACTTAATAAACGATTAACGGATTTTAATTATTTTAACGGAAGATAATGAGCCCGTTAACAATTTTTAAAGTTAACTTAAGAGTTAATCCGTTACTCGAAATGTTCATTTCGTAAATTAATGATTAACGGATTAACGGTCTTATGCCCAGCTATGGTAATATCTCCAACACACGCTGACTGAGTTTCTCGTGGGGTTTTGTCTGTGATAACGTAATTTTCCGAAGCGCCAGTAGCAATAAACCGATTGAAATGGAATTTCTGCTTGGCGTCCATCTTTGATACGTAATATGAAAGTGACGCTAAAATGACTTGTCAATTTACATACTGATGACATTAATGAGGTCTGTGGACCAACGGTAAAACACCCCTTTTCATACAAAAGGCGATAACGATTTCCTCCCCTTAAATGTTAACCGATGTTGACCAATTTTTGATAGGTTGTCATTCAGGTCTATAATGTTATTTCATATTGATTAAAGATCTACAAAATAAAATAATCGCCGAAGTTGGTTTTATATTGAAATTTTATTTTTCAAGGAAATAGAAATACTAACCCTGCCTTCGCTATACGTATTTGAAATAATAATGTATGTCAGAAAAAATCTATACAATTTTCCTACAAATGTAGATAAGCCAAAGGCTACTAGAAATACCGGAAAGCTTAAAGTACCAACTGGCTGAAACTAAAAATCATTTCTAGGAAATTGTACACGTTTTAACAATAAAATACCTAAAAACATTACAGAACAAACAGACACAATGTTCATATCTACTGTAAAGCGAATTCTTATTTCTAGGGCATATTACTCAGTAAAAGACTACGTCATGGACAGGGACGTTTGGCTTAAATCGTGACCTGCACCGGCGATCCCTGGGTCTCGATGAGCGTACCTGCTGTGGTATATACTTAGATTTGTATAAAACTGTAGACATCATTGTTGACTTATATGTGTACTGATTTGAAAAAATGATACCTCACCGAGTTTCTTGCCGGCTCTTCTCAGTAGACGATTTTTTCCCGAACCGGTGGTAGATTCATTCCTTGACCTCCATAAGAGCTTGTAAAAGCCTAAATTGAATAAAGATAGTTTGACTTTGACTTTATTAGAATACTGAAACAACATAAAACTGAAGTTATCAATTACAGTGAATAAACCAACCGTATATATCTAAATTTTGTTCTATCAAAGATTGATCAACATCGGTTAACATTTAAGGGGAGGAAATCGTTATCGCCTTTTGTATGAAACGCCGAACGTTCACAGTTCTCTTAATAAAAATGTTTTTACAATCAACATTACTTTCAACTTGATGTCCGTAATGGTGGGATTAACTTTGCAAAATTAAGATAAATAAATAAGAATAATTAACAAACATACAAATAGTGGATTTGTCGGACGCGCCGTTATGCAGAGGGCCATGGATTCAAATCCCGGATGCTATGATCATGTTATTTACCACTAAAAATTTGTTAAAGAAAATTATTGAAGCATAGATTCAGCGATATGTGTGATGAAGTCCCTCCCCACATTTTCCCATTCTTTTTTACATACTTACTCATAACTTGACAGATAAAATAAAATTCCTAGGCCATTGAATTTCTCTTTTTAATGTATGTTTTCATATTTAAACTTCATATAGTGTTGAAATTATACAGCTTTCATTTTAACAGTCAGGAGAAAACGTGATTGTATTCATCTCATAGAAAAGACATCAACGCGCCGACAACTAACTTAGTACATTAATTTATTGAAAATTGAGCTTTCCTTATGTTACAAACTTTGGAAAAATATTTAAAAAAAAAACTGGACAAGTGCGAGTTAAACTCGCGTGGAGAGGGTTCCGTTCCGTACATGATTATCTGAACATTACTAGGTTACTTTAAATACCATGGACTTTTTATAGGTTTTCCTGTAATCTATAGGTAAAGATCTATTTTCTGTATTTTTTTCCAAATTTTAGCCCCAGTAGTTTCGGAAATTAGGGGGGGGAATGGTCATATTTCGTCTATTTTCCTGAATAACTTCTAAACTATTTTACTTATAATTCAAAACAAAATATATTTAAGATCCTCACAATAAGCCCTTTCATTTGATATGTCACACGATATAGGTGGCAAACCTTTCTTTTTAATTTTCTAATTTTCCCCCAAAAAGTGGCCCCTATGTTTAAAATTCATATATTTATGTCACGCTTCCGTGTTGCGGTCACCAACTTACATATGAATACCAAATTTCAACTCAATCGGTCCAGTAGTTTCGGAGCAAATTGGCTGTGACAGACGGACAGACAGACAGACAGACAGACAGACAGACAGACAGACAGACACACGAGTGATCCTATAAGGGTTTCGTTTTTTTCCTTTTGAGGTACGGAACCCTAAAAACACGCATTATATCCTACTAATGTTATAAAAGCGAAAGTTTGTGTGTGTGTGTGTTTGTTGCCTCTTCCCGTTAAAACGGTTGGACGGATTTTGATGACATTTGGAATGGTGATAGCTTATAGACATAACACATAGGTTTCCTTTAATCCCGGAAAATTGAAAAGTTCCCGAAGGAATAACGATAATCAAACTTTACGCGGACGAAGTCGCGGGCACAGCTAGTTATTATATAATACTAGCTCCTGCTACGCCACATAAAATTCGGTTATAGATTTCCCTTGGGAACTTTTGATTTTTCCGGATAAAAAGTACCCATGTCATTCAAGGTATACTCAGTTTAATGAAAATCTGTCCAGTCGTAACGGAGCTGAGTGGCAACAAACAAACATACACTCACACAAACTTTCCCATTTAAAATATTAGTAGGATAATAATTAAAGAACAATTGGTAACACGATGATGATCCCAAATACGATGTTTCATTAAATTCCTTTAGGCCCATTTCGTAACGAAATTTGGTAGCCAGCTTCGAAATGGGAAAAAATCCCCAAATCGAAGCTGGCAACAAAACGTTTCGTATCCAGCTTCGAAATGGGAAAAATAATCTCAATTCGAAGCTAGATACGAAACGGGAATTATTAAGGCCCATCTCGTAAACAAATTTGGTAGCCAGCTTCGAAATGGGAAAAAATCCTCAATTCGAAGCTAGCGACGAAACCGGAATTATTAAGGCCCAATTCATAACCAAATTTGGTAGCCAGCTTTGAAATGGGAAAAAAATCCCCAAATCGAAGCTGGCAACAAAACGGAAATTATTAAGGCCCATCTCGTAACCAAATTTGGTAGCCAGCGTGGAGGGAAAAAAATCCCGCCAATTTGAAGCTGGGTAAGGAAACCGGAATTATTAAGGCCCATCTCGTAACTAAATTTGCTAGCTAGCTTTGAATTGAGATTTTGTTCTCATTACGAAGCTATCCCATTTGATAAAAAACGGTAATACAAGCGTACTTATGTTGCCGGTTAGACTTGTAAAATTGTAAATTGTAGCTTCATCAAACGGAACACAGATTTCTTTATTATTTCCTTTCGTGTAAAGAAATCAGGCAAAAATAAAAAAAACGGAATGAATTCCCATTTAATAATTGGCTACCATTACCATTATTGGCCATTTAATATTTTGTAAACTATCAACTAAATTAGTTCAGCTTCAATTTGGGATTATTTTCCCCATTTTGAAGCTGGCTACCAAAGGTTACGAGATGAGAAAACCGTTCCCATTTAATAATACGAGAAAACACATTTCCCATTTCGAAGATGGCTACCAAATTTGGTTACGAGGTGGGCCTAAACGATAAATTGGGTGTTTTGTCTTCGAAAACACTTTATTTATTTTTAAATATGTACATACAATAATTATCAAGATATCACCAATCATTATTATTAAACAGCGCCATCTATGGAGGCTTCGTTGGACTACGTGGCTTATGAAGTGAAAGGTGAAAAAAGTTGGCTGGGGTTGTAAGCTAATAGAAATTCTCTTCGTATTTCACGTTAAAAACATAGATGGCGTTAGTGTAAATAAACAATTAAAAAATAAATTAAAACATGTATTTGCGTTTTTTTATTATTTTAGCCACTGCTGGAAAGGCAGTAAAAATAAAATATTGTATACATTTTTAACAATTAAAATGTATGAAAATCACATTATTCGCCCTATACGCCCATAAAAAAATGTTGGTGGGTCAATCATTATAATCAATATTATAGTGTTTAAGTATAAGTGATTATTATTGTGACGTTAATGTTACTTTGATGACGACGACACGGTTAGCCTAGTTGGTAGTGACCCTGCTTCCAAAGCTAGCGGTCCCGGGTTCGATCCCCGGTAAGGGCTAATATTTGTGTGATGAGCACGAATGTTTGTTCCTGAGTCTTGGATGTTTTCTATGTATTTAAGTATTTATTTATCTATATAAGTATGTATACCGTCTTCTAGCACTCCTCTGCTGCACTGGGAGTGAAGAAATAGCATAGAATACGTGCAGATGCTTATCATCCTGGCATGTCATAAAAGTCGACTAAGGGACGGGTCCTCTCCAACATGGTGGACTATCTGTATGGGCGATGGGCTGATCACCTGTCACCATACGGTTCATCATACCATCTTAGGACTAATTAATCGAACGTGGCCACAAGTGGTCTTGTGGCTCTGCCCACCCCATTAGGGATTTCGGGCGTGATAATATGTATGTAGTACCAATAACACAAGCCTTTAGAGCTTACTTTTTAAATTGGTTGTGACAGACGGACAGACAGACAGACAGACAGACAGACAGACGGACAAACAGACACACGAGGTGATCCTATACGGGTTCCGTTTTTTCCTTTTGAGGTACGGAAACCCTAAATATGTTGGTATCTGCTATGGAAGTCTAGGTAGGACATGAAAATTTTATAAAAGAAGGGTCTGCGCGCGATAACCGCCGACCAGGCCGAACTTCTTCCCAGATCGTGCTTTTCGCGACGCGGCGCTGTGTCCTTTTGGCAAATAGTACTTAATTAACGATTAACGGCTATTAATTGTTTAAACGGAAGTTAACGACTCCATTAACAATAAAAGTTAACTTAAAAGTTAATCTCAAGCTTTTTATTAACTAGCAATGTTTGTATGTATGTTCGGGTCAACTTGCAAGCTGAATAAGAACCACTTCCTCTTATCCTACGAAGCTGAGTTTATACATTATGTTGGTTCATTTCTGATGACCATGCAGTTTGATGGTAAGCATGACCTGAATCGACATCCAGGGTTAGCTCTAGATAAAGGAAACTCTTCAACGGTCAACATCGACATGAAATTTTGTGTAGGATTTTATTGCAATATTGAACATTGTACTTCAATATTGCTTATGCAATATTGGCAAAAAAGCTTCTTATAAAAATGCAATAAAAAAAAAAACTTATAACTTCTTTCACATTTCTCGTAGAACAGATGGCTGATGGGGCCGAAGAGTTCACCAGTGGGCTGACCACACGGTGGACTGATGACCTGGTTAAGATTGAGGGACTCCGCTGGATGCGGACACAGGATCGGTCGTTGTGGCGACCATTGGCGCCTATGTCCAGCAGTGGACATCTTTCGGCTGAAATGATAATGATGACGATGAACTTCCGTAATACTTTGGTTATTAGAAAATTTATTTAGTTCGCTTAGCTCATCTTTTAACACATCTTGTTCTTATTTTCAGTCCAAAAAGTAATAAATAGGACTGTTTCATAATAAATATAAACCAAACAACCAAAGTCAAGATTAATAATTCTATTGACACGACGTCAGAAGCGACCCCAATACATCCCACCACCGCAAAACCTCAATTTTTCCAGTTTTCTAAAACTTGCGGTCAAATAATAAAACCTTATCCAAATAAGCACAGCCGAAACCCATTACATAAACCGTCGCGTCACACACCTTTATGTAACCTGTTACGAAGTTAGAGGGGAGCACACAGACAGACAGTCCGCGCTCAACCACCGCCCGCTCCGCACGCTCGTCCAACAAAACCAAAAAACATGAAAACAAAATTATAAAAAAGCAAACACAGCATGTTTCAAAACTGAAACACGAAACACGTTTCCCAAAAGTGTTTACAACTACGATGAAAGTGAAATCCCCGGTGCAGTGACCTAACCAATATGTTGAGCGAAAAATGGAAAGTGTTTCTCCTCGCTACGTTCGTTGTCGCGGGCGAGGCGAGCCGCGCGCTGAGCCTAGTGCATTCCCGTCCTATGTTCATCCCTAAATACAAACCTAGGCGTTCCAGAGTGTTATTCTTGGACGAGCATGAAAATTACCAGCCGGTCGGACGGGGCGAAATCGATTTAACTTTAGAAAAAGTCAACTCCAAAATTAAATTCGACGACGCGACTGATTACGAGTTCACGTCTCCAGAAAAGCCGAAGGAAGAGTACCCGTCGGGGAACGAGCGCTTCTACGAGCCAAGAATACGTCCATTCCAGTACCCGCAGTACTACCAAAACTTCGGGCGGTACGCTCCCAATTACAACCTTGATCCTTACTCGTTCGCGCCCGCGGTCCGTAATAGCTTTTACGCCCCCAACAATGGATGGAAAGCGCGGAGTCCCCGCGTAGTGTTCCCATACAGCGATGTTAACTCCATACAAACGAACTCTCACGCTGGGCCAGCGTTTAATGACAATGTGGTGTTTCGTGAACAGAATTTCGTGAATGATGTTGGTGAGAATGACCTGGGTGTGCAGGATGACAGCAACGCGGATGCCTTCGCGGAGAGAGGTGAGTTCACTTGAACGTGATTCAACATTTCCGTACTTAGTCGTTGAAGCAGTCATTATATTGAAATTACTACGTGAAAGTAATCGTTTTAGAACGCCACATGCTGTAGATAAGACACATAGAAAATTTATAAGTTATTGACAATTAAAACTCGGCAGAGCAAATCTTATAAACCTGTTAAAAATATAAGATTTTTTCCTAAAATTTGCATGTAATTCGTTGGAATATTCTACATTGAGAAAGCCATATTCTATTCCGATGAAGGGAGTCCCTGCGTTAATGTAGTATTTAAATATGGTGGTTGTATTTTTTCAGTAAAAAGTTCCAATTTGGAGTCAATAACGTTGTACAGCTCTAAACTAATCCTATAATTCGGCAAACTTAATTGACAGCTCAAAATTAACAAGTGTTGCCACAGTAAGGGTAGTGCTGTTTATATCGATATTAATAAAAGTTTACGGCTTTGGATACCAGTTACATTTAAAGTTTTTTCATTATTTTGGGTTAGATCTAGCAAAATATCATTCATTTTCCCGATTTTAATTAAAAAGTGGGACGTGAATTCCAAATTGACAGACCATGTAAATCGATTCGATACTGCAACATCGACATTAACCATATCGCCATAAAATTTCATCCATAACTGGCAACACTTTCATTTATCAATTTAGTTCGCCGAATTATAGATTCTAGTTCAGTACTGGCTTAAGCGATTTAATCCCGATCTTATAAGAAGTTAAATTTGGAAAAAAATTGCCGTAATGAATATAAATTTAGGTACCGCATCTGCCTGCCAATTGACCCGCCATTACAGAATAGATAGTACTAACGTACCGCCATGTAATTATTCTTAGGCTAATAAATGCTAGATTGTCGACATTATTAGTTGTTTTCTGTTTTTATTGTCATAATTGAAAATATTATTGGTGAGTTACCTGTTTTTTCATTTGACTAATAATATGGGTGGGGACGGCCGGCCGGTCATAGGCGCGCGGTCGATCTGCAAGCGTAGATCATTCAACCCTGTTACAAATGATATTGTCAATAATGGCAAACTGACAATAACAACACACATAGTTAAGAGCCCACATATGACTAGATTAAGCACCTCATTTTGCATCAATCAGAACTGACCTCTATGACGTTGGGTTTCATTTTAAAATAGCTCGCTCTCAGCCGTGGCTGTTACAACCACCGCGCGTGCACGCGTTCACGAAAATCTGAGTTTTTTGCTGTTTATTAGAGAATCATAACATCTATTAAAAAATCCTTTTTAGCGAATTGAGAAGTTGTTGTTACTCAACTATTTAACCAAAAAACATCGTTAAAGACCATAGGGTTTCGAAGATTCAAGCAAAAATATTTAAAAAAAGCGTTATGTTAGAAAAATAAAAGTATCGAGGTTTTTATTACTAATCGTGTTTTCACGTTTAACCATTTCAAGAAAAAATGTTCAAGTTTAATATGTTCAAAGAACAAACACGTAGTCCCTGTCAGTATTGAAATCTAGATCGCCAAACGTCGCAACCTTAGCATACGAGTATGTGGCCTCTTAATAAATTGATAATCTAGCGCTTATGGGTAATACAATTTTGTTAGTTCGGCTAGCTATACATATCAAACTAAAAATAAAGCTTTGACAGTTTTGTTGTGCAATGTTCGTTCTTTCTTGAACAATATAAACCTGGAATGTCAATTGCATTATTTCGGAATTTGTATTCCCTTTATCATCGTCATGTGCCTATTAGGTATGTCCCACTCCTGGGCACCGGCCTCCTCTCATAGTGAGTGGGCAGTTTAATCCCCACGCGGGCCGAGTGTGTTTTGGGGATTTCACATACTTTTGTACTTCGCACGATCTTTTCCTTCAGCGAAATGCTCTTGGTAAATAAGAATTGCAATTAGCACATGATATTAGAAAATCTCAGAGGTACGAGCCGGAATGTGAACTTACCCTCAGCATGAGAGGCCGCATGTAAGGCCACTAGGTCTCTGCACTGGTTCCCTAACACTATTATTCATCATCAATCACCACTGCAGGACATAGGCCTCCCCCAAAACTGGGGATTTGCCATGTGCCACGTGGTGGGCGACCGCAGTAGCTCATGACAGTACTCGAAGGACGCTGCTGGCCATCCTTCGGTTGGTCCCTCTGTCGCCTTTTACGACAAACACGGGAAGAGACGGGGTAATGCTATTCTCATCCGGCACTACACTATGTTATTATGAAAACATTATGTAATTTTAAATCTAGTTCAATGATTTTAAAATGACAGTTCTCTAATGACAGTCTGAAGTGATCAACACAATGGTGAAACGATGATTTCTGCATTAGATTTAGATTAGAAATGCCTTACAATAGATAATTTAGACGCTTTTTGAGGAGTTTACCGAATACGGTTCTAGAATTTACTTTCATAGTCGTAATTGAACTGAAAAATATAAATAAATTCGGGTTTAATCGCGTTTCACGAATGCATGATATTTGCGAAAACAAAATAAGTAATAATCCTACTTCCTACTATCCTACTATATAATTATACTAGTTGACTCGCCACAGCTTCGCCCGCGGTATTTTCAATACAATCTTTATCACCTCTTTTCACCGCTTCAGGGATGGAATTACAAAAACTCCCTGCTTAGTGCACCTTTAGGGTACTCGGGGAATATTATGTCTCCTCCAAATTTCAAACCTCTAGGACCACCCGTTTAGACTGTGCGTTGTCTATAAGTGAGTCATGGTACTGTTTTATATATGTGCTTGATTATTATATTTTCCAATTATATTATAAATGCGAAAGTTTGGATGGATGTATGTTTGTTACTCAATCACGGCAAAACGGCTGAACAGATCTGGATTAAATTTGGCACAGATAGATAGATATGTGTGAAATAAGCTACTTTTTATCCCGGAAATTTTAAAAGTTCCCGAGGGCATTACTTTAACCGAATTCCACGCGAACGAAGTCACGGGCAGAAGCTGAAGCTTGAAGATAACAATAAAAATACAGTGGGGGGCCTCAGAGCAACACAATACATCCCCATGGTTTTTGAATTCCATGTCTGTTTGTCCGTTTGTATGTGCGCACAGCTAGTAAATTAATATGAAGAAAGAGCGTATTAAGACTAAGTATAATGTGGCATTAGTTGTGAAATATTGAAGAGACATTACATGATCTTCCTAATGCATCGCTGTCACGAATCACGGATAATTTCATGACTGGATGAGTGTGTTGCATGGCAACATTAAGGCATTACAATTTAGGTGTAATGAGTGACTTTTGTAATGGTGTGACAACACTGACTTTAAAAAACATCAATAAAGTACGTTTACCGCAAATTGTACTGCGGTATTTTTTAGTATAAAGGCCACAAAGATCTGATGAACTGGCACTACAAAGAATGAAATAAAACGGAACAACCTTTGCCAGGTCATATCGAAAAGATAGGAGTTTGCGAAAGTTTCTCGTTTATTTAAGAAGACTGTGAACCAACGGTAATAATCCCCCCTTTTCCTGCAAAAGGCGATAACGACTTCCACCCCTTAAGTCAAGGTAATGAAGGACTGTTTTACCCTGTATACGTCGTCACGCATAGTCGACAACGGCGTCCAAAAGGTTGTTAACCGATTTTGACCAATTTTTGATAGGTTTTCAGTCTGAACAAAATCTAGGTCTATACGTTTTTTGAATATTGATTAAAGATCAACAAAGTCAAATAATCGCCGAAATTAGTATTGTATAAGAATACTGAAACAATAATAAAACTGAATTTATTGATCACAGAGAAAAAACCAAAACCTAGAAACCTAGATTTCGTTCTGACTGACCACCTATCAAAAATTTGTTAAACTCGGCTAAAATTTAAGTGGTGGAAATCGTTATCGCCTTTTGTATGAAAACCCGTAGATTCACACTTCCCTTAAGGTATGTACGGGACCCTCGGTGAGCGAGTCGGACTCGCACTGGCCCTGTATTTTATGTAATAAACGAAACAAGGAAACAATGGCGTGTGCGCACTAAAATTGGAAAGTGCAGTTTAACTGAGCCGACCTCCGTTTGTCACTTTTACCAATTGTGTGATAATTCACGCGCGTTTGAAAAAACTGAACACGCCGCCATCTTGGATTACAAGACTACTCGTTACTTCGTTAGTACTTCTAACCACTCAAGAGGAGTGTGAACCTACGGATTTTCATACAAAAGGCGATAACGATTTCCACCCCTTAAATCTTAACCATAGTATAAAGAGGGGAAGTAGGCTATCTCCGGCCTAATCCGCGATATAATTGCCTACTGTCTCAGGGTTGTTCCAGTTCAATAGGTAATCTGAATAGAGACAATTCTGGAATCGATGAATTATTACGACACCCAAACACACAGCAATACGTTCTCCTGTGATTATCACACATTTTTCATTCATTTAGCGGTGCCGAAAAGCCGTGACGCGCGAACCTCGTGCGGTGTTAGCCCCGACTGGCGCACTGAGTAACGGGTCGAGATTTTGTTTAAGTGTGCGTGCGGAGACGCATATATACCTTGGCGCACACATACAAACCGCGTGCGGTGCGTTTGTATGAAGATAACTTACTTCCCTCTTTACACTATGTCTTAACTGATGTTGACCAATTTTTGATAGGTTGTCAGTAAGACAGAACATTATCCAATTCTATGCGTTTTGTTTTTTTCACTATAATCAATAAATTCGGTTTTGTTATTTGAGTATTCTCATACAAAACTCATTTTGGCGATTGTTTGACTTTGTTGGTATTTAATCAACATTCAAAAAACGTATAGACCTACATTTTGTTCTGACTGACCACCTATCAAAAATCGGTCAAAATCGGTTAACATTTAAGGGGGGAAATCGTCATCGCCTTTTGTATGAAAAGGATGATTTTTGTCGTTGGTTCACAGTTCTCTTAATGTTTGCGATAACAGCTCCGTCATGATGAAACTGTTCAACTAGGAGCTAGGATTTAGCTTCGGTTACACTAGGAACTGGTCTAACTAGGAACCCTTACAGTTACGCCATGACCGTCTGTCTGTTTGTCACAGTCACTTTTTGAAGGAGGCAATTTAAGTTACAAGGCTGAAATTTCGTACAATTATTAACGTTGATCCCGCGCACAAGATTATTAATAAAATTGGGAAAAACATTGGTATTTTACGCTAGCTCCCATATTATGTAAAGTAAGAGTAGAAAAATTGATTTTTATTCTACAACCTTAAATGGGATCTCGCTCTTTGAAAACTACAATGGGTATATTATGGGACTAGTCTCTGACCAAAGTTTCGGTTTCGGTTTCGGCAAGTATCGGCAAAAAAACATGTTACGGCCGAAGGTTCGGTTTCGGTCAATAAAGTGCCGAACCTTTCGGTTGTGCCAAAAATTTCCTACTCGCAGTATTTTGAGGCTGGCTGATCGTCATTAAAAAAAAAATTAAAACACAGAATACATTTTTTCAACTTTTATAAGTGAACTTGTTTCATTTCATACCACCTGTACGACTTACTGATTTATTATTCGTATGTCTAGAAATAACGGTTCACTCATATTTTTATTCATAGTACCTATTCAACGATTTTAACAATTTTTAATAAAAGTTTCGGTTTCGGCCGAAACTGGAACCAAAACTGAACCTTCGGTTTCGGCAAAGAAAAAACATCTTTCGTTCGGTAACGTAGTTATAACTAAGTTATTGATTTGGGGGTCCATTTAGGAAAAGTTGATTTCTAAAGATAGGGAAATGAAAATTTCATTTGGAATAACGTATCCCTAAAGCCAAAACTGTACGTGCTAAAAATGTGAAAAATATCTTAATTGAAAGTTTATACAACGAAGTAGCGGTCTAAAGCTGGTTGTTATATAACACTTGTAAGTCACGGTCCCTCAAGATTGCTTCCAATCACCCCTTAATAGCAAATCAATGAAAGTTTTTGGAAGCTTTCAAGTTGGTTTCATCCGTCTATGCAACTGCATACAAATATTGACCCCAATGACTCTGAAATCGAAAGTTATAAGTGAGCCATCAAAAAAGATTTTTAATTGTTAAGAGGTGTGTGGCCTACGGCAAAAATCAGCCTTTTCATACAAAAGGCGATAACGATTCCCACTTCTTAAATGTTAACCGATTCTGACCAATTTTTGATAGGTTGTCAGTCAGAACAAAATCTAGGTCTATACGTTTTTTTGAATATTGATTTAAGATCAACAAAGTCGAATAATCGTCAAAATTAGTTTTATATGAGAATACTAAAACAACAATAAAACTAGATTTATTAATTATAGTGAAAAAACCAAAGCGTATCGACCTAGATTTTGTTCTGACTGACAACCTATCAAAAATTGGTCAATATCGGTTAACATTTAAAGGGTTGGAAATCGTATGCTGCGCTTTGTCCGCGGCCGCACTCAACCCGTGAAGAAGGACTCCGAAATATGTCGGACTATTTTTGATAGTAAATTGTGAGTAAAGCCGTGTGTAATTCAAGTATTCATAATGTCTCACGAATGTATTCATTTGACTAAATTTTGTATTCTAAATTACATACTACATACATAGCATCACGCCCGAAATCCCTAATGGGATGGGCAGAGCCACAAGACTACTTGTGGCCACGTTCGATTAATTAGTCCTAAGATGGCATGATGAACCGTATGGTGACAGGTGATCAGCCCATCGCCACCATGTTGGAGACAACCCGTCCCTTAGTCGACTTTTACAACATGCCAGGATGATAAGCATCTGCACGCATTCTATGCTATTTCTTCACTCCCAGTGCAGCAGAAGAGATTCTAAATTAAACATAATAAGTAAATTAAATTCTTATAATTGGCCCATAAACGACATACACTTTTCTTGTGTCATCGTAATTACTCTATTGGCAACTCTTGCGCACGTGTAACGAGCGATTAATTGTTTACCCAAGCTAAGTAATCGGTGATGCAAATAAGAATTCGTATTCATTATGTTTTGACAAGGACTATAATGAAATTTCATAACGTAAGGTTTTCATTGACAATAAACTACACAATCTAAATCATATTTCATTTAGCATATTGGCCACCTGTGGGCTCCTTAGTATTCGTCACATGAATAAATTAAAATGTGTGACCATCATAATACATGCAGCCAATGCCACTGTTACTCGCTCTGTTTCCATCAGGTGAGATAGAGGTCCAATGCACATCTATCTCCTATAAAAAAAAACCGCATACTGCTTTCGAAGGCAGTGAGTGTCTACATACTGCTTCGCTGCAAAGCGAGTAGCAGCGGCAGGGGCAGGAGAAGTGACCCATTTACATACTCGCGCTGCCCACTTCCATGCCCACTTCCCTGCTTACTTCAGCTGCATGTAAATAAGGCACTGAGATGCCGCAAGACAGTAGAAAATCATCTTTTAAAATCATACATCGGATTTAAATTAGATGAAACTCTTGGAAAACTGTACACAGGTTGGGAAATTGTACTGGATACTTAATTAAATAAAAATAAAATGGACCGTGGTTGCCATGCGACTGAGCATCCGATGGTGTCAGATTTGCGTTCCGACACCTCAAAAGTTAGCATCGCGAGAATCGCTTTGAGAAGTTCCTTACTACTCGTATCATATATTTTAATGCGTGTGGTGCTCTGCGTACACGCAGTAGCGGGCAGAGCAGGTTATAAATGATATTTTAAGGTCTCAAATTATTTTATAATTTTCTTAAGGTGAATGTCAACTTTGTTTGGTCGCAATAGCGAAGTACAATTGATTTAATTACGCATTGCAACTCTTGCGTCGTTTTGTATTAATTAAATGGAATTCATAATATGCATAACAAAAACAAGGAAGAATTACTACGTAATAAAGTTGATAATATATTCTGACACACGTTGTAGTATTAAATTATCAATTTCTAACTATATCTTTCAGTTATTAAAGTTCACAATAGACAATTAGATATGCGTCGAGGTATTGTGTTTGACACAGTATTTTGGTCTTTATGGTGTTGTAATAAGATTGCAAATAGCCTGAGTGTGTATTATACGTAATAGTGAATTTGCGTTTTCTTGCGTGATACAATGTTGCATGTAGCTGTATTCAAATGAAGGGTAACTTTTTAATTTCAATAACGGCCGTGTTACTGGTTTTATTTTACGTACACGTGTTTTGGAACGCTTTCTTTGAACACACTGGGTCCAATTCGAGACAGTGGGTCCAATTAGAAACGGTGTCCGCTAAATTTAAGATTGCCTAAATTTAAAATAAGAAACGTCAACCTCGATTTTGTATAGCTCCAAGGTTCAAAATCAAGTCGAACGTTTCTTATTTCAAATTTAGTGAAAACACTTTCGAATTGGCCCCAGTGTCGCCTAAATCTAAAATTCCCTAAACTTAAAATAAGAAACGTCAAACTCGATTTTGTATAGCACAAAGCTGTCAAAAATGGAGTTTGACATTTCTGATTTCAAATGTAGATACTTTTAAATTAGGGAATTAACTTTCCAATTGGCCCCACTATACGCTTATTTTTAATTTAAAAAAAATCCATAGACAATCAAATTGGTTTTCTTTTCCTGTCATAATCGGTTTGTAATCGAGGTTTTGGCTTGATTGAAGTTCTTTAATAATAAAATCAAATTAAATAGAATTCCTTTAAAATCAAAATGTACGATAAGTCATCATTTTGAATCATGTAATCACTTTTTGGTACCAGCGTTTTTATTATAGTTTCCAACCATTCTTATTGGCACAAAATCGTTCTTTTCACTCTATTAGTTTCGTATAAAACGTAATGTAAATGTAGAATCGTGAATGAGATGTCTATTCGACATTGACCAAGCAATATGGTAATCATATTGCTTTTTTTTTGTAATGTTACTTTCCGAAGTTAATTAATTTGTCATAATCATAAATTTAATTTGTCTTTAGGGCTTAGCTCAGCATTGGGACAGCCGAAGATAAAGTGTCCAGTATCATTACGAGAACGGTTTGCATAAACTCAAGGTACTGGTGGTTCATAATGTCTGCTCACAGTCCCGTCGGCTTTATAGATCCAAGTTGCATAGTTATATCATTCATAATGTTAACTTCCGAGCACACCGGAAACAAACTATCGATCATGACCCAAAAACGGAACAAATAAAAAACATATTTAGATTTTGAGAGCACGTTGCGTCACTGTTACGCCATGCGCCATTTTGTGTCTTCTTCGGTTGCATAATAAAATGGCGGACGCTAGAAAGTGAATAATTCACGTTCTCTTGCTAAGCGGTTCCTTTTTCAATGGAGCCATTCTATAACTGGCCAGTGCTCGCCCGACGACGACCTCAAACTGGTACGAACCGGTTTTCTATGCGTCAACCATATTCTCCAACAAATTTCGTCTCATTGTCATTTTGACAATCATAAATTGACCCGTGCGCCCGTAGGGATTATACGGGGTAAGGTGCCCACGATCATGTCTAGTTACGTCTGAAACGACCAAGATCCAAGACACGTACGAATATGTTGTTTATACGCACTGACGGGTCAATTTAGGCTCGCCGGCGAGTTCGGTGACAAACTGTTTGTTTTTGGAAGCGAGCAAAGCGCTTCGCGCGCTAAAAAACATGGCCGTTCCTTTGGAGTGGCGATAACTTCGTTCATGAACTCGATGGCGAGCGTGACTTGACCCTTGAGTGCTTATAAACCACATGTCGTATTTCGCCGCAGCCAGCTACGGACGTAGGCACCTCACTCCGTATAATGCCTAAGAGTGCGCGGGTCAATTTATGATGAAATGAGTGTCGAGATTTGTTATAGAATAACGAAGCGGGTTCCCGAGTGCGTGTTACTCCCGCACATGAAAGTAATCCGTTATTACCACAAGTTAAGAGTTAATAAATATTTCTCGAAAAATAAAAAACCTGTGTTCAAAACAAGTGGAATAGATTCTAATCTCGATTCTGAAGAAACTAATTTCTAGTTTTGCGTTTATTTATTAGTTTTATGACATAAAATGTTGTATAGTCAAAATACATAATATACTTAGAAATAGGCCTCCTTTGTTTTCTATTGCGTGGCTACAATCGAACGGCGCCGGCGCCGCTTTTTTTTCTATGCAGGTCCCAAAACTCCCAAAAGTGGATTTGTACTCAATAATTACGCAATATAATTAACTACTGTTTATTTTCACGGTAAACAACTTTCGTTGGCACAATGGCTCTCAGGTTTTTGCGCAGTGAAACTAGGGTTT
Organism: Tortricodes alternella; assembly: GCA_947859335.1. Taxonomy (NCBI): domain Eukaryota; kingdom Metazoa; phylum Arthropoda; class Insecta; order Lepidoptera; family Tortricidae; genus Tortricodes; species Tortricodes alternella. The sequence goes on along the minus strand of OX401968.1, from coordinate 5,015,365 downwards.
CACCCGGCACCGCTCGCTCCCACGGCGCTGGAAATTATTGCGTATTGTCTTGTTTTTCGATGTTTTTTTTCCTGTGAACATTATGAAAGTGTGACCTTTGTTGAAAACGTGTTGTAGTTGAGTGAGAAGTTGATTTAATAACTTAGATAAACTGATTATGGTGAAGTTTGGATAGAGTTGCCGCTAATTAGGGTACTAGAAGGGGTTACGTAAATGTGAATTTGCTGTGGATTTAGTAATATGCGCTTACTAAGAACGGCCCTAGCAAGGTTAACACGAGAATAAGTTAGCACTGTCTTATCTCTCGTCCTTCTCTCTCTCACTAGTGCCGACGAAAGAGATAGTCAGCCTATAGCCTATGTTATGTGCCGTTAAGCGTTATGCCTATCTTGTTACCCTTAATATTATATCGAAAACTAGATAGAAATCTGTCCAATGCCTCTATTTGGGAACGCTAAGTGATTCTGTAGCGACTCGTAAGCCAGATTTCTCATCCCACTCTTCCGCACGACGCGTAATGCGTAAGAGCGAGATGAGAAATCTGGCTTAATACGAGTCGCTACATAATCACTTAGCGTTCCCGAATAGAGGCGCAGATCGAAGTTTATTTATTTATTTATTCATTTCAAGATTTATAATTAACAGTGTAAACCAAACATTTTAATCTTAATTTAAAAGTTTATCGCACATAATACAATCAGACAAGCAGACATGAAATTCAATACCATTAGGATGTGTTGTGTTGCTCATTCTGAAGCCCCCCATAGCATTTTTCACTGTTATCTTCAATGTACAGACTTTTTCCACTTTACCATTTTATTATATGTATAGACTATTGGACCCGCCACAGCTTCGCCCGCGGTATTTTCCATACAAACTTTATCATCCCTTTTCACTACAGGGATGGAATTTCAAAAAAATCCCTCCCAGTAATATCTCCTCCAAATTTTAATCCTCTAGGACCACCCGTTTAGGCTGTGCGTTGTCTATAAGTGAGTCACGGTACTGTTTTATATGTCGTTAAGTAAAAACCAAAGTTTCTCTACGTTCCAGGTATGATAACCCGCTGATTGTATTAAAAAAAAAAAAAAACAAAAGTCATTAACATTTGAATTGAACTATATAAACAAAACGTGAACCTCCTTGACCGTTGATGATGTTACACTGCCCTGCCCCAGTGGTCAAGGTCTCAAGTTCATTCATTGTATTGCGGTCCCTTTTGTCCGGTTTTGATTGTAACAAACGAATAAAGCCAGATTGTGGTGACTGTACTTCATTTGAACTCCGTCAAAAGTGAGTCAAAATTGATTCACTTTTCACTAAAATCGAATACACAATTGGCCAAAATAAACTGTCATCTCGAAATGCACAAATGTTGCCAAAGTAAGAGTAAGCTGTTAGTGTCGATATCAAGAAAAGTTTACGGCTTTCGATACCAGTTATACTTACCTGTATTTTAATTTATGATAGTCCTAAGTTTTCCATAAATTCTCTAAATATAATATAAATCCCCTTTTACAAACTCTGTGGCCCACTTATATTAGAAATACAAAAGTTTGAGAATGAGTCAGTGAGTGTGTATGTTTGTTTCTTCTTCACACTGAAACGGCTCAACTGATTTGAGTGAAATTTGTCTTGGGGATAGATTATACCCTGGATTACCACATAGGCTACCTTTTATCTCAATCCCACGCGAACAAAGTCGCGGGCAGAGCTAATTGTATGTAATCACATCGATTTTTCTGTTTGTTATATCATAATATTGAGACTGATTCTGAACTCAGTCAACCAAACGTGACATAACTCACATTTGTTGTTGCCCGGAACTGAACCCACGACCTATTATCCAACAGTAGACGTTAGTTACGTTTTATATTGATTGCATAACTATGTCCTCTTGCTTTAGCTATTATTTTTTATTAGTTCCAGACCGTGACTTCATCAGCGCGAAATTCGGTTAAAGTTAGTCGCTTGGGAACTTTTAAATTTTCCGGGGTAAAAAATAATCTATTACCTTATTTACATGCAGCCGAAGTGAGCAGGGAAGTGGGTAGCGCGAGTGTGTAAATGAGTCACTTTTCCTGCTCCTCCCGTTGCTACTCGCGTTGCCCATGCAGCCGAAGTGAGCAGGGAAGTGGGCATGGAAGTGGGCAGCGCGAGTATGTAAATGGGTCACTTCTCCTGCTCCTGCCGCTGCTACTCGCGTCGCGGCGCGCAGTGAGTCAGGAGCAGCATGTAAACACCCACTGCCTTCGAAAGCTGTATGCGGGAATTATTTCTGGCAGCGTGAGCAGCAGTGGCAGTAGCTGCATGTTAATAAGATTTTAGTGTTAATCTAGGGTATCAGTTATCTCCATTTTAAATTTCATCCAAATCCGTCCAGCCGTTGAAGCGTGAAGGAGTGACAAACATACATCCTCACAAACTTTCGCGTTTATATTAGTTGGATTTAATAGGTATTTAAACACATGTACAGGATATCTTTGGGACTAGATCAATATACGTTAGTGTCCAATATATAATAATAATAATAATTCGGTTCTTGACAATTTTTAAACAATATTTTTGGCTGCTTGTTCGCTTATTTTAGATCATGTAAAGAAAATGGTAATGATTTTTTCACATTTTCAATTTTTAGCACTATTTTTTTTTTAAAATTTACCTTAATATCTGACTGTCAGATATCGCATGTGACGTCAACATACTGAAACCGGTCGTAATCGTCAAAAAAAGCATAGTCTGTAACTGTATGAGGGTGCGGTCCGAATAACACTTACGGTGTCACAATGATTAAGGTGGGCAGTGTAATTCGGAACGTGACCGACCTATACAAACGTCATACGTTGTGACCGGAGTTTAAAGTCACGTGACTTAGAAGTAAAAATTTAAGTTTTTTATTTATTAAATTATAAATAATCTTTATTTATTTTTACATAAATCCTGTTCTATAACGTACTATTGAGGGTTAAGCTACCGTAGCTAAATTAATATTTGTGACTATAGTCAGGTAGCCAATTATGATTTCACGGTCACGGGTTCAAAAGCATTTCGGTGAATAAAAACATCGTAAGAAAACCGTCATGCAACTGCGAACTAATTCAAAGATGTGCGTGAAGCCCCCAATCGGCACTCTGCCCGCGTGGGGCCTACTGCCCAGTCCTTGTGTCCAGCAGTGGGACGTATATACTGATGATGCTTGCTAACTGCAAGTCATAGTACTTACATAACATAACATTTGACCAATGACCAGCCAAAGGTCGTAACCTCATTAAAAGATTATCTAACAATTTATTAAACAAATATCAACTGTACTAACTAGCACACAGAGTTCATATTTACATTGCGTAATATTACTTTTTAGCTCACGCAAATAAATACTGTAAATTGTGCCACTTAAAGTTGAGTTTCGATTGTGATGTTCGTAGGTTGTTTCCGTGTGGGACTCGTGTGCCTATTGAGTAATATTGGTTGCGTATTTAAGTTTACTTCCGAATTGTGGTTTTCGGGTCACGAGTGGAATATAATAGGTTTGTTTTCTTTTTTAAGTTTCCGTACCCAATTTTGCTAATAAAGGAATTCTTATACAATCATTTTTGTGTCCGTCCGACTGTCTGTCAACACTGTTTTTCTCAAAAACAGCTTAACGAATCGAGCTCTTTGACCCAGCTGTAGTATTAAAATGAGCACAGCGAATGCTTTTTTTTAAGTTCAACAAGATTATATTTAAAAAAAAAACCGGTCAAGTGCGAGTCTGACTCGCGCGCTGAGGGTTCCCTACTTACGTATGGAAAGAAACAGTACCTTGTAGGTATGGAACCATAAAAATAAAAAATGAAAGGTAAATTGCGGTTTACGATTTATGACGTATAAAAAATAAACTACTTACTAGATCTCGTTCAAACTAATTTTCGGTGGAAGTTTACATGGTAATGTATATCATATATTATTTTTAGTTTTATCGTTCTCTTAGTTTAGAAGTTACAGGGGGAGACACATTTTACCACTTTGGAAGTGTCTCTCGCGCAAAATATCAGTTTAGAAAAAATCTCAATATAATTTTTTGAAGACCTATCCATAGACTCGTATGGGTTAGATGAAAAAACATTTTTGAGCTTCAGTTCTAAGTATGGGGAAACCCCAAAATTTATTGTTATTTTTTTTCTATTTTTGTGTGAAAATCTTAATGCGGTTCACAGAATACATCTACTTACCAAGTTTCAACTGCATAGTTCTTATAGTTTCAGGAAAAAATGGCTGTGACACACGGACAGATAGACAGATATACAGACATGACGAATCCATAAGGGAAGTCAGAAATAGTCCGACATGTTTCGAACTCGATTGGAGTCCTTCTTCAGGGTTTGACTGCGGTCCCGGTCACATCAACCCGCGCAATATGTCACAATATTTCAAATGAAAGGACTTGTTATGCGGATCTTAATTTTTTATTTTTATAATTTTAAAATAATCGGTTTTAAACTGATTCAGGAAAATAGGCGAAAATTGAACATTTCCCCCCTTATCTCCGAAACTACTGGGACCCACCCGAGTTTAACTCGCACTTGTCCGGTTTTTTTTAATATATCTCTCAATGGCTGTCCAATGTGTCAAAAAAATTATGTAACCAAACTCTATAGACACCTCTTCTTTTTCCGTTTATTTAAAAGTCATAAAAGTGCATACAAGGGTCGTTGACACGAGCTTACGAAAGCTCCGGGAATGCATTCCGACGTGTTCACATATTGAAATGGGGAAAAACGGTATTTCTTATGCAATGGTTTATAGACGAGCTGTGATGAAATTTACGATTGCTTATCAGGTTACTTAAGCCTTGGTTGTGAACTTCAAATCCGTGGGATTCATTAAAATGGTTAATTATTATACTTCCTCTACTCCGCCTCTGCTGCACTGGGAGTGAAGAAATAGCATAGAATGCGTCCAGATGCTTATCATCCTGACATGTCGTGAAGGTCGACTAAGGGACGGGTCCTCTCCAACATGGTGGACTATCTGTATGGGCGATGGGCTGATCACCTGTCACCATACGGTTCATCATACCGTCTTAGGACTGATTAATCGAACGTGGCCACAAGTAGTCCTGTGGCTCTGCCCACTCCATTAGGGATTTCGGGCGTGATGATATGTATGTATTTATTATTATACTACGTTTTTGTGGTATTAGTTAGTTTTAGTAGTAGCGTCTTTAGTTTCCGGCATTTTCGTTTTGCATCACAATTTATTAATTGTCAATTGTCAAATAATAATACCTCACAGGGTCTCTTGCTGGTTCTTCTCAGTGGAGGTGTTTTCCGTACTGGTGGTATATTCATTCCTTGACCTTCACATAGCTTGTTAAAGTCTAAATTGAATAAAGATATTTTGACTTTGACTTTGAATATCAAAGAAAAAAAAACACAAATTGTGTAAGTAGTTTTTATTTGGTTGATTCCTAATTACGATTTTTACTCGAAAAGTGTCAAACCGTATTCGAATACACAAAGCGCTGCATTGCTGGTGCTAGTTTTTTTTAAATATAATTATAATTAATATTATTTATTTATAATCAGCGCCTCTATTCGGGAGCGCTAACTGGTTCTGTAGCGATTCGCGAGCGAACTCTTTTCACCCCTTTAGGGATGGAATTACTACTCTAGGACTACCCGCTTAGGCTGTGCGTTGTCTATAAGTAAGTCACGGTACTGTTTCATATGTATAGATTATTAACATAATTATCAAACTAATTATGGTTGACTATTAAGAAAAATACATGAACCAAAATCTATCAAACTGTCTCTAAACAGGTTTATATATCAAGTTTTAAGAATTATTTCCTCGTAAATAAATAGACACAGCGACCGTCTTCATTAGAAGTGCACGCTTGAGTGGCGACGTCCTAAACTATGTTAATGTATGACATCGGTAAGGTAACGGTTCTGCAACTTGAGTTGCATACAGTATTAATGTTTGTCATTAAAAACAGGCAATGACCGACCAGGGCCTCCATGCTACATAGCTTTGCCCGCGACTTCATCGCATCCATTGGGAACAGTATCTTAATTCGTTGCTGGCAAGTGACTTACTATATTGTCACTATAATGCCAAAACCGTGAATGAATGAACACGGACAAAACAACAGATATTCTCAGGTCGGACATATTTTCTTACTTAAATTGTAAAATATTTCTCATGTAAGTGAAAAGTACTTCTTATCCTATCCTACTAATATTATAAATGTGAAAGTTTTTGTGTGTGTGTGTGTGTGTGTGTGTGTGTGTGTGTGTGTGTGTGTGTGTGTGTGTGTGTGTGTGTGTGTGTGTGTGTGTGTGTGTGTGTTAAAACGGCTGGACCAATTTTGATGAAATTTGGAATGGATATAGCTTATACCCTGGATAAACACATAGGCTACTTTTTATCCCGGAAAATTGAAAAGTTCTCGAGGGAATAACGATACTCAAACTCTACGCGGACGAAGTCGCGGCCACAGCTAGTGAGAAATAAATGTCTTTAAACCGAAGTCGCTTAGTAGCACCGAAAGAGGCCCAGGGCCCCTATTTGACATTGGTCTTCTTTTCGTTTCTTGGGCAAAATATATGTGACTGCTATAAGCGGGCCACAAAAAAACCTATATTAATAGGCTAGTTTCCTGAAAAATACTAATTAGTCCGTCATTTACATTCTAATAAAATATTGTATTTTTTTTCTTTTGTTAATTAAACAAAAAATTACGAAGATATAGTGCGTTGAAGTTCCGCGTGACGTCACGACTTAGCACACTTTTTACCATTAAGTGACGTCATGAGCCCCCACTCCCGAACTTTGATGCGCGTAATCTTTGTCAATTTTGATTGATTTGATAAAGCAAAAAATACGTGTTCAATATTTATTGATAATGTAATGACGAACTAATTAGAATTACTATTTTACTACCCAGGAAACATCACAATAAAACTCGACATTTTAACGTAATAATTTATTTATCTGTAAGATACTGTGGCTAGATTTTGGGCCGCGAAACGCCACAAGTTGAGCACCCCTGGACTGTGATAAAGAAACAGGGCCTATATTCAGTACTGACACTAATAAATTTCGTCGTTCATTTTGTCTCTAACTTTCGACCGTCAATCATAAAGTGACCCGCATGCTCGTAGGCATTACGCGGAGTTAGGTATCTACGTGCGTGGTCGGCTGCGATGAAAATAGACCAAAGTCGAAGACACACACGAACATGTAGTTTATACGCACTGACAGGTCAAGTTACGCTCGCCGGTGAATTCATGAACGAATAATTACCCTAGTGAGTCGAAATTAATTAAGCGAGCGCGTTGATGTCTTTTATATGGAAGACTTCAATGGCGTTATTGTTTGTATCAAAACGTTGACTTAAAATAAGTTTTTGATTAAAATTGCATTTTTATAACAAGCTCTGCACTTTAAATATTGCAATCAAAGTCAAAGTCAAAACCATTTTTTTTAATTTTAGGCTTTTACAGACTCTTAATAAAGTCAAGTAATTAATCTACCACCGGTTCGGAAAAAAACCCTCTACTGAGAAGAGCCGGCAAAAAACTCGGTGAGGTATAATTTTATCAAAACACTACACATATAAGTTAACAATGATGTCTACATTTATATACAAATCTTATTATATTATATACTCATAACACAGTAGGTACGCTCAACGAAACCCAGGGATGTCATCTAATTATTATTTTTTGTGTATCTTTGAACTTCAAAATTTAGTTCGAAGATTTGACCCAAACATACTAACTGGTATGGATCAAGGTCCGAAATAAAAAATTCTATTCTATTCTATACTAACGACGAAGTTAAAAAAACTTATATAAATCACTTTAACAGTGAATAAAAATGTGTCACGAAATCATGATATAGGTATATCACACCGAAACACAGAACGGAAGCAGTCTCTGAGCCAGTGACACGACTACGCGGACCCGCGACCGGTACCATTACCATGAGTTTACGTAAACCGTTCTCGTTACGAAAACTATCGCTCGGTCCCTTTTACTATTATCGGCAACAAGTCGTATTTCCGATAGATTTCGATAGCGAGAAGTTTTGATAAACTCATAGTAATTGTACAGCTCCGCTTCCGTTCCGGTGTGAAGTCTTTACCCGGTTTTGCAAATACAACAATCCACAATGTTTTTTTTAGTCAAGTCTATATTTAGAAAGTAGTACAATAAGATATAACTGTCACTGTTATGTTTATCAAATCACCCGAGTGTTTTAAAACCCAATAACATATAATTTCGCTCTACTATGCGCCTGCGTTGGTTATACAACGGTCAAATTCCGAATTACGTAAACAACTTCCGTAAACAAGAGCTGTAACGCTTCTATGGAAATTAAATAATTAATGTCAGTTATAATAATAATAATAATTCATAATACCCTTAATTTCAGACATCAGTAGCCCGACAGACTAACATGTATGTTGAAATAATTTCAAAATCAATACATATAAAACAGTACCTACCGTGACTCACTTATAGACAACGCACAGCCTAAACGGGTGGTCCTAGAGGTTTGGAATTCGGAGGAGACAGTCCTCGAGTACCTTAGAGGTGCACTAAGGAGGGATTTTTTTCCTAAAGGGGTGAAAAGAGGTAATAAAGATTGTATCGAAAATACCGCAGGCGAAGCTGTGGCGGGTCCACTAGTGTAGACGACGAATACCGCACAGACAAACAGACAATCAGGCGTGAAATTTAGGAACCATTGGGATGGCATTCTGAAGCCTCCACAGCATTTTTTTTCATTGTTATCTTCAATGTATAGGTTCTGATTTTATTATATTCGTATGTACATAGATAGATTATAGCATTATAGGACCTCTTCCTACTCTTAAGGAAAATAGGCTTGAGTTTGTTTGTTTATGTTTTGTTTATACCCGACTGCGGTGTAGCAAAAAAGGGTTATGATTTTGACCGGTATGTATGTACGTATGTTGATATGTTCCCTCATAACTTCTAAACTAGTTATCATAATTTGACCAATGCGGTATCATTAGGTATAGGCTATGTGACGACACATTAAATTGAATATGGCGCCCTCTAGAGGCCATACAGTCAAGAACGATTTTTTTTTTATGATAACATGTTGGCTGTCATATGAAAGGGATTAATTAGTTTATTCCAAAAATATATATATTTTTACATGTTTCATACTTTTCGACCGCGAATTTTCAATTACCTTGTTTTAGTTTTCTTTGTGTAAGTCTCTTTTCGTGATTATTTATATTTATATCTTTATCTGTATTTATTCTATCTAGTACCCTAAGTATAGAATAAGAAAGCACAATCCTAGTTTAGGTCCTCCTCTTAACGGATTTCACTGGCTCGCGATAGCTGCATCTCGCTCGCGCGCTGTCTCGCTCCAGTCATTGACTTGACCACAGAGTAAACACTGCTCGAAGTCGTCCCTCCAATCAAGAAGCAACTGTATAGCTGAAAATTGCATCCAATTCGAAACGTTGTTGTGTTTTTGACGACGCGGTTAGCCTAGTTGGTAGTGACCCGTCCTCCGACGCAAGCGTCCCGGGTTCGATCCCCGGTAAGGGCAAATATTTGTGTGATGAGCACGAACGTTTGTTCCTGAGTCTTGAATGTTTCCTATGTATTTAAGTATTTATTTATCTATATAAGTATTTATATCGTCGTCTAGTACTCATAACACAAACCTTTAGAGCTTACTTTGGGACTAGGTCGATTTGTGTAAAGATTGTCCCCTGATATTTATTATTATTATTTATTATTATTTTTAATTTAACGTCTAACTCGATTTTGTATAGCAACTACCTGTCAAAAATTGAGTTTGACATTTCATATTTCAAGTTTCGCGTTTAAATTTATGACTGTAGTGGTATTATGTTCGTCAAGTGTTACATATTTAAAGCAAACACACAAATACGCATACATTTATACCATTCCATTATGTACACACACATATGCAATTACTTCCCCAATGTGATTGAGCTGTAACTAATTGTGACGACGCGGTTAGCCTATTTACTAGTGGCCCTGCCTCCGAAGCTAGCGGTCCCGCGGTTTGATGAGTACGAATGTTTGTGTCTGAGTCCTATCTGTGTCCGATGTTTCCTATCTATTTAAGTACTTATTTATCTAAGTATATATATCGTCGTCTAGTACCCATAACACAAGCCTTTAGAGCTTACTTTGCAACTAGATCGATTTTTGTAAAGAATGTCGTCTTATTATTTATTTATTTACGACTAAAAACTTATGTCAAAGAAATTGACTTTTATACAAAGTGTAGTTTACGTGTTACAGTTATTAATAGTTTAATAAAAAAACCGTTTAACCCTCACAGCGTTTTCGAACCCAATGTAGCTTAAGCTTGATAAGTAGTACCTACTAACGCGGGTGTATTAGGGTTGGCACCATGGCAATGTTATTTATTATAATAGTATATATTATATTTTAAATAAACGTTTCTAACCATTACAAACCGATCGAATACTAAAGTGCGATACGAAATTAGAGATCAGAAATGAAAACAAAAGTGTTGCCACTCCAATAAAATTAAAACCAAGCCCTTGATAAAAATGAGTGCAACTAGTTTATAAGCAAAATAAAACCAAGTAAACATTCATAAATATTTAAATGAATTAAATAACACACAGAGATTTTTTAAATTACATATATTTGTAGTTTATAATTATGCCACTGTTAATGGTTAGAAGTTCTAAACATTTGGTTTGTAATTTAATCGATAAACTTATTGACAGTCGGTGAAGAAATATTATATATTATAAGTCATGCAAGTAGTGAGAAATAGCTTAAACCAACTGCGAAAGTAGTATTTTCGTTATGAACCAATAAATTAATTTACAGTAGTTAAGAGCTTCCTAAATAGAATGTCTAAGTAATGTATATTCATTAGTTAATATCGAAGAGAAGATGATTAACCCTGAAATGTCACTTTGACATTGACAGTTGTTTGTTTACATTTTTCATCTCTAATTTCATGTCGCACTTTATTTATATCCGTATATTTGTATCGTTCGGGGAAGCCTTAGTTGTGGACTATAGCAATGTATGCTGGTGTCCAAAATATTTTTTTCATTATTTATTATTTATTTAAGTAAGGTGAAAGAAACAGCATGGGACATTAACCGCGTATCTGTAACAATGGCGGCGCGTACACGTTATGTAATGAACAAGACGCTAAGTGGTAGCGTCCGCAGAAAATCATGAGAGAGGCATTTATTTTTTAAACACTCATTTATCATTATTTTATTTATGAAAACTTACAGAAATTTAATCTTCTAAATGGTTTTATAATAGATTATATACACAATGAAATAGAATAAAATGATCAGTAATAACAATAAAATAAACCCAAAATAAAAATAAAAATCAACTAATCTAAAAAAAGGTCCCCATTATGCTAGCTGCATTACCGCGCTGGATAGCAGTAGACATCCGCTGATCCAGCCAAGACCCAGAGCGATATTTAAACTATTTCTGTGCTCCTATTCGAGAACGTCTAAGTGATATTGTACAGACTCGCGAGCGAAATTCTCATCCCACTCTTCCGATGCGTAATGCGTAAGAGCGGGATGCGAATCACGCTCGCGAGTCGCTATGATCTCACTTAGACGTTCCGGAATAGACGATGCATTAAATTGTAATGTGTAATTATAATTTAATGCATTATAAATTTGAAGACAAGGTTTTACAAAGCTATACTTTTCGAGACATATTCAACGAGCCCAAATATGACGGGACTATCTTGTTACTATTGTATTGTATCACCGAAAATACATGTTATGCCAAGTTTCAGCTGAATCAGATGCTTCAAGTACTTGAATTATGCGTTACAAACTTTGAACCGGAAAGACAGACAGACGGTCGAAGCAAGTTAAATAAAAGCTTGTAAAAATGTATTTTTGTATCCAAATCTTTATACCAAAGACCTCAAAAGAAGGATATGTCTATCAGTACATTTTCGTGTAACAAGTCTCACATAAGGTTGTCAAACTGGCGTCATGGCTTACCCACACCCTATTGCTGATGTCTTAGTTCGTACGACATACATATATACTAAAGTCTAATATTGCTTGATTCACACGCTATCATATCATTGTGGACGGTGGGGTCGGTGGTGCTGTCTCACAGGTTGTGGAATTATACTAGCTACTTAATTATAATAGGTTGCCATGCGACTGAACTTGCTGTGGTGTCAGATTCACGTTTTGACACCTCAAAAGTAAGCGTCGTGAGAATTGCTATGAGCAGTTCCTATCAATATATTTCAATGCTTTATACATATATCTTCATAACTGCTTAATGAAAAAGGTGTGAGCGCTCGAATGATTTAAAGCTCACCCCAAGCCGTTCAGTTGTGCTGCCGACGCTACCTCACTTTCACGTCCATCGCGTAATATTATACAATTACAACAAAATGTACAAAATTGTTGTAGTTGCAACTTAAATTTTAGATACACGGTGACGTTCCGCTGCCGCTTTGAATGTCAGTTACAGAATTTTTGCGAACGATAAATGTAGCTATTTACACTTATTCATACTAATATGTTTACGAGTCCTCTGCTGCACTGGGAGTGAAGAAATAGCATAGAATGCGTGCAGATGCTTATCATCCTGGCATGTCGTAAAAGTCGACTAAGGGACGGGTCCTCTCCAACATGGTGGACTATCTGTATGGGCGATGGGCTGATCACCTGTCACCATACGGTTCATCATGCCACACTGAGAAAATGTTTGATGCTATACCTGCATTACCGTAATGTATTCGCAGTCAAGTCCAAATAATGTCGAAGCATCCGAAATAATGTTGATTGTTACGTGGTAATGTAAAAACATATACAGGCGTTTGTAGCCCGCAACATTATCTATGCAGCCGAGTCTCTACTTACGTTAGGTACGTTTTTCTCCAGAATTACGTACGTGGCATCCAGAATTACGTATGTCGGTACAGTAATTTTTTTCTCAGTGCATCTTAGGACTAATTAATCGAACGTGGCCACAAGTAGTCTTGTGGCTCTGTCCACCCCATTAGGGATTACGGGCGTGATAATATGTATGTATGTATGTTTACGAGTAGATATTAATACTAATATACCTACTGAAATCAGTGTGTGTGTGTGTGTGTGTGTGTGTGTGTATGTTTATTTGCTACAGCTCTGTAATGGCTGAATGGATTTGCATGAAACTTGCTATATATTTATCTTGGGTCCTGTAATGGGGTATAGGGTACTTTTTATAATTTAAAATTAAACAGTTTTGAAGGGAATAAATATAAACCGAATTAAATGCGAATGAAATATAGAAGCTAGTATAATATACGTGAATAATATATGTAAATATTATTGTAAAAAATATACGTGAATATTTATGTTTAATGTAGAGCAATATGTATATTTATCTTTGTTTATATGTTATAGAGATATGCTTATCAAAACCGACTCGGAATAGGTTCAGTATTTTTTAAGCTCTCAAGAATGCCGTATAAGCCATTTTATAGGTAGAAAAGATGACAACACTCTCCTTTTACACTACCATTCAAAAATAGCTCTTAAATCCACACTCTAAGACGCAATATGCTTCTTACAGTTCTGCTATCAAACGAGTTCGTCAGTTTTATTGTTACCTTAATCCTCGCATCTCCAAATCGTTGACTCACTATAATAAGGTTCAAAATTACCCTTTCATTGTATACAAAACTTGACCCTATCGCTTAAAGACAAGGCTCCATTTTGAATACGCTTAAACTGAAAGATAGAGCCTTGTTGCAGGCGAAATGTCGAAATGCATCGTGAATCGAAAGTGAACGCATGACATCATGCCGGATATACGCATGCACGTGGCTTTGCTCGGGTTTTATGACCACATTATTCTGTTTGGGTGGCCATTACCAAGACAGTTGCCGGCATGTTCCTTTGTTTTTAACCGACTTTTAAAATAGAGGAGGTTATCTATTCGATCCGTATATATATATTTTTATGTATGTTCTCGCATAACTTTTTAGTCCATGAACCGATTTCGATATTTTTTTTGATGGGATCGTCATATTATAGTAATGGTCCCATAGAAAAATTACAAAGGTCGATGAGCAGTTGACCTAATGCTATCGTCATCTGGTACTAGTGGATATAATAATAATAATAATAATGATTTATGCTCCTCTGCTGCACTGGGAGTGAAGAAATAGCATAGAATGCGTGCAGATGCTTATCATCCTGGCATGTCGTAAAAGTCGACTAAGGGACGGCTCCTCTCCAACATGGTGGAGTATCTGTATGGGCGATGGGCTGATCACCTGTCACCATACGGTTCATTATACCATCTTAGGACTAATTAATCGAACGTGGCCACAAGTAGTCTTGTGTCTCTGCCCACCTCATTAGGGATTTCGGGCGTGATGCTATATATATATATATAATGATTTATTTCAGACTAAGTCCATATAACATTGTACATTAGGGTACTTAGAACTTAAGTGTTAGTTTAAAAATACAAATTGAATAAATTAAAAATTACAAGATTATAGAATAAATTACACATTACATAATGAAACTATATATTATATTATATTCACTAAAAAGAACAAAATAAAATTAATTTTAACAAAAAAAAACAACACCAACACAAAAGCAAAACCTTAGAAAACTAAGAAATAAAGACTGGCCGTTATTACATTACCTACAAACATCAGATACAAGTATATTTGTTAATTCAGTAATAAATTTAATATATCGAAGTCGGTAGCAAGTAAATTAGGTATACAACTATACATCTGTCATGCTGTGTTACTCTACTTGCCACCGACTTCGATATATTTAATTTATTACTGAATTAACAAATATATCTGATGTTTCTAGGTAATTTACTAACGGCCAGTCTTTATTACTTAGTTTTCAATGAGATTTTGGAGTCGGTTTTGTATTTTGTTAAAATTAATTATAATCTTTTTTTTATCCGACTTTTTCGAAAAAAGGAGTTTTTCAATTCGACTGTATGTTTATTACGCAATTACACAGCCAATTATGAATTGTTATTGATGATTCTTTTTTGTATGGTAGATCATAGTTCAGATGTGGTCACATATAAATTTAATCGAAATTGACATAGCGTTTTTTTTAAAAAAATCAACGAAAACGAAAAGTATATACACAAATGACTTATTAGTTTGTGCTTCAGCAAAAGTTTTGTCAAACTCTGTTTAACTGTTATCACAAAAAAATTAGCCGAGAGCAAAGAATATTGAATTTATTTTTACGGAGCCGTCATAATAATCTACTTTTTCTAGTACATAAAGTCTAGAAGTAGCTTTTGTTTTACTAATCTGTAATCTTTCTGGTAAATTCAGACATTAGAAAAAAGCCATAATTTTGCCTACAATAATAACATTCCAATTCTTATTTCTGACATAACATTGGAGTAAGCTACCTAACGTAAGATGTTGCGAAACTCCGCTGGATACGATCAGCATAATGGTCGTTGCTTAAATCATTGGGGGACGCCTATGTCCAACAGTGGACGTGTTCCGGCTGAAATGATGTAAAATAAAGGAAAATGAAAATAGGATTTATTGTATAAAGGTGACTGATAACGAAAGATAATATATTTTCATTGTTTTAAATATATTTGGCGCGTTAAAAATCGCAGGCGCAGCTAGTGTATAGGAAAGCGAAGACCGATATAAACAACGAATTGAAGCGTTACGCAGACTTCTTACATTCTAAGGGAGCTGTAATAAAATAAATTATGTTAATAGAAACATTCGCAACAATAATGCACGTTTTCAATGACGATTTCTTCTGTATGGTGTTCACACGAGATTTAATCATTACCTCGCACGCAGTGAAGTAACTTTCCTTGGTGAGCAGTGGCCTTCATGACCCTGCTATTTATTTATTTATTTTTCGGGTCATAATTATAAGCCTTCCCGACCGCGCGCACTACACCTCACCAAAATGTCATCGTAATCGGAACGCATAGGAGATTAACTAAAAACAACCATGCCAACATTTATATGGTAGATAAAGGCTTTAAATGCATAATTTCAAGGGTTAAGGGACATTTGTTACTTTTTCCCATCTTGTCTTGTCTTAGAGCGTGGGGTCCTTGCGGATACACTTCGACCCTATGGGATCTTTTATGTGATCACCCCTTTCCCAAGCACTAGTCCATAGCATTCTGCACCACTTCAATGAAGTGACCTGTGGAGTGCAGTGGTAGTGCCTCGAATTCCCCTGGTTCTGGATATCCATTGCCAAGGACTTTTAATTCTTAGTCTGGCGAGGACGTCACGTTCACACATGATGTGTTCCATTGTTTCTTTCTCTTCGCCACACATTCTACAGCTTGTGTTGTCAGAAAGTCCCATCTTGGCTAAGATATACTTATCCCTGAAGTGACCCGTGTACACCTCAATTATATATCAGAGCTCTTTACTTTTTCCCATATTAACTTCAACCCCTTCTTTTACTCCCTTCCGGTTTTATTTCTAAAAGTTTATATAGCCCATGTCCTGCCTGAAGTTGCCCTTAACATAATATCGAAAACGGCATTGAATTCCGTCCAGTAGTTTAAAAGTAAGTACGTGATTTGTTTTGTTGTTCATCTCCTATGCACTCCTATATCATATATCCGATCACCATGTAACTTTGGCAAGGTATTTGGGCCCAACTCGAAACGGTATCGGTTGAACTAAAAACTCCCTAAACTTAAAATAAGAAAAGTCAAATTCGTCAAGCTGTCAAAATCGAGTTTGATTTTTCTTATTTCTAGTTAAGCGACTTTTAAATTTAGCGAAGACACTTTCGAATTCGCCCCATTGTGCGCGCGTTTGGGAAGGTTTATGACATTATGACCCAAAAAGCAGCTCATTCAATTATTCGTTTTTTCGTTCGTTCTCCTTGTACGGAGGGTACTAAACAACGATACGAATACTTATATGTATACAAATAAATAAATTGAAGTGTCTGTTTGTAATAACAGAATAACCGCTTTTTACTAAACGCATATGAAACTATATACGGTATTTAAAACAAAAAATCATTTTTAAAATTTTTGTCTGTCTGTCTGTTTGTTCCAGCTAATCTCTGAAATACCTGGACCGATTTTGACGAGTTTTTTACTGGCATCTGATGTCATAAAGAGTAACTGAAGCTACTTTTAATTTAGCAACAGAATTAGGGTTCAGCGCACAAAATGTAAACCTATGAAATTGTAAGCAAAGTTCGATCTACGCTGGTGAAACGCGGGGGACAGTTAGACCATAATATAAATAGTAAAATCCATGACTCGAGTTGAAACATTCGCGCTCATCACACATGTGATATAGCGGTGATATATTTTGGTCAAACTGGTGATGTAAAGCCCGGATGCTGAGTCAGTCCATTGACATGATTTCCTCTCGTTCAATCTGCGCCGCTCATTATATGTATTACCGTTAAACCGTAATCATGTTTTCGCAATTTGAGGTAAATTACAGAAAACAAGACGTGTAAATTGTACGCAGAAAATATCTTACTCATAATTGTGTGGCAACTGTACTACAAACCTAATATCCTAAAGACATCGCCTACCCTAACTGTTAGCAAATAAAGCTGCCGAACTTGCGGCGCGCGGGGTTTTTAGAGCGCTGTGATTGGTGCGTTCGAGGCCGGCGCTTACAGCTTTTTTCCGCTAATGCTGGCAGCAGGGGTCGCCATGCTATGCCGATTCTTTTGGTTCAGGTCTGTGCTATTAATATTATTTCATCACACTTGCTCGGAAAGAGTGTTATTATACGCAGGCGTATAGAGTAGCTATAGCCGATTTAGCTCCCACGGGAGTTATGGTTTTTGTATGGTTAATAACTCCCGCTGAAGGCGGGGCGTGCGCCGGGTCTGGTGGGTTGCGCGCCGGCTCCGGTGGTGATCGTTTTCGTATACAAGTAGCGCGCAACCGACGGAACATACAGTTTATTCTACCCACCTGATGGTAATTCACGGTGTACAATGCGAATAATTGAATCTTTTTTTGTCTAATTTTTATTTCACTTCCTCACAAATGTTGTGAAAAACATTGTGTGTATCACGAGCAGTAAGGAGATAACAAACTCGAGTCATTAAAAGCCCTCGCCTTCGGCGTCGGGCTTCTAACAGACTCTCGTTGGTTATCCCCTTGTTACGGCCCTAGATGCACAATTTACTATTGTTTTAAAAGGACAGTAAGCAACACGAACTAAGGGACATAATAGGGAGCCCGAGTTGCAGGCGAGGGGTTTACTGGCATGACGTTTTGTAAGGACCGTATCGCCCTAGGTACCTAATGATTAATCCCACTGGCGATGGAATTAAAATATGAGGATCAAGGTTATTTTGATAAAAAAATACTAAGTTAATAAGAAAACGAATCGTTTACGTTATAACTTTAAAAAATACCATGACGCAAAATTACGACTGTTCTTTACAAAAAATGACCTGAGAATAATTTTATTCAATCTTACTTTGATTGTCAAGTATCCGTTTTCGTATCGCGCAGCGCTATGTGGCAATGAAAGTTAACTAAGCAGAGCACGTGAACATAACACGTGTGAAATAATTGATCTACTAGAGCGAAACAATGAGGAAATGTGTTGAACCGTTGTAGGAAACATTTTATATGTATGTAAATGTTCGTAACACTGGAAAATAGCGATATTGCAAACACGGATATTGATCGTGTAATTCGTTTCATAATTTTATACTTCCTTATAATAATTGACAAATACTTTTTTAAAGTATTCGTCAAATTAAAATTTTCGTGAGACATTGGGCCCAATTCGAAACGGACACCGTTTAAAATTATCTTAACTTAAAATAAGAAACGTCAAATTCAATTACGTGGAGCATCAAGCTGTCAAAATCGAGTTCGACGTTTCTTATTTCAAGTTTAGCAACTTTTTAAATTTAGCAAACACTCTATTGAAGTGGGCATTAGGCATTGTGAATATTTGATATAAACACGGCTTTACTTACGATTTATTGTATGGAAAGCCCTGACATGTTTCGGACTCATTTGGAGTACCTACTCTCTATACTTCTCAAGCAGGACGTCTATTCGGGAACGTCTAAGTGATACTGCAGTGACCCGCGAGTGAGACTCGCATCTCGCTCTTACGCATTACGCGTCGTGCGGAAGAGTGAGATGAGAAATCTTGCTCCCGAGTCGCTACAACATCACTTAGCGTTCCCAAATAGAGGCGCAGGACTTAGTTAATATCTGAGTAAAGAACTGCTTCCAGCAATCCTTAGTGTTAAAAACCGGCCAAGTGCGAGTTAAACTCGCGTGGAGAGGGTTCCGTTCCGTACATGATTATCTGCAATTTACTAGGTTACTTTAAATACCATAGACTTCTTATAGGTTTTCCTGTAATCTATAGGTAAAGAACTATTTTCTGTATTTTTTTCAAAATTTTAGCCCCAGTAGTTTCGGAAATAAGGGGGGGGGAATGGTCAATTTTCGCCTATTTTCCTAAATAACTTCCAAACTATTTTACTTAAAATTCAGAAAAAAATATATTTAAAGTCCTCACAATAAGTCCTTTCATTTGATATGTCACACAATATAGATTGCATAACTTTTTTTTTTAATTTTCTGATTTACCTCCCAAAAGTGGCCCCCGTGTTTAAATTTCATATATTTACGTCACGCGTCCGTGTTGCGGTCACCGATTTACATATGTATACCAAATTTCAGCTCAATCGGTCCAGTAGTTTCGGAGCAAATTGGCTGTGACAGACAGACAGACAGACAGACAGACAGACAGACGCACGAGTGATCCTATAAGGGTTTCGTTTTTTCCTTTTGAGGTACGGAACCCTAAAAATGCAAATAATTATAGCTCACAAAAACTAAAAAAAACCTTTTGTCAATAACGCAAAAAAGTACAAAAGATCACCACATCATTACTAAGGTAATGTATTGGACTCATCAAATCAAACCAAATGAGCCCAAACGCGAGGGGTTTACTAGTAGTCATTGAAGAGTTCCACTATCCACCTCCTGGCTCCATGGTCAGATCAGCTCGATGGTACCAAATTATTGTATTGTCATTTGAGTTGCATACACTTGCAAAGATTCAAATCGTTACGACAATTGGAAGCAGGTTAAAATTGACTTCTAAGATTGTATTACATTCTTTCAGTGTTTTTTTTTAGATGAAGTATATTGAAACATAAATTAAGGTGCCCTCTGATATGAAATTATTATTTATGCAAACTGGGTTTGGTTTATTTTTCATAATTTTATTTGTAAATACTATGCAAGTTTCACTCTTCGTTAAAGGAACTAAAATGGAAGCTTTCACATCAGTGACCGCCCGATGTGAAACCTTCCAATATAGTTCCTGTGACACTGCTTACGTGGATCCGCTTCCGACCCGCTCCGCTTCTGACCAACGATCCGGTGTTTCGAAGTCTTAAGACTTTCTTATACAATTAAAATAAAATATGTGTAAATAATATACATTCTTATAATAACATATTTCGTATCTTATTTATTAACCTGGTTATAGTTGTATTACTATGTTTATTCAAGTACAGTCAAGCTAAAGAGATTGTTGACTTTGTTGCCCCAATTTTTTCTTAACCTGTACAGTCAGCGTCAAAAGTAAATTGTTGAAAGATTGTCTATCTTTGGACAGGCACTCAATTGAAATTTGTGTATAATGACGCGTTAAGAGCGTCACTGGCGGAAAATGTGTTAAAAAATATCACCAAAAATCTACTTTTGTGGCTGAGTGTACCTACTAACTGACGTCAATATTCATATATTTTTTTATTTCGTACAGATGCCAACGACCCACATCGAGCTCTCAACGAAATCCAAAGAATGGACTTTAAAAAAATAATTAGACTAGAGAAACCAATGTTCATACAAACAGAAACAAAGCGGCCATATTTTATTACCAATTCGACCATAGATAAAGTGTCTATGTTGCCAAAATTTAAACCAATCACCGATGAGCAGATGCTAAGGATGCGTGATATTTTAAAAGAAATGCCTAGTACAAAAAAAGTGCCAATAATTAGTACAACTAAAAATAGAAAAGGGCGTATTCTGGTAGAACCAGTATCCGAACAGACAAAAAACATAATAATAACAGAAAGTCCTCAGAAAGAGGATAGACAGGATGAAAAGAAATGCCCTCAGGGAGGGACTTGTGAGTTTTTCATCTACTGTTGGATGGTGGGGGGTCTTTTGGAGGGCTCCTGTGGGGGTCTTCTAAAGGGCTGCTGTCACAGAGTGGCTAAAGCAGGTATTCTCGGAGTCCAGGATTCGAACAGTATTGATTACTCCGGAGAAGGAATTAGCTATGGGCCAGTGATAAATGATGAAAGTAAGTTCAATTTGGAGATTTGGAAACAGTGGTTAGGACCTTATCACAACAAAGATCAAGAATAGCTGTAAACACAGCACTATAGTCAAATTAACACTTCCGTGAGAAATTTATTATTACTTGAAAAAAAACGGTTTTATTCATGATTTATTGTTAGAAATGGTCCGACACGTTTCGGACTCATATGGAGTCCTTCTTCAGGGGTTGAGCGGGCCGCGCGGCGGGCAGTGCGCGGTTAGCTTTGTCCTCGAACGCACTCAACCCCTGAAGAAGGACTCCTTACGAATCCAAAACATGTCGGACCATTTCTGACAATTAATCGTGAGTGAAGCCGTATTTACTCGTATTTCGAGTATACATTTCGTTTCACACTCATAATTTCCATACAAAAAGGGAAAACCCCACTAAATGTTAACCGGTTTTGATAATTTTTAACACCTTATCAACCTCAACAATATCTAAGTTTATAGGCCATTTTTGCATTTATTTAATAAATTCTAAAGTAAAGATGTCTTAGCGTTTTCATACAAGACATATTTTTGCCATAATAAGAAATAAGAAATCCATAACCTATAGGTATACCTAGAATTCCACCTAGCTGACATCATATAATTAATCTGTCAAAATCGGTTAACATTTAAAGAGGTAAAAACCTTTTCACCGTTTGTATGAAATGTGTGATGTTGCCGTTGGTTCACATTCCTCTTAATGAGACGGAAACTATTGATTTCATGCCCACTTCAAAATTGTCATAATTTGATTTACACTTGGTTGCAAATACAGGTGCCAATTTAAGTCGAATTATGTTTTGACACTTTCACTATAACTCTTATGAAATAAACAACATATTTCAACTATAATAGGTTTATTAGAATTCCTGAAAGTAGATGCTAATAACATATTAAACAGTATAGTAATAGGTATTATACAGTGAGCAATTTCAATGGATCAGTATAAGGAGGTCTGAAACTATAAGACAGGGAAATTACTTCTATAGAACCATGTCGTTGGTTATAAAGATGAAAAAAACTGTATTCAAGAAAATGGATAGTTTATGTATGAATCATAATATGAACTGATATATAACACATAATAAAATTTCCCAAAATGTGTAAAATATTAAAATGCATCGCTCGCTTTTAGTTGAAGGTCCCAAAAAGCATCAATTCAACTATAAATTCTCATTATCACACTAGCTTCTGCCCCCGACTTTCGATTATAGTTATTCCCAATATTTTTTAGTTTTTAAACCACCCCTGGATTATAGCGAACAAAATAAAGATAAAAAATCAAATCGGTCAAGCTATTATGAGTTTTAGAGAGACTAACGCACGGTAATTGACTTTTATATATATAAGATAGATAAATAGATAGATAACACAGTTTTTTTTTGGAAAATGGCCGTTTTCGATGACATACGCCTAGCATAGAGTTTTTTTGAAATTCGATGAACGCAGTTTTTTAATCTCTAAAACTATAGACATGGTTTTCTGGTACATACTTTTCTATGTCCTATAGTTTCATACTTGCTTCTTTTCCTATTTGGATTGATTGTTTTTTTTAATTTGACAAGTTATAGGCTTGTTTCCGAAGTATGATTTGGTAGTACATATCCTTTCATTTGTTGTGGTGAGGTGCCAACAGCTACTATATACACTCCAACACTAACAGAGCTCAGATGTGGTCGTTCGGCAAGACATAGATAGAAATGTTCTAGAACGTTCTAGATTATTCTAGATTCCAGGTCATTCGGCGTGACGTCATCAGGTACATTGTATATTGTAAATTATATATTTATTATCTTTCTACGCTCTTCTAACTATGTCTTGCTTTTTCACATCTATAATATGAACTAACATATAACGTATATATTTTTTGACACTAACATACTAACCTAACTTATTTAAAATAATTTGTACTTTTTCAGATATTCAATTAGTATAGTCGACCAAGAAAGTGCTTTACCAGTTTTCGAATCGAAAAGTAGTAAACCAATTTCTTGCTCGACTGTACATTAAATGGTTTTGGTTTTGAAGAGTATTATAAATGTTCTTCATCTTTGTTAAAATCGTTTTTAGTTTTTGTGATTTTATATTTTCTAGTGTACTTAATTTGGGAGCGTATTGTGTACCTTTCTCTTCCAGCTGATAAATAATTGCAGGTAAGTCTAGCGTTTACAGATCGAGATTTTTTTTTAATGGTTGTTGCACATGATTGTATTTAAATGGGTTGAATCTACCAGCGCTTCGGACAGGACTATCATTACTGAGCAGAAGCGCCGCAAGAAACTCAGCAGAAAGTCATCTTTTTAAGCCAAGCATTGTTTTACATCATACATAAAAAGTCAAAGAAAATTAAATGGTAATAAAAATAACATCGATTATCGATCGATAAACAACCAATATGAAAAATTATAAAAAATAGTATAAGGTCTGTTCGTCGAAAGTTGATAAAAAAAGTAAAAACTCAGGGCTTCTTAACTCATTACAAATAGCGGCCCGCTAATTATTTTGACCGATGATAATAAAAATTTAAAGGGAAAAATTATATTATTTTCATAGAATATTATTATTGAATAGCCTAACTGTATAAATAGAAAGCAACACGCGAAAACTCGAACGACAAACTCGAAACGAATGACATATTATAGAAAGACACAAAGACACGTCATATCCATACTCAACGCGTTTCAAACAATGTGTCATAGATATTTTTTCCGTTTCTTTTCTTTTCGGTCAGTGCAGGTTTATGTGACATTTGACGCGCACATATAAGACATTAATTTGCAATATGGTGATTGTGTATATGAACAAAACAAATAATTTTTTTTCGCCGCCGTCCGCCCGGCGCGACACCGCACTGACAACATCTGCGTCCCTCGTACCACGAAACTCAATGCGCGCGGAGATAAGCGACGCCAGTCATACAGTTTGCGATAGGTAAGCGACAGTCGTTATTTCGAAA
Organism: Tortricodes alternella; assembly: GCA_947859335.1. NCBI lineage: Eukaryota > Metazoa > Arthropoda > Insecta > Lepidoptera > Tortricidae > Tortricodes > Tortricodes alternella. The sequence continues at coordinate 4,991,026 of OX401968.1, read as the reverse complement.
CGATATCATAATATTTGTCAACTCTCGCTGAATAGACTTTAGAGAACACTATGAGGTCTAAGTCTCTTTAGCGGGTTCAGATATCGCACAAAAGTAATAAATTAAAACTACTTAATATTCAATTGGTCCTAGCCGCCCTTTGAATGAATACCAACATCGGCGTATACGCAATTATCTCGAGTCTAGACTAAACCATTTGCACTCATGCCACTTCCTGACAGTTACAAACATCGTCAGATGTAACATTGTGGCATTGAAATTACATTATACTTGACAGTGACAGTTCCCATGCCAGCTTTTCCCAAAAAAACCGGACAAGTGCTGGTTAAACTCGCGTCAAGAGGGTTCCGTGATTATATGAAATTTCCTATGTTACTTTAAATACCATAGAATTCTTATAGGTTTTCTTGTAATCTATAGGTAAAGAACTATATTCTGTATTTTTTTCAAAATCTTAGGCCCAGTAAATTGAGAGATAAGGGAGTAATGGTAAATTTTCGCCTATTTTCTTAAATAACTTCAAAAACATTTATTTTAAAAATATATAAAAGATATATTTAAAATTCTCACAAACCACGATCCATTCGGCTCGAGACCACTAGACTGAGCTAGAAGCAAAATAGAAAATATAATATTTTAGGGGCATCAACAGAAAAAGAATTGGGTCAAAAATATAATTTGGGGCAAAACAATTTTTCGGGCAACTAATCCCGAATGAAATATATCATTTCAGAGTAATTTTAATTTAATTGGATTGGGTAGATTAACTTTTTAAGTAGACTTAGAAGATAACGCTTATCTCCGCCGTATTGTCATATGATACGGCGCCGGCGCAGCGTTGCGCAAGCACTTTCACTTGCACGCAAATATTTTGCATATTATTATTCGCGATTTTTTTTTCAATGTTCGAGAGTAGGGTCAGAACGGAAGATAAAGAAATGAGGGTTAGTTGGGGCTTATTATGTGTACTGTCTGTCATGTCAATCAATTTGATACATAATTTGATGCCAGGCTGGTCAAAAGCTAGGTTTACGGATTATTTTTAACCGACTTCAAAAAAAGAAGGAGGTTCTCAATTCGATTGTACGTTTTTTAAATATCTGTTACCTCAGAACACGGTTATTTATAAACAAGTTTCGAAAATTCTTTTTTTCGGTTTCAAACTGGTCCCGATGTAGTCAAAGTTGTGGTATGATGAGAAGATCTATGAGGAATCGATGGAACTCCTCAAATATTTCTGTAACAACTAAAGCAGTTGCGTTCCAAAAGCATTATTTGGTGAAGTGGAACCGATGATGATGACCACCAGAACTCCTGAATGATAAGTATTTCTTATTTTTCAAAGGGTTTTTGAAGTCTGTTTTTTTATTGGTTAATTATTTTACGTAGGTATATAGCAAAAATGGATTTTGTATGAAAGCTCTGAAAGATCAATATTTTCAATTAATTATATATACAATAGATACTGTCACAGATGGATGGTGAAGGTAAGATCAGTTTAACTCCCCGTTGATAACTTCTAGCTCGGATCCCTAAAAATCGTTAGTTATCTTTCTCTCTCCATCAACTGAAAAAATAGATAAAATTATTCCTCCACTAGCTATGAAAGAAAGAAGGAAAAAAATATTTATTCATAACAGAGCACAAAAAATAATAATAATAATATCATTACACGAAAAAACTAGAAAAGAAGAACAGTGCCAACTGTTACAAAAAGGTCCCAACTCAGCATAATGAGCTCTAAAAGCTGGATGGATGACTTTTAAAATGACATGCTTCCACACAAACTCTCATCCCCTATTTAATCCCCTTAGGGTAGGGCAACCTTTTGGCAGTCAAGGGCCATATAATGGCAAATTGAGGTAGAAGCGATATATTAAGTATCTATCTAACTATCTCTATACAGGTATTATGTCACTTATTAAGACTTTCATTTACAAAAACAGCCACGGGCCGCGCGATGCAGACCTCTGCCTTAGGGATAAATTCTGGAAAACTCATTCTACGTTATATAAGGAACTTTTGTGTAAAATGCCACCATAATTCTAGACCCACTGGTTTAGGCTTTGCGTTGTCTGTCAGTCCGTCAGTGTTAGTGTTTTGTTATATAAAAACTTTGACCTAAAGAAACGGATCTTTCTAAATCCTCTCAAATGATTTCCAAAGCATGAGTCATCCATCCGCTTGCGCAGGCAATAATTTCGTATGTTCTATGAATTTTGGTAAAATGAAGAAACAAACATTGCCATGACATAGTTGTGTTTGGCGGGAAACCCAAGCAATCGACTTCGGTATGATGATTGTTGTTCATTGAATGTGTGAAATGCTGATGAATGGCCGATGACTATATGGTTCGGTATCTATCTGTTTCAAGTGTAGTGGCTAGGGCCTGTATTCGACATTGCTTAAACGATAACGCAAATTATTATCGCAAAGTTGGCCGTATTGTAAAACTATCGCGATACCATCGCTTAGGCAAGGTCAAATAGAGATGCTAGTTTAACGCTCTATGCTTTTTTAATGTCAATTGACTGACAAACGAGCTGACGGCCCACCTGATGAAAAGTGGTCACCGCCGCCTATGGACATCTGCAACACCGGAGGTGCACCAATGCGTTGCTAATCTAGGGAGGATGGGGAATGGGGATGGGATAGGAATGAGGGAATAGGCCTCCGGATCTCGTCACTCCCCGTACGAAGCGCAATAGCAGGCTATTACTTTACGCCGATATTGTGTGAGAGTGTGGTACTACCCCGGTCGAGCCGGCCCATTCTAACAGTAGGGGAAAGTGGGGGAAATACGAACACCTAAGGGAAAACTTAAATAAAACAGTGAAATTTGATCACAGAGTTTCTTTGTTGTTTAATTATTAAAGTTTACTTATCTGTCTAACGAATTCACTAATCAACAGTTATATCTTTTTAATTAATCGTAACAATATGAAAAAAATCAAAACCCTTAGTGCTCGGCTTTACCCGACATTAGTCGGGTAAACACGAACACCAAGTTTAGCTGATTAATATGTGAGTATTCCACTATGTAAAAGTTATATTACTATTGTAGATAGAAATAAATCAACACGAACTTGAATTTACCAAAAACCTTACATCAAAAACATGCAAAATATTGAAAAATGCATACCTTGACAAGTACGTGCGTCCGCGTCTCCCGTGTTGTTGACTGGCACTAGTGGTGGAGTGATCTCCGAAATGGCGGCAAGTAAAATATGGCTATCTCTTTCTAACACATTAGAACCATTGGATTCGGGATTACCCCGCGTTCGCGTTTCCCCCACTTTCCCCTAATCATCTAGTGAGGATAACTGTTTGGCTGTACCACTACAAACAGATGTGCACAGCCGCGGGTTCAAATCCACCTCGCACCTCTGAGATTTTCGGATCTCATGTGCGGAATTGGATTCAATGTTTACCACTAGCATTACGGTGAAGGAAAACATCGTGTGGAAACGTGCATACACCTGCGAAGTAAAACAGAGATACGTGTGAAGTTTCCAATCCGCACTGAGCCCGCGTGGGGACTGCTCAGTGCCTCTCACTATGAGAGGGGGCTTGTGCCCACCAGTGGGACGTATATAGTCCGATAATAATGATCTGTCTTAGATACTTATAAAACAGTAACGGTCCAGTTTTCCGGCAATTTTTGCTGTAATTTAAGCTATCCCCAAAATGATACATATTCCATCACAAACAAACAGTAGTGGACAAAAAGTATGAATGTAAACTTTTGAGGATATCCCGAATCTATATATCTATATACATCTATACACATATAATAAAATCGTAAAGTGGAAAAAGTCTGTACATTGAAGATAACAATGAATAAATGCTATGGGGGGCTTCAAGAATGAGCAGCAGAACAAATCCCAATGGTTTTTGAATTTCATGTCTGTTTGTCTGTTTGTCTGTTTGTCTGGTTGTCTGTTTGTCTGTTTGTCTGATTTTATGTTCGCGATAAACTTTAAAACGACTGGATGGATTTCAATGCGGTTTTCGATAATATATCCAGGAACACTTCAGGCAGGACATAGACTACAGAAACATTTGGAAATAAAAGTGGAAAGGGGTAAAAGAGGGGGTGGAAGTTAGTATGCGAAAAACTGATTGGATGAGTTTATTAACTTAAAACTTGGTATAAATACTCTTCAAAATAGAAAAATAGGTATGCGGTATAAGACAATATGAAACTACCCCTAAAAAGGGGGCCTTGGGGCGTTAAACTTTGTATTGGTAAAACCGATTCCATTTGTTTATCGACTTGAAACTTGGTATATATGCAGTTCAAAACAAACAATTAGGTAGGTAACCGTTTCTAAAATAAATTATTGTGTGTGTGTGTGTTTGTGTATGTTCGTTACAACTTAGCTCCATATGGCTGAACGTATTTTCATGAAACGTCGTATATAGTTAGACCTTAGCTTCTGGAATAGAAAATAGGGTCATTTTTGTCCCAAATAACTCAAAAGTTGTCGAGAGTATAATTACAACCGAATTCCACGCGGACGAAGTCGCGGGCGGAAGCTAGTTTCAACAATAAATTGCAAAAAACCAGCCCGTTCACGAGCCCATTAAAGCTTCTCCCGCGGTATTTCCCATACAAATATTGAACCTTTTAGGCATAGTTAGTAGATTGTATCACAAGGGAGCAAAATCACATTTTGAGCGTAGCGCAGTTTTGAACTCAGTTTATTAATTAATCAGTCTAATAAGTGCGTAAATCAACATTGAAAAGAACTGGAGATATTGAAACGGGTAAACAGATATGATTTAATGTTATTCATCCCAAAGTACTTACAAAGGGCTTCGTCATCTCATCATACTTAAGTTACACAAAATAAGTATCGGCATCAGGCTTCGTCAGAAAGATTAGTCTAAGACACAACGTCATCTGCAACATGCTTCGTCCAAGAAATTGGTTACTTTGATGCCTCAAAAGAAGGAGAAAATGATTTTTACTGTCGTTTTCATTAGCGGCAGGCATCAGAACTGTAAAAACTGCCTGTGTACATGTACAAGTTGATGACTGCAATTAAGGGGATTAAGCGAGTTGGATCGACGAGCAAACAGTGAAAGGCAGGAGGAAACCACGCGTCGGCGCGTGCGATTACTTGATTCTCACGGTACAAGGCATAGGCGAAATGAATATGTATAACAATAAAAAATTTAATGAATATTCATTTTGCAAACACGAGTTCGTTCAAAAGTCTGAATTATTTCTACCAGCGCGTCTAAGGGTGACATCTACTGAGAAGTACCGCAATGCCATTTAAACATTACCGTCATCATTTCAGCCGATAGATGGCCATTACTGGGCATAGGCCTCCAATGATCACTAAGACGACCGATCCAGTGCTGTTCTAGTCCCGCAATCTTCACCAGCTGCTCAATTACGTAACACCAATTGGTATCGAGTGATGACTAAATCCGTTTACTTTTCGAGCCAAACCGATACCAATTGTGTTACGAGCTTACGTAATTGAGCTGCAGGTCATCAGTCCACTATTAAAGAACTCTTCAACCCATTCGGCCACATGATCTCCGAGCATTATGCCCTGCCCACTCCCAATTAAGTTTAGCAATTTGTCACGCTACGTCGGTTATTCTAGTTCTTTTGCGGGTCTCTTCATTTCTAAATGTGTTGAATTTAATGTGAAGAATACCGAATGTGATCAAATGAAGTTGTGTGGAATTCATATGGTGCAGAATCGCGAATAGGAAGAAACAATAATGGCATAAACTTCGATTAATCCGAAAAAAATCATCCATGACACCGGGTACAAATATTTGTGCTCAACACGATGGCAATTGCATTATCGCTTATCCCTTGCACCAAACGCACACTATCATGTCTCCTTCCGCGATTACGAAACTAATCAAGGGCACACATGGCTTCCTCCAATCAGGGCTAATTGTTGGCATGTGGGATATAGTGTCATCAACTTAGTTCTTAAGTGTTCACACCAAGCGCGGGAAATACAAGCGTGTGTTAGCTAAGAGGAGTGTTTTTCAACCTTCTTACATACATACATAGCATCACGCCCGAAATCCCTAATGGGGTGGGCAGAGCCACAAGACTACTTGTGGCCACGTTCGATTTATTAGTCCTAAGATGGTATGATGAACCGTATCGTAACCTTCTTGATAAAAATAAATCTGGCTAACCCCCCCCATGTATTCTTACTATGCTAGGTGTTTAAATAACGATGTATTTAAAAACGTGGCTTGCGACCGCGCCCCCCTGGGCTAGGGTTTGCGACCCACAGATTGAATAACACTGGTTTAGAGTAAAGACCATAAAATATATCCTAAAGACAACGGTTAGGCTAACTTTTTACAAGCTTTTAGATTGCAATGTTTGTATATTTGTTTAGGCCAAATCTTTCAAGCTGAATTAGAACCACTTCCTCTTATTCTACGGAGTTGAATTTTGACATGATGGTTCAGTTCCAATAACAAAGCATTTTTCTGGTAAGCACAACCTGAACCGACATCCAGGATTAGCTCCAGACAAAGGAACTCTTCAACGGTCAACAGCGCACAAAATTTTGAGTACGCATTTTATTGCAATATTGAAACGCAAAAGCTTATTATAAAAATGCAATTTTGATCAAAAACTTATGCTACTAGTCGTGGAAATAACTTTCACAAGCTCCTATCTCCGTGTGAGACAACCTTGCAAAGGTTATTCAGTTTAATTACTTATTTTTTGTGATGTAACTACAAATGTACGGTATTCGGATTTTTCCCTCTTACTTGTGCTATAAACACTGCTTCTTTCCAAACGGGAAGTTCCCTATAGGTTTTAATTCCTTTGCGAGTGTCAAAATATGCGGTATAAACGGCTGTATCTTTTGATTGCGTTGACTTAGAAGTATCATTTTTTAACAGCTCCTAGGCATTGCAGACTTGAGTATTTGGTATTAATTTCAACTTGATACTTTTACGCGTTCCTTAGAAAAAGCGTCTTGACAGACAGGCATACGGACGACAGACAACAAAGCGATCTTATAAGGGTTCCTTTTGAGGTACGGAACGCTAAAAACGATCAAAATGGCGTTCAAAGATCGATATCGGCATCCCAAGGCCGCTGCGATCCCTAGTAAATATTTACTGCCACTATGCTGTCACACTTATCATAATAAACAAGCCATAAAGAGCGTAAGTTGGTCAGTAGTCCGACTTTCCCCTCTGACGTAAGTGTTACCGCACCGCTTGGGATGCTGATCGCGTGCGCAGACGATTGATATGGATAAACCCTTTGGTTACAGAAAACATCAGCGAGGTTAGGCGTTTTAGGGTTCCGTACCCAAAGGGTAAAAACGGGACCCTATTACTAAGGCTCCGCTGTCCGTCTGTCACTAGGCTGTATCTCATGAACCGTGATAGTTAGGCAGCTGAAATGTTCACAGATAATGTATTTCTTTTGCCGCTATAATACCAAATACTAAAAAATTGAATAAAGTAAATATTTAAGGGGGCTCCCATACAACAAACGTGATTTTTTTGCTCGTTTTTGCTCGATATTGATAACGGCAACAGGTAGACGCTTGAAATATTCACAGAATAATAGATATATATATATTCACTTTAAAAATCAATTATTAAATTAAAATAAAATAAATATTTAAGAGGGTTTACATACAACATACAACAAACGTGTTTTTTTTTGCTTGATTATAGATAATGTTATGGAACCCTTCTTGCGTGAGTCCGACTCGCACTTGGTTGGTTTTTTTAGGATTCTGTAGTCAAACCCTTGCCCTGTCTGTCTCTCTGTCTATAGGGGGGCTAGCACAACCTCCATGCGAGGAGTTTCTCGCTCGGTGCGTCTCTGTCAATCTAGTAAGGGACGCACTGAGCGAGAAATGACTCGCGGGCAGATCGTGCCAATTTGCACTGAAACTACCAGACCGATTGAGATGAAATTTGGTACACTTACGTAAATTGGTAACCGCAACACGGATGCGTAACGTAAATAAATGAATTTTAAATATGGGGGCCACTTTTGGGGGTAACTTGGATAATAAAAAAAAAAGTTTTACAAACTACATCGTGTGGCATATCAAAGGGCTTGTTATGAGGGTCTTGCATATATTTTTTAGAATTTTAATCTAAATAGTTTGAAAGTTATTTAGGAAAATAGGCGAAAATTGACCATTTCCCCCTCCCCTTATCTCCAAAACTACGGAGCCTAAAATTTTGAAAAATATACAGAAAATAGTTCTTTACCTATAAATTACAGGAAAATCTATACGAAGTCAATGGTATTTAAAGTAACATAGGAAATTTCAGATAATCATGTACGGAATGGAACCCTCTCCACGCGAGTTTAACTCGCACTTGTCCGGTTTTTTTACAATGTGACCGCATTATGTCAAGTTAATAATAGCTACCGTATCATACTAGATGATATTTACCGATCCGAATTAGATCTGAATCCGAAATATTTCCGGACTAAATCCGAATTCCGTCATCCGAATCTAGTGTGCATACAAATAGTACTACTGCTACTTCGGACCGACATTTCTCGGATTTGGATCGGATTCGGATCGGACGAAGTGCGAAATCGCTCTTAGCCAATCGTGGACGCCCCGCCGAAGCGTTAGTACCTACCTACCTAGCATCACGCCCGAAATCCCTAATGGGGTGGGCAGAGCCATAAGACTACTTGTGGCCACGTTCGATTAATTAGTCCTAAGATGGTATGATGAACCGTATGGTGACAGGTGATCAGCCCATCGCCCATACAGATAGTCCACCATGTTGGAGAGGACCCGGCCCTTAGTCGACTTTTACGACATGCCAGGATGATAAGCATCTGCACGCATTCTATGCAATTTCTTCACTCCCCGTGCAGCAGAGGAGACGTTTAGACGAAGCGTTAGCGCTCTATTAAAATAAAATTAATTTACATATAACCCACATAAATTCATTGTCACATATTTTCAAGTTCATAAACGCACTGAATAAAACAGACGACCCGATTTCTTATATTAGAATGCATCGAACACTATGTTTCCTAGTGCGCTTGCGCAATATGTTATGTGGCTTGTGTGCCATGTTTTTTAATAGCTTGCCGTAGTGCCCGTGTAATTTCCGGATTAAAACCTCCTTTACGGGTATAAACTTGTAATTGATGTAATAGACGCCCTTAAAGGATAAATAGCTCTTTAGTATTCAGTGTACGTAGAAATGCTTGAAAACGTTGGCCCGATATCTTTGCTTGAGATTTAGGTTAGGTTCCTAACGCAGTGCAGAAAATATATGTTTTAAAAGTCTTTAATAATATCCTTGTAGTGGTAGAGCCAAACAGTAATCCTCACTGGATGATAACTGTTTGAATGGGCCGGCTCGACCGGGGTAGTAGCACACTCTCACAGAATATCGGCGTAAAGTAATAGCTTGGTATTGCGTTTCGTACGGTGAGTGATGAGATCCGGAGGCCTATTCCCTCATCCCCATCCCGTCCCCATTCCCCACCTTCCTAGACTGGCAACGCATTGGCAGCACCTCTGGTGTTGCAGATGTCCATGGGCGGCGGTGACCACTTTCCATCAGGTGGGCCGTCTGTCTGTTTGTCAGCCTACTCCTTTCTCTAAGGGCCGGCAACGCATCCGTGATTCCCCTGGTGTTGCGGGTGTCCATGGGCGGCGGTGATTGCTTACCATCTGGTAACCCGCCTGCTCGTTTGCCACACGCTAAACATAAAAAAAAATCCTCCTGAGATCCGAATGTCAATCCTGTTACTTGAATTTTGAACCCAGCACCGACTTCGATATAATAATTTTTTTACTTATGGCCAGTCGTTATTTCTTAGTTTAAAAGGGTTTTTCGGGGTAAAAAGTTTTCCGTTACAAAAGTTTTTAAAATCAAGTTTTTATTAGTACTTAATTGCATAATTTTTCTTTACATACAAAATAATTGAGTACGCAATGTACCTATTACATCTAAGTATTAATCGATTTACGTAACTACGTAAACGTCATGTCATGAGAGTTCATTTGTTTAGATTTGTCAAACAATGAACGAAATAGTCCTAAATTAAAATATTAATAACTCTTTAATAATAATTATTATTATTATATCACCCTTCAAAGCGCTGTTAAATACCTTTTTAAACAATGTTACATAGGGGTTTTTTTAACTTGCAATTTATTTACTAGTTTTCATATTTCAAATAGGCTACATTACGTTAATTCTTAACCTTCAGGCTTGGGTCTAACTGGTAATAGGCCTTCATCCGTCCGCTTGAGTAATATCCTGCCACAAGATTATAGTTTGCCGATTGTGGTACGTACTTTATCGTCACATTTCTGACGCTGCCCGTGACATTCGCATAGGATTGGGATGAAAATTATCCTATATTACAGAATAGATATTAATACTAACGTACAGAATAATCACTGTCTAACAAAACCGGTGTTTAGATGCGAAAATATGCCTAATCATGCCTTCTCTTTCCGTCGCATAAAAAGTGCTCCGCAGTAGGGCTGCTCGCTGACTCTTTCTTAGGTCACGTATTTGATAATGCTATATTAAATTGTCGTAGCATCCTTTCATGAAATATTAAGTACCTACTTCAAATCTTGTAAGTTTTAATTTTAATTATTTCTCCTTCATATTTCTAGTTTCAAAATTCACTATTAGTCAGTATGGAGTAAAAAAATGCATTGAATGTAATTTGCTTTTAAAATATAACAATTACAAAATTTCTCGTGCCATAATTTACGTAAATAAATTCATAGGAACATCTCACACTATCCACGTCCGTACCCAACCGCGGCGCACTCGCGACTATTGTGTACCGAAGATTACCGAGATTTCGAAGCGCGTCTTTTCGGCCGTTTGTATGAAGATGGAATACTGTATACTTGATTATACTGTGCCCCTGCATATATCCTGCCTATGCCAAAATGGCGCCGCGTTCGAGCGCGTTTACACGCGTCAGCGGCGATCTCGTCGTCGAATACAGCGCTCTAAGTTAAAAATTACACCACAACTCTATGGTATGTAATTGAAATCATCAGATCGCGAGGCCTAGACCTACACATTCAACCACAGACAAGCCGCAGTCGAGAAAGTTGATAATTCGATCCGTTCGGTGTGAGATTACTTCCATGTGCTGCGCTAGTATAGAGGAAGACTTTTGTTTTACTGTTTAACCGACTCCGCGATGCCGAAAGGGTATTGAGTTTAGCAGTGTACATCGCACGCTTAAAAATAAAAAGAAACAAGTCAAAATGAAATTCACTTCTGTTTTAAACTTTACTCAAACGCGTTAAAGTTGAATTTGGAATGGATTTGTATTTCACATTATTTCTTTTTATTTTTAAACGTGCAACATGTACCTATGTGAGTAGCTAAGACGCTGACAAAACCTAAATCGGCTTTACTTACACTTTTTAACAATAACTATTTGATTTGTCAAAGCGAAAAAAATATACGTTCATATTCGCCATACACGTCGTTTTTCTGTCTGTCTGTATGTTTGTATGTTACAGCGATTTTGTCTCGAAGACTGTTTAAGTGACAATACTGAAATTTTGTACGATTATTAATGTTGGTTCCGCGCACAAAAATTAAGCATAAAATTGGTAAATATTTATTACTCCCTTTCTATTACGTGTAAAACTAGGTTTTTTTTTTAATTCTACATCTTACTCTACAGCCAAAACTCTAAATTCTAAATGTCTGAAAAATATCTTAATGAAAGCTGATATACTTAACGAAGTTAAAAACTATCACGACTAAGCACGCTTCATTGGTTCATGAGTTACAGGCGACTAACTAGTTAATACCTACTATTCTGTAAAACGTCCATACCGAACGCATAGACTGTAGCCTAAGAATAATAACACATAGAAGGTATGTGTCAAACCGCCGACCCGTCAAACGTGAGGCACCAAATGGATTCATGTAGGAGTGATCAACTCGTAATTACACACGACGACACGCACACAAGTGAACAAATAATGTTGCTAGCGGAAACACAAACCGTCAAATTAAATAAATAAGCTGGAGATGTTGTCCGTGTGACAGCCAATCGGAACTGACGCTGACAGATAGTCGTAGTAAGCCAGAAAGGCTTGGTCGATGTGGCCTCACTTCTGTACGTCGACTAGGTTTCTATGTGTTATTATTCTAAGACTAACATATTTTATACTGTCTTCAAAAAATATTGTGCTGGGTGGTTGGGGGCCAGATAGAAACATTACTATGGAGTACCGGACTCTACACTGCGCATTGTCTGACATGCTCTAGATCCGTTTTATAAATGGAGTATTTTATATGGATAAGTATTAGAAATTAAAGGGTGCGTCACACTGGGACCGAAAATATCTTTTTCATCACACTTGTTCGGAAGGAGTGTTATTATACGCAGGCGTATAGAGCAGCTAAAGCCGATTTACCTCCCACGGGAGTTATGGATTTTGTATGGTTTATAACTCCCGCTGACGGCGGGGCGTGTGCGCAACCGACGCGACCTACAGTTTATTCTACCCATCTGATGGTAATTCACGGTGTACAATGGGAATAAAATTATAATATTTTTTTCTGTCTAATTTTTATTTCAATTCCTCAGAAATGTGATGAAAAACATTGTGTGTATCACGGGCAGTAAGGGGATAACAAACTCGAGTCATTAAAAGCCCTCCCGCCTTCAACGTCGGGCTTCTAACAGTCTCTCGTTAGTTATCCCCTTCTTACGGTCCTAGATGCACAATGTACTATTGATTTACTATTTTTACGTCGCCAATGTGACTTTTTAGAATGCAAAGTCGTAGTTTTCCTGCAAACGTCTTATATGTAACCATTCTTCAGTTATGACGAATGATTATTAATTTTATTCGTAATCTTTGATTCATAACATTCAGCCTAGACACGCAAGTTTTCGGATATCCGTACAGGAACATACATATGTATGTACTTATGTAATACCTAAGTTAGTTGGTTAGTGTGTTATCGTAATGACGGAGCGCTGGACGTGTGTAGGAAAGTGTTGTGTTGTGGTTAGAAAAAAACCTTTGTTGTGTTGTTTCTAGGTGGTTTTACCAAGCAGCGACCCTAGCAAGGTTGACACAAGGATAAGTTAAGTCATCTTATCTCTAAGTGCGTCCCTCACACTAATGCCGACGAAAGAGATAGAGAGATAAATTGGATTAACTTATCCACGTGTGTGGCATGCTTGGGCCGCAGGGGTGTATGTAAATAAATCTTCGTGCATGAACTGATGCGCTAGCGTAACTTGACCCATCAGTCCATATAAATTAAATGTTCATGCGTGTCTTCAACCTTGGTCTTATCTCGACGCAGCTGGCCAGAGACGTAGGTACCTACCTCCGCATAATGTCTACGAGCATGCGGGTCAATTTATGATTGTCGGTCGAATTGAGGGACGAGGTTTGTTAGAGAATATGGCTTATCCACTGTAAAACGAGCGCTGACGGTCATACATTTTATATGGCCGTCAGCGCTCTTTTTACGCGCCATAGCATTCAAAGTTGCATCAGAAATCAACTGTCATACTACAAACGACAGTCATAAATTGACCCGCGCGCTCGTACGCATTATACGGAGTTAGGTACCTACGTCCGTGGCCGGTTGTGTCGAACTACGACCAAGGTTGAAGACACGGACGAACATGTAGTTTATAAGCACTCACGGGTCAAGTTATGCTGGACGTGAGTTCATGAGCGAATGTTATTTTAGAGAATTACACCTCAGTTCGGAAATGTTAAATAGAGGCGCTAGTGTTGTTGGCTGATTCCACCAACACGTGTGATAAACACGTGCGGTTTGCGAGACATACCCAATAAATAAAAAAATCCGTCGAAATCTGTTTGCCAAAATCCATACTTAATATTATAAATGCGAAACTCTGTCTGTCTGTCGCGCTTTCACGCCAAAACTACTGAACAGATTTAAATGAAATTTGGTACACACATAGTATAGAGCCTGAGAAAAGATATAACCTACTTTTTAATCCGAAAAAAGGGTTGTAAGGGGATGAAAGGGGGGGTGAAAAGTTGTATGGAAGTATCGTCATTTTTAGAACTAGAATCTTAAAACAAATTAGGCAAATTTTAGGCTGTTGATTCGATATAAATAAATATGACATTCAAAGTGTGTAAAAGTTTTACCCTCAAGGGTATAAAATAACAATAGGGAATAGGGGATGAAAGTTTGTATGGAAATATGTAAGGTTTATGTGAATGTTTTATGAGTTTGCGACAAGAGACAAGTTAGCCTAAATAATTAAAAACGCTACCCAAAGACACTATTCCACGCGGACGAAGTCGCGGGCACAGCTAGTTTTATTTATTTCGGTCAATATTTCAAGGGATAAATTTGGATCACATTCTTTGAATAATGTTTTTGTTACTTATAGAGCAACATTGTGATAACGCTTTAAATTTCGTAGGTGTGCATGTTCGATACGGACTTGATCAGTTTTTAATTGTTGCTATTCTTTAAGTGACCGTGTGCTACAAAGGATCTTAATCACGCCTTCTTGTTTATTTTGCTGATTCAACATAAAGATTTTTTTCTCCATTTTATCATTTTTCGTATTGAATCATAATTTTAAAATTAGAGCGATAGAAATTAAAACGACTGGTGTGTAAGAACCATTTGATTTTAAATATTTATCGTTCGAATTTTAAAAATACTGATTATAAGCATCGCTATTTTTATTTTCGAACGTAACTTTCGAGCGCTTGAAACTCGAAAATCACTCCGAAAATCTTTCGTATCTTGCATGCCTCAGTAGTAGTGTTAATCTTATATCATCTTAAAAGTATGTATATTCGGGAAACATGTTAAAATAAGACATTAAAAAAAAAAACTTTGGATTGCATTGACATCGAAATTAAATACGCAGTGCAATTTTTAATCCGATCTAAACCTAGAAGTGTGTCAAACTTACAAAACATCTACTAATACTTCTCAAAAAGACATAAGTACTAGCGAACTCACAAGTGAAGTTAAAGCTTGTAAAACTGCGAAAAACGTTCTACTTATATCTACTAGGCCCTTTGACTATAAAAGTTATTTACAGGGAGAAGATAAAAATGTCATGCCAAAATACAACTTAATACTACTGTGAAATGTGACAAAATGAAACTACTTATATTTATTATATTTCTGCTTGTGAACAATACAAGTGAAATAAGAATACGAGTAATAAGAAAGAGTGATAAGAAAATACCTCGACTGGATTGGGAAAACTATAAGTTTCAAGGTAAATTTCTGCAAATCCAACCAAGCCCATATTTTAGCAAATCAAAATGCCTGAAACGATCAGTATTTTATAAATAAGAACGTTTATTTCAGACTTTGTAAAGTTTAACATGATAAAAACGACAATATACCTATTACCGTCATCGGTGACTATACTCTGTTTGTTTAGGCAGTTCACTGAATGTAAACAAAGTGACCCACGTGACTCAGCTAACCAGCCAACCCAGTAATTTTTTTCTATGATATGTTTTTTATTGGGTGATTAGCTGACAAATTTGGCTTTGTTTACATTTATTGAACTACCTAAACGAATGGAGTATATGATTGAATCTCCTAGCGTCATCTCTTGGTAAATTACGTACTTATTCGTTAGTCACAGTTAGCCATATTATACTAACTGGCGTAAAATTGCTTATTGATAATTTGTGATATAACAGTACTAGAATTATACCGGTAAATTACTCGTAACCCATAAATTTTGGTTTGTCATCATTTTGAAATTGAGCTGTATTTAAAAGTAAAACAGTATTATTGTCAGAAATTAAGTTGTTGAATCGAAAACAGTCGACATACTTAAATGTTGAGGGTTTATATTCATTATTTTTATATATTTTTTTCCTTTTTCCAGGCTGTGGCATAGCAGTGGGCAAGCAGACAGCACAACGTCGCATCGTGGGCGGAGATGACGCAGGCTTCGGCACGTTTCCCTGGCAAGCTTACATCAGGATCGGGTCCTCCAGGTTGTTGCTCTTATTACCGAGGGATAAAGTCTAGCATTGCAGACATGCCAGGCTAGTTGGCCTTTTCAATGGCCTAAGTTTCAGGCGGCGTTTCTTCTCAGCACATATCATCTTTCGAAGCACTGGTAGATTCAGACATATAAAAGGGCCCGTATGGCCTACCTGCCAAATAAATATTTTCAATTTCAATAAAAATGAGGGAAATAACTACTGGCGGTTAAGAAGTCATAACGTCATTTGTTGCCATTTTTATAAAGTTTGAACTCTTTGTTCGCATCAAAGTATGCCTTAGCTTTGGTAAGAGTGTGAAAAGGGCGGCAAATCTATTGCTATTTCAGACTCATCACTAGCTGAGGCAGGAACTAATATACAGTTTATCGCTAGATGGTGCATTGTAATAACTAGATAGAACAACAAATTGTTGCAGAGCGAATTCTTTCTCTCGTTCTTACATATGGCTTTGTCCCTCGCGCTGGCTAACTTTGAGTTAAAAGCACTGGCGATATCCAGAGTTCTACTATTCAACTATAACTCCATATTATTGAGTCCATCTCGATTTACACTATCCATTTTTTGCCCTGTTCATAGTCATATTACGATCTATTTTGAATTGCGGTATTTATTTCGTTACTTTGAACAGGGTATGTATCATAATTGTAAAAACAAATACGTAATTAACTAACGCTCACATAACAATTTGTATAAATTAAATTTAAATATCACATTAACAAGAAACTAAAGTAATAGAGTTAATATCACAAGTAGGTTAAAATAATTATGATGCATAGATTTCACGCTATGATACTCATAATGTAAATGGTTTCGTTGTTTTGTTAGGTAACTAAAAGATGGCGTTAGTAGTGTTGCATCACGATCACTTGCTCATGATTGGACAGTAATTAACGGTCGTGATTGGCTAAAAAGTTTGTACTAGTATTATATTTTAGAATTAGCAATTTATGACCTACTTTTGATCTTAGCTCCACAATTTTAACAGCAATGACATGTAATTACATGTCATGGGTCACTGTACACCTACACTGCTTTGCTTTATAATTTGTGTAAAAATAGACACATTGAGAAATAAGACTACTAATACACTTATATATAATAATATAAAAAGATTAAAAAGTAATAATTTAGCGAAGTAGGTAGAACGCTTGAGAAAATATCAAATTTGAATTTGAAAATTGTACGTCGAAAAATCTGATTTACATACATACGTATCACATAATTATTACCTACGTTTGCATACATACATATAAGGTGTTCAACGCAATTCTTGTTTTACTTGAAACACCATCAAATTATTTTTTATTGGCAACACTTTTACCAAAAAAAGTTGCAAAACAATTACTAGGCGATTATGTCACTTTGAAGCATAATTTTAATATAATAAAACTCTATAATTAGTACTCTATAGTTAGTATGCACAGGTCAGGTGTTCAGTGGCATAACAATAGAGGCTGGCAAAATGCCACGAGCCCCCGACCCAAGAGGGCCCCGGCCCAAGAGGCCGTGAGCTCAAAAATATAGTACAGATGTAGTGCATTATTAGTTTCCATCGTGTTTTATCGGAAAAGTTCGTATTTATCGTGCTCTCTCAATTAGCTTCAGCAGGCCCCTAATTCTCGATGCATTCGAGATAATCTCACAATCGAGATTAAGCGTCAGTACATACAGTCATTTGACACAACTGTATGAATCTGACGTTTAATCTCGCAATCGACATTATCTAGAATGCGTCCAGAATTGGGGGCCAGTACCCATTATACCATGCTGTCATTTTTCATTTTGACATTTGACACAAAAAAATAAAGTTTTATCTTAATGAATATAAAGATGTCACTCATTTAATACAGTAATTCATTGACACTTCGGATCCCGTCGTCTTCCGATTGAGATCCGAGTTTTACCGATGGAAACATATTATTCACTGTATCTGTACAACGTGACGATTTTTACTGATAGGGCCCCATCAAAAGAATTTGCCACGGGCCCTAGATAGTATAGTTACGCCACTGCAGGTGTTATAATTTTCCGGTTTCCTAATAATTTTTAAAAGGTTTTGGTATATGTATTACTAATACTAATACGTGAATTAATCCATTATATTTCAGATGCAACATGCTTATGTCCATTTTCGAGCTAATCGGGTGGAAGCAGTGTTGGATTGAGAGGTAAATGTGCGAAAGAGGTAGCATGACGTGGTAGGAAACGGTAGAAATGGGAGTCGTAGTAGAATTTATAGAGCGCCCATTAAAGATGAATTCATTAATGGTGTGTTTGAATTGATTAAAAAAGAGATTGTTAGAGAATGATAATTAATAGTTTAGCATGTGACTGATTTTAAATATTAATTGAAATTCAAATAATAATTTGAAATAGCTATCAGGCTGAAATTGAGATTTTTATTCCAGTTTAGTAAAATGCATGGGCATGATTATTTAAAAAATAAAAAATTCGTGAAAATAACTTACTTTCCTTTTCAATGTTCTGTGTAAAATATTTCTGTAAGATTTTTAAGTAATAATACAGTTCTTTTTAACGGAAATTATATTATAAATTATTCCTTTTTATTTCTTCAGTAGTAAATAGTGGACAGTTTCTATCTTAGATTATATTTTATTATTTCTTGTACTTTTTCGCACATTACTCTTCTCGGTTTCTTATATGATGTATGATAACATAGTTTTAGTGTGAAATAACAACTAACACTAACAAATAACATTATTTTAATATTTCTAAGGTAAGTGAGTTTATTTTGCTTAGCCCATCACATAATTACATTAGAGGGGAGACTAGCAAATATTTTTCGTACAAACACAAAAAAAAAAAATCAGCAACAATTTGTGTTTTTAGGATGTACATACTCTTATTAGCTTATCAAAAACTATTTACAATACAATAGGTACAATACAAATACTCATTTTTGAACATTACATAAAACATATTGGAAAAAAGGAAAGAAATAAGTTACAAGGTACACAACAGGCGGTCTTATCGCTAAGTAGCGATCTCTTCCAGACAACCTTTAAAAGAAGCGACGGCATAAGAGAAGCTTACAACATTGATCCTACAAATTAATTTATTAATCAGGGTACTTCCTGATTTTATAACAGTAAAAATAACGATGCCTAAAAACACGATCCATCATAACCATAGGAAAGACAAGACAATAACTCACATTATCCAATTTGGTGGCGCAAATGTTGCGTACGCGCATTATATGAGTTTTCTATAGGAATTAGAACGTATTGCAGCGCAGGAAACTATTGCAGATGGCTGACAAGATGTACACAGTCTTTCATACAAACGACCTTCTTTGGTGTTGAAATTTAATTTAACTACCGTCCTAATGCTTTTTGCCTTTTTTGTTAATTCAGAATTCACAGCATATTATAAGTTTGAGTCTGTACTTCAGTGTTGGCTGTTAAGTGTGATGTTATATTTGAATCTAAATATGGATTAAACATACATACATACAAATACATATATCATGCGTGTTTCATAAAGGGGTAGGCAGAGACCACGGATTTCCACCTGCTACGATCCTGACAGACACCTTCTACTCTACTACTCTCATTAAGTTCTTCATGCACGCTCGCCGGTTTAGGGTACTCTTGACCTGGCCTATCTTAAGAGCGTCCTCTATCTGGTTTTGGTACGATCCTAGGTCTTCCCCTTCCAACCCTTCCATGCACACTCGCCTAATAAATCTGCTCCGTTAGTCTTTCGTTCATCCTCTCCACATGTCCATCCCATCTAAGCATATCTTTCTCAATTCTCACGACTATATCTTCTTCCACACCACATCGTTCTCTTATCACGCTATTCCTTATCCTGTCACTCATAGAAACACCACACATACTTCGCAAAGCTCGCATCTCCACTGCATTGATTCTAATTTCATGTTTCTTCTGCCATACCCAACATTCACTTCCATACATTACTGATCATCCCATACATATAGGTGTTAGAACAGGCAGAATTTAGTTAATATCCTCGATTTTAATTAGAAGCCAATTCAAACTTGACAGCCACGCAGATCGATTCGACGCAAAAACATCGACATTAACCACATCACTATTAAATAACATCGATACCTGGCAACACTTTCATTTGTCAATTTAGTTTGCCGAATTATGAATTCTAGTTAAGTGACGATTACATATGTCAATCTACCACATTAAATAATAATCTATAATTTGTAAAATAAAAAAACCGACTTCAAATAGCCTTTCAAAAGTACCTAAGTTTTTTTGTTCACATTTTATTTATTATCCTGTGATTTAACGACACACATTTACTACATAAGTAACAATAGCATAATGCCAATTGCTCATCTCCATTTACAAACTGTTGCTATCCACGGTGCAAAGATGTCAATCGTTGAGGAGTTCTCCTGATTCTTCAATTTTACTATATAATGTTTCATGGACATAAGTTGCTTCAGAACTTTATACAGCAATTTAATCGCCAACCGTGAAATACTCAACATTTAGGAGTTCTGGTGATCATCTATGGTCTTCATCAACAGTTCCACTTCACCAAATAATGCTTTTAGAACGTAACTGCTTGAGTTATTACAGAAAGTACTAAAATTGCTCTATGCTTGCCTATAATATTTGAAGAGTTCCATCGATTCCTCATAGATCCTCTGATCATAACTCGACTTTGATGACAACCGGACCAAACTGGAGGTATACTCTACCGATTAAAAAAAGAATTTTCAAAATCGGTTTATTAATGACGGAGTTCTGAAGTAACAAACATAAAAAAAAATATAACCGAATTGAGAACCTCCTCCTTTTTTTTTTGAAGTCGGTTAAAAAGTAACTATGGCTCTTTGAGTAATTATGTACACTAGAGTAGACGCGTCAACTTGATTTTTTGTAAAGCCTGTTGAGGCCAAATGGCACAAACGCCTATAAGAAAACGATCACCGCCGGACGCGGCGCGCGTGCCCGCTCCGTCATCAAGTGCTCGCTGTCATTTGTTTGAGATGTATGTTCTAGTGTAACGTAATACTTCAATGGTATGGCTATTAATATTGCATGTCAATGGGTCCAATTCGAAACGGTGTCCGCTAAATTTAAGGTTGCCTAAATTTAAAATAAGAAACGTCAAACTCGATTTTGTATAGCTCCAAGGTTCAAAATCGAGTCGAACGTTTCTTATTTCAAATTTAGCGACTTCTAAATTTAGCGAAAACACTTTCGAATTGGCCCCAGTGAGTAATTAATCTTCGCCTAAAGATACGGGCTGAAAGGGCATAGTTACATAACTCTACATGTAGGTAACACAACTATCACTTGTGTTGAGTTGAACGAGAGATGACATATTTGCGTAAATATAATTGTGTAATACGTTCTTAGATATTTTTAAAGGGAAAATATATCCTCCACTGACACAATAGGTATACCTATATTAATATTCATGAATAATTCACATGCAAGATTCTCTCATACGTATTAGCTGCATACATACACACATAGAGCTGAATCCTGAAAATGTGACAATCGAATAAAATTTACCGTTCTACCCTGCTTCTTCCTCACCCCGTCATTCCGCCCAGCAAAGACCTCTAGCTGAGTCGCATGTTATGTCAGCATGTGTCACTTCAAATAAGTTTACCATTTCTCTACCCTGCTTCTTCGTTACCCCGCCTCATTCCATCAAAGACCTCTAAGTTGAGTCGCATGTTGCAGCAAGCATGGCCGAGAATCCTCGCTACGTAGCCACTTGTGTTTAACCTGTTCCTTCACGTTCACAGATGCGGCGGCTCCCTAATATCCCGGCGCCACGTAGTCACGGCGGGACACTGTGTGGCGCGCGCCCAGCCGCGCCACGTCCGCGTGACCTTGGGCGACTACGTAATCAACTCGGCCGCGGAACCGCTGCCAGCTTACACGTTCGGCGTGCGAGGGATCAAAGTGCACCCGCTGTTCAAGTTCACACCGCAAGCGGATCGGTTCGACGTGGCGGTGCTTACGTTGGACCGGAATGTCCATTACATGCCGCATATTGGTGAGTAGGTTATTTTGCCACTTGAAAACATAGAAATGCATACAGTGAATTCATCCATACTTATCTTAGTTGGTAAACAAGTTTCTAACCTCAAAATGCAATTTTTTTTATTGAAATAGCTGTTTCCTTCCAAATAAAGGAACGGGAGACATTATTTTAGACGTCACTTTGCCAATCTTTAGCCTAGGTTTGCTTTATTTAGGATAAAAAGCTGTTTCACCCAAAAATGACATATTTTGAGGTTAGAAATTTGTTTACCAAATAAGACAAGTATGGATGAATCCATCTTAGTAAGGAACTGCCTGACGCGATTTTCGCGATGCTCTCTTTTTTGGTGCGAAAACGCGAATTTGACACGATCACTTTGCCAATAAATATTGCCGACATCACAGTTCTTATTAAGTAAATTGAGGAACCCACACGGTGGACTGACGACCTGGTGAAAATTGCGGATCTCCGCTGGATGCGAGCAGCACAGAATCGGTCGTTGTGAAGATCATTGGGGGAGGCCTATGTCCAGCAGTGGACGTCTTTCGGCTGAAATGATGATGATGATGAAATTGAGGAAAGGTCTATTATTACTCGATTCCTGCGTTTAGTTTATTGTATAACCAAACAGCGTAGCTATGTGTGTCCGACCCCTTATCGCAAATCGTGCTCAAACTGAGATGTCCGTTCGCTGGCGAAAAATTAAAGAAGTTAAAATGGTATGGTTGTTAAAACGAAACGCAACGTTTCTGGGGGGACTGTAAGGAGCGGAAGGGGGCAGGCTCTGAGGATTCGAAGGTCAACGGGGTGACTGCGGCACATAGCGGACGACAACTGTCGTCATAGATTTGTATCAGGAAAAATACAATGGTCAATTGGTAAAAAGAAAAGTTTTCCATGCCTCCGGTGACCATAGGGCTGGTTCATTCCTCGGCCAACGTATAGGCATAGCTATACAACGAGGGAACGCAGCCAGCCTTTTGGGCACCTTGCCCAGTGGCAGTGATTTAGGGGCTATTCTTTGATAGGACTAGTTTAGTATACGGTTAGTAGGTTTTTTAAATATTTCATTGTTTTCTTAAGTTGAATAAAAAACCGGACAAGTGCGAGTTGAAATCGCGTGGAGAGGGTTCCGTTCCATATATGATTATCTGAAATTTCCTGTTATTTTATATATACATACATAGCATCACGCCCGAAATCCCTAATGGGGTGGGCAGAGCCACAAGACTACTTGTGGCCACGTTCGATTAATTAGTCCTAAGATGGTATGATGAACCGTATGGTGACAGGTGATCAGCCCATCGCCCATACAGATAGTCCACCATGTTGGAGAGGACCCGTCCCTTAGTCGACTTTTACGACATGCCAGGATGATAAGCATCTGCACGCATTCTATGCTATTTCTTCACTCCCAGTGCAGCAGAGGAGTATTTTATATATAGACTTCTTATAGGTTTTCCTGTAATCTGATAAAGAACTATTTTATGTATTTTTTTTAAAAATTGTAGTCCCAGTAGTTTCGGACATTAGGGGGGGGGGGGGGGGGGTTCATTGATCATTTTCTGCTTATTTTCCTAAACAACTTCCAAACTATTTACCTCAAAATTCCAAAAAAAACCCCACATTAATTCCTTTCATTTGATATGTCACAAGATTATAGTTTGCATAACTTTTTTTTTAATTTACTTTTTTTATTTTTTATTTATTTATTAAGGACCACCAGTGGTTGATACAATAACACATGGATTGTACATAAAACACCATAGGGGTAATAAGCTAAGTGTCCAACCTATTAAGGTGACCACAGGATGCTCTGATATTATCATGACACAGTATTAGGTATAGCTAATTGTTAGATCTTGAAAACTTATATATAGTGTTAGTATTATACGGTAATACAATTCAAGTTGTTCAATTTCAATTATTCAAATATTCAATTTAACAGTTTACACTTTTTAATTATTTTCCAATTA
Organism: Tortricodes alternella; assembly: GCA_947859335.1. NCBI lineage: Eukaryota > Metazoa > Arthropoda > Insecta > Lepidoptera > Tortricidae > Tortricodes > Tortricodes alternella. Next base: position 4,967,034 of record OX401968.1, on the reverse strand, counting down.
ACTTACTCTTAAATGTAGCAAAAGCTAGCTTATGTGTACCAAATTTCAACTCAATCGGTTCAGTAGTTCCTGGACCAAATTTTGAGGTACGGAACCCTAAAAAAGGTCAATTTCATAAATATATATGTTTTCTCGACTGCTATTTAAAACCTGCCCTCTCTTTCCAGCCCCGATATGCTTGCCAGAGCGCGGCAGCGACTTCCTCGGGCAGTACGGCTGGGCGGCGGGCTGGGGCGCGCTGAGCCCCGGCTCGCGGCTGCGCCCGCGCACGCTGCAGGCGGTCGACGTGCCCGTGCTCGACAACCGGGTGTGCGAGCGGTGGCACCGCGCTAACGGTACGTGTTAAGAGCATTCGTCCCTTTCGCACCCGCGTATTAGTAAAAAAGCGGCCAAGTGCGAGTCGGACTCGCCCATGAAGGGTTCCGTGATTTATGACGTATTAAAAAAACTACTACTAGATCTCGTTCAAACCAATTTTCAGTGGAAGTTTACATGGTAATGTACATCTCTTCTTCTTCTTTGCCTTTTTTCCCATTATTTGGGGTCGGCTCTCCTCGTTCTGATGCGTCAGGACAGCCTGTCCTGGGTTGTCTTTTCTGTTAGTTGGGTTCGTTCCAAGTCGCGGGATACTGTAGACCACCATGTGGCTTGGGGCCTTCCTCTTGCCTTTCTTGAGTTCGGTAGTGCCAGCGCTTTTCGAACCACGTGGTTTTCAGGGCGTCTCATCACGTGGCCGTACCAACGGAGCCTACCTTCTGTTAGTTTGTCTGTTATGGTCGCAACTTTGTAACTGCCTCTGATGTGTTCATTTCGCACCTTGTCGAGTCTTGTTACGCCTGCTGCCCATCTCAACATTTTCATTTCTGCCACATGTAATTTTTGTTCATGTGCCTTTTTTATGGCCCAGCATTCGGCAGCGTGCATCAATGCGGGTCCCACCGCTGTTTTGTAGACTTTGCCTTTAACTTTGATAGGCATTGTTTTGTCACATAGGACTCCCGAGAGAGCCCTCCATCTTTGCCAGGCAGCGTTGACTCTGTAGTTGACGTCGGTATCGATGTTACCATCAGCTGTCAGCATCGCTCCAAGATACTTGAACTGGGATAACTTTGGAAGTGGATCCCCCTCGATATATATCGTGTTTGGGATGGTGATATCACCGCTAAAGTTGCATTCCAGATGTTCGGTCTTACTTCTGCTGATACGATACGGTAATGTACATCATATATTTTTTTAGTTTTATCATTCTCTTATTTTAGAAGTCACATTTTACCACTTTGGAAGTGTCTCTCGCGCAAACTTAAAAAAAAAAATGGTGTTAGAAACCTTAATATCATTTTTGAAGACCTATCCATAGATAACCCACACGTATGGGTTTGATGAAAAAAATAATTGAGTTTCAGTTCTAAGTATGGGGAACCCCCAATATTTATGTTTTTTTTTTTCTATTTTTGTTTGAAAATCTTAATGCGGTTCACAGAATACATCTACTTACCAAGTTTCAACAGCATAGTTCTTATAGTTTTGGAAAAAAGTAGCTGTGACATTCGGACGGACAAACAGACAGACAGACGGACAAACAAGTGATCCTATAAGGGTTCCTTTTTTCCTTTTGAAGTGGGAACCCTAAAAAGGATAGTTGCTTTACGTGCATGATAAAAGCTAGTGTGGCTGTCCTGAGACTTTTTTGAACACACTAGATTTTACGATACCTTGACTAGACGCTATGGTTGTCTGACCTACCATAGTTTCAAACACAACATCCTGTCAGACTGCCTGCCAGGTACAGAAATACGGGACCTAGCAGACTTGTCATTTCTGTCACTGTCGTTTGTTTTGTCACTTTTTTAGACGAATTAAAGCGATATAAAAACACAACACTAAACGCTAAACACAAAAGCATTAATATAAATATAAATCATAATAAGCACTTATTGCAACCTAGTTTGTTATATATTTTTATTTACGTTTGTTGTTGAAGCGAACGCAATGTATGCTGCCTAGCTAAACCAGTCCATGGGTCCACTGAAAACATGGCTCCACCGTCATATACCCCCAATAGGTGGTACGACACACAGCTGAGTGGATACCATTTTCGCAGCAACATGTAACTTTTATTTAGATCACAAATATTGTTAGATTTAAGTTCACGAAATGTAAAACATCTACATTTAGCGAAATAAATATTTTATCTACACCCATATCATAAAACCTCCATTGGTTAATCAAATACCATAGGAAATGACCACCATTTTGACAACCAATTAGGAAAAACCAGTGCTGCGATGAAGAAATAACATGACTTCTTTATCGTTTTTAGTAAAGAAATGAGATTAAATTTGGAACAGCTGTCAAACTCAAGTGGGTCTCTATTCTAGTATCCATAGATATTAAAACAGTTATTGATACGAAACGTCAATTCAGTATGTTTTTTTAATATAAACTGCACAATATTTGATCTCGAGTGACGTGAGAATAGAGACTTCATCCGTTTGTCTATGATTTAAAAAAAAAATGGTGTTGACGGACGGCCGCCATTATGTTGACGTATTGCTGAACGAAAGTAGAATTTTGTTGAATTGAATAGAAAAAGTTGTTTGTAATTTACATTTTAGTTGAAAATATGAATAGTAAGTAGTCTTCTCGGAGTGTGTGTGATGTGAAAATGCGCCGGATATCGGAAATATGCAGCCACGATTGCAACAAATAACTTGTTGCCAGAAAATATTGTTTCTGAACCCATCATGGAGGATTTATAATATGTGTGTAGATAAAGTTATGTATGCAACTCTGCATAATTTGGCCTTAAAACACACGTGCGATCTTATTATGAAACTCGCTAAAAGCTCGTTTCATAAAACCGCACTAGTGTTTTAAGGCCTATCATTATGCAACCGTTGCATAAACTACTATTCTATTTCTATTTCTATTTCTATATTGCTATCACATATCACTTAGTCAATTCTGTAACAATTGCCCGACATCCTATACCTAAATACATACTTACGCCATAGATTCTAAATATTATGTGTATGGTATCCACCTTTATATTGAAATCTCTCTCAAATCTATGGAATCTGCAGCTTTCAGCTTTTAATCAAATATCATCTCTATTTCCAGGTATTAACGTCGTAATTTACCCGGAAATGCTGTGTGCGGGCTACAGAGGTGGCGGCAAAGACAGCTGCCAAGGTGACAGCGGCGGCCCTCTCATGCTAGAAAGAGCTGGCAGATGGTACCTCATAGGGGTCGTATCAGCTGGCTACTCCTGCGCAAGTCGTGGCCAGCCAGGGATCTACCACAGGGTTGCCCACACCGTGGACTGGATCAGCCACGCGACAACCCTATCGTGATTCTTACAACGAATTTTCCCAGTGATTTTCAAAATTTGTTACGTAAGTGATAAAGACTGTTGCGTGAGGTGGCTGTCGCAAAGTTCTGTATTATATGCATTCATATAAGATAGAACTTTGGACAGAGCTGTTTTCTTGACGCTATTCCTAAGGAAAGGACTGTACTTTTGGTTTGACGAATGCTACTATGGTTTCTCGTTTAAATTGTAATCTCACACAAAACTCGCTTTCCTTGTCAAAATTGGTGTACGTGCATTGAAATAGAATTCGAGTCACCTGCAGTGTGACTGCCAGTACCCAGTGCCAACTACTTTCGTATTTTCAAATTCTTCCTGCCTTTTGAATTTAACTGTTCGGCACGAACTCGAAATTATTATGTTACCTGAAAGAGGAAATTACGTGTCTTTTATAGGCGAGATACAGGGTAAATTAATAAAAGAATAATGATGTAGATTTTAAAACGACGAAAAGGAAGACAAGAGCCGAACTGACTCTCACTAACATGTAACTGTTCTTATATTTTTGATCAAATAACTCGTTTATAAATAATATTAAGTGAGAAAAAAAGAGGTGACAATTCTGAGTCAATAGTAACCCTTTTTCGTTCACTGTTAAAGATTTTATTCCCAAAGTGGGAGAGAGAAAAAAACTGTGGTTTTTGTATCAATAATAATGGCATACCAATAGTATAACGTATTATAAAAAATACCATACACAAACTATTAGGCTTTTAGAAAATGTGATAGAATCTTTCTAGCAATACTCGGAAAAATTGCAATATTAAAAATGGTATACCTAATTCATAAGTGCCTATAATAGCAGTATGTAAATAAACGTAGATGTACATATAATTACCATTAAAATCGCGTGTAAATATTTAAATTTAATAATTAATAACAAAAGAACGCTTTAAATAAATTATTGTGGAAGCTTCTATTTATTTTCCAATTAGGAATTTCATTTAATTTTCAATTTTATTTTAAGTTCACCATTTCTTGAAATTACTTCTAAGTTTATGGACATGTTTTGTAATGCACTATTTAAGAAAATTAAGTTAATAAAGTGTATTTATTGTTAATTTAATTATATCTTTCATTCCTTAAAATTCTTCTAATAATTTTAAATCTATAAATGGCGAGACTGAAATTTCGCGCTCCGATTGGTGGACTACCAGCCAATAGGGATGCGGTGCGTGTGCACTAGACGCGCAAGGAGCTTGCGAAGAGGTTGATAGTAGCGCTCAAGTGCTGAAGCAGAGATAACGTCTGTACCGATCGTTGCTTGGAGTATTTCGCGCCAATGCTGGGAATGGCCCCTCGACATGAGGTCTCTGAAATAAATTTTATTAAGTTAATACTTAAATGAATAATCACACACGAAGATGCACAATCGCAAATCCCAAGTCAAATACTGGTATGGGATAGTCTTGAGTACCTGTTTGACTCTGGCGGGAATCAAACCCGTTCGAAAGCTTGAGGTTAAAAGTTCAGTCCAAGGAACCACTAAGTCAACCGGTCAAATATTGGGGACCATTGGACATGGGCTTAAATTTAGGGAGGTACCTAAATTAAAATCTTACTTCAACAGTTTCCCAGCTGACCTGGAGCCGTATATATCGCATCTATTCATAGTTATACTGTCTGGCAATTCCTCTTTAACCCCAAGGCGACCAAATACAGAAGCCTTGCAGAGGCTTTCGAAGAGCTGGTGCTGCAAGAAACTGCTAAGAAAGTACCTGGAATCATTTAACATAACATAGAGTGGAGAATGAGGCAAGATATTTTACGGAGATGCGCTTGTACTAATACAGCCTGATAGAATGGCAACATAAACATTTCCGATAATGTCAAAATGTATCCGTTAGGACCTCACAGTCTAAGATTACTATACTGCGTTGAAGTTCCGTGTGATGTCACGTCTTGGCACACTTTTGACCATATAGTGACGTCATGAGCCCCCACTTCCGAACTTTGATGCGCGTTATCTTTCAATTTGGATTGATTTGATAAAGCAAACAATAAGTGTTCAATATTTTTTGATAATCTTACTGACGGACTAGTAGAATTATATTTTTTTTACCCAGGAAACATCCCTATTCAGACAAAAGAACTTTACTATAACTGAATACACTGAAGTAGATGCAAATTCTTTTTGTAGAGAGCCTCGTTAACAAAATATAATATGAAGTTACCTAATGAACGGTGTATTATCTGGTACATGATATTTAGCACCAACATCGAAGTTATCTTCATCCCTTAATTCTGGAGGGGCTATCCCTTGTAACTCCAAAGCCAAATTCCAAAATTCAGCATTTAAAGAATCCTTCGACATTCCTCCTTCGAAATATTTCCATCTGTATTCGTCAATGACAAGCGAAAATGGAATCTGAGGCAGTTTGTTTAAGGCTTGTTTTAAAAGTAAGATATCATTTGCAGTTATATCTTCATTCAGGGAGTTCTGTCTCTTTGATGAAGCCGTATGTATACCTTTAATGTTTTCGATAAATTCATTGTTCACGTCATTCACATTAAATTTATCAGAAGAGATTGGGCTCTGGTCTCCTAACATTAAGCCTTCTTTTCCATTGTTAAATGTCATGGATGCTTGTGAGTTTTCTGAGTAAAGAACAGAGTCATTAATGAGTCCAAGCCGGTATAAATGATGTGGTGTCAATACACCATACATGATAGTGTCTCCTATAGTTTCATGTAAAGCTGAGTTAGCTTGCTGAAAAAAAGGTAATTAAGTGCACTCTTATAAAATAATTGTAGATAATAAAATAGCGTACGAAATTTAATAAAATTAGGTACCCTTTGGATAAGGTAATATATAAAACTAGCGGGGCCTCACAGCTTTGCCTGCGGTAATTTCCATAAAACTTTGAACTCTCTTTTCATTCCATCAGAGGTTGCATTACAAAAAATCATTGCGCGCCAATATTATGGGACCTACTTGCAAAATTCCACGTTTTTTAGGGTTCCGTACATCAAAAGGAAAAAAGGAACCCTTATAGGATCACTCGTGTGTCTGTCTGTCTGTCTATCACAGCCAATTTGCTCCGAAACTACTGGACCGATTGAGTTGAAATTTGGTATTCTTAAGGTAAGTTGGTGACCGCAACACGGACGCTTGACGTAAATATATGAATTTTAAACATAGGGGCCACTTTTTGGGGGTAAACTAGAAAATTTAACGTGTGACCTATCAAATGAAAGGGCTTATTGTGAGGATCTTAAATATATTTTCTTTTGAATTTTAAATAAAACAGTTTAAAAGTTATTCAGGAAAATAGGCGGAAAATGACCATTCCCCCCCTATTTCCGAAACTACTGGGGCTAACATTTTGAAAAAAATACAGAAATCTATTTTCTTCTTTGCCTATAGATTACAGGAAAACCTATAAGAAGTCTATGGTATATAAAGTAACCTAGTAAATTTCAGATAATCATGTACGGAACGGAACCCTCTCCACGCGAGTTTAACTCGCACTTGTCCGGTTTTTAGGGTTCCGTACCTCAAAAGGAAAAAGTAACCCTTATAGGATCACTCGTGTGTCTGTCTGTCTGTCTGTCTGTCTGTCTGTCTGTCTGTCTGTCTGTCCGTCTCTCACAGCCAATTTGCTCCGAAACTACGGGACCGATTTAGTTGAAATTTGGTATTCATATGTAAGTTGGTGACCGCAACACGGACGCGTGACGTAAATATATGAATTTTAAACATAGGGGCCACTTTTGGGGGTAAATTAGAAAATTAAAAAAAAAGTTATGCCACCTATATCGTGTGACATATCAAATGAAAGGGCTTATTGTGAGGATCTTAAATATATATTTTTTTTGAATTTTAAATAAAATAGTTTAGAAGTTATTCAGGAAAATAGGCGGAAAATGACCATTCCCCCCCCCCCCCTTATTTCCGAAACTACTGGGGCTACAATTTTGAAAAAAAATCAAAAAATAGATCTTTGCCTATAGATTACGGGAAAACCTATAAGAAGTCTATGGTATTTAAGGTAACCTAGTAAATTTCAGATAATCATGTACGGAACGGAACCCTCTCCACGCGAGTTTAACTCGCGCTTGTCCGGTTTTTAAGTTATAGTATAGGTAGATATATTTAAAATATTTTACCCTAAATATACCAGGTTGTTTCTCATAAGCCATATAATATTGTATGTGCCCCATTTCGTGATGTAAGACATACAAGTCTTCAGCTGATATTCCTGAGCAGTACAATAACCTAAAACCAAAGAAAATATTTACTAGACATATTATTATGTAAGTAGACGACTCTAAAACAACTTCAGAAAATATAAATTTCCAAATAAACTTATAAACTGGCAATACCGGTAGTCGCCATTTTGAAACATGTCCGCCGCGGTGCCATGACACCGTGTGTCAATATTTTGCCGCGCAAATAAGGATTCCCGCCAAAATGTATCTGTCATGGATGGCATGCCTAGAGATTGGTAGAAGTCTTCAGCGTATTTTACCTTAAAATTATCAATAAATGTTCAATGTAGTGGTTAGTTTAAAGAAATTGCATTAATAAAAATATTATTCCTAGCTATTTCATCATCATTTCAGCCGAAAGACGAACACTTGCTATGTACTTCAATTATTTAAAGTTATTTTTAATTAAAAGTAGTAGTTACGTTTTTTAGTCCAGTAGATAGAATCCTAATTGTTTAGATACTTTGACTTTATAAACCTTAACATTCTCTTAGATATAGCTTACTCACCATCTTCAAGGTGGTCCAGTTAAAGTTCTTAATTGTCCTGTCGAGATCTATGGTTTTTGGTACAATTAGATCAGCGATTGACTCCCAGTTTTGAGACCATAAATTACCTGAGTATGTGAAAAATATAAATTAACTTACTATTACAATTGAAAGAGAGTGTATTATAAATCTTATATAAATAGTATTTTATGGACTTAAAAGATTATAACGATACATTACCAAGTAAGTGAGCAGGTATAGCCCCTCGCTCTGGTACCACATCACCGTAAGTTTTTCTTAGAAAGAATCTGACCACACCATGAAGCAAGGAATATAGAGGTTTTATCTGGTTATACAAACGAGGGCATAGTGTGCGTAAATTTGGTATCTCCAGCTCGTCTCGCCATGCTGCGCCGATGTCTGTGTAACCTGTAGATGAGGATGAATCCAAAAGTTTGTTTTGTGATAGAATAGATAGTATGTGCCAGTCAACAAGTTCAGATGCTTAGAATAGGAAAAAGGCGAGCCTGGGTTTTCATTCAGGATTGTCGTTTAAGTAGCATGTGGATTGGCTCTGATCATTAATATAGTCTGAATCGCAATTGAGAATAATTTGTACATCAAAAGGAATAAATCAAATGCCTCTTTAGCATTCTGGCTTCAACGGCTAAAAAAATGTTTGTTTCATAAGTGAACTTTATAGACTGGCTCTGTCTTTTAAGTTAACAATACAAATAGAAACTAACCATTCCGTCTAGCCGCTCTATTTTCTATTTTAACCAATTTCCTATAAGGCTCCTTCATTGGAGGTCCAACTTTCTTCCTCCACACCAACCACAACCACCTTAGCACTTCTTCATTCCTAGAAAACTTCATCATATCTTCAAAATTTGATTCTCCTTTTAAACATATTGGCGATTCCATGTTTTTCTCCTCAGCTGCCAACTTGGCTGCTATTGGTACTTCATCAGTTTTTAATTTTAATACGCGTTTGACAATTGAAATGTATTTCAAGATGGTGTCTTCTGTTGCTTTCAAATAGTTATCATGTGAATCTTTGTCATAAGGAATGCATACTTCGGCGTCTGTGTAAATAGACTGTAGCTCTTCGTATAATGCGCTGGTTATTCTGTAATGAGAATTAAAAAATAAAAACTGGTTCAAATTTAGGTGTTAAAATGGGTCTATAGTCAAGTAAATAGCATTTTGACATTAGCACTGGCTCACGATTTGAGTTTCTATCAATTTTATTTTAAATTTTTAGACTAGGCAAATTTAAATCTTTGGTCGTTTAGCAAGAGGTTTTTAATACGATAAAATGGAAAAAGAAATCGTAGAAACGAAATACTCGCCAGCGACAATTAAGTGCGAATAACATTACCTGGCTTCATCAAACGTAAACTTCGGTCCCCGACACATCAAATACGTCATACGACTTTGAGTTCCATTGAGCAACTGACGGCTCTCCAATGCTGCCAACTTGCCACACATTTTCTCTTCCCAAGCAATTCGTTGTCTCTGGTAGTTGGCAGCCCTGCTCGGAAGCTCAGGGTTCCCAGGATTAACTGAAGATTCCCAAGCTATTTCGGCAGCGATGGCGTTGAATTTTGTGGTGACATCATTGAGATTTTGGAAGAATGTTGGTAAATCGCTTTGACATGAGATTGTAGTGATTGTTGATAGGATAAAGAGAGGGAGCTTCATTTTTGACTATTTCGCTTGCATAACGGTTTAACTAAAAAAGAAAAATATTTTTATTTAAATTTTCAACAAAAAAGCTCTCGCGGGATATTTTACGTGTATTAAAAATTGCCTTATCTGTTTTGCTAGCTGAAAATAAGCTAAGTGAAGCAGGGTCGGGACGTGTGTCCCAGGGGTTTATAAGTCAACCCCTGGGACACATCTGTTTGGTATGAATTTATATATTTCATAGTTCTCGAGATTAACGAATATTGAGAACTATGAAAAATATATATTGTAATTTAATTGGACTGAGTCGGTGAGTTATTTTTAACCTTGAACCAAACAGAGGGGTGTGATAAGTTTAACGTGTGTATCTGTCTGTGGCATCATACATTCCGATCGGATGAACCAATTTTGATAATTTATCTTCAGACTTGTGGAAACAGATCCACAGCTCAATTTCCTTGGGCAGTGCTGGTGAAAAGCCCGCATTGCTGGACCCTAAACTTCAACGCTTCATAAGTACCGCAATCTTATCATGCAAGTGTCAGTGATTCCAGATAGGCTAACAGCGTTCATTAAATGCGAGTTTGTTATCTAGTTCCGTCCAACGATGGAAGTTTGATTAAAATACATTTACAATATCGACTCGGAATTAAAAAAAACACACGATGTATAATAATAATAACGGTTAAAGTCCTCTATTATAAATACCAACCTAAATCTGTGCTTGAAAATAAAGACATTAAAATCTACTGGGACAGGATAACCATGACCGATAAAACCATACACCACAATAGAACAGACATCACTATATTAGACAAAAAAGAAAAGCTCGTATACCTGATTGACATAGCTATCTGCAATACACATAACCTACTAACAACACACCCAGCAAAAATTGCAAAATACACTGATGTTTCTATTGAAGTAAAAACCCAATGGCAAGTGCGAACAGTGAAAACAATTCCTATTATAGTATCTACTACTGACGTTATTCCAAAAACTCTACATGCAAGTCTACACGCACTGCATGCATTCATCTACATATACACTCTTACAAAAAACTGCCATCCTAAACACATGCCGAATAGTTCGAAAGTTTCTGTCCATCACCACGTAATACACTTGTAAGCACTTGGCTTTGGCCCGTGCCGGAAAACCTCTTTGGAGAGAAAGGCATAGTTTAAAAATAAATAATAATAATAGGACAGGAGTATTTCCTTAACAACGAGTGTGGGATACATCGTGATCTGGTGGCAGGAGACAGGAGCCTCACCCCACTCTCCTTGGCAAACGGGAACTGGCGCAGACCAAAGGTGCTGACCACCGATGACCGCAGGGACGTATGGAAGAGCAAAGAGCTGCACGGGCGGTTCTACAAGGCCCTAACAGCGTCCGATATAGATCTGCTCGCGTCGGTGAACTGGCTACGCTTCGGTGACCTCTTTGGGGAAACCGACGGTTTTGTCTTTGCAATCTTGTATTATATTTCACACAATAACTTGCAATACAACTAAATCACATTAACTAAGACTAAATATAAGCAAAAAAAATACTAAACTTAAAAATAGCTATAAATAAAAAAATTGGCCCAATTCACTGGCAGTTGGTAGTGCCCAAAAGGCTGGTAGCGTTGCCGCGTTGGATGGCAACGCTGATCCGCTGTGCCAGATATGAGCCAGCCTTTTGGTCACGCGCCAACTCCACCAGTCTTTTTGAACATTCCCTGAAGACCCTGTGAGCGCTTTCCCCCCAGGGTCCCAGGGTCTCAACCCCAAACGGCTTAAACATTATAATTCTGCGATGTATACCTACCTAAAAGTGCGTGTGTGTGCGTAAGGACTATAGACTAGGACGCTATATACGGACTATTATGCTTATATCTGAGAGAAGTATTCATTTCGTAGCTTCTCCCCGCGTAATAAAAAAATAAATATTTTAAAAAGCACATATTACTTACCAATACTCAAAATATCAGTTTTACCTCTTACTCAACTTTACGCACTCAATTTTACTTACTCAATAAATTTAAAACCAGACCAGATCGCTTGCGATCGGGAATCGTACTGGCAAAGCTGGGTGGTATTTTCTTTCCATTAGGGTGACGCGCATCGCGGGCGAAGCTATTGGACACGATAATATTATTAGAAAATAAAAACGGTGTTTATGTTTTAAATAGATAATAGAAAAGAAAGAAAAAATATTTATTCACAAACATAAAACACATAGATATAAATTAACCTTTTGGCCGCCAAGCATGTCTGAGAATTAACACGAATTTCAATTTTAAGTCAAGGTCTTGAAGATCTTTTTTACCATGTATAGCCTGTCACGCATAGTCGACAACGGCGGCCAAAAGGTTAAGAAACAATACCTATAAAACAAAGTGGTAGTGTGCGTGTCCTCGTAGCAGGGAATGTGACACTGGCTCAGCATAATTCTGAGGTGTTTGAGCTGAGCCAGCGGCCCTAACATGCAAGACACAAGGCTAACTTAAACCATCTTATCTCAAAGTGCGTCTCTCTCACGCTAGTGCCGACGAAAGAGATAGTCAGAGATAAACGGGTTTAACTTATTTTTGTGTGTTGCATGTTAGGGTCGCAGATGAAGCAATTTACGCGCGAGTTGAGTCAACATTTTCAGATAGGTACATATATTATGTTATGTTTTCGTGGAAATGAAGAGGGTTTTAATGTTTTCTTTTTATGTCTAAATAAATCGGTTAATATACTTACAAATCCTTGTATCAAAAACGTATTGAAATGTAATAATTATACATGGTCTCCGCCGGGAGGCAGACTTGGACAGACCCAAAATACTGTTTCAAATAACATCATGGTACATGTTTCATGTAACGACTAAAAGATACCCGTAAAAGAGCCCATAGCGGCCCTAACATGCACGACTCAAAGATAAGTTAAACCCGTTTATCTTTATGACTATCTCTGTCGTCGGCACTAGTGTGAGACAGACGCACTTAGAGATAATACTGCTTAAATTACGTTTGTGTCTTGCATGTTAGGGTCGCAGGTGGCCAACTAACTTGCTAAATGAACGTTCTGAATTACGTTTAACCCAACTTCAAAAGCTATCTTCGACTGGAACACAGCCCTATCGGGGATAAGCTCTCCCCGGGGCGAATAGCAGTTCGTCTTAATTTGCTGCTGTTGGCTGATTCCATTCCGTACCTGACCAGCTCTATTTGTTAAAGGAATCAAGAAAAGCGTGGGCGACAAACAATTAATTAGTTTTTATTGTATACATTTGTAATGTTTATTTTAAACCAAATTTATTTTTGCTGCGACAACACTTCTAGTTCAAATTGTTAGCTCTAATAAAACAGCTTTTCTGTGTTTATTTGTTTTTTCCTCTTTAACAATATAAGGAGCAACGAGTTGAGGATGATTTTTTCCGAAGCTATAGTTTCAGGGCGCGAGGACCGCCGAAGAGTATAATCGACCGAGCGAGCGAAGCGGGTCGGTTTCAGCTTGGGCAAAAATGCTTTCGTATGTCCAGCGGATGTCCGTCGGCTGTCCGGCGTCTGTCCATTTGTTCTCGTCTACAGGCCGCAGTTCTCAACAGATTCTCGTGAAATTTTGTGAGCAGGTTCGATTATTATATGGATTTTTTTTGTCAATTTTTCAAAATGGCGGAGATATGGGGGTTTTTGCAATTACAAACTTATTTGCCGTGTTGGTAAACTGACCCCACCTATATCGATGTATGGGGATATCAGTTTTCCAACGGCAAAGATAGGTTTGTCGCGAGGTCTACAGCTCACGCACGGGGCCACTAGTTATGTATGTTTATCCTGGGAGAACGCATAGTTCGTGAGGGAACAAATGAATTCGACGCGAATAGAGTGTGAAGAACAGTTAAGAAGTTGCTAAATAAAATAGCCTAGACCTAATTACAGGTATTTTACTTTCTAAATTGCCATAACATCCCAGGCTGGAGAAATATCTGTGTGAAATATTTAATATCTCACAAAGGTATGCAATACCGTTTGAACTATTTGAAATTGAATTCTTAAATATTCTTGCTCGGATATTATATGTAAAATCGATGAATATTGGCTCCATACTATAGATATAAGGCGTAGGTATCATAATAATGAATGATACTTACAGAATTTTCCATTAAAAGTCCAAAACGAAAACAGTCGATAGACAAGACAATGCCCTATATATAACTCAAAATAGGTTAGTAAAATTAGCACGCGAAATATTTTTTTTTTTTTTTATATAGGTACATATATTTTTTACTGCCTTGTCTCAAATTAAAGATTTTTTAATTTTAATTTTAAAATAGATAAAAATAAGTACTTTATTTACCAAACACATTACATAAAAGACAAAATTAACTTGTGATCCCACACTAAGCAAAGCCTGTATCGTGGTGACCGAGCAGGCTTAACATTCGGCTTAGCTCGCAGCGCGCATTTATTCTGCAGCTCAATTACGTAGCACAATTGGTATCGGTTTGGCTAGAAATGCAAACCAATTTAGTCTTCACTCTGTGTAAATTGTCTTATGCTAAATTGCTAATTCTACAATAAATACAGTGAATTCGAGTGACATAATAGAAATTTATACATAACTAATTACTGCTTTCGTATACACGTGTTTGTAAGTGATTATTTTGTTGTTGTTGTTGTAGTAGTTATTATTGTTAGTGTATTTTGCAATTTACTGCACCCCTGCTGCTTTATTTACTGAACTCCTCTGCTGCACCGGGAGTGAAGAAATAGCATAGAATGCGTGCAGATGCTTATCATCCTGGCATGTCGTAAAAGTCGACTAAGGGCCGGGTCCTCTCCAACATGGTGGACTATCTGTATGGGCAATGGGCTGATCACCTGTCACCATACGGTTCATCATACCATCTTAGGACTAATTCATCATATCATCATATTTTGCAATTTTTATTTCCAATAACCTCCTTAATACTTACTTTTATTAGATATGTGTAGGTGTCGTAGTTTTTCAGAAAGTAAACAGTTGAATGATACAGGCTTGGTGTCTTGATGGTAAGGCTAGCCACTGAACTGCAATATAATTGTGCAATATCACTGGTTGCACAATTTTATTGTCAGTAGTCGATATTGACCGTCAATATCATCTACTGACGATGAATATAATTGTGCAACCAGTGATATTGCAAAATTATATTGTAGGTCAGTGGCTAGCCTAAGAGTTAATAGCCGCTTTCTGGGCAAGTGTGTTCCACCCTAGTACTTCTTCGCTGTCCATCAGATGAGACTAGGGTCAAACGCATGCCAGACCTTCATAAAAAATAGTTTAGGAAAACTATGTTTATGAAAGAAGTAGCATCAAAATTGCAATTTTGTACTAGGGTCAAGGCGGCAACAGTGGGTCACTTTTTTTCGAGTGATGCTCACTTGATTTGGGCGAGTGTTGGAAAGATGTAGAAGGGTTAGTATTATAGTGTAACTAATGTATATTAATTATTTTAATCGATTTAGTTCAACAAGGTAATATTTTGGAAAATAAACAGTATCTTTTAAAAAAAACTTATTTGAGTCACTGTGTACTGGGGGTGGGATACAGTGGATCTGCCCTCAGTTCACAGTGAATCATCTTTAATTTAACTCAAATAATAACGCAATTTTCGGCTTTTCGCATTGAACAAATTACTTAATAATCAGGTAACTTAAATTTGACTACTTATTTCTCAGTCTTAAACTTTAGACGCTTTTCACACGCTCATAACATTTTTTATTTTATTTTAAGCGATTTTTGTCTTTATCTGTCTGTTTCCCTATTTAACGGGGCCTTGCTGAACGAGAGCCATCCTAAAAGAGAAAATTAACAAAAAATATTACAATTTGTTAAATTTTCTAAATTAATGTACTTGGTTCATGAACTACTGTGTACTCATGTGATTTGAGCCACTGTGTACTAAACCGCCATTTTGGATTTAACTTATA
This sequence comes from Tortricodes alternella, assembly GCA_947859335.1. Classification (NCBI taxonomy): domain Eukaryota; kingdom Metazoa; phylum Arthropoda; class Insecta; order Lepidoptera; family Tortricidae; genus Tortricodes; species Tortricodes alternella. Next base: position 4,951,328 of record OX401968.1, on the reverse strand, counting down.
CCACGCGTGATAGTTTTGCTTAAATCGAAGTGCAGTGTACGTCAAAATGACCTCAATTAAGTTTATTTCGCAGCAAAATTATTAATCCATTGGTTAAACAAAATGTTCGTGAAAAAATTGAAAGTACACCTTACCTTAAAATTCGCATTTTCTTTCGTCAAAACAAAAAAACATTAATTACGCGGGTTCGTTACATAGCTGACGCAAGCGAACTGGTGGTAACCTGTTTATATCGGGAGACCTTCCAAAGAGTCAGAAAGAAAGAAAGCTATCTATAATATTTCTGACACAACGGCCAGTGCACCACTGTTGTCGCTATAGCCACTGTTGCCGCCTTCACCCTACACACATTTTTCCTCGAAATTCGAAGAAGACGAAAGAGATAATTATAGAGATAAACGAGTTTAACTTATCTTTGTGTTTTGCATGTTAAGGCCGCTGCTTTAGTGTTAAAAAATACCTACTACCTCCTCGGTTCCTTTGACCTTGATTACTTGTTTTTTTTTTTTTTAAGTGCTGTGTAAGAAACCGAAATCAGAATTCGGATTTTCTTCTTTAAACAGAAATTATTGCTGTTTTAATGTCAAAGGCGCTAATTCTTGAAAATACTAGATTTCACTTTGGGCCGTTTCTTAAGAGGACTGTGAACCAACGGCAAAAATCACCCTTTTCATACAAAAGGCCATAATGATTTCCACCCTTCTGATAAATTTTTGATAGGTTGTCAATCAAAACAAAATCTAGGTCTATACATTTTTTGAATATTGATTAAAGTTCAACAAAGTCAAATAATCGCCGAAATTAGTTTTGTATCTTAATACTAAAACAACAATAAAACTGAATTTATTGATTATAGTGAAAAAACCAAAACGTATAGACCTAGATTTTGTTCTTCTTTTTCTCGTGTCGATTGTTCACTAAATGGTGCGGGACCAGGCCCCCAATTCTCGCTGCATTCGAGATAATGTCGATTTCGAGATTAAACGTCAGATGCGTACAGTTGTGTCAAACGACTGTATGCACTGACGTTTAATCTCGATTATGAGATTATCTCGAATGCACCGAGAATTGGGGGCCTGAAGTTGGCGATGCTCAACGCCCTGTCAGTCGCGTCTCGGAGGTGTTGCTCGGTGCAGGTGTGTTTTGTTCTGACTGACAACCTATCAAAACTTGGTCAACATCGGTTAACATTTAAGGGGTGGAAATCGTTATCGCCTTTTGTATGAAAAGCCGTAGGTTCACACTCCAATTAATTAAAATCATGTAGAAGTAAAACAAGAGAACTGACTGACAATCGCCTTATGGTATAGCGATCGTAGTTCATAAATAAACCAAAGCTGCTAATACCTAGTCAAACTAGATGGCGCTAGTCATTGGGGTATTCAATCAAACAAAAGACGTTAAATCATTTATTAACCAAAATGGCATGTGTAGTGCATTTTTACACGTTGTTTGTGAAAACTACCAGATTTCCGAAGGAAACCGCAATTATAGCCGCAGTAGGTATAAGAAATTCACCAAGAATGGCGTTATAGAATTTGAGATAAGCGTGATTGTAAGGCGCTTGACAGTCCTCCTGCTGTATTTCTTCATGGTTAAATGCACTAGCTGAATGATGGCCATAGGTGCTCGGAATTGCACTTGATTTGTATTATTTATAGTATTGTAGGTACTTAAATAACACTTGTTTCTACCTTATTATGTCTCTCATATCTGGATTTTTATGTTCCTGTATGTGGCATATTATAGATAAATACTTAAATAATACTTAGAAATTTAAATGTGACAAATCTGAGTGTGATAAATAATCAAAATAGTAAAACTCAATGATGAGCTTTAAATTATTTTTCAAACTGGCCACCACCTGGGAAGCTAGCACGACATGTCCGTGAGTCGTTTGTCGCTCAGTGCGTCTCTATCAAACTAGTTTAATATGTAAGGAATGCACAGCACGTCTAGCACGACCTGCCCTAGAGTCCTTTGTCGCTCAGTGCATCCCTTACATATTTGAATAATTTTCAGGCAGGTCGTGCTAGACGTGCAGAGCGACAAATGACTCGCGGGCAGGTCGTACTGTAGCCCGTTTCAAAAAGCTACAAGTTACAATTTTACAGGTAAAAACTGGCAGCACTGCAAACTAAATGTACGGGATCTGTCATCAGTGTTGCCAGTTTTTGCTTATAAAATTGTAGCCTGTAGCCACAGTACTGTAGCTTCGTGAAAAGGGCCACTGTTAGCTGTACGTGTGTGTAACCGGACCATTAGACATTAATATATTAGGTCGTTAGTAACGCGTATTATTTGGCCTTAGCCATAGGTGCAGCCGCATCATTACGCTATATATGAAGCAATAGCAGGTTCATATATATTCTTTTAATTTTTATATGATTTTTTAACACGAATAATTAATATTTTCACGATCTTGGTTGATACGTCAATTGTGGGTTAATTACAAGAAACGTTTCTTTCTAAACTTAAAATTTTGCTGACATTTAGATGTCACTGCCAACTGTCAAAAGTGGTTTGGTTTTGTCTTAGTGGTTTATTTGATTTTAATTAATTGGTTTCATAAAACACCATAATCGTTTATAAGTTTGTTTATTAAACAACTATTCAATCTGTAGTTATCTTCAATGGTGTGACTTTGAAAAGGACGCATAATGAGTAATATTTACATACAAGAACCGCCTGCTCTCGGGAAGGTAATTTTAAGGTGTTTATTAAGGTTTTTACCAATTTAATGGACTTATTCAAGTTATAATGTCTTAGTTACATCATTACGTTGGCTATTTATGTATTCGTGTGCGTTATTATGTACATTTTGATGTCAAAATTGTGACTGCAGTGGAAGTTCGGATTACGATAAACTTCAGAGATTTTTATAACTAATTGTTATAAAAATCTTATTAAAATACTGAACAATGACGTAAAGGTTCTTGAGACCATTTTCTCTAGCTTATTCTTTTTCCAGCAGTGGACTTCTGTCAGCTGAAAGAATGATGATGATGATTGAGTTTTTGCAGTTTTGAGACAGTTTTTGCAAGCCATAACATATGCATAATTAATCAATAGTAAATACAAGATTAAGGTACAGAGTTTTAGGTAGAAAACTTAATATTACCATAAAATATATTACAGGTACTGTTAAAAACAACAACTGGTGAAATAGACATAGAATTATGGACAAAAGAGGCTCCCAAAGCATGCCGCAACTTCATACAACTGTGCATGGAAGGATACTATAATGGTTTGTAATAATTAAATCTTGTTATTACCACAGTAGTTATTGTAGACATAAAACATTTGTTTCAGTGGATTCCTAGGTTGCAGTAAGGCTCCTTACTAGTAAACTAGTAAACGGGAGCAGTGATTGATGTTGTGGGATTAATGTTTTTTAATTAAACTAAAATTTTGATTACAATACATTTCTTTTTTGGGCTAATGCTTACCTGTGCAGCCTATGCTTAAATATAACCATGGCGTCAAATTGCACTTGCTTACTCGGTAAAAGTTACGGACGCTTTACTCTTGGTATGCCTAAGGATGGATCCGTCTTTTTTAATGCACTTTCCTCCAAGAATCAAATGATATGTGAATACACTAGTTTATTACTATCGGCATACGAGGGGTCAACCTGTGATATATACAATAGCACTCGCTTGCACTCAAACTACAGTCTGTCAAAGCATTTTTGTTTTTCAATAAGTTTTATTAGATTCTATTTATGTCCTAATCCTGAGTCTGTTTGGATACTACTGTCCAGTCCCCAGTGAGAAGAGGCCTATGTCCAGCAGTGGGATATATATAGGCTGATTGATGATGAAGTTGAGAAGATATTTAATAATTTTTAAGAAAGTCATCCCATAAAAGGGTGAAATAGCGGAATGAGTCCTTTTTGCTGCAGGATGTGTTCTCAAAACTCATGATTGTGATCATTGCTCTGTGATTCTCTTTAACCTTTTGGCCGCCATTGTCGACTATGCATGACAGGCTATACAGGGTAAAAAAGACCTTTGTTACCTTGACTTAAAGTTGAAATTCGTGTTACTTCTTAGACATGCTTGGCGGCCAAAAGGGTTAAAAGAAGACAATATTATGTTTCAGGTACAATCTTCCACAGAGTGGTCCCAGGGTTCATAGCTCAAGGTGGCGACCCGAACGGGGACGGAACTGGTGGAGAGTCAATATATGGAGGCACATTCAAAGTAAGTAGTTCCTCAAGTAATTTCCCATTGATGCATAGCGGAGCCTGGATGACCAAGATTGCTCATGATTGTTTGGCAATCTCATGTTTTTTTTAACTTTAAGATTTGAGATTATAATTGTGGTATGTTATTGCATGGAAAATTCTATATAGCAATAAATTATTGAATACTGAATACTGAATACTAAATACTGAAGTATTTGTTTATTCATGGTGCATACTTCTAGGATGAGTTCCACACCCGCCTCCGTTTCAACCGCCGCGGTCTTGTGGCCATGGCGAACGCCGGCAAAGACGACAACGGCTCTCAGTTCTTCATCACGCTCGCTGCGACTCCGGAGTTGCAGAACAAACACACTATATTTGGGAAGGTTACCGGTTAGTATGTTATCCTATCCTGCTATTATATTTCTGTACTATAAAAGTCAGTACCATGAAAATCCTTAATATTTTAAAGATAAATTTCCACATTGACAAAGTTGCAGGTGAAAACTAGTAATATTATAAATGTGAAAGTATGTGAAGATGTTTGGATGTTTAGGGTTGTTTCACACGTACCACAACCACACCACGTCGCAGCGTTAAAATGTGGTCAAGCGGTGGTTACGTGTGAATGTTGTGCGATGTGGTCGTACCACACACGCGGTCGATAATGACGGCAAAATGTGGTACGTGTGAATCGTACTATTCATTTTCAATACAAAATATGCGCCCGACCACGTGTTGTGGTTGTCGTGTGGTTGTGGTTGTCGTGTGGTTGTGGTACGTGTGAAACAATCCTTATTCCTCAATTACGCGCAAACGGCTGGACGGATTAAATATACCATATTTTGGAATATAACATATCGGGGTCGCGAGCCACCGGTTGAAAACCACGGATATAGGTATATGAACATTGGTTTTGAATTACGTCGTTAAAGTCACCCTGTGTTGATGATGATGATGACGATGGCCGGTGACAGGCGGGCGGTCGATCTGCGTGTGCTGATCATTCAGCCCAGTTCCCCTAGGTTTTGGAGTTTAAGGTTACTGCCCCGGTGGCGCTCCTATCCAACATGGATCCCATCTTCTTGTTCTCCTGCAGAACAAAAGAACATCCTGCAGGTTCAAGCTACTTAACTCATTTACATCTATTGAACCCACCATAAGTTAAACTCATGCAGAGGTCGTATTATGAGCTCTTAATTCCAGACAGTTTATGCCGTAAATTGACCTGCTTGGATAATATTGTATTATGCGCGCGCTCATAGTCAAACGCCGGATTGACGGGGCAAATCTGTACTGACGTTAAATAGTGCGAGGACTCATGTTGTTAAACTAATTTTATTAGATGAAATCGATAAAACCGGCCAAGTGCGAGTCGGACTCGCGCACGAAGGGTTCCGTACCATTATATTTAATAACGGCAAACAAAGCACGTTTGTTGTATGGGAGCCCCCTTAAATATTTATTTTATTCTGTTTTTTAGTATTTGTTGTTATAGCGGCGGCAACAGAAATACATCATCTGTGAAAATTTTAACTGTCTAACTATCACGGTTCATGAGATACAGCCTGGATACAGACGGACATACGGACAGACTGACAGCGGAGCCTTAGGAATAGGGTCCTGTTTTTACCCTTTTGGTACGGAACCCTAAAAATGACTTAAAACCGTTGTGTAATTTTAAGAATTTGGATTAAGAAGAAAAGGACACACAAAAATAATAATTTTTGAGGAATTAACTTCTTTAATATTTTATATAATTTTCATAATATACGATCAACATTTTTTCCATATTCCTAAGTTATTAGTCCCAGTTAAAAGTGTTCTAACTTAGCTATTAGTTGTGATTATGTTGGTTAAAAATTGCTTTTTATCGATGTCGATAAACTTAGTCGATTTTAAATCAATCACTAGCACTGGTGCTGGTGGTGGTGGTAGCTATTGTAGTGGTACAGCCAAACAGTAATCCTCACTAGATGATTACTGTTCGAATGGGCCGGCTCGACCGGGGTAGTACCACACTCTCACAGAATATCGGCATAAAGTAATAGCTTGCCATTGCGTTTCGTACGGTGAGTGACGAGATCCGGAGGCCTATTCCCACACCCCCATCCCATCACAATTCCCCATCCTTCCTAGACTGGCAAGGCATTGGCAGCGCCTCTGGTGTTGCAGATGTCCATGGGCGGCGGTGACCACTTTCCATCAGGTGGGCCGTCACCTCGTTTGTCAGTCAATTGACATAAAAAAAATGGTACATTTTTGCCCCCGTCAATCCGGTGTTTTGCTCATAATACGATTTTTACGAATTTGCTCATGTGTGTATGGTTAATAAATATTCAATATTTGTCAGGTGAAACGATATACAACGTGTTAAAGCTAACGGAAGGTCTGATCGGCCCGGACGACCGTCCAGAGCACCCGCACAGAATAACCAGCTGTTTGGTTATAATCAACCCTTTCGATGACATCGTGCCGAGAGAAGAGGAATCCGTTGAGGCCCCTAAGCCTAAGAAGAAAAAGGACCGGCAGGGTGTCAAGTGAGTCCTTTATTTGTGACATGCCATAACACCTATAAATCTCACTTACTCACTTTATTTTGACATGGTTTTATGGAAGGTCACGATAGATAGGTTATATCGCACTTAAACAATGATATTTTTCATGTACAGATTTTTATGGGAAAAAACCGGTCAAGCGCGAGTCGGACTTGCTCGCAGGGGGTTCCGTACTACGCCAATTTGGCATGGTCTCAATCAACCAATCAATAATAGAATTTATAAAGCTAGAAATATTTTGGAAAGTTCTTTTTATTTCACTTGTTCTAGAAACTTCGGTCTTCTCTCTTTTGGGGAAGAAGCAGAGGAAGACGAGGGAGAAGCAATGGAGTACCGAGGGAAGCCCAAGTCCACCCATGATCTGCTGGAAGACCCGAAGCTCAGTAAGAAGACTGCTGCTGGTGAGTATTCTTATGAAGAGTCTTCAGGGGTAGTGACACCACGACCACACTATAATCAAGTATACAGTATTCCATCTTCATACAAACGGCCGAAACGACGCCCTTCGAAATCTCGTTAAACTTCGGTCACAACAGTCGCGAGCGCGCCGCGGTTGGGTACGGACGTGGACAGTGTGACGCGCTCCCGCGCTTTAATTTACGTAAGTTATTGCACGAAGTTATCGGTTATATTGTTCAGTGTATGGGTGTTTAAATTCATCTATATCGGAACCAGATTTTTTTTTTTAAATTACCAACGCAGCCGGTAAGGTAAGACAAATGTCATTATTTTTAGTTTTTACATTATTTCTGTGTTATGTATCGTAGGTATTAGGTGGTATTAGCATTATTAAGGCGTAGCGAGCAACTTCTATGACAGGTAGAATGTGATCGTTTTAATAGATGTCCGCGCCGGCGCGGCGTCGGCTCTCCCGCGGCTCCCAAGGCGGCTCGTTTGTTCGGCGCATTGGGCCTTTGACATAAGCCGGCGGCGCGGCTTCTATATAAACGAACAGGCATTTACCTAGTAGGTGAGAATATACCTAGACTATACTAGCTTTTGGCCGCGTAACAACGAGAATAGTGTTTTTGGACTTGGCGTCAATCTGGATTTCAACACTTTTTTTGATCTAACGATTGTTCGAGAAGTACCTACTTTGGCTCCTTTTTCATATTTATGTTTTTGTTGAGATTTTAATTACTTACTTACTTTAAAAAAATATTAAAATTAAATATATAATAATGAATGTATTAATTATTCAAATGTTAATATAAAACGATAATACGACAATTTAATAAATAATAAATAAATAAATCAGGGGACAATCTTTACACAAATCGATCTAGTCCCAAAGTGAGCTCTAAAGGCTTGTGTTATGAGTACTAGACGACGATATAAATACTTATATAGAGAAATAAATACTTAAATACATAGGAAACGTCCAAGACTCAGCAACAAACATTCGTGCTCATCACACAAATATTTGCCCTTACCGGGGATCGAACCCGGGACGCTTGCGTCGGAGGCAGGGTCACTACCAACTAGGCTATCCGTGTCGTCGAATTAAATTTAATTTAATGTAGCATTATCAAAAACCTAACCTAAGAAAGACAGTCAGTGGGCAGCCCTAGTGCGTGTTTACGTACCGCGCCGCCGTAGGTAATTATTTCGCGGACACTGCCGAGACAACATACTGTTACTTGATTATACTGTGCCACGACACTGAGGCGCTATAGTATCCGCAGTACAAACGGACGACTCGAGCAACAAAAGTCGAACGATTCTATTTTGCAATGACCCCTGTCGTACTTTCGTACTGCGTTTAATATAGAAGAATAGCCATGCAGTATAACCGTCAGTTGGACCAAGGCACTTAAGGGCGACCAAAAGGTTAAAACAAAAATGGCGCCGTTCTATGTAGCTGTCAAAAGTTCTATATATTTTAGCATTCACTTAGTAAAGTTACAGATAATTTGAAAGGACAAGTTTTAGGATAATAATGAGTTAGGAAATTAAATTTTTGTCAACTTTTCTATGTTTGTTTCCACAGAATTAGAATTAGAAGAACAAGCACTGAAAGAAAAAGAGCCAACAACACAAGAGTTAGAAGAGAAAAGAGGAGAAACTGCCGCAGCCGTATCTAGTATAAGAGATAAACTCAAAAAGAGAAGTCCGGAAAGGGAGCGCAGCACGAGTCCTGATAGTAAGAGAAGAAAGAGTGAAAGCGAAGAAGAGTATTATATTGGGATGGAGAGGGACAAAGAAAGGAAGAAGGAAACGTAAGTATTAAATAATACTAATATACTACAAATAAGGAATTAATTGGTCAGTAAACTTTTTAATTAATCATATACCTACTTAGCAACTTTTGCCAAAAGAAAAGAAAATCAACAGTCAAATTAAAACTTTCGTGAGAAATTATGAATACTCGAAAAACACACGGTTTTTTTTTTATATATAAGGGAAGGCAAACGAGCTTGCGAGTCACCTGATGGTAAGTGATCATCGCCGCCCATTAACATCACTAACCCCGAAGGAGTCATTGAGCCGTTGCCGACCTTTTAGGGAAAAATAAACTCTTCTCTTGAAGGCCCCGAAGTCAAAACAGTCCGGGAACACCGCTAATGGAAGTTGGTTCCACAATTTCACCGTACGTGGCAGGAAGTGTCATAAAAACGCACAGTAGTAGATCGCCATTACTCACGATTTATTGTCAGAAATAGTCCGACATGTTTCAAACTCGAATGGAGCCAATGGGGTTTGAAGAAGGACTCCATTCGAGTTCGAAACATGTCGGTCTATTTCTGACAATAAATCGTGAGTAAAGCCGTGTGTTTTTCAAGTATTAAGAAAATCAACGTTCCAATTGCACTAGAGAGATTTTCTGTAACGCTAGAGACATTCAAAGTGTGGTCCAATTGGCTCAGCTCTGAGTTTGTTTGTTTTAGAGCCGATTGCCTAAAAAAATAAAGAATTTTGACGACGCGGTTAGCTTAATTGGTAGTGACCCTCCCTTCAAAGCTAGCGGTCAAGGTTTCGATCCCCGGTAAGGGCAAATATTTGTGTAATGAGCACGAATGTTTGTTCCCGAGTCTTGTATGTTTCCTGTGTATTGTCCCCTGATTTATTTATTATTTATGCGGGAGATTTTGCTAGCTTAGAGAACTATAGAACATATAATATGAATAGTATAAAATACGTCGCTTTAAATTTCTTGCGAAAAGTTTTAGCTGGTGCAGTTTAAAAGTGGTAAACAAATAAAATTAATGACTAATTTTTTTACCATTTCAGAGAACGGATAAAAAACGAAATAAAACAGCTCAAGAAAGATATGAAAGCGCCCAAGGAAGCTGAAAAGGAAGACAAACAAGAAGATAAAGAAGACAAAAAGAAGATAGAAGAAGATAACGAGATGTATAAGAAGTATATAGAGGAGCAGGAGAAATATAAGAAGATGAAGGAGAAGTTACCGAAAAAGGGAGCAGCCAGGTATGTGTAATTTTTATTATAGTAGAACTTACAGCGGTAAAAAAGAAAAACAATTAATAAAGAATTTCATTTTAAATATAAAATGGCGGTTTGGTCGACCATTTAGAACTAAATTATTGTAATAAGTAAATTCCTTGCGAAAAGCATGTCAAGCTATATTTATTAGTAACTGATTTTGAGATTCGGGATTTTTTCATAGTAGTGTCGATTAATTATCTTCGTTGTTTGTTGAAATAAACAATTCGATTTCCACTGACGCTTACGACCATAATCTTCACTAATTATTTATTTATTTATTGTTGTGCTGAACTCGTGTTTTACAACTTTTACATAGTTATACGGTCTTAAAAATAGTTATCCATGTATCAACATGTCCTACTGTGCTACTGTGCTGAGTTTCTTGCGGCGTTTCTTCTCAGCAGATGTCACCTTTCGAAGCGCTGGTAGATTCAGACATGTGAAAGAGCCCATGCGGCCAACTAGGCAAAATAAATATTTTTATTTTCATTTTCATGTTATTACAGCATGCACTTTACATTTTAATTATGTACTTATATGAATATTAAGTTCTATTGATAAGCTTATAATTATAATAGTTTAACTTGTATTCAAACTTAACTAGTATTCAAAATTATAATTGATGAACGCAATTACTCATGCAAAAATGATAGTGGTAATGTTTCGTACCATAGTTAGTTCTTATTTTATCTAAAAAATAAAACATTATTCTGTTTCTTGTACGCGATTTATCTAATGTATTGTACAAAACAAAAATGAACCTTATATAAACGTAATATGGTCGACGTTCTATCTTTTGTAGAACTACGCGCGAACCTCGAATCTTCTGCGCTCACGTTACCAAGATATATACGTTGTAATAAAGTTCATATGGAAAAGGTATTAGGTATTTTAGACATCTATTGTCGAAGGGACAAACTAAACGATCTCAAAAGAAGGATATGGCGTTCAATACAACTGCGTTGAACAAATGAATTAGTCCGTCAACGTAACGCCATCTATTTACAAGTTTATAAACTACGAAGTCTTAGTTCTTATGACATTTACACAGTCTTATTTCGCCTGATTCATCGCTGTTTCATTGCTCGCCATGAACTGCGAACTACAAAAACAAAACGAATGAATCAGCCAATAATGGACCTTTCCTCAATGTCATAAGAACGCCGATATTGGTAATATTTACTGAGTGTGCGATGGTGTTATTTGACACCAAAAAAGTGAGCATCGCGAAAATCGCGTTGGGCAGTTCCTTACTATATATTTCTATGGACAAACTACTTTCGTTCGTTCGTCATCTGACTTCCAGTGTTGCCAGTTTTTGCTTGTAATCTTATAAATTTATAACAAACCAAAATAGCCTAAGTGAGTGTGATTTACTTGTGAAAGTTTAGTGAGTGAACAAGCGAAGTATCAAGACAATATACGTACGTCTTTTCAGAAGCAGACGTACAAAAGTATCAAGGAAACCTTTCAAAAAGAAACCTTGGATCAAGAATTTATATGAGAACCGCGACTATCCCGACAACTATACGGATACGAAGTTCCTTGAAGAGTTGAGAAAAAATGTGTACGTCGAAAAAGTGACTTTAAAGCAAGCTGTGGAAGGATCGTTTCGGGTTGTTTTAAGATTGTCTTTATGTGTGTTGTACGCTATTCTATTCGTACACATGTATAATAATTGGGTGCACACAAACACAGTTATTTATTTGTTCATTACCGTCACTGTATTTAGTTACATTTTGTATTTGATTCTGGAAGGTACCGCCATTTTGAGTAATTTAAAAACTGTATTGGTTTACATTGTTATAGGTTATTTAGTGTCACCAATATTGCACACATTGACAGACACTGTCAGTACTGACACAATATACGCTTGGTCTGTCATAATGATGTTGACACATCTAATTTTCTTCGACTACGACGTGCCAGCGGCGATAGTGTCAAATTCCCTGTCAATAAACGCCGCTATTTTCGCCTCGGTGTGTCTAGTGTCACGATTGTCGACGCCGTTTGACGCGTTCGTGCTTTTGACAGTTTCTGTAATTATTTTCGTATTAAGCCCGCAATTGTTTAAAGTGTTATTGGGAACGAGACTCTTTTTGCCGTCATGTATTCTCGTATTATTTTTAACATTAGTGAATTTGTACATGGTGTCTACGACACTGTTGTATTATTTTGTCGTTTTGGTGTGTATTCTATCGGTTTATTGTCCTGTCATGTTTGTAAGATGGCAGAGTTATAAAGATAATATTTATGGGCCGTGGGATGAGGCCGTCATCAATGATTCCGATGATTTGGATGAATGTTTGAATGGAACTAGGTGAGAGTTAGTGAGAAAACTGTGTACCAACTGTGTAAAAACGGGCCATCACGGGGCCGGCATTATCGCTTAGCGATAAAAAAACCTTTTTCAAAAAATAGTACAAACAATTCGTTGTAGAAAATATGAATTGATTCCTATTTTTTTACTGTTTTCACACGATGAACAAGGCGGAGAAGTTATGAAAATTAAAAACGTATTAATTTAACTATTGTAACACCACAGTTGGCTATATACGACAGCGTATTTTCGTGCTACTAACGCCATGGTTTTCCATACATTTGCATCGGCTAATGCCGTCGTTGGGGTCCGTGGCACGACAATATTTCTCGACGTTTCGAAACATTTCCAGATGTCGCAATCACGGGTCGACAGTGTGATATTTTAATAAGTGTATGACAAATTAGTTGCATAAAAACTACCATGTTTAATAATAGTAGTTTATGCAACGGTTGCATAATGATAGGCTTTAAAACACAAGTGTGGTTTTACGAAACGAGCCGACAGGCGAGTTTCATAATAAGATCGCACGAGTGTTTTAAGGCCAAATTATGTACAGTTGCATACATAACTTTATCTACACACATTATAAATCATCCATGATGTGTTCAGAAACAATATTTTCTGGCAACAAATTATTTGTTGCAACTGTGGCTGCATTTACGATATCCGGCGAAGTTTTCACATCGTTCTCCTCCGAGAACTACTATTCATATTTTCAACTAAAATGTAAATTACAAACAACATCTCTGTCAAGACGAATGTTTTTTTTTAAATATATATTATTATTTTTTATTCTAAATGGGTTTGCGTTTGGTCTCAGTCTCACCTGATGTTAAGTGACGACGAGGTCGAAGGTCAGGTCGAGGTCATACTGAATTAATGTTTCGTATCGATAACTGTTTTAATATCTATGGATACTAGAATAGAGACCCACTTGAATTTTGACAGCTGTTCCAAATTTAAACTCATAACGTTACAAAAATTGATACTTTAACAGATTGTACCTACTATCACAGCTCATAGTAAAATTGGTTGTAATAATGCTGGTAATTTCCTATGGTTTTTGAATACATTATGGAGGTTTTATGATAATTATGGGTGTAGATAAAATACATTACCCCATATTTATTGTCAATAACATTAACGGTATACACCAGTTACTCTTCTTAGGTTAGTAGTGTTAAATTTATTATATATTATTAAATTATTTACTAATAAATACTTGAAATACACACGGACGGACTCACTTTATTGTCAAAAATAGTCCGACATGAGTCGAACTCATATGGAATCCTTCTTCAGGGGCTGAGTGCGGTCGCGGTCAACTATTTACTAACAAATATAAAATATTGACAGAACAAATTAGTAACATAATAACTACCATGTTTAGATAAAAACGTACTTCTTTTTCTCCGAAATTCGTTGCTATAAAAGCTTTCGAGTACCTTAAATTATAATCCATTTTTTTAAATCATATTATTCCTAATATTCTCAGTGTTTTATGTTGTAAGCTATGATTAATTAATTAATTTATTGTCAATAGCAAGAACGGTATACAGCAATTACAGATATAGTGAATAATATGTTTCCATCGGTAAAACTCAGATCTCGATCGGAAGACGACAGGACCTGAAGTGTTAATTAATTATTGTATTCAATGACATGTTTATTCATATGAAACTTTTTTGTTTACTGTCAAATGACAAACTGAAAAATGACAGCATTGTATGATGGGTACTGGCCCCCAATTCTCGGTGTTTGCGAGATAATGTCGATTGCGAGATTAAACGTCAGATTCATACAGTTGTGTCAAATGACTATATGCACTGACGTTTAATCTCGATTGTGAGATTATCTCGAATGCACCGAGAATTGGGGGCCTGCTGAAGCTAATTGAGAGAGCACGATAAATACGAACTTTTCCGATAAAACACGATGGAAACTAATTATGCACTACATCTGTACACTTGTGAAATTAGTAGTGTTAAAAATTAAGTTTTTTACTGGTTAATATAAAATATTAACAGAACAAATTAGTTACATAATATCTACCATGTTTAAAAAAAACACGTAGTGCGTGGCTAAAAGCCTGTACCTAAAATTAATCCAATTATGTTTTTTTCTAAATCATGCTATCCTCATGGTGCGTCCACATCTGACGAACGTGCCGCGAATGCAGTTATGATTCTTTTTAAAAATCAAATAATGTTTTCTTTAAGTAAAATGATCTAACTTAAGGATTTAAGGCAGTTCCCCTGCAGGGCCCATATTTTTTTCCACCCTGTATACGTCTATGATTGGAATATTGATAGAATAACATGTTGATTTAAATTAAATTAATCACAAATGCACTTAAAATGATTAATAATAAGATATTTTGTAAAGGAGCCAGCAAAATGAACAAGTACTAAATTACACAAACGAGAAGGAAAGTAAATATCTGGTTCTAGAAGAACTTATTAGGCTACTAGCTGTGACAACAACTTTGTGCGTGTGGGATTGGGATGAAAAGTATAGTGAAAGTCCCGTTAAATTCTGGCCAGCCATTTCAAAGATAAGCCGGAACAGACAGACAGATACATTTTTTAAATTGTTATTTTTTTGTTATAGGCATAAGCTCTTATTTTGATATTACAAAAAGACACTTAAAATGTATTTATTTTATAGATATCTAGATTAAGTGAGATCTGTTTATGTGGTATTAGGAAATTGTTCCAACGCGTTTATTATTAAGCGTTTCATGTGTGTAATTTAAATAAACTAACTGGGTCCGTGTAGGGCTTACTGCCTAGTCTCTCTTTCTGTTTAAGGGGGCCTGAACCCAGTAATGGGACGTATACGCTCATTATGATAATGATGAAATAAAAAAGTGCAATGATACTCGTACGACGTGCGTACAGATGTAGTGCATAATTAGTTTCCATCGTGTTTAATCGGAAAAGTTCGTATTTATCGTGCTCTCTCAATTAGCTTCAGCAGGCCCCCAATTCTCGGTGCATTCGAGATAATCTCACAATCGAGATTAAACGTCAGTGCATACAGTCATTTGACACAACTGTATGAATCTGACGTTTAATCTCGCAATCGACATTATCTCGAATGCATCGAGAATTGGGGGCCAGTACCCATCATACCATGCTGTCATTTTTTATTTTGACATTTGCCACTAAATAATAAAGTTTCATATTAATTCATATAAACATGTCACTCATTGAATACAATAATTAATTGACACTTCGGGTCCCGTCGTCTTCCGATTGAGATCCGAGTTTTACCGATGGAAACATATTATTCACTATATCTGTACAACTGCGTCGGTAGCATTTGAAAATAACTTTTAGTAGATTAATAGTTAATTAGGGTAAATGTTTGTCGAAGGACAAGCTTTGTCGAAGGGTAAATGTTCAACACCCACTTAGCAAAATATGTATTAGGTTGTAAGTAGTTCGTTTTTACCGAATGGTTTGTGATATACTTCTTTCAAATATGTAACAATTTTTTATGCCAATAAATAAATAAATAATAATGTAATGCAACTGGTGCACTCTGTCCGATTTAAGGAATAATTAAATACCCATCAGTATTGACAGCTTTTTGGCAAGAAAAATGGAACTGTTTTAATTCGTGAAAAACTCCAGGCCTGTAAAACTGAGAAATAAAAAAATAATGTTGTCTAAATTAAATGTTCAATGTCTCCTGTTTCTAGAAATGTATCTTTGTTATTTAGGTATCATAGAATTCTTGTATAAAAAAATGTATAATGAAATAAAAATATCAAATGAAATTATACCAGAATTAGTTGATAATAAAATGTTATAATATTGATCGTTTTTTTTTATTGGCCTGTCGGCTACCTATTCCTTGTCTGTTTATGAATGCAAAAAATAATCGTGTGTGTGTCTATTTCTTTTTTCTTAGTTTTACAGCTTAACTCCTGTACCGATTTAGATAAAAATTAGCACAGAAGCAGCTAGATATCCCAGGCCGAACAAAGCATCGGCCCCATAATATTTCAAAGTTTCCTAGGAAATAGCGAGAACTCAAGAATATTTTCTATTCTTTTTCCAAGATTTTCTTAGCTTGATCCTGTAACAAGAAAGATAAAATTCATGTACCATAATGTTAATAAAAAACAATTGAATTTATTTCGCATGTCCAAGAATGACCAAGAATTGAATTCGCAACCCTTCGCTTCATTGTCATATGAAAGAAAAACATCATTTGGGTACTCAACACAAGCTCCTCGGGGAATGAGGCGGAGAAGGGTTATGGTGGACTTAGTCAGTGAACTATGTATCACACTTAAAATGTCCCTGGCGTTACCAAGAAGTACACTTTCTCAACATACCTACTTACTAGAATTTTAAAATATGTACTAGATAACTGATATTTCAGACAAGATTCCCGAAACGCCTGATTGAATCATAAAACTTAAATAATATCTCCGATTCTTTAACGGGTCTAGTATTTTGAGAGTGTGATATTATCAGGAACCAGGTGTATTGAGATCTGATGTTTGAGATACTTTGAAATTTATTTAATATGGATAATTTCAACTGTCTAACTATCACGGTTCATGTGATACAGCTTGGTGACAGACGGACAGACGGACGGACAGCGGAATCTAAGTAATAGGTACCCGTTTTTACCTTTGGGTAAGGAACCTTAAAAAAGAGTGCTGACGGTCATACATTTTATATGGCCGTCACCGCTCTTTTTACATTGGGCGAGGTACACAAACGATTATGCAAAAGTGATGTGTATAAAAGCCCGATCCACGCTAATTTTCGATGATGATGATGACGATGGGTTTCTTTTTTAGCGCCATCTAGTTTAAGAGACGTTTACAAAGCTGAGCTGGCAACGTCGCAATTTTCGCGAATTTTCTTGGTTATTTAAGTGAAATTGAGTGAAAGTCAAAATTATAGTCTGTTAATGCAATATTTTATCAGGCATGTAATTATTTATTTAGTACCAGACGGCCCGAGGGTTATGATTTTAACCGTTATGCATGTATGTATGTACGTGTATCTGTTTGCTCATAACTTCTAAACTGCTTATCATAATTTGACAAATGAGGTATCATTGGAAGTGTCTTGATCGTTCGCTGGTTATAGGCTATGTGACGTCACATTAAATTGAATATGGCGCCCTCAAGATGACATAGGTGCAATGAACTAAAAAAATATTATCTTAATGACGACGAATCGCCTATCGAATTATTTAATTACACATTTCAAAAATATATACATTTTTAACATGTTTTTTCAGTAGTCCGGTTTTAATTTTTGAAGGAAGGAACTTGTGCAGAAATGTATTTGTGTGTGTGTATTGGTTTGTAATACGCCTCTTAACATATAAGTTTTAAGGTTTCGGAAGCTTTGGATTTCTGAGCTATGACAACCATACACTGTCCAACCATTACCATAAGGGTAAATCTTTATTCCTCTATTTTTTTAAGTCCATTACTAGCATAGCATAGCATCACGCCCGATATCCCTAATGGGGTGGGCAGAGCCACAAGACTACTTGTGGCCACGTTCGATTAATTAGTCCTAAGATGGTATGATGAACCGTATGGTGACAGGTGATCAGTCCATCGCCCATACAGATAGTCCACCATGTTGGAGAGGATCCGTCCCTTAGTCGACTTTTACGACAGCAGAGGAGCATTCCATCCATCCGTCCATTACTACATTATAATTATTATTGTTACAGAGAGAGTTTCACTCTGGAGCTGTTAGCAAAATTCAAAAATAAGTTGCATGCGGTTAGAGAGAAGGCGCAAAAGGATGAGCCGGTGCAGGGAACGACGGGGGAGGGGGGAGAAGGGATAAAGGAGGATGACAACCTCAATACGGACGACTGGTGAGTTGACGAGGAAAACCGAGATAAGCTTTATTTATTATTATAATAAAGAATGAATCGAGCATATTGTGGCCGACCGCAGCGTGACGCCATCTATTGTCTTCTATTTCAAGCAATAACAGATGTGACACATATCACGAGCCACGGTAACATTGAGAACCTACGGCTTTTCATACAAAAGGCGATAATTGTTTCCACCCCTTCAATGTTAACCGATGTACACCAATTTTTGATAGGTTAGGTCTGAACAAAATCTAGGCCTAACGTGTGTTCGGCGAGAGTTGATAAAAAAAGTAAAAAGTCAGGGCTTCTTAACTCATTACAAATGCAGGCCCGCTAGTTATTTTTACCGATGATAATAAAAAATTGAAGAGAAAATGTATATTTTTTTCATAGAATATTATTATTGAATAGCCTAATTGTATAAAAAGAAACCAAACACGCGAACAGAATACCCCAACGCCAAACTCGAAGCCAATGACATTATTATACGAGGGGCGGCTGAAAAGTTATCTACCTAGCCTATATGTTATGCGAAAATAATACTGGCCACTATGAGGTCGTGTTCACTGGTTATTCTTTTTTCAAAATCACCAACATTCATTTGTTTCTTGCTTCCTGCTTTTTTTAGACTGGATTGTTTTCAAAATGTCGCAAGCAAAAAAAATCTGATTAAAATTGAGCAGCGTGCAGTGATAAAATTTCTCACTAAAGCAGGAAATACACCCTCGCAGATTAGACTGCGTATGTTACCTGTTTTTGTTGGTTCGTGCCCTTCTGAATTTATAATAAAGTTCTGGTCGAAACAGTTTAAGCTTGGCCGTGAGAGCCTTGAAGATGATCCTCGTAGTGGGCGACCAGTTTCCGCTGTCACCGATGAAAATGTGGCCAAAGTGAGAAATTTTATTTTAGAAGTCCGGCGAATTAAGCAGTGGGAGTTAGCCAGGGATGTGGGCATTGGTAAAGAACGGGTCAATGAAATAATTCATGAACATTTGCACATGTCTAAGGTTAGTGCACGCTGGGACCCTAGAATGTTGACTCTATTTGACAAGGACAGACGTGTTCAATGTTGCGAGGAATTTTTAGACATGAGCCGTGGAAAAGAGGAGGAAATTATTTCTAGAATAGTAACCTGTGATGAGACTTGGATTCGGCAGTGGGATCCCGAAAGTAAACAGGAGTCATTACAATGGAAATTCAAGGGTGAAAAGCCTCCTCGGAAATTTAAGGTTCGCCCGTCAGCAGGCAAACTAAGGGCAACATTTTTTTGGGATGCGGAAGGAATTCTGCTTGTAGATTACTTGCCAAAAAAACTACAATGAATGCTGAATATTACGCAGATTTATTTGACCAGCTCAGAGAAGCCGTAAAAGAAAAAAGAAGGGGCAAACTCAGTAAAGGGATTCTGCTTTTGCATGATAACGCACCTGTGCATACTGCTCGCTTAACGAAGCTAGCAATTAATGGAAATGGGTACGAAGTAATCAACCACCCTCCATGTAGTCCAGATTTGGCCCCATCCGACTACTTCCTGCTCAGACTTTTGAAGAAAGAACTGAGGGGACGAAGATTCGTAACCGATAACGACATGAAGGCTACTGTTAATGACTTTTTCGATGATAAACCTAAACTTTTTTTTTAACGGGTTAATGTCTTTAATTGATAAATGTAATAAGTGCATTTCCCTGTCAGGAGACTATATTGAAAAATAAAAAAAAACTAGCCATGATCGTCTTTTATTTCATAGTTAGGTAGATAACTTTTCAGCCGCCCCTCGTATGTAGAAAGACACGAGCCACGTCATATTCATATCCATACTCAACGCGTTTTAAACATGTGTCATTGATATTTTTTTTCTTTCTCGTTTCTTTGGCCGAAGCCAATGCAGATTATTGAATTTATATGACATTTGACGCGGACATGACATTAATTTGCAATATGGCGATTGTGTATATGAACAAAACAAATAAATTTTTTCGCCGCCGTCCGCCCGGCGCTCAACCGCACTTGACAACATCTACGTCTCTCGTACCACGAAACTCAGTGCGCGCGGCGATAAGCGATGCCTGTCATACAGTTTGCGATAGTTAAGCGACAGTCGCTATTTCGAAACGATATCATAATATTTATCAACTCTCGGCGAACAGACCTTATATGTTTTGTTTTTTTTTACTACAATCAATAAATTCAGTTTTATTGTGGTTTCAGCACTCTCATACAAAACAGATTTCGTCATTATTTGAGTTCTTAATCTTTAATCAATATTCAAATAACGTATAGACCTAGATTTTTATCTGACTGACTACCTATCAAAAATTTGACATAATCGGTTAATGGGTGCATAATGTATTCTTTAAGTGCACTTTGTGCACCTATAAGTGTATCAAGTTTACTAAATGTATACTTGATGCACCTCTTGGGTTTATAAACTAAACGAAAAGTATACTTAATGCACCTGTGGCTTAACTGGGTGCATAAAGTGCACTACGAGTAAAATTGATCCACCTCTCGGGTTTATTAACTAAACAAAAAGTATACTTGATGCACCTGTGGCTGGACACGAGTGCATAAAGTTTACTATGAGTAAAATTGATGCACCTCTTGGGTTTATAAACTAAACGAAAAGTATACTTGATGCAACTGTGGCTGGACACGAGTGCATAAAGTTTACTATGAGTAAACTTGATGCACCTCTTGGGTTTATAAACTAAACGAAAAGTATACTTGATGCACCTGTGGCTGGACACGAGTGCATAAAGTTTACTATGAGTAAACTTGATGCACCTCTTGGGTTTATAAACTAAACGAAAAGTATACGGTGCATAAAGTACACTATCAGTAAACTTCATGCACCTATGGACGAGGACGGGTGCACAAAGTTTATTTTCAGAAAACAGAATGCACCCAGGTGCACAAAGTTGACTCAACATATCTATCAAATTTGACACAATTTTGAAAGGTCTATTAAGTATACTTAACTTAATTCACCTGGGTGAATTAGTCCAGGTGCGTTAAGTAAACTGCAGGAAATTGCTATCTAGTTACATACATATATACATAGCATCACGACCGAAATCCCTAATGGGGTGGGCAGAGCCACAAGACTAGTTGTGGCCACGTTCGATTAATTAGTCCTAAGATGGTATGATGAACCGAATCTATCTATGAATCTAGTTACTTTAGTTAAATAAATATAAAAATTGTGTGTAAGTGTAAGCAGTTTTGTAGTAGTAGAGCCAAACAGTAATCCTTACTAGATGATTACTGTTCGAATGGGCCGGCTCGACCGGGGTAGTACCACACTCTCACAGAATATCGGCGTAAAGTAATAGCTTGCTATTGCGCTCTACGGTGAGTGACGAGATCCGGACGCCTATTCCCTCATCCCTATCCCATCCCCATTCCCCATCCCCCCTAGACTGGCAACGCATTGGCAGCACCTCTGGTGTTGCCGATGTCCATTGGCGGCGGTGACCACTTTCCATCAGGTGAGCCGTCAGCTCGTTTGTGAGTCAATTGATACAAAAAAATTGCAATTGTTGGTAGCCCTTAAATAAATAAATTAAATAAAAATTATACTTAAGAATGAAACAAAAGTTATAGATAGCGGCTAAACTTTTATTTGTGTAAACTTGTCAGTATAGGTTTCTGAACCAGTATCTATCTTTTCTACAGGCTTGGCCATACTCTCCGTTTCGAAGAGAAAGGCCCGCTCCTAGCAAGAGACGCGTCCGCCAAAGGGGACGACTGGTTCGATATCTACGATCCCCGCAATCCCCTCAACAAGAGAAAGAGGGAGAAAACCGAGAAGAGTAAGAAATAGAAGAGTTAGGGGGAGTTTAGAGTAATCCCAGTCGTGTTCGGATATCCCTGCAGAAACATGTTCTGTTCTGTACCATTACCATGAGTTTATCAATACATATAAAACAGTACCGTGCCTCATTTATAGAGAACGTACAGCCTAAAGGAGCGGTCCTAGAGGTTTGACATTTGGAGGAGACATTCCTCGAGTACCCTAGAGGTGCACTAAGGAGGGATGTTTTGAAATTCCATCCCTAAAGTGGTGAAAAGGGGTGTTGTATGGAAAATACCACTAGTCTACTATATAACTATCACTCGGTCCCTTTTACTTGTATCGGCGACACGCAGTATTTCCGATAGATTTCGATACCGAAAACGGTTTGCGTAAACTCATGGTAATGGTGCAGGTCCGTTCTGCGAGGGTACCCGTGTGGTCAGTAGATAAGCAAAAAAAGAGTGTATCACCTGAATGCGAATTGTAATAGTAAATGCTTGTAAGTAATTGTAAAGATAAAATAAATTTCGTTAAGTAATTTTTGAGTGTTCATTTTATCCCCCATACCGTTTCCTATAACTGATAAACCAATGAAGCCTATTTGTCGTGATACTTTTACTTTTCACTTCGTTAACCTTTTGACCGCCATAGTCGGCTGCAGCCGTCAGCGGATATAAGGTAAAAAAGTCCTTAATTACCTTAACTTAAAGTTGAAATTCGTGTTACTTCTCAAACATGCTTGGCGGTCAAAAGGTTAAATAAGCTTTATTCCAAGATATTATTCAGATTTTTAGCAAAAAGGATAACAGATTGTTATCAACCAACATCATACTAGTGTGAAAGCAACTGTCTGTCTGTCTATTAAGTTTTCACGAACCACTGAACCGATTTTAAGAACTGGGACATGATTTACATATTTTTTTTCCGAACGTCAACCCCTGTAAGGCTAAAATACATTTATTCCTTTGTATGCCACTGGATCTGCCACCGATGGCACAAAACTGAAAAAAACCTAACCTAACCGGAATACCTCATTAGAATGTGACAGTGGCACTAAACGGATTTTTTTTCCGTTTTGTGCTGCGGAATATACCCTAAAATAAGGGCTGGAAAATTGATTTTTGTAATTGTATATAATTCGAACTAAACGTTTAATTAAATGGAATGGGCAGAGGCGGCCTTTGGGAGTGGCGAGAGGGGCAATCGCCCGGGGCCTCGCTCTTACAAAGGCCTCGCACACCCGCGTACCAACCCGCGTAGAAAAATATTAGGTACTAATAGTACTAAACTGCCCTGCTAAGCCGAAAAGCACTATCTAGAGTAAATTTGAGTAATCGACTTTATGACAATTTACAAAAGGTCGATTTTCTCACACATTCTCTGATTGAGATAACGCTTTTCGGCTTAGCAGGGCAGTAATGTTTATTTGAATTTTGCGCATTACGCTGCGCATTTCGACGACGACTCGTTTGGCATAGTTGGTAGTGACCCTGCTTCCGAAGCCTGCGGTCCCGGCTTCGATTCCCGGTAAGGGCAAATATTTGTGTGATGAGCACGCATTTTTGTTCCTGAGTCTTGGATATTTCCTATGTATTTAGGTATTTATTTAACTATATAAGTATGTATATCGTCGTCTAGTACCCATAAGACAAGCCTTTAGAGCTTACTTTGGGGCTAGATTGATTTGTGTAAAGATTGTCCCCTGATTTATTATTATTATTATTATATGACTCACTTAATGCCACCCGCGCTCTCTTGGTAGTTATCGCCCTGCACGTCTAGCACGACCTGCCCGCGAGTCGTTTGTCGCTCAGTGCATCCCTTACATACTTGACAAGTTGGACAGAGACGCACTGAGCGACAAACGACTCGCGGGCATGTCGTGCTAGCACTCCTGATATCTGTAGCATCATCATTAACTAATTCCACAAAGACAAGGGCCTCGCAAAGATCTACCCGCCCGGAGCCTCGCAATAGCTAAAGCCGCCCCTGGAATTAGGAGGAAAATGTTGGTTCTAAAGCTAAATGCGTTTAGTCTGGTTTAGTTACTATATTATATTTCTGTGGGGACTATATTCGACCGAGCGAGCGAAGCGAGCGAAGCGTCTCCGTTTCAGCTTGGGCAAAAATGCTGTCGTATGTCCAGCGGAAGTCCGTCGGCTGTCCTGCGTCTGTCCATTTGTTCTCTTCTACAGGTCGCAGTTCTCAACCGATTCTCGTGAAATTGTGTGAGCCGGTTCGTCAATTATATATAAAAAAAATTGTCGATTCAGTTTTTAGAAATTTTTCAAAATGGCGGAGATATGGGGGTTTTTGCAATTACAAACTTATTTGCGGTGTTGCCAAACTGACCCGACCTATATCGATGTATGGGGATATACGTTTTACAACGGCAAAGTTAAGTTTGTCGCGAGGTCTACAGCTCACGGAGCCACTAGTATAATTTGGATTAATCACAAAATTACATTAAACGTGACCAATTTTGCTGTTTGTGGTGGTAGTTATTAGTTCATTCGTAAATCTATGAAACACTATGGACGCTGTATTAAAAATATATGAAATGCCTCCCCAGAATTTGTATGAAAATAGTAGTTTGTCCCCTGGGCAACCAATTTTTATTGGATGCCACATATATGTTCAAATGTACCCGGGACCGCTAGCCCAATTTCGATCCCCAGTAAAGGCAAATATTTGTGTGATGAGCACGAATGTTTGTTCCCGAGTGTTGGATGTTTCCTATGTGTTTAAGTATTTATTTATCTATATAAGTATTATATCGTCGTCAGTACCCATAATACTAACATAATACTAAAGCCACAAATCGATATAGGTTGGACTAAATCGGTGTGTCTAAAGATTGTCCCCTGATTTATATTATACTAGTGGACCCGCCACAGCTTCGCCCGCTGTATTTTCCCACACAAACTTTATCACCCCTTTTCACCCCTTTAGGGATGGAATTTCAAAAAATCCTTCCTTAGTGCACCTCTAGGGTACTGAAGGAATGTGTCCTCCAAATTTCAAACCTCTAGGAGCACCCGTTTAGGCTGTGCGTTGTCTATAAGTGAGTCACGGTACTGTTTTATATGTATTGATGGACTCACAGAAAATTTCCATTTTACAGCGTCCGTGGTGTTGTGTATTGGCGGTCCTAAGGTTATATTCTGATCAGGATGGTTCTACAAACGAACGATGAAAATTGGTATTCTTCTTACATATTTTTTTAAAATATTGGGTATTAGACTAGGATAAATTTGGGCCAAAATTTTAGTGCTTAGAGAAAATCAAATAATTAATACAAGTACTAAGCCTGTGGAAACGAGGCATTACTCGTGATTCAACAACATGCAATCTCAAAATGACATTGCGCATGAAAAAAGTTCACAATGTCATTTCAGAATGCAGTTGCAACAAATCCAAGCGAATGAGAAGATACATTTGATTGTTTTGAAAACCCAAAGACGAATAATAATCGGATGCTGGATAAATGAACTTTCCTAGTTCTATAACAAGCAAGAATATTGATAGCAGATATCAAAGAATAATTTGGATAGTTTAAATTTCGCGATGAAGTGCGCCCCCAGAAATTTATATTTCGGTCTCTGTGAGGTCAAGAAAATGTGTATCAGTGCATTAAAGATGTTTTTAATGCTCACTATAATAATGAGATGTGCCATTACTACTGTAACGGCAGAAGGAAACGAACTTCGGCTGAAAAATGATTTAGGTGTTAATGTGGACACTCAAGAACGACCTAAATTTTACACATCACATGGTAAAGATACTGACAGTTCGGTATCAATCGTCTTATTATACGGAGAATCATTAGAATTGTTTTGCAATGGTGACGCTGACAAATTAACGATAGTTGAAACATTCGCAGGAGATACTATATTGCCAACGGAAATTGTAAATAAAACCACAATAAGGCTGTTTTTAGAAAAGCCGAATGAACCAAAGTCGATTTATGAGTGTCGCAATTCGTTTCTCTTCGCGCATATAACGGTAAGAGTGGAATATCCGCCAGAAGTAAACAATTTTAATTGTTATACGGAAAATTTCAGGATGTTTAACTGCACTTGGACTTCACGATATAGCTTTAATTATACGGTCTTTTATAAAAGGTATGATAAATTTCATTCTTTATGTGTGGTAAAAACGTTCCAATCCAAATATTGTGCATGGAACGACGACGAGGTTTTAGCATCTGATACATTGAAAAAAATGCTACATCTTCAAATCAGAGTTTGCAACTATTTCAGATGCGTGAAAAAATTTGTTCGTATAAACCCGCGCTCAATCGTGAAACTTGAATCTCCGAAAGAAATTAAAGTATTACGCAAGTCTTCACGTAGTGTTGATCTGCAATGGTTTATTGACATCTTTACGCTCGTTTGTACAGAAGAAGAAATAGATTTTAGAGTGGACTACTCGTTCCCTGGAATTACACCTCGCGAAGTGAAAACATCAGCTGTTGCGAAAAATTACTCATACTACCAATTAAAATTGGAACTGCCGTGTGCTGACACGTACTATCAAATGAGGATTTTCATCAGATCCAAGGAAGCTATTGGAGAGCAATATTGGTCTGATCCTGCATCAATTTATTTTTTTACTGATGTTCAAACAAATCCAGAGGCCGCTAATCCAATATGCCAGGAACAAGTCAAAGAAACGTAGGAAACAATGAGTAATAAAATATCGACACTTAAAGATAAATTAAAAGACCTGACAAGGATAAAACGTGATATCGAATTGCTCAAAAAAAGAGCTGCAAAAATAAATAACCACTAGTTTACTCTTATTAGAATTTACTTCACCTTTTATGTAATAGAAGTTATTTCCAATTTTGCAACTAAGAAAGAGCTCACTGCAAAAGCTGACGGAGTTAATGATGTATACCCAATACATCGATTTGTATATTTTTCGCTGAAATTGAATAGTATGGTAATATTAGTCGTTTCGCATAAGTGTAATAAAAAATAAAACCACTTTACCGTTCTTTTAAAGGAGATAAATGACATTTAAGATTACATATGTTTGTGCTGTGCCTGTGTTATTTGTACCGGAAGTTGATTAAATTACAAGAAAAAGCTAAATATGATATTGTCCCATAGTACTTTTATAATCAGCAAAAGTATTTTCTATAAGTTTGTACTCTCCTGGATTTTTTGCTGACAAAAAGAATTTCGTTACCGTTGTTCCCGCGGAAATATTCTTGATTGAATTTTCTTGTGTCCGGACCGTAACGTCAAACGGTAGGGAAAGGTCGCTAGCAGTGTCACTCGAGTAGTCAAATCAGGTTCTAAT
The DNA here is from genome assembly GCA_947859335.1 of Tortricodes alternella. Taxonomy (NCBI): domain Eukaryota; kingdom Metazoa; phylum Arthropoda; class Insecta; order Lepidoptera; family Tortricidae; genus Tortricodes; species Tortricodes alternella. The sequence continues at coordinate 4,923,834 of OX401968.1, read as the reverse complement.
TATATTTCACATAGTAACTAATTATTAATAATCACACAATTTGTATATTTTAAATCATTGTTCGTACAAAATTACTCATTGCCGTTATTTGGTGCAAATGAAACAAAATTTAAAAAATCATAAGATGTACTGCGGATTTCACGTGGTACACATCCTTAAGGCGCTGACAAGACTTAAATCGACTTTACTTAAAAACTTTTAACAAAAACTATTTGATTTGGCAAAGTGAATAAATACACATTCATATTCATTATATTATTGAAAAAATGACTATTTCCAAATCACGATTTGATAAAATCAATACGATAGAAAAACATCGTGAAGTTACTTCTGAAATCCTCTTTAAACAGTTCTATGTCTTAATTTGTTTTAGTTTATGGGACTATAATTAATAACACGATTACATCACGCCCGTACTAAAAATTTACTAATTTTTATTTTACGTGTACTTATATAATTCATCCGTTTTTGATTTTCCCCATTCAAAAACCGCACAGTGCTTCTCGTTCACTCCGGTGCAAACAGACAGTGACCGATCACTCATGGTCATTGGCTCTTGTCCGCGTCTTAAGACAGGATATTAAGTTGCTGACAAGAAGACTTATTCATCCAAGGGGCACAAAGGTCCCCTTTAAGCGAACGCTTAATTTTTTCCACCACATTATTCGCATTAAATGAAAGGTCTTGACGAGACCATTTCAAAATATAACATGTTGGTATTTATAACAAGTTTCTATATACAAATCAAATATTTGAAATAATTTTTTGGGATCATTTGTGCCTTCCAGAACTGTCCATATAAAGCATAACACAACTTTCTTCTTATGACTTAAAGTTGTGTTATGCTATTAAATAAATCGAACCTTCCTGATCAGAATGTCTAACTTGCAATTCGTCTACGAAGCAAAATGACTAAAAAGAATGTCTATGTGGCAAAATACCTGAGCAGTAGTAAATTGTCTAAAGATCAAAATGTCTGATAAGCAAAATGCCTAAATTGCAATAATACCTAAGCAGCAAATTGTCTAAAGATTGTCCAAGCATAAAGATAAAGATAAGGATAAAGATTGTAAAGGTTGTCGTTAGTCATACTGCCTGGTAAGCCTTTTGCTTCTTAGTCAATATACAATGAAGTTCAAGTGCTGCATAGTCATATTGCCTGATAGGCATTTCGCTTCTTAGTCAATATAAGCATTAGGCTAAATTTCACGTAGACGTTTCGATTTTTAGGCAGCATGATCAATAAGGATATCGAAGTCGGTGGCGAGTAAATTAGGTATACTATACATCTCTCCTAATGTCTTCGTTTACTTGAAGTTGAATTTGATGTTTTTAATTAACCTTAATTTAAATGATATCTGATGTTTCTAAGCTAATGTACTAACGAATCCCAGCATTATTCCTTACTTTTTGTAATACTGTTTTGTTTTTAGTTAAAAATAATATTTTTTTACACAATGTAGTTTCCATTGTAGGTGTATTAACCATTAGATCGGAAGAACTGTAGAAATATACATATTTGGGTCCAATTCGAAACGGTGTCCGCTAAATTTAAGATTGCCTAAATTTAAAATAAGAAACGTCAAACTCGATTTTGTATAGCTCCAAGGTTCAAAATCGAGTCGATCGTTTCTTATTTCAAATTTAGCGACGTCTAAATTTAGCGAAAACACTTTCGAATTGGCCCCATTATATACATACACAATATCCATGGCTCGGATGTAGGTTAAGATGGGGGAATGACGGTCAGCGGGCAATGCCGGTCACATCGAAATCTAAAACTTCCAAAAATATTTCGCAAACGCTACTAGTGCCACCATCTAGTATACTTATGTACTTATGATTAAAATAAAAATAAAATGTTCTTATTTTATTCATTGGTACATTTTAGAAGCAAAGCTGTGTTAATAGGGAACTTGTATGATTTTTTATTCATCTTTTATTAGAAAGTACTGAGTAATAGAAACCAAACTGTGTACACAAAACATTATTGTGTTGTTTTTTTTAGGGTTCCGTACCTCAAAAGGAAAAAAGGAACCCTTATAGGATCACTCGTGTGTCTGTCTGTCTGTCTGTCCGTCTGTCACAGCCAATTTGCTCCGAAACTACTGTACCGATTGAGTTGAAATTTGGTATTCATATGTAAGTTGGTGACCGCAACACGGACGCGTGACGTAAATATATGAATTTTATACATAGGGGCCACTTTTTGGGGGTAAACCAGAAATTTAAAAAAAAAAGTTATGCCACCTACATCGTGTGACATATCAAATGAAAGGGCTTATTGTGAGGATCTTAGATATATATTTTTTTGAATTTTAAATAAAATAGTTTAGAAGTTATTCAGGAAAATAGGCGAAAAATGACCATTCCCCCCCCCCCTTATTTCCGAAACTAATGGGGCTAAAATTTTGAAAAAAATACAGAAAATAGATCTTTGCCTATAGATTACAGGAAAACCTATAAGAAGTCTATGGTATTTAAGGTAACCTAGTAAATTTCAGATAATCATGTACGGAACGGAACTCTCTCCACGCGAGTTTAACTCGCACTTGTCCGGTTTTTTGAGATACGACGCTTTGAAAAGTCATAGTTCATATCACTCGCAAAAACGCTCCATACAAAATGGCCCTGAAATATGACGTCACTGCACTTGTATACACGACTCATGTAAAAAGAGCGCTGACGGTGATACATTTTATATGGCTGAAAGGGCTCTTTTTACATTGGACGTGGTGTACAAAATATATGGAAATTGCAATTATTTCCGAAAATACTGTATTTAGGCCAATATCGTACAAATAAAAAATTACAAAAATTTGATGAGGATGTAAAAAAACTAAAAAGCAATATTTATTTTTCACTTATTTTGACAATTTTTGACCCTTAGTTAGAAAAAAAGTAACAGTCAAAATGATCTTTTTGTTTCTTTTACATGCATTTATTTACGATAAGCTACCGTTGTTACACAGAAATATATTAACATTTGTTAAATAGTCAAGTAGCCAATTTCGAATATCGGTAATCCTAATAGTTGACCGCCATTACCTGCAACCAGCGTAAGTGTTTTTATCTAGGGTGAAGGCGGCAACAGTGGCTATAGCGACAACAGTGGTGCACTGGCCGTTGTGTCAGAAATATTATAGATAGCTTTCTTTCTTTCTGACTCTTTGGAAGGTCTCCCGATAGAAACAGATTACAACCAGTTCGCTTGCGTCAGCTATGTAACGAACCCGCGTAATTAATGTTTTTTTTATTTTGACGAAAGCAAATGCGAATTTTAAGGTAAGGTGTACTTTCTATTTTTTCACGAACATTTTGTTTTACCAATGGATTAATAATTTTGCTGAGAAATAAACTTAATTGAGGTCATTTTGACGTATACTGCACTTCGATTTGAGCAAAAGTATCACGTGCGGTATAAGTTAAATCCAAAATGGCGGTTTAGTACACAGTGGCTCAAATCACATGAGTACACAGTGGTTCATGAGCCAAGTATATTAATTTAGAAAATTTAACAAATTGTAATATTTTTTGTTAATTTTCTCTTTTAGGATGGCTCTCGTTCAGCAAGGCCCCGTTAAATACGGAAACAGACAGATAAGGACAAAAAAACGCTTAAAATAAAATAAAAAATGTTATGAGCGTGTGAAAAGCGTCTAAAGTTTAAGACTGAGAAATAAGTAGTCAAATTTAAGTTACCTGATTATTAAGTAATTTGTTCAATGCAAAAAGCCGAAAATTGCATTATTATTTGAGTTAAATTAAAGATGATTCATTGTGAACTGAGGGCAGATCCACTGTATCCCACCCCCAGTACACAGTGACTCAAATAAGTTTTTTTAAAAAATACTGTTTATTTTCCAAAATATTACCTTGTTGAACTAAATCGATTAAAATAATCAATATACATTAGTTACACTATAATACTAACCCTTCTACATCTTTCCAACACTCTCCCAAATCAAGTGAGCATCACTCGAAAAAAAGTGACCCACTGTTGCCGCCTTGACCCTACACCCATATCATAAAATCTCCATAATGTAATCAAAAACCGTAGGAAATGACCAGCATTATGACAACCAATTGGGTAAAACCAGTTCTGTAATGTTATTACAGTATCGATTTTAGTATCGTAATGAGATTAAATTTGGAACAGCTGTCAAAACTCAAGTGGGTCTCTATTCTAGTATCCATAGATATTAAAACAGTTATTGATACTAAACATCAATTCAGTATGTTTTTTTAATATAAACTGCACGACATTTGATCTCGAGTGACATGAGAATAGAGACTTCATTCGTAGTTTAAAAAAAGGGTTTTGATGGAGAATCGAATTGCCGCCATTACTGCTTTCATCATTCATGTTGGTTTTTTGCTGAACGAAAGTAGAATTGTAAAAAGTTGTTTGTAATTTACATTTTAGTTGAAAATATGAATAGTAGCCTTCTCGGAGTGACTGTGTGATGTGAAAATGCGCCGGATATCGTAAATGCAGCCACGATTGCAACATATAACTTGTTGCCAGAAAATATTGTTTCTGAACACATCATGGAGGATTTATAATATGTGTGTAGATAAAGTTATGTATGCAACTCTGCATAATTTGGCCTTAAAACACACGTGCGATCTTATTATGAAACTCGATAAAAGCTCGTTTCATAAAAGCGCACTAGTGTTTTAAGGCCTATCATTATGTAACCGTTGCATAAACTACTATTATAATATTGTCACAGTGTCTCCTATATTTAAATAATAAATTACTTACCACTAATCCATCACTCGTTTTCCTGCTGCTTTCATCCACCCTCACCGATCTGAGTCTCTTCATTCTAAAACTATTGCTATTTATTTGTGCAATGCTCATTATTTCTTTCCTATGACTCTTTAATGTATGCAATTTGTAATTTTTAGGGTTCCGTACCCAAAGGGGAAAACGGGACCCTATTACTGAGAGTCCGGTGTCCGTCTGTCCGTCTGTCTGTCCGTCTGTCACCAGGCTGGCGTTTGCCTGGTCATCGTCTTTATAAAAACGGACAAATATTATTATTATTATTATTAGTATGCGAGGAAATAAAAGAGTATTTTTGTTTTGATTTAGCCGGCAAGAGGCTTTTGTAGGCATTTGGTGTTTCTTGAATAACATTTTCCGGGGTTAAATTAATTGATTCGTTACTTGAACTCGACATTTTTTAGCAGATTTACACAGATCGACTCCGAACTAAGCAAGAAATTAGTAAATTAGCGGGCTTATTTTAAATATATGGGCGCTCAGCATATCTACAACTGCGCTTGTGTAAATAGCTGCCACGTAGTATCGCAAAAAGGTACGAGCAAAATATACGTTCAGCAAAACATATTCAAAGAATTTTTAAAATTAATTTATTGATCACAATCCAGAGTAATTAATAACGCTTTTAATGAAGTACTTATATACTTATACGTAATACTTGTAGTGTTATTGTACCTACCTTTTATGTGAATGATAATCTGTACTTGACTAATTTGTAAAACTGTTAGACCGGGAGATGGTGATACAAATAATCAGGTTATTTGTACCAGTATGGCGGTCCTACAGCGGTATAATTACGTACTTTTACCAGTATGGCGGTCCTTCAGGGGTATAATTACGTAATGTCAAAAAGGAAAATGATGGTCAAAGTGCTGGTACCGGCGGGTGGCTCAACCGCGTGGGCGTTAATCGAACGTGTCGGATAAATTACGAGTGTCGAACGATTTGTTCCACAAAAATTCTTGTATTTTCCGAGAGTCGATAAAAAAAGAAGTATGCGGTAGCGTCATGCCATACTTCTTCGGTGTGGCTTACAGCCCGCCATACCGACGCGAACATATTAATAAAATAAAAAAAACAATTCAACCATTTGTACCAGGCTAATTTTTGCACAGCTAATCATCGTCGAGTAGCCATTCACGAAAATCACCATGCCATACTTTTCCGACGTTTCCAAATAGCCGCCATACCGGTGGCGTCGGTATGGCGGGCTGTAAGTTACACCGGAGATGTATGGCATTACGCTACCGCTTACTTCTTTTTTTATCGTCTATCGGAAAATACAAGAATTTTTGTGGAACAAATCGTTCGACACTCGTAACTTATCCGACACGTTCGATTAACGGCCACGCGATAGGGCTGCCGGTAGTACCAGCGCTATGAACATAATTTTCCTGTTAGTCATTACTTAATTAGACCCCTGTAGGACCGCCATACTGGTACAAATGACCTGATAATTTGTGTCACCATCTCCCGGTCTATGTTCTCAAATAATAAAACTCTTTGCGTCGGGCTGACGACCGAGTTAAAATTAAAAAAGAAACTAAGAAGTAAAAATATCTAGTGAAAAAGCGGCATTTTCCGCACAATTTGGCTGCTTGGAAAACGCTCATTTCGAGCACATGCATTGTAAAATACTTATTACGCTCACTGGTTAATAACGAATGATTGCATGTAATGTTAATTCTCATCCAAGCGAATTATTGTTATTATTTTTTGATTTTTTTAGGATACGTGGTATTTGGCCTTTATTATCATGGACAACCTCTACTTATAAATAATAATTATTAGGAGTCAGGACAAACTTATCCAAAACATTTTTTTTAAAGATAATACTTTATTGCCATAATAAAAATTCCAAACATACCTACATAAAAGTGTCAAACAAAAACATACAATGAGCACTGAACTAGAAAATACCATAGATAAGGAGTTCCCACACGAGTATAGGTTAGTATAGAAATTAAAATAATATAAAAAGAGATATTCTGACTAAAGGATCAGCTGTGTCCAAGAAAATTATCAACATTTGGGCTGTGCAAATTAATTTCACTGAGAAACAAGAGTACAACACTCTCAGATAAATTAAAGTAGTGTACAAAACAAGCATTAAATGCTTGGTATATAAAATAAGTAATCCCGAGAACATTTGCAAGCTTTTTATTGAGTATATGAGTTTTTATTTTTGAATCCTAGCGATTTTCCGTACTTACCTTCAAACAGTTTTCACCAGAGCCCTTGGTGTAAGTTTGAGTCATAGCGAACGTCTCCACCGCAGTTGCGTAAACGTCTCTATTTCCTTGGCGAAAACGCTTATTTTAAAATACAATAAAAACATGCTTGGCGACATTAGACTCTCTAAGATCTAAATTGAAAAAAAAAAAATATTTTTAAAACTTTTCTTTTAACATTAAGATCTCTAAGGTCTAACAAATTTGTGGACTCCAGTGGACTATCAAAGCTCTTATTGCATTGGAGTAAAGTTTATTTTTCTTAGATTAGAAGTTCACAGGAAAGTTGGTAGATCTATACATAATATACAGTGTCAGTGGCCTCTGTTTTTTATCCATTACAGCAATAATGCCTTTATGCCACGAGAGGTGTGATCCGGTCAAAGTTTACGGGTCAGTGTGGACGCAGACCTCGTGCTATAGTTAAGTTCCGTCGATATCGATAATAAAATAGAGAAAACATATTTATTTAGCACATTCCACAAAGACGTTCACTGGCACAAAATATGACTTAGTACATTATTTTTAAGAAGTGAAATAAGGTCCCAGGTAGTATCAAAATCTTTGTTCCATTCGACTATCTACAAAAAAAAAAAAAACTAATTTAAAGTGGCAGGAAAGACTGTTGGAGCTTAGCCGCTTACTTAGTCCCCCGCACAGCTAGTCCTACTAACATATCTTTAAATATATAATTCTACTGTACGTGTGTATATCACTGAACTCCTCCTAAACGGCTGGACCGATTTAAATGACTTTTTTTGTATGCGTTTGGGTGGCGCCCTGGTTGGTTTAGATTCACAAATCAGCCCAGCAGATGGCGCTGCAGGTCAACGTCTGACGGGTCCGCTAGTATATTATAAATATGATAGTATGTGAAGTTTGGATGGAATTTGGATAGATCAAATCTTGGAGATACATAAATCCCACGCGAACACAGTCGTGGGCGCAGTTAGTTTAACATAAAAATAACAAGCACATATAGTTACTGTGTTAGAAATAAATATGTAGGATCGTAATGAACCGATTGATGCAATACAATATAATGAAATAAAAGCTTAGTTCTATAGTATTTAAATTGAGTGAAAATGAAAATATTTATTTTGCAAGTAGGTCACATGGGCTCTTTCACATGTCTGAAGCTACCGGCCCTTCGAAAGTTGACATCTGCTGAGAAGAAACGCCGCAAGAAACTCAACAGTAAGTGTTTTTTTTTTCCCAACTTTTACATTAGAGTTTTAACTAAAACGCCATTAATTCAAAACATATTCAATTGTGCAACAACTTGTGTCTAGCTTCGATTTTAATAAAATACTTTAGTTTAATATAAAATATGACAACACTAATTAGGGCTCCGCTGGATGCATGATACGAGGTTAATATATCGAGATGGTAAAAAAAACTGTTTGGAGAGCGAATGTCGACAATTTATCGATAAGCATTGTAACGTTCCCAACTCTATCTTGTATTGTCTTGTGTTATTGAATTAATAATAAATTTCGCGAGTCTACAGATGGCGCGATAAGCGAGGTAATTATCTACCTCCTTCTTTGTTTTATCGCTGGACATGTTAATGTAGATAATCCAAGAGCAACAAACCTTTTAAAAAAAAGCCCATCGAAGGCCCGTCTTACTTGCAAAAGGCTAAAGGCCGTCACATCGCGAGCGTGAGAGGAGCGTGGCGCGATCACAGCGTGACCTCATCTGTTGTCTTGTATGGAAGTTGTAACAGACATCACACATATTAAGCGCGCGTCGCGCTCTTGCAGCCGAAGTGACGTTTAGTTATCGATAACCTCTGCAAGGAGTTTTTGAAATTCCAACCCTAAAGGGGTGATAAAGTTTGTATGGAAAATACCGCGGGCGAAGCTGTGGCGGGTCAGTGGGCAATAAACAACTACTTTACTGGTACATTAATTTAGTTAATTTCATTGTCATTCTGAACCACATCTTCGAACCTATATCTTCTGAATCACGTTGCTTATTTTCTATTATTATCATATATATATATATATTGCAAACATATTTTACTACTCATCATACCAAACTTATTTTTAGGGTTCCGTACCTCAAAAGGAAAGAAGGAACCCTTATAGGACCACTCGTTTGTCCGTCTGTCTGTGAAGACTTTTTTCTCAGGAACGCGTGGAGGTATCAAGTTAAAATTAATATCAAATACTCAGGTCTGCAATTTCTTGGAGCTGTGAAAAAATCGACCTTCTAAGTCAACGAAATCAAAAGATACGGCCGTTTATTTCACACATTGTGATGCTTTCAAGGGAATCCAAAAGGAATCAAAACCTATAGAGTACTTCCCGTTGACCTAGAATCATGAAATTTGGCAAGCAGTCGTGTCTTACATCACAAATAAAGGAAAAAGTCCGAAAACCGTGAATTTGTAATTACATCACATAAAAAAAAAAGTTAAACGGAATAACCTTTGCAAAGTCGTATCACACTCTACGATTGAACGGAGATAGGAGCTTGCGAAAGTAATTTTTTGTCTTATTTCATAGGTAGGTTGTAAATGGTTACCCGGTTGTTAAAAGCTATTTTTTTTTTTCATTTTTATGGTAGGTAGTGTTTCATTTTCATAAGTAAGTACGGGACCCTCGGCACGTGAGTCAGACTCGCACTTGACCGGTTTTTAGGGTTCCGTACGTCAAAAGTAAAAAAGGAAGGTTGTCTGTCTGTCTTAGAATAATAACACATAGAAACCTAGTCCGCGCGCACAAATTAAGCACTACAATTGGAGCCATTTCATATATTTTCTATTCAAAGGTATAAATAAAATAGTACATTGAAAGAAAATATAGTACCCCGGGCTTATATATGAAAATCGATTCCTAAGGAGTAAACTCCAAAAGTGACATCGGATTTGGTTTTGTCATGCCTAAATAGGTACCTTGAAAACGATACCAATGATGATTTTTGACATGACAGTGTCATCCGCCATCTTGGATCCAAAAAGCTTCATACTTATTAATGAATATAAACATGTCACTCATTTAATACAATAATTAATTGACACTTCGGCCGCTCAATTACGCAACACCAAGTGGTATCGCTTTCGCGAAAAGTAAACCAATTGTGCCCTTATTTACACAGAGTTAAGACTAAATTGGTTTGCATTTCGAGCCAAACCGATACCAATTGTGCTGCGTAATAGAGCTGCGGGTCCCGTCGTCTTCCGATTGAGATCCGAGTTTTACCGATGGAAACATTATTGTTCACTATATCTGTATCCAATGCGAAGCCACCGACGCATCTTCGGCTAACATCGTGTAACTTCGTGTGACTCCGCCGTGTGTCATGTTTTTCTGACATCGTAGTTTGATTTTACTCCCCATATTTTTCATACCCCGGGATTATATATGAAATCGATTCCTAAGGAGGTAAACTCCAAAAATGCTAGATTTAATAATAATAATAATAATAATAATTCTTTATTTTGGACAACTAAGATCCGATTAGATATCATATTACTTATTATCGAATTACATACATCACATTACATTAAATAATTAAACAACTACCACTGGTTCGTTTCCCTACTTTTGGGATAAATGAGATTCGCTAGCAACATTATTTGCGTACGTGTGTGTGCGTCGTCATGTGTAATTACGAGTTTCTCACTCCTACATGAATCCATTTTTGACGGGTCGGCGGTTTGACACATTCCTTCTATGTGTTATTATTGTAAGCTGTCTGTCTGTCTGTCTGTCTATCTGTTTGTCAAGACCTTTTTCTCAGGACCGCGTCTCAAGTTGAAATTAATATCAAATACTCAGGTCTGCAATCTCTTGAAGCTATGAAAAAATCAACCTTCTAAGTAACCGCAATCAAAAGATATGGCTGTTTATGTCTCATATTTTGATACTTTCAAGGGAATCCAAAGGGAATCAAAACCTATAGGGTACTTCCCGTTGACCTAGAATCATGAAATTTGGCAAGAAGCAGTGTCTTACAGCACAAGTAAAGGAAAAAGTCCGAAAACCGTGAATTTGTAATTACATCACATAAAAAAAAAGTTAAACGGAATAACCTTTGCAAAGTCGTATCACACTCTACGATTGAACGGAGATAGGAGCTTGCGAAAGTAATTTTTTGTCTTATTTCATAGGTAGGTTGTAAATGGTTACCCGGTTGTTAAAAGCTATTTTCTTTTTCATTTTTATGGTAGGTAGTGTTTCATTTTCATAAGTAAGTAGGGGACCCTCGGCACGTGAGTCAGACTCCTTGACCGGTTTTTAGGGTTCCGTACCTCAAAAGGAAAAAGGAAGGTTGTCCGTCTGTCTGTCTGTCTGTCTGTCTGTCTATCTGTCTGTCAAGACCTGTTTCTCAGGAACGCGTGGAGGTATCAAGTTGAAATTAATATCAAATACTCAGGTCTGCAATCTCTTGAAGCTATGAAAAAATCAACCTTCTAAGTAACCGCAATCAAACGATATGGCCGTTTATGTCTCATATTTTGATACTTTCAAGGGAATCCAAAGGGAATCAAAACCTATAGGGTACTTCCCGTAAACCTAGAATCATGAAATTTGGCAAGAAGCAGTGTCTTACAGCACAAGTAAAGGAAAAAGTCCGAAAACCGTGAATTTGTAATTACATCACATAAAAAAAAAGTTAAACGGAATAACCTTTGCAAAGTCGTATCACACTCTACGATTGAACGGAGATAGGAGCTTGCGAAAGTAATTTTTTGTCTTATTTCATAGGTAGGTTGTAAATGGTTACCCGGTTGTTAAAAGCTATTTTTTTTTTCATTTTTAGGGTAGTTTTTCATTTTCATAAGTAAGTACGGGACCCTCGGCACGTGAGTCAGACTCGCACTTGACCGGTTTTTAGGGTTCCGTACGTCAAAAGTAAAAAAGGAAGGTTGTCTGTCTGTCTTAGAATAATAACACATAGAAACCTAGTCCGCGCGCACAAATTAAGCACTACAATTGGAGCCATTTCATATATTTTCTATTCAAAGGTATAAATAAAATAGTACATTGAAAGAAAATATAGTACCCCGGGCTTATATATGAAAATCGATTCCTAAGGAGTAAACTCCAAAAGTGACATCGGATTTGGTTTTGTCATGCCTAAATAGGTACCTTGAAAACGATACCAATGATGATTTTTGACATGACAGTGTCATCCGCCATCTTGGATCCAAAAAGCTTCATACTTATTAATGAATATAAACATGTCACTCATTTAATACAATAATTAATTGACACTTCGGCCGCTCAATTACGCAACACCAAGTGGTATCGCTTTCGCGAAAAGTAAACCAATTGTGCCCTTATTTACACAGAGTTAAGACTAAATTGGTTTGCATTTCGAGCCAAACCGATACCAATTGTGCTGCGTAATAGAGCTGCGGGTCCCGTCGTCTTCCGATTGAGATCCGAGTTTTACCGATGGAAACATTATTGTTCACTATATCTGTATCCAATGCGAAGCCACCGACGCATCTTCGGCTAACATCGTGTAACTTCGTGTGACTCCGCCGTGTGTCATGTTTTTCTGACATCGTAGTTTGATTTTACTCCCCATATTTTTCATACCCCGGGATTATATATGAAATCGATTCCTAAGGAGGTAAACTCCAAAAATGCTAGATTTAATAATAATAATAATAATAATAATTCTTTATTTTGGACAACTAAGATCCGATTAGATATCATATTACTTATTATCGAATTACATACATCACATTACATTAAATAATTAAACAACTACCACTGGTTCGTTTCCCTACTTTTGGGATAAATGAGATTCGCTAGCAACATTATTTGCGTACGTGTGTGTGCGTCGTCATGTGTAATTACGAGTTTCTCACTCCTACATGAATCCATTTTTGACGGGTCGGCGGTTTGACACATTCCTTCTATGTGTTATTATTGTAAGCTGTCTGTCTGTCTGTCTGTCTATCTGTTTGTCAAGACCTTTTTCTCAGGACCGCGTCTCAAGTTGAAATTAATATCAAATACTCAGGTCTGCAATCTCTTGAAGCTATGAAAAAATCAACCTTCTAAGTAACCGCAATCAAAAGATATGGCTGTTTATGTCTCATATTTTGATACTTTCAAGGGAATCCAAAGGGAATCAAAACCTATAGGGTACTTCCCTTTGACCTAGAATCATGAAATTTGGCAAGAAGCAGTGTCTTACAGCACAAGTAAAGGAAAAAGTCCGAAAACCGTGAATTTGTAATTACATCACATAAAAAAAATGTTAAACGGAATAACCTTTGCAAAGTCGTATCACACTCTACGATTGAACGGAGATAGGAGCTTGCGAAAGTAATTTTTTGTCTTATTTCATAGGTAGGTTGTAAATGGTTACCCGGTTGTTAAAAGCTATTTTCTTTTTCATTTTTATGGTAGGTAGTGTTTCATTTTCATAAGTAAGTAGGGGACCCTCGGCACGTGAGTCAGACTCCTTGACCGGTTTTTAGGGTTCCGTACCTCAAAAGGAAAAAGGAAGGTTGTCCGTCTGTCTGTCTGTCTGTCTGTCTGTCTATCTGTCTGTCAAGACCTTTTTCTCAGGAACGCGTGGAGGTATCAAGTTGAAATTAATATCAAATACTCAGGTCAAGTAAGTACGGGACCCTCGGCACGTGAGTCAGACTCGCACTTGACCGGTTTTTTTCTGTTAAATCAAAGTACGCTGTCCCGAGCAACTCGCTCTGACTTCACAGAAAACCAGCGCCGTTAGCACCACCGTGCTAACTGCATTGCTGAGGGAAGACCATTGCGGTTAATATCACACCCTTTTGTGTACATATCATTCTCATCATATTTTACCATTTCTTACTAAGTTGTGTTGATGTGTTTCGCCGAATAAAATGATTTTATATTCTTTTAACTTCTAAGATTAAACATCGATCTAATTCTAAATCTTAAAAATCCACATTAATCCTTTCGTGCCTCTCTTTGTTTTCGCATCAGACCATTGACCCGGCTTTTCCGCAACCTTTCAAAAGTGGCCAATCGTGGGAAACTGCCTAATTTCGCCATTTGAGCTAGTCTAGATTTAGATTTTACAGGTTAAAAAACGGTTAGATTTTGTTTAGATTTCCTTATTTACCACGCGTTGCTTTCGAAATATGAGCTTTGACTATAAATTATTTTAGAGGGTTCCGTGGTAAAACAAGCGCTTAAAGAAAAGAACAGAAGAAAAACTGTCAATTTTTATATTTTTAAAACTGTATATGATTAGGTTAATATAACAAGACTAGGATATTATTTATAGTTCTTGGCTATTGTCAGTTTCTTGTGGAAATCGTTATAATAGGTTGGCGCCATAGTCGCGCCACCACCGGTATACTTAACTCTGACAGCAGTCAAACTACTACTTTTTATTTTTAATAGTGATACGGCTATTAATAATGCTTTAAACTTATTAATTCTATCAAAAATTATCAATTAATTTGGCAGTGGCTTGTTACAATTTAACATTCAATGGTTGAGTTGCTCAAGTGTTCCCATTCAACGTATTGTTCTCTGTCGCTCGTGCTGTCACCTAGGGGCCACTGAAAATCAGCGCCGAGGCTCGCCAAGACATAACGCTGATTGGCACCCTCTTTGGCACCGTTCGGAACAGCTTCGTATGTTCATTGTTTACTTTGCTGTCCTTGTTATCTGTCTGTGTCAAATATATGTTGAATAAACGTCTTTATTATTATTATTATTATAAAATATAAAATAAAAGTTATATATTGCGGCGAAAATGGTATTCACTCAGCTATGTGCCGTACCATCTATTGGGGGAATACGACGCTGGTTTTCTGTGGACCCATGGACTGGTTTTGCTAGACAGCATACATTGCGTTTGCTTCAACAACAGACGGAAAAATATGATTACATATGAAATATATAAACTAGGTTGCAATAGGTGCTCACGTTTCCTGCACTAAGTGTTTATAATTATTTATATGTATTTATGTTAAGAGGAGTGTGAAGCTACGACTTTTCATACAAAAGGCGATAACGATTTCCATCCCTTAAATGTTAACCGATTCTGACCAATTTTTGATAGGTTATCGGTCAAAACGAAATCTAGGTCTATACCAGTGGCGAAGCCTGCCTACAAGCCGATTCCTGACGGCTTTACCAAGCTAGAAAGCTACGGCTAGCTGTCATTGAAGTCTATGTTACTGTAACTAAATGTCAGACTCGCACGTACGGTTCCAATTCTTCCGGCTTCCCTTAGGAAATATTTGACGCTTCGCCACTGGTCTATACGTATAGTTTTTTTTTTTTTTTTTCAGTATGATCAATAAATTCAATTTCATTGTTGTTTCAGTATTCTAATACAAAACTAATTTCAGCGATTATTTGACTTGTTGATTTTTAATCAATATTAAAAAACGTATATGGGTAGACCTAGATATTTTTCTTACTGACCCTATCAAACATTGGTCAATATCGGTTAACATTTAATTTTAAGGGGTGGAAATCGGTTTCGCGTTTTGTATGAAAATGGTGATTTTTTCCGTTGGTTCACAGTGCCTAGGGCATCCCTATACTTTTAAGACAGAGACCAACAAATATCCTAAATACACCGCTTGGCCTAACTTTTACTAGCAAATAAAGCTGCCAAGCTTACGGGGCGCGCGGGGTTTTTAGAGCCACTTATGGTTTTTGGCCCTAATGTTGGCAGCGGGCTTTGAGTAATTATGTATACTAGAGTGGACGCCTCAACTTGATTCTTAGGGTTAGGTACCCAAAGGGTAAAAATGGGACCCTATTACTAAGGCTCCGCTGTCCGTCTGTCCGTCTGTCCGTCCGTCTGTTACCAGGCTGTATCTCATGAATCGTGATAGTTAGACAGTTGAAATTTTTACAGATGATGTAGGTATTTCTGTTGCCGCTATAACAACAAATACAAAAAAATAGCATAAGTAAAATAAATATTTAAGGGGGCTCCCATATAACAAGAGATTTGTTTTGCTTGATTATAAGATAATGGTACGGTATCCTTTGTGCGCGAGTCCGACTCGCACTTGGCTGCTTTTTGTAACGCCTGTTGAGGTCAAATTGCACAAATGTCTATAAGAAAACGATCACCGCCGGACGCGGCGCTTGCCCGCTCCGTCATCAAGTGCTCGCTGTCATTTGTTTGAGATGTCTGTTATAGTGTAACGTAATGCTTCCATGGCAGCGGGGGTCACCCTGCTATGTAGAGTCTAAACGATATACCTTGATTTAAATACATAATTAAAGCTTTATGGTGTACGATCTTGACGCCTCTGAAGCAAAACTTACAAATGAATAGGTATTTGATACAAGTGGAACTGTAATTTTCTGATTACGATCTGTTCAATAAAAACAGGCGTCCATAAACTCAAGAGACTTGATAATTTGGAGATATGACGCGATACCTGAGAAAACTGTGGAGATAGGCCAAAATAAAAATTGAGCGGAGACGCGGACCGGCACACGTAGCGCTATACGCCCTCAGATTAAAATATTGTTTTGTTTTACAGGTAGCGTCCTTGCATTGCATATATTATAGATTAAGTGATAAATTAAATATATCGAAGTCGGTAGCCAGTACATTAGGTAATACATCACTCATAATGTGTTCATTTGCTTGACACCGACTTCGATATATTTAATGTATCACTTAATCTATAATATATCTGACGTTTCGAGATACCTGATTGACTTACGGAATCCAATAATTATTTCTAACTTTTCAAAGGGGTTTTGATGTCGGTTTTTTTATTTGTTAAATTATTATGTTAGACAGTGATTCTTCTGTACGTACCAAAATGGTGGAAGTCAAAGTTTCAACGTGGGTTTACTAGGTCAAATGGGGTATCATAAAAAGGTACTTCATTCGCACATTCAAAAACATTTTTTAATGTTGCTAATTTTTGCATCAGATCGTTTGATACTATAGTTGTTATGGGTACATTTGTTAGTCATATTTTATGAACTTATTTTAATCCTTGAATCATAAATTTTACAGTAGAGTTAGTATGCTTTTTCTGTGCGACAATCCAACAGGATTTGATAGAACATCTCTGCTAAATATACTCACTGTATGCTGTATACAAAATAAGTATATTATTGTATAGTAAGTACGTTCATGTAAGTGTTTGCGTGTAATGCATTTTATTTATTTTTTCTTCCAAAAGCCACAATAACAATATTTATTATTATATATACCACTTTTTTATCCAAGTAGTTTTGTGTAATTATTAGTGTTTAGTGTGTTTGTATAGCGCTCCGATTGCTACCGACGGTGCTGGCTGAAAATCAGCGCTGCGGGTGTCTGACACCACAGCATTATGCTGAGCCAGTGACCGATTCACTGCCGCAATGACACACATGCCACGTTTCTTCTGTATAATTTTGTTGTATTTTTTTTATTGTGTTTTTTTTTATTTTGCTCCTCTGCTGCACTGGGAGTGAAGAAATAGCATAGAATGCGTGCAGATGCTTATCATCCTGGCATGTCGTAAAAGTCGACTAAGGGACGGGTCCTCTCCAACATGGTGGACTATCTGTATGGGCGATGGGCTGATCACCTGTCACCATACGGTTCATCATACCATCTTAGGACTAATAAATCGAACGTGGCCACAAGTAGTCTTGTGGCTCTGCCCACCCCATTAGGGATTTCGGGCGTGATGCTATGTATGTATGTATGTATTATTGTGTGTCTTTGTGAAGTGAATAAATGTCTTTTCTTCTTTCTTCTTCTTCTTCTTCTAAATATCATCGAAATCGATTCAGCGCGTGAAAACTGAACAAACATCAATCTCTGAAAGAATATCAATCTAATTCGCATGCATAAATGGTAAAAACTTAAAACTTCACAGTTATAGTGGTTGAAAAAAACGAATATTTTGCTTTGCTCCGTAACTCATAATTGCTATGGAAACAATCAAACCGGATACGCGAAAAAAACGCCCAAGATTTATGATATCTAACGCCTAGACCGTAAAGACGAAAATTGGCTGGCAAAACACGGTATTAAGGACTTGAATTGGCGTCGTAAAATGTATGGCATTAAAAAACAAAACTTGTTACAATTAATAATTAGCGAGATTTTGGATGAACTGTTAATTTAAAAAAATGTTTCTTCTAGGAACGATGGTTCCGTAATGAATTCAACTGATATGTCAAAAAGTGTTTTTTAGGCAGTTTCAGACTGCCGTTTTTTTGCGCGTATGCTTTTGTTTGTACACTCATACAACCACCATACTACAAAGACTAACGAGCCTATACTGGGCATAAAAAAGTGTGTGTGTGTCAGCTCCGACGCACGACAGGAGTTTACACCTTACGAACGATTATAAAATAAACCAGTACCCATCATACCATGCTGTCATTTTTCATTTTGACATTTAACAGTAAATAATAAAAAATCATATAAATGAATATAAACATGTCACTCATTGAATACAATAATTAATTGACACTTCGGGTCCCGTCGTCTTCCGATTGAGATCCGAGTTTTACCGACGGAAACATTATTCACTATACCTGTATGCAATGCGAAGCGACCGACGTATCTTCGGCTAACATCGTGTGACTTCGTGTGACTCCGTCGTGTGACAGTGTGACATCGTAGTTTGATTTTACTCCCCATAATTTTTTATACCCCAGGCTTATATATGAAAATCGATTCTTAAGGAGTAAACTCCAAAAAGTCACACTACGGCTCAAATTAGTAAAATAAGTGAGTGTACAGAGTCCTAGCTAGGTTACCAAAACGCACGCCTAAAAATAAAAGGAAATGAGTCCAAATGAAATTAACTTTTGTTTTAAACTTTACTCAACCGCGTTAGAATTGAATTTGGAATGGATTTGTATTCCACATTATTTCTTTTTAATTTTAAACGAGCGAAAAGTCCTGGTGCAAAAGTTAACTGGGGGAGCTAACTAATTTGTTTAAGGTGGGAGAATTTTTAGCCAGTTCAATACGAGGTTAGCTGGTCACGGTCGGAGGGCCCCCTGAGCTTGGGGACTAGTACTTTGGTAGCTACGCCTCTGTGTGTGTATTGGGTCTATGAACAAACACACGTAAACGATCAGCCCCTTAACAAGTATAATAATAATCAGGGGACAATCTTTACGCAAATCGATCTAGTCCCAAAGTAAGCTCATAAGGCTTGTGTTATGGGTACTAGACGACGATTTACTTATATATATAAATAAATACTTAAATATATAAGAAACACCCAAGACTCAGGAACAAACATTCGTGCTCATCACACAAATATTTGCCCCTACCGGGGATCGAACCCGAGACCGCTAGCTTCGGAGGCAGGGTCACTACCAACTAGGCTAATCGCGTCGTCAAAAGTATGTTATACGAGTAACTGAAGTTAGCAGGATTTGAACTCACCTTAGCTTCTTTCGGCCACTTGTCAGCGTGACATAAGAATTTTTCCTAGTTGCTGTCGGCTTAAAAAAAAGCAAACAAAGAATTCGCGATAATACATATTTTAAACAAACTTGTATGAAAACGATGCGATCAGTAAGATTTCTTAATATATCCTGCGGGCCCCTTTGTTTATCGCGATTGCTAAAGGTTCACATCCACGGACCGTGACAACCACACCCACGTCACAACATCTGCCAGACCACAGAAGGCTGGACGTCTTCGGACCTTGGTCTGAAAACTAGGCAGATTGCTCAGTCCGCGGTCGAAAAAGTTTGACGTCTGTGTTCAGATCATTCGCGTTCCATTTTCGAAATAAGTGCTTTTAAATTCGAAAGTTTGACAATCAGCAATGGCGGGAGCCATGTGATATTAAAAAACTGTTTGAGTCAATGTTTTAGCTGACCGTTTTTTGAATATGATATAAAAGAGTGCATGCATTATACTTGTAACTATGATCAATGTACTGTCCTGGTCCTCGGTTTTGCTCGCAGTGGCGGTTCAAACTCTAACCGTAGACTCACAGCTTGGGACATCAACTGAAGGTATTTTACATTTTTAATAATCATAAATAAGTACTCACTCCACGGCTCAAAACAGGATAACCTTTATCTTTATCTTTGTGGACAGCGCACTTCTGGAGGGATCAGAACCCACGACTTCAATGTCCATATTTATATGTCTACTCGTGGACCCGCCACAACTTCGCCCGCGGTATTTTCCATACAAACTTTATTCAAAAATTCCCTTCTTAGTGCACCTCTAGGGTACTTGAGGAATATCTCCTACAAATTTCAAACCTCTAGGGGCACCCGTTTAGGCTGTGCGCTGTCTATAAGTGAGTCACGGTCCTATTTTATATGTATTGATTGATGATGATTCTTAATACTGCACTTTTTATCATGACATTTTTTCATAATAAAAACCCTTGCTTAAGTACGATTTAACGACCAAATAAGGGCATAAGTTTCGTAGTATAACAGTCGAAACCCTTCCTTTTTTACGAGGGGAAATGCATTACGCATCCGCCCGCACCTGGGGAAGCGCGGGAGATATGGATTACCCTCCCGTGGGTTATATCCACTAACACCGGCGTTCTGTCTCCTGCATTATCTGAGTACTGTGGAATCTAAAAATTTCATCAAAACAGCGCTCACGGCGACAGTTGAAACTTACCATTAATTTAATTAAAAGAAACAAAAAACGCGATTGCACAACCTCAAAAAAAACAAGACATTGATTCTGCCAGGCTCGTGGGGCCGAAATGGAAATAGCAGTCGGTGACTTCAACTAGGTATTATAAGATTTTATGGAGTCACCGATCGCAGAATCAATGTGTTGTTTGTCTTTTTGAGGTTATGCAGTCGGGTTTTTTGTTTCTTTTAATTAATAATTTTAATTTTCATCTTTTTAAGTTGCGTTATGCTTTATTTTTCGTGTTAATAAGACCGATTATATAAGCACTTTATCACAGCTTTATTATAATTATTGAAAATTTAAGTGTGTTTGGTTACTAACCAATTTTAAATAGTTAAAGATTCTAAATGGTCCATCGAAATGAAAAAAAAACTAAAAATGATTTTCCAATACATATTCAATGATACCCCACTTAACTACCACTTAAATTTTGATTACTCTCACGTCTTTAGTGACACTCGCAAGATTAAGACAAATCGATTGACGTAGGAATCATCAAAATCGGCCTACACGTTTGGTCTCTAGAGCGCCACAGAGGAACAAACATACATACATACATAGGCTGATAAACACATTAACCTCTTTTGCGTCGCGCAGTGGGGTAAAAGTACCTATTGTACCAAATGATCTGTGATTTCGTTTATTGTTTTTGCTGATTGTAGCCTATAAAATAAGGGCTCTATACCGCTTATAACATTGAGTAGCCATTTGGAGAGGTTGGGTTAGGTTAAGTGTCTAGACACTTGCACCGAACAAGCGAACGATCTTTCAGTTCCAGTTTAGGTGCCTCGTCCAACTAACTAACTTCCGTTTCCTTTGTCTCTTCTTTTGTATCAGATTCCATAGGGAATGCTGCAGTCGCCTCCCGTACTAATTACTAGATCTACATACATACATACATAGCATCACGCCCGAAATCCCTAATGGGGTGGGCAGAGCCAGAAGACTACTTGTGGCCACGTTCGATTATTTAGTCCTAAGATGGTATGATGAACCGTATGGTGACAGGTGATCAGCCCATCGCCCATACAGATAGTCCACCATGTTGGAGAAGACCCGTCCCTTAGTCCACTTGTACGACATGCCAGGATGATACGCATCTGCATGCATTCTATGCTATTTCTTCACTTCCAGTACAGCAGAGGTCTAAGTGATAAGAAATATATAAATAGTGTTTAAGTTGATGTTTATATAGGTCCCACTAGAGGACGATGTACCGAATAAAAACATGCTAACGTTTGTCAGTTATAAAACATTTGTAAGCGCATACACTATTCGGAATGAATGGATTCGCATATCCGGCTCGAAGGACCACTTTGTACACCGTTGCTACCCTTATAGACACCTAATAAGAAAATCGATAGGACGCGTTACCATTTTCAGACAGAACAAAGTGTCTATACTTGTAATAACATGGATGATAGTCGGATAATTTTTTTACGCATAATAATCATTTCATATAATTCAATTTCCATTCAAACTAAAGTACATAGTTTCAATGCAGATTGAATTATATGAAATGATCATTATGTAGGTACTTATTCTGAGATATAAAATTAAGCTTTTTTGTCGAAGTAGAAATCGTCGTTTTCATACCTAATTCGACAGATTAAGATATTTGGTCACGTGAATAAAATGAAATGATGATTCACTTTTTGTTATTCACTTCACTTAAGACGAGTGCGAACCTACGGCTTTTCATACAAAAGGCGATAACCATTTCCACCCCTTAAAGGTTAACCGATATTCACCAATTTTTCATAGGTTATCAGTCAAAACAAAATCTAGGTCTATACGTTTTGGTGTTTTCACTATAATTTAATAAATTAAGTTTTATTGTTGTTTTAGCAAAACTATATTCGGCGATTATTTGACTTTGTTGAACTTTAATCAAAATTCAAAAAAACGTATAGACCTAGATTTTGTTCCGACTGACAATCTATCAAAAATTGGTCATAATCTGTTAACATTTAAGGGGTGGAAATCGTTATCGCCTTTTGTATGAAAAGGGTGATATTTGCCGTTGCTTCACAGTCCTCTTAATTTTATTTTCGATATCACTGTATGATAATTTATATTTATATTCCCCGGTAGACACTTGCAATAATTAATTAACTGGACGCAATTTAGGGAAAAATTTCCAATCCACAATAAATTTTAGACATTATATCGATGGCATTGAACTGAATTATAAGGATATTTATTTTGGCTTGGATTGTTAGGGTTTCGTACCCAAAGGGTAAAAATGGGACCCTATTACTAAGGCTCCGCTGTCCGTCTGTCCGTCTGTCCGTCTGTCCGTCTGTCCGTCTGTCCGCCTGTCCGCCTGTCCGTCCGTCTGTCTCCAGGCTGTATCTCATGAACTGTGATAGTTAGACAGTTGAAATTTTCGCAGATGATGTATTTCTGTTGCCGCTATAACGACAAATACAAAAAAACAGAATAAAATAAATATTTAAGGGGGCTCCCATACAACAAACGTGATTTTTTTGTTCGTTTATGCTCGATATTGATAACGGCAACAGGTAGACGCTTAAAATATTCTCAGAATATTTAGATTTATATTCACTTTAAAAATAAATAATTAAATTAAAATAAAATAAATATTTAAGAGCCCCCCTTAAATATTTATTTTATTTTAACCATATAACCCATAACCCATACAACAAACATGATATTTATTGCTTGATTATAGATAATGGTACAGAACCCTTCGTGCGCAAGTCCGACTGGCACTTGGCCGGTTTTTTTTCCTAATCGTCGTTCAACTTGAAATTGAATTAGTTATTATATACACTTTGACGGAATGCGATGGTGATGATGATGTCTAAAGGTGTCTTTTTCACTCTCTTTTTAACAATAACACCAATATAATAGAAGTACCAATCACAGACATAATAATGGCTCGCGATATTGTAAAATTATTGTTATAATATAATAATTGTAGTATGTGCTTATAACGATATTTTATTCGTGTAACTTACCCAAGTGCATGTTATATTTGTATTAAATATAAACTTTTCCTATGCGTCAGTTATTTGTTGTTATTTCCAAGAATTATTCTCATTACTATTTTTTTTTGTTTAGTTGTTATGGTAACTATCTTCCTTATAGTCCAGTCATTATAGACATTCGAAATCGAAAATTTGATAATAATTCCAAAAGTTTTCAAACTTCGGTCAAGTGAATGGTACATTGGGACGACAATAAATCTCATTTTGCAACCTTGTCCGCAGTCCGGAACATTGTTAAAATTGCAATTAAATTAATTTTTGCTGTATGGTCGTGAAAAAAATTCCAAAAGTTCTGTAAACTTGGGGAAGTTTTCGATATAATATTTCATATCACGTATAAAATTTGCAACCAATCTAAGTGTACGGAACATTTTTTGTTATTGAAAATTAATGTTTTTTTTTATTAAACTGAATGAAAACGTTCCAAAAGTTCTGCAAACTTGACACATATATCGGAAAAATATACCGAACGGTTGTATAAATTTGCAACCTTTTTCGTTGACCGGAACATGTTTATTTATAATTCTTTTTAATTCGTGGTCATTTTTCCGAGTAAAGTGGTCTCGGAATAATTACAAAAGTTTTGAAACTTGGTTGCAAACTTCGAAAACATCTATTCTGATGCATTTACAAATTTGCAACCTCATACGCGATCCGGAACTTTTGAAATTGAGGTGAAAAAATAAAAAAATTACATTTTTGCAAATTGCATAAAGTTCCGGATCGCGTATGAGGTTGCAAATTTGTAAATACATCAGAATAGATGTTTTCGAAGTTTGCAACCAAGTTTCAAAACTTTTGTAATTATTCCGAGACCACCTTACTCGAAAAAATGACCACGAATTAAAAAGAATTATAAATAAACATGTTCCGGTCAACGTAAAAGGTTGCAAATTTATACAATCGTTCGGTATATTTTTCCGATATATCTGTCAAATTTGCAGAACTTTTGGAACGTTTTCCTTCAGTTTAATAAAGAAAAACATTAATTTTTAATAACAAAAAATGTTCCGTACACTTAAATTGGTTGCAAATTTGACACGTGATGTAAAATAATATATTTAACACCACTCCAACTTTGCAGAACTTTTGGAATTTTGGTCTCATGAACTGAGCAAATTATCATTTATTGCATTTTTAACAATGTTCCGGACCGCAGAGCAGGTTGCAAAATTTTATAGTTTGTTTTAATACCACTCCCGACCTTACATCAAAATTTGAAAACTTTTGGAATTATAATGAATTAATTGTCTTGACTGACTGGACTATTAGGAAACTTCCATTAATTACGTGACCTCAAAATGGAGAGACGGATCTGGCAAAATCTCAACAAACCTCATTTAAAGAGCCCTCCCTTTCAATGAAAATCTCATGTCAACTTTTTAATTCAGAGAACATACACTATTATAATTTTAAAACAGATAACACTTACCTATTGCACAGAAAAAATATACTAGAAGATGCTAGAAAACATTGTCATCAGTATTAACGATTAGGTACCTACTTATTAAACGTTATGACATGAACATAACAAATAAATGTAAGTACCTAATTGAAATAAAATTAATTGAAAGAGGAATCGTCAGGAGGATACATAGTATTTACCAGTTTATTACATAAGTATTCTACTGTTGTAGCATATAATATTATTAATGAAAAGCTTATAACAAACATAATTTTAAAGTTCTTTCACTTACGGAATAACCAAGTTAATCTCAGTAATAAACAGATTGTTCCAAAGACGAGTACCCAATTCAAATATATTTATCTTAAAAATGTAGTTCCTATAGTAGTTTATGCAACGGTTGCATAATGATAGGCCTTAAAACACTAGTGCGGTTTTTCGGAGCTTTTAGCGAGTTTCATAATAAGATCGCACGTGTGTTTTAAGGCCAAATTATGTAGAGTTGCATACATAACTTTATCTACACACATATTATAAATCCTCCATGTTATTTGGTGCAATCGTGGCTGCATATTTCCGATATCCGGCGCATTTTCACATCACACACACTCCGAGAAGACTACTTACTATTCATATTTTCAACTAAAATGTAAATTACAAAGAACTTTTTCTATTCAATTCAAAAACAATTCTACTTTCGTTCAGCAAAACGCCAACATGGCGATCCTCCGTCAAGACCATTTTTTTTTAAATCGTAGACAAATGGATGAAGTCTCTATTCTCACGTCACTCGAGATCAAATATTGTGCAGTTTATATTCAAAAAACATACTGAATTGACGTTTCGTATCAATAACTGTTTTAATATCTATGGATACTCGAATAGAGACGACTTGAGTTTTGACAGCTGTTCCAAATTTAATCTCTTTTCTTTACTAAAAACGATAAAGAAGTCATGTTATTTCTTTATCGCAGCACTGGTTTTTCCTAATTGGTTGTCAAATTGGAGGTCATTTCCTAAGGTTTTTGATTAACCAATGGAGGTTTTATGATATGGGTGTAGATAAAAACCTTTTCTTAATAAAAACCATGCCTAAAACCAAATCGACAGCTATTTTTAAAGACAAGTTCTTATTTCCAAAACAAAATATTAGCAAATGAAAATAAAATTAAAAACAAAAACCATTCAAAGTCAAAATCGAAACGTCTTTTTTCAATTTAAGCTTTTAAAAACTTATTTCATACACAGATAAAGGATAAGACCAAACAAAGAGAAATACCCCATCTGAGCATAACAATAAAATTACTGTAGTTACTGATGTCGGTCTGTTAAATGCTAAGTACAAAGCCATTAAATTAATTAACACTAAAAGCTTATTAACATAATTAATTAATTAAACACTTATACTTCTTTATACCCACAGACTGCTTCGAACGCATTTCGATCGGCGAGCAACTTCCTCCAGACGCCATCTACCGTAACCTCACTGAACTAACAACGCAGGAGTGTGAGCACCTCTGCAAAAAAGATAAGCAGTGTCAGACCTACGATTATGGGTAAGTAGTTGCTCGGTTAGGCGTAAGATGGTGCTGATTGGCGTGGTTTTCCAATTAGGTGTCACCAACAGTGTTCTATAGATCTTTTGACATTTATTCTTTTTAAGGATGTATGCCCAATATATCGATTTGTATATTTTTCGCTGAAATTGAATAGTCTGGTAGTATTAGTCGTTTCGCATAAGTGTATTAGAGAAAAAAACCACTTTACCGTTCTTTTAACGGAGATAAATGACATTTAAGATTACACGTGTTATGTGCTGTGCCTGTGTTTGTGTCCCATAGTACTTTTATAATCAAAAAACGTATTTTCTATAACTATGCACTCTCCTCGATTTTTTGGTAAAAAAATAATAATGTCGTTACCGATGTTCCCACGGAAATATTCTTGAATGAATTTCCATGTATCCGGACCGTTTCAAAAACTGCGTATTGATTGGTTATGACTCGAGTAGTCAAATCAGGTTCTGATTTTATTTCACATAATAACAATTATTAATAATCACACAATTTGTACATTTTAAAAGATTATTCGTACAAAATTACTCATTGCCGTTATTTGGTGCAAATGAAACAGAACTTGAACAGAACAATGAAAAATAAAATACATGTACTGCGGATTTGACGTGGCATACATCCTTATTACTGTGTACTACCTGAAGATTAAAACAATATCATTATCAGTAATTCAAGCCGTGTAATTATGATGGAATTATTTTGATTAACTATGTAACTTTTAAAGCTGAGTTATTTCTGAATATAACTGTATGAAAATCTATTATAATATTTTAATTATTGGTAACTCTAGTTTTGGAAATTATTATGAAGTTAGCACTTTAGCAGCAATAAAGATACATGAACAGAACAACAACAATGACACATTTATAATCATATCTATTTTTAGGGTTGGCGCAAAAGGCAACGCAACGTGCAACCTCAGCACTTTTGATGAGAAGGAGCTTCGAGAAAAAAACTTGTTCCACCGACACCCTGACTACGACGTATACGTCCGTCGATTCTACTGCGAACAATCACCACCAACTCCCATACAGCCCCAGTTCGACGAGGAAAACCCACCCTTACACAAACCTGTCTTCCGTCCCGATGAGGACGAACCAAAAAACCCTTTATCCGACGATATCCTAAGCGATCTGCGTCCTTATGAAACTAGGCCCGATATCAGACCAAATAGGCCGTATGGACCGAGACCTTATAATAACTATATAGACAGCGACAGACCTGATGATTATGATAATTCTAAGCCAGATTTCGATAGGCCTCCTAGTTATGGCGCGCATTCGCCCCCTGAAATACCGTATAGGCCTGATAAACCTTATAGACCGGAGAGTTCTTTTAGACCTGATAATTCGTATAGGCCTGAAAGGCCAACAGGACCAAATAATCCTTACAGACCTGAAAGGCCTTTAAGACCTAGTGATCCTTATGGACCTGAGAGACCATTGAGACCTAGCGGCCCATACGGGCCCGAGAACCATTTAAGACCAGATGACCCATATAGACCTGAAAGGCCGGTGAAGCCCCAGGCTCCATATGGCCCTGAAAGGCCTTTAAGACCAGATAATCCGTACAGACCAGACAGACCATTCGATCCCTACAGGCCTGAAAGTCCTGATGTATCATATGGACCTGCGAGGCCAGAAAGTTCGTATAGACCTCAGAGACCTTTGAAACCGGAAGATCCATACAGGCCCCCAAAACCAGACCCATATGATGAGTTACAGTTCCAAGATCAGTATGGTAGACCACCAAGACCAAACCCAGGTATGTGGCGACCAGACCCTCATTATCCACCATCACCGAACGACGATATCCCAGACTTATATGGTTCAAAACCAATAAGACCTGAAAGACCACCATATAAACCTGAAGAACCTGAATATCACTATATTGTAAGACCAAATAAGAAACCACCGCAAATAACTAAACCCCAAGACGATGGCTATAATAAGCCAGCTCAAGATCCATATAAACCAAATAAACCCCACTACGAATCCAATAGACCGGATCCTTATCCATCAAATCAGCCAGACCCGTACTTAGAAAACGGATATAGCAATAAGCCATCATATAATCAACCGAACAAGCCAAATGATTATAAACCTAAACCTGACCATGCATCTAAGCCTGACAACTATGGTCCTAGTCCTGATGGGCCTATAGGTCCCCCTGACAGACCTTACAGACCAAGCAGACCTTACGAATATACTCCATCAAGACCCAACGAGAAGCCTAGTTATAACTATAACAGTCAATATGCTAGTGGTTATGGTCAAAATCAAGATAATTCAATTTACTTAGAAATATTTGACCCACCGAGACCTTATAAGCCAATGAAACCATTAAATGATAAACCTTATTATTCTAGCCAAGGTTATGGACAGAATTATGGATATGGAAGCTATGAGTATGGTAGTGCCTCAAGTGATCCAAACGGTTACTCACATAATAGTCATTTATACTATGGTATTCAAACTGGTCTTTACGGTCAAAATTATAATAGACCTGAATACGATAAACCTGAAAAACCCCACTACGGTCAAGATGCTTATGGAGGGAGTCAAACGAGTCAACATTTTGATCAATCCTACACATCTCAGTCAAGTGGTTACGGTAACCAGAAACCGCAAGATCATAAACCATCATACGGTGGAAATCAAGGTTCATATGGACAGAGTGATTATAACAGCAACCAGTATGGCAGTCAGAACGTTGGCAGCAACCGTCCTTCATATGGTCAAAATAAGCCTTCTTATGGTTTTGGTCATGAAAAGCCATCTTATGGTAGCAGTCAAGAAAAACCTTCTTACGGAGGAAGTCAGGAAAAACCTTCATACGGAGGAAGTCATGACAAACCGTCTTACGGAGGAAACCAAGATTATGACGGCAACCGGCCATATAACTATCAAAATACACATAAACCTCAGAGCGGTAATCAAAAACCATCTTACGGAAGCAGTCAAGATTACAACGAGAATAATAGCCCTGAAAATTCTTATGGCAACCAAAATTATGGAAGCAACCAACCTTATAAACCCGGTTATCAGAAACCGGGTAACGAATCAGACTATAGACCAGATGTGAGACCAGTTTATGAATATGAACTGGACAAACCTTCTAATGTACCCAGTTACACAGTTGGATCAAGTGGGGACGTGGTGACATCGAGGCCTGTGGCTGTTGGGGACTACGGCAAGCCGGGATATGGGGAGAAGCCGGGGTATGAAGATGAACCAGGATATGGGAACAAGCCAAAATACGGGAATGCCGGGTACAGAGATCCAGGCAAGCTTGGCAGCTATAAAGGTGAGTCGTAACATTATTTAACCGACGATGGTAGTGAAGAGGTAGGGTTATGTATTCTCATAGGCTGTGTATGTATGTGAAATAGTATGCTACCTCGAGCAGCTGTAAAGACTGAACCGATTTCATGAAATAAAATATTTGGTCACAATATGACGTCAATTTAAAATGGTAAATTTTAGACGTTTTTCTTAGTGTTTTTCCAAGTATTTGCTTAATTAATATCTTGTTTAACAAGGCGAAGGACTTTATTAAAAAGGCAATACCCTATTAAGCAAAACAATCAATTAACTTGCGGAAACACGTAAACAGACGGGCAATTTGTTTTAAAACAAGTTTGAATAAAATAATCATTAATTTCACTTTTTAAATTTCATTATCTGTGTCATCTCCATAGAGATCAGCGTCTATTACGTACAGGTAAATTTAGCAGGTTCGAAATTGAATTTAATATTTACCATGACTATTTCGGTAATGGAAAACATCGTGAGGAAACCTACAAGCGATCTTCGAAGTACTCCAACTATGTGTGTGAAGCCCCCAAGGCACACTGGACCAGCGTGGGTACTATTGCCCCACAAAGGCAATTTTCCAACTTACAATTATTTCTGAATCATCATTATCTTGATTTAACTGACTCATAATTAACCTGACAATCGCGAATTACCTCAATAAATTTTTGCAAGTTCATTGTTAATAGGTTAAACCCGGCAATGGACATCTACTTTCACATAAAGACATCGCTTAGCTTAACTATTACTAGCAAACAAAACTGCCAAACTTGCGGGGCATGCGGGGATTTAGAGCTCTGTGATTTGTTCGTTCGAGGTTTTGCGCTCCCGCCGCCCCTGTACCCCCGCCGCTTATGGCTTTTTGCCTCTGTTCTGGCAGCGGGGGTCGCGCAGCTATGCACAGTCTATTGGATATTGTGGTCTGGGTACTGCCCAGTCCTCTTCCACAATGAGAGGAGGTTTGTCTGTGACCAGCAGTTGAATTGGCTACTTGCATGATTTTTATTTCATCTTATTTTGGAAAATACTGAGTCTTAGAAACCCAAAAATGGCCCTGAAATATGACGTCACAGTTCAGTTAGAGTGTATACTAGACCAATGTAAAAAGAGCTCTGACGGTCATATATTTTATATGGCCGTCAGGGCTCTTTTTACATTGGTTTTGATATACAAAACATATGAAATTCGCAATTATTTCCGAAAATACTGTCCTTAGGCCAATATCTTAGAATTAAAAAATGACAGAAATTTGATGAGGATGTCAAAAACTAGTAATTCAGAACTAAAAAGCAATATTTATTTATCACTTATTTTGACAATTTTTGACCCTTAATAGAAAAAAAAGTAACAGTCTAAATGATCTTTTTGTTTCTTTGACATGCATTTATTTATGTTTAGCTACCGTTCCACAGAAATATATTAATATTTGTTACTATAGTCAAGTAGCCAATTGAACGTACCTATACATATAGGCTGATGACGATGGCTAATGGTACTACCACGCACTGCATTCAGTGAGGAATAGGGCAAAAAAAAACAAGAAAATTAAAAGGATTCCTGAAAAAAAAAAAAAAAAAAATATAGATAATATAATAATTATAATTCACAAAAACTAAATAACAGCTTTTGTGAGCAACGCACTTAACGTACAAAACAGGTAATGTAGGACTCGTCAAAACAAACCGAATGAGCTGAAACTCGAGGTGATTATATAGTAATTGAAGAGTTCCACTATCCACCTCCTGGCTCCATGGTCAGATCAGCTCGATGGTACCAAATTATTGTATTGTCATCCGAATTGTATTCACTTGCAAAGTTTCAAATCGTTACGAAACTGGGGAATATGTATGGAAATCAAAATAAGTTTTAAATGATATATTATTAAAGTAAATGTAAACAAAATAATATTACAGAAAAAAGCAGATCATTTTGACAATTTATTTTTATTTTATTAAAGGTCAAAAAGAGTGAAAAATAAATATTGTTTTTTAGTTCTGATTTAAGTTTTTTGGACATCCTCATCAAATTTATGTCATGTCTTATTTCTACACTACATACACACATAGCATCACGCCCGAAATCCCTAACGGGGTGGGCAGAGCCGCTTTATTTCTACACTGTTGGTCTAAAATCAGTATTTTCGGAAATACTTACAGATTTCGTTTAAACGCCACACATTTCGTACAGTCTAACGACACCTGTGACGTTATAGCTGTCGCCATTTTGTATGGTGTATTTTTTGTATTTTTGCGAGTGGTATGAACAATGACTTTTCAAAGCTCCATAACTCGTAAAATAAACAGTATAATAATGTGTTGCGTACAAAGATCGGTTTCTATTACTCGGCACTTTCCAATACAACTTGAAAAAAAAAAAAGATCCGTGTTCCCTATTAGAAGTAAGTAGGTTCAAATTGACTTAAGATTACATTACATTGTTTGTTAGTTAGTTACAAGTGAAGCTAATAAAGACACCATAATTACAGTCAACCATAATTTAATCACATTGTCAATTTTGAAAGCGCAGGCGCAGCCTAATGCTAAGGTCACGCCCGTCTGCGCGCGACACCGCTTTTGTTCACCACATTGTGATAAAACAATGTGATGATTTCGACGGTCCTTCAACCACGTTTTACGGTCGTAAATTACAGGTGAAATTCGTTAAATGTTAAATCATCATCAAAATCTAAAAGCCGAATTTGTTTTGCCATTTGGTTTTTAAATGGGGTTTAAAAAATGCTTACGTTCTAGCTAGGGCCCTGCCCAACAGAGGTCATTTTGATCAGGTCAGGATACGAAACCGATCATTTAGAAATTAATCGGGCTTTTAAAATCGGTCGGATCCCATCGATCTTCATCAGGAAGGCAGCCAATCGCCAATCGCCCGACGGTGCAGAACCCAAACCTGAGTTCGATCAACCTAGGCCTGCCTGTATCCGACATAGCCTAAACGATATCGCAAATTATTTTGCTATGATATGGTAGCTCTTAGTGACTTGACAGGAAAGGCGGCCGCATTGAAAAATGATTTGCGATAGCTATCGCTTAGGCAGTGTTGAATAGACCCTGATCAATTGACCTCTGTCGGGCTGTCGTCCTTACCAAGTAGCACTTAAACATTTGATCCTAGATCAAACAGTTAAGTCTCCGTCAACCAACTGCCTATCCGCACATAAACGTCACGTTAAATTACATAAATTACATACATATAATAAAAAAGTAAAATGAAAAAAGTCTTTGCATTGAAAATAACGGTGAATAAATACTATAGGGCTTCAGAATGAGCAACAAAGCAAATCCTACAGCTTTTGAATTTCACGTCTGTTTGACTGTGTCTGTTTGTCTGATTGTAAGTGCGCGATAGAATCTTAAACTATCTAACGAATTTTAACGCAGACTTCGATTTTACATCAAAGGAAACTTCAAGTAGAATATAAGTTGTAGAAACTTTTAGAAATAAAACTGCAAGGCGGTTGAAGTTAGTTTGGGAAAAAAATTATGATTTCCATATGCTCTTGAAGTCATGCATTTAATCTGTATATCGTACAAACAATCGTTGCTCATCGCACAAAATTTGCCTCTGACGGAACTCGAACCTGCGATCGCCAGCATAGGAGGCAGATGCACTGCGACTGCGTCGTTGAATTATAATTACTACTTAGAGCCGCTGTACTTGTAATAGTAAATGACATCACTGTTCACCTCTAGTGGCCATCACGCCTCGTGGCTATGACATAATAGATGCAAAAACTCCTTGGATGGATTAGATCAAGGGCAGTGGTGGTTGAATCCCATGAAAAACCGTTTTTTTAGCTAGATTATGGGTAATAACGATGTGTTCGGTTAATGGATCGTTGGATTGTGAAGCTAGACGTCGCCGGTTTGATCAAATCAAATCAAATAAATTTATATGCACAGCAATTTATTTATACAGTAATTAAGATAATGCAATTTATGAATAGGTCCAATGTATTCAGCCTGCATGCAAGCGTGCAAAATATTTTTTGTGATTCTCAATTAATGATAATCAAAACAAATCAATTCAATTCTATACTAGTAATCACAATTTATAAAATAATCTAATGTCAAGTGAAATAAAAATAAATTAGAAAACAGAAAATTAATATTAAAATTAATATACCTACACCTGATCAGTTGTTTTAAATTCTAGATAATCCTTAACACTATAAAAACATTTGCCCTAAGCCAGTTTGTCAAATGATGATTGCAAGAGGGAAATGCTTCATACACGTTGGCACCATCAACTGTTGCTGTGTCTTAAAACACTCGAGAATACATCGAATGAGCATTAAATTATTAGCAATATATATTTATAAGTATTTATAGCAATTTATATTGATATATAGCACTCATTTATGTTGTTAATTTATTTTATTATTATTATTTGTTTATTTTTGGTTTGGCCGTTTTTCATTTTTGTCTATCCACGCATTGTCTTCTCTCGTCAACTTCAAGGTTAGCTGGAAGAGATCCCATTAGGGATAAGTTCGTCTTGGTACACTGTTTATGTTATAATGCAGAGTTTGATTGTTGTCACTTATGTGCACTAAAGAGTTTACATACATTCGGAAACAATAGGTTCAGAAATAAATGAATCTGAAGAAACAATAGGACACGCATTTGGTTATAGATATTCCTTTCGGGAAATTTTGAACTTAATATGAACTAGCTACACGCTCCGGCTTTGCACGGATGTATACTATACAACAAAACCTTCCTCAAGCAATTCTTTAAATACATTATATCTAAAAACTGCATCCAAATCCGTTACCTACTTTAGAAGTTTTATTCGAATACACCAAGAAACAAAGTAAGCGACTTTGTCGTATACTACTAAGGTACACCAAAACAGCATAAGTAGGTATAGTGCAACTATTATACAATGTATAAGGTTGTAGTAAATAATTACAAAGGATACTTTGAATATGAACCGTTTAAAAAAACCGGCCAAGTGCGAGTCGGACTCGCGCACGAACGGTTCCGTACCTTTATCTATAAAAACGGCCAAAAAATCACGTTTGTTGTATCGGAGCCCCCTTAAATATTTATTTCATTCTGTTTTTTAGTATTTGTTGTTATAGCGGCAATAGAAAGACATCACCTGTGAATATTTCATCTGTCTAACTATCACGGTTCATGAGATATAGACGGACGGACGGACGGACAGACGGACAACGGAGCCTTAGTAATAGGGTCCCGTTTTTACCCTTTGGGTACGGAACCCTAAAAACGGAATTTTTACTCTGCAACGCACGCTGTCTTGTGTAACCAGTCCGTGGGTCCACGGAATACCAGCGTTGGTATGTCATTATGCTGAGTGGATGCCATTTACGCATTACTTTTTACTCTACTTTGTAAAGATTTTTCTTAAGAAAAAGTGTAATGCAATGTAATGCGAAATAAAGAATTTCTAAATCAAAATGTCAATATTCATTATTTTGAATAATGACGAAGCGAGCATTATAACCAAAGTCTGAGGATCAAAGTCCGGTTGGTTTTTACACAAATAATGGCATAATGGAAGGTCTAAACAATTTAGCTGAACCCACACTCTGCGCTGCAATTTACTATCCGCGTAATTTAATTGGTACAAGCCATAAGAAATTAAATGCGAATTAAATTTAATATTTACATTACAATACATTATTCACCGAGGTTATTAAGTAAATGTTAACAAAAAAACTTACCCACGTGAATCAGCTAACCAGCCAATCAACACTTACCATGGGGTGCTGTCATAAGACAAAAAAAACGCATCTAAAATATTCTCATAGCCTCTTTTAGGTTAAGTTTCTTTTAGGTATATTTAAATAAACCGAATGTCGTTAATTTGTTACAAATATCAACAAGAAACTTGCTTTGTAAAATAGTTATCAAGAAAGGATAAAGTTCTTATACTCAAAGTCCACTTTAAAGTGCAGCTACACGAGCAACATTTTCTGAGTAAATGTGTGGCCGGCAACTATAGGCATCTTGCTCTAACGTACGATGTTAGAGTAAGACAGCTATAGTAGCCGGCTATAAATTGCCGTGGTAAGTTGCTTGTGTAACTACACTTTTAGAAGATGTTATTCAGTAACTGGTCATTAAAATATATGAAGAAATAGACTCCGTTCGTAAAAGTAATTGAAAACAAATAACTATAACTTCCTCAATATTATACCTGTTTATTATGCTCTAAAAAAATTATTACCCGTTGATTCCGAGTCTGAATCTTATCATCTCGGATTTTCTCGGATTCGAATCACTTTAGTGTATCCTAAGGCTGGAGCTACCCCGCCACCAAAAGCGAGTCGCTTATACCTTAAACCACACATACAAGATAGTGATCTGATATCAGAAATCTTTGAATAATTGTGTACAAAACTTATTGTTAAAGTTATATCATAGTACTTAGTATGACCTCCGCCATCTTGGATATTGTGCGCTTATGAAGTGATAGCTAGGGAACTGGGTGCCAAAATTTCTACGTAGGATGTTCCATAAGTGTTGCAATAGAAAGAATGTAACAAGTTTGGACATGTATGACTGAGAGTTGTATTAGACAAGCAGAAGACTGTCAATGCTACCTGGTACACTGATGTTTGTTTGACGCAAGCTATCCGCGAGCTGAAGAAACTGCGGCCAAACTCGCGTCTGGGCAGTTGGCGCTTGCACCATGATAACGCTCCTGCTCATCGAGCGACCATTACTCGGGAGTTTTTGAAGCAATCTGGGCTTACTGTGCTGGACCACCCTCCTTATAGCCCCGACCACGCGCCATGTGATTTTAGTCTCTTCCCGCTGATCAAGAGCCAGTTGAAAGGGCGACGATTTGCAACTGATGACTGATACTTCTGATACTTCTGATAAAAAAAGAGAAGAAAAACAAGAAGCAGAAACAAAATCACGCACATTTAAATTGTCACCAAATGAAATTTGCCCATTCTGTGGACAAATGTACCTCGTGTGGACGTATAAGTCCACATAAGGGATGTCCACAGAGTGATCTTTCAATCAGAAACTGGTCTTGTCGTGCATAAACTTTGAGATTAGAAGTCAAGCCCCAGCGGTTATGCAAAATACTCCCCAAAAGCCATTGCAGCTGCAAGTTTATTACTTAATATCTTTTCTATTTACTTTCTAACACAGGGAACAGAAAAGAAGCACTCATCTTGTCCAAAATGTTAAAAATCAATACAAAACTCAAATTAACTTTATTACGCGTACACTGTTCCATAGTTTCACAGCGGCGACTGACGGCTCCCGCGTAATGTTGCCAGTGAAAAATATTTATGTTCGAATTCAAATATTAGTTAGAGAATTAAGTCGATTTTTTGCGACCACAGAAAAGATGGTCCGCCGTATAACCGTATGATTATGTTCTCTATTATAAAGTTGTTTAGATGAAATATCCTTAATAATAATCAAAACTTTACAGAAATATGAATTTTTGAACATGACAACTTCGAATCTGAACAGCCCACCGGAGGGACATTTGAGAGACTAATTTATTTTTTTAAATTTAACTATTAGTTTTGCAAATATTGCAGTAGAACTATTAATTAAAATAAACAGTGTAAACAACAAAAAAATACTATTAATATATGTTTTAGGACTACAACGAAAGTTACACTGCATGAACTCGTGTTTGATTATTACCCTTTTACTTTCTTTATCAACTCTCGACGAACAGACCTTAGCCAGAAACTAGAATTACATATTCTTATACAAAGACTCAAATACAGGTGCATATAAACCATCCACGGATTATTCGGAACATCTTCCCCGTATTTATTTTACCAACAGCGTAAAAAACAAATGAACGTTTTAAAACGACTTACAAATTGTTCTAAGATTCAACAACTTCCTAAGTATTGTTATGTCAAAATCAAGGTGCCTTTGTAGGGTAAAGTTGCCTGTTGTTGGCATAAATTAATATATTTTATTAGCCGAATAGTTAACTGAATAACTAAGCCTCGATTGCTTTACTAACCGACTTCAAAAAAAGGAGGTTATTGAATAGCTGTTCACCTTATAAGAAAGAGATAAGCTATAAAAAGAAACTAGAATTACATATTCTTATACAAAGACTCAAATACAGGTGCATATAAACCATCCACGGATTATTCGGAACATCTTCCCCGCATTTATTTTACCAACAGCGTAAAAAACAAATGAACGTTTTAAAACGACTTACAAATTGTTCTAAGATTCAACAACTTCCTAAGTATTGTTATGCCAAAATCAAGGTGCCTTTGTAGGGTAAAGTTGCCTGTTACATACATACATATCATCACGCCCGAAATCCCTAATGGGGTGGGCAGAGCCACAAGACTACTCGTGGCCACGTTCGATTAATTAGTCCTAAGATGGTATGATGAACCGTATGGTGACAGGTGATCAGCCCATCGCCCATACAGATAGTCCACCATGTTGGAGAGGACCCGTCCCTTAGTCGACTTTTACGACATGCCAGGATGATAAGCATCTGCACGCATTCTATGCTATTTCTTCACTCCCAGTGCAGCAGAGGAGCAGCCTAGTGCAGCAGAGGAGCATCCAGTGCAGCAGAGGAGCCTGTTGTTGGCATAAATTAATATATTTTATTAGCCGCATAGTTAACTGAATAACTAAGCCTCGATTGCTTTATTAAGCGACTTCAAAAAAAGGAGGTTATTGAATAGCTGTTCACCTTATAAGAAAGAGGTAAGCTATAAAAAGAAACCAAGAGGTTCCAGGATGAAAACGTGAACTGAGTTCTATTTCCACCTACCGCTCTTAAAAAGCCAGTCTAGTAATGTCATCAGATACATTTCTAAGTAATATGGTAATCTGGAATATAAACCACATATCAATTTTCATCCAAATCCATTCAGCCATTGAGGCGTAAATAAGTTGCAATTACAATAACTAACGATACAATACTTTCGCATCTTTAATATCGTAGGATTCATTCGTTTCCTGGACTATGTGTCCCCTATTGTATATGCAGCTTAAGGTACAGGGTAATATTAAAAAGAATAATCCAAAAACTGAATAGTGAATCGGGCTAGTTAAGTCTAGAAAAATGCTTTATATTTTTTCCCAGATCTATTTAGACATATTAGCGGTAAGAAGAACTCGGGCGGATTAATAAAAAAAAAGGCTAGTTTCCTGAAAAATTCTAAAAAATATTGAACACATATTTTTCGTTTGTCAATTAAACAAAAAATTACGAAGATATAGTGCGTTGAAGTTTCGCGTGATTTTGTACACTTTTTACCATAAAGTGACGTCATTAGCCCCCACTCCCAAACTTTGATGCGCGTTATCTTTGTCAATTTTGATTGATTTGATAAAGCAAAAAATACGTGTTCAATATTTTAGGATAATCTAACTGACGAACTAATTAGAATTAATGTTTTTTTACCCAGGAAACATCCCTATTACTCGTGATTGTCTTAAATGTCAACGTGTCGTCTGGTGTTTTGTCGTAAATCACTTGCGAAAGATCCGCAATCACACGAATAAAAGTTCAACAATGAAGTGATTATCCACTTCTTTACGGAGGCACGTAATATTCGAGTAAAGCACAGACCAATTTGCTATAGACTCCGCATAGCCGCAGGACTTCCGCTGCCAATATTAGGCTAGAGGCAGGTTAGTAACGCACAACCTTGAACGCACCAATCACAGCGCACTAGAAAATATCCTCCGCGTCCCGCAAGTTTGGAAGCTTAATTTGCTAGTAAAAGTAACGCTACGCAATGTCTTTAGGATATATAGTTGAATGAGATGTCCATTAA
Organism: Tortricodes alternella; assembly: GCA_947859335.1. NCBI lineage: Eukaryota > Metazoa > Arthropoda > Insecta > Lepidoptera > Tortricidae > Tortricodes > Tortricodes alternella. The sequence goes on along the minus strand of OX401968.1, from coordinate 4,884,124 downwards.
CGCAGCGTTTACCCTATTTACAATAAACTTGCAAAGATTTATTGAGGTGTTTCGCGATTGTCAGGTTAGAATATGAGTCAGTCAAATCAAGATAATGATGATTCAGAAATAATTGTAAGTTGGAAACAATAGGTTTACGTGGGTAATTAAATTGAGTCGCCTTTTGTTTTCCATAATTTCATTTGCCCTACTTATTATTTTTAGGATGTTTATAAATGAACCCAATACTAACCAAACATCGGTTTTCTTACGAACTTACTGTGCCAGAGAAAATTGCATTAACCTTAGATAAACCTGCAAGAAATAATGTTGTTTGTACATTCAAGAATTTTTCCCATACAATATATCGGGGACAAAATTACGTAATAGAATTCAAGAACGTTTAGAGAATTTTTATCTGTATATCTGTGTGTTTGTTTGAAAAGGTATGCCAGTAAATACTTAAGGTATTTAATCAAGTAGATTAAGAAAAGTCCGACTGACGATCGACTGACTGAAAATACAGCCAGTTTAAATTTAAGGTGGCAGTAAAGGCGGGTAGTACTCTGCGCGTACGTTTGCGAGCATTAGTGCTAGGTAAATAAATATTTATGGCAAATAAAATTATGGAAAACGAAGGGATATATATAAATGACGTCACACTCAACGGCCGAAACTAGGATAGCCTTGTATATTTATCCATAAACAACACAAAGCCCAGGAATGGGCAGGAATCGAAGAGAGTTGAACATTGAAGCTTAACTAACCGATCACTGAATTGGGCCACTTTTCATGTAAAAAACCGGACAAGTGCGAGTTAAACTCGTGGAGAGGGTTCGATTCCGTACATGATTATCTGAATTTTCCTACGTTACTTAAGATACCATAGACTTCTAGTAGGTTTTTCTGTAATCTATAGGTAAAGAACTATTTTCTGTATTATTATTTTTTCAAAATTTTAGGCCCGCTAGTTTCGGAATTAAGGGGGAATGGTCAATGTTTGCCTATTTTACTAAATAACTTACAAACTATTTATTTTAAAATTAATAATTATTAAACAGTTATTGACACGAAACGTCAATTCAGTATGTTTTTTTAATATAAACTGCACAACATTTGATCTCGAGTGACATGAGAATAGAGACTTCATTCGTTTGTCTATGATTTATATCATGTCTATGAAAAAAAATGGTCTTGACAGAGGATCGAATTGGCGCCATTATGTTGGTGTTTTGCTGAACGAAAGTAGAATTGTTGTTGAATTGAATAGAAAAATTTGTTTGTAATTTACATTTTAGTTGAAAATATGAATAGTAGTCTTCTCGGAATGTGTGTGATGTGTAAATGCGCCGGATATCGGAAATATGCAGCCACGATTGCAACAAATAACTTGTTGCCAGAAAATATTGTTTCTGAACCCATCATGGAGGATTTATAATATGTGTGTAGATAAAGTTATGTATGCAACTCTGCATAATTTGGCCTTAAAACACTCGTGCGATCTTATTATGAAACTCGCCTATCGGCTCGTTTCATGAAAACCGCACTAGTGTTTTAAGGCCTATCATTATGCAACCGTTGCATAAAGTACTATTTCATTTCTTTTCGGTAAGTGCAGATTTATGTGACATTTGACGCGCACATATAAAACATTAATTTGTAATGTGGCGATTGTGTATAATTATAATAATATGTTGTGAATATGAACAAACAAATATATATTTTTCGGCGCCGTCCGCCCGGCGCGATACTACACTTGACAACATCTGCGTCCCTCGTACCACGAAACTCAGTGCGCGCGGCGATAAGCACGCCTGTCATACAGTTTGCGATAGTTAAGCGACAGTCGCTATTTCGAAACGATATCATCATATTTATCAACTCTCGACGAATAGACCTTATGTGTGATCTCGCGTTCGTACGAACCAAATTCGCGCGAACTAGCGATAATCGCGCAATCGCGTTCTATTAGGACAACGCCTAACACGATACGCGATATCGCTTAAGCACTGTCAAATAGAAGCCGTGGTCTATGAATGTATTCCTCACCTGAAGGGCATTTATAATCATTAGGATTTAATGTCAGCATCTTCCGGGTACTTATTTAAACAACATTTATCCGGCTCAAATGCAAGCGTTATGGCTTCTAAACCAACAAAAACATAAAAGCTATAGCCTTGAGGATGGTAATAATTTCAGATGATTTAAATGTCTACGGATTTAGCATAGTTAGTTGTATAGTTTGCGTCGGGTAAAAAGCACGTCACATAAAATGTATGGTCGTCAGCGCCCTTTTTACGTGACGCGACTTTTAGCCTGGAATAATAAAATAGAAGGCCGGACCGTATAGCAATAGTGGGTCCAATTCGAAACGGTGTTCGCTAAATTTAAAATTGTCTAAATTTAAAATAAGAGCAACCTCGATTTTGTATAGCTCCAAGGTTCAAAATCGAGTCTGACGGTTCTTATTTCAACGCAACGCGTTTGGCGACTTCTAAAATTAGCGAGAACACGCTCGAATTGGCCCCGCACAGATATAAAGCGAAGTTTCTAGAACCCATTTAAACTAGATGGTGCCACAATCATAGCCTGCGGGATATTCAATCAAAAACAATGAGTTTTATGTTAACCACTTCAAAAGGAGGTTTTATTCGGTTGTATTTATTTTTAATTTTTGTTACTTTAGAACTCCGTCATTTAAGAAAGAAAGATAGAAATAGTAGTTTATGCAACGGTTGCATAATGATAGGCCTTAAAACACTAGTGCGGTTTTATGAAACGAGCTTTTAGCGAGTTTCATAATAAGATCGCACGTGTGTTTTAAGGCCAAATTATGCAGAGTTGCATACATAACTTTATCTACACACATATTATAAATCCTCCATGATGGGTTCAGAAACAATATTTTCTGGCAACAAGTTATTTGTTGCAATCGTGGCTGCATATTTCCGATATCCGGCGCATTTTCACATCACACACACTCCGAGAAGACTACTTACTATTCATATTTTCAACTAAAATGTAAACTACAAACCACTTTTTCTATTCAATTCAACAACAATTCTACTTTCGTTCAGCAAAACGTCAACATGGCGGCAGATACGATCTTCCGTCAAGACCATTTTTTTTTCTTAAATCATAGACAAACGGATGAAGTCTCTATTCTCACGTCACTCGAAATCAAATATTGTGCAGTTTATATTAAAAAAAACATACTGAATTGACGTTTCGTATCAATAACTTTTTAATATCTATGGATACTAGAATAGAGACCCACTTGAGTTTTGACAGCTGTTCCAAATTTAATCTCATTTCTTTACTAAAAACGATAAAGAAGTCATGTTATTTCTTTATCGCAGCACTGGTTTTTCCTAATTGGTTGTCAAAATGGTGGTCATTTCATACGGTTTTTGATTAACCAATGGAGGTTTTATGATATGGGTGTAGATAAAATATTTTATTTGCATCACACCACCACCAACTTAAACTTTATAAACCGAGTTGAAAATATTTTTTAATTGGTAGGGTATTCCTCCCATTTGGTCCCATTGTAGTCAAAGTCGAGGTATAATGAGAGGGCCTATTAGGAATCGATGGAACTCCTCAAATATTATAGATAGCCATTTTAGTATTGTCTGTAATAACTGAAGCAGCTACGTTCCAAAAGCATTATTTGGTGAAGTGGAACTGATGATGAAGACCATGGATGACCACCAAAACTCCTCCATGATAAGTATTTCACGGTGGCGATTATATTTCTGTATACGGTTCGGAAGCCACTTATGTTCATGAAAATCCATGTGGTAAAATAGAACCGGTGGTGAAGAACCAGGAGAACTCCTGAACGAATGACATACTTGCACTTTGGATAGCAACAGTATGTAAATGCTGATGAGTAATTGGCATTATGCTATTATTACTTGATGTAGTAAATGTGTGTCGTTAAATCACATGATAGCAACTACAAAGTGAAGAAAAAAATCTTAATCTTCAAAGGCTATTTGAAGTCGGTTTTTTATTTGTTAAATTTAAATTAAGTTTTTTTTTTTATATAATAAGACGGGGGCAATCGAGCAGGTTTGGGTTACTTGATGGTAAGCAATCACCACCGCCCGTGGACACCCGCAACACCAGGGGAATTACGGATGCGTTGCCAGACCTTTGAGAAAGGAGTAGGCTCGTTTTTTGAAGATCCCTAGGTTGTATCGGTTAGTTTCTGCATCTATAAATTAGAAACGGCATTAAGAGACATTTCATCTCAGGAAAAGTTAGCTTAAGATATGCTGATTGTGACATTGGACGTGCACACGTTACGGCTTTCGCATGAGCACTAATTGCAGCTTTGCGAATTTCGCTAACCTCACGAGTGACGTATTTCGGCGCGGTCACTGCATATCATGTCCTAACGATTTAAATCCATGTCCAAATCTCACAAGGGAAATACTCCTTACATGCGGCTGCATCTTTGATCTTGGCCGCTGGGATCGGTCGCTATGTTTTCTTTAAACGAGAAACCATTTCAATAACATTCGAACGGTCCCAAGGGCGTCTTGTAAAAGTTAAAATTAACCCTTTAAGCATTATTTATAGCTCTTCGACCACAATGGTCGGACATATTAGGTTTTTGCTTCTAAATCCTTTTTTTGAGACAATAGGCCTCGCAAACGTTATCGGGCTTAATCGCCGACAATACAGTGTGGATATGCCTTTGTTATTTTACAAACCTTTTTATTTCAATTTAGATTTGCCTAGTCTTTTTAACCTTATGTATACGACTAGTGCACCCGCCACAGCTTCGCCTGCGGTATTTTCCTTACAAACTTTATCGCCCCTTTTCACTCCTTTAGGGATGGAATTTCAAAAAATCCTCCTTCGTGCACCTTTCAAACCTCTAGGACCACCCGTTTAGGCTGTGCGTTATCTATAAATGAGTCACGGTACTGTTTAATATGCACGATAAAAAATGGCTAGGTATATAAATTGGAATCAGATGACCAACTTCTAAAAACTCACTTTTTTATAGTAAAACTGACACCTTTTTACTTTACCTTATAAGTGTAAGGATTAACTTAAGTTATTAACGCATGGTTGAAATAGTTTAAAGTTTCAATAACGGGCCATTAAAATGTATGAAAACATAGACTCCGTTAGTACTTAAACAATATAATTTGTTCTGACTCTAGGAAATTTAAGTTGTTACAAAGTGGTATTATATATTGTTACTAAGTGACCAGTAACTGGGAGGTGGCCATTTATCGGATCTTTACCACCTAAACACTGCCTGACCTCATTATAGTTGACATGCCTATAAGTTACTGCTCTTAGAAGTTTACTGTGAATAACTGTCAAAATACCACCATCTCAATTTTTTTTTCTAATTTAAATTTATGTTGGATTCGTGTTACGCCTAATCAAAAAAAACCTGCCAAGTGCGAGTCGGACTCGCGCACGAAGGGTTCCGTGCCATTATCTATAATCAAGTCGAAAAAATCACGCTTGTTGTATGGGAGCCCCCTTAAATATTTATTTTACTCTGTTTTTTAGTATTTGTTGTTGTAGCGGCAACAGAAATACAGCATTTGTGAAAATTTCAACTGTCTAACTATCACGGTTCATGAGATACAGCCTGGTGACAGACGGATGGACAGACGGACGGACGGACGGACAAACGGACAGCTGAGCCTTAATAATAGGGTCCCGTTTTTACCCTTTGGGTACGGAACCCTAAAAAGGTCATGCAATATACGAAGCTAAATAGTTATCCCCTGTAAAATTCTGTCTGTATGTCCGTTAAATAACCACAGCTGTGTTAGCTGAATAGAGTAGACAACAGACAACCTACAAGACACTGGATAATTTCGTCCTTTACAAATATTCAACACTGTTGTTTCTGAAATATTATTTTGATATATCTAATTTAAAAACCAAGTCATATCCACAACACGCTGCCGCAGTATTTCCATTCACATATAAGCTTATGTTAGACAATGCCCCCGTTCAGTAGTGCTATGTTACGCGCCGCGAAACCTCTGACCCATATTTCATAATTATATTTAACTAACATACTCAAACGCTTAAAAAAACATAATTGAAATTCGAAAAGAACTGAATTCATGACGGTAGTAAAAATAAGAGTGACAATTTTGAAAACAATCGAAGATCGCACAGCGAATATTCAAAATATACGTGAATAAAATAAAACAATTGAACATCGAATCGAATAAATATAAAAGTGATAAGTAATTAAAAAAATATTATAGAGCAGGTAAAAAAAGGCGAAATTATAATTAGTGCAATAGTACAATGTATATGACAATTTTGATCTGAAACTGTGAATTTAGTGTTAATTTGAAACATTGTTTAAATTAAGTGTCAACCGTCAATAGAGTGATGGTATCTCGGATTGTGCGTGTGTGAAAATGCGTGTATTGACGCTACTCGTTTGTTTATGTGTGCGTGCCATTGTTGGATCCAGGGTTATACTGGTGGAGAATGCTCCTAGTACGTATTTATTACTCTTATTAAAAGTTATTTGGTGAAAATAATATACAAATCTAATCCCATATTTCTTTCCGAGATTTTGGCAATAGGATGATCATCATCCATAAAATGTTTTGTTAAAACATTCGTGCATAGAAACAAATTACCTAAAAAATCCAGGGAGGAAATACGTTACCAAAAATGTATGAAGAATTTACTAATGACTCTTGAATTAATACATACACATAGCATCACGCCCGAAATCCCTAATGGGGTGGGCAGAGCCACAAGGCTACTTGTGGCCACGTTCGATTAATTAGTCCTAAGATGGTATGATGAACCGTATGGTGACAGGTGATCAGCCCATCGCCCATACAGATAGTCCACCATGTTTGGAGAGGACCCGTCCCTTAGTCGACTTTTACGACATGCCAGGGTGATAAGCATCTGCACGCATTCTATGCTATTTCTTCACTCCCAGTGCAGCAGAGGAGGAAAGGAAGGATTGAATTAATGATTATGAATTATTTGTCACCGGTCAATAAAGAGAAAAAAAACGTTACTCAAATCATTGTGACAGAGGAAACCAGCTAGCATTATGATATTATGAATGACATTCGGGTGTGCGGGCTCATGCTCGCGTCTGCGCAGCGCTCCTTTGCTGGAATAGTCTTTTGATTTTTATTTGACATCAAGCACAAGTACAAAAAATATTGTAGCTTTTGCCATATTTTTGAAAAAAGCTAGGCTTTTTTTAAATCTGTAATAGTGGGCCTTTGGGTTTCTTCTCTTGTCTACAGCGATTTGTTGATATCATTCCGTCAATTTTTAGGATAGCAAAACGTTTGTTGTGTGACAAATCTCTACGAAGTTGTCGATTTCAAAAAGTCTCTGTTTGGTAGTAGAGACGTCATCCGCCAATTTTATATATTAACCCGTGCTCATAAAAGGGTAATCACGTTTAAGTTCTGGCCCCCAATTCTTCTTGCATTCGAGATAATCTCAATCGAGATTAAACGTCAGTGCGTACAGCCGTTTGACACAACTGTATGAATCTGACGTTTAATCTCGGAATCGACATTATCTCGAACGCAGCGAGAATTGGGGGCCTGGACTGTCCCCTCCTGTACCCAAAAGTTAAGGACCCTGAGGCATATTTTTTGTTTGGAATATTTCCGCATATAGGACGTCAGTTGGCCTGTATAAAGGAAATTTACCGCTTTGTTTTCGTTAACTGTGGTCACAGGAAAGATGAACGTTGATTCTTAACCTTTTGACCGCCACAGTCGGCTGCAGCTGTCAGCGTACCTATACAGGGTAAAAAAAGTCCTTCATGACCTTGAGTTAAAGTTGAAATTCGTGTTAATTCTCAGACATGCTTGGCGGTCTAAAGGTTAACGTAATTATTACCCAAAATGGTGTAACCAGCCAGTAAATCTAATCAGTTTTTTTTTTTATGTCTATGTTAGGTTATTGATTCAAATGAAAGGGCTTAGCAACTATGTCGTTATCATTCCAAAAAATCATGTAAATAGAAAAATCCTTTTAAAAACAATGACTTGATCATTATTATAACACACTAGGTCACGTTTTCAATTACAAACGGATCCTACTTCCAATTATCTGGTCAGAATCATGTAATCAAATCAAATAAATCATGTATTTCTTCAAAAAACGGTTTTTTGTCGGGTGTCGGTTCTTCAAAGAATGACTTACAATGTCTTAAAATTTTAAATAAGGAAGTGTGCTATTAATTCACAATTTTGGTTTCTGAAGGATTTATCCGCGATGTTTGCGTAAAAACATACTTTTGAAGTCCCGTACTTACACGGGATTGACATGAGCGCTACTTACCCTTTTATTATATTTATTTGAAGATCTTACAATTCGAAATCCTGTGCAATTTATACTGTTTTTTATATAAATACCTAAAACAAAACATTTCATTTCTTTTTGTGTTTTTTTTTTAATTCTTATTTAGAGACAACTTGGCAGATATATGTTCGAGCGATCTTTATTTGATTTACCCTGCTAATTATACATTGTTGCCATATTTAAATAATAAAATATAAAGCCTTTTTATCTTATCTCATAATCATAAAATTACTAACATCATTATAACTTCATTATTCATCATCATCATCTTGATCAGTTTTAATACATTTCATTATATTATTTAATTTCATATTCACTATTTTTAACCGACTTCAAAAAAGGAGGAGGTTCTCAATTCGTCGGAACCTTTTCTTATATATTAATCCATCATCCTGTCTCCCATATTTAAATGGTTCTTAAATTATACCAATCTAAGTATAATATCTTTTATTACATTTTTCTATTGGCCGATACTTAATGCTCATGGCATATTTTTTAAAGTATTATGAATAATTATGGGAAACGAGTTTATGGCAAATGATAATATTGACATCATATTGATTGTCATGTACGGAAGTGAAAGTTGGGTATGGCAGAAGAAACATGAAAGCAGAATAAATGCAGTTGAGATGAGAGCGTTAAGAAGTATGATAGGAGTTAAACTGAGTGACAGGATAAGAAATAGTGAGATAAGGAAACGTTGTGGTCTGAAAGAAGATGTAGTGACAAAAATTGAGAAAGGTATGCTGAGATGGTTTGGTCATGTCGAGAGAATGAATGAAGAACGATTGACGAAAAAAGTGTATAAGGCGAGTGTGAATGAAAGGGTTGGAAGGGGTAGACCTAGGCGGACGTTTCGAGACCAAATCGCGGACGTCTTGAAAAAAGGCCAGGTCAAGAGTACCCTAAACCGAAGAGCTTGTATGAAGGGAATAATGAAAGTGGACGAAGCGAAACAAGTATGTAAGGATCGTAGCAAGTGGAAAGAAGTGGTCTCTACCTACCCCTACGGGAAACAGGCGTGATTATATGTATGTATGTGATAATATTGCATTTTAAATTACGGGCAGGCAATTTGCTAATGACTATTATGTTATACAATATTATTGGCTGTAATTTTATGGAACACTAGCGTAGCAATACGTTTTATTGTTTATGTATTTTTTAATTACATACCTGCCGTGGCGTGCCTACGATAACTGACCAAAGCTGCATAGGAATGCATAAGCTACGTACAAACAAACAAACATTTTTAGGGTTCCACAAAAGGAAAAAACGGAACCCTTATACGATCATTCGTTGTCTGTCTATCCGTCCGTGTGTGACAGCCTATTTGCTCCGAAACTACTGAACCAATTGAGTTGAAATGGTTAGGACCCTACGTTGTGGCCACAGTAATATAAACCAGGTAGTGGTAGAACCAAACAGTAATCCTCACTAGATGATAACTGTTCGAATGGGCCGGCTCGACCGGGGTAGTACCACACTCACAGAATATCGGCGTAAAGTAATAGCTTGCTATTGCGTTTCGTACGGTGAGTGACGAGATCCGGAGGCCTATTCCCTCATCCCTATCCCATCCCCATTCCCCATCCTCCCTAGACTGGCAACGCATTGGCAGCACCTCTGGTGTTGCAGATGTCCATGGGCGGCGGTGACCACTTTCCATCAGGTGAGGCGTCATCTCGTTTGTCAATCAATTGACATAAAAAAACCAGGTCTAAATCCTGGTCACAGCGGCGATGCAGTCACATACAACAGGTTGAATGCGTTTCCTGTATGTTGGAGATCTCTCCATAGTGTAATAATATTAACCATACTGCAATGTTGCGTGTTGGTACACATAATGTAAGTTCGTGACCGTAACACGGTCATATAACGTAAAAAATCGAATGAATTTTAAACATGGGGGCAACTTTAGGGGGTAAATTAAAAAAAAAAAGTAAACTATAGCGTGTGACATATCAAATGAAAGGGCTTGTTGTGAAAATCTTAATTTTGTTTTTATAATTTAAAGATTAATAGTTTTGAAGTTACTTAGGAAAATTCCCCCTTATCTCCGACAATACTAAAATAAAACCTATAATTTAAAAAAAATACAGAAAATAGTTCTTTACTTATAGATTACAGGAAAACCTATAAGAAGTCTATGTTATTTAAAGTAACATCGGAAATTTCAGATAATCATATACGAAACCCTCTCTACGCGACTTTAACTCGCACTTGCCCGGTTTTTTTATATATTACATATATAATAAACTGGTCTTGTTATGTCAATGAAACTACTTCAAATAACATTATAGAATTGAATTAAATGAAAGAGAACATAAACCGCTGCTTTCGCGCAGTCAAGGCACAAAAAGTTTGAGCTAAAATGGAATTTAGGTCAACTGTGTTGCTTTGAATAAATTAGTTTGCACTACTGCCATTACACTTATTATTTTAAGCATAGGTATATCTTCTATTATAATAATCTATATATATAAAAGAAGAAGCTGACTGACGGACTGATCGGGTGACATATAACGCGCAGCCAAAACTACTGAAGCTAGAAGTCTGAAATTTGGTACAGATATTCTTTAGGTAATGTAGGCTCCCGCTAAGAAAGGATTTTACGAAAATCAATCCCTAAAGGGGTGAAAAAGGAGTTAACAATTTGTATGGAAATCCGTCATTTTATAGCTTATTAACATAAACATGATAATTTAGGCTTCTGAATAAAAACAAAGGCGCACAACAAAAGCATTTTGAAAAAATCAACCCCTGTAGGGGTGAAAATTTAGTAAATTAATTTTGGGGTAGTTTTGAAATTCCATCTCATAAGGGGCAAAGCTTATATGGAAAATACCGCGGGCGAAGCTGTGGCGGGTTCTCTAATAATATATAATAACTCTTTACTTTCAGACCTTGCGATTTATAGCTGATTAGTAAAGCTGACATTTCTAATTGTTAATATTTAATTACATTAGCAACCCTATTATTTATATAAGTATGTATATTATATGGTTATCTGGAGGAGATCGCTACTTAGCGATAAGATCGCTTGTTGTTTATCTTTTTAGCACTCTAATTGTACCTTTTCCAAGTATATCTTTTGTGTTGTGTTCAAAAATGAGTATTTAAATGTAAAATCACTTTATTGTAGAAATAACAATGAAATAATCATAATTTACAAAGTATAGGACGTAATTTTATGTACAAAGCTGAACTCATTCGTTTAAGGGATCTCTCCAGAAGTTGTATTTGATGATGCGGTTAGCCTAGTTGGTAGTGACCCTGCTTCCGAAGCTAGCGGTCCCGGGTTCGATCCCCGGAAAGGGCAAACATTTGTGTGATGAGCTCAAATCTTTGTTCCTGAGTCTTAGATGTACTCTATTTATTTACGTATTTATTTATCTATATAAGTATGTATATCGTCATCTAGTACCCATAACACAAGCCTTTAGAGCTTACTTTGCGACTAGATCGATTTTTATAAAGATTGTCCACTGATTTATAATGTCCCGGGCATATACCAATAGTCCTAAAGCACGTTCATCTCAACAGCATGCTTCCGGCGGGTGCTGGCAGGCCGACGCGCCTTGCGGAGCCATGTACGAAGAGTTGTGCACTGCGAGAGGCTGGAGGACTGCCGGCGAGAGTGCGCTGAAGAGAGGAGGTTCCACTGCGAGAGCTTCAACTACAAGTGAGTTTTAACTATGTAAATAAGCTCTGTCTCAACCACAGACCATATATATATCTAATAGACTCCGTATAGACGGCGGCCCCGCTGCCAACATTACTGGCAAAAAGCCATAACGCATAACCTCGAACGCACCAATCACAGCTCTAAAAACCCCACGCCCCGCAAGTTTGGCAGCTTTATTTGCTAGTAAAAGTTAGGCTAAGCGGTGTCTTCAGGATATTTGCTCTGTGGTCTCAGCTAAAAATCCTTGCTGGTGCTCCTTGAGGAGCAAGAGACTCGAAGACTGCCTACTGGCACTCCTACTGGAATGCGATTATAAGAGATGGCTTCATTGGGAGAGTTTGAACTAGAGGTTAGTCTCTACAGCAGAAAAACGCTAGGACCACGTTCGAAAGGTCTTCTTCCACTTCGAGAGACTATAAGGCCTAGCGCGCACTAGGCAGTCAGGCTGCAGCAGCCTAGGTACGGCAGCCAATGCGACTATGGTGGCTCCTGGCCGCCTATTGCGGACTCCAATGAGGCATCATATATCGCATTGACTGCCGCAGCCAGTACCATTATCATGAGTTTCCGCAAACAGTTCTCGTTATCGAAAACTATCGCTCAGTCCCTCTTACTTGTATCGGAGACAAGCAGTATTTCCGATAAATTTCGATAGCGAGAACGGTTTGCGGTAATGATACTTTTTTATGTCAATTGACTGGCAAACGAGCTGACGGCCCGCCTGATGGAAAGCGGTCACCGCCGCCCATGGACATCTGCAACACCAGAGGTGCTGCCAATGCGTTGCCAGTCTAGGGAGGATGGGGAATGGGGATGGGATAGGGATGAGCGAATAGGCCTCCGGATCTCGTCACTCACCGTACGAAATGCAATAGCAAGCATACTTTACGCCGATATTCTGTGAGAGTGTGGTACTACCCCGGTCGAGCCGGCCCATTCGAACAGTAATCATCTAGTGCGGATTACTGTTTGGCTCTACCACTACAAAACTGGTACTGGCTGCCTAGTGCGAAGAATGCACGTGAGTTTGCTGAGTATTATCACCTCGCACGTATAAGGAACTGACTACTCATACAATCTAATGATATTTAACAAGAATAGTAATAATTCTGAGAATTTGAACACCTTCACATTAATATGTACGTAACGTTCTCACCAAGTTTTCGCACCATTGTGGACACCTTGGAGGTTGTGACCTTATTCTTTAATTTTTAATAACTATGAAATAAATGTGTTAACTCAATGTTAGCTAATATAGCCCTCAAGACAGGAAGCTTAAAACGCGGTTAAACTATTTAAGTGGCTTTCTACCAAAATTCACGACCCCTTGGGAAAGTCATGCCGATTAGAGACTTTATACATCTTTAAGTCACTTAACTTGTCCAGACGCGGAGACTCTACATCATACATACATCATACATCAAAGTTGAAAAAAGACTTACTGTTAAGTTTCTTGCGGCGTTTCTTCTCAGCAGATGTTACCTTTCGAAGCGCTGGTAGATTCAGATATGTAAAAGAGCCTATGTGGCCTACTTACAAAATAAATATTTTCGTTTTCCGCCAAGCGACTCCAATCGTGTTCCGGCATGATGCCTTGGGTAGCCATTGGGAGCGGTTGGGTCTGGACAGTTTCACCGAACAAGCCAACGATCTTTCAGTTCTACTCGTAGTTTCAGTGCCTCGTACAACTTCCTTCCATTCCATGCCTATTAAACCTTAGAATAAATAGGCGTTATCAGGGCAATCGCGTTCCACCTTTGACTCACTTTCCATCAGGTGAGACTGTGAACAAAGAAAAACCCATCAAATACTTTCAATAGGGAAGATGCATTTTTTTTTCATCTTGTTTTGGAAAGTGCTGAGTAATAGAAACCATTTTTATGTTTATTATTTTATGAGTAATGAAGCTTTTGTTCATACCACTCGCAGAAACACTCCAAATAAAATGGACAACAGCTATGACGTCACAGCTATCGCTAGACTGTACAAAATGTATGGCGTTTAAACGAAATCTGCAATTATTTTTTGAAAATATTGTTTTTATACCAACATCGTAGAAATAAAACATAACATATATTTGATGAGGGTATCCAAAAAGCTAAAAAACAAAAAACAATGTATATTTTTCACTAATTTTGACCCTTAATCAAATAAAAATGAATAGTCAAAACTATCTGCTTTTTTCTGTAATATGCTTTTGCTTACATTTCATAATATATCATTTAAACCTCATTTTGATTTTCATGCAACTTCCCCATTTCTGTAAATATAAAGGCTTAATGTCAGCAGGATTCAAACCCAAACTGAGTGTGCCAGTGTATTTGATATTTATTTATTTTGTATTAAACATACATTGTCAATAGTTATTAAGTACAATTAAAATTAACATAGTAGCATTTTTATCATCATTAACAATTATTTGTACGCAAATCAATTAGCGAAGTCCACGTCAAAGTATCAGTTAGCGAGTTATGACATGCAAGAAACATGCGCAGTGAGAAACAGATCATATCTCTTATTAGTAGGTCCTAGGCTTACATTAAATAGGGTTGGCACTTTTTAGAAAAAAAATGATACGCTGACAGCTGTCAATGACCTTGAGTGATCGGTCACTGTCTGTTTGCACCGGTGTGAACGAGAAGCATTGTGCGGTTACTTATACGCAGAAAATAAAAAAAAATTGAGTAAACACACTACACGTATAATATAAATCAGCAAACTTTTTAGTATGGGCGTGATATGATAGCGTTATTAATTATAGGCCTATAAGTTAAAAAACTTAAGACGTAGAACTGTTTAAAAAGGATTTCAGAGCTAACTTCACGATTTTAAAAAAAAAAAAATTTACGTCAAATCGTGTTTTTTTTAAAATAGCAAGTTTTTCAATAATGTAAAGAATATTAACATATATTTTCTTCGCTTTGCCAAATCAAATAGTTTTTGTTAAAATACTGTTTAAGTAAAGCCGATTTAGTAAGCGCTAAAGAAACTAATTAATATGAGGCACGCAAACATTTACGCGTTACAGATATGTTTATGTAGCATAGGTATATAGTCACCATATTCATCATCATGGGCCTATACATATACGTCACACTGCGGGGCACAGGCCTCTTCTCACAGTGAGAGGGGCTGGGCAGTCCCCGCGTGGGGCCAGTGCGGATTAGTGAGTTCCGACATATCTTAGAATTACTTGCAGGTTTCCTTAATCTCTTCAACGATACGTCAAATATAAAAGGCGTCACTCAAACGTCAAGCACGCCTAAGAAGTAACACGAATTTAAGCCTTACTTCAAACTTATGTAGGGCTCTTTTTCCCTATATGCCCTGACGGATATATCCGTCATTGGCGTAAACCACTGGTGCGGATATCCGTCATTGGCATTGAAAAGGTTAACTCAAATATCAAATTCAATCGAATCAGGTAGTACAAATATTCAACTCTTGCGGACTTATGTCACCCAAAATGCCCAGCAAGATATATGAAAAAAAGAAAATAATACCTAAAAAGAAATTGACAACCCTAGCAGCCCATAGTACAGGTAACCTAGTTGCCTGCGCAGCGTGAGAGAAGGGCCACATCCGATTGCTTTTGTATGCACAAGTGGCTATGATACGTGCGTACGCGCATAGGTATCTACCCGGGAGTAGCCAGAGTCTAAAGATTCTCATATTTATTCGAGTATGAATCCAAGTCATCATTATCGTCCCATATACGTTCCACTGCTGGCCACAGGCCTCCTCTAATAGTGGGAGGGACTGTGCAGTAGGTCCCACGCGGGCCCCATGCGGATTGGGAGACTTCACACACACATATAGGTATCGCCACGAGAGTTGAGGTGAGGACACACACAAGTACACAATGCCATACAAAACAAAACACAAATTTGAAAATTCGGATGAAATTGTCTTGTCCACACATGACATTGCGCGGTGTGCGTGACCTCAACTCTCGTGGCGATACCTATACTCATCTTTGAATTAGTGCGCCATCTATTGTAATACAAGGAGTTTAATAAGAACTCATGTCTTAATGTATATCGTCGTCTAGTACCCATAACACAAGCCTTTAGAGCTTACTTTGGGACTAGATCGATTTGTGTAAAAGATTGTCTCCTGATTTATTATTGTTATTATTATAACTATTGTACCTATTTAGATGGTTTGGCCATATTGAGAGGATGAACGAAAGAATACTAACGAAGCAGATTTATAAGGCAAGTGTGCATGGTAGGGTTGAAAGGGGAAGACCTAGGCGAACGTACCAAAACCAGATCGAGGACGTTCTTAAGAAAAGCCAAGTCAAGAGTACCCTAAACCGGTGAGCGTGCATGAAGACCTTAATGAGAGTAGACGAAGCGAAAGGTGTGTCAGGATCGTCGCAGGTGGAAATCCGTGGTCTCTGCCCACCCTGTTGAGAAACAGGCGCGATAATATGTATGTATGTATGTACCTATTTAGAAATGTCATCTTTTCCTTCCATTTAAAAATGGAACATTTGAATTTTAAACTCGAAATAAGAATGAAAGAAAAGACAGACAGATAGACAATTGCAGTAGTGATGTACCTACAGTCTAGACTAGGCATCCGAGCCGGTAACATGTTAAATTTGTGCTATCTAATAAAGTGATATTTACCTATTATTATCGTAACAGTTATTATTTTAAATCAAGCAAAGAAACGTCTTAGTCGACAGCAAGTGTTAATACTGAGCAAACACCAGCTCCAGAAACCGAAAAACCTGGTCTATTCAAGTTTCCTTACTTGCTTCTATAATGACGCATCCTTAGAACTCTTATATACCTTATGGCATTTGCACGTTCTCCAAGAATCATTATGATACTCCATTTATTAAAATCGGTCCATTAGTTTAGGCACAGTGTGTTAGGTACAGCGATCATCTTCTCATCTTCTTTCAAAAAGTTCTCTGGAAGCGATCGCTACTTAGAGATAAGACCGCCTATTGTCTACCGTGTTACTTATTTATTTGTCTTTTTTCAATATTTTTATTTGGTGTTCAATAAAGAGTATTTTATTGTATTTTATTGTAACATCCAATTATTTGATCTTATACATATATACTGTTAAACTCAATATCCTCCTTTTAGTTTCGCGCAGTCGGGTAAAACAATGCACGCACTTTTGCCTCTAACTCCAGCCATGTCATTATCTCGTGCGCATCGGCTGATCAGCGACGAGGAACACATTCAAATATCAACCGAATGCCTTTGTTCTTACAGTCTAAATTAATAGTTTCGTGTACCCGCTGATCGACCGCGTACATTAGAATCACACCACTGCAGGAAATAAAAAACAGCCTCGACGTATATCGGGCCATCAGCGTTTGAATAGATCTGATCACCTTGGGGAGTGGAAGCTGTCGGATTGACAATGAATGTTAGTTTGTGAACATACTGTATACTTGTGTATAGCTACTTCAACTCATCTTTACGCGCGGCGCTGTGTGCGTGAGCTTGTCTGTATATTGTGTGTGCTTTGATGTGTGTGGCAGTGACGCGCAATACTACAAGCTGTCTATGTCTCTGCTGGTTTTAATTGTATATTTTTGGAAATCTCCTGGATTTGCTGGTTTAATTTTAATTAAAAGTTACATCGACTATTTCTACGTCAGTTTGAACAGTGTAAGTGTAAACTTCTATACAACTTGCATAAACATAACTGCAATATATTTATGTAATATTGAGTAAATTTTTTGGAGTTAGGTCCGTGTCCCGATTCCCTACAGCCAAAACTGCAAATTCTAAAATCTGGAAAATTATTTTTTAAAGTGGTGGCTCCGTGAGCTGTAGACCTCGGGACAAACTTAATTCTGCCGTTGGAAAACTGTTATCCCCATACATTGACATAGGTCGCGGTCAGTTTACCAACACCGCAAATACGTTTTGAATAGCAAAAAAAAACCCATATATGCGCCATTATGAAAAATTTCGAACAACGACGAATCGATAAAAAAATTCCATATAATTATTGAACCTGCTCACAAAATTTGACGAAAATCGGTTGGGAAATGCGACCTGTAGAGGAGAACAGTGGGAAATCCGTACATCCGGAAATACAAAAACATTTTTTCCCAAGCTGAAATGGAGACTGCCTATTACCACTTAAGTTTAGCCAGTTCTTTGGGCTATGTCATTATCATTAACAAAAGCAAAAGAAAAAAAAACGAGAAAAATAGCGCATTATTTTTAATCTAGCTGCTACATGTCTGAATTTATACAGGCCCCTCAAACTGATACTTGATTAAAGTGACGTTCAAGTATAGTTGGACAGCCTGTTAGCGGTCTCGGATCAAATGCTTACGCAGTGTTTATGAATTTCACGAAGTCTATGCATGACCTTAGACATTTCTTAAAATGTTGGGGTCCATTTTGTGCTCCCAAAAAGCTAAATGTTATTTTCTCTTCGCATCTGTCTATGCTAATCAAACAACAATTTGGCATGGACAATTACCATCACGTATACAAACAGCGGCCGAAACCAGGTCAAGCCACAAGGCTATCCACTTTATTTGACGTACTATGTTGATAGCTAATCATAGCAGTTTAAAGTACAGTCAGACGTTAATGTGGGATTAGATGAAAAGGATCCTATGTTTTATTTCAATTTATGGTATATCTGTCTGCCAAATTACATCAAAATCAATCTAGCTGTTTGCGCGTGATTCACGAACAAACATCTAGACATCTTCGCATACTTTCACATTCATAATATAAAATATGAGGAGCAGTATGCTAAACATCTTTGAGGGCAACATAATTTTGTGATTGATAAACCAATAAAATCAGTTAATTTTGTTAATAAATCATTACATCAGAGCAAGCAAGTTTATCAAAATTTTCTTCTAGATTGGATCCATCCTTCCGTGGCAAAGGGCTGTGCGAGCTGATGACGAAGCCGATAGAAGCCTTCGACATTCATCGAGACTTCGCGGATGACAAGGATTATGACTTCTACGAGATTGATAGGAATAGCCTGGAACCGAATTGTCCAGAATCGCTGAGAGGACCAGGTATTACATACATACATGGAGACGAAGTCGACGAGTGAAACTTATTTAGCGCTATTTCTTCAGGAACTGTGGATTATCGGGATAAAAAGAGACCCATGTCACTCAAGGCCCTGCAACTATCGTTATGCAAAGAATCAGGTCTATTTATTACTTCGTATGTATTAGCGTGAAAGATCGACAAACAAACACACAAATACACTTTTGCATTTATAAAATTAGTAAGGATACTGTCGACTTTTCGGGGTTGACAACGCCATCTACCGATGAGATGCATTTCTCATATATCTTTATTAATAGGACAAAAAGTATCGTATGATTGATCGTATGTCCATCTCCATACAACAGGCGACTGTATGTGATAGTTTTTTTGGAACATGTTAAGCAATTTTTTTAAAACAAATCTATCAAACAACATGCTTTCACATTTGTAACATTAGTTTAGATATTTTGGATCAGTTCGAGACGTATTTTTTTAGGCTTGTAGGCTTAGGTGTAAAACCAAATTAATTACTCTAAGTAAATAATTATTAACCTCTTCTTAAATTATTGGTGACATTATTTACAGGTCAATTGCATTCCGGCTACCTTTCATCCAAGCCATCGCAGCCTTCAGCTAACTGGGTGTCAAGTCAGGACAAGTGGGGTCCAGGGCACGACAAGTGGGGTCCAGGTCAAGACAAGTGGGGTCCAGGTCAGGACAAGTGGGGTCCTGGTCAGGACAAGTGGGGTCCAGGTCCAGACAAGTGGGGTCCAGGTCAGGACAAGTGGGGATCGGGCCAAGAGAAATGGGACAGGATCGACTTCCATGACGAGTTCAGGAGCCATCATAGGTTTTATGATGATAGGGGAGTAAATGATAGAAGGAAATACGAGGATCAGATCTTTGTGCCGTATCAGATAGGTAAGTTAACGTTTGAGTATTTATTATTTTTACTGAGGTCTCTGAAGAAATAAAAGAAGGAATTACTTTTGTCATGTCTAAAGACGAGTCCAATATTTGAATACGTGTGTAATATGTTTATTGTTAGTTTCAAGGTTGCTATGCAGTTTATTGAACGGAAATACAAAATGTTCGATGTATTTTGTAATGGGAATATTATTTATTATTTCAAATAACAATATGTTTTAGACCAATATATTATACAGTATGTAAATTTCATACTGGCGTATATTTCAACGACGATCTCCTGCTCAGTCCCACTTAAAAAAAAAAACTCTTTATTAATTAAACTATTTAACAAAAAAAACTCAGATAACTTGTACGATCGGAAACTATAGCTTAGTAAAATATACGCCTGTATGAACATGATGTAAGCCATTTTAGGTAAGGTAGAAAGATTTCTAAACTGCAAAGATAAGTTACGAAGTTTTATTTTCTATTCCCAAGGTATAGGTCGCAGCAACGACGACCAGGAAACCTGGGGTCAATATGGCGGCATCTACGGCGGTGTCGACTCCTACTATAAAAACCGTAACGATTACCACAAAGCCATTAACCATTGGAGACTGTCCAGTAACATCGAACCGTATGCAATCAAAGTGCAACCCCATGGAGTCAAACCATGGGTTCTACAAACAGATTTCAACTACAATGACCTTAGGAGAGACGGTGATGATGAAATCCATCCTTATGCATATGGATCTTGGAAAAGGGGACGATGGAACAGCTCCGGAAGCTCTTTGAATGGGCTTGATTTTGGAGAAATGAATTTTTATAAGCCTTTGAAACCATTTTATGGACCTCCGGATTATAACAAGAAAGGTATGTTTATAATAAGAAAGGTATGATGTTATTTATTTTTGTACATATTCTGCGTACGCTTTTATCGTAAGTTGATACATTCACTGTGAAACTAGAACGTAGACATTGTTGACACATGTGCAAACACATTTTTTACGAGCCTTAAGGTTTACAAGGGTTCGTGCCCCATATCGACGACGTCGATGTACGAAGTCCTATCTTTTTTTTTAATTTTACCAGAAATGGATTCACCCTAGAGATCAATCTCACCTGGTAGTAACCGACGATGAAGTCGTCGATGGAGCGGGCTTATCCAGAAGATACCTATGCACTCTGTTTTTAAAGGCCTATGTGACAAAATTATAATTTTACAGAAAGATTTGACCAGGCTATGCGAAATTGAATTTAATGTCGAACGGTAGGTATAAGAAACTCAATTCTGCAGAAATAATGTCAAATATATTAGCACATCGCCGTCTAAATGAGGTGCACCCGTAGTCTATAGGTACCTCGAAATACCCAATATATGGGGCAAGCACAGTCAAGCTGTTTATTTAGAAGCATCACAAAATAGGCATAAACCGGTTTTCTATACGATGCGAAACCTTTTACTTGTTAGAGAATCATCAATATTCCTTACCGATTTGGGTCCTCGTGGCTATCTTCTTCTCTCTCATTAGGTCGCACTTTTAATATATAATATTTTAATTCACAATAGCATATTAATTTATCTTAAAGGCTAAAATTGTATCACATTATAATTTAAAAACTACGCTCGTGTGGGTGGAGTAATTGCCATGTTTCTCTTTTTTTCTCCATCCTCTTAATAATACATTACTTTATTTCAGATTCAGAGTGCACATCTGAACGACGCCCAGGCATGTCTCTAAGCACTGGGTCCATCAGGAGATCTCTTCATGCTCGTAATGTACTCGAGTGTGAAGCTGCTTGCTTTGAAGAGAGGGAGTTCAAATGCGTCTCTTACAGTTATCGGTATGTACTTTATTCATAAATATCAAGTGATGAGTTGAAACATAATCGAATAAAACATGGTATTCTCTGCGCGTGCTGCTTCTTCAGAAGAGTATTATGTATTTTTACAGGTATTCGAACTCTCATGGTTCAGACAACTGCTTCCTCAGTGAGCGTCCTTATCGAGGATTGGAATTGTCAACTGACAGCGGATCTGATGTTTACGCTATGCCTAAAGATTGTGCAGTTGCGCATAAACCTTGGATTGAGAGCGGTAAGGACCAATTTTCTTCGTAATTACCGCATTCTTATCCGGTCTAGAACTCTAGACCGAAGATTCTTAAAAGTCATCCCTAGCTATGAAGCTAGGGATGACTTTTAAGAATCTTCGGTCAAGAATAAAATTGACCGCGCTTTCTCCTCAAATCTCGTCATTTTTAGATTCCGAACCCATATAAGATCACTCAAAGCCCGTCATCGCCGATTTTTTCAGCTTGTGCGGTCTTGAGCTTGCAGGAACTTTCAATTCCAATTTTTTATACCATTTTGGATACCTTTGTTTGATTGATATCTCTCTTTAATCTCTTCTATATTTTCGTGATTGTGACATTACTTTAAAAAAAGTTCATTTGTTTTCTCAGAATGTTTCTGGCATGTACGTTCTGGCGTTTCTGTATCGGAGACGGTCGCGAGAGCGGCGCTGACTGTCGCAGGCTTAGGTGCTTGCGAGGCTGAGTGTATCAGAGTGCAAGGATTCTTCTGCAGAGTATTTAGCTTCAGGTATCCTAAAGACGCCATTATCGTGGAAGTTGCTGGTCTCTGATTCTCCATTTGAGTTAGCAATTAGACTTGAGTGCAACTTTTGCGCGGGTATTCATCACTGTCTCAAATTATTCAGAACTATATCAATGACTAATGCTTATGTCTTACAGGTTTGACCCGCCAACGATAGGCGAGGACCTTCCGAACTGCATTCTTACCTCATCGCATCCCACCTCTTTGACCTCCGGCAGAGGCCTCCACCCCGCCAGTGGCCACGAGTTGTACGCCAGAGGCAACTATGGAAGAGGCTGCGAACCAGCGCTGTTTGATAATGCTGTTGTTGGAGAGCCTAAGAAAGGTAATTTTTAATTAAATTCCTGTGACCGAAAAGCAGAAGCTTTCAAATGGTTATGTTCTAAACTTCGTTTGGACGTAATATTAAGAGAATTTTACTTTATATACGTACTAGTCTAGGCAGCAGCGTCCTTCGAGGACTATCATGACCAACTGCGGTCGCCAACCCGCCTGCCAAGCATGGTGGCTATGGCAAATCCCCCCATTTTAGGGGGAGGTCTATGTCTTGCAGTGGACTTTTTACGGCTGATGATGAAAATATCGTTTTTAAATTAAATAGAAGTTAAGCCTTGGAAACCCCTATTCATTATCATCAATCTTAGTAAGTTACGGTAGTGGAGGTTTAGAGGACACACGACCAATCCAACAGAGGGGCGCAGATTCACATTCCGGCTCGCGCCTCTGAGATATTTGGTCCATGTGCGGAATTGAAATTCATATTGACCACGAGCATTTCGATGAAGGAAAACATCATGAAGAACTCATCATCTGCGTATATCTGCGAAGTACTTGGCCCGAGTGAATAAGAATCAGAATCAGATTTTTTATTCGCATAGGACACGGTACAAATAAGGTGTTAAGTAGTACAATTAGTTTCATGTGTTTTATCATATTATGACGTGCAAATTTTGTTAAGTAGGTAGCTACTACATGCCATTCCCTCTCTGAGAGTAGGTTTGTATGTGAATTGAGGGATTATTAATATTTTCGACTTTTATTTATACCATTTACCAGAGTGTTATCTTCAATACGACAATGCCGCCAAGTTGATCGGAGCTGCAGTGAGAGGCCACGCTAGAGTGAGGGACGAGCAGTCTTGTGGTACTGCTTGCACCAACGCGCCTTTCAGGTGCCTGAGCTTCTCTTACAAGTGAGTATTTTCTTTTTATTTTCGTACGGGCTGGTTATAATAATTTATTGACTTAATAATGTAATTTTTTCCAAAACTAAAATAATACTAATCAAAAACAGGTGCGCCTTGCTAATTTACTAATAACTTTTCATCATATTTACTAACACTGTATGGACCTGAGTCTGAAATAAAGAGTTATTATTATTAAAATTCTTAGATAAGTGCTTTTATTTAACCCCATTTGTTAGCTAGTATGTTGGTTGTTTAAACCAGTTTTCGTAACCGGAATACGCTGTAATTTGGTACACATATGAAAACCCGATGACAATGCAGTATCACAATGCAGTTTGCACAACTTTTTTTTTCTTTATGACGTACCTAACATACGTGAAAGATGATTACGGACGGAAATTCTTGGCAAAAAAATCTTTGCCTATCTTAAGAAATCCCAACTTAACAGAAATTAAACCTTATCATTTATCATTTAATCACCTTATGTGAATTAATGTAGATCGCTTTTGCACCGGCGGTCAGAGCGAGTAAAGCTGAACATAATATTACTGTTCTGTCACCAAGAATCATTGAGCTGTGAAAAATTATCTTTTCTTTCAGTAATAACGCCCCGCCAGGCGTCGACAATTGTCTGCTCTCCGAAATTCGTCTCTTCGACTTGCAAAAGGGGGTCGATTATGAGCACTCCATCGACGACTGGCTGTTCGCCTTCGATTTGTTCAACGGACAATGTTGGAGGAAGGTGCATGGGAAGCATTATGAGTAAGACTTTGACTCACAGACCATATATCAAGTAGACTCCCATAGCTGGGCGACCTCCGCCCCCAACATTAGAGGCAAAAATCAGGCAGGCGCGGGGAACGCAGTTCCGCGAACGTACCAATCACAGGCATCACAGCGCTCTAAATTACGCCCCGGGCTTCATGCAAGTTTGACAGTTATATTTGCTAGTAAAAATAAGGCTAAACGATGTTTTTAGGAAATTGGGTAATACACTTCTAGAAACTAAAATTGTGACCAAAAATTCATGAAAACGAATGCTTAATTGTACGTTTTCTTCATGCAGGCCAAAACTATAGGTGATGTCCTACATGCGGATATAGTCCAAACAAAAAAATCAGGCCTCAGGGTCCTTAACTTTCGGGAACAGGAGGGGAAAGTTCTGAACCTTAATGTGTGTATGACCCCATTTGGTCTGTGGTTTGACTATATCAACTTTCAGCCAAGATTTGAAAATAGATGTGGAGATTGTGTGTGTGAGCCGGATACTACAACGCCCTGAAATTTTTCTTTCGATGTGGATTTTAGACAACCTTTTGATATAGTTAAGTCTGGATAATGTGAAGTGTCGCAAAAAGATTTGCCTCTCAACTAGGATCCATAATTCGGGGGACTAAATTGACAGATAGAATTGTTGCCAGGAATGGATGAAATTTAATATGGCCTGTCAAGTCTGATTTAGCTCCCAATTTTTTAATTAAAATTGAGACAATGAATTACGTATTACATGGGCTACTCCATCATTAATTGGCTTTAAAAAACTCTTACCAAGCCACAGAGTCTGTTCTGTATCGACATGAACAGCGTAAGGGTTACTGTGACAACATTTGTACATTTTGAGCTGTTAATTTAGTACCCTGAATTATGGATTCTTCGTAACCGTGCAAATCGTTCTAGTCTAGTTTCGGGTCCGGGAATTTCCGGTACTATGATCCTGGGATGTCTCGAGCCCCGGGACATTGAAAATTTCGATATTTCCAAACCCTAATACGGATACAACACCACTATACTTTTACAAACTCCCTAATTGGATTTATAATTGGAAATTGTCTTCCTCGCAAATTGATTATAATTATACTATAATAATTTGATTGCCAGTGAGCATGCCGTTGAGTTACCTCGTCCCCTGGTTCCTGTGGGACCGTACGTGGGCCCAGACGGCCCGGACGACCCCAGCGGACCTGCAAGCTACTTGCCAGAACCTGAAGGTAAATATTCATGGCAGTACCTATATGTCAGTAATAAATAGAGCCACTTTGTACAGAGATTACAAAACAAGTTACGTGTGTTTTTTTTATGATTTCATTCATTATAAATAATTGCTTAAGATATTTTTTCCTCATAATAATAATAACTCATAATAATACGAATATTATTTCTAAAACCATACCTTTTCAGAGTAGTATAAATATAAACTAAAGCTACCCTACCCCAGGTCACTTCCTTCATTACCTTTAAAGGAAATTGACAAATGGAAACTACCTATGACAAAAAGAAATTAAAAAATAGCATTTTAGAGTTTACAAACGTAAGGTAATTTATCGGCTATAGCTTCGATTTTTTGTGCAGTTCCTGCATACATCTCCGGACCGCCTTCTGGACCACCATCAGGCCCTCCTTCTGGGCCACCATCGGGACCACCGTCAGGACCACCTTCAGGCCCAACAGGACCTCTGGGCTCTTATAGACCTGTAGAAAAACCATACCTAGAACCTAGTCCAGGCTTCAAACCTAGCTACCCATACCCAGAGCCTGAATACAGACCAAGTTACCCAAGCTACAAACCAGGTTATGAACCTGGGTATCCCAGTTACAAACCAGTTTATGAACCTTACCTGCCTTTAGAGCCTAGTGGTTCTGATTACCCGGGTCATCCGAGTTATCCGGAATATAAGCCAGGTTATTTGCCTGAAGCTAGACCTAGGCCTGATCCCAGGCCTATTATAAGACATGAACCAAGACCTGTTATAAGACCTGAACCTAGGCCCATAATAAGGCCAGATCCAAGGCCTGTAATAAGACCGCATCCAAGGCCTGTAATAAGGCCGATAGAAAAGCCTTATCCTGGTGAAAAAGAGGACGGCCCAAGTAAGTATTTTTTATCAATAATTATCGTTCCAGCAATGTATATTTTAGATATTTTAGAAGATTTTTTGAAGTTATTTTAAATTCTTTCGCTGGATTTAATATTAATAATACTTATATTAATATTTGGTTTAACATTTTTAAATTGTTGTTTTACAGGTCTTTAATTCCATTTCATTGTTGAGTATCGAGTAGTTTGTGCAACTGAAATTCACGCTTTGGTCATTACTAGAATTAAGTATTTGTAGTTTGAGAATCATATTCATCGTAATTTAGTTAACAAATTTTACTCGTAAGTTAGAAAACAAATAGTCACTCTCTTGCTAGTTCTAACAATAAAGATGTTTTAGTATCATCTAGTCGTCCTGAAATATCAAACACCGATGCGATAAATGATACTGATGAGAATTACTACGATAATGATAGGGATATTGTGAATGATCCATAGTCGCAGTGTCCTGGAGCCGCTACACCGTGTCCGGGTTCCCGTGCCGCACCGGCACTACGTGCGCCCAGAACCAGGTCGCCGGCCACTGGGCCTGTGAACCTGAAGGAGGCGAAGTGGGTAAGAAAACGAGAGCAATCCTAAATAGTCCGATAGCACATCTTTAATTTTCTTGACATCCTTATTAACTGAAAGCAAAGGAAGACTATTAAAATGTACTTACAGTCAAAATTAATCTAAACGAGAAAACTCAACAAAAATCCTTATTTAATGGCACAGAAAGAGAACAACTAAATTATTAGAAAAGCAAAGAGACTAAAGTGCAGAAGACAATATAAAGTGAAGATCTTAATAAGTGTTTTTATTTTAACGTGGACATTTTAAACATTATCAGAATTATCATTCAAAAAGAAATTTCAGATACACTAATTATGTATTTTATTTATTTTTTAACATACTCATTTAATTTCATTCGCCAAACGGCTTCAGGCGCGTATAAAGAAACTGACATAGGTGCGAAACACATTTCCTTTGATTTCGCAGTCGGGTACAAATTGGTATGATGATTTAATAACGTTAAAATTTATAGGATCATGGGACTACTGTTGTGCCCCAAGCCACAGATGCGGCTATAGCGAAGGATTCAATAAACCTTGGTAAGAAATTAGTGCAGTATTTTTGATGCAATTTTGAAGGTGCCATATTGTTTTCTACAGTTACAAATAAAATATTTAAACTAGTTTGGAGTAAGTTTGTATTAAATATGATACCATCCCATTAGTTCAGTAGCAGTGCCTTTGTGCAGAGGGACGTTGAAATTACAGCTTGCACTTGTGAGTTTTTCGGAATTTATGTGCCCTAGAATTTCAGCGAAGGAAGGAAAGCTGCACGCATCTCTGAAGTAATTCAGTTACGTGTTTGGAATCTCAGTCAATCTTAATATGAGAGGAGGCCTGTGGCGCAGTGCAAGTATATAGCTAATAGCTAAATGACAGTAGGCCGTGTACAATCTGTTCAGTCTGGTTGTTTTTCACATTGTTAGCTTCAATGATGTCATCCATGTAAAGAACCACAAAGTTTTCAATCTTTATTTTTTATGTTTAGGTGCTATGTAGGACCAGAAAATGATCAATGGCGACCTTGCAGTGAGAAGTACTATCCATATCATCAACATAACATGCCTCATCCTTCACAAGGGCATAGAGGTTAGTTGAGAGACGAATATTTTCAAAATGTAATTAATATCCATCGTGTATGTAGGCAGTGATTATTCATTATAATAATTATTAAACATACATACATACATAGAGTCACGCCCGAAATCCCTAATGGGGTGGGCAGAGCCACAAGACTACTTATGGCCACGTTTGATTAATTAGTCCTATTAAGATGGTATGATGAACCATATGGTGACAGGTGATCAGCCCATCGCCCATCTGTATGGGCGATGGGCGATGGGACTATCTGTATAGCCCACCATGTTGAGAAGACCCGTCCCTTAGTCGACTTTAAATTTGTAATTATCAAAGCAAATGAAAAATGTATAAGTAAGTAAATAACTAAAGAAGAAACTGAAGAAGAAGTACTGAAGTGAAAAATTATTTTAAGGGAAAGCATTAAAAAACTTTACCTTATCTTTCAGAACCACCTCCACGATATCCAAGTAGACCTTGGAGCAATAGACCAGCCTACTTAACCGAAGAAATGGACAAGCCTATACTAGGACCGTACATATCAGAGGCAGACAAAAAGTACTGGGACGATCTGTATAAGAATGGACCTAAAGCTTACTATGATAGATACGGTAATCCTTTGCCAGGTTAGTATTAACTTGAAATATATTCCATTTTCTTTCATTTATAATTTCTTAAATATGGGTTTGAGCAGAGTTGAGTTTTTGCGTCATCAAATCCTGTTTACTTTTTCTACCAATCTGGTTTTTTGTACCAAGTTTCCTTGGGCGCCTATAAAACGGATGTGAAAAAATTTATTGCACAGGTTCTGTCCTGGCATTTCATTGCTAATCATAGGTTTGAGCTAAAAATGTTACAAAATTCGATCATCTGTATTTCGATCAATTTGAAAACTCACCCGGTCTAAAAGACCTGTATTATATATCAAGACAAACGACTTTTTCAACGCCACGTAACATACATTCACGCTGAAAGGTTACACAGTGATCTTTTTCTGGAAACATTGGTAATGTAGAAATCCATATGGAACTCTTTCAGGTTACACCCGCGTTCCACCAATAAGTCGTCCACATATAAAGTACCAGCACAACTATCCACGCCCTGGCTCAGGCCACTGGTCCCCGGCCATCGAGGCTCCTGAGGAGTTAGACCCGCCTGTTCCTGGTGGACTTGGTGTGCCGAGGTAATTCAGCATAAGACTTTATTGTCCAGTAGGGTACAAAGATTGGTACAGTAACGTGTTTGAAAATGTGAAAACGATGTAACTGTTTAGAGTTATTTTGAATTCTTCGGCTACTAAAGGCCGATCATATCCTGCCATATTTTCGTTCCTTCCTTTTTATATTATAATAATTCATACATTTGATTTATGGGCAACAGAATAAATGTAGCTATAGAAGTTCCAATCATTTTATTAATGGATCTATCTTTTGTAATAACACGAATAATTTTATAGTAATTTACATATACATAGGTGGTTACAGAAAATTGTTGTGGCACATTTCAAAATGTAATTTTTGTTTAAAATATAAATATATTTTTCATTATTTCAGATATTGGCCAGTGGCGTATCTCCACAAAGGACCACCACCAAACATAACGTATTTTAAATTCAACGAAACCACTACAGATACTGAAAAATACAATTCAAGATCAGAAAGGCCAGAAAGACCCGAAAAGCCAGAAAGACCCGAAAGGCCAGAAATACCCGAAAGGCCACGAAGACCCGAAAGGCCAGAAAGACCTGAAAAGCCTGTATCAGATAGGCTAGACCAGCCAGATAGGCCAGAAAGAACAGATAGTATTGATATGTTAGACAGACCTGAAAAATCAAGCCCAAATTCAGGTGAATTTATTAAAGTTAATACTGAAAAATCTAACAATAATGATTTCGATACTAAAAAACTTCCGGATGAAAAAACAAGAAATATTGTAAATATAACGGACGATATTCATCAAGAATTGGAAAAAGTGATAACTAGCACACAAAAAGTCGAAGAACAAGTTAAAGAAGAGCCTAAAAAAGATACAATTAAAGAAGTCAAACTTAATATTTCTGATGTAGAAATTGTAGAACCTGTTATTGTAGAAAAAGACAAAGACAAAATTAAAGGTTTAGACGACAAGTTAGAGGATATCTCTCGTTCTATAGAGGTCTTAGACATTGAAGATGTTAAAAAAGGTGAAAAGGAATCAGATGTTAAGACTTTAGAAGCAGAAGAGAGACAAATAGAAGCTATTGGAAGACTACTAGCTTCAAGACGTGATGGTCACCTTATTCTAGAAAAAAGATCACAAAAAGACCTTGAATCTAAGAACATAGCTATCGATGAAGATCTAGTAGACTTTAATTTTGGAAATAGGTTTCCGACCACTGAAAGAAGGGGTATTATACAAAAGGTAACAAAAGACGAAATTGAAAATGATCGCTTGAAAAATGACAGAAGTTTAGAAGTGAGCGAAACAACATATGTCCGTCCACCGAGAGTTTTGAGTACAACAGAGAATATTCGAAAAGCAATAGTTAACGGAAAAGTATTCTATGATGCTACTATTAGAGAACAGAGGGATCTCTTTAAAAATTCAACAAGGAAATCAAAAAGTTTTAGACATTTAGAAGAATCTAGAGCTCCGTCGGTAATTGGTAACAGTAATTATGGTAGAAAAAAGGTTATCAAAGCAAGGAATGTGAATCCGGTGAGAAGAGTAAGACGAGTGTACAGAAAGAGATATAACCCGGAAGAAGTGAGAAGGAGATTGTTAGAAAGAGACAGGAGTTTGAAAGAGGCTAAAGAGGCTGCGAAAGTTTGATATGATTTTGAAAAGACGATATGAATCGTTTATGTAAAAGTGAGTTCATCAAGTTTATTTTAAAGTACCTAGGTCATGCTCTGTGTTTATATGGCAAATCTAATTCTGTTTGGGTTCTAGTAAGTTAGCCTACTCTTGCAAGAGTATTTTTATAAGTTTTCCGTCTTATAAAGAAAAACCTTTTTAATCATTTACTTGGATTAAAAAAATAGTATTAAGACCTTTTAGTAATAATTATGAAATGTGGTGATATATTGTCAGTTCGATCATAAAATTTTAATATTTATGTTGAATTGACGATGAAGAAAATAAGGTATTTTATGCTATATTTATTTTAACGTATGATGGATATTTCTAGACATACAAAACTTAAATTAAATAAAAAGTGTTTAAATTTCTTCTAACGGAATATAATTGATTTATTTCAATGTGATTTTCATGGTTACCAAACGTTTGAAATTGATGGTTACCTTAAAGTTTCTTAATTTCAGGAATGAAATAAATGATAAGTACTTAGTATGTAAAATTACGTAATATTTAGTATTTAATACATGGCATTGTAATAAAAAATAAGTTTGTTTTATTTAATTTTAAAAGATCTTGTGCATCGGCAATGATAAATTAATATAAAAATAATAGGCCATCGGTGAAACTTCACACTACAGTAGGTATATTTAAGACACACTTTTCTTATTCTTATTAGTTATAATCCCCAAATATATATATATTGCAAATCTTATGTCGAAAATGTATAGCTCTTTCTTTTGTGTCAAAAGATTAATTTGGAAAACAAAGCCACGTGAAGTGCCACACAGACAAACATCGCTATACGGCATAGGCATGTAATTGGGTATTTATGAAAAAAAAAAAAAAAACAGATAATCATGTACGGAACGGATCCTCCCCATGATTACATGATTATTTGAAATTTCCTATGTATTTTTTTCAAAATGTTATGCCGTGTAGTTTCGGAGATAACGGGCCGAATTCACGCAGGCCAATTTTCGCCTATTTTCCTAAATAACTTCTAAACTAGTTATTTTAAAATTTCAAAAAATATATTAAAAATCCTCACAATACCACCTTCATTTAACATGTCACACGATATAGTTTGCATAACTTTTTTTTAAATTTTCTAATTTACCCCCAAGTGGCCATGTTTAAAATTTGGCATCGCCGACTTACATATCGATACCTTGCGGCTCAAAGGGCGTAAAGCACAAAACAGGACTTTTCAGGAGAAGCATAAAACGAAAAAAATATTAATATTTTGACTGTAGTTTTTTGTTTAAAGATATATATTAAAGTCTTCTATGGCAGAAGTACTTAGAATTTTGAGTATTTTCACGTTGTTACTTTATAAATGATCGCTGCCTCATGTTTGCCGAAATAAGTTTCCTTTACGACCAATTTTTTTTTCGAAAATATTCTTTACAGCCATCATTCAGTCTGTAATCAGTCTCACCTTAGGTCGTAAATCAAACGTTATAATTAATAGATTTACACGACTATTTCTTGAATACGTAAAAGTTTTTGGAAATGAAAAGCACAGTTCTTAAAAACTACGCCCCTTTTTGAAGGAAAAAAAATGTTGTGCACTGCATTCATGTTTAGGGTAAAGGACAATTTGTAAAAACTGCGAGTTATATATCCCTTTTTCTGTGTACAGTTAGTAGTTACTACCGAAGGAGTAATGCCGTTTACATTTTTTGAGCTACACTGCCTCATTTTACAAAAAAACTGTGTTTAGAGACGTAAAAAAGTCGGGCGTAAAGGATTTTTTTTTGCGAATTTAGCTCCGTGGACTATACAAATCGATATAGAATAAGAAAAACTGAGTACGGTAGTGTGCTCAGTGGCTTTACGCCAAAATGTGCTTTACGCCCTTTTTGCCGTAAGGTATCGATATGTATATCAAATTTCAACTCAATCGGTCCAGTAGTTTCGGAGCAAATTGGCTGTGACAGACGGACAGACAAACAGACAGACACACGAGTGATCCTATAAGGGTTCCGTTTTATCTTTTTGAGATACTGAACCCTATAGCGTAAATACTCAATTACATGCACCATCATGACAAAATATTGCGTAAAATACACCAAAATGGACAATGTTAATTTGAGAATTTCACTAAATTTCACTTAAATAAGCGAGAAAACTGCAACGCTGATGCTCAGCTTTTGACACCTAATGTTCCATCTTCCCGATTTCGCTTTGAAAACGATAATAACTTGAGCAATAACTATACAAATACAGCATCATACAACGCTATAAAACTCAAACACGAAACGAAAGCAAATGTCAAAGAAAGTGAAGTGACCCGCCTTTCCATGCACTTGCTAAATTCCCCCGTGTGCTTAGTATGCCGCAGTGAAAACTGGAAAGCGCCGATATAATATTACGAGGGAAAACCTTGAATTAAGTTAATGCATGCTGTTGGAGTCGGAAGATGTTTTGAAACATAAGTATTATGTAGAAAACGGAGAAATTAGTATTATGGTGCCCGTACATTTTCTCAAAAGCTGAATGGTCTGCGCCTCTATTCGGGAACGCTAAGTGATTCTGTAGCGACCCGTAAGCCAGATTTCTCATCTCGCTCTTACGCATTACGCATCGTGCGGAAGAATGGGATGAGAAATCTGGCTTACGAGTCGCTACAGAATCACTTAGCGTTCCCGAATAGAGGCGCGGGTATTTTTAAATAATCGCGTCGTGAGCGAGCGCGTGTTTTTAAGATTTTCGGGTCTCATAATATGTCTTTAATTTTAATAATAACCATAAACTTTAATTACATTCTGTTGATATTATCGCTCCCTAGTGTAAAATGCCACAAAATAGCCGCTTGAAGCCTTTCCTTGCGTTAGGATCGCTCCTAGTTCGGACTCCAGGGCGTCTATACGGGAACGTCTAAGTGATACTGCAGCGACTCACGAGCGAGACTCGCATCTCGCTCTTACGCATTACTCGTCGTGCGGAAGAGTGGGATGAGAAATCTCGCTAGCGAGTCGCTACAACATCACTTAGCGTTCCCGAATAGAGGCGCAATTCCTCACAAGGATTCTCCCTAAATGAAAGCTATGTATTATGTGTCATAAAATCCTGTGTGTGGTGAAATAAATACATAAAATAAGTGACTTTATTTGGCAAATTGACAGCTGTTGCTCTCTGTGATTTGCTAATAGCTTGGAACAATTGACATTAAACCAACCAAATTAAAGCAAAAGTAAGTACAGTACATAAGTATTGTGTATAAGAAAACTGCACAAAACAACGTTTTCTAGTAAAAGTTGCGGTGTCTTTAGGATGGTCTGTGGGGTCTTTATTGGACATTGGTCTAATTCAGTCTCCAAACAACGGCCCGCTGGCCTGGTATCACGCCATGCTGAGAAAATAAATAACGTATAGCACCTCTGAGCACGGAATCGGTCGTTGTGTCGATCATTGGCATGGCGTCTTCCGACTAAAATGATGAGTTGCTGGCTCGTCGGCAAGCGGAGCGCTTCAGGTGTTAAGGCTCTTCCTGGGGGGTTAGAACGACACATGTGACTAGTTTGACAGAGACGCACTGAGCGTCAAACGACTCGCGTGCAGGTTCTTTGCTCAAAAAGCGCGGATCCAACCACTCCATCATCATCATTTCAACTGAAAGACGTCCACTGCTGGATATGTCCAGCAGTGGACAGTGAGTGAGAGTGAGTGAGAGTGAGTGAGTGAGAGTGAGAGTGAGTGAGGGTGAGTGAGTGTGAGTGAGAGTGAGTGAGAGTGAGTGAGGGTGAGGGAGGGTGCGTGAGGGTGAGTGAGGGTGAGTGAGAGTGAGTGTGGCAGTTGGTTGTGACGATCTCGCCCGGTGGAGCCTCCCCGTCCTCCTCTTAAACTAACAAAATCCAGGCAAAGCCTAGGCAGGCCTATGGGCCTCCCCCAATGATCGCTACAACGACCGATTCTTTGCTTCTAGCATCTAGCGGAGTCCCACAACCTTCAGCAGTACCATTACCACGAGTTTACGCAAACCGTTCTCGCTATCGAAATCTATCGGAAATACTGCTTGTGGCCGATACAAGTAAAAGGAACCGAGCGATTTTCTACCAGTCCACCGTGTGGGTGGTCTACCCACGCTGCGCCTTCCAAGCTAGTCAAATAATATATGTAAGGGATGCACTGAGCGACAAATGACTCACGGGCAGGTCGTGCTAGACGTGCTGACTTGCACAAACACTGTGTTAAACCCGCACTTGAATACTAAATAAACTGTGAAAGAAAGTGTCCATTCGGTACACTTCACTGACAAATAATAAGTATAGTGAGAGTTCAATGTACTGGTAGCTAGGTTAGACGCGCGCCGATAGGCTTCGAGGGGTCGTGAGTTCACATCCCATCGGCTAGGGTCCCAGGTTAAGTTAACACCGCTATCTCTAAGTGCGTCACTCACAATAGTGCTAACGAAAGAGATAGAGTTAAAGACGAGGTTAAGTTATCCCCATGTCAACCGTGGTAGGGCTGCTGCTCTTAGAGCTTACACACTACGTCCAATCCGTATCCGATCCGAGCCCGTGAAAATACGGTCCGGAGTAGTTGTAGAACTTTTTCTATTGTAGTTTACGCACTCACAAAACTCTGATGTTAATAATTGTAGATCACAATTTTTTTTTTTAAAACACGCTGTTGTCAGTAACACTCTAAAAATTACAAAAGACTCTCATCACCAAGGTAATGCATTGGACTCATGAAAACAAACCAAATGAGCCCAAACTCAGGTGGTTTACTATAGTAGTCAATGAAGAATTCCACTATCCACCTCCAGGCTCCATGGCCAGATCAGCTCGATGATACCTATATACCTACCTATATTGTCACCCGCTACCGAATTGCATACACTTGCAAAGTTTTAAATCATTACGACAGTAAGAAGTAGGTTAAAATTTACTGCTTAAATTGTATTACATTGTTTATTGATTAGTTAGTTACAAGTACAGCTAATAAAAGCATGTTAAAAAAGCCTTTGGTTAACAAAATTAAATCGACAAACTTTTAAAAGAAATGGAAAGCTTGATCGAATTACGCGGATTATGTAAGCGATATAAACTCAGTCGAATGCAATCGCAGCCAGGCGTGATCCGCTATTCTGATAACGGGTTCGAGTCCATAAACTCAGTAAATACTGGCATGTGACTATAGCCAACGAAGACCCTCAGCCGACGAAGACTCGCCACGACCGGTGCCGATTTGAGACTTCAAACTTCGTTGAATTATTTGGCATATGTGTGCTGGTTTCACTGAATTTCGTAGTAAATATAAAATTCGCTTCTTTATACAAGTTTCACGAGGCGCGAGCTGCACGTCTAGCACGACCTGCCCGCGAGTCCTTTGTCGCTCAGTGTATCCCTTACATACTTGAGTAGTTTGACAGAGACGCAATGAGCGACAAACGACTCGCGGGCATGTCGTGCTAGCCCCCCTGGTATTTGAACCTCTCTGCTCAAGAAGCGCGCCAACCACTCCATCATCATCATTTCAGCTGAAAGACGTCCACTTGGACATAGGCCTCCCTTAATGGTCGTCAATTCTGTGCTGCTCGCATCCAGCGGAGTCCCGCACACTCAAAAACTCAACCCCAACTGCCAACTGTTCTACGAGCAATGTGCCTTTCCATACAGAAGCTCCATACAATCTGTAAAACTACACAAAACCAAAGTATAATAAACTAACAGTATTTTGTCTCGGCAGTGTCCTCGAAATAATTACCTACGGCCGCTCGGTATGTAAACTCGCAGTAGGGCTGCCCGCCGACTGTCTTTCTCGGGTCACGTATTTGATAATGCTATATGAAACTGTCATAGTATCTCTTCATTAAATATTACTTCAAATCTTGTAAGTTTTGATTTTAATTATTTCATCTTGGTTCATATTTCTAGTTTCAAAAGTGACTGTAAGTCAGTATGGAGTAAAAAAATGTATTTCATGTATTTTGCTTTTAAAATATCAAAAACATCAAAAATTCCTATTCCATAATCTACGTAAGTAAATTCATCGGAACATCTCACACTATCCACGTCCGGACCCAACCGCGGCGCATTCGCGACTGTTGTGTACCGAAGTTTACCGAGATAACAAAGCGCGTCGTTTCGGCCGTTTGTATGAAGATGGAATACTGTATACTTGATTATACTGTGACAAAGCTCAGAAGTGCATAATTAAGCTACTCTGGGCAAATCTGATTAACCTTTTTAATGGACTACAGCGAAGCCAAAAAGGGAGGGTTATGATTTTAGCAGTATATCTGTGTTAGTTTGTATGTATATTCATTTGTTTCCTCACTGCTACTAAAATACTCACTATATTTTTACAAATGGGGTTATTGGCTTTGTATTAGTGTTTCGCGGGTCATATATATGCTGTATGACGTCATAAAAATGAACATGGAGGATGTAACGATTCAAATAACCTGAGGCAGAAAAAAGATTAAGACATGGGTAATATTTTTAAATGCAGTTTTCCCGGCGATGAAAAATAAAAAATACATAACAAAGTCGAAATGTATTTCTTGTATTTCTTATTAACACGCTTTTATTAGCTTCACTTGTAACTTACAAACAATGTAATCAAATCTTAGAAGTCAATTTTAACCTACTTCTAAATGTCGTAACGATTTGAAACTTTGCAAGTGTATGCAATTCGGATGACAATACAATAATTTGGTGCCGTCGAGCTGATCTGACCATGGAGCTAGGAGGCGAATAGTGGAACTCTTCAATGACTACTAGTAAATCTCTCGAGTTTGGGCTCATACTGACAAAAGCGTGTTTTTCAGTTTTTGTGAACTATAATTATTCTTGATACAAGTGAATCCCAGAAATATCGCAGTCTTGCAAAATCGCCATATCGAAACATGGCAAATTGACCTCAGGGAAAGTTGCCTTTCTCCGTAATCCGAAGTAAAAGTAATATTTGTACTGCCTAATAACTCCCATGCCGCTTTCGGTTCTGTGGTCACTAAAAACAGTGTGGTTTATGGAAATGTGTTAATGATATTAGGATGTTCATCATCATGATCATTTCACCCGACGTCCACTGCTGGACATAGGGCTGCTCCAATGATCTCCACAATGGGTGCGTAACGGTCGTTATAACAACTTTTGATATATTATTGGTCGGTGGTGATATAATTAATGCACTTTTAGTATAACAATATTTGGCATATTCTGATACATTATTAGGTATAACTTGTAATATAACAACTATTAATATAACAGCTCAATGGGTATAATGTAATACTGGTATAATCTGAAATACGTACTAATATTATAATAACCTATTCTGCGTTAAGGCAGGTATCTGTTAGGTACAACGAAGAGCGAAGCGAGGAGTGTTATGGAGAACTGCGACTCTACAGCGCGCGAGCCGAGCGAGCGTAGCGAGCGTGCCGAGGTAGCGGCCGGCGAAAGTTTACTTCTACATACAGCTACATACTTCCATTACGACGCGGTTAGCCTAGTTGGGAGTGACCCTGCCTCCGAAGCTAGCGTCCCGGGTTCGATCCCCGGTAAGGGCAAATATTTGTGTGATAAGCACGAATGTTTGTTCCTGAGTTGAGTGAGATTTATTATTATAATTATTATTATTATATTAGGTAAACATTATATCAAACATCTATTATACTTATTAAACATTAACACCATGAAAATATCTACTTTGTTGTTATTTCAAAAGTTTATTATGCCCCTTGAGTGGTTATATTCTACGAAATTATATCAAATATGGTTATATCTAGTCAAGATCATTACACACCCCTCTACAACGACCTATCCTATGCGGCTTGCATTTAGCGGAGTCCGCAATATTCAAGAGGTCGTCAGACCACGGTGTGGGTGGTCTGCCAACGCAGCACTTTCACGTGGTCACCACTCAAGAACTCTTTCTATGGCCATCTGTTCTACAAGGAATGTACTCCGCCCACTGCCACTTAAGAGGAGTGTGAACCTACGGCTTTTCATACAAAAGGCGATAACGATTTCCACCCCTTCGCCAACGATGGATATCCGTCAAGGTATACAGGGTAATGAAGCCCTTCATTAGTTTGACGTAAAGTTGGAATTCGTGTTACTTCTCAGACATGCTTGGGGTTCAAGAGGTTAACCGATGTTGACCAGTTTTTGATAGGTTGTCAGCCAGAACAAAATGTAGGTCTATACGTTGGTTTTTTCATTATAATCAATAAATTCAGTTTTATTGTTTCAGAAATTTCGGCGATTATTTGACTTTGTTGATCTTTAATCGATATTCAATAATCATATAATTTATAAAATAAAAAACCGACTTCAAATAGCCTGTGAAAAGTAAGTTTTTTTTTTTCACATTTTATTTATTATGCTGTGATTTAACGACACACATTTACTACATCAAGTAACGATAGCATAATGTCAATTGCTCATCACCATTTACAAACTGTTGCTATCCCCGGTGCAAGGATGTAAATCGTTGAGGAGTTCTCCTGGTTCTTCAATTTTAGTACATGAATTTTCATGCACATAAGTTGTTTCAGAACTTTATACAGCAATTTACAGAAATACTCAACATTTAGGAGTACCGGTGATCATCTATGGTCTTCATCAACAGTTCCACTTCACCAAATAATGCTTTTAGGACGTACCTGCTTGAGTTATTACAGAAAATACTAAAATTGTTATATGCTTGCCTATAATATTTGAAGAGTTCCATGGATTCCTCATGGATCCTCTCATCATAACTCGACTTTGACTACAACGGAATCAAACTGGAAGTATACCCTACCGATTAAAAAAATAATTTTCAAAATCGGTTTATAAATGACGGAGTTCTGAAGTAACAAACATAAAAAAATACAACCGAATTGAGAACCTCCTCCTTTTTTTTTGAAGTCGGTTAAAAAACGTATACCTACACCTAGATTTGGTTCTAAATGACAACCCATCAAAAATTGGTCAAAATCTGTCAACATTTAACGGGTGGAAATCGTTATCGCGTTTTGTATGAAAAGGGTGATTTAAATTGTGCCGTAGGTACAAGTCCTCTTTGAGTTTAGCAACTTTGGGCTATTTGCGTCACTCTAGTTCTTTTGCTCTTTTTCTAGTATTATTGTTAATTTAATAAAGTTTAGAAATTCCAATATATGTTAACCAGACAAACCCGATTTCAGGCAAAATAGGGATGTTTCCTGGGTGAAAAAATAATAATTCTAATTAGTCCGTCGGTTAGATTATTAAAAAATATTGAACACGTATTTTTTGCTTTATCAAATCAATCAAAATTGACAAAGATAACGCTAATGACGTCACTTAATGGTAAAAAGTGTGCAGTCGTGACTTCACGCGGAACTTCGCGTTCCGTACCTCAAAAGGAAAAAAGGAACCCTTATAGGATCACTCGTGTGTCTGTCTGTCTGTCTGTCTGTCTGTCTGTCTGTCTGTCCGTCCGTCTGTCACAGCCAATTTGCTCCGAAACTACTGTACCGATTGAGTTGAAATTTGGTATACATATGTAAGTCGGTGACCGCAACATGAACGCATGACGTAAATATATGAATTTTAAACATAAGGGCCACTTTTGGGCTTTTTTAAATTAGAAAATTAAAAAAAAAAGTTATGCAACCTATACAGTGTGACATATCAAATGAAAGGGCTTATTGTGAATTTCAAGTTAAACAGTTTTTTATTTAATTGACAAAAGAAAAAATACGTGTTCAATATTTTTTTATAATCTAAAAGACGGACTTATTCGATATTTTAGGAAACTAGCCTATTGACCCGATTTTGCATTGGTTTAGGTTAGGTTAGACACGCGTAGGATAAACCATTTTGGCCCTACGATATACGTATAGTATTAAGGGATCTTTCGTAATGTAATCATGTCTACTGTTTTGCTCAGTCAATAGATTGCACACATTGATTTCTTAACACATGGATTCTCAACCACGGAATAAAATAAAAAATACCTATTAATTAAAAAATCAAAAAGCCGGACTACATAACCGCAAAAAGAAAGAAACAATTGTTTTTGTTCTTTAACTTGTTATAGATCCTAAATGGTCATTCGAATTGAAAAATGATAAGAGAAACTTAAAGATGATTTTCAAATTTCTATTAACCCCACTTAACATAGTTCGTTGACTTTAATTTTTTCTATTTCACAATATGGCATCTGGTTGTCGCCATATTGGTTTTTGATTACTGTCATGTCTTTAGTGACACTCGCAAAATTAAGATAAATCGATTGACGTAAGAAACATCAAAATCGACCCACGCGTTTGATCCCTAGAGCGCCACAAAGGAACATACATACATACATACTTACATACAAACATACATAGGCTGATAAACACAATACCCTCTTTTGCGTTGCGCAGTCGGGTAAAAAACGCTGCTAACCTTAAGACAAATTTATGTTTTCAATATGATCCTGATTCCTTCGCGGGAATCGAACTTGCGACCTCTGGTTTTGCAGTGAAAAAGTGAAACCAACCATCGTATAACTTCATTAGCACATGGGTACTCTTTTCCACCGGAAACTCAACAAGCATACAAATAATTACGTGTAAATTTTCTCTTTACTGCGGGATATAATACAGATTATTTGTATAGTATTAAAAACTTTCCAAATGTCAAAAATAGCAATAATGCCTGACCATCGCATCATAAAACGGAGACTGCACTCAGGGTCAAGCCATGAGAACCTGACCATAGATTATTAATTGTACAGTGAAGTCACTTGGTACAAAAAACGCCAAATAGCCTGCCCAAACTTGACTGAAAAACGTTGTGTAAATGTTTACTTATCAACTTATCATTGTTGTCTTAGCACAAAAGGAGTAATAAAAGTAATTTTGTATCTTTTTATATGAGCTACGTACGAGCGGGGTACATTACTCGAAGAACGGATGACCGACGGGGCTAAACGGCGCCCCACGAGGTGGACTGACGGCCTGGTAACAAAGCTAGTTAGAGCTCAGGTGCGAAGCAGTGCAGCGCCTCTATTCGAGAAAGCTAAGTGATTCTCATCCCACTCTTTCGCATTACGCGTCGTGTGGAAGTGGGATGAGAAGTCTTGCTCACGAGTCGCTACAGCATCACTTAGCGTTCCCGAATAGAGGCGCAGGTCATTATGACGATATTTAGGGGAAGCCTATGACCAGCATCATTCGGCTGAAATGATAATGATGCAAGCTAACGACTTTGAATAAATAATTGTCACTGTAAACAAATACTTTTTAAATATTGTTCATTGTATTTTTCATTTTTCAAAATATTAATTAAATAGGCTTTAGTCAGAGTCCCGCTGGATAAAATTCTCCTGATAAACTTACTTCCGGGCGATTATCGTTATAGACAAAGCTGTTATACTCTGTACCTACTTTTCTTCCCAACAATGCTGTACGCTAAGTAATTCTCAGACGTGGAGAAATTACAATTTGCTTTATCGTGTTTTAAGGTTATATTAACATAATTATCGAGTTAATTTTATATTTTATAGTCCCTTCTGTTTGTTTGTCCTACTCTACTTTTATAATATGGTAATTAAAAGTTTAATATTCTTAATCCCTACTTTAATATTATAATGCGAAAGCATGTTTGTTGGTGCATGGACGACGCGGATAGCCTAGTTGAGAGTGACCCTGCATCAGAAGCTAG
The DNA here is from genome assembly GCA_947859335.1 of Tortricodes alternella. Taxonomy (NCBI): domain Eukaryota; kingdom Metazoa; phylum Arthropoda; class Insecta; order Lepidoptera; family Tortricidae; genus Tortricodes; species Tortricodes alternella. The sequence continues at coordinate 4,841,404 of OX401968.1, read as the reverse complement.
CGGTCCCGGGTTCGATCCCCGGTTATGGCAAATATTTGTGTGAGAGCACGAATGTGTGTTCCTGAGTCTTGGATGTTTCCTATGTATTTAAGTATTTATTTATTTATATAAGTATGTATATCGTCGTCTAGTACCTGTAACACAAGCCTTTAGAGCTAACTTTGGGACTAGATCGTTTTGTGTAAAGATGGTCCCGATTGTTATTGTCCTATATCCTAATCTTATATATAAAATTCTCGTGTCACAATGTTCGTTCCCGTACTCCTCCGAAACGGCTTGACCGATTCTCATGAAATTTTGTGAGCATATTGAGTAGGTCTGAGAATCAGCCAACATCTATTTTTCATACCCCTAAATGACAAGGGTGACTCACCGGGCAGGACGACGTCTGCTGGGTCCGCTAGTAATATTATAAATGTGAATGTAACTTTGTTTGTTACGCTTTCACGCGAAAACTACTTAACCAATCATCATTTAACATGGTACTCATATTCTTGGAGGTATTAGAAGTAACATAGGATACTTTTTATCCCGGAAAATTACATAGTTCCCGAGGGAATAACTATAACCGAATTCCACGCGAACGAAGTCGCGGGCTAAAGCTAGTTATTATTATAGTTTCACACAGAAACGTATCGAAGGATAGTATAGAGAGATAGTTGAAAGGCCGCAGAAGGACATTACTACTTTTTACCCTGGGAATTACACAGTTCCCGACGAAACAGCCAACTCCCAAGCAACTTCAAAACCCTTTTGTAAAAGTAAGAAATGATGATTTGCCTTCCACATTTTCCCACCTTTTTTGACGAATAAATTAATATCGACTTACTGGTTGATCAGTAAATAATTATAACAATAGCATAAAGCAAAAGAATAATCTACTTTATTTATATTTTAATGTCTTATGACCCGCCACAGCTTCGCCCGCGGTATTTTCCATACAAATGTTATCACCCCTTTTCTCCCCTTTAAGGACGGAATTTCAAAAAATCCCTCCTTAGTGCACCTTCAGGGTACTCGAGGAATGTGTCCTCCAAATTTCAATCCTCTAGGGGCACCCGTTTAGACTGTGCGTTGTCTATAAGTGAGTCATAAGTATGTATTGATGATCACATCAAAGTTAACTTTTAAACGTTATGAACTTGCCGCAGTTAATGAAAAGAACGAGCTCTTAAGGAATATTGACTTTTTTGCTGACGTTGTTCAAATAAACTTTCTATTGTGTTCCACCGTGTCCAATACGGTGTCGATAATGCTAGTGATGGGAAACTGTCGATAAGGTGCCAAAGATTTAAGTTTAATATCGATAGTGACGATTTTTACCGCAAATTTAATTATAGTCTAATAGTAAGTAATTATCAACTTAATTTTAGCAAAAGCTGGAATTTTCAAAAATATATATAGGACTTATTATTAAATGTGGATATGATATTGTTTCCTAATCCTAAGTCATAAAGCAGAGCAGTAGGAAATAGGAATTTAAAATGATTTTGTTTCATTAAAAAACTAAAAACTAAAATTATTACTTTCGTGAGACATTATAAATACTTGAAATACACACGGACTACATGTCGGACTATTTCTGACAATAAATCGTGAGTAAAGCCACAATATCAAGCTGGTGAGTATTTAAAGTAGGTATTCGTAAAATATTCTTACAAAAATATTTAATAACAATTTATCGATTCATGATTAAACACCGTGACTAATTTAGCTTTGAGCAACTCAATACTTTGGACATGTTTGTTAAGTTCATTGTTGATTTATTTCGACTTTCTACGTAAAATATTATCAAATGTTTAGTGACCATGAAAACATGCATAACGTATTAGACGAGAGTATACAGTACTTAGTAATACATGTAAGCGTGGGACAGGTGATCCTTTTTAACTAAGAATAACGCATACATTGCAAGTGACATTGTATAAACTTTAATAGCGTTATTCTCTTTAAGATTGTGTATCGATCATTAATCATAATTACTCCATACCTTTCTTCCGACTATAAATTATTTGACTTTGATCGTCATTGAAATTCTTGAAACCTACAAAATATTATAGGATTAAAATAGTGAAATACAAATTAAAACTTTCGTGAGACACTATTAACACTAGAAATAAACACGGCTTTACTCACGAATTATTGTCAGAAATAGTCCGACATGTTTCGGAATCGTATGGAGTCCTTCTTCAGGGTTTGAGTGCGCTCCATACGACTCCATACGAGTCAGACACATAAATATCGGACTGTTTCTGACAATAATTCGTGAGTAAAGCCGTGTTTATTTCTAGTGTTAAATAGTGATCAATTAATTCACATGCACATATTTTCGTCAAAGTAGCATAAAACTATATACGCCCTAGCTATCGATATTGAAATTATCGACAAGAAGCCCATCATTATTTTATAAGGCACGACCCTGAGCGAAAGTCCACCTCTCACCCGACTTGCGCGAGGTGAGTAATGTGTTAGCCGATACGATCGCGGGTCGTTGACCTTGCGAGAAACTTGACATTGTCACTGAGTTTATGTACAAGTTAATTGTACGTCAAATTGAGATGTCGATGGTTTACGAGTTATGACTAGACTGTTGCCCGCGAGTTCATCTGCGTAGAATTCGTTTATCGTGATTTCCTAGGGAACTGTGAATTTCCGGGATATTTAATATCCCGTATCCTTTCCAAGACAAAGTCTGCGAAATTCGTGCAAATCGGTTCTTTTTATTACTGCATTAGCTGAATTTTAAATTAAGTTTAAATTAAAATTACAATATTCTCTAAAACAATACATATTATTAACATATAAATAACAAGTTATGACTAAAAATACACAACACACATATAAACTAATAAGCAACCAAACATATATTTAACTAACAAAAATATTCTCTAATATATTTGAACTAAAATCAATTCATGTCAATAAAATATACGTGAACCAAGATTTAAAAAAAAACAAGAAAAAACGACCAGTTACAATTAATACAATTTAAAAGTAATAAAAACCGAAGTGCAATTTAAACTCGCGTGAAGAGGGTTCCGTGATTATATGAAATTTCCTATGTTACTTAAAATACCATAGACTTCTTATAGGTTTTCATGTAAGTAATCTATAGGTAAAGAACTTTTTTTGGTATATTTTTCGAAATTTTAGGCCCAGACTCGTAGGAATGATACATTTTTGAGTATTTTCCTAAATAACTTCAAAATCATTTATCTTAAAATTATAAAACATATTTACATATTTAAGATCCTCTCAATGAGCTCTTTCATTTGATATATGACACGCCAAGGTTTGGAAGACTTTTTTATTTTAATTTCTAATTTACCCCCAAAAAGGGGCCCCCATGTTTAAAATACATTTATTTACGTTACCCGTCCGTGTTGTTGTCACTGACTTACATATTTTTACCAAATTTCAACTCAATCCGTCCAGTAGTGTCGGCGCAAATTGGCTGTGACAGACGGACAGACAGACAGACGGACAGATAGACACAAGACAGACACACGAGTGATCCCATAAGGGTACCGTTTTTTTCCTTTTGAGGTACGGAACCCTAAAAACAATAACAGCAGCAGTTTGAAAACGTAACAGACAGACAGTTACTTTCGCATTTATAATTTCACTAGAAGTTTTTATCCGCGACCTCGCCCGCGTGGAAATGTATGTCCAAAATATAAGTATATAGAACCTTCATATTTTTTAATTTTAGATTTTTTCCTTAAAATTCGATAGTCAAAGTCAAACTATCTTTATTCAATTTAGGCTTTTACAAGCTCATAATGAAGGTCAAGGAATTAATCTAGCACCGGTTTGGAAAAAACCTCTACTGAGAAGAGCCGGCAAGAAACTCGGTGAGGTATCATTTTGTAAAACAGTACACATATAAGTTAACAATGATGTCTACAGTTTTATACAAATCTAAGTATATACCACAGTAGGTACGCCCATCGAGACCCAGGGATTGCCGGTGCAGGTCAGGGTTGAACCCAAACGTCCCTGTCCATGACGTAGACTTTTACTGTGTAATATGCTCTAGAAATAAGAATTCGCTTTACAGTAGATTTGAACATTGTGTCTGTTTTTATAATTTCATTGCTAAGCGGCAGACTTTAGTGTCATGCGCAACATTAACACAACGGTGATAATATTAAAATGCGCATAAGTCGGGTCGTATACGTAACTAGTGGACCCGCCACAGCTTCGCCCGCGGTATTTTCCATACAAAATTTATCACCCCTTTTCACTTCTTTAGGGACGGAATTTCAAAAAATCCCTCCTTAGTGCACCTCTAGGGTACCCGAGGAATATCTCTTCCAAATTTCTAACCTCTAGGACCACCCGTTTAGGCTGTGCGTTGTCTATAAGTGAGTCACGGTACTGTTTTATATGTATAGAAGATCACCCAATTCAATACTTACAGAAGTTTCTGAGATAATCACGCAGCGCGAACATAAATACATCAGAGGGCTCTCATCAAGCACTCATAAACTTGCCGTTAATTAATTTTCCAGTCCCTATTTACCCTTTTAGGAGTTAATTGCCTTCAAAAAGGAGCCTATGTCTTTTTCCTGGGCTCGAACTATCTTCACACCAAAATTTGATCAAAAGTTCAGCGGTTTTGCGCAGATACATAAAAATATATCAACGGGCTCTCATCAGACTTACAAAATTGTAATTTTCCTGCCCCTATTCCACCCTCTTAGGGGTGTATTTTGTTAAAATAAACTAACTCTTGCCCTTCCCCAGTGCTCAAACCATCTTCGTACTGAATTTCATAGAAATCGGTGAAAGCGTAACAGGCAGACAGACAGACAGAGTGACAATTCGCAACACTTAATTAACTCGAGGGGTTTACTAGTAGTAATTGAAGAGTTCCACTATCCACCTCCTGGCTCCATGGTCAGATCACCGATGATACAAAATTATTGTATCGTTTACCGAATTGCATACACTTGCAAAGTTACCAATCGTTACGACATTAGAAGTAGGTTAGAATTTACTTCTTAGATTTAATTACCTTGTTTCTTATGGCCGAATTCACAAACGCCACTTAAGCATTTGATTAGAGATTAAATAGTTAAATGTCCCTCAAAAAAGTATCAAATTATACATAAACGTCACTTAAATGTCACTTTAATTATAGGACAATTCGAGTTTCCTTTGGGAATTTGGGCATTAGTTAGTTACAAGTGAAGCTAATAAAAGCATGTTAAAAATTTATGAATTCGCAAATGTTTGCTTTGGCTTTAAGGTTCAACCGTTTCCCTGCTTATCTGAACAGGTTCCAACAGGAAGGCCATACCTTCACGCATAATTGTGGGGGACCGGACTTTACCGTTTTGATCAGTATATTGGAGTCGGTCGCGTGGATGGAACTTAGTCAAACCTCTCACGAGATCGTCATGAATGCAAAAAATTAAATAAAGTCTGTTCGCCGAGAGTCGATAAAAATCAGGGTTTCTTAACTCATTACATATAGCAGCCCGCTGAATATTTTTGCCGATGATAATAAAAAATCAAAGGGAAAAAGTATATTTTTTTCATAGAATATTATTATTGAATAGCCTGTTACATGTCCCATCAGTCCCATTGCTGGCATAGCATAAGTCTCAGAGTCGGAGGAAGAATCAGAGTGACGTTTATTATGAAACGTTCAATTGCTTCGTCTAAAACAACACGCGAACACCCAAATGACACACTCGTAGCTTATTCCAGAACGGAATGGCAATATGATCACCCGGCCGCGCATGACAACAACTCGGTGCCTCGTACCAGTAAACTCAGAGCGCGCGGCGATAAGTGACGCCCGTCATACAGTTTGCGATAGGTAAGCGACAGTCGCTATTACGAGACGATATCATAATATTTATCAACGCTCGGCGAACAGACTTTACCTCCTGCGCCTCTATTCGGGAACGCTAAGTGATTCTGTAGCGATTCGCGAGCGAGATTTCTCATCTCGCTCTTACGCATTACGCGTCGTGCTGAAGAGTGGGATTAGAAATCTCGCTCACGAGTCGCTACAGAATCACTTAGCGTTCCCGAGTAGAGGCGCTGTTATTATGTAATAAATCTTTTCGTTCATTTCGTCTCTCATTTTCGCCTGACAATCATAAAATGACCTGCACGATCGTATGCATTTTGAGGAGATAGGTACCTACAACGGTGGCTCCCTGCGTCCAAGTACGACCAAGGTCTTAAGAAACGCACACTTAGAAGCAGGACGCTATCGCGGACTTTTCTATAGGTATTTTTAAGACCTAACTACAATTCTTTAGAATATTATTAGCATGTACCTCATACGGCGCCACGGCTTACGCCATGTAAGCGCCTGTAATCTTTATTTTACGACTTGATTACAAAACATCGATATTTCTATACTATTTATTAATTTAATTAGCTTGTATTATATATGTAAACCTTTCGAAAGAAATTTTCTAAATGATAGTGAAAACCGCATCAAAACCCATTGTTTAGTTTAAGAAGTAAGCGGACAAACAGGCAGACGGATAGCGACTTTGTTTTATACTATTTAGAGATGAGATACAGATAGAGACATGCGAAAGTGTGTTCGTGTTTTTTTTTTCTTTTTGACGTTATCGTTAATGACGGACTTGATTTTTGCAAAGCGATATTTTGAGGATCAGAGAATGACATAGGCTAAGTTATACCAGATATTGCACAGTTCCCAATATTCCCATATTCAATGCGCGGATAGATTTGCGTAAGCGTACGGGTTAAAATGTTCCATTTGTCGCATACAAAATATGTCAATTTTTAACTGGCAACGAGCGTATGGGAAAAAAAGGATTCGGGCAAGTAATGTCTTTATAGAGGTATTTTTGAATGCCTATAGTCCTAAACCAGTTAGGTATTAAACATACAAAAGAGCCTAGGCGTTTGTAAGCCTTAAAATTCTACGTCCTGACAAAATCAAATCACCAGTATCGTCATTAAGATCCCGTTCCCATCATATTGACTCAAATTAGCGACCCTCCAACATACAAACTTACTCATGCAGCTAACAGTTGCGCTACTGTTTAACAGCACTATACTGAATTTAGTAGCAGCTGACGTTAATTCTGGTTTTCGCCGCAAGCACAAATAAGTTTGTCATTTTATAATCTGTCCCACTTAAGCGACGCATTATCAGACTATATAGCTGTCTTACTCTCACATATGTGTAAAGAGAACTATGAAAGTGTGCTCCAAATTTGAATTTTTGACAAATTACGTCATTTATTGTTTTAATATAAAAAGTGAGATTCTTCCGTCCGTGCACGATATATCTTTTGTGACTATTGAAAATGTGGAGTTGAGACTTTATTGACAAATTAAAATTAAATATAATTAATTTAGCATATTGATCATATACGTACATTATACGTGTATATATTTAATATTTTGTAAGTAGGCTACAAATAAGATTTAGTGACAATCGATTTAATTTTCTTTCAGTAAAATATTATATTATAGATTCAGTAAAAAATCGATCGATTTTTATATTATAAATAATGTACATATACCTAAAGTTGATGATTTGAGCTTAGTTAAACGCCAAACACAACTTATCATGCTTTTTTCACGTATTTTCAAAAAACTAATTTTCTTCTCGAATTGTATTGCCGAGTTTTTTAATCCGATACAAGTCTATTCTGATACTTTCAGTTTTAAAATTAAAATATCTTATAGATAAGCTAATATTTCCTTAAGGATTTAAACGCTTTAAATAAAATATATATGTTTATATGAAAGCGAAAACCGGGTAAATATTTAATGAAAAATGTAATGAAGACACTTTACTACAAAAGTGGATAGAAAATGCAATCGATGATTAAAAAGCATTTTTAACTAATTCTAAAACTCCAGCACTTTATAAAATTAATTTTAATAAGTTAGGAACATTAGCCATACCAAAACAAAATATTTCAACTCCATACTCTATGCAGCTGCATTATAAAAAGAAATGTCTACCCATCCCCCTCTGATATACGTCTGTCTCTCACAATTTCTCATTTCACCGTTCACTCGTTTAGCAAGTTGCCGCTAACTACGACCGAGTTCTTTCTTGCAAACTGAACTTACATTCAATCTTATCCTATTGGACATATGGTTGATATTTAAATTGGTGAAAGTTATTGGACCTTGTCGAAGTGAATTCATACTTGTAATATGTATGTTTCTTATTTTACTGTATTAAGTTGGTCAGTTGGCTAGTGGGTTCCCAAACGCCGCGCCGAGCACTCGTCTCGAAAAAAAAAAACAATTAAAACATGTTAAGGAGGCCGTTTAGTCGTCGATATGTGTAGTATCTATGGTCGGATTTGTTTTTAATTTTCGCGCGGGAAAAAGAAACGTCATCATGACAGTTGGGGGGTGTGTTTTTGGGAGAGTGAAACATTTGGTGATTTTTGTGTTGGTTTTGGACATTTTGGCTTTTTGTGAAGCACAAGAAAATGATAGGGGTGAGTTTATAAGAATACTTAATAATAGTCATAATATTTATGAAATTGTGGTTAGTTTAATCAATTTTATGAATTATGCCGCAAAAGAACAGACAATACTTGGTCATAGCTTTCTACAAGTTGAAAATGTCACCTTAGCCAGGTGTGTGTCTACTTCATTTAAAACTTACGTTTATTTTTACATTAAAATTGTACATGAATATATTTTGAAATTTTATAACAAATTATAATTAATTAAGCGTTTTGATCATACACGTACATTATACGTGTACGTGTATATATTGAATATTTTGTAACTAGGTTACGATTAATATTTAGTGACAATCGAGTTAATTTTCTTTCAGTAAAATATTTAATATTACAACTAATATTTACAGAGGGAAAAGATCTTAAAAATCCTATAGAAATACGAAACAGTTCCCAAATTCAATATCAACTCAGACACTACAAATTTGGAGATTTTTTTAAGTTTTTAATCGTCAGATTAGGACGAAAACCTAAAAAGTGTCACAGTCGTGAGGAAATCCAAATCCAAATAAACTTAAGCTACTATGAGTCCGAACAGTTTTTTTTAAGAGAACCAACTGCAAAAATCACACTTTTCATACAAAGGGTGAAAACGCTTTCACCTCTTTAAATGTTAACCAATTTTGACAGTTTAATTATATAATAGAAGATAGGAGGTCAAAATCTAGGCTTATAGGTTTTGGATTTTTTTATATTGCATATAAATTAGGAGATAATAGCAAAAATATGTTTTGTTTTAAAACACACACAATTATTTCAGAATTTATTAACTCAATCATAAAAATAAAAACCTATAAACCTAGATTCTATTCAGGTTGATAACATGTTAAAAAATTATCAAAATCAATTAACATTTAGTGGGGTAGCAACGTTTTCCCTTTTTGTATGGAAAGTTTTTGGTACACGATCCTCCTAAGAGCCCAGTCTCTTGCCAAAAAGTACCAAAAACAGTTAAAATAATGACGCTCAAATATTTATCAAATATTTGTATTTCAATTTATAAATAATGCTACTGGTATTTAACGGCTTCGTTAACGCTAGTAGTTTTGCTACCGTATTAGTATCAGTTAAGTGTTGTTTTACAGCCGATAAACTCAGCGGGTTACGGGTTCGAGCCCGGCATCAAGTTAAACTATGTAATAAAATTAAGTACAAAATGTCCGCGTGTAATGCTTTTCCTTTTAAGGGGCTACGTCCAGCGACTGCGAATGTACGATATTTGCGAACGTACCTAAATTTCCCTTAAATTTTTGTATGCGAACTTTTAAAAACAGTTAAGAATTAGGTAAATGGTACATTTGTACACGTAGCCAATTTTCATTATATTTCGTTTGGAATTAAACTTCATTTAGAAAAGTACACTTTACAATAACACGCGTTTGTTTACACTAATGTACTTAATTAGTTACGAAAGATAAATACAATTGTTTCAACTTACTGTCAATCAGTCAGTCAATTCGATTTTTAAAGATGTTCTATTCGATTTTATTAAAACGTTAGATGTCGATGAAATGGTTTGCTGTTTACAACTTCATCTGCATTCCATGAAAGACCTTGGTCTCATTTTTTAAAGCTGTATCATTAGAAAATGTTAATATATAATTAGGTTATTGTATCCAAATACGTTATCAGGTTTAATACTAATATAAGCACATTTTATTTACCTATTCGTATGTTTAAAAGAACGTCCGTTGGAAAATGTAAATAAAAAACATATCAAAATGAAACAAAATGTCTTAGTCCGCTTTAGAAAAAAAAGTGTGTTTATATCGCAAGAGAATGAAAAAAATGCTTTCTTTTTTGTGTTCACTTATCTGCGATCATTTTTAACTATCCTCGTAGTACCGGCTTTCTTTTAAGTCGATTTAAATAATTGTTGCAAATTATAAAGGAACATTATGGGAAAGTTAAGTCGTTTAAAAGTGCCCAGTTGTTGGGGGCGCTGCTTTGGTTATACATAAAACCCCAACATGGTAAATATTGTGGACTATATTTTATAATTATTAATTTACATAGATGATACATAGTTTAACAGGGAAGGAAACGGAGACATCTTCCTTTAGAACTAAAAAAACGAAATTTCAATTTGACTGGCGGCGTTGCCAGTAAGTTAACCTCTATGTATGTCCGATACACCAGTGAAAGGGCCTCCGTAGTGTTTTTATAAGTTTTCATCACACTTGCTCGGAAAGGCTGTTATTATACGCAGGCGTACAGAGCAGCTGTAGCCTACTTACCTCCCAAGGGCAGTTATGGATTTTGTATGGGTTATAACTCCCGCTGACGGCGGGGCGAGCCGCAGTCGGCGGAGCTGCCCCGCGCTGATCGCAACGTACGCTCAGTTTATGAACACCCACCTGATGGTAATTCACGATGTAAAATGGAAATAAAATTAATATATATACTTTATCTACACCCATATCATAAAACCTCCATTGGTTAATCAAAAACCATAGGAAATGACCACCATTTTGACAACCAATTAGGAAAAACCAATGCTGCGATGAAGAAATAACATGACTTCTTTATCGTTTTTAGTAAAGAAATGAGATTAAATTTGGAACAGCTGTCAAACTCAAGTGGGTCTCTATTCTAGTATCCATAGATATTAAAAAGGTTATTGATACGAAACGTCAATTCAGTATGTTTTTTTTAATATAAACTGCACAATATTTGATCTCGAGTGACGTGAGAATAGAGACTTCATCCGTTTGTCTATGATTTAAAAAAAAAATGGTCTTGACGGACGGCCGCCATTATTGACGCGCCGCGCCGCGTTGACGTTTTGCTGAACGAAAGTAGAATTTTGTTGAATTGAATAGAAAAAGTTCATGTGTAATTTACATTTTAGTTGAAAATATGAATAGTAAGTAGTCTTCTCGGAGTGTGTGTGATGTGAAAATGCGCCGGATATCGGAAATATCGGAAGCCACGCTTGCAACAAATAACTTGTTGCCAGAAAATATTGTTTCTGAACCCATCATGGAGGATTTATAATATGTGTGTAGATAAAGTTATGTATGCAACTCTGCATAATTTGGCCTTAAAACACACGTGCGATCTTATTATGAAACTCGCCTATCGGCTCGTTTCATAAAACCGCACTAGTGTTTTAAGGCCTATCATTATGCAACCGTTGCATAAACTACTATTTTTTGTCTAATTTTTATTTAATTTCCTCGCAAATGTGATGAAAAACATTGTGTGTATCACGGGCAGTAAGGGGATAACAAACTTGAGTCATAAAAGCCCTCGCCTATCGGCGTCGGGTTTCTAACAGACTCTCGTTAGTTATCCCCTTCTTACGGCCCTAGATGCACAATGTACTATTACAATATTCTTCGAGTTCAATATTACCGCATTTTACAGGGTGCAATGCAATACCATATTGTACCAGACTCATAAATATAGTAGGTACAAGCGTTTCAATTGATTAATTTAAGACATATTTCTTTAGGTAAAATTAATAACTAAATCTGGTTTCAATTTTATCCTATTTAGACTATCGATGACCGTGTCCTCTATTCGATCACTACTTTTTGCCCGCGACTTCGTCCACGTGGAATTAATTAAGCTCTATTCCTTCAGTAACACTGTGTACTTTCCGGACGAAATAGTTAGCCTTTATACTGTACAATATAAAGATTTGTTGCTGAAAACGGATCGCATCCTACTAATATTATAAATGTGAAAATATGTGAAAAATATAGGATATTTAGATGATTGTTATACAAACGGCTACACGCGTTTGGATGAAAGACAGACAGATATACTATATCTTAGAATAAAATGTAGGTAGTTTTCATCCCAATCAATACATATAAAACAGTACCGCGACTCACTTATAGACAACGCACAGCCTAAACGGGTGGTCCTAGAGGTTAGAAATTTGGAGGAGACATTCCTCGTGTACCCTAGAGGTGCACTAAGGAGGGATTTTTTGAAATTCCGTCCCTAAAAGGGTGAAAAGACGTCATAAAGATTGTATGGATAATACCGTGGGCGAAGCCGTGGCGTAGTCTTATATAAACTCGTGAGCACAGCTAGAGTTTATTATATAAGTTGTGGGTCTTGGTGAAAGGGTTAAACGTTCCTTTTTTCCAATTTTCGCCGATATTTTTCGTCTCAGACGCATAGCGGTGTCCAAAATACCTGTTCCGCAAGGACCGGTGACCTCCATTCTGGGAAAGTGACAACGTGACTAACTTTATAAGAGCCGGTTGGCTGTTCGAGTACGTAGCTAGGGGTGATTATTTAGTTAAAGACGCTCTGGGCAGCTCTCTTATCCAAATTCGATATTGAGGGAGACCTCTTAAAATTTGAGAGGCTGATTGGACTTAATCAAGTCAGTTATTCATTTCTTTTTACGAGTGGTTACAAATGACCGGCCCGACTACTCTGTATGTATTTCGAGCATATGTAAGCATGTGTATTCAAATTTTTTTGAGATGCTCAGACTGACCCCTTTCAAATAGTTGCATGCAGAACTTGTTGAACTAAATCAAGTCAGTTAGTTCTTTTATTTTAACGAGTTATTTCAATGACCTGCCCGCACTGGTAATGGTAATTCGAGCATATGTATTTAAGAGGATTGTGAACCTACGGCTTTTCATACAAAAGGCGATAACGATTTGCACCCCTTAAATATTAACGGATGTTCACCAATTTTTGATATGTTGTCAGTCAGAATAAAATCTAGGTTTATAAGTTTTGGTTTTTTCACTACAATCATTAAATTCAGTTTTATTGCTGTTTCAGTATTCTCATACAAAACTAATTTCGGCGATTATTTGACTTTGTTGCTCTTTAACCAATATTCAAAAAACCGGACAAGTGCGAGTTAAACTCGCGTGGAGAGGGTTCCGTTCCGTACATGATTATCTGAAATTTACTAGGTTACCTTAAATACCATAGACTTCTTATAGGTTTTCCTGTAATCTATAGGCAAAGATCTATTTTCTATATCTTTTTCAAAATTTTAGCCCCAGTAGTTTCGGAAATAAGGGGGGGGGGGGAATGGTCATTTTTCGCCTATTTTCCTGAATAACTTCTAAAATATTTTACTTAAAATTCAAAAGAAAATATATTTAAGATCCTCACAATAAGCCCTTTCATTTGATATGTCACACGATATAGGTGGCATAACTTTTTTTTTAATTTTCTAGTTTACCCCCAAAAAGTGGCCCCTATGTTTAAAATTCATATATTTACGTCACACATCCGTGTTGCGGTCACCAACTTACATATGAATACCAAATTTCAACTCAATCGGTCCAGTACTTTCGGCGCAAATTGGCTGTGACAGACGGACAGACAGACAGACAGACAGACACACAAGTGATCCTATAAGGGTTCCTTTTTTCCTTTTGAGGTACGGAACCCTAAAAACGACCTAAATATGGTTGTGACTGACAACCTATCAAAAATTGGTCAAAATCGGTTTACATTTAATCAGTGGTAATCGTTATCGCGTTTTGTATGAAAATAGTGATTTATGCCGTTGGTTCTAATTCCTCTTAAATATTATTGTTTATATATACGTCTGTTTGTCTGTGCCCAATAGCTGAGCTGGGTTGTTATAATAAATAAGAAATTGTTGAAAATGACATATACAAAGTTTACCAAACGTGAGACCGAAAAAGAACATGAAAACCCGTGGTGTGTGGTATCAAAATAAAGGGTTTTAAATAACAATTACATATAACTGTAGTCGGGTTAAAAGCTGTTTCTACTTTAAACTTAACACGAGGGTTATTAAGAGAGTTTGTTGACCCCAAAGGTTCGCGCGTGTGGTCGGAAAAGGGCTACATTGTTGAATTCATTGTCCTTTTTGATAGGGTCGATGCTCTTGCGAAAGAAGAGCAATTTTATAAAAAGGTGGTGTTACAAATAAGTTGAGTCAGTTATTTGGTAGTATAAATATAAATATTTTTAGGGTCGTACATGAAAAGGAAAACACGGAACGCTTATAGGATCACTCGTGTGTCTGTCTGTCGGTTTGTCACAGCCAATTTGCTCCGAAACTACTGGACCGATTGAGTTAATCTGGTTCAGATTAGTAAATTTAAAAAAACGTTTTGCAAATTATATCGTGTGACATATAAAATGAAAGGGCTCGTTGTGAGAATCTTATATATTTTTTTTAAGTTAAAGATAAATAGTTTGTAATTTATTTAGGACAATAACGCGAAAATTGGCGAAAAATACAGAAAATAGTTCTTTACCTATAAATTACAGGAAAACCTATAAAATACATACATACATAGCATCATGCCCGAAATCCCTAATGAGGTGGGCAGAGCCAAGACTAGTTATGGCCACGTTCGATTAATTAGTCCTAAGATGGTATGATGAACCGTATGGTGACAGGTGATCAGCCCATCGCCCATACAGATAGTCCATCATGTTGGAGATGACCCGTCCCTTAGTCGACTTTTACGACATGTCAGGATGATAAGCATCTGCACACATTCTATGCAATTTCTTCACTCCCAGTGCAGCAGAGGAGGTATATAAAATGTCTATGGCATATCAAGTAACATAGGAAATTTCAGATAATCATGTACGGAATGAAATCCTCTCCACGCGAGTTTAACTCGTACTTGTCCGGTTTTTATTTCCCTCCTCACAAAGGTATACAAAATGTGATACATTTAGTTGTACAGTGAACAAAAAATTTTTGTGATAGACTGATGACTACACTAAGTCTTGACCTGTGTGACAGATCATCAGGCGGTAATAGTGCATTGTTTTTAAATTTATATCCCCGTTGGTGCGATTATACTTATGACCTTGACTGTACCCTCATACCCTGGTAGGTAAATTATATATGATGGACTGACGAACTGATGATTGCAGCAGTCCGCTGGATGCGAGCAGCACAGAATCGGTCGTTGGGGGAGGCCTATGTCTAGCAGTGGATGTGACACACACACACACACACACACACACACACACACATACACACACACACACACACACACACACACACACACACACACACACACACACACACACACACACACACAGAGAGAGAGACACACACACACACACATACACGCGCACGCGCGCTAATTTAATATTTGAATAGTACCTATGTCTCTTTTAATATTTGAATAGTACCTATGTGTGTACATACATATATATGTGTTTGTATGTATGTATGTACAATATTTTTTGTGGACATCTGTCATTGGCTTAATGAAATGTACTTATTTTACGGACCTTGTGAAATCTATCGCTGTTGATGCCCCGAATAAATAAAATAAATGAAATAATAAAGAGTAGTATATATACATGTTAATCCTACTAATATTATAAATGCGAAAGTTTATGTATGTGTGTGTGTGTGTGTGTGTGTGTGTGTGTGTGTTTGTTACCTCTTCCCGTTAAAACGGCTAGACGGATTTTGATGAAATTTGGAATGTAAATAGCTTATACTCTGTAATAACACATCGGCTACTCTTTATCCCGGAAAATTGTAAAGTTCCCGAGGGAATAACGATAATCAAACACTACGCGGACGAAGTTGCGGGCACTTATTATATACTAGCTATATAATACGTGCTCATAACTAGATCAATGTACCTGTGTCAAAATAATTATTAGTTTTCATGACAAAACTCAAAACGTACCGACAGATACATCAAAACAAAATACTCAAAACAATCATCCTTCTGGAGCCAAATTCCAGGTAAATAGTGAGCATTTGTATGCAGCTATTATAGAAGAAGAAGAAGAAGAAGAAGAGAAGAAAAACATTTATTCACTAACATAGAAGACACACAGAGTAACATAAATATAAATTAAAAACAATACAAAACAAAATGGTGGTGTGTGTGTCCTCGCGGCAGTGAATGGGACACTGGCTCAGCATAATGCAGCAGACACCTGCAGCGCTGATTTTCAGCCAGCACCGTCTGTGACTCACGGAGCGCTATACAAATACACTACATGCTAATAATTATTTATCTACTACTACTAAGATGGATCGGACATACATATATAGCTAATATTGTGGCAATGTGTTCAGAATAATCAATACTAAATTACTTGTTACAGCAGCATTAAGCGTAAAATATTAAAAAACAGATAGAAAAATAGGAAAAGTTAACAAGTTGTAAAACTTAAAGTGCTGGAATAAAATTATTGTTTCTGGAGCGTCAACAAATGACCTTCAAGCTTTCGCTTGAAGGTGTACCTGCTAGACGCTCCTTTGACAGGAGGAGGGAGATCATTCCAGCACTTGGACGCCGCAAACTTGAAACTACCCCGGAACGCCGCGGTCCGGTGCGGCGGTACGATAACCCTGATTTTAAATTTGCGCACACTTCTCGACCACTCTATTTTTTTAAAAAGGTACGCAGGGGTCTCGTGGTGCACCACACCAAACAACAGAGTAGCGAGGTGCAGACGCCGTCGCGCAGACATGTTTAACAGGCCAGCGGCGCTCAAGTATGGAGTGATGCGGGAGCGGGGAGGGACTCTAAAGCAGAAACGAGCACATGCGTTCTGGACTCGTTGTATTAGCCTTCTAGCCCGACCAAGTATGCAACCATCATAAACGACATCGCAATAGTTTAATCTAGATAATATAAGTGATTCACAAAGGTGGACATGCAAATCGACACTAAGGTAATCACGTATATTATATAGAACTTTGAGGCGATAAAAACAGTTACTGACAACCTTAACTATGTGGCTCTCGAAGCGTAACTCGCCATCCATGAGTAGGCCTAGGTTGTTTGCTTCTACCACCCTTTCTATTGGTTCACCGATGATAGCAACATCCTTGGTAGCCAGAATCTCCAGGGTATTACGGATTTGATATTTGGATCCGAAAACTAAATATTTCGATTTACTGGGATTGAGGACCAAACAGTTCTTCTCCGACCAGGCGGCAATAAGATCGAGATCAGCATTGATGTTCTCCACGGCGGCAACTGTGTCTAACGGAGCGCTAGAAGCGTACAGTTGCAAGTCGTCGGCGTAAAGATGGTACTTGCTGCTCCTTATACTGGTGACTATGTCAGCGCTGTACAGTATAAAGAGCAGGGGACCCAGGATCGAACCCTGCGGGACTCCCCTCATCACAGGACTAAGAGAGGAACGCAGAATACCTCCGTCCATCTTGCGTAACGCGACCGATTGCGCCCGACCAGACAAGTAACTGTCAAACCATTTCACCGCAGTGACATCAAACCCATAATA
Source organism: Tortricodes alternella (assembly GCA_947859335.1). NCBI lineage: Eukaryota > Metazoa > Arthropoda > Insecta > Lepidoptera > Tortricidae > Tortricodes > Tortricodes alternella. The sequence continues at coordinate 4,823,699 of OX401968.1, read as the reverse complement.
GGACATCTTAGATAACAGCAAAGGCATGCTAATGCAGTCGAAAGCCCTCGAAAAATCCAAAAGAACTAAAATAGTACTTTTACCGGCATCCCTAGCCTGTAAAATGTTATCGACTACATCGAGTAACGCAGTAACTGTCGACCGACCCTTGCGAAAACCCGACTGTAGTTCAGGGAGGATGCCGTTTTTCTCCAGGTATTCCGACAGCTGTTCACAAACCACCCTTTCTATTATCTTTGATGTACAGGGAAGGATACTTATAGGACGGAGTTCAGATAAATTCACAGGGTTGGGTTTTTTAGGTAATGGGGTCACTTGAGCGATTTTCCAGTCAGTCGGGAAAGTCATAGTCGCAATACTCCTGTTAATAATACATGTCAGTATGTTTGCGGTCCTTGGGAGCGTCAAAAGTAGCATGTCAATTGCAATCGAGTCAATACCTTTTGCAGTAGTTTTAATTGAACTAATAATTTTAGTTACATTTCTAGATGTTGTGGGTAAAATAGTAAAAGTATTGTCATTATGTCTATGAAAATCGTAAAATGTCAAGTCAGAAATGGTTACCTCCGATTTTCCAGGTATATTAAGGAAATGTCGGTTTATTAGGTTTATAGCGCGCATATCCCCTTAAAAGATCTTGACAAAGTAAACGCAGAACACACACATACACACAATTCTTTCACACCATTACATTGTCCACGAGACAGACCAAAGAAATTCCTTAACCTGTTATCTGTTGGTATTCCATGATTCATAATGGTGATAAGCCCCCAAATCGTTTACTGGTCAATTTTAAATCTCTAGCTTAAGCCAGCAACTTCATCCACGTAGAGTTGAGTTATGGTTATCCGGGGTATATATATTAATTTGGGATATAAACTATCTAACTATGGAACATAAATATTTACAAATTGCGATTATTCGCCTAATCGCAATAGGCTAGTTTCCTGAAAAAATCTAATTAGTCCATCATTTGAATTATAAAAAAAATATTGAACACTTATTTTTTATTTTTTTACCCAGGAAACATCCCTATTTGGTAAGCTTGCTAATATGTAGTTGTGTGTGTGTTGTGTTGTTATGTCGTGTTGTTGTGTGTCCCTGTGTTGTGGATGTTCCGGGAATTCGCATTAAGCGGTACGCTTCCACAATTATTTGGCAAACGGCTAAGGAGTGGAATTCCCTGCCTGCAGACTTGTTCCCAGAATGCTACAACTTGGGTTGTTTCAAGGAGAGAGTGAATAGGCATTATCTAGGTGTACATGCTCCATCGTTGATCTCATCTTCGCTTTCCATAAGGTGAGATAGAGGTCAAATGCACAATTATATCGTCCGTGTGCCGGCTAAGAAAAGCATCACCCCATCTCTTCTCGTGGGTGTCGTAAAAGGCGACACAGGCACCAACCGAAGGATGGGCAGCAGCGTCCTTCGAGTGCTATCATGACCAACTGCGGTCGCCAACCCGCCTGCCAACCGTGGCGACTATGGCAAGTCCCCCCATTTTTGGGGGAGACCTTTGTCCTGCAGTGGATGTTTTACGGTTGATGGTGATGACATATTATAATTATTATATATTTTTAAATTAATTTTCTCGCTCGTCTTCCTTTTCATCGCTCAACGATTACCATGAAATGTGGCATGCTCATATTGCACAGATAGATTTTTCATTGCATGGTTAGTTTTTTTGTGAATAAAATAATAGGCTGCAGATGGCTCGTCGGAAAGGAGAGCGCTGTCCATGTCAAATAGTAGATGAAAGAAAAAAGAAAGAAAGAGAAATATATTTATGCACTACAATTACTTGCTCTCGTTCTTTAAACAAATGTTTGTATGAAAACTGGAAGCAACGGTCGTTGCAATACGGTCGAAATATCGTGGTAATTAAATAATAATTTATTATCGCGGTTGAGTCCCATTTTCATACAAATATAAACACAAGAATAAAGTTGTAGTGTTTGTTTTCGCGGCAATGAATCGGATATACCAGCTCAGCGTAACGCTGAGGTGTCAGAGGGGGACTGGTGGCAGACAACTTGTCGCGGTTGAAATGATTTAGAACAGATTATAATACAGTAAAATCTTCTGTGACCAGAGTAATAAATAAATCAGGGAACAATCTTTCCACAAATCGATCCGAAAAGCTCTAAATGCTTGTGTTATGGGAACAAAACCATGATATACGTACTTATGTAGATAAATAAAAACTTAAATATGTAGGAAAGTTCCAAGTCTCAGGAACAAACATTCGTGCTCGTCACACAAATGTTTGTTCCGAGGCAGGGTCACTACCAAGTAAAAACCGCATCGCCTGAGGAAGTATCGTTAGAGGAAGGCTGAACTTTACAAAGATATACTCACTGTTGGACAGTGGGAATATCTCTGTGTAGTCTAGTGTTAGATTATTCTTTGAAATTATATCGACTGGTATATGAAAATACATTGAGAATTCGTGTATTCTATTTTGTGTTAAATAATAATATGTTATAATATTTTACCTACACCCATATCATAAAACCTCCATAGTGTAATCAAAAACCGTAGGAAATGACCACCATTTTGACAACCAATTAGGTAAAACCAGTGCTGCAATGTTATTCCCGTATCGATTTTAGTATAGAAATGAGATTAAATTTGGAACAGCTGTCAAAACTCAAGTGGGTCTAATAATAAAGTTATGTATGCAACTCTGCATAATTTGGCCTTAAAACACACGTGCGATCTTATTATGAAACTCGCTAAAAGCTCGTTTCATAAAACCGCACTAGTGTTTTAAGGCCTATCATTATGCAACCGTTGCATAAACTACTATTATGTGATACTTCTGTGTAATAAATTTTCGAGCGGATTGCATATTCAAGAGTTATCAATTATCTTATGACTTTATAACACGCAAAGTTTAAAATATGTACGTAATTCTAAAGCTTTCCATTTATATGTATAAATAATAATAATAATAATAATTGTATTAATTGCCTTACTATAGTCTAACACTAACCGGTGGTTGTCCGTGCGTGCACACTTCTATAGTATGACCTCAGGGATAATCGCCGGTTGGTGTCACATCACATTCACATTGAAATTGTCTTAAGGGCCTACGTGTTGGCTTCGGCCCCATGTACGCCTTCCAAAGGTCCGGGACTCTCATTGCCCCGTGATGGAAAAGGACATATATAATAATAATAATAATGTCGTAGATGGACCAGATAACAAAGTACATTGACTTGTCCCACGAGGTTACCGCCATGTGGAATGTGGATCCAATGACTATTGTTCCGATAGTTATGTCGGTGAACGAACTGATAGCGAAGAGCTTCCACTATCTGAAGCTCTCAGAGTGTTGGATCAAGGATCGGATACAGAAGGCGGTACTCCTGGACTCTGCACGCATTGTCAGGAGGTTCCTCTCTCTGCAGCCCTAGCCACCGATCGCTTGGGCCCTGCTCCGCGACCATCTTTTTATATAGTTTTTTTTTATATTGTTTTCTTTTATAAAAAAGGAAAATGTAGAGAATTAGATAAAAAATAATAAAGGCAATTATAATAAAAAAAACCTAGTTCGCTGTGCAATGGGTTACTAGGGAACTATACGAATATACATACATATATAGATACATCCATGACTCTGGTACAAACACTAAGACCGATTACTCAGAGTTTGCTTTTAGAAGGACTCGAATCCGTGACCTCCGGCACAGATAGCAGTGGATAGTTAGTCAATACCGCTTTTCCCTCGGACACTGCATTTTCTAGAATAAAAATTAGCCTGTTTAAACAATAATTATATTTAGCTTTTATTATAACAAGTGAAACAAACAACTGTTATAAACGTTTCATTTCAATGAGCATTGTGCGACGATCACACCTGCGCCCGCGCCTTTTCTAATTCAGCACCATTTCACTTTCTGCGACCTGCCTTTACTTTCTACCGAGTTATGTCTTGTTACTGCGCCGGAACAATCCTACCCAATTGGACGCAATACGTAGTGTTTTTTTATTAAGAATCGTTTTGGAATTCCATGCGGAGGACGCAGTGTATTGCGAACTAGTTTTCGTGTCGTCTTTAGCATTCTGTATTGGTAGTGTGTGGTTTGGTTTCGTTTGTGACCGCATTTTGTTGGTTTTAATTTGGGTATCATCCGTTATGAGTCGTAATAGATTATCTTGGGTTTTAATGACGACTCTAACGTTTAGTAGATTGACTTGTTTAATTTTTTTATTACTGTTAGTTTTTATTCACTTTCGTTTTTGTGTAATAAAAATAATGGACTCTCTTTATAGTTTTCGTTCTTTAACCGACTTGATTCGTTTTTTACCGATAACTAAAGTCTGGTTTGTAAGACAACTGAACTGGAGTTAACTTGAGAGTTGTTTTAGAAAACAAAAAAATGATTCTTCATACCAAAGAAGCAAATATTTATAACCCACATCCAAAACAGTGTCAACGTTTCTTTTATGTAAACTATGTCAAGCTAGGTGAAAAGGTGAGAAATAATGTTCTTTAAACAATTGATCATTGTTAAAAGTGGCAAAAAGTTAATAATATACTAGGGCGATGAATCCCACATTGTAAAAAATTTTAAGAATCTTCGTTCCATTGAAGAATGGGAAGCGATGCTACTTAACCCTTAAGCGGGCCCCACACATACCGATATGCTACGTTAAATTCAAATACAGTTCAATCTTTGAAACTTATTGGGGAATCAAAGTCAAACTCAAAGTCAAAATCAAACTATGTTTATTCAATTTAGGCTTTTACAAGCTCTTATGAAGGTCAAGGAATGAATCTACCACAGGTTCGGAAAAAAGCCCCTACTGAGACGAGCCGGCAAGAAACTCGGTGAGGTATCATTTTTTGAAAACAGTACACATATAAGTTAACAATGATGTCTACAGTTTTATACAAATCTAAGTATATACCACAGTAGGTACGCCCATCTACGTACGTAGTCTTTTACTGTGTAGTATGCCCTAGAAATACATTGTGACTGTTTGTTCTATATTGTTTTTAGGTATTTTATTGTAAGAACGTGTACGATTTCCTAGATATGATTTTATAGTTCAAATGCAAGTTATTTTTCGCATAAATACAATCGAACTTCCTATCATACCATACCCATAGCCCCGGCGCGAGCTTAGAGGAATCGGGGGCTAGGGAAACAAGCGTACGCGTATGCGCCGCGCCCGACCGCCCTTCCATATCCTACACTAGGGTGTCCCGAAATATGTTTTTTAGATTTCCTTGACGCAAGACCTCTTAAAATTTGCGTAATTGATCGTTGATTACCAAAATAATTTTAAAACGAAAAAACGAACTATCAAAAAACGTAGATTTTGTTCTAACTGACAACCTTTCAAAATCTGTTAACATTTAAGGGGTAGAAATCGTAACCCCTATTTGTATGAAATGGGTGACTTTAGCGGTCGGTTCACAGTCCTCTTAAGCGACTTGCACGTTAGTGCTCCTTTTTATTGGATTGCACGTTTGTTTTTACGTTTTACAAACTCAGGAGATTTTCCTTGAACTTTTAGTTACAATTGTTATAAATTTATTTAATTTGCCATCGCAAATTACTTGAGCACACAAATTTCTCTCTCTGCACAACTTTCATTTTTACGGTGAGCTTCGCCGACGGTCTGCTGAGTTCAAATTGTACATAGACCAAATTATGTCAATGTCAGGTAATTTTATGGTGTGCTGGGCTTCATCATTATCATCATCATCAGCCTATATTACTTCCCACAGTTGGGCAAAGTACCCACGCGGGCCCGAGCGAATTGGGGATTTCAAAATAATCGGAATAATCAATAAATTCAGTTTTATTGTTGTTTTAGTATTCTAATACAAAACTAATTTCGGACATTATTTGACTTATTCAAAAACGTATAGACCTAGATTTTGTTTAGACTGACAACCTATGAACAATTGGTCAAAATCGGTTAACACTTTAGGAGTGGAAATCATTATCGCCTTTTGTATGAAAAGGGGGATTTTTGCCGTTGGTTTACAGCCCTCTTAAGGGCTGTAGTGCAATACACATCGAATGCGAGAAAATTGGAGCCAATTATATGACACGTAGAACCGTAGTTGCAATGCACAAATGTCCGTAGCCGACAAACCACAATACATTTTTATTAGTGCCATCGTGCAAGCTAACGACTAATAAAACAAAACGTAAGAAAGCTATTTAAAAACCGGACAAGTGCGAGTTAAACTCGCGTGGAGAGGGTTCCGTTCCGTACATGATTATCTGAAATTTCCTTTGTTACTTTAGATACCATAGACTTCTTATAGGTTTTCCTGTAATCTATAGCTAAAGATCTATTGTTTGTATTTTTTTCAAAATTTTAGGTCCAGTAGTTTCGGAGATAAGGGGGGAATGGACAATGTTCGCTTGTTTTCCTAAATAACTTCCAAACCATTCATCTTAAAATTCCAAACAAAACATATTTAAGAGCCTCACAATAAGCTCTTTCATTTGATATGTCACATGATATAGTTAGCGTAACTTTTTTCTTAATTTTCTAATTTACCCCCCAAAAGTGGCCCCCATCTTTAAAATTAATTTGTTTACGTTACGCATCCGTGTTGCGGTCCACGACTTACATATTTATACCAAATTTCAAATCAATCGGTCCAGTAGTTTCGGAGCAAATTGGCTGTGACAGACGGACAGGCAGACAGACAGACAGACAGACACACGAGTGATCCTATAAGGGTTTCGTTTTTCCTTTTGAGTTAAGGAGCCCTAAAAAGAAGCAAAGGTCATCGTCCGCTTGTTTTGTATGAATCTAAAACTTCGTTAAGTAATCAATGTTTTGAACACATGTGCTGTAAGTATAGTGTTATCGATCTCTCCACATGATCGTTTGCGTGATAAGCGCGTGCGCAGTGTTACTCACTTTGCGTAAAAAGTTTAAAAAATGAATATTTGAAAAGCTCGGGTTGTTTTCTTACTAAATTCATCTTCTGGAAGCTATTTTAGGAACATAATTACTAATTACATTTTTAAAAATTATAACTGCATTTGAATAACTTTTTATTCGTATATAGAATAAATAGAAAAAACCGGCCAAGTGCGAGTCGGACTCACGCACGAAGGGTTCCATACCATTATCTATAATACGGCAAAAAATCACGTTTGTTGTATGGGAGGCCCTTAAATAAATGTTTTTTCTTTCTTTCTTTCTTTCTTTCTTTAAATATTTATTTCATTCTGTTTTTTAGCGGCAACAGAAATACATCATCTGTGAAAATTTCAACTGTCTAACTATCGCGGTTCATGAGATATAACCTGGTGACAGACTGAGAGATAGACAGACAGACGGACGGACAGAGGAGTCTTAGTAATAGGGTCCCGTTTTACCCTTTTCGGTCCCAACGGAAGACCAGCGTTGGCTTCACAGCCAGCACATGCTGAGTTGGGACCGTTTCGCAACAATATTTCTTTTTTCTTGTTTTTTTATACGTGTTTTACTATGCTAATTGTTGCGAATAAATTTATTTTCTTCTTTTCTTCTTTCTTCTTCTTTGGTTACAGAACCTTAAAAAAGGTTCCTGATCGCCATTTTGAATTTTAACTATTCGCACCGCTACGCCTAGCTATAATACTAGCTTAGTTATAATTATTTCCTCGACTTAACCGGCATACCTGTCACCTGTCACCATACGGTTCATCATACCATCTTAGGACTAATTAATCGAACGTGGCCACAAGTAGTCTTGTGACTCTGCCCACCCCATTAGGGATTTCGGGCGTGATGCTATGTATGTATGTATGTTAACCGGCATAAAAATACTATTTTAGAAGATAGAATGGGTATATAGTTGGCTTTCCTTAAAATATAGACATATGCCATCACGGATTTTTTTGTAGATCTATAAAAGAGAAATATTGTTTTGTTATATCTCAAAGGGATTGGGCAGCGTTTACGATGAAAGCTCCGACGCAGCTTAAATTTTTCCGACGCTTCCAACAATTCTCGTTTTATTTCAACCAATTTACACAAAACCTTGACAAATTATATATTTAAACCTTCTTCATGAATTGCTTTATCTATTGGTGAAGATCACATGAAAATCCGTTCAGTAGTTTTTGAGTTTATCGGTAACAGACAGACAGACAGACAGACGTGGCGGGCAACTTTGTTTGATAATATGTACGGATACATATAGTTTTAAACCTAGTTATACTTTTATCAATGTTTTGGACACATGTGTAGCTAGTGTTATCGATCTCTCCACATGATCGTTTGCCTTGGTATGTGCCTGCGCAGCGTTTCTCGCACGCTCTGATTGGCAAGTGTCGCTTCCGTCTCGCAAGCAACTGACATTGGTTTCTATCGATTTTATTGGTTATTGAATATAATTACACTTTTTGAAAAAAAAAAACAATTATTTGTTATTCTTTAAATACCTATAATTTCCTTACCTTTACCTTTGGCTTAAATCGTGACCTGCACCGGCGATCCCTGGGTCTCGATGGGCGTACCTGCTGTGGCATATACCTAGATTTGTATAAAACTGTAGACATCATTGTTGACTTATATGTGTATAGATTTGAAAAAATGATACCTCACCGAGTTTCTTGCCAGCTCTTTTCAGTAGAGGATTGATTCCGAACCGGTGGTAGATTTAGTTCTTGACCTTCATAAGAGCTTGTAAAAGCCTAAATTGAATAAAGATAGTTTGACTTTGACTTTGACTGTGATGTTAAATATTCCGGTATAGTAAGCAAACTCTGTATTTTCTCGGATATAAACATTTTTTCAACCGTTTTAAGTCGTTAAGGCATGAATGTACACACATTGAAACTATCGCAAATTTAACAAAACAAACTATTAGTAATCAGAAAAAAATACGCAGTTTAAAAAATGCTGTACGATTTCTTCACAAAAGAAAGCATTCACTCTCCATAAGTACATGAATATTTAATAGATGCATTTTAACACCAGGTAACGCTGAAGTACCTATATAAAAGACTAGGTACATGGGAGAATTTCAAAAAAATATTACGTAGTTAAGGCGTTGTTAAGAAAAAGTTTAAAAAGTTCCTCTGTGTTACGAAAATTAACCATACAATTATATACCTTATTAATTGTAGCCATAAGGCATATAATTATATTGCTAATTTTCGTAACGCAGAGGAACTTTTTAAACTTTTTCTTAACAACGCCTTAATAACGTAAAATTTTATTGAAATTCACCCAAATACATGTATTGCTGTGTATATGGGTGAATATGTTTAAGGACAGACAGACAGACAGACAGACGCGGCGGGCAACTTTGTTTTATAATATGTAAGGATGCAAACGATTTTTAAAAGTGTTTTCAAGCGGTAATAAACAATGTTAAGATCAAGTATATTGCTTCAAGCAACATTATTTATTTGTAAGACATAGGTAGGTACAAAGGTGTGTAGTATGTTATGTATCAACATAACACACTACACATCTGTTACCGCTAATCTCAAAAACCACTGCACGGATTTTCATGCGGTTTTCACCAATAGATAGAATGATTCATCGGGAAGGTTTAGGTATATAATTTGTCAAGGTTTTGTGTAAATTGGTTGAAATAAAATTCTATCTTCTAAAAAAATGGTCACGTACAATGCGGTAGTTGGAAAGCTATTTAGACAGACACAGTATTAATCCTTATCAACCTAAATACGTTAGTTACGTTAAGCATTTCATGCACTTTATTATAATCTCTTACAATATATAATTTACAGGAATATCTTAGGAGTTATCGCAAAAACTTAACGCGCACGAAAATAAAGTTGTTCGCGTAATAATATTTTTGACTTATACCGTGCGAAGCCGGGGCGGGTCGCTAGTATTTGTATAAAACACTTTTCACTCGTATCGTATCCGCATATTGTAATGCAATAATTAATATTCAGCAGCTAGTTTAGAGATTCTGAATTTTTGGACTGTGAACCAACGGTAGAAATCACTCTTTTCATACATAAAAGCGATAACGATCCACCTCTTAAATGTCTTAAATGTTTACCGATTTCGACCAACTTTCGATAGGTCAAAATCTAGGTCTATACGTTTTTTGAATATCGATTAAAAGATCATGAAAGTCAAATAATGCCAAAATTAGTTCCTCCTTTTGTATGAGAATACTGAAACCACAATAAAACTGAATTTATTGATTACAGTGAAAAAATCAAAACGTATACACTTAGATTTTGTTCTGAGTGATAACCTATCAAAAATTAGTGAACATCGATTAACATTTAAGGAGTGGAAATCATCACCTTTTATATGAAATCCGTAGGTTGACACTCCTCTTAAACTAGAATATACGGACAAACCATTTAATGTCCGCCAGCTTACATACAAAATTCAGGCTTTGTTTACTATTATTATTATGGCGCTATTTAGCAAACCACTTAATCTTAACAGCGCCATCTTACGCCAAATTAGTAAAACAATTCAGCTAAATCCGTAAATGACGTGCATAGCCATAATCCGTATTGACAAAACTGTGATGTCACAGCGGAGAAAGTTCACTTTTGGTTTCTGAGTCACGGTTAGTTATCTCAATTTCGTTCTATCTCGGAAACGATGTGATTCACAGATCCGTTACTTGTAAGGCTGGTCAAGAGCGACTCGCGCGCTAAGAGTTCCTGGTTTCGTGCTTCGCTTTACTGTTGGATTGTTTTCACATGTTTGACCTTTATAATAACCTCGATGATTCAAAAACTGAAGGCAGAAGAGAGTCAGGGTCTACAAATCTTTTGTCTTTTATTATTTTTACTTAATAATATCGGTTAGCGTACCACCGGTCGGTTTCCTTCTAATGGAGGAAACTCCTCCTCCGGTCTAATGAGTAAACTGGTAAATTGGGGAAATTGACGAGTAAGGAAACCGACCGGTGGTACGCTAACTCTAATATTATCAATCACTTTATTTTAATTACTCAAAATGAACTGAAATCAGCACATAAATATATTTTAACTTTTTTTAAATCCAATCATTTTTTACGATTTGATCATCAGTGAAATCAGTCTTAATTGGAATTAATAGAAAATGATAATTTAAAACAGAAAATTCGAATATAGAGATTTTTATAGTTCTTTTAACTGTAGGTTGTATATTTTATGAAAAAAATAGATACATTTTACCGTACCGGTACTGGTTTTCTTTATTTAGACAGAGATACAGGAAAAAGCTGGTAGTAATTTTAAATATACATAATAATATTATATTACCGTTGTATACAAGTAGTGGTGGTATAACCCAAAATATCTTTAAAACCGCGTATCGTACGGAAGATAAATCTCCATTTTATGCAAAACCAAGATAACGGTGAGACCTTTTTGCCCTTGTTTTCAGGATTTCTGAGTTATATGGTTTTATAAGGACAATGTTGATGAAAAAGATTGTATAAATTATAGTTAAATTTATTGAAGTGACCTTGATCTTAATATTCGTATTATTATTGTGCAAACTGTAAAGTTGCAGAACATTCCCAAAAATGTGGGAATCTGCTCAGAAATTCACAAGAACATTCTCAGAAATATTCGAAAACATTGAGAATAGGTATTTTAACTTCCATAGTTTCGATAATATTCTCAGAAGTTACAGAGAACTTTCCCGAATAAATGTTAGCTTCAATCCGCTCATAAAAATTGGCATTGCTAGTTAATTATACCAAATGAAGTACTCTGTTATCAAAGATTACCCTGATCTATTTCAAATTGAATTAAGCTTCATCGACTGGATCCATTACTTACCCCAGTATCACAATTCGATACAGCGTAGAAATCAGGATTCCAATCACAGTCAGTGAGGCATACTTTCTAGATGTTGATTGAAATTTCACTCTTGAAGTCACGTAAAATGACCCAGTCATACAGAGATAAGGATGCAGTGAAGCAGAGAGCAGTTTAAAGAAGTAGGCACTTTTTACATATGTGAAAAGTGTGATAGTAGATGTGTTGTTCTGGAGTTCTGTCACTTTTGAGAATCATGTGACATGCTGCAAACGGATATCCTGTAGGACACAGACGATATATTCAATATGTAACGCGGCGCTATCACCGACTCCGACATCTTCTTTTTCTTTTTCAATTCCTTTTTCGTTTCCAAATTCAAATTTAGATCGATGGATGGATTCAGACATAGATCATCATTCCTTAGCCCAGAAAGGTCCATTTTCAGATGACCTTCGATTTATTGATAGAGCTTCCCTCTAGTTCACATTGTACATGTTATTTTAAGTAACTACCTAATATCTGAGGAAGTTTCTTATAAACAAGAGAGCAATATTCTTTATGAAAGAAAGACAAATACTAACCTGTTATCTTATTGTGAAAAGGATTTGAGTTCTTTACAATTGCAAGATATCATCCAAGTCAGAGATTTTATATGGAATGATTTTGTGAGAATTGCTATGAACATTTTTATTTTTAAATAAAACAGGCGCCTCATTCGGGAGCGCTAAGTGATTCTGTAGCGACTCGTAAGCCAGATCTCTCATCTCGCTCTTACGCATTTGGCGTCGTGCGGAAGAGTGGAATGAGAAATCTGGCTTACGAGTCGCTACAGAATCACTTAGCGTTCCCGAATGAGGCGCCAGCTTTCTTTCTCAATGGGTTCTTTTGATATAATGAGTAATAACTATTGGTACAAAATGAAAGGTTTGACCAGATTCGTAAATGTGATATAAATTTAAACGAATACATTTCCTTATAAAATTATCGTTGTAGTTTCGTTATCTGGTTTTTCTAACATACTCTAAAACCAAGCCCCAAATAAACATTGCTTTCCCCGGGATCGAATTAAAAAGAAAGCGGTACAGATCTCGATAGTACCGATTGCTATTCGGTACGCATCTGACACACTTGTTTAGTACCACTTTGTTTTAGGACTTCCTTTTAGTATGCGATAGGCAAGCTTATAACTTGGTCTGGAGATCCGTTACGACTTGCAAAGTTGGAACATCAACGTGAAAATCAGATTTGTCTCGTTCTGACATCATCAGCCTATGTCCATGGTCCATCTGGTAGGCACAGGCCCCAGGAATAGGTAGTAGTCCCTACGTGGGTTGAGTGTGAATTTGAGACTTGAGATACGCGTCATACTCGTGAACGGGTGCTGTCTGTGTCCGGACGGTTCATGCTCACAAGGACCATTTAAATTGGTTAGTTTTTAATTAATTCGTTTTGTGCCACAGACTTCATAGTGTTCTCTATACTATATTTGATAGTTTTTCATATTCGTATATTTTTATTATTAGAACATGAAATATTATATTTCAAATGTTTCTTTTTGATATTTGGAGACCTTACATCTCCATCTTTATACTTGACCGTGGAGACTGTCTACATCTCCATTTAACCTGGATTAAGCAATTTAAATGTTTCTTTGTTTCCTTTATTATTTTATTATTATGACCTTTAGAGGCTTTTTACATCTCTAAGTCACTTAACTTGTCCAGTCGCGGAGACTATACATCTCCCTTACTAGCTATTTATTAGAATTAATGTGTACCGATTAGGTTTGTTTGTTGCACCTTTTGTGTTAGTTTTTAGATAAAACACTAATGTCAAAGTTGAAAAAAGACTTACTGCTGAGTTTCTTGCGGCGTTTCTTCTCATCAGATATCAACTTTCGAAGCGCTGGTAGCTTCAGACATGTGAAAGAACCCGTGTGACCTACTTGCAAAATAAATATTTTCATTTCCATTTTCATTTTCACTTCACACACATTTGACGACGCACCTAGAGACGCATTTGGACCTAGATTTTGTTCTGACTAACAACCTATCCATAAATTGGTCAAAATCGGTTAACATTCAAGGGGTGGAACTCGTTATCGCCTTTTGTATGAAAAGGGTGATTTTTGCCGTTGGTTCACAGTCCTCTTAACTATTTATTTATCTATATAAGTATGTATATGATCGTTTGGTACCCATAACACAAGCCTTTAGAGCTTACTTTGGGACTAGATCCATTTGTGTACAAGGATTGACCCCGATTATTTTTGAATAACTTTGCAGATGGAATAATAAAAAAAAAGATGTAGGCAGGTTTCCACACGATGTTTTTCTTCACCGAAATGTTCATAGTAAATACCAATCTCAATTCTGCACATAAGATCAAATCTCAGAGGTTCGAGCCGGGAATTGAACCGGCGAGGTCCTGCCCCGTGCAGATCGTTTTGTTTTAGTACTGCAACTCGACGAGGAGTCATCGCCGTGTCAATTAGAGAATATATATAATTAAGTGAATGTCCTGCTCGCGCGCGAGCTCCGAGGAATCTTAATGCACGTTGAAGTAAAGATTTAGTGCAGTAAATGACTAATACGGCAACAGCATCGAAGCCTTTACAACATCCGGTTCGAAGGACCAATGTTCGTTGGTTGGTGGTGAATGTTAAAAGATTATTATTATTCTTTATTGCCGCTAAAGTTACAACTAGTATAAAAGTCTCTAATAACTATGTTAGTGAGAAGTGTTAAATGATCTTAATGTAATGATCGAATGCACCCGATCGCGCCGGTTCCGAAATATGCACTAATTTATAATTACTCTATACTGGCGAGCGATGCGCCTATACTACTGACTGCGACTTAACTTAATCCACGTGTAGCATTACTGCACATCATACTGGTCGAGTGCAGGGTATGGAAACTTGGAATCGGAACTTAAGTTCATCGTGAAACTTGCACATATCTGTGAAGTTATTAGTGTTTAGTGTGTTTGTATAGCGCTCTGATTGCTACAGATGGTGCTGGCTGAACATCAGCGCTGCGGGTGTCTGACACCTCAGCATTATGCTGAGCCATTGACCGATTCACTACCGCGATGACACACATCCCTCGTTTTCTTTCTTTATTATTTGTTTTTTTATTATTATTGTATGTGTCTTGTGAAGTGAATAAATGTCTTTCTTCTTCTTCAAGTTCAAAGATTTGAGTGAATTCCCCAAACTGAGTGAAGACTTCCAAGAAGTCATATGTATAATGGTATGTTTGTGTGTGTGTGTGTGATTGAGCATGTTAAATAATCACACTAGTACAACCATATCAAATTTCACCCACGTACCGCACCAAAATCCGCTGCAATTCAATATTTCTTTATATCAAACTAGCTGGTGCCCGCGACTTCGTCTGCGAAGAATAATAATTTAAGTAACCTATGTACTTTTAAACCTTCCCTAGACCTCCACGAACATTTCAAGACTAAGATAAGATAAATCCGTTCAGCCGTTCTCGAGTTTTAGTGAGACTAACGAACAGCAATTCATTTTTATATATATAGATTAAGCCCAATCAAGATACTTTATTACTAAGTGATTTCTATAATTTGCTGTGCACGTTTCTAACTTTCTTTGTTGCGATAATTATTATTTAGAAATCCAACCGTTTTAGCTTCGATTAGTTCCAATTTGCGATGTTTCTCAATGGAAAGTTCCGACAGTTATAGTGAAAATTCAGATACTATATAGAAATAATAGCGTTATATGTGTCTATGTACGGGAGTGATGAATTGGCTATAAAGCTGCGCAAGAGTGTTTTCCCTCGCGTTTGTTTACGCTGAACTAGCCGGAAGATTTCGCTTTTTTATGTCAGGTGACTGACAAACCGGCCTGATGGAAAGTGGTCACCGGCGCCCATGAACATCTGCAACACCAGAGGTGCTGCCAATGCGTTGCCAGTCTAGGTTGGATGGGGAATGGGGATGGGATGGGGACGAGGGAATAGGCCTCCGGATCTCGTCACTCACCGTACGAATCGCAATAGCAAGCTATTACTTTACGCCGATTGTCTGTGAGAGTGTGGTACTACCCCGGTCGAGTCGGCCCATTCGAACAGTAATCATCTAGTGAGGATTACTGTTTGGCTCTACCACTACAGCGTGAAGTTAAGGCGTTTGTACACTACGATTAGGATTCGTTTCATTCAAATTCGATTCGTAATAGCCGTTTGTTTACGCACTGCTACTGTACAGGCAATTTGCATAGGAATTTCTCGGTGCAGCCAATCAACGTGATACGTTCTTCCATCGGTATTTAGAAAACTACAGACAAAAGTCTGTAAAATGTTTACAAAGCGTCACTTTTTCACAACACAAGTACACATCTAAGTACTTTACAGAATGGATTCGCTTATTGAGCCCGTTGTCATATCGGAATTATTTTCAGATTTCCATTATACAGAGATAATGACGACGTGTTGCAAAAATCACTATAAAATTGGCTACTTGCATGATTTTTATTTCATCTCATTTTGGAAAATACTGGGTCATAGAATCCCAACTGTGTTCGCAAAACATTATTGTGTTGTTTTTTTTTTTGAGATACGACGCTTGGAAAAGTCCTAGTTCATACCACTCACAAAAACACTCCATACAAAATGGCCCTGAAATATGACGTCACAGTTCAGTTGGAGTGTATAACAGACCAATGTAAAAAGAGCCCTGACGGTCATACATTTTATATGGCCGTCAGGGCTCTTTTTACATTGGTTTTGTATACTAAAAATATATGAAATTTGCAATTCTTTCCGAAAATACTGTTTTTAGGCCAATATCGTACAATTAAAAAATGACAGAAATTTGATGAGTATATCAAAAACTAGTAATTCAGAACTAAAAAGCAATATTTATTTTTCACTTATTTTGACAATTTTTGATAGAGAAAAAAGTAACAGTCAAAATGATCTTTTTGTTTCTTTGACATGCATTTATTTATGTTTAGCTACCGTTCCACATAAATATATTAGTATTTGTTACTATAGTCAAGTAGCCAATTGCAACCTTTAATAAACCGTCGACACGCTGTGGCAAGATTCTACATAATAGGTTGACAGGGCCCCGTTTCTCAAAGCATACTAGTCTAATGAAATAAGTGTTTTGTTTCATTTTCTCGTCTAATTTACGAGACAAAACACTAGTATTATTAGACTTATAGGTCCCTGTACATTGAAACATATAATAAGGAACACCTCAAAGCAATTTTCGCGATGCTTACTTTTGAGGTGTCAGAACGCGAATCTGACACCATCCCAAATTCAATCGCATGTCAACCACCATCTATGACAACCATTTAAGTAACACTGTTATTGAAAAAATGCCCTCCCGCATCGTGCGGTGTAAGACCGCAGCACCACCGACCACACCGCCCACAATGATATGATAGCGTGTGAATCAAGCAATATTAGACCTGTGTATGTATGTCGTAAGAACTAAGACATCCGCAATAGGGTGCGTGGGTAAGCCATGGCCCTGGCGTTTGACAACCTTGTACGTGTGAAATATTGTCTTGAATCTTCTTTAATTTGAATCATTGTTGTGCAAAAACGCCCTTACACATAAACATTTTTTTTATTTCGACGATTAACGAAGCTGACGTCCTTATTAGACCCGTAAAAAGGGGTGTGAAAACTCCTTCTTCATCGGGTTCTTACATACATACATACATATTATCACGCCCGAAATCCCTAATGGGGTGGGCAGAGCCACAAGACTACTTGTGGCCATGTTCGATTAATTAGTCCTAAGATGGTATGATGAACCGTATGGTGACAGGTGATCAGCCCATCGCCCATACAGATAGTCCGCCATGTTGGAGAGGACCCGTCTCTTAGTCGACTTTTACGACATGCCACGATGATAAGCATCTGCACGCATTCTATGCTATTTCTTCACTCCCAGTGCAGCAGAGGAGGGTTCTTAATATATGAGAATAAACCTGTATTTATATAATATCTTTTTTTCAGATTCAAGAAAACTATTCGGTGGTTACAGAATAACGCCGTCATACTGCAAGGCATCCAGAGCAGCCAAATACAATAGAGGGAATACGATATGTATGTTCAACCATGAATGTGCCCAGAGAGGCGGCGAGGTAATTTGACATTTTACATGAGACTAGACTTAGACTAGGAGGCCTATGCCCGGAGTGGGACGTATATAGGTCGATGATGATGATGATATAAGATAAGCTATTTATTATTATGACGCTTAGAGACTTTAAACATCTCTAATAGCCGAATTCAGAAAGGCCACTCAAATTGATCTTTAATTAAAGTGACGTTTCTATATAGGTTGACAACTAGTTGAGGGACATTTAACTATTTAATATCTTCATTCAGCCATAAGACACTTAAATTAATTTGTCCAGACGCGGAGACTATACATCTCCCTTATTACTTGTTTACTATAATTCATTTGTATTAATTAGGTTTATTTGTTGCACTTTTTATGTGTTACTTTTAGTTATAACTATGATAAAGTAGAAAAAAGAGAAGTGCTATGTTTCTTGCGGCGCTTCTTCTCAGCAGATGTCACCTTTCGATGCGCTGGTAGATTCAAACATGTGAAAGAGCTCGTGTGGCCTACTTGCAAAATACATATTTTCATTTCATTTCATAAGCGACTCACCTTGGCTTTGCCCCCAAACCTTTTAAAACCTTCTTGAATAATTTGTTTAAATTATGGTGAAAATCGCATCAAAATCTGTAAGCATTTTAAAACTCTGTATATCAGAGTGGAGTGCAACACCGTTGCACAGCGCTAAATACGTTACAGAATTATTTTATAACAATAATAAAAATAATAGAAATGTTATCATCATTTGTTATAAGTAACTACTAAATATTCTGCTTTATCTTAAAGTTTAATATATACTAACTAGCGGACCCAGCAGACGTCGTCCTTCCCGGTCACCCTTATCATTTAGGGGTATGAAAAATAGATGTTGGCCGATTCTCAGACCTACTCAATATGCTCACAAAATTTCATGAGAATTGGTCAAGCCGTTTCGGAGGAGTACGGGAACGAACATTGTGACACGAGAATTTTATATATAAGATTAAACCAAATCTTTTTGTTTTTCAGGTCGTAGGCGCATGTATGGACGGTTTCCTCTTCGGCGCGTGTTGTCAGCTCAAATCTGACAGCCAATCCCACATCCCAAAAGGCCCTGGAGTCATCATGACGAGCTACTTAGACTACCCTGAGGCAGTCACGGAAGGCGATGACTACGACTCTGAAGCACTAAACGCTTGGCACCATAGCTTCAAACCAATAGTCACCCCTGGCTACCGCCCTGGTGAAAAGAGTCCAATATCATCTTCAACTATGAAAACAGTAGATGACAGCACAGACAAAGAAGAGCTAATTTCTGAAGGTTTCAGTCAGATTACAGATTCTTTACTACACGCGCCTCCAAAAGACAATAATTTTGTTTACATAAAACCTGTAAAACCTGATGAGTTATACACACACAGTTCTATAGACCATGGAACGGTTGATACGATTCTATTACATAAGAATGGATCAGCAGTTGATAATGTTGCTAGGCCATCAGATTTTAATATCCAAGTATCATCAATGCAGACGAAACCAACTCAAGCTCCGTCAACATCTACTACTACTACTACACCTAAAATCGTTTCTACCCATCGCCCAATTTACACGAAACCGATTTTCAAGCCTAAAAATAAAACTACAACAAAAAATCCATCGACTGAAAATTATGTCATGGTGTCAACGGTCACCAAGGAAACTCAGAAGATAACTGATCTGTCTTCGATAAATAGTATTATACAAATGTTAAATGAGAGCACTCCCAGTTTGAAAGATGAAGTAACGTCACCTTTGCCTCAGTTTGCTGAAACTAAATCATCTCCATCGCCTTCTACTGCCACTGTATCTCCAGTTTCCTATAGCAGTAGCTACCCTAATTATTACTTATCAACTGGTCACTACGTAACTCTCAAACCATCATCCTTCGGCAGTACCGTATTTTCATCAACAACGACTACTAAGAGACCTGTACTGATTACTAAAAAACCTGTTAAATATACGACACCAAATGACATACCACATGAGAGTAGGCCATCAAGCAAGCCATATTACTCTTCGCCAAAACCTAGTCAATCCACTAGTCAAGCTATAGATGCTTTTAACAGGTACCCAACAAACCCCAGTGACTTTGGCGATACAGTGACCACTTTTAGTTACGTTAGTTCGACTACAACGCCTCAGCCTTCATTTTATAGCAGCACAACGAGACGTCCACCTTCTACTAGCTATGTGACAGGTGCTAAACCTTCCCGTAGACCTGTGACATCAACATCAAGCATAGTATCAAGTTACGATGCAGCTCCTGATACATTCTCAAGTGTCACACCAACTGTGATAGTCTTAAACGGCTTCCAAACAACTAAACCAGTTGAAAACAATGAACCTGAATTCGTTGAGATATCTCAAGAGCCTTTCAAGAAACCTATAAATCAGATAACAGTGAACAATCACATTGAATCAACAAATAATATTTACATGGGCAAACCACCACAGTCCTACGAAAGACCATCTTCGCCTACAGTTATTATTACTCCTAAACCATCGCCGACTACGCCTTATCCGGTTAAATCTTCAACGAGGCCTGTGAATGTAGTCATTTCTACGAGCCCCACCATCGACTCTGTAACAGAATACTTCTCCACGACAACTTTTAAACCAGAAATGCAAACATCTCCCGATGATTTAATTAATTTCCCACCTGTAAGAAATCCAATGCTTAATGCTACAGGATCGAACCTAGGAGTATTTAATACAAGCATATCATTATCGGATAATGAGTTGGATGTCTTCCACGATATAGAATTTACCACACCAACATGGCAAGAAGATGAAAAACTTAATGAGAAAATGAATCTTTTTGTGAACAAAATTGTTGGTAGCTTACAAGGGAC
This sequence comes from Tortricodes alternella, assembly GCA_947859335.1. Classification (NCBI taxonomy): domain Eukaryota; kingdom Metazoa; phylum Arthropoda; class Insecta; order Lepidoptera; family Tortricidae; genus Tortricodes; species Tortricodes alternella. Next base: position 4,802,980 of record OX401968.1, on the reverse strand, counting down.
ATTCCAAGAGTTGCATGATATAGTAATTCTTGATAAGAAACCAAATGCAACGATTATAAGAGATACGAAAACGACTACGGCTAAGCCGCCAAGAAAAACGCCGGCAACTACAAGGCGGCCCGTGACGATTACGAAGAAACCTTTACGAGTAACTACAACCAAGAAACCACCGGTTAAGACGACGAAAAAACCAGTGAAATTGACGACATCAGCTAGAAGGCCAACGACTACTACACCGCCACCAACTACGACTATTATTACAACCACTACTAAAAAACCAGTAAGTATAATTTTATTTTATAACATTTTATCTTATTTCAATGCCAAACCTACAGAAAACATCTACTCTTCAGTTGCAGTTGAAATCTAAATTTAATAATTTCATTAATATTTGAAAGAAGCAATCACATTTTGATAAATACACGCATAATGAATGTTCCCGCAACCGAGATATCTCGGCAAAGTATTTTTTGCGATTTTGTTATAACTGAGAAAAATAAAGTACTATGAAAAAGAACATTGAACCTTTATTTGGGGATTAAACTGAATACCCGTATGAGGAATGTGGCAATGTACTGAAATTCTCAATTTTTCTTCCCTACGATCACCTTAATCCTAGCTCAGTTCAGTCCCCGGAGTACCCATATTATATGTTATGACACCGTCCCAGGTGACTACTACTAAGAAGCAGCCGATCAAGAAAGTGACCACTACAGCTGTCCCGACAACTACCGTCACGACGGAAGCAGCTGAGGAAGTCACCACTGAAACCAATGCTGATCAGGCTATTGACTATAATGATAAAAATTGTACGTACTACTTGTAATCAATAATAATTACTTTATATGTATCTGAACCATAAAACCCCTTAGACTACTGCCTGGCTACTTTATGAACTAATGGGATGATAATAACATATCGAGTCTATGTTGTTATACAAATAAATAAAATGAAATGATTGAGCAAAAGACTAAACTCACTCCACCAGTTGATACAAAAATAAATACCATACCATAAATATGGTTGGCTACCGAAATGACAAGTCTGCCAGGTCCTTTATGGCTGGAAGTACTTGACAGAAGGTCTGGCAGATCGTCTTGATTAAACATTTGTTACCGCGGAAGTGTTAATATTTTGTATTTTCGGCAAATTCCAAACCTAAAACTGGTTGAAGTATGCTTATAACCACTTTTGTGAAAAACTTTCGTGGGTCTCATTTTTGTATAATCATGCGCATGATAGATTGTATTCCATTGGACTTTATTCCTTACCCAACTGACTAGGATACAAAGTTATAACTACACTTCTATAGCAAAAGTTGAATTCTTCCTCTTCTCTACTTTATCATTTATTTACATCTTTAATTTTGCAGTATGCGGTGTCCGCCCCCTCATTAAGTCTGGCCGTATAGTCGGCGGCAAGAATGCAAGGCAAGGCGAGTGGCCCTGGCAAGTCCTTGTCAGGGAGTCCACGTGGCTTGGTCTCTTCACCAAGAACAAGTGTGGTGGGGTCCTGATCACCAGCAGATTTGTTACCACAGCTGCTCATTGCCAGCCGGGGTAAGTATACCGGGAGACCAGTCTCAGTGTTTGGGTTAAAAGCCTCATGTTGTAAAACCACAAAGACGAAAGACTAGCCACAGAATAGCTACAAGCAGTCATCGCCATCTATGGACACTAATATTGGCTATTAAGATAAATCGCAACTTAACTCCATATTTCTCGTTTTCCAGTTTTCTCGCCTCCCTGGTCGCAGTGTTTGGAGAAAACGACATATCCCTAGATCTGGAGCCACGGAAGCCTATCTCCCGCAACGTTCGGCGCGTCATCGTTCATCGGCAATACGATGCCGCCACTTTTGAGAATGACCTGGCTCTACTGGAGCTTGAAACGCCTATCAAGTTCGATGCCCATATCGGTAAGCATCATCATCAACTGCTGAACATAGGTCTCCTCCAAAGACTGAAAGAAGCGATTGCACGCCTTCTTTCCGTGGGCTTCTGGTGATCCTAACCAAGTCATCAGTCTATTTTCTAGAGAATACCCACGCTGCGTCAGCCCGTGGTCAGCATAAACTTTGAGTCAGTGGGAAGAGCTCGTAGACGCAGAACATCTTATGTTCAATTATAGGCTTCACATGAACTTTTCTTAAATATTAAAAATAGGCAAGACTACAATCTCCCCTGGTGGTAAGTAACAATGAGGTGGAAGATGAAAAATGTGTACTTGAAAAGATCCGAGTTATACTGTTCGAGAAACAGGTTAGCAGTAAAAGAGTTGCACTCCTAAGCTGTACTTATTATAAAACTAGAGATACAGCGCTTTGTGCGAATCAAAGGTGTACAAGAATACAACAATACAATATAAATACTTTTTCATGAACACCACATGAAATATATTGGAAAAGGCCAAAAATAAGACGACCAACAACAATGTATGAATCCCAATCTGCGCGTAGTCCCACGATGAACTTGACGGCCTTTAGTATTTTAGTCCTGTTATAAGTCTTGTCCATCTCAGTAATGGTCTTGCCTGAAGCGCTGGTAGACAAATTGTATTTTGTTAATGTGACGAGTAAAAGAGCCCACAGTTGACCAACTTGCTGAATAAAAGATTTGAATTTGAGTCATTATTTAATTTCTGTTATTGTTTCCTCTTCAGCAAAATCAATTTATCATATAAGCCCAAGTTCATATGTTAACTGTTCTGTGTTATTTAAGTGCCAATCTGCATGCCTCCTGATGAGACGGACGTCACGGGCCGCATGGCGACGGTCACGGGCTGGGGACGCCTGAAGTATGGCGGCGCGGTGCCAGCCGTCTTACAGGAAGTACAAGTATGTATTAAACAATGTATTTTGATAAGGACGGGAATAGAAATCATACATACATACATAGCATCACGCCCGAAATCCCTAATGGGGTGGGCAGAGCCACAAGACTACTTGTGGCTACGTTCGATTAATTAGTCCTCAGATGGTATGATGAACCGTGTGGTGACAGGTGATCAGCCCATCGCCCATACAGATAGTCCACCATGTTGGAGAGGACCCGTCCCCTAGTCGACGAGCCAGGATGATAAGCATCTGCACGCAATCTATGCTATTTCTTCACTCCCAGTGCAGCAGAGAAGAATCATGACTTCAATTAATGGGATAAATATACAAATACAAATATCAAATCAAATACAAAACAATACAATAAAAATATCTTCAAAACTGCGTAGTAATATAATATTCGTAACGATTAAAAGCCAAACTTAACACTGATAAATATCAGACACTTCAATACTGTAAACATTTGTTTCATTACATTTCTATCTTTTGACATCATTCACATATCCATGTGAATGATGCACCAGGATTTTTAAGAAGATACACGTATTTGATATCTCTGTGATGTTACTAATACATATAATATTAATTCCAGGTGCCCGTGATAGAAAACAACGTCTGCCAGGAGATGTTCCAGACCGCTGGTCACGCGAAGAAGATTCTCAGCTCCTTCTTATGCGCTGGTTATGCGAACGGACATAAGGATTCTTGTGAGGTAAGGTATTATATTGAAATCTCCTCCCGTGAGTGTCGTAAAAGGCGACACAGGGACCAACAGAAGGATGGGCAGCAGCGTCCTTCGAGTGCTATCATGACCAAATGCAGTTGCCAATCCGCCTGCCAAGAGGGGAGAGTATGGCAATTTCCCCCATTTAAGGGGGAGGCCTATATCCTGCAGTGGACGTTTGACCGCTGATGATGATGAGATTGAAATCGTAAGATTAACTACTATTGATAGTTGTCAGGGGCTTTCAAGTGAACCAAATGTTATAGTTTTTAAATAATCGTGTCATTCTTGCTAGGCTTACTTATAGGCTAGCAAGTGTAGTCAAATGATCACCGAACTATATCGAAATAGAAGGAAAGCATGTATGTTCCCGCGTGCCAAAAAGATGTCGTGAGATCATCTTTGGGTGTAACAACGGCGGCGGCGCGGCGCGGGGCGGCGGGAGCGGCGGCGCCTAGACTCGGTGCCGCGTGCTAATCGATGCTTGTGAATCGTTTTCGCGCTACTTATACTTCCCTTCACTAAATTAAACTCGTGATATCAAACCTACCTAACCTTAACATAACCTAGATTAGAATTTAGATGTTTCTTTATTTCTTTATTTCTATTATTATGACCCTTAGAGGCTTTATACATCTCTAAGTTACTTAACTTTTCCAGACGCGGAGACTATACATCTCCCTTATTAGTTACTTATTGTAATTAATTTGTACCCATTAGGTTTGTATGCTGCCCATTTTATTCATTAGTTTTAGCACAGAATAGACAATAGTACTAGTTTTAGTTAAAACTCTAATGTAAAAGTTGTAAAAAAAAAGTCTTACTACTGAGTTTCTTGCGGCGTTTCTTCTCAGCAGATGTCATCTTTTAAAGCGCTGGTAGCTTCAGACATGTAAAAGAGCCCATGTAGCCTACTTGCAAAATAAATATTTTCATTTTCAAACTACTCATAAAATTTAACGTTACACGCTCAGTTTCCATACAAATCAACGAACTCTTTCCTTCTATCTCGATATAGTTCAGTGCAAATGACACCCGTCTAGACGGTTTACTGTCATTAGGTACAAATGGAAAATCGTTCACTTGAACGTCCACGTCCATTATTCGTTAATTAATTAATTAATTTACAACGAAAATAAATTCGGTTATAAATACTTTTCAGCATAATTACATTTTCACTAAATTCACTTTGGCTACTATTACTTTTGACCCAAGTTCAGAATGTTTATTTCACGTGGACGAATTTACATTTGTACCTAATGACAGTAAACCGTCTAGACTTCCTTGTTCGCTCAGATGTAACTGATATCACTTTGCAAAGAGCTATCGGTTGTAGCTGAGACACTGTCCCCGCAGGGCGACAGCGGCGGGCCGCTGGTGCTGCAGCGCGGCGACGGGCGCTGGCAGCTGGTGGGCACGGTGTCGCACGGCATCAAGTGCGCCGCGCCGTACCTGCCCGGCGTCTACATGCGCACCACCTTCTACAAGCCCTGGCTGCGCAGCATCACCGGCGTGCACTGATACCTGTCCCTTTTCAGCCGATCACGTGTGACAAGGTACGATGCTCTCCTAGTAACGGATTACCTGATGACGCTATTTGTCGATAAAATGTTGTAGTGATGATTCTTGTTACCCAGCGGGAAACCATAGTCCAGTTAGTGTCTGCCGATGTAAGTAGACTAGTGGGTTAGGAATTTGTCATCTTTGTGTAGTGTAATCGAAGAGGACAAGATGTTTTCGAAGTTTTGATATAAATTTGGAAACCTTGGTGGCTAATCGGGCGATAAAAACGAAATAGATGTGGACAGAACAGAATAGACTGAATCATTTTCTGGCTGAAGAGAAGATTAGTAGAACCACTGGAAGGAGCTCATAGTGAAAATGAGCTATCTTTATTTAATTTTGAATTGTGAAAGTTATAACCACTATCAAAACCCAGTCTTATGATACTCAGATGGCCAAATTCACAAAAGTGACGTTTGAGTGACGTTTATGTATGATTGACAACTAGTTGCGGGACATTTAACTATTTAATCTCTAATCAAATGCTTAAGTGGCGTTTGTGAATTTGGCCAAGACTCAAATAATGAACGAGAAATAGAGATTTTGTATGGAAATTAACAAAATAAAAACCTTAAATAATCTTAATTATTGTTCATTATCTGAGTACGAGTGCGACTATAATTTTATTAAAATCTGGACACAAAAATTTAAACATAGTCCAATTTTGTTATTTTACATATTTTATTTTTAATTTTATAACACATATAAATTGAAAAACTGATGTCACTTTAAATCATTGAAGTATGAAAATAATTAAAAAGTATTATTAATTTTGACGTTGTATAACCCACCCTAGACCTTAAAATAATCTAAATAGGAATTTGCATTTATTCTGTTATAAACAAAAAAATATGGGCTTATATTCTTAACAAACACCTTTTTAATAATAATTGCTCTCTAGTGCTGTCTTTTTCAGATTTCTAAAACATTTCTTATACATTAGAAAAAAATGTCATTTAAACAAATATCTTTTGATCGTGTCATTTTCATATATTTCATTTGTGTATACAAAATTGTATATTTCGTAGTTTTAGTCATTATTGTACATTGAAATGCATTTATTTATTGTTTATAAATAGTAATATTACTTAAATTTAAGAATTGTAATTTAAATAATAATAATTACCTATTAAGGCGGTTCCTTTTAATAACCCAAAAATGTATATCATAATTTGTTTCAGCATGAACCTTTTAAAACCTCAATTTTTTTTTTTTTGAAAATGGTAGGTGAAGGCAAATTTTATTAAATGAAGGCGATGTTGTACTTTAAAGAACATATATATTTTTAGATATGTGACAAATTTAAACTTCAGCCCATTATTAAATAAGTTTATTTATTCTTGAAGATTTTGTAAACGTAGATTATTTTTGGATAACCATTTTACTAAAAAAATTAGAGTTATAAATAAAAGAACGCTCAATAATTTATGAACTTAGTTAAGTAGAAAATGTTAATAATACTCCTACGACTGTTATGCATTTATTAAAATAATCATAAAACAATGTTTTTTTTTACTGAAGAACAACGCTGTTTGTTTTAGAAAATACTTTTATCTACACCCATATCATAAAACCTCCAAAGTGTAATCAAAAACCGTAGGAAATGACCACCATTTTGACAACCAATTAGGTAAAACGAGTGCTGCAATGTTATTCCCGTATCGTTTTTAGTATAGAAATGAGATTAAATTTGGAACAGCTGTCAAAACTCAAGTGGGTCTCTATTGTAGTATCCATAGATATTAAAACAGTTATTGATACGAAACGTCAATTCAGTATGTTTTTTTAATATAAACTGCACATTTGATCTCGAGTGACATGAGAATAGAGACTCCATTCGTTTGTCTAGGATTTAAAAAAAAATGGTCTTGTCGGAGGATCGAATTGCCGCCATTATGTTGTTGTTTTGCTGAACGAAAGTAGAATTGTTGTTGAATTGAATAGAAAAAGTTGTTTGTAATTTACATTTTAGTTGAAAATATGAATAGTAGTCTTTTCGGAGTGTGTGTGATGTGAAAATGCGCCGGATATCGGAAATATGCAGCCACGATTGCAACAAATAACTTGTTGCCAGAAAATATTGTTTCTGAACCCATCATGGAGGATTTATAATATGTGTGTAGATAAAGTTATGTATGCAACCCTGCATAATTTGGCCTTAAAACACTCGTGCGATCTTATTATGAAACTCGCCTATTGGCTCGTTTCATGAAAACCGCACTAGTGTTTTAAGGCCTATCATTATGCAACCGTTGCATAAACTACTATTATACATATTTATACATTTTGCTTCCACCCAGCAGTGATTATTTGAGATAACCTTGGTTTTCTTTATGAAAGCGTTTATTGAATAAAACACCATATTATCTTGCATCACATATATTAACTTCACAAATCACTAAATCTACGAGTTAATCATTTCAACAATCGACTACTGAATAATACGTGCTTTCAAATTAAGCACTTATTTATTCTAAACATAATTAACAATATATTATTGATAAAGCACAGCAGTATTTGTGTAAATATACATACTACATTTAACAATAGTACCGAAGAACATTTCACAATGTTTTTTTTTTTTAATTTTACACAATTATTCATAGCTATGATCACAATATGGCTTGTGTAATCGCAATGATAAAAACCTATGAAATTATACATTTTCTACGTAATTCTCAACGTTTACTTAAATATGTAGGTAAAGTGATTGTTTATATTATGTATATGCATCTACTTCTACTATATTTAATATAACATATTATATTTTTTTTTCTTACCTAAATTTTTACTTCCGTTAAAGGAAGTAGCTATGAGCATATTATAGCATTATTTAAGTTCTTAGTTTAAATATACAAAAATTACTGTTGAAAATCAACAAAATATAAATGGTTATATAAATAATATAAACCGAGCACTTTAAAGGGGGTGCTATTTTTTATTTTATTGTGATATCTCCGGCAAAAAAAAGCTCTTACAAATAAGAACTAGATATATATATTACAATATATTGTGCATTACCTTAAAAGTAATAATACACTTTCTACCCATACCTTTGTAAGCGGACACTAATATTATAGAAGTTACTTTTAAGCAGTTATATCGCAATTAAACTGTATTACTTTTTACTTAAATTAATAATTATTGAATTCAGAGTTAGCTGTTGTCATACATAAATACGGAGACAAATAAATCGAATCAAATCACTGTCAATTTTAATATCAGTACCGCTGGAGCTGGAGAGAAATACGAAAATCAAAACAATCTTTCTAAACGAAGGTCAATGGAGAAAAATGTATGAGCAGCTTCCCAGTAATCTCCACCCACCATATGACATAGTATGCCTGCCAATATTTGTAGAGAAACCTATGTAGCTTTATGCAAGGGTTTTGAATTCCAACATTAATTATATTTTATAACTTAAGTCCAATAGCGAAACCCTCATGCTGTTGTTGAGTATCGCCATAGTAAACACGTTATGAGTTGTCAGGAAAAATCTCCCAAAGCTCCTAAACAACACGCATTTTTTTTACAAAAGTAATTTACAACTTAATAGCAAGTTCTCACCAACAACCCTTGTAACATCTTTTTTATTCCTTATATTATATTATATTATATTTTCGATACATTTTCTACGATAGCCATTAACCGAGAACCTAAAACTTAATTAACTTAATTAATAAGTTCCGTAAACATTATTATTATTACCAAATTCCATTGCCGTAACTATTATTGCTCAATTACACTTTACTTAGAAATCTTACCCTTGTAATGTAAGCACTTCTTACAAATTGCATCTGCTTTTTCTTTAATAGTTTGACTGGACGTCCCCCTGTCAGCTTCAGGCTTAGCATCCTCACTTCCAAAAGGATCTTCACTAAATTGCTGAATGAGCTTCTTAATATAACTACCAGGACCTCTAATAGTTAGTTTTGTATCACATTCTTGTTTACTTTCAGCTTTATTCTCAACTTCATTCGGTCTAAACTCACTTAGCATTTGCAAACCGTCTTGGAAATTTTCAAATGCTTGGGTAATCTTTTCTCCGATGTTCAGTTTATCTTCTAACTCGCTGAAATGTACTGATTTATGAGTATCATTGGCTTGGTCTATAATAGTCTTAGATCCTGTAGGTGTTATAATAATTTCATTGTGTTTGACGTCAATAGTTATTTTAGCATCATCAAGTTGTAAACCGGTCAATGAAACATCAACAGATTTGGATCTATACTGCCTGTTTGGAAGTTGTAGTTGGTTGGATTCCGGATACGTCTCTTGTTTTACAGTGACAGGTGAAGTTGACAGTGAGGATCTGTCACCAGGGCTGGATCCTGGAAATAACGTCGGAGTTTTTGAAATATTAACAGTATAGTTCTACAGAGCAGAAGAAATAAACTTAAACAGTTCTAAATGAGCACTAAAAGGTTACGTTTACAATAATTAACATACAACAAAATACAGATAAGTTGGTAATAGTTTCTGGTCATCATCCTATTGATATTAATTAAGAGGGCGCCGACCGTCCAGTGGCGCCCTCATCACTGTTATTGTGTATTCTATTAAAGGAAAGTATTTTATTAAAATTAAAGCCGTATAAGTTGTTACGCAACTTAATACACAACGTATGTAATATGGCTTTGCAAAGTATAACCATCATCAATTTAACAGAAAAAAGCGGCCACTATTTTCTATTAAATTGATTAGATGATGGTTATACTTTGCAAAGCTATATTACATAGCATATACGTTGTGTATTAAGTTGCGTAACAACTTATACGGCTTCAATTTTAATAAAATACTTTCCTTTAATAGAAAACACAATAACAGTGATGAGGGCGCCACTGGACGGTCGGCGCCCTCTTAATAACAAATAGAACATTAAATAATTATTGTTAGTTTTAGCCAAAAAATCAAAACTACTCACACTTAAATCAAATTGGATCCGATGGTCTTTATTTTGGAACCTAAAATACAAATAGCATTGTAAACATAAGTCAACTTAAAATTTCAGAATAAAATAACAGAAAACACATACAAGCAGAAACAATACACAAATAGTACAGATAGGGTAATAAAGATTGATTAGTCCATTAATGTTTAGCATTTAAGGACTGCAACTGCAATATAATGAATAGGCTAGTTTCCTGAAATGATCTATTTAGTCCATCATTTACATTATCATTAACTGTGGAAAACGTATTTTTTCTTTTGTCAATTAAACAAAAAATGACGAAGATATAGTGCGTAGAAGTTCCGTGTGACATCACGACTTTGTACACTTTTTACCATTAAGTGACGTCATGAACCCCCACTCCCGAACTTTGATGCGCGTTATCCTTGTCAATTTTGATTGATTTGATAAAGCAAAAACACGTGTTCTATATTTTTTCATAATTTAACTGACGGACTAATTAGAATCATTTTTTTACCCAGGGAACATCCCTGTTGCAGAAGCGTTTTATTCACTATTTTTCAAAGTATATCGGAATATATTACAAGAATGATCAACATTATAATGGATAGACGTGAAATTGATTGTACGATCAGAACCTTTCACTATGAACTATTATGAAAATGATTGTCATTAAATCTATAATAAGCATGTTTCTTGATGGGGTTGTTTTGATTCTTATAGAGTGTTTGCGCATGAGACATTATGCGTTAATTTATTAATGATCCTTTCACATGTTTTTTCACCTATAACCTCATTTATTAGTATACTAGAGATACTAAAAAAGGAATTCGAATTTAGCGAAATGTTTCATTATGCAAAAAAACTAGACACTAGTTTAAAAGGACGCATAAAAGACGGACGAGCAGGAAGTAAAAAAAGCCCTTATTACACTTACTGGTGTATTCAAACACTGGCATAAGCATGCAAAAGAGGTGATGCTTGGAGAGTTGGAGTCTAAAAGGAAATATGAATCGTTAACTAAAGAAAGAGCCAAGTTTATTGATACACAAATTAAAAGTATTTACAGGAGCATTCCGTAATTAACGTGATGCAATTAAAAATCCCACAGCCTATTATTTAGTCGACTTTGGTCCAAGTTATACTAATAACCCGACCTGCCGAACCGGGGATCATGGTCAAAGCGTAACCCGTAGCTTAAGCGTAGACGGGAAAAAGCGCGAGGAAGAAGAAGAAGAAGAAGGTCTAAGTTATACAAACACCGTTAGTATGGTAACCAAATTTTCGTTTGTTTTGTTATTTTCTTTTCAATGTAAAGTTCACAAAAGATAAAGGCAAACCAAAGCGATATGATATAACATATCGTTTAGCTAATTTCAATTAGATGCCCTGATTTTTATTGATGAATAGCCAGATGCATGCTCTAGTAAAATTTAAAAGATTTATTGATGACTATACCCAGTCTGAAAGCTCGTGGCACACGGAGTCATAAAACGTGGGAACGGCGTAGAGCATATTGAGCAGACTCAGCGTACCGCGAGCAATCGGACAGAGTATAGTTTCACTAAATCCTCCACCCTGTGTTCAGATGGCCAAATCTAAAAACAACTTAATACGAGCTGATGTTTCTATTCAAGTAAAGACTACTAGCCTGTATACAACTTAAGGCATGCAAAGCGAACCACCACCAACCGTTAGAAGCTTCCTCCCCTTCCTCAGAGCATTGAGGAAGGGATTGCTCCACCATCATTCCTTGCACCATGTCCAAGCACGAGTCCAGCGAAAGTTTCTTTCCGCACATCTTGATGGCGCGAATTCGTCGTCGCATTTCTGTGTGCGATTGGATTTACAGCTTTAATACTCGTCTTTATGAAAGCATTTAAACCTACTATTTCGTAATTATTTAACACGCGAAGTCAACGAAGACCCGCCTGCGGCCCTGATAAGGTTGATAGGAGGATAAGGTGTCCCCATCTTATGTCTTAATGCATCTTTTTCTTCGATACAAGCATTGAAATATATAATATAGTAAGGAACTTCTCAAAGGAATTTTCGCGATGCTTACTTTTGAGGTGTCAAAACGCGAATCGGACACCATCGCACGTTCAGTCGCATGTCAACCACGATCCTAGACACCCGTTGAAGCGACTCTGTTCTAATTAGAAAATGCTCTCCTGCGCACACCGCCGACCACACCCTCCACAATGATATGATAGCGTGTGATTAAGCAATATTAGACTTTTGAATGTATGTCGTAAGAACTCAAACATCAGTAATAGAGTGTGGGTAAGCCATGGCGCTGGCGTTTGACAAACTTGTATGAGACTTGTTTGACGAAATTGTACTGATAGGACCTTTTATCGAGCCTAAGTCCATCAAGTGAGAGATTGACAACACTCTTTTTATTAGTGATTTAGATTTTTAGCTTGCGTGGTATGAGGACTTTTGCAATAATGCAAGTTGTGGGTCGTTTTTGTTCTTCATAATAATCTTCTGCGCGTAGGTTCGACGTTGAGTTGTAAATTTACAATTTATTTGTAATTATATTTGTTTAGGATTATGTAGGATACCTATCTTTAAACGTTAGTCTTTTTTTCTTAGTCTATGTGGTATAACGAACCATGATGTGGTAAAAGCACACTGTTATTCAAGCTAACAGTGTAATATTGGTTTAGGATTACTCCTTTGTTGAATGAGGAAATACTTTGAACTGGTCTTAACAGAGCGTCTTTTGTTATAACCGTTAGATGGAAGGCATGGGTTAACAGAATGGAGTGGTCGAATTGATTTTTAAATATGTAAACACGATCGAAAGCTGAAATCTTGTTTCAGTGTACGGCAAGAGCTATTAAATACATGCTGTTGAATATTAACCTAAATCAAAGATTAACCTAGATTAAAGATATGTCCTTCGATTGAACATTAATCAATGAAGTACCAATAGTTGACTTTGGCATCTTTTTCAAATTAACCGATGATAATGATATAATATAAAAAAATAAAAATTCTACGTTGCAAATTCTGATCACAAATATAAAAAGGCTTCAAAAAGACAGACTGTGCCCAGTTGTAGAATGTTTAGCTGATGGTGAGAATGATTATGATGTAAAGCATACCAACCAGGGCTATCTTTTGGCTCCATCTTCAGCTGCGCGAAGGTCTGCGCACAAGATGTGAGGACCTGTTCATAGTCGCAGATGGCTGCGTGAGTTCCATTCACAATCTTAGGACTCATGGGGCTGTTGGCCAGGAGAAGGCTGGTGCCGAAAGTGGCATTGAGCTCACGGGTTTCTGAAATAGGAAAGACTTTCTCAAAAAAAAAAGGTCATGCGTTACAATTTTTTAACTATGTCAGAAAAGTAATTAAGCTATGAAACATTTACAAATATGATCAATTAAAAAATATATAGTTCAGAAGTCGTAAAAGATGGAATAATAATAATAATAACATTAAATTCGTTTATTAGCAGGTAGGCCCCGAGATACAATATAGAAAAACAATTATGAGTAAAAAAAAAGTGATCACAGTACAAAATTATAATAGAAAGCTATCTGAATGAGCATTGGCGTTAAATATTACTATTGCAGTCTTTGTTCAGAACTATGTTAGGTTTAATTAAAGCCATAGCTAAAGACAGGACGTAGTTTACGGAGCAAAAAATTACTCTCATGGCAGATCTTACGGGTTTGACTCGAACATTCAGCTACTTAGGTCACCAATTAAGCGTAATAAAAAGGACTACTAAGGATTTATTTTTATTGCGAAAGACAGCCAAGCTATTGGAAACTGGTCACGGCCTGGATAACTGTAATAATAGAGGCGGTGCCAAAGCGTTTCCGGTCTCAGAGATATTTAAATACACCATTTTTTATCCCATTGTTTCGTTACCTTTGAGAGAGATCCTTGGCTTCTTCGGAACGACGATATTGCCGTTCTCTGATCCAAACACGTCTTTCAGGATTTCAGAAGCTACAGTTTTAATTTCGTTCCAATCATCTGTTAAAAAATAGACGATCACTTTTATGTTTATTAAGTAACTAGAGTCAGATAGAGGCCGAACTTTAACTGGTGTAAGACTTGTACAAAGTCAGTCTATATTAATTGGTCATTAACCTAATCTCAATGCTAGTTCAGCTGAATCAAGCCTAAAATGTGAAAGTTTTTATAATGTCAATACCCAATATATCCTGGTTAGTGGTCCTCTGCGAAGTGATGGTGAACCTAATAACGTAGGTGCCTTTGAAGCAGGCTGGAACGGCGTGGATGTAGCCGCGACCATTAAGACGCTTCAGCAATCGCTCGGTTAGTACATTGTCACCCTTCAAACGGAAAGCTACCATGCCTGTAACAGCAGATAAATTTCTTTAGAGTTGTGATAATTTTATTTTAATAGACCGGAGACACGGATCGTTGGAAGAGTGTTAGAGATAAAATAGTAGTAGCATAAAAACATTGAAGTATAAATGAAATCTAAATATGACAGACTCAGTGGCTCTTACATGACTTATGCAGGGAAAAACAAACCCCGGGTGATCTAACTTTGACATTTTACATTACTTGAATTTGTTTTCTGATGCTTGTCAAATCTTAGTCTTATCTTAGTCTCACCTAAATTTCTTGGTTGTGGTATCTCGAAACGTTGATCAGCCAACACCAAAGCCTCAAATTTCTGCGCCAAGCGGACACTCTGAAACAGGAGTGCTGCTTTTAATAATAACGTTTTAAATTTAATGCACAAAAGACCAAGATAATCAATTTGTTACCTCACGAATATGTTTCTGAATTCCTGAAATCCCATAGTTTCTCAAAACGAACCACAATTTTAAAGCCCTAAAGCGACGACTCAGAGGTATCTGCCAATGCTGGAAACAAAGAAAATGAAACATATTTTTAGATTCACATAAGGAAATAAGCTTTCAGTGAACGGGTTGGCTGATTGAACATTTTAAATAGGCGATATATTATCTTAACAATTAATTTAAAACAGCTATACATTTTAATGTTTCCCTCCATCACCACTTTTATTAGTTATACCACCACCGATATCAATATGTCCTACTAGCAACTCCTTTTTATCAGGATTCTCCAGCTGAATCTTCTCACCGCATCCTGGTGATATCTGGTCGTAGCCGTGAAGTCCATCATCATCCTCATACAGGGTATCACCACTCAATGCATCGTTATCATTTGGTTCATTACCATTCACAATACCGTTGCTCTTTATGTAGTCACCATTAATACCATTGTTCTGTTTTTCATCGATAACATGTCCGTTGGCTATTTGTTCGTCATTCTGAATACTGACTTTTACATCTTTGGTGCGTATGGTTCTTCTGACGTTAGAAACCTGTGAGCCTACCTAGATGTACAAGGAATAAACATAAACATCAACGTAATCTTCTTCTTATCGTGTTAAGGTGATCTAGCTTAATCTAAATTATATTTCAATGTAATGGCTTCATGTAAGCTCTTTAGAAGCGGTTTTGATTGCTGGAAGTTGGCAAAAAGTAAAACAGTTACTAATAAGGATAAATAAGTTGTCCGAGAATAATGATGTTTAAATATCTCAATTAATCAATGTATGACCATCAAACAGACCTCCTATAATACGGAAAGTTACATGATAACCCACAGAAGCTGATACAAGGATGAGACTCTAGGGGGGTGTTGACAAAAATGATGACAAACGTAAATTCATCAATTAGATTTTCGGTTTAGAAATGACCGGAACTACAAAAATGTACCACTTCAACGAAAACCAATAGAAATACGTGACCACGTAGGTTATAGAACAAAAAGAAAACTAATGGTATCAGTTTCCAGAAACGACAAGTTTTTCGGTTCCCGTACGCCAGGAGTATATCTGGCAGACGGTCTCTAGCAAATTGGTTTTCTCGAGACTATCAGCCCGCATATCCAATCAATCAATTGATCAAAATAGTAATTGCATAAACAATATTATAAAATTGTATCGCATGACAAAAAACATTTTTTGTCATTATATGGAGTGCAACAAAGAATTACACTAAATTAAATTCTTTGTACGAAATAAAAATCACATTACAAACCCATATTACATATTTCCATCACTCTTGAACAGCCACTATGGGACATCTACTTGTACAGTATAAGATGTTCTCGTCTCCCGTCCTATTCACCCAAGAGAGACCCAATATGACATGCTATCTATATTATTATTTCTTCAATATCGGATATCAAACTGTTAAGATTTTTTTTATTTTGAATGCTTATAACTTGTTTGACGATCTCAATGTAAGTGCTTTTAATTTGACATGCCATGTAATTTAAACTGTATATTATATTTAGTAATAAATAAGCTAAACTAAACTATTAAGTCCTGACATATAAGTAATTAGGATTGGCCAAATTTAACATTTATTAGGGCTATTATTACTTACCATATAATCGATGGCTTTTCCTGAAAATAATAAACCATAGATGATAAATATTGTTTTCACTTGCGAGTAACAATGCGATGGATTATTTGTCTTATGAGGATTTAGCACAACAGCTTTTATCTAACACATAATTAATAAGATCAGTCACCTTTAAACTGACAAGATAGTGCGAAAGGGAAAAATACTTCAAGTGCGTGATAAAAAACTGTATGCTAGGGGGGCAAAACATAGCTACCAGATGCACAATTGATAATTATATTCATAAACAAAGTAATAAATTTAAATATACTGCAGTTCAGGTCACGAAAACAAGTTGTGGGAAGATGAATGGATCTTCCTCGATAACGGGACTAACTTTGGGGGAATTCCATCGTATATCGCCGTCAATACTTTAAAAAAATCTCGTATATAAAAATTAACCTGTAGCAAATTCAACCTTACTACAATCGCATAAAATTTACGTTACCACTGATTTCTAGATACGAGCTTTCTCGAAAGCAGTGACGATATGCTTTAGACAAAGATCTTCCTTACCCGAATTCTCGTGTCGCAAATAAATTGGGTTCACATTGAACGTCTTGTGAAGATCCGTACTATCTCGTACCCTGAAATATAAAGATTATTGAAAATATTTCTTGATATAAATAAACTCAGGTCCGACAATTTTGTTTGTGAATTTGCTTATTTCAAACGGATTTAGATAATGAACATCTCTTACCACATAGCCGTGCAGTCAAAGTTGACCATCAGCCACTTCGAAGGGTTGAAGGCAAAGGAATCCGCCATGTCTACTCCACTCAGCCAATGCCTGCACAAAATCAATCATTATTCTCACGAACAAATGAATCGGGTCCCAGACAAAGAGTCAAATAGAAATAATTAGGTCAAACTTAAAATATGGCAATTGAATTTCGGGAAACTGAGAGGAGTTTCCGCGTGTAAAGGCTCCTTCACACTGACCTGTATTCAGGGCAGACAAACGCACTGCCCGCGTACGCAGCATCCACGTGTAGCCAGGCGCCATGCTTGTCGCATATCGGCCCGATCTCACGAAGATTGTCGAATGCCACCGAACCAGTCGTGCCGAGGGTTGCGCATACCTGGAATATATTTATTTATACTTCAATGTTGAATTTATTTAAAAAACTACAGTTGACGCGTTCATCATCATCATTTCAGCCAATCGTTAAATTCTGTACTATCATAACATTTGGAGTTTTTGAATGCTCTATTCTAAGAGGATTGTATGAAATAAGTACTATCACTTATTACGATACTACTTTGAGCTCTATATTTTGGTACCAATTTCAACCTGCATGCCAGGCACAAAAATGGGTATAAATAAAAGATTTTTCCAAGGTTTTCTCGTAATCCAAATTGACATTAATTCTCTCATCATCACGTTATGCTCTAACCAGCCTCCCAAGAAAATCTTATATCTCTATCTATTTATAACTGTGTTGTTAATTCGTTTTTTTATTCCAGACATTATAATGTAACCTATATTTAGTTTAAGAAAATGGTTTTTAATTGAATTTATTTGAATTCTAATTTTAACTCCAATTTTTATTTCTTGTTCTTTTTCTCAATTTTTATTCAATTTTTATTTTGTTGACTCACTGGGTTAATGTTACAGCTATACATAGTATTTATGATCATTTATGTAAACCATGAAATGCAATAAATATTTGACTTTGACTATCTCTTTCGTCGGCACTAGTACGAGAGAGACGCACTTAGAGATAAGTCATAGACTATTAAATTTCCTTGCCAGTACCAAGCTGGCACGTTTAGAAGAAAATAAGATTGCTGCTAGGTAATTAAGTTTGTGCTTAATACCGTCTTAAGAGGGCGCGTGGATACAAGAGTAATCATATTACAATAATATGTCGCTCGTATACCTTAAGGCGGAAACATACTAACGTGTCGTGGCGTGTCGTGATGCTTACTGTCGTGACGGTGAGTGTGCACACTAACGTGTCGTGTCGTGGCGTACTCTGGCGTTACTTCTGAACAGTACTTAACGAACCATTGCAGCGTTCAAACATACATAATGTTTTCTTCTGATTCGGATAGTGATTTTGATGAAGACCTTCAATTTCTCTTAGCAATGAAACTTCTTAAGAGCAAAAAAATGAAAAGAAGATACTGGGTTCACCCTATAAACAGAGGGAGACAAGACAAAGGTGCATTTCATCGTCTTGTTAAAGATAACTTTTCGTTGACGCACAAGTTCTATAAGATCGTCAGTCATTTTGCTGCAAAAATTATAAATTAAAAACTGCCCGCTACATGTTCGCGCCACGAGCCACGCGCCGGTATAGAAACACATTTGCCTGTTGTGGCGTGTCGCGTCATAACTCCCACCACCGCTCTGGCGCAATCGGTGGCGAGCAGTCGGCGCCACGACAGAACGTGTTGCGACACGACACGACATGCAAATATGTCCAGTACCATATTAAATGTATAAAACCGATATGCTTCTGGCGCGTCACGACACGCCACGACACGTAAGTATTTTTCCGCCTTTAAGTTTGATGAAAAGAGAAGCTGCTATTCTCTAAAAGATCTCGTCTCTCATTTCGTCCGACAATCATAAATTGACCCGCGCTCTCGTAAGCATTACGTGGAGTTAGGTGCCTATGTCCGTGATCGATTGCATCGACCAAGGTCGAAGACCCGCACGAACATGTCGTTTATACATACTGACGGGTCAAGTTAGGCTCGCTAAGTTCACGAACCAAGTTTTATTTAGGAGAATCAAAGCCCAGGTTGCTATTCGTAAAATTAAGGATGAACGGATAATAATATATGTGTGAAGTCCCCAATCCGCAATGGGATTGCGTGGGAACAACTGCCCAGTCCCAGTTCCCAGAAGTGGGACGTATATAGGCTGAATGATGATCAGAGAGAGACAGATGAAATCTGTGATTACCAATCTAAATGTAAGTACTTTTTCAAAAACCTTCGGGTGATCTGCAAATCCTTGAAATGCAAATTAATAATCTGTCACAGAAAGTATGGTCCAAGGAATGAACACTAGCGGAAAAAGATGATGCGAATACGCGGAACAATTAGTAAAAATTATCCAAACTTGCGATCAAGGTACGTGATGGAACGTGAAATGCATGTTAAAAGTTCGTGCATCTCATTATGCTGTTAAATATTTTGGAATAGTGTACAAGTGCACTGTGATTCAAGAATAAGGAAAAAGCTCATTAAAAAAGACAAGTCGTAACGGCAGCTCAATTATTAACAAAAATTGGTATCGCTTTCGCGAAAAGTAAACCAATTGTACCCTTATTTACATCGAGTGATGACTAAATTGGTTTGCATTTCGAGCCAAACCGATACCAATTGTGTCACGTAATTGAGCAGCAGGTCATTGTAACCTGTTATTTTTTTTTATCAAGTTAAACCGATTCCATGAAACAAACACTACTCATAACGTAGAAGCATTGCATTGACGTAGTGATTTTAAATTAATAAAAATGTAAAGTGTACATCATACTCAAGTAGGCATTTTCTCATAATGAAAACCTTATTCGGTACGATATTACCAACTCTTAAGCATAAACTATTAGGTATTGTTATTTTTATATACAGTTCAGACCGAACCGGATTAGTCGCTTATTCTATTAATTTAAAAAAGGAAACAACATTTTCTACGATGTTATAAAGTTTTCCCGCTGCCCTCTCACAACTTAAGTCTGTGTGAAGCCTCAGTAAGCTCTAAGGAACAATACAAATTGGTCCCTCTGCGGTGCATCACTTTTAAAATAACAATCGCCTTAACAGCGACTCAATTTGAAAGGCTTAGTCGTTGCAAAATGGACCCTAGAGAGTTATGTGACGTATTAAAATGTATTTTAGCAAGTAAAATATTACTTATCAGAGTCCTGATGGTAATATTTCTTAAAGTGGCTCGCTTTTTCTTTGTAATTGATTTGATTGGTCATTTAATGAGCATTATTTTGTTCTTCCCGTGTAGTAAAGAAAATGGGGAAGTTGCATGAAAATCAAAATGAGGTTAAATGATATATTATGAAATGTAAATGTAAACTAAAGCATATTACAGAAAAAAGCAGATCATTTCGACTATTTATTTTTATTTGATTAAGGGTCTAAATGAGTGAAACATAATATTGTTTTTTAGTTCTGATTTTAGTTTTTTGAACATCCTCATAATATTTATGTCATGTTTTGTTTCTACGATGTTGGTCTAAAAACAGTATTTTCGGATATAATTGCAGATTTCGTTTAAACGCCATACATTTTGTACAGTCTAACGACAGCTGTGACGTGATAGCTGTTGTCTATTTTGTATGGAGTGTTTTTGCGAGTGGTATGAACAATGACTTTTCAAAGCTTCATAACTCATAACATATTCAACCTAATAATGTTTTCCGTACACAGATCGGTTTCTATTACTCAGCACTTTCCAATACAAGATGGAAAAAGAATATACGTCTTCCCTATTGTTCTTTAGATTTAGCAGTTCTTTGCTATTAAAAAAAAGTTTTACAGGCTCGGCATTTGATTTTTCTAGCGCTCGGAGATTTCGTTGCAATAGGATCTGTTTAAATTAAATAACAGAAAAAAAAACATTTTCGAGCTGAGTGTAAACACTCGTTTGAAAATTGTACGTTGGATGAGTTTTAAACTTAGAAGTATCAGAGATGGACTGTGAATTGATTATAGTGAAAAAACTAAAACGTTGAGACCTAGATTTTGTTCTGACTGACAACCTATCAAAAATTGGTCAAAATCGGTTAACATTTAAGGGATGGAAATTGGTATCGCCTCTTGTATGAAAAGCCGTAGATTCACATTCCTTTTAAGCACATAGAAAAATTACATTATGACAATCTTACCTTGCAGAGACGAATAACACAAACTTCGTCTCTCAACTTTTCAGTTACAAAATGTTGTGTGCAATTAAATTCGCTATTACCTTCTCGTGGTAGAAAACCTCGTGAGGAAACCTGCATTCATTTTGATAAGGAATATGTGTGAAGTCCTTAATCTATCTGAGCCCAGCAGTGGGGTATTAAAAGGTTTACTTACCCAGAAAGGCACCAAGCCTTTGGCCTTATCAGCAATGATGGCTTCTTCCAACGCCGCGCCGCGCATGCTCTGATTCTCATCGGACTCTATGTAGCGCATGCGTACTAGACCTGTACAAAAATATTGTGATCATCAATTTCATTGTTAAAGATCTACACACATCAGAGGCGAAGCGTGAGGGTAAGCCGGTGTATCATTTCTATTCTTAAACATCATATTATTACGCATTAAATAATGTATTTACATAAAAAAAATGTAATATGCATTTTTTATGTTAATACAAGAAGTAATTAATATTATTATAATGTTTGAGTTAAGAAATTATGCATCGGCTTACCCTCACGCGCCGCCACCGACATACATATATCATGCCTGTTTCCCAAAGGGGTAGACAGAGACCACAGATTTCCACCTGCTACGATCCTGTCACACACCTTTCGCTTCGTCTACTCTCATTAAGGTCTTCATGCACGCTCGCCGGTTTAGGGTACACTTGACGTGGCCTTTCTTAAGAACGTCCTCGATCTGGTTTTGCTACGTTCGCCGGAGTCTTCCCCTTTCAACCCTACCATGCACACTCGCCTTATAAATCTGCTTCGTTAGTCTTCTTCCGTTCATCCTCTCCACATATCCAAACCATGTCTGGATCTACATTATCTAATCGATATTGTAACCGTAGTAATTAGTCCTATTTTTCTCTTGAGAGATCAAGAGAAAAATAGGACTAATTACTACGGACTTAATATACTCTAAAAATTCGCATCGTCGTGAGGATAAAACGCTCATTCATAACCTCCTCCTTTTTTGAAGTCGGTTAAAAATCTTAAAATCAGGACCAATCTTACCAATAAGCCCAGCTTTCTCGACCGAAGAATGCGCCTGATCAGAGCAGTAGCAGATGAGATGGCCCAGCAGTTCCGAAGACTGCAGCTCAGGGTTGAGTTTGGACAGCTCGATCAGAGCCTTGGTTCGAGCTGCCAGGAGGCTGACCAGCGTCGCTTCACTTGCAGTTGTCTGTCATAACACAAAAAAGCAGATGAAATCAATACATATAAAACAGTACCGTGACTCACTTATTAGACAACGCACAGCCTCAACGGGTGGTCATAGAGGTTTGAAATTTGGAGGAGACATTCGTCGAGTACGCCAGAGGTGCACTAAGGAGGGAGATTTTGAAGTTCCATCCCTAAAGGGGTGAAAAGAGGTAATAAAATTCTATGGAAAATACCGCGGGCAAAGCTGTGGCGGGTCCACTAGTCATATTATAATGTTATGGATCAACATACATACATACATAGCATCACGCCCGAAATCCCTAATGGGGTGGGCAGAGCCACAAGACTACTCGTGGCCACGTTCGATTTATTAGTCCTAAGATGGTATGATGAACCGTATGGTGACAGGTGATCAGCCCATCGCCCATACAGATAGTCCACCATATTGGAGAGGACCCGTCCCTTAGTCGACTTTTACGACATGCCAGGATGATAAGCATCTGCACGCATTCTATGCTATTTCTTCACTCCCAGTGCAGCAGAGGAGCAATGTTAGAGGAAGAGTTATGGATCAAACAGGCTATTTTACACAGTAAAAGACTACCTTATGGACAGGGATATTTGGAATATGGGAATATATTATATAATGTTCTCGTTCGCTCTTAAAAAGAGATTGTACCATTTATAGTATCCCAAATTCTGGGTCTCGTCATGGTAACTACCGGACGGGAACTGTAGGAAAATATAATAGTGGCATGAAATATTTGCCAAAATATTATGTTACCTGGATAACTCCACCGCCTGGACTGTCGTTCTTCTCGTTTAAGAAACACTCCGGGAGTCCCAGGATCTTGCCCAACCAGTTCATAGCGATGGTTTCCAACTCAGTGCCTGCTGGCGATGATGCCTGGTGGAACGGAGGAATATATCAAAATACTGCATACTGGCGTTCGAGGCGTTTGTCATGACTAAAACTTACACTCAGGGTACTGATCGGTATTGGTCGCTGTCATCCATGAGTGTGTATATAGTCAGTCGAATATTTTAAAAAAACCTCACCCAAGTAAAACACAAGACATTCAATGCGCTGGACAGCATCTCTCCCATGATGGACGGATATGACGTCAGAGCCGGGAAGTACGCGTGCATATGTGGAGACTGCCAGTGGACAATCTGCAAGAGAAGGCTGGTTTAATCTTCACGGAAAGTAAAATAGAAAAGACCAAAATAAAACAGTCATGCTTCCAAAAATTGCCAATTAAATCACAATTATTCACAATCAGTTTTGTGCACTCTCCTTAATGCCAACGATTTGTATTTTTTTTTATTCCGTACCTAAATAGCAACGTCTGTTTTTCATTGGTAAGTAAGGAACCCTCAGCGCGCGAGACAGACTCGCACTTGACTAGTTTTTAATTTTATTTGAAGGAGTTTTTATTTAAGGATGAATTTTAGTCTCAAGCTTTGAATGAATCAAATAAATTTAAAATCAAACACAACGTTCACGAAGAATATACCTAACTACCACTAGTTAGGTATATTTTCCATACAAACTTTATCACCCCTTTTCACCCCTTTAGGGATGGAATTTGAAAAAAATCCCTCCTTAGTGCACTTCTAAGGTAGTCGAGGAATGTCTCCTCCAAATTTCAAACCTCTATGACCATCCGTTTAGACTGTGCGTTGTCTATAAGTGAGTCACGGTACTGTTCTATATGTATAGATGACAATTAAATAAAAAGCATAAATAAGATATATAAAATATTGTATCGCTTAAGCTTACCCCGGGCATAATATGCTGGTCGACGTCCTTGAATATGTCGTCCCAGGCCTCTGGCTGCACAGGCGCTGCCGTGGGCAACAGCTTGTGCAAATACCCAGGCTGCACCTCAGGGTACACACGTCTGTCTCGGATGTTCTCCAAGTAATCCGCTATGTAATCTACCATCTCCTTAGCTGTAATAGTACATTGTGTTACAATAGCGGTAAGGAGGCAATTATTGGTGTACAAAAAAGAGAGACATTTTAAAATAATCGTTTGAGAGCTTTCATTTATCTCAACGTATGTCTTATTAGGAAAAAAAATGCAAATGGAAAACGCGAATGAGTTTTCTGTGTTATTCGCGGAAGTTATCCTAGTTTGTGTCGTTGAGTGTGACGTTGACTTTGAGAAAACTTTTAGTTAAACGACATTGTTATTCGGTCGTCAAAGTTTTAAACATTAGTGAAAAAATGAAAATGAAAAAAATGAAAAAAGTTTATTGCATATGTGAAACAATACCTGGAGACATCACTACTCTGGGCCCTATGCTAGGAATACCTGTGTTACAGGATCCAGTTCAGTGTCAAGAACAAATATATATGGGTTATACAGAATAAAGGTATACATTGCATCTAAGGAATGCTTAAGCTTAATTTGAATATAAAATATAAAATAGTTAATATACATACATACATACATATTATCACGCCCGAAATCCCTAATGGGGTGGGCAGAGCCACAAGACTACTTGTTGCCACGTTCGATTAATTAGTCCTAAGATGGTATGATGAACCGTATGGTGACAGGTGATCAGGCCATCGCCCATACAGATAGTCCACCATGTTGGAGAGGACCCGTCCCTTAGTCGACTTTTACGACATGCCAGGATGATAAGCATCTGCACGCGCTCTATGCTATTTCTGCACTCCCAGTGCAGCGGAGGAGTAATAGTTAATATCTAGTATATATTATTATTAAACAATCACATTTGTTCTGTGTGTGCGTGTGTGTGTGTGTGTGTGTGTGTGTGTGTGCGCGCGTGTGTATGTGTATGTATGTGTGAGGTGTGTGGGTGTGTGCGTGCGTGCATGTGTGTGCGTGTTTGTGTTTGTGCGTATATGTACATGCATTAGTATCACGTTGATATAAGTTAAGTTGGTTTATTCACCATTTGATACCAAATACGATATGAATTGGGGTAAAACTAGAAAATGCTGTATAATTTGTCTCAATTCTGTTTTATTTACATGACAGTAAGAAAAGCTTTGGTGCAGTGGCCGTAACGCACACTTTTCAGTCTTTTATTATAATTTAGAAATGACTACGTAAATGTAGACGTAACACTTATCTATCTCAGCTTCTTAGTGTGGTGTTATGTTATACTTAGCAAAACTTTTAAATACAAAAAAGTCACAAAATCAATATCATATGCATTTTTAATGCTTTTTATCTAATTTCGTATTCACTAATTTCAAGTAAATTAAAAATTAAATGTCATAACGAGATAAAACCGGGGTAAACCCCGTGTCATTCTTACTAGCCCTACAATATTAGTTCATGGTATAAGTGCGAAACAATATGTATTCCTCACTTAGGTCAGTTGTTAAACAACTGACCTAAGTTCTCCAAATACAATCAAACTGCACAAGTGTGCGTTTGTCCATTTCCAATTCAGCTCTTTGAAGCGCACTTGGTCGTCGAAGCTACAATGTGCAATTGCAGGACAGTAATGGGATTTTTCCACCATCTTTGAGACCACAGCTGCGCTCAACTTGTATTACGACTACGCTAAATAAATAATGAAATATAAAGTAACATTAAACGGCCCAAACTAGGACAACACGACCAAGCTAAGTCAAAACCAAGAATGATAATAGTTTGTTTATGATAGCATTCTTTTTATATATAGTTCCCGAAGAAATAACGCTTAGCAAATTCTACACGGGTGAAGTCACGGGCAAAACGTAGAATATGATGTTTGGATGTTTGTTATTCAATCACGTCTTATCGGCTAAACGAATTTTGATGAAAATTGCACCCTAGACAGTTTATTATATTCGAGATAAATTAGATTACTTTTATCCCGCAAAACGTATTAGTTTTCAGTGAAATAATGATTTGATCTTAACAGCAGACAAATATGTTAAGGATTACGATCAATGAATTAAAAAGGAACTAGTTTCCTAATTCACAATGAGACGGACGTAAACTTAAAAACGCCATAAGACAAAGCATTTAAAAAACAAAAACCGGACAAGTGCGAGTTAAACTCGCGTGGAGAGGGTTCCGTTCCGTACATGATTATCTGAAATTTACTAGGTTACCTTAAATACCATAGACTTCTTATAGGTTTTCCTGTAATCTATAGGCAAAGATCTATTTTCTGTATTTTTTTCAAAATTTTAGCCCCAGTAGTTTCGGAAATAAGGGGGGGGGGGGGGAATGGTCATTTTTCGCCTATTTTCCTGAATAACTTCTAAACTATTTTATTTAAAATTCAAAAAAAATTTTTTTAAAATTTCTGGTTTACCCCCAAAAGTGGCCCCTATGTTTAAAATTCATATATTTACGTCACGCGTCCGTGTTGCGGTCACCAACTTAGATATGAATACCAAATTTCAACTCAATCGGTCCAGTAGTTTCGGAGCAAATTGGCTGTGATAGACGGACAGACAGACAGACAGACAGACAGACACACGAGTGATCCTATAAGGGTTCCTTTTTTCCTTTTGAGGTACGGAAACCTAATAAAAAGATAATGTCTTTTATATAAATTCAACTGTTCTGTTGGATTTTCGAATGTGTTTCGGATGTACGTATTTAAGACCAACAGCGTAAACTCCGGGCCGTAAACTGCGAACGATTCAATAAGACAAATCCCGGTGACGTTATGAGACCATTTCTATGTCCATTGATTCGCTTTATGGAGGCAATATTGAGTCCATTTGTTTGTCGTGTTTAGTCATTTTGTTTATGGAAGTCTTTCTCTGTTTATTTCTTTACAATGATCCTTATTTTAACTGGGATATTCCAAAGTGACGGAAGCTGTCAACGTCTGAAATATATTTCAAATTGCGGGCATAATTTAAACAATGCTTGTCATTTCTGAATGGTAATTAACATTTGATTTAATTAGCGAATTATTAGCGATTAAAGTGCGAGAGAGAAAATGATTGATGTCGCTCTGAGAGGGAAATTAGACTCTATTTAGGAGGAGTGTGAACTTACGGCTTTTCATATAAAAGGCGATAAAGATTTCCACCCCTTAAATGTTAACCGATTTTGACCAATTTTTGATAGTTTGACCAGGAATTTTTTAGCCAACCCACTCGCGATATATTTTTTAATAAGTATACTAAATTTAATAATTGTAAAATAATTTCCTTTTTTTTTGTGCTGATCGTTCCTAATTCGGATCCTCTTCTAAATGGTTTCCTTCGAAACTATACGCGTCAAATTGAAAACCTCTTTCTTCGGATTTTTTGAAGTCGATTATAAAGCCAGTACATTTAATTTAATTCATTTACTTAGCGTCAAATTGTTAAATACAACTTTAGCTAGGGTGTAGCTAAAATTAAATAAACATGTTTCACAAGCGATGTGTTATTTTATCTTGTTTTTACAAATTTGTTAATATTCAGTCATTAACGACGTAGGGACGTACAAGGTGACTCCATTAAACGGGTAAGAATAATTAGCTTCCTACCCAGTTACAATTTAATAACTAATATTATCTGAACCAGTACAAATGTATCTACGATTGATACGTTACTAGAATATTAATGTCCGCATTAAATTAAATTGTGTATCGATTTGAGTGCGCTCGCTTGTATTGATCGTAAAATCATAATAGAAATAATTTGATATCCAATTGCAAATGACTGCTGTGTAAATCACTTAAAACTTAACTAAAAATCTAATTTAAATATTATAAAACACCCTCCCCGGGTATATAGATATTTCCTGGGTAAAAAAATAATTCTAATTAGTCCGTCAGTAAGATTATCAAAAAAGATTGAACACGCATTTTTTCCTTTATCAATTTAATCAAAATTGACAAAGATAACGCGCATCAAAGTTCGGGAGTGGGGGCTCATGACGTCACTTAATGGTAAAAAGTGTGCAGTCGTGACGTCACGCGGAACTTCAACGCACTATATCTTCATCATTTTCTGTTTAATTGACAAAAGAAAAAATATGTGGTCAATATTTTTCTATACTGCAAATGACGGAGTAATGATGGATTTTTTTAAGGAAACTAGCCTATTATTTCCACGAATCGCGCGGGGGCGGCGGGTGGACGGGCAGTATTATTAAAGAGGTAAAAATATGTATATAAAAGAGTTATGTTGATTTCTTTTGCTAATGCTATGTGCTATTAATGTAATAAAAAAATATATTAAAATAATCTTCGGTATTTCATTTATTGATAAAAAATTCCTGACATTTTCGTATTCCGGCCGCAGTCCTGACAAATGGCCAAAATTCCTGACATGTCAGGAAATTCCTGACGGCTGGTAACCCTACTCCCGTGGCAAAGTTGCTAAAATGCTGGCAGCATTTCCTCGCTGTATCGCAATGCTGATGTTGAGCGAGGCAGCTGTCAGCTCTTTGGTCACCCCAGCGGCCCTAACATGCATGCCACAAAGATAAATTAAACCCGTTTATCTCTATGACTATCTCTTTCGTCGGCACTAGTGTGAGAGAGACGCACTTAGAGATAAGACAGTCTATCATATGTTTGTTTCATGCATGTTAGGGCCGCTGGAGTCAACCACGTGCTTCTTTAGAGCGCCGGCACCCGAAGACAACAAATTATATTCGAGCCTGAGACCCTGATAATTTAGGCCTCCCTACGGCCCTAGCAAAATTGACACGAGGATAAGTTAACAGCGTCTTATCTCTAAGTGCGTCACTCTCACACTGGTGCCGATGGAAGAAATAGCACCAGTCAGACCCGTCGGACAATTTTGTACAATAAGGAAGTTATGAAGTCACAAGTCCCCACTTATTGGCACAAAGTGTGCAAAGTCGTGACGTCACGCGAAACTAGAACGCACTATATCTTCGTAATTTTTTGTATAATCGACAAAAGAAAAAATAAGTGTTCAATATTTTTTTATAATGTAAATTACGGACTAATTAGAATTTTTCAGCAAACTTCCTTATATCAATTTGTTAAATAATTTTTTATCGACACAAAGAAATAGAAGAATAAGCTATAAATACAAAAAATTTACAATGAATTAATTTATGTTGTTCTTATATGACAACCATACTCACCTACAGACCACTTAACGACTCAAGAGGTCTGCAACTCTAACTTAATAAACAATTATGTTGAAAATGAAAATATTTATTTTACAAGGATGCCATACGAGCTCTTTCACATGTCTAAATTTACCAGCGCTTCGAAAGGTGACACCTGCTGAGAAGAAATGCCGCAACAAAGTCAGCATTAAGTTTTTTTTTTTCAACTTTAACATTAAAGATTCAACTAAAACTAACACATTAAAAGTGCAACCGACAAATCAAATGGCCAAAAATTAATTATAATTAATAACTAATAAGGGAGATGTATAGTCTCCGCGTCAGTAGAAATGTTTAAATTAAAAGTCACAGAGATGTACAGGGCCCTTGGACAAGTAATCCTGAATAATAAATGAGATTATAGGATCCCCAGGAAGCGGCGAACTCTGAGTATACTTAGGCTTTGCTTGGTGTTTATTCATGATGGCTGGATGCTCACACCCTCAGATAGCTGTTCACTTACCCTTCACTCGGAACTCGGCATGCTCCATCTTCAAGCTGAATGAAATCTGTAACCAATAAACTGGTTTTAATAAACTTGAAAAAGAAAAAAATATGTTTGTTTTTTTTAAAATTGAAGCAGCTTTTAAGATCTGCCGTTATGCATATTGAGTTGCTGTTTCAACGTGAGTAAAACTCAGCGCTGTGATAGTGAGAGCGCCAGATAGTATTCTTTATGTTTGAATGAATTTTCGTACTTACTCTGTCATTTTTACGATTAAATAACTATTTATTTTTAAAAATGCAATTTTTCCTAAAACTCCTTATTTTCATCTGAAACTATCTATATTTCCTTATGATAACACGAGCTTACAGGGGACTTACCTACTAAGTGACCACGCCATACTGTCGAAACGTTAAGGTAAATAATAATTTACTATCGCATCGCAGTTAGGTAAATCTCGTTTATCATTATAAATCAGATCAGATGACAATTTTTACACAAAACTATCTAGTCCCAAAGTAAGCTCTAAAGGCTTGTGTTATGGGTACTAGACGATGATATACATACATACTTAGATAAACCGCCTTCAAAGAGTTTATTGATTCTCGCCCCCATGGTTTTTTTAATAAAGGGATCAATGAACTACCTATGAGATGGCAAAAGTGCATAGATGACAACGGTGCATACTTTGATTAATTAAATATATTTTACAAAAAAAAAATTGACCTTATTTTCCTCCCGTACAAAACGCCAATTTCATATGTAAGGACCTAATATTTGTCCTTACCGGGAATCGAACCCGGGACTGCTAGCTTCGGAGGCAGGGTCACCGCGTCGTCGGACAAACAAGCAAAGTCTGTTCTTCTAGAGTCTATAAAAATCCGCTGATAATAAGAAATTAGAAGGAAAAACTATATATTTAAAAAATAGGATATAATTATTGTTTAGCCATATCCCAGTCCCATTGCTGGCATTATCATCGGGCGACGACCATGACGAACTCTCAAAGTCGGAGGAAGAATCAGAGTCGGTGACGTTTATTATGAAACGTTCAATTGCTTCGTCTACAATGTCATCAATTTGTAAAAATGTATCATCTTCTTTTACCGTATACTACCGTCCGACCGGCACGGCGCCGTGCTTGACAACAACTGCATTCCTCGTACCACGAAACTCAGTGCGCGCGGCGATAAGCGACGCCCGTCATACAGTTTGCGATAGTTAAGCGATAGTCGCTATTTCGAGAGAATATCATAATATTTATCAACTCTCGGCGAACAGACTTTACCTATAATATAACTTCACCAAAAACTGCACCAGACAATTTTAACGTCCTTTTGTACTATTTAAATTAATAAATTCGGTACGCGGCTTGTCACTAATCCGGCCAGGACGTATAGAAGCCTTCCAAGTGACATATCGATGTCTATAGCTAACTAGCTAGCTATAGTCGAGTTAACTATGTCATACTTACACGGCTTAGTAAAGTAACAAAGTAAGCTATAAGCTAGCAGCCCTCGCCGCAGCTTTGCTCGCGTTCGAAAGTTATAAAATTTAAACCTTTTTTCACCTTAAATAATAACAAAAACCTTAACAATATTGTCATTTTTTAAATATCTGTGATGACGAAATAAAGATTTCATTATTATTATTACTATATAAAATAGCTAAAAGAAACGACGAAGTTCAATATGGTAGATTTTTATCCGTTCTATAAATTATGTTGTTGTTAAGCAAATTAAAAATATTTCTATCTTTATTTCGGTGAATCGGTATCATGATTATTTAGAATAAGAAATCAGGCATTATTGTTCTAAACCAATTAAAATTAGCTCTTTTTATTCAAGTTCAATTTCCATAAGATAAATAAAATTTAAAAGAATTGTTATCGATATAGAAGACGGCTTCAAAGACAGATTTTCCTCATTCATTAATGAAAATTAAATGGTTGCTTATTTTGAATAACTTAGCCTCTCTTGTTATGTAAATAAAACGATTAAGTTTAGGTAGTAAGACGTCAAAAAATGTATTGATAAAATAAAAATAATTTACAACAACCGTTAGTTGATCGAATTTTCAAGTCCTAGATCTATTATGAAAAAAGCCATGAAACGGATATCCCGAAACCAAACGCTAAAACATTTCAAGATATTATTTGCAGTACAAAATAACTTTATTAAACAATATTGTGGTTGCAAGATGAATTGAATTTTAAGACCGTCTCCTCATGGTTTTAAAAAGAAGAAAGTAAAAGCGATATTGTGTGAAGTAAATAAAAGTCCAATAAAAGATACGTTTCTGATAGATTGTGATGTATTGCTGTTTATATTGTGGAAAATGTTAACCTTTTCCATTGAAAAATCTATCAATGAGCTGACCCTCGGAAAATGGACTTCCCGCCAGAAAGTGCAAGTAATTTTAGCAAATATCGGTGAATTTGAGGACGTAATTGCAAAACCAGTGTTTCAGATATATCTCATCTAGACTAACAACATTTCATGTAGTGATGGAATTAAGAAATCCACTATTTAGTGACTTTAAATTTATCCGATTTTTTTTTATAGTAAGAGGGGGGCAAACGAGCAGGCGGGTTACCTGATGGTAAGCAATCACCGCCGCCCATGGACACCCGCAACACCAGGGGAATCACGGATGCGTTGCCGGCCCTTAGAGAAAGGAGTAGGCTGACAAACAGGCAGACGGCCCACCTGATGGAAAGTGGTCACCGCCGCCTATGGACATCTGCAACACGAGAGGTGATGCCAATGCGTTGCCAGTCTAGGGAGGATGGGGAACGGGGATGGGATGGGGATAGGCCTCCGGAATTATTATTTCCTTAAGAATGGATACACTTGCTCAGTGACATCTAAAATTATTAATTTTGACGGATGACATTGATTAAACTACAGACCATATATTAAGACACCGCTTAGCCTAACTTTTACTAGCAAATAAAGCTGCCAAACTTGCGGGGCGCGCGGGGTTTTTAGAGCGCTGTGATTGGTGCGTTCGAGGTTATGCACCCCGCGCGACCCCGTGTAGCTCCGCCACTTGTGGCTTTTCGCCTCCAATGCTGGCAGTGGGGTCGCCTGGCTAAACGAAGTCTATTGGATATTTACGATCTGTGGGTTAAACTCATTTATACTTAGCAAGTATGACAATCAACTACTATAGGTAGTTGTATCGTGACAATACTAGGACTAACCTTTATTATTATTTTTATTTTTACGACTTTTTGAGGAATTATGCGATCGATTACACAAACGCGATTCTTCCTATTCGTGATTCCCATACAATATGAATTCCACTCAACTGCATTTTACTACATTCGTGATTCTACACAGCCGTTATTTTAACGCAATCGGGATTCTTTCTATTCGTAATTCTACTCAATATGGATTCCACACAACGACAGTTTATTACATTCGTGATTCTACACAGCAGTTATTTTAACGCAATAATAGCGTTTCATTCAACAATTGGGTATTAATCGGGATCTTACCATTATGAGTATCTAGATAATGCAAACTCCTTGGTTGAAATACTTGATTAGATTAATATAAATAACGGCTGTGTAGAATCACGAATGTAGTAAACTGCAGTTGTGTGGAATCCATATTGTGTAGAATCACGAATAGGAAGAATCCCGATTGTGTTAAAATAACGGCTGTGTAGAATCACGAATGTAGTAAACTGCAGTTGTGTGGAATCCATATTGTATGGGAATCGTGTTCGTGTAATCGATCGCATAATTCTTTTTGGGATCAGAGTATTGCATTGTAAGTATTTGCTATTTTCAACTGAGCCGAAAACCTTGGTTTTGCATTGATAAGAATCAAAACTGCCTATTTTGCAAACCAATTTATTTATGAAATTAATAAATTGACACAAAATTTACATAATGTACGAAATAGCACCTTATACTTCTGCGTCCCAAAGAATATGAATTCGGATAGAAAACTACATGGCACTAGGGCCACAGTGCTTGAATACCTATTTCTTTCGCGCCAGCTAGAACGCTGTTAAAAGACAGGGGGTCCGAAAAACAAAAAAAAATGCAAGGAAATACGTAGTATCTGAAATCCCTCAAAATTGCTATTGGATGTCATAGCTCGGCCCTCTAGCATTTCAACCAACCGACCATTTCTTACCAAGTTATTAAAAAGCATGTGCTAAACTCGAAATTCTAATATTGGATGAAACAAACGGCTCCTAGCGCGAACCCGCAGCCTCCGGCACGGTAGCTCTACTACTGCGCTATCAAATCAGGCAAATGTCGGTAATAATCCCCTTAAGAAACAAAATATGTCTTTCCTGTGGCCAAAAGTTAACGAAAACGAAGGGTTGAGCCCTGCTATGCCTGACGCTCTACATGAAAAAAGATCTCTCCTCAGGGTCCTTAACTTTCGGAAACAGGAGGGGACAGTTATGAACTTAAACGTGATTATTACCCGTTTTTTAACCGACTTCAAAAAAGGAGGAGATAGATTTGTTAATTCAGTAATAAATTAAATATATAGACGTCGGTGGCAAGTAAATTAGGTATACAACTATACATCTCTCATATTTTATTCATTTACTTGCCACCGACTCCGTTATATTTAATCTATTACTGAATTAACAGAGCATTTCTTTTTTTTTTGCCACTACCACATTTCGCAGTGTCCCATGACTTCAAATTTAATTTTCAAATACTTCATGTAAGAAAATCTAGGAGTTAATATTTTATACTGATAGATTAATTCTTTAGCTCACTGTACTGTGTTCAAACTGTATTATAAAAGCTTGAATTTAATTAAAAAAATAATTATAAACTAAAAAAAAGATTTTTGAAAGTATGAAACGCCGAATGTCACATTTTAAAATCTGGAAATCTAAATTCAAATATTTTTATGATGGTAACAAAAACAATGAAGTTTTGGATTGTTGTCTGTGCGTAGTAATATTAAGATTCAAATTTCATCAAATTTGTTGATTTAGCACTAGTAAATAGTAGAAAATATATTTTTATGAGTTGTCCCACGAAAAGTTCCACAAGGTAATTTCTTATTGTGTTACCAATTTTTAAATTAAAAAGTGGGGCTGATTTGTTTGGCCATTGTGAAACGGTAAAAAAATAAAGCATACGTGTTCATTGCTCTGTGACCGGTACTATTTCCCGTTGTGTGTGCGATTTCACAAGGTAAGTTCAATCATTTACTAATATTTGATTACTTTTTAGAATAGTTAATATTATTATGTACAGTTTGATGCAAAGGTATATGACATTTAACTGGAATTAACCCTAGAATAATTTATGAAAAGCATTAACCACCTGTTGTGTGACTTCCTATTGCGTTGTGTTACTTTTGTTTGGTAACATATCAAAGGAAAGCAAAGCAATAATAAGAGGAAAATAAAAAGGCTAGTTTCCATTGTCGTACAGGACTAGCAAATATCACAATCTCGAGCTATGTCTGCGGCTGAGAAGATGAGACGATACAGAGAGCGATTAAAATCGCAAAATCTAGAAAAATTTGAAGAACAAAAAAGAAAAATATTGAGAGAATGAAGTCAAAATAATATGTGTAATTGGTTCTTTGTACTAGAGATTTAATTAAAACTGTATTACAATAAATATTTTTACATAAAACGTTATTTTATTTATAAAACTACTACCTCGTATTGAATTGTTTAAAATGAATCCCAAAATCGTAACATTTGTACACGTAGCATTACATTTCTTCCTTTGTTACCACTGGCCTTCTTTGTTACTGTCCCAACTTTTCCGCAATCATAATTTTCGTTTCATTTCATTTATATCGTACGAAAATAAATAATTTGGTAATGGTAGAACAAATGAATACCGAATTACAATTTAAGATATAAAAACGTAATCAGATGTGCTTACTATATATGTAAACAAAACTCTAAGGGTAAATTAAGGACAAGGTAACACAAAAAATAATCCATTACCAATTTTTTTATGATAATCTATATGCTGACACAATGTTTTCAAATTGTTACATTCCTTTTATTATACATTTATATAAAACACTACCAGTGAGGAATACAATATTTAATTTTTAATGATATTAGCCAAGAAATAAGTAACACAATAAGAACTAAAATTCTACTTTCCCTCAATATTTAGTGTTTTTTTAAAATAATAAACCTATTTACCAGCGGTTACTTGTACATAGTCTAAAACTTTTTTAAATGTATTATCAGATTTCATTGAGAAACTTAATATATTGTGATATTTTTTTTTTGGTCAATATGAAAATTTGTGGCAAAAAAAAAAGAAATGCTCTACAAATAAATCTGATGCTTAGAGGTAATTTACTAACGGCCAGTCTTTATTTCTTAGTTTTCAAAGGGATTTGGAGTTCTGGTTTTTGTTAAAATTATTATCATTTCTGTACCGGTGATTTAGGTATAATTTTTTAACTTATTAAAATAAAAATATTATTGCTTCTAACAGATAAAAAACTTAACATCTTTTGTAGGTTCTCACATTTTTGCAAAGAGTATTTAAATATATATTTAAATGTAATTTGATGGCAATTTTTTTTGGACAGGCCACTGTCCAAAACAAATTGCCATCAAATTACATTTTACTATTTTACGTATTTAGCAAGAATGGTCAAGAAGTTAGCATACATATATACAAACATATATAATTAGTTTATGTATATACGTTCTCCTGCTAGGCACAGGCTTTCTCTGAATGGAAATGAAAATGAAAATATTTATTGGTAACATTTGTTATAGGATAGTTTTATACAAACGACGATGATACCAGACATTTGTCCCCATGTGGGTCATTGGGGACTTGCATATTGCATGTAATATTTAGTAAGTAAACCATAATACTTTAAATTCTGTTATTTAATTTTGTTCATTTTCATCCCAAATATCTATATTTACCCTTGTGTAGTGTAATCACAAGAATTTTAATATATGTTAAAATGAGTATTTATATTACTTTTAGGTTTTTTTTAATATTTTAGTATTATTATTGTAAATCAACACCCATTAAAGTGATTTAAAAAAAGTAAGACAAGAATATAAAAAAAAATATGAGTTCCTACTTAAAGTTGTTCATCATTTTTATTTTTAAAATGATTGCAGCATTCATTGAAAAAAAACTTCGCACTCTTCATTTTATTTATAATATTTAATAACCCATATTGATTGAACAAAAAAAGTTTTACAATCCAACTTTGTAAAAAACCAAACACATTTAAATTGGAAATAAATAAAACCCATTTTTAGACTCACCTTGTATCACCAAAAACTTGACGCTAAATACAAGTCAGTATGCTTCTGCGTTTACTTTTATTTATTTAATTCTTAACAATACTTGTGACGCACTGGAAGGCAGAAACGTTACAAGCCGCTTATATAGGGGGTGATCTTTGTTAGACTGCCATACCAACAAGTCGGTCGACTGAACTATAGACAGATCGCTGTGTTCGTGACGAGCGGTAGCGGGGTTAAGTGTATCTTGACGGTACACGACCAGGCAAAATGGTACTTTTTCTGCCCTTCGCCCAAGATAAACTTTTCTTTTAACTTTATTACGATCAAAATAAAACAAGAAATTGGGTCAACTAGCCCAGATAATACTACACTTTTCTTTCTACAAAGTCTCCTAACCCACTTGGGTTACGAGTCTTTGATGGTGTTTTATTATTTTTCATCTCACTTGCTCGGAAAGGGTGTTATTATAGGCAGGCGTATAAAGCAGCTATAGCCGATTTAACTGCTCTATACGCACCGATGACGGCGGAGCGTGCGCCAGGTCCGGCGAGGTGCGCGCGGCGTCGGCTCCAGCGGTGGTCGTTATCTTATACAAGTAGCGCGCAACCCACGCGGGTTATTTGACTATGGGCAAAAGCGAGATTCGTCAAAATTCGCTTTACGTCAAAGGCGCGTTTGGTCAAATTGTGTTTGGTCAAAACTGCTTTTGGTCAAAATACACTTTTTGTCAAAGGCGCGTTTGGTCAAATTGTGTTTTGCATTACGCTACTGGCGCGTTTGTTAATGGGCTACCCCATAGACAACAATTTTCTAGGTGTTATACGCAGGACGTATGCCAATTTGACACTTAAGGCTTACAAGTATAAGTTATTTTTAGTATGAAATAATTACGTAATGTCAAATCGGGACATTTGTCGACATTGAACAAACGCTACTTTGACGAAAATGTTTTGACGAATCGCAACTTTGACCAAACACTCGTTTGACGAAAAGAGTATTTTGACGAATTGCGCTTTTGATCATAGGCAAATAACCCCCGACGCGACATAGAGTTTATTCTCTCACCTGATGATAATTCACGGTGTACAATGATAAATAGTTTTTTTTTTTTTGTCTAATTCTTATTTCATTTCCTCGCAAATGTGATGAAAAACATTGTGTGTATCACGGGCAGTAAGGGAATAAGAAACTTGAGTTATTAAAAGCCCTCGCTTTCGGCATCGGGCTTCTAACAGACACTCGTTATTTATTCCCTTCTTACGGCCCTAGATGAACAATGTACTATGAGATGATTTTGGAATATTCATTGTGACTACCAAAAAGATACATACAAGAATTTAAAATTCAATGTGACTGTATGAGAATACTCGCAAGCACAGCTAGTATAATTAAAATATATCTGCGAAAAACTTCACGTATGAAAACCATCTGGATCTACACGAAGAAATTGCTCATATCTTGTGACTTAACCCCCCAACCGCTGGAGGACACGGCTTGAAAACGGCGTAAATACTTTTAATAGATTTTCCGGTAGATCAGATCGTTATCAAACTGCAAAGTTTTGTAAATATGACGCGATTGACATGTTAAATATTTTATTGATATAATTGGACATATTCAAAACATTATTGAAGGATTGGGCTATTGGTTCCATGGTCTATGAAGCTCAGTCAGATTATCAGACTTGGGTCTTGGGGTCTGATCGTTTGTGTTTGTGCACGGACCCTAGTTTCGGGATATCCTAGTTTGGATCGTGAGTGTTACTGATATCATTCTTTCTATTACGCCATACTTGCACCTGCATTATCATGGATCTACGCAAACCGTTCTCTTTATCGAAATCTATCGGAAACACTGCTTGTTGCCGATACAAGTTAAAGGGACCGAGCTATAGTATTCTATGACGTGAACGTTTTGCATAAACTCATGGCAATGGTACTGGATTCAGTGGTGTTATTATCTTACGTGCGCAGCGGCTGATCAGCGCTGCTCAAGTATTAGAAAGAAAGAAAGAAGAAAGAAAGACATTCATTCATAACAGAGCACAAAAAAGACCATCAAATCTAGATTGTATTCGTCATTAACTAGGCGTTGCAATGCATTTTTTTTACCCAAGTGCGCGAAGCCAAAAGGAGAGTATTGAGTTTAACAGTCTATATAATGTACTCGTAGCTCCTGACTAGTCGGCCGATTTTAATAAATGGGGTATCGTAATGATTTGTGGAGAACGTGCGAGTGTCATACCGTCGGTGATAGTTCAGAACCGCATATGAGCAGTTTTTAAAATCCAAAATTGAGACTTTGCGCCTATAGGTTCTACACGCTGCACTGATTTGATTTTGCTTATCACTGAGTTTTGTTAAAAAATTAACTTACGCGGGTTTTACAAACTGCTCATACGCGGTTTTGAACTATCACCGATGATATTTTTTTTTATTGTATGAGGGGGGCATACTAGGAGACGGGTTACCTGATGGTAAGCAATCACCGTCGCCCATGGACACCCGCAACACCAGGGGAATCACGGATGCGTTGCCGGCCCTTTGAGAAAGGAGTAGGCTGACAAACAGGCAGACGGCCCACCTGATGGAAAGCGGTCACCGCCGCCCATGGACATCTGCAACACCAGAGGTGCTGCCACTGCGTTGCCAGTCTAGGGAGGGTGGGGATTGGGGATGGGATAGGGATGAGGGAATAGGATTCTGGATCTCGTCACTCACCGTAGGAAACGCAATAGCAAGCTTTACGCCGATATTCTGTGAGAGTGTGGTACTACCCCGGCCGAGCCGGCCCATTCGTACAGTAATCATCTAGTGAGGAATACTGTTTGGCTCGACCACTTCAAAAATGATATGATATGATTAAAAGAATCCTAAGAATACATCATATTGGGAGCAAAAATGTGTTTACGTCGCCAGTCGGTTGCTAATTTTTTACTCTATGTAAGTAGGTACATATTTTGGTTAAGTAAAAGAATATCATGCGCGTGCGCATAGCATACATATATTACTCCCCAAAATTTCATCACAATCGGATGAATGGTATAGGAACAGGAACGTATACGGGTCAAACACATAAATATCAACTTTGTTAGTCTATGAGTGGACCGAATAATCTTTGACCATATTTTGTTTGCTATGGAAGTACAAATGGCGGAATTAATGCCTTTAGGCATTCTCTACCAGTCAACTACTAGGACAAACAGAAACATGTTGAAATTGGTGCAGGAAGTACAGACTGTGAAGTAATATTACACTACGCTGTGGTATGTACAAGATACATATGGTATATTATAATCCTTACTAATATTATAAATGCGAAAGTAACTCTGTCTGTCTGTGGCGCTTTCACGCCCAAACTACTAAACCGATTTAAATGAAATTTGGTACACAGATAGTCTAGAGCCTGAGAAGGGACATAGGCTACTTTTTAATGCGAAAAAAGGATTGTAAGGGGTTAAAAGGGGGGGTGAAAAGTTGTATGGAAGTATCGTCATTGTTAAAGCTAGAAGCTTGAAACTTATTTTTTAGGCTGTTGATTCAATATAAATAAATATAACATTCAAAGTTTGTAAAAGTTTTACCCTCAAGGGTGTAAAATAACAATAGGGAATAGGGGATGAAAGTTTGTATGGAAATATGCTACTGAACCGATTTAAATGAAATTTAGTACACAGATAGTCTAGAGCCTGAGAAAGGATACAGGCTACTTTTCAATGCGAAAAAAGGGTTGTAAGGGGTTGAAAGAGGGGAAGTTGTATGGAAGTATCGTTATTGTTAGAGCTAGAAGCTTTAAACTTATTTATTAGGCTGTTAATTCGATATAGAATAGAATAGAATATAATATAAATACGTTTATTTTGCAAACACATTATAAAAAAGAGAGAACTTATAACTAGACAACACATTAATAACTAACAGTAGAACTAGGAAAGAAAAACAATTGCGGTTTGCAAAAATGGCGTCCACTCAGCTTTGTATCGAGATGCCCGTGGACATCACGACACTGATTTTCAGTGAACCCAAAGGTTGAGGTAGACGTGCGAAACAGCAAGAGGTGTAGTCATGATAAACAAACAAAATCTCGACCCGTTTCTCAGTGCGCCAGTCGGGGCTAACACCGCACGAGGTTCGCGCGTCACGGCTTTTCGGCACCGCTGAATGAATGAAAAATGTGTGATAATCGCAGGAGAACGTATTGCTGTGTGTTTGGGTGTCTTAATAATTCATCGATTCCAGAATTTTCTCTGTTCAGATTACCTATTGAACAGAGACAACCCTGAGACAGTAGGCAATTATAT
Source organism: Tortricodes alternella (assembly GCA_947859335.1). Classification (NCBI taxonomy): domain Eukaryota; kingdom Metazoa; phylum Arthropoda; class Insecta; order Lepidoptera; family Tortricidae; genus Tortricodes; species Tortricodes alternella. Next base: position 4,761,402 of record OX401968.1, on the reverse strand, counting down.
CGCGGATTGGGCCGGAGATAGCCTACTTCCCCTCTTTATACTATGATTTCATATCCTTATAATACAAATATACGAATATGAAAAACTATCAAATATAGTGTAGAGAACACTATGAAGTATCTCTAGTGAGGTATAACGTTAACATCCGGCTCGAAGGACCAAAATATGTTAATAGTAAATTATGTGTAAATATTAAAGAGTGGACTGTATTAAAATGATATTTTAAAATAAAGATAAAATGGATAATTAATAATACATGTATCGACAAGGACGAAGCCACTTAAAGAAAATAAAACAACACGCACGCCATAGTGCGAAAAAAAAAACCTCAGTATTGAGGTTTGTTATGTTGCAAACACACACCACTACGGGCACTTCAGCTCATTTGTGGTGCTGGAGACCGCTGACTATCTGGACTTCTGGCTTAAGGGTGTCGTAATCTGCAGCTTGCCTCTCCAGGAGTGACGACTATGAGGAGCCACGCCTTTTCATCGCTTACATAATAGGGAGGGAACATGCATCTTTTTAGGGTTCCGTAGCCAAATGGCAAAAAACGGAACCCTTATTAATTGGTCATGTCTGTCTGTCTGTTTTTCTGTCTGTCTGTCTGTCCGTCTGTCTGTCTGTCTGTCCGTCCGTATGTCACAGCCACTTTTATCCGAAACTATAAGAACTATGCTTTTGAAACGTGGTAAAAAGATGTATTCTGTGTACCGAATTAAGATTTTCACACAAATATAGAAAAAAAAATTTTAAAAAATTGTGGTTTCTTACTATACTTAGAACTGAAACCCAAACATTTTCATCAAACCCATACGTGTGGGGTATCTATGGATAGGTCTTCAAAACTGATATTGAGGTTTCTAATATCATTATTTTCTAAACTGAATAATTTGCGCGAGAGACACTTCCAAAGTGGTAAAATGTGTCCCCCCCCCTATAACTTCTAAAAGTTCGTCATAAATCGCGGAGCCCTTCATGGGCGAGTCCGACTCGCACTTGGCCGCTTTTTTTTGGAAACTGCTGAGTAATAGAAACTGATCTGTGTACGCAAAACATTATTATATTGTTTATTAATATATGTGAGTTATGCAGATTTGAAAAGTCATTGTTCATACCACTCGCAAAAACACTCCATACAAAATGGAAAACAGCTATGACGTCACAGCTGTCGTTAGACTGTACAAAATATAAACGAAATCTGCAATTATTTCCAAAAATACTGTTTTTAACCAACATCGTAGAAATACAACATGATATATGTAAATGTGATGAGGATGTCCAAAAAACTAAAATTAGAACTAAAAAACAATATATATTTTTCGCTAATTTTGACCCTTAATGAAATGAAAATTAATATTCAAAATGATTTGCTTTTTTCTGTAATATGTTTTTGTTTACATTTACTTTCATAATGTATCATTTAAACTTCATTTTGAGTATCATGCATGTTCCCCATTTTAATTATTTTCTAAGATTTTTAATATGTTAGTCTGTAAGCGCCACTACTGCCTGAAATAAAGGGTAATTATTATTATTATAATCAGATAAAATAGGGGTGCGAATATTATACGGGAAACACCGCGGACGAAGATGCTTGAGTTATTTTCGTAAATTACATATTTATAACTTGCGGCTTACAACATAACATTGAAGATGTAGGTTATTAGCATGTCCCGCTTCATATTTATGGAGCAACATTGAAAAATAATATTTACCTAACTATGTCGCATCCTTCTAAGATTAGGAATCTAAAACCATAAATAATATTGAAATGAACCATTAATATAAAAAATATTTCTGCGATTGATTTGAGATAACGTTAAAGATTATGAAGATAAAAACTGATCTGGTCGGACGTGTAATCAAATCAAAGTCAAAGTTAAGGACAATGGTAGCCTAGTGGGGTTAACGCGTGGCCTCTCGTGCTGAGGGTCCGGGTTCAAATCCCAAGCTTTTCGAATCTGGTGTGCGGAATTGAAATCTATATTCACCACCAGCAGTACCAAAATAGTAGTTTATGCAACGGTTGCATAATGATAGGCCTTATACACTAGTGCGGTTTTATGAAACGAGCTTTTAAGCGAGTTTCATAATAAGATCGTACGTGTGTTTTAAGGCGAAATTATGCAGAGTTGCATACATAACTTTATCTACACACATATGCGCCGCGCCGGCCTGTAGCTCATACCTGTATCGTTATGACCATTACGATACTAAAATCGATACTGTAATAACATTACAGTACAGGTTGTAATAGTAGTGGTCATTTTGATTACATTATGGAGGTTTTATGATATAGGTGTAGATAAAGAACATTATGAGGAAACCTGTGTAGTAATTCTATAGATGTGGAGTGTCCAATCCGCATCCGCACCGTGTGGGGACGGACTACTGACCAGTCTCTCTTACTATGAGAGGAGACCTGTGCCCTCAGTAGTGGGACGTATACCTATAGCCCGATGATTGGATACTAGGTTCATCAACGTGGAATATTTCAACCCCGGCAAGATCTCCAAAAATACAGATGTAGTGCATAATTAGTTTCCATCGTGTTTTCTCGGAAAAGTTCGTATTATCGTGCTCCCTCAATTAGCTTCAGCAGGCCCGCAATTCTCGATGCATTCGAGATAATCTCACAATCGAGATTAAACGTCAGTGCATACATTCATCTGACACAACTGTATGAATGTGACGTTTAATCTCGCAATCGACATTATCTCGAATGCATCGAGAATTGGGGGCCAGTAGCCATCATACCATGCTGTCATTTTTCATTTTGACATTTGACACTAAATAATAAAGTTTTATATTAATGAATATATACATGTCACTCATTTAATACAATAATTAATTGACACTTCGGGTCCCGTCGTCTTCCGATTGAAATCCGAGTTTTACCGATGGAAACATATTATTCACTATATCTGTAATAACAAGAGGTACTCCATACTGAATAATTTATTGAAATTTCAAAATGTATTTATCGTAATTACACAATAAATTCCCGCAAACAAAAAATACAACGATGTTTAAAAAATATTGTACGATTTCTTAGCAAAAAAGCCATAATAACTCCATACAAGAATATTTTAATAAGTGTAACGCTGAAGTACCTATACAATAGGGTGTCCCGATTTTTATTTTTTCTGATTTCCTTAACGCGAGACCTCTTAAAAATTGCGTAATTAATAGTAGATTACCAAAATAATTTTAAAACTATATCTTTAGGGTCCTACCGATCTTCAACGTTTTGAAAATTGTTCATTATCATGGCAAAAGCTTGACTTTCCTTGTCACTCAAATTTTTTCGAAAGATGTGTTTAACTGGTAACAGAGGCCTTACAAAGTGTAAATGACGCTACTTCTAAAGATGGCTTTATTAGAAACAGGTTGCAATGTCGAACGGAAATGCCTAATTTTGGACACAAAAATAAGTTTCTATTCTAAGTTTCTGTCACTGATTATAATCTCTCTTTTGGTTTATTTTGTTGTCTTGTAGTTTGTTTCATTAATTTTACTAAAAAATATACCTTTAAAACTGTGATTTTTGTATTATTTAAGCCATATGGTTTAAGTCAGTAAGAAACTAAAATTTACAAAAGTTCAAATAGCCGAGAAAAGTCGAATCGTTAACTAATTTTAATCGTACTGTATAACATTTCAGCTTTTGTAGCTGAAATAGTATTCGAGAAAAAGTAGGTGTGGCATATGGCGGACGGACAGACGCACATGGCGAAACGAAAAGGGTAGTTTGACTACGAAATCCTTTAAAGACTGTAAGTTCGGATGTCGATCTGCGCGTAGTATGGACACATAAATTATTTTTGTTTTTGTGCACAAAATCGTATGTTATCAAGCGAAGCCGAATACTTGTGAAAACACGCTATCGTTTTTAATTTAAGTAAGCGATATTGCCGGTTGGTTTCTATATTGATACGTTTTGTTTTTATCCTCCTTGCCATAAGAGATATATATAACATATTATAGCAATCTAAAAGCTTGAAATACGAATATTTGTTAGACTATATTATTCCACATCTCTAGATGCCCGATTAGCCAAGATGCGGCGCGATGACTCGCTGGCAAATCTTGAGTTCTGACCGACCACTTGAAGTCATCGTAGGGAAAAAGAAATATCCCATTATGAGGTTTTCGTAGAAAAGAGAGGATTTTTTTATCAGCAGTGGGCTGTAACGTAATTACGTATCAGAATCTAAAAACTATCATTTGCATTTTCTGTTCCACGTTTTGTTTTGGTAAATCGTGGATTTTGGAAATTATATTTAGATACGCAATTTATGAAAATGAAAATGAAAATATTTGAACATGAAAATGAAACTGGAAATGAAAATGAAAATATTTATTTTGCAAGTAGGCCACATGGGCCCTTTTACATGTCTGAAGCTACCAGCGCTTCGAAAGGTGACATCTGCTGAGAAGAAACGCCGCAAGAAACTCAATGCGTAGTCTCGCTCGCGGGTCACTGCAGTATCACTTAGACATTCCCGAATAGACACACTGGTTTCGGGACCGCCCGATTTCCCACCTGAGCTATAATAACCTTGTAGATTATAGCGAAATTTACCTTCGTACTCTAATGGTATTGTAGCAGTTTTTCATTGCCGGAAAACACGGATAAAACGACGTTTTCTAAAAATGAAACGTAGATATATCGATTTTTCGCCCCCGAAACCCCCTGCATTCTAAATTTTATGAAAATTGTTGGAGCCGTTTCCAAGATTCAGATTATATATATATATATATATATATATAGATTCATGATGTAGGTATGCCACCTGCGTAGGCATAGCAACTGGCATCTCTGCATTTTTATAGCTATAGGGAACCTCCCTCATTAAAACTTTAGCCTTGACTTGCAACCTTGGCAATGACCCAAATCATGAGACTCTTTCTAAGAATTGTTTACAGGATCTGCTTACCTTTTTCAAAGTCATCTTTACCCTATTAACGTGTCGCAAACTTAGCTTCAGCAGCGGCAAGGGTTGGAACTAACTTTAACGCTCTAACATTTTTCATCTTGTCATAGACGACAGCGCCACTGTCAACGGAACTGTAACATTGTGCAATTATACAGTCTGTTTATTATTTTACAGATTTTCAATGTCTGTGTGCACGGTAACTCTCAGATACATGCATTTGTTTTGCAGTCTGCTCAGCAACTTTGCTAATTACTTGGTAAGATAGTAATACACATATTACCAAATATTTTCATTCCGTTAGACTAGCCACCTTATTATAATCTATTATAAACGTGCCAAGAAGCTCAGGGCCCTGTTTCTTAAACGGTACAAGCCTTGTATTACAAGTGTTTTTTTTTTTTTTTTTTAGAATGGACATATGCTGTTAGTCTCTGACGACTTCGACAACTTCACCGGAAAGATGCGAGCAGCCTGAATGGCGCTCAACAAGGGGAATTTTACTTAACATGCCTAAGGGCGCTCCTATTGAGCCGACCTCGGACTTAGGACGTTAAGCGGGGATATAAACAATCGGATTTTTGTGCTACAGTGCTTCGGAAAGACTACGTTAAATCTGACTGAGAAGAAGCACCAAGAAACTCAGTCAGGTGTGTCTGATAGGTGAGAATCTACCCGGTACATGCCGGTAACGATTGAAGAAATGTGGCCGACCACGTGTGGAGGTGTGGGGACGTGCACGCCTCCTCCGGAGGGGACGGTGTGGTGTGTAAGGAGCTGAGCTAGTGTCGTCGGAGCCCTGCACTACAGGTGGGCTAGAGTCTATCGAACTGGCCGCAAGACTGGCCGTAATCATGTCATCTGGGTCCGACAACACGTGACGAGGACGCCTACGTCTGGGAAGGACGTTGGCGAGAGGAGTGTAATCCACCGCATCCCTGAACAGCGGGTTCGGGTGATGTGGTGCATTATCGAAATATCTCCTCGACAAATCCTTCATATACTGTGCTACAGTCGGTAAGGCCGTATCACTATGAAGGTCCCTATTACGCATGAACCAGGGAGCACCCGTGGCTCTGCGCAAGAATATATTTTGGAGCCGCTGTAGGCTGACCAATTGGGTCGGAGATGCGTGCGCAAAGACAACGCTTGCGTAGGTGAAGATAGGACGCACACAAGTCTTGTAAATAGTCAACTTATTTCTAAGAGACAATTTACTATTCTTGTTGAGCATCGGGTGGAGGGTACAAGCCTTGTATTACAAGTGTGTATCTATGGTAACGCTTGTATTTCAATATTTTTCACAAGTTTCTGTTTCATGTACCTGTATATTGTTACAAGAGCGGGGCTACAAGAGTGTTTCACAAGCATATAGTTGACAAATACAACTACTACTGATGACATTATTACTAATCAAATAGTAATTTCGTTTCCCAAAGGCTGTAACTTTACACTTGTGGCTTGTGACTTGTCACTAAATAATTAAGAGTCTCTATAGACTTCTAATTATAATTTTTCGTTAAAACGGATAAATGCATAATTGAAGAAATTACTTTTATAAGATCTCAAACGTGTAAGTTGTTAATGGACTTGATTAAAAACAGTAATATATATTTTAATGATCATATTATTTTGTGAAAAAAGGCAGCCAACTCATGAGCCAAGTAAACGCTAAGTAAGTAAGTAAGTAAGTAAGTAAGTAATTACCTACGCATCATCATTGCGATACAGCGAGGAAACGCTGCCAGCATCGTCGGCACAATGCCACGGGGACCTTTTTTAGATTTAATTTAGTTTTTACTTAGATTTAATTAATTTTATGTTGTTTATTATATATTTAATAAGTAATAATTATCATTAGGAAGGAACCAGTAAATTACCACTGTTTGCGTGTTTTTAGGGTTCCGTACCTCAAAAGGAAAAAAGGAACCCTTATAGGATCACTCGTTTGTCGTGTCTGTTGTCTGTCCGTCTGTCTGTCTGTCAAGACCGTTTTCTCAGGAACGCGTAGAGGTATCAACTTGAAATTAATATCAAATACGCAGGTTTGCAATTTCTTGAAACTGTGAAAAAAACAACCTTCTAAGTCACCGCAATCAAGCGGCCATTTCTGCTACATATTGTGATACTTTCAAGGGAATCCAAAGGGAATCAAAACCTATAGGGTACTTCTCGTTGACCTAGAATCATGAAATTTGGCAACAAGCCAACAACCTTTGCAAGGTCCTATCACACTACCATTGCTCGGAAATAGGAGCTCACGAAAGTTATTTTTTATCTTATTTCATAGGTAGGTTGTAAATGGTTGTGACGGCTTATGTTGTGTCGCATCACAAGCGATCCCGGTTCGCATCAGGTGAAGCGACACGACAAAAATGTGAATAATAGCCATCACGACAAAGAGCATCACAACTTGTGATGTATAGAGGGACTGAAGTGAATGAGTTTGATTTTACACTTGTACTTAGATACTTTTGAGAAACGATTTTTATTACTACTTGTATTTGTACACTTATATATTCCGAAAACACAAGGTGATGACGCATATCCGTGACACTGACATTAGGATGACGTTAATAACTGCGATTAGCTTCAGCAGGCCCTCAATTCTCGGTGCTTTCGCTATATTCTCACAATCGAGATTAAACGTCAGTGCATACAGTCATTTAACACCACTGTATGAATCTGACGTTTAATCTTGCAATCGACATTATCTCGAATGCATCGAGAATTGGGGGCCAGTATCCATCATACCATGCTGTCGTTTTTCAGTTTGACATTTGACAATAAATAATAAAGTTTCATATGAATGAATATAAACATGTCACTCATTTAATACAATAATTAATTGACACTTCGGGTCCCATCGTCTTCCGATTGAGATCCGAGTTTTGCCGATGGAAACATATTATTCACTACATCTGTAGTAAACAAGTAATTGAGAAACAGAATTAAATACACCTATACAAATTTACTTTTAAATGTAAGCATGTAGACTTGTTAACTTGTAACTTTCAAGAAATAGGGCCCAGGGGTCGTCCACAAATTACGTAACGCAATTTGGAGGGGGGGTCTGGCCAAGCGTTACGGTCCTGTTAAGTTGGGGGAGGGGGGTTCAAGGTTGGTGTTACGTCACGATTTTATAATATTGCACAATTAACGTAAACTCAAGAAATTATAATTATATTATTAAGAAATGGAACCGAAATACGTTCATAGATGATTATACTTCGCCCAATGTAAAAAGAGCGCCGAATTACCTGAATATTAGGCAAAAACTTTTTACAAAGCACCTGGTACGTAACGGAATGGAGAGGGAGGGGGAGTCCCCGTTAAGCGTTACGGTCCTGTTACATGGAGGAGGAAAATTTGAGAATTTTGCGTTACGTAATTTGTGGACGACCCCTATCGGTGACTCGGAATTAGTTGAGGCGAAACTGCAGAGCCTTGAACGCCACCGCAAAGTTGCCTGCTTATCGGTATTCTACAGGATATATCACGGAGAGTGTGCGATGGAATTACATGAACTAATACCGCCATCCCCATTCCTTCATCGGAGGACTACGCGGGCTGGGGTTCCATCTCTATGTTGTGCATGTTCCAAGAATTCGCACTAAGCGGTACGCTTCAACATTCAATTGGCGAACGGCTAAGGAGTGGAATTCCCTGCCTGCAGACTTGTTCCCAGAACGCTACAACTTGGGTCTTTTCAAGGAGAGAGTGAATAGGCATTATCTAGGTGTGCACGCTCCATCGTCAGCCTCATCATCACTTTCCATCAGGTGAGATAGAATACACATAGGTCGAATGTACATCTATCTTCAATTTAAAAAAAAACCTATCGGTTTCGAATCCTTACAGAAAGACAATATCTAAAAATTCTGTAATTCTATGTTTAAAACGACATCTCTGCATCTCTCTTAGCATCTCCATATTTTATTCTTAACTTAACTAGTTGCTTGGCACACTTAAAAGTTCAGACTTCCGTACACAGATGGCGTGTACCTTAAAACCCTAAAATGATAGTAAGGATCTTACTTAAAAACCTTGTTCAAATGAATCTGAGAATTAAATTGAGCAATAATGACGATATTCTTAGCGCTCGAGACAATTTTCTCACCTTATGAATGAATGAATGAATTATTTTTTGCTGATAAATATGGATTCATAGATTTTACACGATTTTTATAGTATCACCATACTTTGCCATGATAAGCATGCAAATATAAAATTAATAAATTCTACAATTACATTACAATGCACATTGAGAAAGTATATAAAATGCTAATAAATCAAATTATAGAATTAACTTAACTTAAAAAATAATAATCTTAGAATTAAAAATATTAAATTCATCATTCATTCATCAAATATCAAAATCAAATCAATCAAACAGATTGATTTGATTAAAACATAAAAATATAAATAAGTCAACATAAAAAAATATTAATTTGAAATTGTAGTATAAAATCAGATATTACTATTATTAAAAAAAATCTTTTACAGTATAAAAACATGATTCGCACAGCCATTCAAAGAGTTTTTTTTTAAACTGTATAAAAGGGAGGTCTTTAACGCGGTTCGGTAACAAAAAATTATACACATCGAGTAGGGGGCACACACCGCGAAGTTTGTGCGAGACGAGTTCTAGGCAGAAACAGCAGGTTGCCTTGTCTGGGTGAACGATTGTTGTAGTCGAAAACTTCACAGTTCTTCTTAAAATAATGTACATTTTTATATACGAATACTGATATCTCATATAAATATAGACAAGGAAGAAAGAGACAGTAGTTTATGACATTTAAAAATAGGTTTGCAAGAGTCTCGAGGTGCCATTGACAATATTGCCCTAATACATTTTTTCTGGAATACAAACACCATTATTCTGTGGGTTGGGGTCTGATAATGTGTCGAGGTTCCAAACTTCGACACATTATCAGAGAGTCCTGACAGTCCTTCTTTTTCCTCATCCTGGACCGGTTTGGCTGAGCTCATTTTATCATTTAATCTATTTAGAAACGAATTGGACGACTGACGCCAAGAATTCCAACTGGGGCATTGGGTTTTGGATATTGAATGGAAGGGTAATTTTAAACGAATTCGCAGATATTTTAAGATTCATTTTGGTTCTGACAAATGTTTTTCCACGTTCCTTTTTAATATTCGCATGAATCTCAATCGATAATTATTTCGAAATGCTAGGATAACTAGATTTTCTTGCCCAATAGCGCCCCTTTAAAAGACCAACAGAAATAATTAGAATCTTGAATTTATGAACCAAAATAGTTATTGAATATTATAATGAAGCCTATGTTGTAATACTTATACTCTTACTTACTTACTTATAATCTTACCAGCGTGTTACCACTTAAAAATATGCTGGAGACGTTTTTTTAGCCACTAAAAAACCGGCCAAGTGCGAGTCGGACTCGCGCACGAAGGGTTCCGTACCATTATCTATATAATGGTTACGGTTAATGCATAAGGTTTATGTTTATGAAATTAAATGTTTTTTTTTTATTTTTATATTTGAGTTGATTGAATAAAAGGTAATATACCTACGGTTTACGATTTATGACGTATTAAAAAAAACTACTAACTAGATCTCGTTCAAATCAATTTTCGGTGGAAGTTTACATTGTAATGTACATCATATTTTTTTTTAGTTTTATCGTTCTCTTATTTTAGAAGTTACAGGGGGGGGACATTTTACCAATTTGGAAGTGTCTCTCGCGCAAACTATTCAGTTTAGAAAAAAATTATAGTAGAAACCTAAATATAATTTTTGAAGACCTATCCACAGATACCTCACACGTATGGGTTTGATGAAAAAATAATTTTGAGTTTCAGTTCTAAGTATGGTTTATCCCCCCCCCCCCCCCCCCAAATTTATGGTTTTTTTTTTCTATTTTTGTGTGAAATTCCTAATGCGGTTCACAGAATACATCTACATACCAAGTTCCAACAGCATAGTTCTTATAGTTTCTAAAAAAAGTGGCTGTGACATACGGACGGACAGACAGACGGACATGACTAATCCATAAGGGTTTCGTTTTTTGCCATTTGGCTACGGAACCCTAACAAGTAGAATGGCGCAACTATCTAGCTACCTTTTCCCGACTCGATATAAAAATATTATTGTTTCACGTTGCGAAGACATGTTAAAGTGTCAAACTCATTGTTTTAAGCATAATTTCCACCAAACGGCCCACATCGCATCGGATCGGAATGGATTTTACAATCTTTAAACGATATTAAATCATGTAAACAGTATTTAAAGTCTTTATTACGTAGCCGCGCGTCGCAGCATACTGTCTGTCGGCTAAGATCGCGTGTCGCGGAAGACGCCCGCGGTCAACCTGCTGTGCGCGGTTAGGTAAAATAGACTTTAAATACTAAAGTATATGATTTAGTATCGTTTAAGGATTTTAAAATACTTTTGAATTTTGTCAACGTATTTTTGGGCTAGTAATAATTATAGTAGAGGAGGCGTGGATGGAAGATCGACATTCACCCATCAGATAACTTGATGAGACATATTTTTTATCAAATATAATTTATTAACAAACATGCCTATGAAAAAATATGTCTCATCAAGATATCTGATGGGTGAAGATCGATCTCCCACGTCTCCTCTACTAGTAAGAGCTGGTGGGAGATCGACCTATTACTTTTAATTTCTTAGTTTTTTTAATACTTTTTTTTATATTATTTTACTTGATCTTGTAGCTGTTATAAATAAAGTTTTTTCTTTAAAAAATAATACCTACAACATATTTAATTTGCTTTGAAATTTGTTGAAGATGACCGTGGCGCTCAGAGCACTATTTATTTTGTCATCTTATCATGACACTGACGTTAACTCATCGAGTGATATATCATTAACCCACCATCAAATATAAATTCTTGACCGAACCCAATAATAACTGGTTTTATGGAGTGAAATGGCCATTAGCATCGAACGTAAAAAAACGAACTTTCGAAAAAGGAATCCATCCAGAAAACACCGGTATAACATGACCCGCACTTTAAACATCGCGTGATGAAAGCAACGGTCTTTCTAATTGGTTATCAAGACTACCGTCATGAACATAACTATAAAACTGTTGACGCTTATTCTAGAGAAAGTAAAGTCGACTTTCGTCAGTAATTGTTTAGGCTGGCTGTACGCCTAAAGTTGTTTTTCTACTTGGTTCTCGGTTCAAGAATGATCCGTCCACTAGCGGCCTACTTTACACGGTCAAGATCACCAGTGTTGCCGTTTAAGTGTACTTTCCAAAATCTTGGGGATTCTGATTGAAAAATACAGTCCTTTAAATTTTAAAAATCACGCACTTTAAAAGTCTTAAGTTAATATATATTTTTGTAATTTATTTATAAGTTAATTTCATTTTTTTTTAACTAAAGCAGCGGGCGAAAACTACACAGTTTATCTCCCGCTGTTTTCAATACATATGACAAGATATTGTAAACTAATACAAATATTATACTAAGTATATTAGGTATATTAAACTAATACAAATTATATAATTATAATATTGATATAATTTTATAATTTTATAAGCTTAGTAAGTTTTTTGTCGCGTTTAGTACATTAAGATTTTAATGACCTACTTAATAAAAGAAAAAATACGTCAAAACGATTCTATTGTATGGAAGTTAAAAGTTCAGGAATAGTCATGCTAATTTTTAGTTTCTCTTTGATACTACACAATATAATCATAATTCATTATAATTTGCCAATGATTGGCAATTAAAATAAATCCTCTTTATTATTTACATGGTAACAATCACCACGATTAATAACTATGATTATTATAAAATAATAGCCAGTCATTGTAGACATAATGAGCCACCCAACCTTGTCTTATTTAAGTGTCATTTTCATTCACACAACGCTAGCTTTTAAGGTCGGAAATTGTGTTAATTATTTTAATAATATGGCAACACTGTATCTAGCACGCAAGTCACATTTAATCGTCAGCCGCGGCGCGAAACTGTTCACTGCGTTCGAAATACAAAAGTTTGAAAAATGGCGCGCGTTTTCTACCGCGCGTTTCGTCGGTCGCCGTTTTTTTCTCAAAAAAGGCACGAATCGACGATGGCCAGTTTGACAAAGGACGAGATTTTGATATTGTTACGGCCTCCTTTCACGAATTGGAGCAATATCATAAGAGATGCGGAGAAAGTTGTCGGGTACCCGACGTCGTTTCTGAATCTCAGGTGTTTGTTGAGCGACGAATTCGCGAATATGGCGCTCTATTTAAGGAAATTGGTGAGTTTCTCAACTTTCTTTGCAAATGTAAAATTAACTCAAACTAGGAAAAGTAATTTTCATTATCAATGGAATAAAAGGGCTTAATCGTGTGCATTAGGAAAATACGTAGTTTACTTCTCTTTATTCTAACTGTTATTTGTTTGAAAAGACTTAGTTACCGCTGAGTTTCTTGCGACGCTTCTAAGCAGATGTCACGCTGTGAAGTGAATTCATCCTTACTTGTCTTATTTGGTAAACAACGTTACGTGTGTGTTCACGAAATTTGATAGAAGAGTGAGTAGTCGAGGCTGATACAATTTTTAGGGTTCCGTACCCAAAGGGTAAAAACGGGACCCTATTACTAAGGCTCCGCTGTCCGTCTGTCCGTCCGTCCGTCCGTCCGTCTGTCACCAGGCTGTATCTCATGAACCATGATACACAGTGGAAATTTTCACAGATGATGTATTTCTATTGCCGCTATAACAACAAATACTAAAAAACAGAATAAAATGAATATTTAAAGGTGCCCCTAAAACCCCCATACAACAAACGTGATTTTTTGCAATTTTTAAAGATAATGGTACGGAACCCCACTTGGCCGGTTTTTATTTCCAACATGATTAGAATTGGGTTACCGGGAGCCATCATTAGGAGAGGCCTCTCTCCAGGTATGGGCTATCCCGGGCTGATGTGAAAATAGTTCGTTAAATCTGTTTATCATAATTTGTCTGTGATAAAAATTAGCTTATTTCCATCTACGATCTTCCAACTATCGTTTTGCAAGTCAATCCATTGCTCCTTTTAAATGCGACAGAAGAACACAAACAAACAAACTTACACATTTTCGTATTTGTAATATTACAAAAGATTACTTATGAAATTATTAAAACAATGACTTCTTTTACAAAATAATCATATAATTTATAAAATAAAGAAACCGACTTCAAATAGCCTTTGAAAAGTAAGTTTTTTTAAACATTTTATTTATTATCCTGTGATTTAACGACACACATTTACTACATCAGTAACAATAGCATAATGCCAATTGCTCATCACCATTTACAAACTGTTGCTATCCACGGTGCAAGGATGTCAATCGTTGAGGAGTTCTCCTGGTTCTTCAATTTTACTACATGAATTTTCATGCACATAAGTTGCTTCACTCAACACTTGGGAGTTCCGGTGATCATCTATGGTCTTCATCAACAGTTCTACTTCACCAAATAATGCTTTTGGAACGTACGAGTAACTGCTTGAGTTATTAAATTGCTCTATGCTTGCCTATAATATTTGAAGAGTTCCATCGATTCCTCATAGATTCTCTCGTCATAACTCGACTTTGACTACAACGGGACCAAACTGAAGGTATACACTAACGAATAAATAAAGAATTTTCAAAATCGGTTTATAAATGACGGAGTTCTGAAGCAACAAACATAAAAAAAAATACAACCGAATTGAGAACCTCCTCCTTTTTTTTGAAGTCGGTTAATAAGTATGGATTCTTTGTAAGTTTTTTTGTATTTTTGAAATGTGTCTTTTCGTTGTCCAATTACGAAAAACGTCCAGCAGTTTTGTACTTTTTTTGTGAATGAAGATTTTAATTATAAAAATATGATTTGTTCACTTGTTATATATTTCAATTGTATTTGTAAACAACTTTCTAGCGACTTCTAAGTAGGTGCGTGCACCATGTGAAAGTCACCACAAACATGAGATACTCATAGAGATTCTTATATCATTGACATAAAGGTTATAGTTGCTTAAAACACGTACCTAATTCATGTGGTAGTATTGTATCAGAATAATATCGGTTGTTGACTTTAGAAAATAGTGTAGACCGCTGCTTCGCTTGTTTCAACTGGAGTAAGGCAAAAATGGTTATAGATTATCATTAGATTAGAATTTACAGCGAAAATCTATAGCCAAATTCAAGAATGTGTGCGTGAACCGAGAGAAATTGTGTCATCTCCTTTCCTCCTACTGTAACAGTTTCGATCTCTTTCACGCACCCGCCATTTTATAATCAATAATTCTAACAACGGGAGAACATCGAAATCAATTCGTTCGTTAAAACTAGTACTTACGAATCCTAATTTTAACCGAAAGACGTCCACTGCAGAGGCCCTAGGACGGTTGACACAAGGATAAGTTAAACCGTCTTATCTCTAAGTGCTTCTCTCTCACACTAGTGCCGACGAAAGAGATAGAGAGATAAACGGGTTTAAATTATCTTATATTATATATAATTATATTATTAATAATATTATATTCGTGTCGTTGTCTAGTAGCCATAATATGGGAATCCTTCATCTTTGGCACTAGATTCTAGATATTACTATTACTAGTATTCCCTTTTCTTGCTTTCTGACGACGCGGTTAGCCTAGTTGGTAGTGACCCTGCCTCTGAAGCTAGCATCCCGGGTTCAATTCCTGCGGCCCTAACATGCATGGCACAAAGATAAATTAGAACCGTTTATCTCTATGACTATCTCTTTCGTCGGCACTAGTGTGAGAGAGACCCACTTAGAGATAAACGGTTCTAATTTAACTTTGTGCCATGCATGTTAGGGCCGCTGGTAAGGGAAAATATTTGTGATAAGCACGAATGTTTGTTCCTGAGTCTTGGATGTTTCCTATTGTATTTAAGTATTTATTTCTCTATATAAGTACGTACATCGTCGTCTAGTACCCATAAAACAAGCCTTTAGAGCTTACTTTGGGACTAGATCGATTTGTGTAAAGATTGTTCGCTGATTTATTTATTTATTTGTCATCTGAAAAAACTAGGTACTAATGCACTAGTCATTTCTAAGTCTACCACTTATCATAAGTGTGAATATTGACACATGGAATGGCAAATTATCTGAACAAATATGCAAGTGACGCTAGGCTTATGTATGATGTCACTTATAATCTGGACCTCTATTTGACTTACACTTTCTTTCTCGATGTAAACATTGCGATGTAAGAAAAATATTTATATTTTTATATATCTTCTCCATTTTCCAGGTCGGCAGTAACCATCTCGTCATGCAAACAGCAAAGAACGTGCTCTACGGCGACTCCAAGAACCTCCAACCCTGGGGTCTCATCATCCTTCTTCTCTCCAAATCAGTGAAGACCGCTTCAGTAACACCACAGACCAAGAAGATGGAAGAAAACCAGCGAGTCCTCGCCGAACTGACGGAGATGATTAGAACAGGACATCTCATCCATAAAGGAATAGTCAACGTTCCTTTCACTAAACGATCTAAAAATACAGAATCCGCCATTTTTGGTAATAAAATAGCAATTTTGTTGGGTGATTACTTATTAGTAACAGCCAATGCTATGCTTGCAGAGCTGAGAAATTCCGACGTTTCCTACATAATTTCTACTGCATTAAAAGACCTTTCGGAAGGAGAGTTCTTTGGAGAAAGAGATGAACAGAACCACCCGTTGCCAGGAAAGCCTAAAAGAGTCAATGATGAAATCAATATCACGTTCGATACTACATCAATCACAGTAGATGATGTGATAGGGAAACCTAGAAAAGAGTGGACGGCTAGGTCAGTTTATAATGGCGTATCTTTGCTTGGTAGGGGGTGCCAGTCAGCGATGGTCCTTGGCCGACAGAGCAGAGACACTGTCAACTGCGCGTATCATTTCGGCTGCCATGTTGGTCTGGCTTGGCAGGCTGCTGCTGAACTTCAGACCTTAACTTCTGATCGAAAAGATCAATTCTGCTTAGCAAGCGCGCCTGTTCTCTTCGCTCTTGAAGGCAATCCTGATCTTTATAAGATAATAGACCAAGCAAAAGGAGACGTAAAAGATGTTGATTATGAAGACTTGAAGTTTAATATTCTGAAGACCGACGCCGTGAATAAAACCCAGATGTTGTATGAAGATCATTCGAAAAAAGCAACGGCTTATATCGAAAGCCTTGGACAAAATGAATCCGTTGATATGATTAAGAAATTAATTAATACCTTTTAGTAATTCATAATTTAAAAGCCTGTTAAAAGAGGTATAATACTCAACTATGAAGTGGCTGGAGATAGAACTACGATAGTTTCTTTACTAAGTATGTATTATTTGACAGTTCTTAACTAACAGCGCCCTCTTGAGTCCACTATTAAGTTGGTAAAATTAAAATTCAATGACGTAACAATCCTTACATAATATAAATGAAGTATGGTCACAGACATGTTCAATAAACTATACAGCTATCTCTTTCTCTCAGATACGATGGAAGAGAGACGGAAGTCTTGAAATTAGCATTTATGTATAGACTTTTAATTGATGCTGCTTGATGTTACATTGGCCTTATTCTAAACAATATTAAAAAAAAAATTATGTCAATTGACTGACAAACGAGCCGACGGCCCACCTGATGGAAAGTGGTCACCGCCGCCCATCGACATCTGTAACACCAGAGGTGCTGCCAACGCGTACGTAATAGTAGTTTATGCAACGGTTGCATAATGATAGGCCTTAAAATGCTAGTGCGGTTTTCATGAAACGAGCCGATAGGCGAGTTTCATAATAAGATCGCACGAGTGTTTTAAGGCCAAATTATGCAGACTTTATCTACACACATTATAAATCCTCCATGATGGGTTCAGAAACAATATTTTCTGGCAACAAGTTATTTGTTGCAATCGTGGCTGCATATTTCCGATATCCGGCGCATTTTCACATCACACACACTCCGAGAAGACTACTATTCATATTTTCAATTAAAATATAAATTACAAACAACTTTTTCTATTCAATTCAACAACAATTCTACTTTCGTTCAGCAAAACACCAACATAATGGCGGCAATTCGATCCTCCGTCAAGACCATTTTTTTTAAATCATAGACAAACGAATGAAGTCTCTATTCTCATGTCACTCGAGATCAAATGTTGTGCAGTTTATATTAAAAAAACATTGTGAATTGACGTTTCGTATCAATAACTGTTTTAATATCTATGGATACTAGAATAGAGACCAACTTGAGTTTTGACAGCTGTTCCAAATTTAATCTCATTTCTATACTAAAAACGATACGGGAATAACATTGCAGCACTCGTTTTACCTAATTGGTTGTCAAAATGGTAGTCATTTCCTACGATTTTTGATTACACTTTGGAGGTTGTATGATATGGGTGTAGATAAAATACGTATTTGTGGAAAATCCAGTTTATTAAGTTTTTGTATGAAGTCAATGTTTGCATTAAAACTTAAGGCGTTTAGGTTGCTGTCCAAATTCGTTTATCACCTTCTCACCTTGTCAATGAATTTAATGTCAAAGCTTAAGACTGCACAAAAACGTCATAAGTCGTTCATAATGGGGAACATGCATGAAAATCAAAATGAGGTATGAATGATATATTATGAAAGTAAGTGTAAACTAAAGCATATTACTGGAAAACGCAGATGATTTTGACTATTCATTTTTTTAGGGTTCCGTACCTCAAAAGGAAAAAAGGAACCCTTATAGGATCACCCGTGTGTCTGTCTGTCTGTCTGTCTGTCTGTCCGTCTGTCACAGCCAATTTGCTCCGAAAGTACTGGACCGATTGAGTTGAAATTTGGTATTCATATGTAAGTTGGTGACCGCAACACGGACGCGTGACGTAAATATACGAATTTTAAACATAGGGGCCACTTTTTGGGGGTAACCTAGAAAATTAAAAAAAAAATATGCCACCTATATCGTGTGAAATATCAAATGAAAGGGCTTATTGTGAGGATTTTAAATATATTTTCTTTCGAATTTTAAGTAAAATATTTTAGAAGTTATTCAGGAAAATAGGCGAAAAATGACCATCCCCCCCCCCCTTTTGCGAGTGGTATGAACAATGAATGTTCGTTCAAAGCTTCATAACTCTTGAAATAAACAACATAATAATGATTTGCGTACACAGATCGGTTTCTATTACTCAGCACTTTCGAATACAAGATGGAAAAAAAATATGCATGTTCCCTATTTGGCCGGTCCCTCATTCGCCCTGTGGCTACTAGATTACAGCAGCAGGAACTGGGCCTCTATTCGGGAACGTCCACGCGATACTGTTGCGACTCACGAGCGAGATTCGCCACGATCCCACTCTTACGCATTACGCATCGTGCGGATGAGTGGGATAAGAATCTCGCTAGCGCGTCGCTACAATATAGCTAAGACGTTCCCGAATAGAAGCGCTGGAGGTGTTATTCTCTCTAAAATAACACTTCGTTTTTGAACTCATCGACAATGATAGGCATTGGACTGATATCAAAATAATTTTATATAAGAGATCTCGCGAAAGAAAAGGTTATATTACGATGTTTTGTTTAGAAAAGTGGATATTGCAATGTGGTTTGGAAAATTGCAGCAGATAAGTTATCCAAACAGCCATTAGCTTGATCAACTAAGAGTTCTTGGATTTTTTTATTATAAGCTTAGATTTTTATTTCGAATGGTTTATCTCGAAAGATTTTTAATTTATATTTATGAGATTTAATTGAATCATCCTCATATATATATTTTTAACCGACTTAAAAAAAAAAGGAGGAGGTTCTCAATTCGGTTGTATTTTTATTTGTTTGTTACTTCAGAACTCCGTCATTTATAAACCGATTTTGTTTTTTTTTTTATAATCGGTAGGGTATACCTCCAGTTTGGTCCCGTTGTAGTTAAAGTTGAGTTATGATGAGAGCATCTATGAGGAATCGATGGAACTCTTCAAATATTATAGGCAAGCATAGAGCAATTTTAGTATTTTCTGTAATAATAACTCAAGCAGTTACGTTCCAAAAGCATTATTTGGTGAAGTGGAACTGTTGATGAAGACCATAGATGATCACCGGAACTCCTAAATGTTGAGTATTTCACGGTTGGCGATTAAATGGCTGTATAAAGTTCTGAAGCAAATTATGTCCATGAAAATTCATGTAGTTAAAATTGAAGAACCAGGAGAACTCCTCAACGATTGACATCCTTGCACCGTGGATAGCAACAGTGCGTAAATGGTGATGAGCAATTGGCATTATGCTATTGTTACTTGATGTAGTAAATGTTTGTCGTTAAATTACAGGATAATAAATAAAATGTGAAAAACAAACTTACTTTTCAAAGGCTATTTGAAGTCGGTTTTTCTATTTTATAAATTATAGATTATTGTCAAATGTGTTTTTTTGTGGCAACGCCATATCTCCTTTCATTATTTAACCTCATTTACATGCAGCCACTGCCACTGCTGCTCGCGCTGCCGGAAATAATTCTCGCATACTGCTTTCGAAGGCAGTGGGTGTGTACATGCTGCTTCCTGACTCATTGCGCGCCGCAACGCGAGTAGCAGCGGCAGGAGCAGGAGAAGTGACCCATTTACATACTTGCGCTGCCCACTTCCATGCCCACTTCCCTGCTCACTTCGGCTGCATGTAAATGGGGCAATAGTCAAAATGAATGGTTTTAATATCAGTTTAAAGATAGACAAATGGAGTAATATTAATATTTTCATTGAAAACAAACTTATTCTAAACAGGTATAGAATGCTCCATCTATTGGCAGTCTGTTTAACTAACATGTATGTTGGCTATTCGCACATGAGCACGGGTTTTACCAAATGCTCCTGTTTCCGTGCTCTCAGGCCCGTGGGATTGTGTTAAGAGAACTGCACCAACAGCAAAAATCACTATTTTCATACAAAAGGCGATAACGATTTCCACCCCTTCAAGTTAACCAATTTTGACCAATTTTTGATAGGTTGTCAGTCATAACAAAATCTAGGTCTATACGTTTTTTAAATATTGATTAAAGATCAACAAAGTCAAATAATCGCCGAAATAAGTTTTGTATGAGAAAACTGAATTTATTGATTTTAGTGGAAAAAGCAAAACGTATAGACCTAGATTTTGACCTACTCGTATCAAAAATTGGTGAAGATCGGTTAGCATTTAAGGGGTGGAAATCGTTATCGCTTTTTGTATGACGGGCGTCGCTTATCGCCGCGCGCACTGAGTTTCGAGGTACGAGGGACGCAGATGTCGTCAACTGCGGGGTTGCGCCGGGCGGACGGCGCCGAAAAAAATATATTTGTTTTGTTCATATACACAATCGCCATATTGCAAATTAATGTCTTATATGTGCGAGACAAATGTCACATAAATTCAATAATCTGCACTGGCTTCGGCCAAAGAAACGAAAAAGAAAAAATATATATGACACATGTTTAAAACGCGTTAAGTATGGATATCACGTGTCTTGTGTCTTTCTACATATAATATGTCATTGGCTTCGAGTGTGTCGTTGGGGTGTTCTGTTCGCGTGTTGCTTTCTGTTTATACAGTTAGGGTATTCAATAATAATATTCTATGAAAAAAATATAATTTTTCCCTTTAATTTTTTATTATCATCGGTAAAAATAATTAGCGGGCCGCTATTTGTAATAAGTTAAGAAGCCCTGACTTTTCACTTTTTTTATCAACCGAATAGACCTTAGGTATCGCCACGAGAGTTGAGGTGAATGATTACTCACACAAGTAAGTACACAATTCCATACAAAACAAAACACAAATTTGAAAATTCGAACGAAATTGTCTTGTCCACACATGACATGCCGCGGTGTGCGTGACCTCAACTCTCGTGGACCTATAACAACCCGAAAAGCCCGACAAGTATAAATGTGGGCGTATTTGTGTCTGTGTGGCAAATATGAAACACGAAACGGACACGACACCACTACAGGCACAAGTGCTTCCCAAAATTTTTCAGGCCAACGTATGTCAGAGTTCAAATTATTCGGACAAATAACCGTTGTTAGGGTTCCGTAGCCAAACGGCAAAAAACGGAACCCTTATAGATGGGTCATGTCTGTCTGTCTGTCTGTCCGTCTGTCAGTCTGTCTGTCTGTCCGTATGTCACAGCCACTTTTTTCCGAAACTATAAGAACTATGCTGTTGAAACTTGGTAAGTAGATGTATTCTGTGAACCGCATTAAGATTTTCACACCAAATAGAAAAAAAAACAAGAATTTTTTGGGGTTTCCCCATACTTAGTACTGAAACTCAAAATATTTTTTTTCATCAAACCCATACGTGTATAGGTCTTCAAAAATAATATTGAGGTTTTTTTAATATAATTCTTTTCTAAACTGAATAGTTTGCGCGAGAGACACTTCCAAAGTGGTAGAATTGTTGTTGAATTGAATAGAAAAAGTTGTTTGTAATTTACATTTTAGTTGAAAATATGAATAGTAAGTAGTCTTCTCGGAGTGTGTGTGATGTGAAAATGCGCCGGATATCGGAAATATGCAGCCACGATTGCAACAAATAACTTGTTGCCAGAAAATATTGTTTTTGAACCCATCATGGAGGATTTATAATATGTGTGTAGATAAAGTTATGTATGCAACTCTGCATAATTTGGCCTTAAAACACACGTGCGATCTTATTATGAAACTCGCCTGTCGGCTCGTTTCATGAAAACCGCACTAGTGTTTTAAGGCCTATCATTATGCAACCGTTGCATAAACTACTATTGAACGAGATCTAGTAAGTAGTTTTTTTAATACATGATCATAATCATGGGCGAGTCTGACTCTCACTTGGCCGCTTTTTTTTAAATATTTTTAACCACAAATGTGATATTTTAAATGACAGATAGTATTCTAAGCTTACGAGTTAATAATTACATAATGAAGCCATTAAAATGGGTTAACAATTATTTATTTTTATAAAGGAGGCAGATAAAAGGTACTTATTTTTTTACTTTCTTAAAACATTTTGCTACTTTAAATACATTGTTTGTTGAAGTGTAAATATACAGATAATGTTTCTTGACAACACATAAATTAATGTCAAATAGAGCGTAGCACTTCATTGGTTTCTGGCGCTTCGATGTGCATAATTTAAAACAAGGGTGAACCTGTCACTCGCCGACGATTCGCTCATCGTTGTCTTGTAGCGGTGGCAGTTGAAAATAAGAAAGAGAAAGGTAAACAATGAGATGGAGATGGAGATATTTACAAGGGCGATATATCCATATGTTTTTGCACTTTTAGAAACATGATAGAGACAAAACTACAAATGCTATTTAATTAGGTATTTTTTTATAATAAATTAAAAACTTATGGCCCATCCTGTATAAGAAGGTTGTGTGAAGTGGGCGCAGTACCATTACCATGAGTTGCGCAAAACGTACTCGCCAGCGTAAACTATCGGAAATACTGCTTGGTGCCGATACAAGTAAAAGGTACCGAGCGACAGTTTACGCTAGCGAGAGCGGTTTGCGCAACTCCTGGTAATGGTACAGGTGAGTTTAGGTATGTTATGTAGTAATATAGTATGGAGGTTGAGAGTCGGTGACCACGAAGGGGTTACGGATGGGTCGTCGGCCTTCCAGGGACCAGTCCAGCATCAAAAAAACGGGCGAACTATGGGATCCATGGGTGGAGCTGAAACAGGAGGTGAGTGGCGGGCGACGTCAAAATGAAGATGATGTAGATCAGCTGAAGGTGACGTGTCCGCTGGAGTCATCAGGCGGCCGATGAGCTGGCGGTGGCTGGAGCGAAGTGAAGAGCGGCACACAGCAGATTACACGTCAGTGCATACCTATTCCCTCATCCCCATCCCATCCCCATTCCCCATCCTCCCTAGACTGGCGACGCATTGGCAGCATCTCTGGTGTTGCAGATGTCCATGGGCGGCGGTGACCACTTTCCATCAGGTGGGCCGTCTGCCTGTTTGTCAGCCTACTCCTTTCTCTAAGGGCTGGCGACGTATCCGTGACTACCCTGTTGTTTCGGGTGTTCATGAGCGGCGGTGATTGCTTACCATCAGGTAGCCAGGCTGCACGATTGCCGCCCTCTTACTATTAAAAAAAAAGTTCTTTGACACCTCAGTACCATTACCACACCGTTCTCGTAAAAGGAAACTATCTCACCACCCTCTGCTTCGCACTCTCCCTCTGCTTGGCCTCCGTTTTACTGTAGTTGAAATAGCGACGAACTGAGAGCGACGTGCATGCCACTTCAAAAGGAGTTCAAAGATAAGGAAAAGGTGTTGCATTTAACGATGCGCCCGCGCAGGTTCCGACTCAGTGCCTCAGTCGAGCACCGTAACACCATCGGTATGGACGTCACAGTGAATTTTAATTAATTACCAAGTATTTTCGTACTGTCCTTTACTTCGAGTTTGCAGGGTGAGTTTTTAAAGGAGTTTTAAGTAAAAAACATGCAATTATAGAAATACGAGCCTCTAAGTACCTTATTGAATTCTACAGACAAGGAATATTAAAACGAGTTTCAAGTGTATACTATCCAATGTTTTGATGTTGTATTCTTTATTTTGATAAATAATAACTAGTTAAATCTGAAATGATAAAGATTTTGGGTACGCAGTTAAGTGCTGTAGCGTTAGATGGCGATAGTGCCGTTAAAGTCACTGATCTCTTTATTCTCAGTATTGATCTTAGAAAAGGTATTGATATAAATATTACTCTTAAATAGCAGTTCGATATAATTTGTTTGTAATGCGCCATCGTGGAAAAAAACCGACCAAGTGCGAGTCGGACTCGCGCACGAAGGGTTCCGTGCCATTATCTATAATCAAGCAAAAAAAAATCACGTTTGTTGTATGGGAGCCCCCCTTAAATATTTGTTTTATTTTTATTTATTTATTTATTTTTAAAGTGAATATATAACTTAATATTCACAGAATATTTCAGGCGTCTACCTGTTGCAGTTATCAATTTCGAGAAAAACGAGCAAAAACATGCCATTTGTTGTATGGGAGGCCCCTTAAATATTTATTTAATTCTGTTTTATAGTATTCGTTGTTATAGCGGCAACAGAAATACATCATCTGTGAAAATTTCAACTGTCTAACTAACACGGTTCATGAGATACAGCCAGACGGACAGCGGAGTCTTAGTAATAGGGTCCCGTTTTACCCTTTGGGTACGGAACCCTAAAAAAGTCGTGATCTCCCGAGGATGACCTTCAACAAAAAACGGTGTGATCTTTTGAAGGGCATGATCTTGCCAGTTATTGTATAGGTATATTGGTAGGTTATTAATCGAGGGAGAACGGGTTTTACTTCCGAGTTAAACGTTACTTTTACTTCGACTGCGAGAAAACAAAAAAACAATTGACAATCATGTTGGCGATACAAAACCGATAGGTATTTTTATCAAGCAAGTTGTTATCAAAATTCGACGAGACATTACAGATGACCAGGCTCCTTTAGTTCCATTTTGTTTATATTTGAATTTATTTCAAAAATGGACCATCAAATAGTCGAGTTGTCTGAAACTTTATTACGGAACACAATTTTTTTTAGTTTGATGATAAATTTCTTTTTCTCTTGACGACAAAAAAAAAATGAAAGTGAAAAAGTAAATAAATCAATTTCACACAAACTTACAGCTTACTTACAGCGTCAATAATATAGTAGACACTTTGCAAAAATGACCTTCTATGTATTGCTTAAAATAAAAAATAACGTAATATTAGACGGCCGAAATTTAGTAAACAGGACAAAAACTCCTTTAAAGATATCTTATATGACCTCTTAAGTCTTATTTCCTTAATACTTACCTATTCTTTTTTAACGCATACATGTTTTAAAATAAAATGACGTGCTATTGTTACTTAGGTACACAACCGAAGATCCTTTATGAATATATATTAAGTATAATAAGTATACAAATCATTGAATGACTTCACGGATGTGTGCAGCTTTCCATACGATGTTTTGCTTTACCGAAATGCTAGTATTGTTTAGTATAATATTTTTATTTATGTTACTCTGTGTGTCTTCTGTGTTAGTGAATAAATGTTTCTTTCTTTCTTTCTTTCTTTAGTAGTAAATATCAAATTTCGTACCAAGTTCCGAAAAACTCAGAGATGCGAACCGGGATTTGAGCCCGTATTATTTATTCTGTGCCGCTACCCTCTGTATGAGAGGCCGCAGGTCCACCCACTAGGCTACCCTCTATATGAGAGGCCGCGGGTTAAACCACTAGGCAACCCTCTGTTGAGAGGTCGCGCGTCAAACCACTAGGCTACCCTCTGTATGAGAGGCCGCGGGTCAAACCACTAGGCTACCCCCTGTATGAGAGGCCGCGGGTTAAACCACTAGGCTACCCTCTGTATGAGAGGCCGCAGGTCAAACCACTAGGCTACGGCTACTCTCTGTAAGAGAGGCCGCGGGTCAAACCACTAGGCTACCCTCTGTATGAGTGGCCGCGGGTCCAACCGCTAGGCTACCCTCTGTATGAGAGACCGCGGGTCAAACCACTAGGCTACGGCTACTCTCTGTAAGAGAGGCCGCGGGTCAAACCACTAGGCTACCCTCTGTATGAGTGGCCGCGGGTCCAACCGCTAGGCTACCCTCTGTATGAGAGACCGCGGGTCATACCACTAGGCTACCCTTTGTATGAGAGGGGTATCTATAATTTCCCGACGCGCTCACAAAAATTAACTCGCCAAAGTTTCAACGTAATTAAATGAATGGTTTAGGCACGCATAAGAGACGAAAGAAAAAACAAACTAAAATAATTTCAAGAGTTAAGGGAAATTTGTTACTTTTTCCCATATTAATTTCATTCGCCTCTTTCGACCCCTTCCACTTTTATTTCCAAAAGTTTCTATAGCCTATGTGCTGCTAGAAGTTGCCATTAATATAATATTGAAAACCGGATTGAAATCTATCTAGCAGTATAAAAGTTTATCGCGCACATACAATCAGACAAACAGACAATTTTACAAACGGTCATGAATTCCGAAAACCATTGGAATGTGTTGTATTGCTCATTCTGTAGCCACCCATAGCATATTTTAATTGTTATCATGAATATTCAGACTTTGTTCTTTATGATTTTATTATTATGCATAATATATTCTGTAATCTGACGGGTATACCCGTCAATGGAGTTAAAAAGGTTAAAAATATAATTGAATAAACAATAACATGACCTTTCGGATGACATTGCAACTTTGTAACCATAATGCAATGAACAGGTTGGCAATTATTACTTACTAGTCGTCATACCAGTCAAGATCATTTTAGTACTTAATTGGTTTGAGTAGTAAGTAGTGCTTGGCTTTAAACAATTTCGAGTGTTTATCGAACTGAGCGTTTCTTAAAATAGTCTAAGGAACGCTTAGTTCGATAACTCTTTTTTTTTGGAGTAGAGCAGGGCAGGGTAGTAAAGGCTGGATAGGATAGGGTAAGATGGGGTAGGATAGGATAGGGTAGGGTAGGGTAGAGTAGGTTATTCTGGATAGGACAGGATAGGTTAGGGTAGGATACCGTAGGTTCGAAGTGTGCGCGCACATTGCACAGTTCTTTCTACCTGTCTGGGGAAGGGAAGTGTTGGCGAACACGACCCATCCTCCTTGGCGGCGGCTCTTCGGGGGGGGGCTGGGGGGCGTCGTGGTTGCATGCTTCGACGATCCCATGGCGTCCTCACGCAACAGCCGTGACGGAAACGCCGGAGTGGTTTTAGACGGTATGCCCCCTGGGGTGAGTCCGTCATACTGCCCCACATAAGCCCTGACCCGGGGCTGGGGTGAGGACGCATAAAGCAATTCCACTTCGTCAAAAAAAAAGTGTTCGAAGTTTGCGCAGCCTGGGTCTTGCAGCGGCGCACTCTAATGGCGGAATTGGCGGCGATCTATCGCTACCCGGCGTGGTATCCTCCATGCTGGACAGCGACAGATCGTGGAGGGCTGTTGCCTCCTTCTGTGAGGACGTGATGTCACAGAAGGAGGCCGCGGAGAGGGGCCGAGAGGACGACGTCCCAGTGGACCCAATCCGGTGCAGACGGACGGTCAGGAGAAGGCGGCAATTTGCCAACGCCCTCCTACCCTAGTGGGGCCAAGCGGTGGGGGGTGGGGATCCCCTGCTGCCTTGCACGGCCCCACCAGCCTGAGGGGGATGCCAAGCGTACCCGGCATTCCCCTTCTTAGCGTGAGGGTGCCCTGATACCGGAGCAGCCGTGGGCGCTGTTTTGGTGAAATCTTTGGATCCCACAGCGCCCATATAAGGCAGGAGACGGAACGCCGAGGGGTTTTAGTAAGTATGCCCAGACGAGTGAGGCCCACAAACCGCGCCTAGGGAAGCGCGGGAGGATATGTAATGCATTTCCCCTCGTAAAAAAAAGGATACCGTAGGTAGGGTAGGGTAAAGCAGGATAAAGTAGGGTAGGGAGGAAAGGATAGGATAGCTTAGGGTAGGTTAAGGTAGGACAAGGTAAAGTAGAGTAGGGTAGGATAGATAAGGCTAGATAGGAGAGTGTAGGATAGCGTTGGGTAGGGTAAGGTAGGGTAGGGTAGAGTAGAGTAGGGTAGGGTAAAAAAGGATAGGATAGGATACGATAGTATAGGATATGATGTATATGTAACTTATTTGATGCTTGCAGCTCATATTAATTGGTTCTCTTGAAATTCTAGACAAGATGACCTCGATACTGTACCTCCGGATGTTTGGGTACTCCGTGACCCTGGCCGTCCATCTGGTGAACATGGTTAACATGAACAACGCGCTCCAAGGACCTGCTATGCTGGACCCAAATGTTAAGGAGTTTTCTGCCTTACATATGAGGTTCTTTACCGTTTGGACTTTTGTAAGTATACATACCCGACGCGCTAAAGAAATGGAGCAGGCCCTGAACTTCTTATAGTCTAAGAGCCAGGTACAAATTTCGTCAATAATTTCCTCTCGGACGATAACTCGTAAAATGTTTCAGAGATTTGTATCATGAAGAATCGTGAACGTCAGCTGTGGTTCCGTGGGTAGGTTGAGCAGCGGTAAATTCGCAAGTAACTAGAAAAAAAACAACAGAACATGAAAGCTGACGTATAATCCACCGCTTTATAGTCAGCCGACGTTTTCTTTTCTTCAAGATATCGGGTTAGCTATAATATGATAAATTTTCAATCAGAAGAGCATGATTAAAAAAAAACAGCCAAGTGCGAGTCGGACTCGCGCACGATGGGTTCCATACCATTATATATAAAAACAACAACAAAAAACACTTTTGTTGTATGGGAGCCCCCTTAAATATATTTTTTTATTCTGATTTTTAGTATTTGTTATTATAGCGGCAATAGAAATACATCATCTGTGAAAATTTCAACTGTCTAACTATCACGGTTCATGAGATACAGCCCGGTGACAGATGGACAGAGAGACAGACAGACAGACGAACAGCGGAGTCTTAGTAATAGGCTCCCGTTTTACCCTTTGGGTATAGAACCTGAAAAAGTACCTACCGGAACCGCAGCTGACGTCCACGAGGCTTCATTATACAATTCCATGAAGCATTTTACGAGTTATCGTCCGAGTGAGAATTGGTCATGAAAATCTGTTGCTGGCTCACGGACCACTATTGTACTGCTCCCGCAGAGCACTACATTATCTTTGGATGGATCCGCCGGCTGCTCTTCCCCTAAAAATACTCAGCTTTACCTCAGTGGAGTAACGAGCAAACCATGGCCACCATGTTCGCTGTAGTGGTAGAGCCAAACAGTAATCCTCACTAGATGATTACTGTTCGAATAGGCCGGCTCGACCGCGGTAGTACCACACTCACAGAATATCGGCGTTAAGTAATAGCTTGCTATTGCGTTTCGTACAGTGAGTGACGAGATCCGGAGGCCTATTCATCCCGATCCCATCCCCATTTCCCATCCTCCCTAGACTGGCAACGCATTGGCAGCACCTCTGGTGTTGCAGATGTCCATGGGGCTGCGGTGACCACTTTCCATCAGGTGGGCCGTGCGTCGGTTTGTCAGTCAATTGACATAAATAAAAAATATAATAATATTTTGTAATTTGTTATTTCAGTTAGTGCAACTGTTCCATGCCGCATTGGGTTTATTGTGTGACTATCTTATTCTGAAGAACGCCGCCGAAGAGCAATACAAATTACCAAAATACTTGAAGCGAACCAGAGACACGGTGTTCGCAGCGATCCTTTGGCCGACGGTGTTTGTGAGTTTTACTTTTTAATAATTACACGGTGGAAACCGCGTCAAAATTCGTTAAGTATTTGAGAAGTTGTTTATTGTTACAAGTTTTATGCGAATACAATGACAGGCGCAAATAACTATTAGGTACTATTTTCTCGTGTATTATACATTAAAACCCTTCTTAAGAATTTCTCTAAGTGATGTTGAAATCTGCAACAAAATATATTTATGACCAAATTCAGAAATTGATCTTTTATTGAAATGAAAATGAAAATGAAAATATTTATTTTGCAAGTAGGCCACACGGGCTCTTTCACATGTCTGAAGCTACCAGCGCATCGAAAGGTGACATGTGCTCAGAAGAAACGCCGCAAGAAACTCAGCAGTGAGTCTTTTTTTCAACTTTAAAATTACATATAACTAAAACTAACATAAAAAGTGCAACAAATAAACCTAATAGACACAAATTAATTATAGAATACAACTAATAAGGGAGATGTATAGTCTCCGCGTCTGAACAAGTAAATTTAAGTATCTTAGAGATGTATAAAGTCTCTAAGGGTCATAATAATAAGAATAATATTAAAACAGAGAAAACATCTAAATTGATTAATCTATCTAATTGAAGTGACGTTTGCGCATCGTTTGTGTGATGTTTTTGTATAGGGTGACATCTAGTTGACGGACATATAACTATTAAATCTCTAATCAATGTTTCTGTATTCGGCCATTAATCTGCTCTTCTTCTTCTTTACCTTTTTCCCATTATTTTATTCCCTAATGTCTAATGTACAAACCTTTCTTTTCTACATTTTTCATGCCCCGCCTAAACTTCCATAGCTCATACCAACATTTTTTATAAGTACTTAATTCACAAACGCAACGACGTATAAAATGCAATTTCTATCACGAATTAATGATTAACGTTAACTGGCGTTAAATCATCCGAAATTTAACGCTTTAACGTTTAACGAAGTTAACTTTTTAGGGTTCCGTACCTCAAAAGGAAAAAAGGAACCCTTATAGGATCACTCGCGTGTCTGTGTGTCTGTGTGTCTGTCTGTCTGTCTGTCCGTCTGTCACAGTCAATTTGCTCCGAAACTACTGGACCGATTGAGTAGAAAATTGGTATTCATATGTAAGTTGGTGACCGCAACACGGACGCGTGACGTAAATATATGAATTTTAAACATAGGGGCCACTTTTTGGGGGTAAACTAGAAAATTAAAAAAAAAGTTATGCCAGCTATATAGCTGGCATAACTTTTTTTTTAATTTTCTAGTTTACAATAAGCCCTTTCATTTGATATGTCACACGATATCGTGTGACATATCAAATGAAAGGGCTTATTGTGAGGATCTTAAATATATATTTTTTTGAATTTTAAGTAAAACAGTTTAGAAGTTATTTAGGAAAATAGGCGAAAAATGACCATTCCCCCCCCCTTATTTCCGAAACTACTGGGGATAAAATTTTTAAAAAAATACAGAATATAGATCTTTGCCTATAGATTACAGGAAAACCTATAAGAAGTCTATGGTATTTAAGGTAACCTAGTAAAATTCAGATAATCATGTTCGGAACGGAACCCTCTCCACGCGAGTTTAACTCGCACTTGTCCGGTTTTTTTAGAAACGGATTAGCTATTAACGAAGTTAACTACTTGATCAACGGTGCCCAGCTATGCCCATCTCAACTTGTTCATCTCGGCCTCATGTAGTTTTTGTTCATGTGTCTTTTACATACAAGATACAACCCTACATAACCAAAACGTAAACTTTTTTCTTTTCAGCTAGTGTTCACGCTATTTTGGACGCTATACCACTACGATAGGAGTCTTATTTACCCGCTGTTCGCGGACAAAGTGCTCACCAGGGCTGCCAACCACATAGTTCATACAGCCATCGTGCCTTTAGTACTGTGGGAGATCGTGCTTCAACCCAGGGCTGTGCCAAGGTCACACGTCGCCAACTTTACGTTGTTGACAGTGTATATGCTCACATATTTGAATATGTAAGTAAAAGTTTCATCCTAATATTTAGTATTATAAGGCCGGAAGACAGGCAACGTTTTATCCCGGAAAATGCAATTTTTCTGAAAGAATTGTTATAAATGGTTTTCACGTGGACAAAGTCACGAGAAAAAGTTAGTATAAAGTATAATTAGGGTGTAACAAAATAGAGTTAAATGAATAATACTGGCAATTGGAATATTGCTTTGGATGTACTTGGATGGAATTTAATTATGTGTAATTATTTAATATGGAGATATTCATTTATATGTCGTTTAGACTTTATACTAATAATAATTATAACTGACTGCATGTTGCTAATTTAATTTGAATAATCTTACTTTGGTTTATTAATAATTTTAAGGTTCAGGCAATTTTAATGCTCTTAATAATATTCAAAATTTGTATGTTGATTGTTCTCGACTGGATACTGGACCAATTACCTCAAGACCGTGTTTATAATGCATAAGTATTTGATTTGATTTAGTTTGATTTGAAAGGTTTTGTGACGTCACATTAAATTGAATATGGCGCCCTCTAGAGGTCAAAAGTTCCGATTATGAGCGAGTTGCCTACAAAGCAAGATGCCCTACAAGCAGGATGTCTCAAAAGCAAGATGGCCAAAAAGCAAGATGTCTCAGAAGCAAGATGCCTCAGAAGCAAGATGGCTAAAAAGCAAGATGCCTAACAAGCTGGATGTCTCAGAAGCAAGATATCCAAAAAGCAGGACCTTGACCCCGTATATTTGTTTCTATCTTTATTTTATTTGTTACGTTTACCTACAATAAAAACCATTTAAGGTGTCTTGCTTTGCAGGCTTTTAATTACCAAGCAATTTGTCTTCAAGACATTCTACTACTTAGAAATTTTGCTTGGTAGTCGTTTTAGCAAGTAGGCCATTTGCCTAGACGGCATTTAGTCACTTAGACATTCTGCTTTGTAGGCATAATACTTTGTTAGGCATCTTGCTTTGTAGGCAACTCGCTCATAACCCAAAATGAACTATACATTTTTTATTATGTCTTATTGGCTTTTAAATGAAAGGGATTAATTAGCACATTTCAAAAATATATATTGTTAGCTGTTTCGTACTTTTTAGGGCATGATTTTTCAGTAGTCGGGTTTTCTTTTTTGAACTTATAACTTGTTTTCTTCTTTTACAGATTATGCTACACGTACATAGAGAAGGACATTTGGCTGTATCCCATTTTCGGCCTTGCGCACAAAACATTCTATTTCCCTCTCATAATATTTATTATAGGTGTAATGTTAGCGTGTTATTATTATATCCAATGGTATATTACTGCAATAGTGTGGGGTTCAAAGATGAAGAGGAAAAAACACTGAACAAAATTATATAACAATTGTTTAGAGAATAAAATTGTCAAAACCGATTAAGACAGACCTATTTAATTATTGATTGGTCTCATTTATTAAAAACATTTGAAAACTGCCCCATAGCCGTAGTTTAACCTATGAGAGTAAGAAAAATATGAATAAATCCTTTTTTAATTGACCTCTAACCATATAATTACAAACCACAGAAGGATAGTTTACATACAACCGCCCTGACAAAAGTGAAGCAATAAACCGGTGCGCTTTGACATTTGACACTACGGAGCATCCCGGCGTTTGTATGAATTTGGAGCCATAAATGGCTCCGATTTTGTTGCTTCAAATTGTGCGCGCGCACTTGATTTTTATTGCGTTATTATTCTAAACAGTCAGTTCCACAAATTTCCTTCCCTCCGTCGCGAGACGAAACAGAAGTTATTCTGTATTCACATCTCGTTGCTCATTTCGTCTTTGTTTTTCATCCAACAATCCAAAACCGGCTAAGTGCGAGTCGGACTCGCGCACGAAGGGTTCCGTACCATTATCTATATAATGTTTCACGGTTTATGCATAAGGTTTATGTTTATGAAGTTAAATGTTTTTTTTAATTCTTTTATTTGAGTTGATTGAACGAAAGGTAAATTGTGGTTTAATATTTATGACGTATTAAAAAAAACTACTTACTAGATCTCGTTCAAACCAATTTTCGGTGGAAGTTTACATGGTAATGTAGATCATATTTTATTTTTTTTAGTTTTACCATTCTCTTATTTTAGAAGTTACAGGGGGGGGGGACACACATTTTGCCACTTTGGAAGTGTCTCTCGCGCAAACTATACAGTTTAAAATATATATATATATTTGAAACCTCAATATCATTTTTGAAGACCTATCCACACGTATGGGCTTGCCTGTAACATCTAAAACAAGAGAACGATAAAACTAAAAAAAATATATGATGTGCATTACCATGTAAACTTCCACCGAAAATTGGTTTGAACGAGATCTAGTTAGTAGTTTTTTTAATACGTCATAAATCGTAAACCGCAATTTACCTTTCATTTAATGAACTCAAATATAAAAATAAAAAATAAAAACATTTAATTTCATAAACAGAAACCTTATGCATAAACCGTGAACCATCATATAGATAATGGTACGGAACCCTTCGTGCGCGAGTCCGACTCGCACCTGGCCGGTTTTAGTATTTGTTGTTATAGCGGCAACATAAAAATACCTACATCGTCTGTGACAATTTCAACTGTCTAACTATAACGGTTCATGAGATACAGCCTGATGACAGACGGACAGCGGAGTCTTAGTAATAGGGTCCTGTTTTACCCTTGGGTACGAAACCCTACAAGCGACGCGTAAAAAAGCAGTTTCTACGACATTTACTTTAATATCGCTTCAAATTTTCGCATTGATGTCAATTTGACAGTCGAACAAGCTAGGAAAGTTCGATCAGTCGTTCGTTTGTGATGCAGGGCCCTATTTCTTGAAAGTTACAAGTTAACAAGTCTACATTTAAAAGTAAATTTGTTTACTACAGGTATAGTGAATAATATGTTTCCATCGGCAAAATTCGGATCTCAATCGGAAGACGATGGGACCCGAAGTGTCAATTAATTATTGTATTAAATAAGTGACATGTTTATATTCATTCATATGAAACTTTATTATTTATTGTCAAATGTCAAACTGAAAAACGACAGCATGGTATAATGGATACTGGCCCCCAATTCTCGATGCATTCGATATAATTTCGATTGCAAGATTAAACGTCAGATTCATACAGTGGTGTCAAATGACTGTATGCACTGACGTTTAATTTCGATTGTGAAATTATCTCGAAAGCACCGAGAATTGAGGGCCTGCTGAAGCTAATCGCAGTTATTAATGTCATCCTAATGTCAGTGTCACTGATATGCGTCATCAACTTGTGTTTTCGGAATATACAAGTGTACAAATACAAGTAGTAATAAAAATCGTTTCTCAAAAGTATCTAAGTACAAGTGTAAAATCAAACTCATTCACTTCAGTCCCTCTATACATCACAAGTTGTGATGCTCTCTGTCGTGACGGCTATTATTCACATTTTTGTCGTGTCGCTTCACCTGATGCGAACCGGGATCGCTTGTGATGCGACACAACATAAGCCGTCACAACACACGGCATCAGAGAAATGTGAACGCAACCTATTTAAATGTATGAAACCGATACCTTTCTGATGCGTCACAACACAAGTAACACAACACGACAGACAAATGTGAATTCGGGAATGCCTTAGGGGAATGCGGCTTTTTATAATATGTGTGAATTAATAAAAAAAACGGTCAAGTGCGAGTCTAACTCGCGCGCCGAGGGTTCCGTACTTACCTATGAAAAAGAAACAGTACCCTGTAGGTAAAGAACCCTAAAAATAAAAAATAAATAGCTTTTAACAACGGGGTAACCATTTACAACGGCTGTATCTTTTGATTGCGGTGACTTAGAAGGTTGATTTTTTCACAGTTTCAAGAAATTGCAAACCTGCCTATTTGACATTAATTTGAACTTGATACCTCTACGCGTTCCTGAGAAAAACGTCTTGACAGACAGACAGACGGACGGACAGACAACAGACACGACAAACGAGTGATCCTATAAGGGCTCCTTTTTTCCTTTTGAGGTACGGAACCCTAAAAACACGCAAACAGTGGTAATTTACTAGTTCCTTCCTAATGATAATTATTACTTATTAAATATAATGTACAACATAATAATAATACTAAATAAAATTAATTAAATCCAAGTAAAAACTAAATTAAATCTAAAAAAGGTCCCCATGGCATTGTGCCGAAGATGCTGGCAGCGTTTCCTCGCTGCATCGCAATGATGATGCGTAATTACTTACTTACTTAGCGTTTACTTGGCTTATGAGTTGGCTGCCTTTTTTGACAAAATAATAAGATCATTAAAATATATATTACTGTTTTTAATAAAGTCCATTAACAACTTACACGTTTGAGATCTTATAAAAGTAATTTCTTCAATTACGCATTTAGCCGTTTTAACGAAAAATAATAATTAGAAGTCTATAGAGACTCTTAACTATTTAGTGACAAGTCACAAGCCACAAGTGTAAAGTACAGCCTTTGGGAAACGAAATTACTATTTGATTAGTAATAATGTCATCAGTAGTAGTTGTATTTGTCAACTATATGCTTGTGAAACACTCTTGTAGCCCCGCTCTTGTAACAATATACAGTTACATGAAACAGAAACTTGTGAAAAATATTGTAATACAAGCGTTACCATAGATACACACTTGTAATACAAGGCTTGTACCGTTCAAGAAACAGGGCCCAGTTAGTCAAGGTTAGTGTTTAGTTCTCTCATATTCTGCATTTATTGAAATAATTATTTAAAAAATCTATTTTATAGGTATTATCTTTAAATCCATTTTATTGGTCGAATTTAATAATTAGATTTTATCTTCATCCAAATATTTCCTAGAACTTAAACCTTATTGGAATAACAAATAAGTTATTTTCGCCCAACCAACGCCGCTGATATAGATATTACATTTAATTATGTAATAATATATGCTTTATTTACATCAAAAATAACATAATAAACAACAACATCTACACACAAAAATAACATAATAAACAACATAATCTATATAAACGAAATTACAAACTAAACTTAACCTAAAAAGTACATTTATAACGTTTATTAATTCTGTTGTGATTTGTTCAAAATTTATCTTTTTCAATGATTCTAATTATCTGTCCTTAATTTTTCGGCCTTCGGATTCATTGTTATTATCATTCCTGCAATTTTTAATCTTCCGTGCAAAGATTTAACAAGATATGATGATACCACCGGAATCTTTGCAATTATGATTATAAATATCAGTGGCGAAGCGTGAGGGTAAGCTGGTGCATACTTTCTTAACTCAAACATTATAATATTACTAATTACTTCTTGTATTAACATAAAAATTTAATATAACATAATTTTCTTGTGTAAATGCAATATTTAATGAGAATTAATATAATGTTTAAAAATAGAAATGATACACCGGCTTACCCTCACGCTACGCGATAAATATACAATTCACATCACGTAAGTTTACGTGTGTGAAGTTAGCCTCAAGCCGTGTTCGGCGTAGGTACACTTATACACGCCCTGCGAACCGCTCTGACACCTAAAAACGTGTACGTAGCTTTTAGGTCTCACGGTTTAGGTTAGCTAACTTACAAAGCCGCCCAGGATGCCAATCTACTCTACGCCGCCACTGGCTACCATAGTAGCACATTATGATCAGACGTCTCCAGCGTTCCTCCAGATGCTGCATATAACTTGAAACAAAATGCCACAATGTTGCCACAACAAACTTGAATGATGTTTATAACGACAATTATGCCACAGTGCTGCCACAACAAACTTGAATGATGTTTATTACGACAACTATGGCACAATGTTGCCACAACAAACTTGAATGATGTTTATAACGACAATTATGCCACAGTGCTGCCACAACAAACTTGAATGATGTTTATTACGACAACTATGGCACAATGTTGCCACAACAAACTTGAATGATGTTTATAACGACAATTATGCCACAATGTTGCCAACACAAACTTGAATGATGTTTGTTACGACAATTATGCCACAATATTGTCATAACAAACTATAGTGATATTTATTACGACAATTATGCGACAATGTTGCCAACACAAACTTGAATGATGTTTTTTACGACAATAATGCCACAATATTGCCACAACAAACTTGAATGATGTTTATTACGACAATTATGCCACAATGTTGCCACAACAAACTTGAATAATGTTTATCACGCCAATTATGCCACAATGTTGCCACAACAAACTTGATTGATGTTTATTACGACAATTATGCCACAAAGTTGCTACAACAAACTTGATTGATGTTTGTTACGACAATTATGCCACAATGTTGCCACAACAAACTTGAATGATGTTTATTACGACAATTATGCCAGAATGGTACCACAACAAACTTAAATGATGTTTATTACGACAATAATGCCACAATGTTACCACAACAAATTTGTTTTACTATAACAAATATGCCACAATATTTAAACAATATACCTACATTGGTGCATGCATAGGTAATGGACATACATTTCATTTTAATTACATGATACATAAAATTATTACAGAAATCAAAGGATTTTTGCATCCTGAATACGTCCACATATTTATAATTTTATTTTTATTTTTATAAAAGACAAGAAATTAAAACAACAATCCATTTTTTCCATTTGTATGGCAGATAACCTTCTCGTAGATACATCTTTGCCGTTTCCACGAGAAACGCAACTGTCATTTTGAGTTTGACTTTTTTAACCTCGGGTGCCTGAGGCACAATACATAAATAATATAAAAGCTATATTTCAATATAGACATAAAAAAATCAAAAATCACAATAAACTATTAAGAAATAAATTAACGAAAGAAGAAATAAAATATTAAAAAAAAGATCAGGTCTCTTCACTTAGCCGCAACTTATTCAATCTTTGTGTTATGGTCTTAATTATTTACATCTCACAGCTTACCTAGAAGCACCATCTCGATTACTTGTCCTTGCTTCCGAACAGGTTTCTCTACAATTAGTATTAAAAATTTGTTTACAGTCAGAATATGGGTAAATGTCCTGACAGAATCTGTTTTGACGTATCATATGACTTTTGGTTCTTTTGTGTAGAATTAATTTCTTCATTTAGTTATCAAACACCTCTGCTGCCTGCTCTGCAAAACATATTTAGGAGTTTATTTCTTGTGGCATAGATACTGCAACGCCAATGTCAGGAAATTCGGCGCGGCCTGTATTCTGAAAACTTTCAGAAAAAAAAAAACATATTCGGATCTTCTACTTATTATATAATCCTTTCAAATCATGAAAAATACATTTTATACAACACTAGATCGTCATTGTATCGCAACGTTCGAATAACGCATACATTTGCGGAGTAAAGTCAAAGTCAAAAGTCAAACTATATTCAATTTAGGCTTTTACAAGCTCTTATGAAGGTCAAGGAAGGAATCTACCACCGGTTCGGAAAAAATCCTCTACTGAGAAGAGCCGGCAAGAAACTCGGTGAGGTATAATTTTTTCAAAACAGTACACATATAAATCAACAATGATGTCTACAGTTTTATACAAATCTAAGTATATACCACAGCAGGTACGCTCATCGAGACCCAGGGATCGCCGGTGCAGGTCACGATTTAAGCCAAACGTCCCTGTCCATGACGTAGTCTTTTACTGAGTAGTCCTCTGCTGCACTGGGAGTGAAGAAATAGCATAGAATGCGTGCAGATGCTTATCATCCTGGCATGTCGTTAAAGTCGACTAAAGGACGTGTCTTTTCCAACATGGTGGACTATCTGTATGGGCGATGGGCTGATCACCTGTCACCATACGGTTCATCATACCATCTGAGGACTAATTAATCGAACGTAGCCCCAAGTAGTCTTGTGGCTCAGTGCCATTAGGGATTTCGGGCGTGATGCTATGTATGTATGTATGAAATAAGAATTGGCTTTACAGTAGATTTGAACATTGTGTCTGTTTGTTCTATAACGTTTTTAGGTATTTTATTGTAAAAACGTGTACAATTTCCTAGAAATTATTTTTTAGTTTTAGCCAGTAGATTGATCCGCTGCTCTGTTGCATGGTCACTGACACGACGCCACTGACGCCACTGAAAACTTGCTTTATGAAGGTCGAGCTTAATCACTTCCTAGCATTTACTGCTATAAGGCACACGTATTTATTTTTAATAAAACATAAGTCTCTTTTGATTTAAAACGATACATGAAAAGATATTAGTGATTTATTGTGACAACGATATAAATTTCATAAGAGGTATGTAGTTATAGGCCAAATTGATCAGGGACTAGGTCGCCACCCAGGGACTATTTTAGAGTTATAAACGCTCAAAAATTTCACTCGAAATTGATGTTTAAAATCCATCTCTAGAATTCGAACGGTCGAAACGAACACGAATACAATCATTGTTACCTAATTTCAAGCGCTTGAAAATTTATGTCGTCCACTTAATTCCAATTATCTATCGCTTACTTTTCAATGTTAATGTGACGATATAGTTAATCTGACTAAAGATATATCAGGGTTTATTATTTTTAGTAGTAGGTAATTTTGGCTGGTCAAGTTCAGACTTTAT
The DNA here is from genome assembly GCA_947859335.1 of Tortricodes alternella. Taxonomy (NCBI): domain Eukaryota; kingdom Metazoa; phylum Arthropoda; class Insecta; order Lepidoptera; family Tortricidae; genus Tortricodes; species Tortricodes alternella. Next base: position 4,720,703 of record OX401968.1, on the reverse strand, counting down.
AAGATAATAGACGCGTGAATGTGTGGCGAAGAGAAAAAACACTGAAGCGTGAATGTGACTCGCCGGACTAAGAATGAAAATCCTAGACAATGGATATCCAGAATCAGCGGCCCTAACATGAATGACACAAGGATAAGATAGACCGTCTTATCTCTAAGTGCGTCTCTTTCACACTAGTGCCGATGAAAGAGATAGTAATAGAGATAAACGGGTTTAATTTATCTTTGTGTCATTCATGTTAGGGCCGGGAATTCAAGGCACTACACGGGGGTTATCAAGGCCTCTAAATGTGAATATGAAATACCACGCCATATATTTTATACATGTAAATACAATGTAGTATGAAATAGCGATGCAGTTCAGTTGAGGGCCTAAAGAGAATCGCATTTAGAGATCATGGTAACCCCTAAATACTCATCATGAGCTCGTATATCCGATGATGATGATAAATTATACTTGTTTTATTACAAATATGCGAAATTTTGATTATACATTATTATGTATTATGCGAATAAATTATTCGATTTAATTAATAAAAAAAATGCGTTTTTAGGGTTCCGTAGCCAAATGGCACAAAACGGAACACGTCAGGTCTGTCTGTCTGTCTGTCTGTCCGCCCGTGTGTCACATCCACTTTTTTCTGAAACTATAAGAACTATGCTGTTGAAACTTAGTAAGATGCATTCTGTGAACCGCATTAAGATTTTCACACAAAAATAGAAAAAAACAATAAATTTTGGGGGTTCCCCATACTTAGAACTGAAACTCAAAATTTTTTTTTTCATCAAACCCGTACATGTGGCCTATTTATGGATAGGTCTTCAAAAATGATATTGAGGTTTCTAATATCATTTTTTTCTAAACCGAATAGTTTGCGCGATGGACACTTCCAAAGTGGTAAAACGTGTCCCCCCCCCTGTAACTTCTAAAATAAGAGATTAATCAAACTAAAAAAATTATATGATGTACATTACCATGTAAACTTCCATCGAAAATTGGTTTGAACGAGATCTAGTAAGTAGTTTTTTTTATACGTCATAAATCACGGAACCCTCCATGGGCGAGTCCGACTCGCACTTGGCCGCCTTTTAAAAAAAAATGTGCAACATAAACCAAGTTTACTAGGTAGTTATACAGACGTTCTACCCGTGACCTCGAGACGTAGAAAGAACTCGAATATCGTAAAATACTTCAGAATATTACACCCGAGTTCCGTTAAAATTATTTTATTTCAACGTATCATTACTCCTCTGCGGCACTGGGAGTGAAGAAATAGCATAGAATGCGTGCAAATGCTTATCATCCTGGCATGTCGTAAAAGTCGACTAAGGGACGGGTCCTCTTCAACATGGTGGACTATCTGTATGGACGATGGGCTGATCACCTGTCACCATACGGTTCATCATACCATCTTAGGACTAATTAATCGAACGTGGCCACAAGTAGTCTTGTGGCTCTGCCCACCCCATTAGGGATTTCGGGCGTGATGCTATGTATGTATCATTATCGCGTAAACTTTAGAACTTAACACATTTGAAGTTCACAGACGATTTCTATCCTTCCAGGATGTCACAACGAATTTATCTTCGTATCTTCGGATACGTCGTAACACTGGTCATGCATTTGACCAATATCTGGTACATGGCGAGTTTCCACACAGAGGAGGTGATGCGATATCCTGAGATGCGTGCGTTCATAGGACTGCAGCGACGGTTTATAACTTGCTGGACGTTTGTAAGTACGCAATTGTACAGATATAGTGAATAATATGTTTCCATCGGTAAAACTCGGATCTCAATCGGAAGACGAAGGGACCCGAACTGTCAATTAATTATCGTATTCAATGAGTGACATGTTTATATTCATTAATATGAAACTTTATTATTTAGTGCCAAATGTGAAAATGAAAAATGACAGCATGGTATGATGGATACTGGCCCCCAATTGTTGATGCATTCGAGATAATGTCGATTGCGAGATTAAACGTCAGATTCATACAGTTGTGTCAAATGACTGTATGCACTGACGTTTAATCTCGATTGTGAGATTATCTCGAATGCACCGAGAATTGGGAGCCTACTGAAGCTAAGTGAGAGAGCACGATAGATGCGAACTTTTCCGATAAAACACGATGGAAACTAATTATGCACTACATCTGTAATAAATATATAATCCCGGGCACATAAGTTGACCCAAAATGGCGGTCGTCTGCGCACCTTCGAGCATGTACTACTATGGTTACTTCGCGGCACGTAACTTTAAATATGACCTTGAATGCGCAGAATTTCGGGTCTCAATCGAAGTGTGGGATGAGGTGCGAGAGGCCGCGTTTTACCTGGTAAACCGCCATTTTGGGTCAACTTATTTGCCGGGGTATAATTCAACTCTTGCGCACGGCACTATGCGAACGTGAGCTTGTTTCTCGTACCGTCGTCGCACTGTGAGCTGATAATCGACTCTAGTCGACTTAGGGTTTTTCCTTGAAATCTGATCCACTCCATCATTGTCACGCTAAAAGTGATCATGAGATAATTTGGCTTGAAAACTGACGAGTAATTTTATTAGTGAAATCCGTATCAAATCAGTAGTTTCTGAGATTAGCCTATACAGACAGATGGGGCGACAGAAAAATGCGGCGTGGACTTTAATGTGTAACCATCATTTCAGCTGAAAGACGTTCACTGATAGACATAGGCCTCTTCCCAATGATCGCTACAACGATCAATTCTGTGCTCCTCGCATCCAGCGAAGTTCTGCAATCTCCACCAGGTCGTCAGCCCACTGTGTGGTCTGCCCACGCTGCGCCTTCCGGTAGTTGGTCGCCACTCAAGAACTCTGCGACCCCATCGGCCACCTGTTCTACGAGCAATGTGCCCCACCTAGTGCCACTTAAATTTAGCAATTCTTTGGGCTATGTCGGTTACTCTTGATCTTTTGTGGATCTTCTCATTTCTAATTCGATCTCGCAGCGATACTCCGAGCCTAATAATTTATATGTAGTGATGATGACATTTATAGCCTGCGAAGATCTCAAAAGAAGGATATGCCTATCAGTTGTGATAAAACTCTAATGCCAAAGTTGAATAAAGACTTACTGCTGAGTTTCTTGCGGCGTTTCTTCTCAGCAGATGTCACCTTTCGAAGCGCTGGTAGATTCAGACATGTCAAAGAGCCCAAGTGGCCTACTTGCAAAATAAATATTTTCATTTTCATAGAAGGTTGTGAAACGCCAGCGCCATGGCTTACCCACACCCATTGCTGATGTCTTAGTTCTTACGACATACATACAAAAGTCTAATATTGCTTGATTCACACGCTATCATATCATCGTGGAAGGTGTGATCTGTGGTGCTGCGGTATCACACCGCACGATGCGGGAGGGCATTTTTTTTTTCAATTATAACAGAAACAGTGTCACTTAAATGGGTGTCAGGCATGGTGGTTGTCATGCGACTGAACTGAACCTGCGATGGTGTCAGATGCGCGTTTTGACACCTCAAAAGTAAGCATCGCGAAAATTGCTTTGAGCAGTTCCTTACTATATATTTCAATGATAACTTGTATTTTTTAGGGGCTTCAAATAATCTACGCATTCCTGGGACTTGTGTGCGATATACTAATTTTAAAGAACTCGACGAACAAGAAATACAAGCTTCCGTATTCCTTGGGTGAGACCAGAAAGACACTCTTCAGTGCCATTATTTGGCCGAGTACCTTTGTAAGTACCTAATTTTAATTTGCATTTGCTGTTTTTGCCCGACCGCGAGAAGCCAAAGGGATACAGTTTAACAGTCTCTGTATGTAAGGTCTGTTCGGCGAGAGTTGATAAATATTATGACATCGTTTCGAAATAGCGACTGTCGCTTAACTATCGCAAACTGTATGACGGGTGTCGCTTATCGCCGCGCGCACTGAGTTTCGTGGTACGAGGGACGCAGCTGTCGTCAACTGCGGTGTCGCGCCGGGCGGAAGGCGGCGGCGAAAAAAATATATTTGTTTTGTTCATATACACAATCGCCATATTGCAAATTAATGTCTTATGTCAAATGTCACATAAATTCAATAATCTGCACTGGTTTCGGCCAAAGAAACGAAAAAGAAAAAAATATCTATTGCGCACAATACAAGACACGTCATATACATACATATATATTATGATGTGTCTTGTGTTTTTCTACATATGTATAATATGTCATTGGCTTCGAGTGTGTCGTTGGGGTGTTCTGTTCGCGTGTTGCTTTCTGTTTATACGTTATACTATTCAATAATAATATTCTATGGAAAAATATAATTATTCCCTTTTTAGGGTTCCGTATTTCAAAAGGAAAAAAACGAACCCTTATAGGATCACTCGTGTGTCTGTCTGTCTGTCCGTCTGTCACAGCCAATTTGCTCCGAAACTACTGGACTGATTGAGTTGAAATTTGGTATACATATGTAAGTCGGTGACCATAACACGGACGCGTAAAGTAAATTAATAAATTTTAAACGCGGGGGCCACTTCTGGGGGGTTAATTAGAAAATAAAATAAAAATCTTATGCAAACTATATCATGTGACATATCAAGTGAAAGGGCTTATTGTGAGAATCTTAAATATATTTGTTTTGGAATTTTAAAATAAATAGTTTGGAAGTTATTTAGGAAAATAGGCGATAATTGACCATTCCCCCCGCCCTTATTTCAGAAACTACTGGGCCTACAATTTTGAAAAAAATACAGAAAATAGTCCTTTACCTATAGATTACAGGAAAACCTATTAGAAGTCTATGGTATTTAAAGTAACATAGGAAATTTCAGATAATCATGTACCGAACGGAACCCTCTCCACGCGAGTTCAACTCGCACTTGTCCGGTTTTTTTTATTATCGTCGGTAAAAATAATGAGCGGGCCACTATTTGTAATGAGTTAAGAAGCCCTGACTTTTAACTTTTTTTATCAACTCTCGCCGAACAGACCTAGTGACCCTTGTGATCTACTTTATCTCTTTCGTCCCTAACATGCAACACACGAAGATAGGTTAAACCGTCTTATCTCTATGAATTTAGATGTTTCTTTGTTTCAAATGTTATTTTTATTACTATGAGCCTTAGAGGCTGTATACATCTCTAAGTCACTTAACTTGTCCAGACGTGGAGACTATACGTCTCCCTTATTAGTTATTTTGACGACGCGGTTAGGGTAGTTGGTAGTGACCCTGCCTCCGAAGCTAGCGTCTCGGGTTCGATCCCTGGTAAGGGCAAATATTTGTGTGATGAGCACGAATGTTTGTTTCCGAGGCTTGGATGTTTGCTATGTATTTAAGTATTTATTTCTCTATATAAGTATGTATATCGTCGTCTATTACCCATAACACAAGCCTTTATACCTACCTTGGAGACTAGATCGATTTGTGATTTATTTGATTTATATATTTATTAGAATTATTTTTTCACATTAGGTTTGTTTGTTGCACTTATCGTTTCGTTTTAGATAAAACTCTAATGTCAAAGTTGATAAAAGACTTACTGCTGAGTTCCTTGCAGCGTTTCTTCTCGGCAGATGGCTTTCGAAGCACTCGCTGGTAGATTTAGACATGTGAAAGAGCTCATGTGGCCTACTTGCAAAATAAATATTTTCATTTGCTAAGTGCGTCTCTCTCACACTAGTGCCGACTAGAGAGATAGTCATAGAGATAAACGGGTTTGACTTATCTTTGTGTCTTGCATGTGAGGGCCGATGTGGTGTGATTCTTTAATGTTCACAGCGGCTGATCAGGGGATAAACAAAACGATTCGTTTATTTCTGTGAAGACGAAGTCATTCGGTCTAAATTTGAACGTCTCCCTCATCGCTCGTCAGCCGTTTCCCACTTTAGAGAATAACATGGCTGAACTACTGGACTGATTTTAATAAATGAGATACAGTAGCGCAACCTCCCTACAAGCCCATTCCTGACGTTTGCGAACCAGTCTTATATGCGTCCGGGATGAGACGTCACGACGAGCGGCCCCGGCGGCGACTCGCCTTACCGACGACTTGCCTTACCGACGACTTTTATTGCAAATATTTGTATTGAGGCGGCGAATATATCAGCCCCTATAGGTATACAGTCCACTTTTATTTAACGTCCCAGTAGGACCATAACATTGGTCCTTCGAACCGGATGTGAACCGTGCCACGGCTGACAGCTGATGAACCGTGTTTACCAGGCTAGAAGACAGCTTATATGATTTGTAAAGAACGTGCGAGTGTCATAGGCTATATAACAATTGTAAGGGTGCGTCATACTAGATCTCCTCTGCTGCACTGGGAGTGAAGAAATAGCATAGAATGCGTGCAGATGCTTATCATCCTGGCATGTCGTAAAAGTCGACTAAGGGACGGGTCCTCTCCAACATGGTGGATTATCTGTATGGGCGATGGGCTGATCACCTGTCACCATACGGTTCATCATACCATCTTAGGACTAATTAATCGAACGTGGCCACAAGTAGTCTTGTGGCTCTGCCCGCCCCATTAGGGATTTCGGGCGTGATGTTATGTGTTATGTGTCATACTAGAAGCAAAAATGCTTTTGCGCCCACAGTCGATTGTTACTTTTTAACTATATTGAAATTTCAGTAATTTTACTTTACTCATGATTAATTGTCAGAAATAGTCCGACATGTTTCGAACTCGTATGGAGTCCGGGGCTGAGTGCGATTGCTTTGACCGCGATCGCACTCAACCCCTGAAGAAGGACTTCTTGACTAAAGCACTATAGGTATTTCGAGTATTCATAATGTGCATAAATGTCCCACGAAAGTTTTAATTTGACTAATCGTCAGATTAAAACTTTCGTGCGACATTACTAAGACTAGAAATAAGCACGGCTTTACTCACGATTTATTGTCAGAAATTGTCCGACATGTTTCGAACTCATATGGAGTCCTTCTTCAGGGGTTGAGTACGGTCGCGCTCACTGCAACCCACTGCTGACTAATCGTACTAGACTTTATCCGGTTTCCTACTAATATTACCTCCTGAATAGGAATGTATGTGTTAATGGATGGCTGACAATTGGCATTTACATGGTTTATATCATATATAAACCTAAAACATACTTAATACCCATTATAATTACGGTACCTAATGAAGTTCTACTTGGACAAAGTCTCAGGAATAAGCTAGTTTTAAATATGGCAACCAGTGTATAAAGTTACAAAACATATTTACCTAGTATCTATAATACCTATATAGTTAATCTTTACAGTTTTCAAGCATACTATTTACTACCGGTTACCAGTGGCGCAGCCTGCCTACAGGCCGATTCCTGACGGCTTTACCATGCTAGAATACTACGGCCAGCTGCCAGTGGAGTCCATGTTACTCTAACTAAATGTCTAACTCGCACGTACGGTTCTAATACTTCCGGCTTCCCTTAGAAAATATTTGACGCTTCGCCACTGCCGGTTACAGACGTAGTGCATAATTAGTTTCCATCGTGTTTTATCGGAAAAGTTCGTATTTATCGTGCTCTCACAATTAGCTTCAGTACCCATCATACCACCAGTAATTTTCATTTTGACATTTGGAACAAATAATACAATTTCATATTAATGAATATAAACATTTAATACAATAATTAATTGACACTTCGGGTCCCGTCGTCTTCCGATTGAGATCCGAGTTTTACCGATGGAAACATATTCACTATATCTGTACCTACAACTATGTGCCTGTATACTCCTCATATCAGTTTTTTGTAACATAATTTTACGCTTTCTTTCAGCTAATCGCCACGCTATTTTGGCCTTTATATCTATACGACAAAGGCCTAGTTTACCCTGACTTCATAGACAGGATACTGACTCCTATATCAAACCACATCATGCATACCGCAATAGTTCCAGTTGTTCTATGGGAGATATTTCTACAGCCTCAAAAGGAACCTAAGAGTCATACTAAGAACTTGAGCATACTGGTGGTATTTATACTGTTATATCTTGCAGTGTAAGTATTTTTTTTATTCACTTTGCGATTTTGTGATTAAAGTTAATTAAGAGGACTGTGAACCAAAGGCAAAAATCACCCTTTTCATACATAAGGCGATAACGATTTCCACCCCTTAAATGTTAACTGATTTTGACCAATTTTTTATAGGTTTTCAGTCAGAACAAAATCTAGGTCTATTCGTTTTTAAGTCAAATAATGCCGAAATTAGTTTAGTATGAGAATACTGAAACAACAATAAAACTGTATTTATATTACTCCTCTGCTGCACTGGGAGTGAAGAAATGGCATAGAATGCGTGCAGATGCTTATCATCCTGGCATGTCGTAAAAGTCGACTAAGGGACGGGTCCTCTCCAACATGGTGGACTATCTGTATGGGCGATGGGCTGATCACCTGTCACCATACGGTTTCATCATACCATCTTAGGACTAATTAATCGAACGTGGCCACAAGTATTCTTGTGGCTCTGCCCACCCCATTAATGATTTCTGGCGTGATGCTATGTATGTATGTGTATATTATTCACAGTGAAAAAACCAACATTTATAAGCCTGGATTTCGTTCTGACTGACAACCTATCCAAAATTGGTCGAAATCGGTTAACATTTAAGGGGTGAAAATCGTTATCGCCTTTTGTATGAAAAGTCATAGGTAATAAAAGCGGGTGTGGCCTAGTGGTTAAGGATATCGACTCTCGATCATGAGATACCAAGTTCAAAACAAGCTGTTGCCATGTGGGCAGCGCAAGCCCTAGATCGAGCGAGATTGGCTTTTAGCACCATTTGGTCGACCCTTTCACTTCACCTAAATTCTACTTCGGTTTGCCGCTGAAAATTGCTCTACGCATTTGGCCTTTTGGCGACCTATGCCATCTGGCGCCAAAAGCGACCGCTCCTCTCGCTCTACCACAGAGCATACAGTTCTTTGACACAATGGTATGGATACGTTTAATCTCACATGTGACATTATCTCGAATGCATCGAGGTAATGTCACATGTGACCGTCCTGTCCTGCCGTTTCATCGTGGGTGTTTTCATTTCGGTAAAGGAAAACATAATAATACAATGTTTAAAAAACGTACATAACATATTAAGTATACAAATAATTTCCTCGCCAAACTGACATAACAGTTTCTTGGCGATATCGCGCTCAAACTACCTGTTTTGCCATGTACCTAAATTCAAGTCTATATTCTATACATATAAAACAGTACCGTGACTCACTTATAGACAACGCACAGCCTAAAGGGTGGTCCTAGAGTTTTGAAATTTGGACGAGATATTCCTCGAGTACCCTAAAGGTGCACTAAGGAGAGATTTTTTGAAATTCTATCCCTATAGGGGTGAAAAGGGGTGATAAAGTTTGCATGGAAAATACCGCGGGCGACGCTGTGGCGGGTCCACTAGTAAAATATAAGGTACTAGTGAACCCGCCACAGCTTCGCTTCGCTTCGGAATGTCTCCTCCAAATTTCAAACCTCTAGGACCACCCGTTTAGCCTGTGCGTTGTCTATAATTGAGTCACGGTACTGTTTTATGTCTATTGATGACTTACTTAAAAGAGGCCGCAGCCCCCCATCCGCTCAGAGAGAAGGCCGGTCCCAGCAGTGGGAAGTATCTATGCCAATGATGATGATGATATAGCGTCATGAACTTGTTCCAGGTTATTGTACACTTTCGTCGATCAGCGCTTCTGGCTATACCCAATAGTTAGCCGGGTCGCGGGTACCATCTATTTTCCGATGCTGATAGCATATGTGGGCCTGTTGCTCATCTTCCACTATTGGACACAGTGGCTCGTGACCTCTTGTTTGTGGAGCAAAACGACAAGAACGGAAAAAAGTAGAAAAAATAAATAGAATATTTATAATAGAGATAAGTGTTGTGAAGACATTTTTAAATTCAATTCTATTTTTGTTAAAATTGTAATGGATTTTTCTCTTTACTGAGGTCATTCAAAGAGATCGCTACTTAGCATATTTGTTACCTAATTTTATTTTTTTCAGTTGCTATATTTTCTATTTTCTGATTTTTAATAAATTGTATATGTATGGTATTGTATTTCATTTCTCAAGCGAATAATCGGTCAACTAAAAATACTATGAATGTGAAAGTGTGTGAAGATATTTGAATGTTTGTTCCTCAATCACGCAAAAACGACTGGACAGATTTTGATAAAATTTGGCAGTCAGATCGACCATATCTCAGAAAAAAACATAGAGTACTTTTGTAGAGGGGCATCAAATACATAACATCCCTTTGCTAGCGCAAGTGAGTAAAAACCAGTCAACTGCGAGTCGGACTCGTGCACCGAGTTCCGTGTAATGCCAATTTGGCATGGTCTCGAACAGTCAATAACAGACTTTATGTTAATGACATAAGAACTTTGACAGTTGCAACTAAGTTGGGAGATTGTTAAGCTGTTAATTAATATATTTTTAACATTTCCATAACAGAACACCATTTAATATAATTGTTGTTTGACTATGGAGTGTAAAATGAAGCAAAATTTCATACCTGAAACTTAACTGAGGAGCAGCAGTAACAGCATCCTGAAGATGATTGCAAACAAGTTTAAGTGTCCCATAGTGGTGGGCTTAATCAGACTTGTTGAATCTAATTTAGAGTTTAAATATTGATATTGATATTGAATTTTAATGATTGAATTATTTTTACTATGGTTATTATTCTTATTATTTTTCATATTTTTCCATATTTTGTATTGATTATTATTTTGTGTGTACTAACATTAGAAAATAGATAAATATTGTACTAACAGCTATGGATCTTGTAGTCCGAAATAAATACTTTGAATTGAATTGAATTAACCCGTTTTGGAAATCAGCTGGAACAAAATTGGTCTAAAATCAGGCAATATTTAGGGTATCAATGTATGGGGAGCTTCTCAGGCCTAAAACTTTTTTATTTTTTTATTATTTGCTAGTAATCATGCTATAACAACACATATTCTGTTCCAAAATTCCAACCTTAGCTCTTATCGTTGCTGAGCTAGAGGCCTCTGACAGACGGACGGACGGACGTTGTAGGCTCAGTAATAAGGTCCGTTCGTTTGTTGAATGAGAAATACATGACTTAGAGTGATTTCTTTGAGTCAAAAAAATCACTCCATCACAGTTAAAAGCGGTTAGACTTACTCAAAATAGCAGCCATTAGGATTTCCATAAAAAATTGCGCAATATCAGGCGTTATAATTTTTGTACCAGTTTTGTTAAATTAACCAATTTATAGTAAAAACAACCGAAAAAAAAGTCAACCAAAACTACTATTATCTACACCCATATCATAAAACCTCCATTGGTTAATCAAAAACCATAGGAAATGACCACCATTTTGACAACCAATTAGGAAAAACCAGTGCTGCGATAAAGAAATAACATGACTTCTTTATCGTTTTTAGTAATGAAAAGAGATTAAATTTGGAACAGCTGTCAAAACTCAAGTGGGTCTCTATTCTAGTATCCATAGATAATAAAACAGTTATTGATACGAAACGTCAATTCAGTATGTTTTTTTTAATATAAACTGCACAATATTTGATCTCGAGTGACGTGAGAATAGAGATTTCATCCGTTTGTCTATGATTTTAAAAAAAATGGTCTTGACGGAGGATCGCCATGTTGGTGTTTTGCTGAACGAAAGTAGAATTGTTGTTGAATTGAATAGAAAAAGTTGTTTGTAATTTACATTTTAGTTGCAAATATGAATAGTAAGTAGTCTTCTCGGAGTGTGTGTGATGTGAAAATGCGCCGGATATCGGAAATATGCAGCCACGATTGCAACAAATAACTTGTTGCCAGAAAATATTGTTTCTGAACCCATCATGGAGGATTTATAATATGTGTGTAGATAAAGTTATGTATGCAACTCTGCATAATTTGGCCTTAAAACACACGTGCGATCTTATTATGAAACTCGCATATCGGCTCGTTTCATGAAAACCGCACTAGTGTTTTAAGGCCTATCATTATGCAACCGTTGCATAAACTACTATTGTTAAATCAACGTGTAGTGTTTTTTCTGTGGGCAATCTCAGGCGTTATAATTTTTAATGAAAATCCTAATGGCTGCTATTTTGAGTAAGTCTAACCGCTTTTAACTGTGATGGATAATGTTCTTTCTCTCAGAGGAATCACATCACACTAAGTCATGTATTTCTCATTCAACAAACAACAAATTCAAAAAACTTCAGCCGGGACCATTTTTGTTAAATCAACGTGTAGAGTTCTTTCAGTGCGGGATCGATTCCCGCCAGAGAAAAATATTATCACATAATTAAAGATATAGTGAATAATATGTTTCCATCGGTAAAACTCGGATCTCAATCGGAAGACGACGGGACCCGAAGTGTCAATTAATTATTGTATTCAATGAGTGACATGTTTATATTCATTAATATGAAACTTTATTATTTAGTGTCAAATGTCAAAACTAAAAATGGCAGCATGGTATGATGGGTACTGGCCCCCAATTCTCGATGCATTCGAGATAATGTCGATTGCGAGATTGAACGTCATATTCATACAGTTGTGTCAAATGACTGTATGCATTGACGTTTAATCTCGATTGTAAGATTATTTCGAATGAACCGAGAATTGGGGGCCTGCTGAAGCTAATCGAGAGAGCACGATAATACGAACTATTCCGATAAAACACGATGGAAACTAATTATGCACTACATCTGTAGCTGTGTCTGACTTGCGTTGGAGTGCTTATTTTTTCAGTCTCTTGTTTGGACTCCGTACCCTAACACTCTCCTTATACTGTGTAATCATATTAAGTTTTTTTTATACTAAAATAGACCTTAAGAACATAATTAATACACTGCGTGAACACGGCATATAATTACGGGCTTGCGCTTAAATCTCAATCAAAAAGCCACCTCATTTCAACGCGCAACGATGCAAATTCAAAAAACCATTTCCATCACTTACGACATTTTTCAAACTAGCCGTTATCAACCAGTATGTATTGAGATACCCTGCTTCTTACGGTCCGTATTAAACAACAGTAAATAAGGGGAAGTTGTGAACGATAGGTAGGTCTTCTTATATTTGGTGTTTAATACCGTTAACCTCATAGTTACTTAGTAAGGAACAGTTATTGGACTGACGTAGACATGCCAATGGAATATTATTATTTTTAATAATAAGTGACTGGATTTTAAAGGATATATTCGTAAGGTAAGTTATTAAGTTTTATCAATACTATTTGATAATATATCTTCGACAGATAGTCTTGTAGGTCAGTTGATAAAATAATTATGTCGACCAGATAATTAAACGCGAAATACAGAATAACGTATCAACGACTTTCCAAAACGAGATAACTTAGAGACGTTTTATATACGTATGTAATTGTCTTATATGTATATGTATTTATATTTATTTTCTCACTTCGTTTTAAGGGTTTCATACCTCAAAAGGAAAAACGAAACCCTTATACGATCACTCATGTGTCTGTCTATCTGTTTGTCCGTCTGTCACAGCCAATTTGCTCCGAAACTACTGGACCGATTGAGTTGAAATTTGGTATACATATGTAAGCTGGTGACCGCAACACGGACGCGTGACGTAAATATATGAATTTTAAACATGGGGGCCACTACTGGGGGGTAAATTAGAAAATTTTAAAAAAAGTTATGCAACCTATATCGTGTGACATATCAAATGAAAGGGCTTATTGTGAGGATCTTAAATATATTTTCTTTTGAATTTCAAATTAAATGGTTTAGAAGTTATTTAGAAAATAGGCGATAATTGAGCATTCCTTTATTATTTATACTCCATTATTTCCGAAACTACTGAGGCTAAAATTTAAAAAAAAATACAGAAAGTAGTTCATTACCTATAGATTACAGGACAATCTATAAGAAGTCTATGGTATTTAAAGTAACATAGTAAATTTCAGATAATCATGTACGGAACGAAACCCTCTCCACGCGAGTTAAACTCGCACATGACCGGTTTTTGTGACAGAAAGACCGACAAACAAGTCCATTACGAGAAAAGGAAGGAAAAGTCGAAAGAAAAGATAATATACGTTACTAGTAACTTTAGATAATTCATGACAATCGTTTTTAAATTCACAAGTTAAATTTTCTATTTCTCGAATTACAATTTCGAATCATACAGGCATTGTCAATATTTAGAATGGGAATAAGTATCTTCTTATGTAGGGCACACCTTGGTTAATTGGTGATATGCAGTTATTCGGTGACTTTACACATACATACATAGCATCACGCCCGAAATCCCTAATGAGGTTGGCAGAGCCACAAGACTACTTGTGGCCACGTTCTATTAATTAGTCCTAAGATGGTATGATGAACCGTATGGTGACAGGTGATCAGCCCATCGCCACCATCGCCCATACAGATAGTCCACCATGTTGGAGAGGACCCGTCCCTTAGTCGACCTTTACGATATGCCAGGATGATAAGCATCTGCACGCATTCTATGCTATTTCTTTACTCCCAGTGCAGCAGAGGAGTAAGGTGATTTTATGACAACATGATAAACATACAACATAATAATAATACTTATAAATTAAATTATTTAAATTTAAAACTGTCGCCGCCAGGTCATATACACAGGGCAGTCCTTGATGTTGCCACAAGCGACAGGCTCATAAAAATGACAGCTTTCTTTAAACCTGAATTATGCATTTTGTTCTCCGTTTTTTATTTTTTTATTTTATTTCAATTCTTACTTATAGTTAAAATAAAATATTTTAGTTATTTATTTCGTAATTAGTACCTACGTGAAAAATGTTATAAGTACATATTATTATATTTCATCATGTGCTAATTTATTCATTATTATTATTCACTATAATGCTTATAAAATTAATAACCTTACCTAATACATTATTCTGACGTAAAGAAATAAATAAAAAGACAACATTGATAATTATTTTAAACTTAATTAATTTACATTGATTGAAATTTTATCATTATAATCATGACTATAACCTTACCTGTGAACTGCAATAACCGATGCGATGCCGGTGAGAGAAAAAATCATGAGGAAACCAAATGTATGTAACTAGATGTTTCCCCTGTACATTATTTCAATGTACAGACGCGTCACTTCTAAAGTGGATTCATCCATACTTGTCTTATTTGGTAAACAAGTTTCTAACCTCAAATCACCTTTTTTGTGTTAAAACAACTGTTTCCTTGCAAATAAAGGAATCGGACACAATATTTTAGACGTCATTTTGCCAACTTTTAACCTAGGTTTGTTTTATTTAGGATAAGACAGCTGTTTCGTCCAAAAATTGCACATTTACATACATACATATTATCACGCCCGAAATCCCTAATGGGGTGGGCAGAGCCACAAGGCTATTTGTGGCCACGTTCGATTAATTAGTCCTAAGATGGTATGATGAACCGTAATTGCACATTTTGAGGTTAGAAACTTGTTTACCAAATAAGAGAAGTATGGATGAATCCACTGTACTGATTTAAGTAAGTAAAGATAGAAACCACAGATTATCTTCGATGAAAATGTTAATATGAACCTTTTTTCTTTCAGAACAATGTCGAAACTCGGGTACCTCCGTATTCTAGGCTATGTAGCTACAATAACTATGCATATAGGTAACCTAGTATACACAGGTATTAACCTGAAAGGGGAAGTGTTAGAAGATAGAAGAGTAAGGATCTTTGGTGATACGAGAAGGAGATATTTTACTTGCTGGAATTTTGTAAGTATTCAAATATTATAATAACGGGACGAACGGGACTTGTATGGGACTTTTCCTTTCGCGCTGCATATCATAAGGCACTGGGCCAACTTCTGTGTCTTCTGTGTACTTAGAGCTGCGACCTGGCTAGTGTGTGTGCTTGTGTGTGTGTGTGTGTGTGTGTGTGTGTAAGTGTGTGTGGGTGCTGTGTGTGTGCGTGCGTGTTATTCTGCAGACTTCTGTGTCTTCAGTGTATGTGGTGGATATTTTCACATTGTAGATGTTATTTTCTCCATGTGGTTGATATTTTTTGTTGGATATTTTCTCTATGTGGGATATATTACCCACTCTCTATATATAGGTAGTTGATATTTTCTCCGCGGTCGATATTTACTCTATGCGGTTGTTCTCTCTATATAGTTGATATTTTCTGTATGTATGTGATGTTTTCTCCATGTGGTTAACATTTTCTTTATAATAAGTATAAAGGGAGTTTAACATTTGTATGGAAATTATAGGGGGCGAAGCTGTGGTAGAGCTGCTAGTTAAATTAATGAGGCTTTGTCATTTCATAAAATAATCCCTATTTAACGAAAATTTGGTCTTGCTCTGCATATTTTTTGCTTGATCATGCGTGGAAATGGCTGTATATCGATATTTTTTCCTGATACATATCGATACTTTTTGAATATATCGATACGGTATATAACGATATTTATTCCATTTTCCCATCCCTAAAATTTATAATTGTACTTTACAGTTGTTGTATTTTACAGTTCCTGCAAATAATATACGCCATAATCGGATTGTCCTGTGAGATTATGTTGATACGGAATGCTGCTCAGAAAAACTACAGATTACCTAGATATTTAAAAGGTTGTAGGAATACTATATTCGCCGCGTTACTTTGGCCGTCCACTTTTGTAAGTATCCTACGTATATTATAAATGCTAGAGATTGTGTCTGTACGCTTGTTACAATTCAGGTCCGTAAGGTCTGAACGGATTTTCATGAAACTTGGTTTAAAGTTACCTTGGGTCCTGAAAAGGGACATAGAGTACTTTTTATTCTGGAGCATCCGAGGGAATCACTATTGATGAATCTCTCGCGGAAGAAGTCGCGAGCAGAACCTATATTTCATAAGTTTATAATAGTTTTTATATGATTGATGTCTGGACGCGCGCAATTCATAACCAAAGTTTCTTTAAAGGTCTCGTAAACGAGCAAATTTTTTGGCAATTATTTGCTACAATTTGGGCTATTTTCATTAAGATTACATATAATACACTACTGGAAACAAAAAGTTAAAGTGTAAAGTTTTGGGGATAGCCCGAATCGCAGCAATTTTCCCAGAAAGTTGCAGGTTTATAAACACCTTTAGATATAATCGAATGAATTACGAGTATAGAGTAGTAGAGTAAGAAACAAACAAATAAAAAATCAAACATGTATTATATAGTAGATAATGGTTTTGAGCATAATTTCAAGGGTTTAGGGAAAGTTACTGTTTCCCATACTAACCTCAACCCCCTCTTTTACCCCCATCCAGTTTTATTTCCGAAAGTTTCTATAGTCTATATCCTGCCTAAAGTTGCCCTTAATATAATATCGAAAACCGCATTGAAATCCGTTCAGTAGTTTAAAAGTTTATCGCGCACATACGGACAGACATGCAATCCAAAAACCATTGCGATGTGTCGTGTTGCTCATTCCGAAGCCCCCATAGCATTTTTCATTGTTATCTTCAATGTACAGTTTTTATCCACTTGACAATTTTATTAATATGTATAATCTATACAATTAATCTAATTATAACCATTAATTCCAGCTCGTGTTCACGGTATTCTGGACCCTATTCCTGTACGACAGAAGCCTAATTTTCCCTGAATTCATCGACAAGGTGGTGTCGCCTACTTCGAATCACATCATGCACACAGCCATAGTACCAGTGGTACTCTGGGAAGTGCTGGTACAGCCGAGATTCGAACCCAAGTCTCATGTCAAGAATATAGCCCACTTGGTTGTGTACATGCTCGTTTACCTGTGTGTGTAAGTATTCTAATTCACACACTCTCACAGAATATCGGCGTAAAGTAATAGCTTGCTATTGCGTTTCGTACGGTGAGTGATGAGATCCGGAGGCCTATTCCCTCATCCCCATCCCATCCCCATTCCCTATCCTCCCTAGACTGGCAACGCATTGGCAGCACCTCTGGTGTTGCAGATGTCCATAGCCGGCGGTGACCGCTTTCCATCAGGTGGGCCGTCTGCCTGTTTGTCAGCCTACTCCTTTCTCTAAGGGCGGGCAACGCATCCGTGATTCCCCTGGTGTTGCGGGTGTCAATGGGCGCCTGCTCGTTTGCCCCCCTCTTACTATTAAATAATAATAATAATAATAATTCCAAAAGCAATTTGGTTCACAATTGATTGGCAACTGCTCAACCCTACCACGGAACCGCAGGTGACGTTTACGAGGCGTTATGATACAACTCTACGAGTTATCGCCCGGGAGGACATTGGTCATGAAAATCTGTTGCTGGCTTGTGGACCATTACTATCTTTTTAACATTATAATAATAATAATAATAATAATCAGGGGACAATCTTTTACGCAAGATCTAGTCCCAAAGTAAGGTCTAAAGGCTTGTGTTATGGGTACTAGACGACGATATATATACTTATATAAATAAATAAATACTTAAATAGATAGGAAACATCCACGACCCAGGAACAAACATTCGTGCTCATCACACAAATATTTGCCCTTACCGGGGATCGAACCCGGGACCGCTAGCTTCGGAGGCAGGGTCACTATCAACTAGGCTAACCGCGTCGTCGAATAGGTACATTAGGTACCGTTTATATTTTTATTTAAGAGGACTGTGAACCAACTGCAAAAATCAGCCTTTTCATAAAAAAGGCGATAACGGTTTCCACCCCTTAAATGTTTACCGATTTTGACCAATTTTTGATAGGTTGTCAGTCGGAACAAAATCTAGGTCTATACGTTTTTTGAATATTGAAGAATGATCAACACAGTTAAATAATCGCTGAAATTAGTTTTGTATGAGAATGCCAAAACAACAATAAAATTTAATTTATTGATTATAGTGAAAAAACCAAAACGTATAGACCTAGACATTTTGTTCTGAATGACAACCTATCAAAAATTGGTCATCAGATATTAACATTTAAGGGGTGGAAATCGTTATCGCCTTTTGTATGAAAAGCCGTAGGTTCACACTCTTCTTAAGTAGTAGGTTTGATTCCTTGAAGTTTCATGCGTGAAATGGAAAAATAGTACCTGTCAGCGATACCGAGGTTAGTGTGAAATTTAATCATAATTTTCATCTTTTTCAGACTGGTGTACACATACATAGAGAAAGACATATGGCTATATCCCATATTGAAAAAGTTATATGGCACGATATATTTCCCCGTGCTAATGTTGCTTATAGCAGTGCTATTATTATTCTTCTATTATCTACAATGGACTCTATCGTATTTAGTATGGGGAGATAGAAAAGAGACAAAAGAAAAAAAGAAGAAAGTGCGATAAAGAAGAAAAATTCGCATTAATTTAAATCACCTCACACATCACACTAATAATTATAAATGCGATAGTTTGTGAATGTGTTGGTATGTTTGTTACTCATTCACGCTTGGCTGAACGGATTTGGATGAAATTTGGAATGGAGATAGCTTATACCCTGGATTGAAACAAAGGATACTTTTCATCCCAATTCCACGCTAAATCGCAGGCTGACCTAGTTAAGAATATAGTTAAAAGCTGACTACAACTTTTATAATGATGAAAATACAGTCTCAATAAAAAGTACTAACCAATACCTATTTATAAGTTTCATTAAAAGGGCGTCTACATCATTATAAATTATCGACTCGTTTTTTTATACTTTTATAAAATAGTAGTTGAGTTTTTGGGTAGTACGAGTGATTATTTATTTACTCGAAATCTTCACAATTATTTTTTCACAATAAATACATTTTTATTTTTCTGTTTCGAGTTATTTAAAGCACTACATCCACCATGCTCGATTTTTTATGACGTCATATAGCCTATTGGCCGAATTCAGAAAGGCCACTCAATTTGAGCTTTAATTAAAGTGACGTTTCAGTGACCTACCTACCTATTTAATATCTTATCAAATGCTTAAGTGGCGTTTCTGAATCCGGCCAAATGACACACGGACTACTCATTCGAAGTCAACGACACCGCATTTCTCAAAATATGAATATTTTAGGAGCAACTAGGGCACATATATGAACTAAAATCATAACCCTCTTGTTTTGCTTTGCCGTAGTCGGGTAAAAATATGTTTGCGGCTATAAATTTGGAGGAAAAGGTAAGGACTGGAAATCACCATACAATCAAGCGCAGACACGAATTTTGTAACGCCATCTGTCGGCCGCTCTCCAATACTGTAGCTGTAACTCACACGATTATAGTTTTTTCAGAGCTTATAAAAATGACGTACAAAAAATGCAATTCACGCCAATTAGCTGAATAAACTAATTTGATTATGGTTTTTTTTAATTAAATGCCATCTAGTTTACGACGCCATTAAGGATATACAAAATTCCGGACAGGTGCGAGTTAAACTCGCGTGGAGAGGGTTCCGTGATAAATCTGTAGGTAAATAACTAAATCCTGTATATTTTTCAATATTTTTGCCCCAGTAGTTTCGGAAATAAGGGGGGGGGGGGGGGGGGGGGGTTTGGAATTTTCGCCTATTTTCCTAAATATCTTCCAAATTATTTTCTTTGAAATTCAAAAGAAAATGTATTTAAGATCCTCACAATAAAAACTTTCAATTGATATGTGACACGATATAGGTTGCATAACATTGTTTTTAATTTTCTAATTTACCCCCCAAAACTGGCCCCCATGTATAAAATTCATATATTTACGTAACGCGTCCGTGTTGCGGTCATCAACTTACATATATGTATACCAAATTACAACTCAATCGGTCCAGCAGTTCGGAGCAAATTCGCTGTGACAGACGGACAGACAGACAGACACACGAGTGATCCTATAAGGTTTCGTTTTTTCCTTTTGAGGTACGAAACCCTAAAAATTAGGCTAAACTTAGGATTCGGCCGAACCAATTTCGGTAGACTGAAGGGATCCCGTAACACTAGTATATCCTAGGGAAGACGAGGAGTGGTTACAACTGGGAATACCCAGATAATATTGCAAGGAATCGGGGTAAGAAAATAAAACACTCTACTTGCAAGTGATTCGAGAATAATAAAACAATTTAACATTTATTTACTATTGGTTCTCCGACTCCATTTTCATCTACTTTAGGTACAATTGTTTTGTATTGAGATATAAACCAACAAAGCTCCAAAGCCTATCTGACATTGGTCTAAGTATTACAGATACCGATCGTCACTATGGTAACGAAATTCCGCTTTGTTTTATCTGACAGAGCAAAGCGATACGATATACCATATCACTTAGCCAATGTCGAATAAAGGACCAGTACAAATCCACCGAAAACTGACGTTGATAGTTTTGGAAAGAAATCTCAAGGAAAATATTCAGTTTTCGGTCAATTTGGACATAAATATGTTTTTCTTTATATATTCTGATTTTTTACATACATATATGTTTTTATATTTGTTTCTCTTTTATGTTCAGGTAATGTGTAAAAATACTTAATACTCCGATAACAAATCAATATATTGATAATATAAATGATCTTATAGAAAACAAGATACAAAAAGTTCTTTTTTTATGACGCGATACCCGTCACGCCGACGGTATCTTTAAGTATAAAATAGAAATTCTCTTTTAAAAACAAATAAACGACACCAAAATTAACTAAAGATCAAGATTGACAAACACACACTCTATCATGACCGGATATTCCCATTACCATTCTTGCCTTTTTTCAATATTCTAACACTACCCACTTGTGTTCAAATCTATAATATCATTTTAGTGAAAATTTTGCAAAACATAGTACAAAAGTTTTAGAAATACCTACTAATAACTACCCAGCAATTAAAACGTTTACCCTATATCTATCACTATCGCACTAACATCCCTTCTGTATGTGCGAAAGAGAGATATTACGCATGTCGTTTCACCCCAATCGCGAAGTCTAACTTTAAGAGAAAGTTTTTGACCAGTTTTGGACACTCAACGGGACGTCTCGTATTAGTAAAAATTTAATTCGGATTTTGATAAATTAAATAGAAACATTCGCCAAAAATGTGCTGTTCCTGTTGTTTCATTTTTCATCCATTTTCGTCCAAATTTAAATGATCATTAATATAAATTTTCCTAGAATAAAACCAACACTAAGGCCGCCACGCTGTATACTTAAGATGCGCGTTGTTCCCTATGCTGCTTACATGAGCATGACGTCTGTTAACGCAAATGTGTGCACGTGTGTGCACGAGCGTAGCGAGGGAGCGGGGCTCAACCACCAACCCACCCTTTGCATAATATCAGAATATTTTTAAGTTACTCTACTCTCAAATGAAAATTTTTTTTAGTACCGGGATTGTTTTACTTTTTGACTGAATGCGTAAATTTTTGATAGATATATCTCAGATAATTTTAGAGTTATTTGGCTGTAAAATGCCACTAGCTTTGAAAAAATCGCAAATTGTATGATCAGTATTTAATCCCTATTATTTGGACGAAAAAGGAAATGCTTCGTAAAAATCGGAGTAAACTAAACAAGCTTATAAATTAGGTAAGTACATTTTTTTTGTTTATTTTATTTCTTCATTTTATTATTAAACGCACCTTTTACGGTTTTTTTAAATTGCTGTGAGTACTGATCTCGTGATTAGGCATATGCACTTAAGTTCAGCCGAATTTTTCAGTCTTAGTGTTCTAAAAACGTTAATTTTTATATTTAATCGACTTTAAAAAGTAAATCTCTATCTCGCAAGCCTAAAAAAGACACCAACTCACCTATGTGCGCCTAGTATTATTAAAAAATATGCCTAAAGTAAACGTGTTGACCTGAAATTGTAATTATATCAGTTAATTATGGAAGTATAATAATATATTATGAATTGAAACCTTGATATTATTGTTTCCTGTACCATAATAATCAAAATAAAATATAAATATATATTTACTAATTATACATGTTTTATAAAATAAAACTTTGAACCACCCGTATATTTTTATTTATTATATCATGATCTCACTATTTATTTATGATTTATCCTATTTATAGCTTAACCAGTAAAAATGTGTGATAATATGTCCATAAAATATATAACGGGAACGTAAATGAAAATAAAACAAAAAAAATATAGACAATAACAGATTGCTTTATTTAACAAAAAATATATAATATATAGAAAGGAAAAACAATACATTTCACATGATCTTGCAGACAACTATTGTCTTTGTGGAACAATTGTTTTTGTAATAGAATGTAAAATTAAAAATAACCCATCGAACCTTATAATATTTAATATAAAATACATAATATACGATTAATAGCTATTTACAAAATACGAGTTAGGATTTATACTTTTTTAACATTAATATAAACCAGTCTATAGTAAAGGCTATTCGACAAAACTTAGCGTAAATGTTAGAAAATTGATGATTATTAGTAATTCTAATTGATAGCAGGCAATTTTAATAAAAAATACGTACAGCAGCAAACAAAAAAAATTTAAACAGTCAAAATAAAAATATAAAATTTTACGTATTTGCACAACGCACTTTTGTAATGAGATTGTACTTATTATTATGCATTTCATTGTTTATATCATTTATTATGCAGTCAATTGAAAAATCAGACATGGCACCAAAGCGCAGAAAAGTGCAAAAAATGAGATCAAATTTATTCTACGAAAAACTAATTGCCTGCTAGTACACAAACTGAATTTTGTCCGTATAAATTGTTTTTTATTTATAATAAATGTTCGACTTTAATTTTGTTCAATGCACCGCGTAATAATACGTTTTAATCCAAACTTATTATTATTTAAATTACATTATTATTTTTGAATTATTACAACGCCTTAATATACCATATTTTGGAGAAATGGCCAAAAATATTAATGTGACATGTTACTTTTGAATACTTTTGAAGACCGAGCATCGCATCTTTAGCCTATTAATAAGTGTAAAATGCGTTTTTTTTAACATGGTCAATAATTGTCTCCATTTTTGGCCATTTCTAATTAGGTACTTTAGGTACAAGTAACGTCTCAAAAAGCGAACGTAGAACTTATAAAAACAGGCAGTATCATTTATTCCTATTTTACAAAATAACCGACAATCTACATCGAAGACAAAACATCAATAATAATAATCATTTGAAATAAATAACAGGTTACAATTCTCTTTAAAAAAAAAACTGTTAAAATAATTAAAAAGTCCTATTCGTAAGGGTTCAATTTAAAAAAAAACTGTTGTGTGATCTACTTCTTGCTACACCGTAATAACTCCTTTATTTATTTCTTAATAAAAACTCTATGTCTATTATTATATCTTTATAATAATAATTATTATTTCTTCATCCAAGTTAGATACACTTTACGATAATTATATTACGTTACGCCGTCATACAAAATACACAATAAAACATACAATGGAATGTGTTATTATGTACTTTCATAGTGGGCACAAAACCAGGGTTGTTCATATCTACATATTTTGCTATGTATAACAAAATCATAACAAAAAAAAGTCCAGTACATTCCAAGCTAAAGATACCTACGCGTTGCCTAGATTAAATTTGCAAATTAAATAAACATTTAAATATTAATATTGTACGTACGTACCTATACGTAAATATCATTATAACAGTCTCAAAGTACATACATACAATTATAAATAGGTTAACAAATACGTGAAGGTATCTTCAGTTTTGGGAAGAGCATAGCTGTCCGAGACAGTCTTAAAAGCAATGAAGACGTGGTCACTGCAGCGGAGCCGCGAAGACGAGACCCTTGTCTCAGCATAAAAAAAGTCCGTAGTTTTTTTTTATACGTGGTAGTCTAAGACACTGTCGAGAGAGAAGAGCTCCTTGTATAACGCCGGAAATACATGATGGGGGTGGGCGACCTTGAAACGGCAGAGCGCCTCCAAGTGCATGAGGGATAGTTCTCTGTAAAAACGAAACAAAAAACATTGAATACGATACACAACAGTGGCGCAGCCTATAAGCCGATTCCTGACGGGTTTACCAAGCTAGAAATCAACGGCTAACTGTCAGTGAAGTCGATGTAACTCTAACTAAATCAGGCGGGTTTCACTTGGAAGTTTAGGTACGCGCGGCCGTCGGGCACCGCGGCGGTGTAAATCGCAGTAGGTTGCCCCTCGCCCGCTCGCAGCGTCGCGCGTCGTCATAGCGATTACTCTACTTAAAGCGACCCTAGCGTACGTGAAAGAGAAAGTGTTACGCGACAGAGAGAGAAGGCATGAGTAGGCATATTTTCACGCCTAATCACCGGTTTTGTTAGAGAGTGGTTCTTCTGTACGTTAGTAGTATTATCTATTCTGTGACTAAATGTCAGACTCGCACCCTACGGATCTAATTCTTCCGGCTTCCCTTAGGAAATTTGACGCTTGTCCACTGATACGCTATCGTCGCTGCGTGTGCAATACCGCGGAAGAGCACTTTGTAAATACCGCGTAACAGCAAAAGGCACAAAATTGAGATATCGCGCCAAATGTAGTTAAATGACTGAGATATTCAGTTTTTTGTTGTTCCTAAAAAATCGCAAAAAATGCAGATACGCGGTTTTTACAAAGTGCTCTTCCGCGGTATTGCACGAGCAGCGACGCTATACAATGTATACATCCATGGCCATGCCGCGTCATATTTTTCACATTATTTATAATCCCCGTCACAAAAATTGACCCAACATGGCGGCTCCACCTATGGTTACTTCGCGGCACGATCTCAATCGAGGTGCGGGATGAAGTGCGACGCGAGAGACCGCCATTTTGGGTCAACTTATGTGCCGGGGATTACAGCTACGTTTAAAGTTGTTAAGTAAAAGAACAATCTTCTTCATCATCATCATCATCGTTTCATCCGAAAAACGTCCACTGCCATATGCCTCCTACAATGATCGCCACAGCGACCTATCCACAGAACAGGCTTCTTACGTTCCTTTAATACAATAATAAATCATAATACAAAACGAGCGAGCCGTACAGTAGTCGTATATGATGTGACAACATCTGACATCTCACCGCGCGCGCTCATTGGTCAAATCAAATAGCGCGCGCTTCCCTGGCTTCCTGTTACACACTTCCGAAAGCGAGAGTAACACATCAATAATAAATCAGGGGACAATCTTTACACAAATCGATCTAGCCCCAAAGTAAGCTCTAAAGGCTTGTGTTACAGGTACTAGACGACGATATACATAAATAGATAAATAAATACTTTAATAGATAGGAAACAGCCAAGACTCAGGAACAAACATTCGTGCTCATCACACAAATATTTACTCTTACCGGGGATCGAACCCGGGACCGCTAGCCTCGGAGGCAGGTTCACTAGCAACCGCGTCGTCAAACCAGAATCACAACATCGATTTGCTGTAATACCAGATTTTTGTTATACCAAATTTAAATGCCTTAATTGACAGATAATCAGATACACTGTAATCTACAGGGCCAATATTAGATAAAAGTATATGATCCTAAACGTCGTTGCTGCTATAGCCAAAGGCCAAAGCCAAAGGTGTGAAGTAATAGTATGTTTTCTCACCTGAAAGTGGGTATCTTGGCGAGCAGCGTGTCTAGCACGGTGACGTCGCCTTTGAGTGGCATGTGGTTCGTGTCGATCTCGTGTCGCATCGCCGCCATCGACATGTTGAAGAGGCACTGGATGTCCGTGTTGCTGCGGGTGCCGTGGCGCTCTGGAAACATTCAACATTCAAAATATATGTCCAAAAAATTGGCTGCTTCATGACTCATCAGATGTAAAAAAAAGTACGCTTCGGACACCATCATTACTACGAAAGAATCGATGAGTAAACGAAGCAGGATCCTCTGATTTGGCCGGACTGTTTGGTATAATTTTGGTTTGATCCAAAGTTTAAACAGGATATCTGACTTTTCATTTGGTATATAATACGGCTGGGAAGTTTTGGGGAAATAATAATTAGGAGAAACGAAAAATTCGACCAAACATATTATCCGGCAGACGGATATCAGCGACAGTGTGAAATATAAATGTCTTTATAATGTAGCACTTTGATACTATTAAATTAAAATACATTTTATGAAATAGTGAGGAAAGTATCCCTCAGCGTTTTAATCTGAAATAAAACTTTAAGATAAGATAAGATGAGAACACATTTATTGTCACACTTAAGCACATTCATTACACAAATATAAAAAAATAAAAGTGAAAATAGGGATAGGGGTTTGCTGTCGAGGCTGCCCCAGAGAATCGCTTTCACACAGCGCCGGTTTTCATTCTGCCCCTAGCCACTATATCTACTATGAAAAACAGCATATATTAGCATGCATAGTTGTATATCTTTACC
This sequence comes from Tortricodes alternella, assembly GCA_947859335.1. NCBI lineage: Eukaryota > Metazoa > Arthropoda > Insecta > Lepidoptera > Tortricidae > Tortricodes > Tortricodes alternella. Next base: position 4,693,496 of record OX401968.1, on the reverse strand, counting down.
TGGCCACAGTAGTACAAGGCTCTGGTACAGAGCCAGTTCAGTCTCAGTAAGTTTGAGCCGCGCGATCGTCTTCGCGGCGTCGAAGATTCCCACCACCAGCGCCATGTCACGTGGGTCACTGCAAAATAAATAAAAATATATACTGTCTATGGATACATAAAACATGTCTCATAGGTAAATACCAAATCGATCCCTCAAAATATCGCAATCGGCGCAGAATCGCTAACATTTATTTGGAAAAGACGTGTACTAAAATATTCCATTTTTTTTTAATAAATAAGAACATTTCAGGTATTTAATTAAGAAATTATAAGAATCATGTAATTTGACAAATATTTCAAACATTACCAACGTTGGTGTAAAAAATAAAAACAGATAAAAACAGATGGAGATGACTAATGATGATAATACTTACCGCGCATGCACGCAATCTCTGATGGGCAAGACCACGTCGCCATAAAGCACGTTGTCTCTATTGATGTCTATCAACCGAGAGAGACGGACGATCGCCAGCTCGAATGACCCTAAAAAGAGGATGAAAATATAGTATTTTGAATTAAAAAGTAAGCTACTGTAATACGTAAGGGTAAGAGAGGAAGGGGGGAATTGGCAATGGCATGCCGCCAATCGACTCCAATCGTGTTCCGGCTAGATGCCTTGGGTAGCCATTGGAGAGGTTGGGTATAGACAGTTGCAGCGAACCGAACAATCTTTCAATTCCAGTTTCGGTGCCTCGTCGAACTTCTTTCCTTTCCATCCTATTAATCTTGAGAGTAAAACATACCCTGGGTAATCGCGTTCCACCTTCGACCACGTCATCACTTTCCATAAGGTGAGACTGGTCAAGCGAGAGCACATCAAGAATAAAAAAGTTCATTTACCAGATTTCAGCAGCAGGATCTGGTCGTCCTGTGACAGCTTCATGAAGCCAGGAATCAGCTTCGCGAACTCAATGATATTTTGAATCATCCCAGTTAGCTTATCAGCGCAGTCTAACCACATCTCTTCGTAGCTCATTGAGCTGTAGCATAATTGTCTGGAAAGAACGAGTTTTGTAGTAATTGGTAATATAACAGGAGGTAATAAAGCTGGAGGTAATTACATTTATTTTTTGCGTAGCTCAATGAGGTGTGGCATGGTTGTCTGGTATACCTAACAAAGATTTTGACGGCATTGGCAATATAATGGATGGTAATTAAATTACAGGGAATCATTAATTGCCAGTTTTTGCTTTAGTCATTGAGAACAAATTTAATATAACCGATGGTAATTATTAATTATGACATGAAATGGTAATGATTGCGTTCGGAGACAATTTCAACAATATATGGAACCGGGACAAAACATCAGAATTTTATAATGAAATGAAATGATAGAAAACTGAAAATAAAATTAAACTACATATAGTTCATAAAATAAAGCAATAAAAACATTTATTGGTGATTAAAATGTCTTCAATGATTTAATATTACGAAGCTAAGTCCTCTTGTTCTTGTGGTTCACAAGTGGTGATGAACTGATGATGATGATGAAGTGATGCGCTGTAAAACCAAGCCAAGGGCCGCCAATCTACCGAATACAATTATTGTTAATTTTAATATTTAAAATTAATGTTAATAAAGGGTTACGAAATATCAGTAGTTGGAATGTGGAAACTCAGAGTACTAAGTTTAGGAACGAGTTCAGCTAAGAGCGCCGGCAAAAACGTAGTCATAAATGTTTTTATTAATAATTAATTCAAAAATCGTAGTAATTTAAAATTAATTATCATTAAAAATAACACGGGTAATCATGTAGGTACCTACAACAAACGGAACTATAGATCGATTTCCAGCTATAGGTAGATGTTGGTATTTTTTTAATTATTTACAGGGACATTAGAAAAATTTACAAACTAAGTATGGGAACGAGGTGATGATGATGAATGAGGACTTTACGCATTTGGAAACCGAATTCAAATATAGTTTAATTCTAAAATACTTTAAATTCTATTAATAAAACAAATTAAATTGATAAGTACATTGTACAGTACATGAGTTTTAATACATTAAATTTTTACTTACTTGGAGACGTCCGATGGTTTCCTGAACATCTCGTGTATGAACTCCAGCTTTGGGTTTGTATTCGCATGGGCTTCTGCCAAACTCTTCACCAGGACCTTACTGATGTCTCCCTCGGCTGCAAGAGACGAACGGCACATAAGTATACCATCAAGATAGATCAGGCTACCACGATCAGGATTAGGGACTTAGGAGGCCAAGCTCCCCAACAAAATAAGAAACCCGTTAAGGAATCCGGCAAATACATCAGGTTTTAAGAAGTACATGATAAACTATAACCCTTCTTACAGCAGCGGAGTCGGATAAAACGTACCCTAGATAAGAAGTAGGCTCAAACTATCTACTTACGTACTAAATTTCATGGAAATCGGTTCAGTAGATCTAAAGTTTTAAGTATATATAATTCGAAAAACGATTCATTTGGATTCAGTATCCCAGTATCAATAATCCATCATATAGTTTTTTTTTTTCAAAGTGGTTTAATTACAGACACGGGTAATAAATACGTAAACCTAATCTACATAGGTACTTAAAAGAAGGTTTTCCATAAAATAGTTTAAAAAAAATTGTCATTGATTTGTCATTGTCACGTAAAAAATCACAGAATAAGTAGGTACCTGTGATTAGTACTTATTTTGTGGCCAAAAATATAAGAAAATGTTATATAAAAATTTCTAGCAAATATATTATGCGCACCTATGGCCATAGATCCGGTTTCGGCTTGTCTTTTGTGTACATGTCTCCTCACATGTTGCCGTGAGTATATCTTATTTTCAATCAACAAAACGTTACATATAACTATGCAAAATTTCTGCTACATCGCTACAAAACTGTCGGTAAGATAACCTTACTAACCTGCTAACTTACAAACAATCAGGGATCTATTGCATATCAAACATATTATAACCCCAAAATGTACTTTTTTTTGGGTGAAACATATATTTTACCCTAAGTAAAGCAATGCCTTTTGGCATTAAGTCCGCCATTTGTACACTCGTATATTATGCAATGAAGTTTAAATAAATAAATTAATAAATAAATAACCCTAGGTAAAAAATTGGCAAAGTGACGTCCAAAATATTATGTCCGGTTGCTTTATTTACGAAGAAATAGCTGTTTTAGCCAAAAGAGTTGCATTTTGAGGTTATTGTTTACCTAATAAGACAAGTAAAGATGAATCGACTTTACACGCTAAGATTATTTGTGAAAATCAATTCAAAATCACTTATAGCTAATTATGCAAAGTCCAGTTAATTTCATAACTTGCGTCAAAGTTATAAATAAAAATAAAAATATATAATCTCATAAAAGATTGTTGTTTTGTATTTTCAGCCTGCTCGTTACCGCTTCTGATAGCCATACCATACCCTTTGTACATCATCAGTCTTAACCCCAAGGTTAAGGAAGATGAAGAAACATGGAGCAAAAACAACGCCAAAGATTCTTTTGCCGTCAAATATTTGTATTACAAAAGGAACAAAACATATTCTAATGCAGATAATAGGATAACTATGATAGAGGAATTCAGTGTTCCTGATTCAAGGAAATTCAGCAACAGTTGTTTTGATACCGACAAGTTCTCAATGGGAGATTATAAAACACCTTCAATGTGTACACGAGGAAGTAGAAGAAGTATTGTTCTTGCAGGATACGTTGATGGTTGTCCATCAGATTATAAAACAAACTATGAAACAAATTATGATTCTGAAGTATCTCTAGTAGCATCAAAAGGATCTACAAATTTTCTTGCTAAATATTCAAAGGATAATGAATTGTCTGAACTGAAATCGTTCGAAGATTATGAATTAGAATCATGTTTTAGACCTGAAAGTAACGTTAACGTAAAAAATGAAAGAAGAGATGCTTATAGCAAAATATCTAAAAAAGACTCTCCGAGACTTACACACAGAAAACAGGAAGAAAGTTTTGGACAGCAAACTAAGAAAGCTACGAAAGAAATTGATAAAAGATTGAAAAAAACACATGTAGTTTCTTATAATGAAGATAATTTTAGTACCAGTGGTTATCTAGATAGTAAATCTAGTAAGGTACTATTAATGAAGAAACACAGCAGTAGTACAGAAACTTTAGTCAATACAAATGAACAACTAAATGATAGCACATACAATTGGATCGTAAGTTTTGGCCTGTACCTAAATACAACGAAAATAAATAAATTAAGTCAAGCTTTTTAATTATTATGATATACAACCGAAACAAATTAATAACACAATTAACGACCCAAACTAGGTTCTCCTGTATAATATTGGGTCCATGTCCATCAATGACCAGAACAAGTATGTAATAATATGAGTGATTTTTGCAGTGCAACTGGACGAACTTGCATGTTGAGATATCCATGTTTTCAAAATGATGAAAGGTAACCTTTTCTTTTCAGATTAACAAAAATGGCGGACTATTTTACTTATCCTATACAAGGGAAGGTTTCGCGCTTAAGAAATTTAACAGAACATATCTATGACATGTGTTACAAAATAATAAATCCGCTAAGGCTTTCTAAACACAAACTAAAATTGCAACCAAACATAACTCAAAAGTTCAGCGAAAAATTTAAACGCAACCATTAGCATCCACTCACAGGGTAAGTCGTCGCTGCTCGAACCACTGTGGCTTGACCCCTGGTGTCGTCTGTTGGTCACGGCGTTAGGGTTCACCATACCCATCCCACTCATGTTTAGATTCAACGGATCCATCAACCTTCCATGTCCACTACTGGATGTCAGATCATCCGGACTTAGTTCCTCACTTGTCAAAGAAATGGAGCTTTGCCCACTGACTAGCACAGAATTCTGTATATCCATAGGACTGTTCTGTATATTCGAAGGGCTGTGCAGGAATGTCGTTGAGTCCACATAACTGGCGACCAGGTTGTCAACGCCCATGGATGTCTCTGGTTTTATTTCCTGCTTTATGTTAATAACCCCACTGGATATGGATGCCGGTGACTGGATCCTGTCTGGTTCATATCTGTCAAAGTCCTGCAGTCTTCGTGGGATCTCGTTTATGGTTGTTTGTCGCATGGACGTCGTGGATGTAGTCGCTGTGGATGTGGATGTTGATCCAGATGGTCGGACGATGGTTGTTCCTTTTTGCTCGTCTATATGTACAATTTTGTATGTTAGTACTTAATGCTACCTTTGTAGAATGTATATTACATTCAGACTAACACACAAATTATAATGATTCTATTGAAGTATTAGAGCAATTATTCTACATAACATGTCATTGATAAGGTTATTTTGCTTAAAATCAGTGGATGTCAGTAATTATTTATTATTAAATAACCGTATGTTAGTGGTTGTTTTTTTACCAACTAAACATAGCATTTACAACTAATTGTCAGTGATTGTTAATATAACCTAGATGTCAACGGTTCATAAACTGGATGTCAATGGTTAAAAAGCCGGATGTTAATGGTTTAGAATCCGGATTTAACTGGTCTACGGATGTCGATGGTTACTCACCGTGACTTATGAAATTTGTGTCCAGGAACCCTCCCTGTTTGGGCTCGTACGCCGTGGTGGAGTCCACGTAGTCTACGGGCACGTCATACGGCTGCTGCGTCTGCGACTGCGGCTGTATCATCGTTGACGTGAGAGATGGCGCTGTATTGTTATAGCTGTACGATGATATAGGTGACGAGTAGCTTTGGTACCTGGAATAAAAAATGAAATCTTTATTGACTGATAATTTACCAAGCACATACGCTGATCGAGACGTGAACTTTTATTTTGAGGTAATAAAGGTTGTTATGGCCAAATCAGATATTGAGAATCAGAAGATACCTATCAGTCGTAATTTTTATAGTCCTCTGGGACGCCAGAGGTAAAAACTGTAGTGTGAATAGAGAACTATATAGGGTTGTGGCAGAAGACTTTCTTACACACCAGTGGCCCCCTAACATGCATGGCACAAAGATAAATTAGAACCGTTTATCTCTAAGTGCGTCTCTCTTACACTAGTGCCGACGAAAGAGATAGTCATAGAGATAAACGGTTCTAATTTATCTTTGTGGCATGCATGTTAGGGGGCCACTGGTGTGTAAGAAAGTCTTCTGGCAAGGGCCGCAGGTAGGCCCTAAAACGTATCAAAAAAACAACCAATAATAATACTAATTTTAAATATTTTGCAATATTTTCACATTCCGGACGACCTTATCACCGTCTTCCAAGAGTTTTCTGGCCAGGGCCTAAGAACTAGGTATTCGAGCACTGCGAGTCTAGTGCATCAACCCTGTAAACGGACGGGCTGTGTAGACGGACTATTAGGACAAGGTTTCCAGCTTACCATTACGATAACCTTAATTTGTCCAAACTAATCTGTCAAGGCAAAAGGAGTTAAAGGATTCACGGAACGCGGAAAGTGGCTGCTTTGTCCCCCAGAAAATGCTCAGTTCCCAAGGGTTCTGAAGTCTCGGGCAAAAGCTAGTATAGTTATAGACTCGAATATAATGAATATAATGAAATATTAAACACAAGACCCTGGCAGTGACAGCATAATAAATCACTACCATTACCATTGAATGCGCCACCTGTTATCAGTATGAAGAAACGCTTGGCACCGGCACCGCTACTCAGCAACAGATGGCGCTATTTACATTTACCGTTGGTATGTCACTCAGCGGCTACGGGTAAACCGTTAGATATGACACAGACTGCCGCTGACACGGATATGAAGTAATGAGTTACGGAAAACCAGCGGTTGGTACAGTATTAAACGATGTCATAAAGATTAGTGTTTTGTCGTCAGTTCGTATTGGTATTTATGAGTTCTGATTTCTAGAGGAAATAAGTGACACAAAGATCGCATTCTTTTGATTTAGAATACATATTTGTTGTCAACACAAAAAAAAAATACAATTCGTATACGCATTGGGTGGAAACCGTTGAGATGTTTCATTTGACATTTCTTTAGTTCTTTTTATGTTTTATTATTTTTATAAATTAAGTGATATATTTCATTTAACGTTATGCGGATTTGAACTATTGAAGGTTGTAAGGCCAATTCGAGAGTGCGTTCACTAAATTTAAAAGTCGCTTTGACATCTTGAGTTTGACGTTTCTTATTTAAGTTAAGGGAATTTTAAATTTAGTTTGGTGTATTACTCGAATTAAATGTTGACTTTAAGCGAAATTTTATAGAATTATTTTGAAATTCATTGATTCGCATTAAACAATTTGATACGGATCGTATTAAAACAGGTGCTACGAATCCGTGGTAAACGGAATGTTATTGGTGATAGTTGTTTAATTAGTACTAGTTGTCACTCTACTGACCGATAGGTGGCACTCTCAACTTGACAAAAACTTGAGTAAAAGGTCAGCAGGAGCAGGAAAGATGGCGCTTACCCGTTATAGTGCCCCTGGAACTGGTCGCTGGAGCTCGGCGTCTCAGCAGACATCGCGTCGTAAACAGAGTCGGGCGCTGCGTCATTTTGTGATGCCCGCATTTGCGCCTGATGAAATTGTACTTCTAACTCTACTTTCTCCCGTTGCTTCTTTGACATGCGCCCAAATTTGACAGCTGAAATTGAAAGTAAAGCTTCGGTTAGAACCCACATTTAATATTTTCGTGCTGGTGCTTGGACATAAATTTAAAAGACATCAATTTCTTTCATAATTCAATTTGAAGCACCCCTGGCAGGTAAATTTTGATTGATGAAGTTTTGGTAAATGTTTTAAAGTTATACATCTCATTAAATTAAATTTCGATTCGAAAAAGTAGAGAAAGTGAAATTCGAACTTAAATTCTTAGAGCAAACGAAGTTAAAAATGATTTAAAAATGCGCCGTAAGTGCTTGTGCTCATTTAAAAACGCCTTGACAACATTCTTTACGCACTACTAAAGTTGTTGTCGAAATATGTCATGATTTTTAACGCCATCTATCGATTTTCACGAAACTAAACGCGACACGCCCGCTCAGCTACTAGCATAGCGCACGAAAACTACGTAATTAACGATGTTACTCAATCCTGCACACAATGCCGCTCTCTGTGTGCGTGATGTCCGCTTGTGTGCGAGGAATGTCGTGATTGGCGTGCGTGCGTGTGTGCGTTAGGCCGTTGGCATACTGCCTAGTGGACCGATGAACTCTCTGACGTATGTACGAGTGACGACACGAACGGTACCTTTTTTCAAAGTTGCGGATTGGTGGAATGCCTGCCATCTTGGATTTACGTTTTAAATGTAGGTATATGGCAATAGCCATTGCTGGCATTTAGATGGGCCTGTGAGTTCCTAACTACTACCCGCTCTAGTAAATTACCAACAATAGACTTTTGTTTATCTATGACAATCTTAAGAGTGTCAACCTACGGCTTTTCATACAAAAGGCGATAACGATTTCCACCCCTTAAATGTCAACCGATTTTGACCAATTTTTGATAGATTGTAAGTCAGAACAAAATCTAGTTGTATACATTTTGTTTTTTCCACTATAATCAATAAATTCAGTTTTATTGTTGTTTCGGTATATTCTCATATAAAACGAACTTCGGCGATTATTTGATTTTTTTGATATTTAATCAATATTCAGAAAACTTATAGACTTAGATTTTGTTCGGACTGACAACCTATCAAAAATTGGTCACAATCCTCTTACGGTAAATCCATGTGACATTTAATCACCTTCCTCAATAGATGTCGCTAGAGGTAACAATTTAGAAAAAGGCATTTCTGGGTTTATTATTGAGTACTACGGAGCTAAGTACTAGCTGTTAACTTTGCGTTATATTCGTTAATTCCCTTATTTTCGAAAACGTAGCTCGTTAAGAGATGACATGTTTATAATTTTTTAAACTTCGGAGTACTTTGTCAGGGCTCATCAAAATTGACTCCAAGGTGAAAATGAAAACGTACGAACAGACAGAACATTTATATTATTAGTAAAAATAATAGGATTGAACACGGCTCCGTTTATGAAGAATGTTAATATTTTCCAAATTTCCTTGTTCTTTGTGCTTCAAGTGCCATGACTTTAGCGTTTGTAACTAGAGCATTCTCGAACATTCCACAAATAAAGGCCTTTTGTTATAAGCAAGTATTTTGGGACATTAACCGTTCTAGTTGAAAACAACAAAGCCGTGACGAAAATATATAGAAACAATAGATTTTTTGTTTAACTTAGCAACAGAGGATTATTGAAATGTTTTGTTAAGAAATTGAGGGCAAATATATATCCCGCTATTCATATATTGTTTTGTTTATGAAGATTTAATTCCGCATAGCGCCCTCCCATGTCTGTCTATGATTATTTTAAGTCTATTTCTTAGGGGAATAGTTTCCTTTCTATATGGACAGATGGCGCTGATAACCATGAGTTTTTATTAAGAAGAAAAACTTTGTTTTGTCCGAAGTCATTTGCGTATGTGACATGCGCTACATTTGAAAAAAATAACTGACTTTGATGTTTGAAAGTTTGTTGCTTTATCACTCCTAAACGGCTAAATGGATTTTAATGAAAACGTGTGTGAAGGTAGTTTTTATCCCAGGTTATCATATAGACATATTAAACTGAATTATACGCAGATGAAGTCGCGGGAAAAGCTATAATGAATACGCGTATAACGCCTCTGTCGGCGCGGATAAATTGCTCTGATTACACAAATGACATAACACCTGTCTACCCCCCCCTGCGATGCAGTCGAGTTACATAAAAACGATAACAGTCGAGACGTGTTACACTACTTCGATAAATTATGTTACGCTTCGACTATATAATTGCACAATGGCGTACGTTAGAGATGCTTATAATATCGACAGGAAAGTATCGATAGATTTTTTAGAATGCAAAAATTTAGTATGGTTTTAAGTTTCAATTTTCGAAAAGTTACTATATATGTATATATATGAAATTTAAATTACTCTTCACTAATATTAAACGCCATCAATACTGGAATTTATTTCAAAAATTCAAATAACAGCAGCTTAAAATTCGTTTACTAGCCCGTATATATAAAAAATGTAAATATACAAATTCAAACAATAGAAACTTGTATGTTACATCATACTCCGAGTCCGAGTATACATATAAATATCTTATTTTGAATCTCTAATCTAATTTCAGGTCAAACCATAGCATGAAATATTGAAATACCAGTATCGATAAATAATGTCATCGACGTTATCGATGCTGTCACATCACTAGCCTTAGTTGCGCAACTCCGCACGGCTCGCCGGCGGCGCGGTACACCGCTCAGAATGTATGTAAACTAACTTATTTTAATTTATTTGTTTTAGGACAATAGGACCAATTCGAAACGGAGTCTTCTAAATTTAAAATTCCCTAAATTTATAATAAGAAACGTGGAACTCGATTTTGACAGATTGGTGCAATATAAAATCGAGTTCGACGTTTCTTATTTTAAGTTTAGGGAATTTTAAATTTAGAAGACACCGTTGAGAACTCGATTTGACAGCTTGGTGCAATATAAAATCGAGTTCGACGTTTCTTATTTTAAATTTAGGGAGTTTTAAATTTAGAAGACACCGTTTCGAATTGGACTCTTTATTTAACTTTCATTTGAATATATACGTAATATTATCATTATCACTATATTATCCACAAATATTATCATAGGTCAGTGTTACAAACTTTTTTCCTCAAACTGAATCAGATGCGATTACCCGTTCGCGCTCTACTGGGCATCAGTTATGCTGTATTACGTGTCTGTTTGTGTGTCAGTGCATCTTATTAGTATACATTTATGCAAAGCTATACGTTTTTAAGGAAACTGTCAAGTCAATAAAATGTCCAGTTTTGTTTGACGTTAACGCCGTATAAACCAGTTTTTTTTTAAATGCGCTTAAATTGTATACTTGGTATTTTTAGCCGACTGTCGCTAAGAAAAATATAGGATGATTTAATTTCCCTTTCCACATGGGCTCTTTAAAAAAAAAGTATTTTCGATTAAAAGCGCTTCAAATGACATTTTAGGGCCACAAGTAATAATGCAATGTTTGGCTGGATCGATTTTGATTCGATAAATGAAGTGTCAGTGATTTATCTTAATCCGAGTGACATGGATACGCGGATACGCGGACGACGCGGATAGCCTAGTTGGTAGTGACCCTGCCTCCGACGCAAGCGTCCCGGGTTCGATCCCCGGTAAGGGCAAAAATTTGTGTGATGAGCACGAATGTTTGTTCCCGAGTCTTGAATGTATCCTATGTATTTAAGTATTTATTTCTCTATATAAGTATGTATATCGTCGTCTAGTACTCATAACACAAGCCTTTAGAGCTTACTTTGGGACTAGATCGATTTGTGTAAATATTGTCCCCTGATATGTATTATTATTATTATTATTATGGTATCATCATTATCATCAGCCTGAGGACAGTCGCCACTCGTGCCCAGTTGGGACTTCTTCATCTTTGGGATTAATTCATCTTTAAATTAATTCGCAAATGCATGCTTTCCTCACGATGTTTTCCTTGATCGAGATGCTCGTTGTCAATATCAAAATAAATTCCGCACATGAAATCGGATATCTCAGAAGTCGGAGCCGGGATTTGAAACCGCGTTCCTCTGCACGACAGGCCACGCGTTAAACCATTAGACTACCACTGCACTCATTGGCAGGTAGGTATATCGATTACGGAAAATACAAATAGGTGAAATTACCGAGATGTGACACTTAAGTGACGTACCTATCCAAAATAAAGAATTTTAAATGACAATGTGTTAGCAAATTTAAAATTTCCTAAACTTAAAATAAGAAACGTTAAACTCAATTTGTACAGCAAAAATCCATCAAAATCGAGTTCGACGTTTCTTATTTTAACTTTAGTGACTTTTAAATTTGCTAACACATTTCCGAATTGGTATGTATGTAATCTTTGCATGTATTATGACAACAAAAATGTATCTAAGTTATAAATAAATAATGTTTTTTTTTTATTTGAATTTATTTCGCAATCGGATCTTTCCTCTTGCTTTAACTTGTCTCTCAGTACTTTTAATCGTAACTATAAAAATAATGTAAGAGTTCACTCGCGCCGTTCGCGATTGCAGTATGTTGAACCGTGGAAACTTCATCGTAATTGATTTAGCAATTTACTGTAAGGATAAGCTAAGTTTAATAGCGAGACGGAGAACTGCGGTGCAAGCGAGAGGTCCGAGTCACATGTTTATAGAGTTTTTAAACCCAAACCCGACGGCGGCGCACTCTATGCACGGTTACTTAGTGTTGGGTGTATCATCAGTATACACGCATAGCTTCGCTTTGTATCAACGCCAAAAAGTCAAAGTCAAACTATCTTTATCCAATTTAGGCTTTTACAATCTCTCATGAAGGTCAAGGAATGAATCTATCACCGATTCGGAAAAAAAATCCTATACTGAGAAGAGCGGGCAAGAAACTCGGTGAGGTATATTTTTTTCAACAGTACACATATAATTTAACAATGATGTCTATATATTTATACAAATCTAAGTATATATCACAGTAGGTGACGTCAAAGTTACGTGTTCGTGCACACTTGCACAGCGTGCGCCGCAGAATTCGGTTATAAATTTAAGGCGGCAACCGACTGCGGCGCAGGCTATGCACTAGCTAGCTTAGGGTGATGTCACCTACGTATTGATACAAAAGTAAGCTAAGTCTGTCATCATAAACTGATGAAATCACTTAAGTCATGCACAGCGTGCGCCGCAGTCGGCTTTCGGCTTTAATGTGTTGATTTATGATGACCATGTGTTGTGTATTAAAAAATACCAACATAATTTAGGTACGCAATTTGGTAACTATTTTCACGTATAGACAGATAATCAAATCAGTTGTTTTATTAGGGAATTTATAAATAAAACCTAATCAACATGATCTATATTTATGACATTATGAAAAGTTAACAGTTTCGTATAGAAAATTTCATTTATGTCAAATGAAACGAAAGGTACAAAAAGGTACACCCCTTATTTTTTCACTTTATTTATGTATTTAACAAATCGCTGCCCGCCCCCGCTGCCTCTTGTGACTCGGGCCGCTATAATTCGCAACTGTATAAACACAGCATTTCGTTATCACAGCTGATAAGCGGTCGTTGACCCCACGCTGGCTTCCTCATACCACACGTGGCTGGCACGAATGCTGGACGACGCATTAGACTCGTTGGACAATTCGCTCGGCAACCTACCGCGATTTACAGCTCCGAGCTGTCCGACGGCCGAGCGTACCTAAAGTGCGGAGTGAGAACCCGTGGCTTTGCTTTATAATGTAATTTCTCTTCATAATCAGTTTCTCTTCAGACTTTTCGAATTTACAGATTTAGCTGTGGGGCGTAACTCCAACAAAACTCCTTTAGAGCTCAATATTTCCTAAACTGTTCCCCATATCTAAAAATTTATCGAATCATTTTTTTTTAAAGAGCTATTCAACGACTCCTCACACGATGTTGCTACGAAAATGAAGGGAGCTACGCTAAAAAAAATTTTTCACTCTTATTGTACTTTGTTTCTTCTTCTATACTTGTATAAAAAATCAGCTTTGTAACTTTACGAGTCAAGGAGTAAAGGTGGAAAAAAACTAGGTTCCAGTTTGACTACGGAACCCTAAAAAAGGGATTACTAATGTATGAGCAAAAAACTTTTCCCAAAGTATCAGATCCCAAACTATTTCACTCCAGTTATCAATTTTACAGTTAGCAAAAGTATTTTTTGACAAATAAGTACTTACGTAAGGGACACAAGTTAACCCTAACCTAACCTACCCATGACAAAGCAAAATTATGACAAATGATAATTTGACCAAATGAATAAAATGCTAAAGATTCGTTTGGGTAATGAAACTACTGCGATAAGGGTTTCGGGAAGTGAAATTTGTCGAAAACTTTTTACCCAAACGGCAGGACACCCTAAAAAAGGTTATAAGGGCTACGTACCATCACGACTCATGCCCAGCTTGAGGCATTTCTGCAGCCTGCAATACTGGCAGCGGTTTCTGTTGACGCGGTCCACCACGCACGCTTTGTTCCGCGGGCACTGGTAGTTCACCACTAGAAGAAATAACTGTGTTAGTTTAAATTCAAACATTTGTTGTAAACGCAAACCAATTTTTTCAATTGACAACCCTAGGTTTTGAAAATTGACTAGGACCAGATATGGCAGGTACTGCGCAGGTATTATAACAACGCTAATACCGCAACACATTCGGTTAAATTTCGAGTTTGCGTATGACGTCCTTGTTTGACAGTTTGAAGATTTGACAACCCTATTGTTAAGGCGAGTTTACAATGCATTAAGGTGAGTCCATAAAATGAAAATCTTTAAACAATACAATACTAAAATACGGATTATAAATGTGGGTATATTGCGTTGTATGCCACTGGATATGCCACCGATGGCACAAAACGAAAAAAAAAACCGCTTAGTGCCACTTCTGTCACCTTCTAATTATAGGTTAGGTTAGGTTAGTTTATTTTTTCCGTTTTGTGCCATTGCTGGCAGATCCAGTGTCATACAACGGAATTAATCTAAATGTGGTTGTTCAAATCAAAAGGGTTAAGTTACTGTTTCTGTAACTTTAGTATTTCTTTACAAAAAAAACCGTAAACCGGGAAAGTCTTCCGGAGGTCCCGATTGTCTTTTGTTTTCCATAATTTCATTTCCTTTCCGTTAAAAATCTCATTATGGGAACTGAAACTTTATAGCAAACAAAGTGTACGACAAATTAAATTATAGGAAACCCTTTTGATGCGTATAATCACAAATGAAGGGGTGAATAAAAGAAGCCGACCTGTGCTCTGTGACCTCCTGAAGAAACCCTTGCATCCTTCGCAGGTGATGACTCCATAGTGCACCCCCGATGACTTGTCTCCGCATACCTTGCAAGGTATGATCTCAATTTGAGCTGTAACAACAAAGAAAGTTATGTTAATTCTTACTCTTCCTATTCCTAATATTATAATCGTGTTTGTTTGTCCCTTTTTCACGTCATAACGGAGAAAGGGATCAAAATCAGTTTTTGCATAGAGATAGAGAATCAGAGAGTGCCATAGGCTACCTTTTATTTCGGAAAAATATAAAATTCCCGAAGGAATATTATCATTTTTATTTGAGGTCTTTTTTTAGGAACCGTCAACACAAGAATTGACACAGTCGGATTTATTTCTTATAACTTTATTTGACATAATTTTTGCCGGATTAAAAACGGTATGGCATAAAGCCCTGTATTCGACATTGCCTAAGCCATATTGCGTATGGTTTTATAACGATGCAGCGGCCTTTGCTGTCAAGTTAATAAAAGATACCATTTCGTAGCAAAATTCGCGATATCACTTGGGCAATTTCTTTCGATTAATAAATGTCTTTTGTTAGCCATGTTTAGTTTTACATTTATAAATGTAACCCAGTTTAAATTTCCGGATAAAGCTTTAATTTTTAATAAAAAAAACTGAGCCTTAAGACAGATATTTACTTAAACGATTCCTTATTGAGAGACAAATATACTTAAGGAATAGAAGGACGAAAAACGGTGAGTTCATCGACCCGAGCAAGGTCGGAGCGCGGTCATTGAACTCTTACTTAACCGCCAAATAAGGAGATTCTGTGTTTTACCCGACTGCACTAAAAGTGATACATTGGAAAGACTAAAGTTTTGGGAATAATTATTAATAAGGTAAAAGTTTATGGGATTGGCTATAGCCGCTTTTAAGTAACTATTAGAGAAAGTATATTTTAAAAAAACAGGGTCAAAAAAACTTATCGTTTCGAGGCCCTTCCATACGGGTAACCATACCACTAACTCTAAATGCAATTCTCTTTAGGCCCTAAACTGAAATGTGTCGCTATTTCATGACACGCCATGTATTTTACATATGTAAATACAATGTAGTGATATGAAATACCGTAGTAAGCTCCCAGGTCTTATGGTGACGGATAGAATTATTTTTAATAAAAAAAAACAAATAACTGATTATACCTACACACGAATTTGTGTAAAAATAAGTTTAAAAGAATTATTTCCCTTCTCAAATTTCGTTGACCGCAAAAAAACATTATATTTATGATTATTTATCAATAGTTAAAAAGTAACAGGAAAACAGTAGTCCATATACCATCAAAGTTATTTACCTATCTATAAATAGTATACCTACAAGTCGCTCAGTTTATTTGTGTGTTCGCCTAAAACTTCTAAACTACTTAATAGATTTTAATGCGGTTTTCATCATAATTTGGAGATCTTTATTGAAGAAGGTTTTCGTATAATAAACACCTTGGAAAGTCAGTTGAGAATAAGCAGCACTACGTGACTATTCCGATTATTATGAAATGAAGTGTTTATCTCTTTTTCTATGATTATGTGTTTTTTTTTATGTCAATTGACTGACAAACGAGCTGACGGCCCACCTGATGGAAAGTGGTCACCGCCGCCCATGGACATCTGCAACACCAGAGGTGCTGCCAATGCGTTGCCAGTCAGCCAGTGTGTAGATTAAATAGACTAAATTAACCTAAGTATTTATCCTACAACAGATTGCTAGAATTCAACCCTCTCCTGGTAAGGTTCTTTTTATCCTGAAAAAATTAAATTACGGATGAAAGAATTACCGGATTCACGGAAAAAGCTTTTCATGAAAGTTTGAAAAAACAATCGTAGCTTAATATCAGCCTGTAAGAATTCCAAACTTGGTAAGAGACTTTTTCCACTAACCGATTTTGAGATACGATTATTTTTAAAGTAGACGATTTGAGTAAATTTAAGAACGTCCAAAATGGCGTCACAGTAACTTTTGAAACGCCAACAATAGCTGTTGTAATCCTAATCGTTAACTGTCATTTGTTAATTACTGTAATGCAGGATGTATTTCCTGTCATGTTTCAACATGTTCTGTGACGCCAGCGCAGGAGGCGTAGGAGCAAGTTTACTACAAATAGATAAATAAGTCCAAAAGATAACTGCACCCTTACCAAGAGTTTATGCAGACCTTTCTTGTAATAGAAAACGATCGCTCGGTCCCTTTTACTAGTATCGGCAACTAGCAGTATTACAGATAGATTTCGATAACACGAACTGTTTTCGTAAACTCATGGTAATGGTATAGCGGTGTGATTCTGTAACGTGCGAGCGGCTGATCAGTGGTTAAATTAAACTATTAATTTAGACCGTAAGGACAAAGTCATTCGGTCTAAATTTGAATGTGACCCGCATCGCTGAACAGCACAGTTAGTCACGGTCATAGCATAGCTAGTGTGGAATATACTTCTGGACCATTATACTTTATTTGATTCAACTCTGATTAGGCGTCGCGTCGTCCTAATAGAACGCGATTGCGCGATCATCGCTACTTCGCGCAAATTTTGTTCGCACGAACGCAGCGTCAAACATACTGAAGTCGAACAGGGCGTCTATTCGGGAACGTCTAAGTGATACTGCAGCAACCCGCGAGCGAGACTCGCACCTCGCTCTTACGCAATACGCGTCGTGCGGAAGAGTCGGATGAGAAATCTCGCTCGCGAGTCGCTACAACATCACTTCGCGTTCCCGAATAGGTGCAGTGTCCTAATTGATCGCACGAATGTTAATTAGGACATCTGTTCGAAATCAGTTTCTTGTTAAACCTAAATGTAGAGATGAACTTAAAATACTGTCATCACAAATCCTTATCAGTTTAATACGATTTTGATGGTTTCTACAATTAAATTAACTGAGCACACGTGTAAGAATTGGTTTTAAATCGTTCGAGATTCATGTTACCTTGCAAATGGTCAACTGACGTGTTAATTACAATGTCTAGTTGTCTCTCCTCTGCTGCACTGGGAGTGAAGAAATAGCATAGAATGCGTGCAGATGCTTATCATCCTGGCATGTCGTAAAAGTCGACTAAGGGACGGGTCCTCTCCAACATGGTGGACTATCTGTATGGGCGATGGGCTGATCACCTGTCACCATACGGTTCATCATACCATCTTAGGACTAATTAATCGAACGTGGCCACAAGTAGTCTTGTGGTTCTGCCCACCCCATTAGGGATTTCGGGCGTGATAATATGTATGTACCTATGTCTAGTTGTTTAAAATCTACTGATTCTCCCCTTTCCACAAGACGAACACAACATGCATATAGTCCTTTGAAAAACAACTCAACATTTTGGTGTTAGTAAAATACATACATACAAAAAAGGGTATTTTATTTTTTATACAGATTAAAATAAACAAAGAATTTTCCAAACCGATTATAAATAACGAAGTTCTGAGGTAACAAACAAAACATACAGCGAAATTTGAGAACCTCCTGCTTTTGTGAAGTCGGTTAATGAACAGATATAGCAATCATTAGTAAAGTTGTCAGAAAAATGAAGTATGTCTCAAACTTTAAAAAAAAATCGCTACTATTTGCATTTTTTTTAACTTTAAAACGATCATAAATGCTGCTAGCTTAGCAATCTACGACTTTTGCTTACTGCTACGTAATTTGATAATTTGAATACTGCAACAATTGGGATTGTGCAATGTATTGTATTTAATTTGAAAGTATATTTTAATAGTTAGCACAATAATGTGTCAAGTGCGTGTTGATTATATGTTAAGAGGACTGTGAGCGAACGGCAAAAATCACCCTTTTCATACAAAAGGCGATAACGTTTTCCACCCCTTAAATGTTAACCGATCTTGGCAAATTTTTGATAGCTTGTCAGTCAGAACCAAATCTAGGTTACACGTTTTTTGAATATTGATTAAAGATCAAGAAAGTTCGTGCATCGCCGAAATTAGTTTGTATGAGAATACTGAAACAACAATAAAACTGAATTTACTGATTATAGTGAAAAAACCAAAACGTATACACCTAGATTTTGTTCCGACTGACAACCTATCAAAAATCGGTCAAAATCGGTTCACATTTAAGGGGTGGAAATCGTTATCGCCTTTTGTATTAAAAGCCGTAGGTTCGCTCCTCTTAAAGAAATGTTTAATATTTTATTTTAATATATTGGCAAAAAAATTTTTATAAATTTACCAAATTTATATATTTTTCTTTACTTAATTCCATTGATATTTATTTTTAAAGTTTTTCGATGTTCGAATTTTAATGGCTTATCTAACCGTGTGAAATAAAATGTTTAAGTACCTACCTATTATCGTGTTGACATCACCACAAGCTATCTAAAACCACAAAAAACAATAATTATCGCCATTGAAAAAACGGAATTAATTTTGTTATAGGTTCAATTCCCTATAACTACACTATAAATACTTAATAAACGAGATATGGACATGTAATTACTAATTACCTACTTTTTTTCGGAAATAAACGAAATTTTGTATATTGTGTTTTTTACGTATAATTTTTATGAGACACTGCCGAATCAAATTGCTTCGTTCTACGTCATTTATATTAGTCAGTAATATTGAATATTTACCTAAATCTTTAATAGCCACTATGCTATTTAAATAAATAAAGACTAAATCACAAATTGAACATCATCTTCTCTCCGAGGAACCCTAATATTTGTATGTATTCCATACTGCACTGTAAGTCTGTAATGCAACTCCGCCGTGCGAGCGAGACGGCAACACGGACCGTTGCATCGTCAGCTGATCGTGACGTCACAGGTCAACGAACGAACTTCGAAAAATGCGCTGTGACGTCACTACGGAATTCGAAATTTAGGGTTGACCTTAGTTGTTTCAAGGGTTACGCTTTGTGAGTTTATGCTTGCAGATATATTGTTGGATTTAATTGAACGCAACAGGAAAGTGAATGTCCTGTTATCCTGTTTAATTAGTATAAAGCATTCCTAACGGTTTGCTTTCGTGACATGTCAGTGAGCTTTTCATCCAGCTTCAGCTAAATTATTCAGTTTAATGAAAGTTTCGCATCTGAAAAGTTACAAAAAGTTTCCATCATTGATGGCTCGAACTCAGACCACTGAATCGTTAAGATTCACGTCAAGGCCATGCACTTACGTCTGAGCTACCGTAACGTTATGTAAAGGTCGAAAAATTGCAATTATAATTTAAATATTTTTCGAATTATCGTTCTACGTCACAGGTCAACGCCCTTTGGGCGAGCCCCGCATCAAATCCAAGGCCCTAGTTCCGAATTTGAATTCTAATCTAACGGCTTGCGTACGTCACGGGTGAACGACCGTGAATGTCCGAACTGAAGAGCCGTTCATTTGCGGTCGGAATGATAACTGAAAACTCTATCTTGCTGGAGTAGAGTTGACATTTGCACTGAATTATTTATCTAGTTGCTTCTTTATTCTTGCTCATTGGCAAAAATAAGCTTGCGGTTGCAACAGCTGGCCAAGATATGTATGAGAAAGGGATAAAGACGATATTTGTTTAGAAATTGATTTATGAATTGTAGATTTAATACTGGTCATTGTAAAATATTTTGATATTCGATAGAGAAATGATACCTACTTAGGGACCATAAAACAATCCGAGGCTGGACAGATTTTCAATACGGTACTTAATGCAGAATGCAGTGCCATGCATGATATTATGGTATATTCATCCATTTTTGCTAAAAATAAAAAGGTATAGGTAGGTACTTAAAGAGCTTGTCCCCACGTAAAGAGCTTTTGACGGTTTGTCTATTTTGATATTGCACTGTTCGGTATATATTGAGTTGTTTACAATTCCTACCGACTTATATATAGTCTTGGCTTGGCGTCAGCTGTGTATTATATAAAGCGGTGAATGAACCCGAGTAGGTAATTTTTGATTGCAATGCAATGATTCAACTGTTTATAAAATTATTTGGACAAAGCTTAAATGTATTAAAATATAATGTAAAAAAAGCGACTAGATTTTTCAGTAGCTTTACCAACCAATTCATTACTAATATTATTTTAAGAGTCAAGTCAATTGTGTTGCAACGAGTTCATACATACAAGGTTTTTTAATAATTAAACGACGACGACGACGAAACAGAAACACTTTGTACATTATTTTGTGAACAACGCGATGTATTCCGTGGAGTTCATTCAGCATGCCCTTTAAACTATAAGACATAGTCTACAGTGGCGAAGCGTCAAAGATTTAATAAGGGAAGCCGGAAGACTTAGAACCGTACGTGCGGGTCTGACATTTAGAGTAACATGGACTTCACTGAAAGCTAGCCGTAGCTTTCTAGCTTGGTAAAGCCGTCAGGAATCGGCTTGTAGGCAGGCTTCGCCACTGATAGTCTATATATAATTATTGTTTAATTATTCACCAAGCCTACATCATCTGTAATATAATGATCGTGTAACATGAGATCGCTGGTAGATTCAGAGATGTGTAAGAGCCTTTTCAATGAAGAACTATCACCAAATTCATTAAGTTCTAATTACAGTTCATTTAGGTGGATTTTTTGACTATGGCCAAAAGTGCGATTCTTCAAAATACTCTTTTCGTCAAAGGAGCGTTTAGTCAGTCAAAGGTATGGTTTGTCAAAGTTGCGATTCATCAAAAAATTCTCGTCAGAGGAACGTTTGGTCAAAGGTATGGTTTTCCAAAGTTACGATTCGTCAAAACATTTTCCTCAAAGGAGCGTTTGGTCAAAGGTATGGTTTGCCAAAGTTGCGATTCGTCAAAACATTTTGGTCAAAGGAGCGTTTGGTCAAAGGTATGGTTTGCCAAAGTTGCGATTCGTCAAAACATTTTGGTCAAAGGAGCGTTTGGTCAAAGGTATGGTTTTCCAAAGTTGCGATTCGTCAAAACATTTTCCTCGAAGGAGCGTTTGATCAAAGGTATGGTTTGCCAAAGTTGCGATTCGTCAAAACATTTTGGTCAAAGGAGCGTTTGGTCAAAGGTATGGTTTTCCAAAGTTGCGATTCGTCAAAACATTTTCGCCAAAGGTACTTTTGGTCACAGCTATGACTCGTCATACTTAGGTTCTGACGAATTTTATATGATATATATAATTTTACATTGATTTATTATAATAATGGATACCTAAACAGTCCTCAACAAAACTGCCAATAAAAAGGTCCCGATTTGACATTGCCAACTGTATTCAAATACACGCTAATAATGCTTATTTATCATCCCCATCAACTTAATTAGGTAATTCATACTTCATACTTGTACGTCATCATTTTAACCAAAAGCCGTTTTGACTATACACAATTTGACCAAACGCACCTTTGACGAAAATTGTAATTTGACCAAAAGCAATTTCGACTAAACACAATTTTGACCAAACGCACCTTTGACGAAAATTGTAATTTGACCAAAAGCAATTTCGACTAAACACAATTTTGACCAAACGCACCTTTGACGAAAATTGTAATTTGACCAAAAGCAATTTCGACTAAACACAATTTTGACCAAACGCACCTTTGACGAAAATTGTAATTTGACCAAAAGCAATTTCGACTAAACACAATTTTGACCAAACGCACCTTTGACGAAAATTGTAATTTGACCAAAAGCAATTTCGACTAAACACAATTTTGACCAAACGCACCTTTGACGAAAATTGTAATTTGACCAAAAGCAATTTCGACTAAACACAATTTTGACCAAACGCACCTTTGACGAAAATTGTAATTTGACCAAAAGCAATTTCGACTAAACACAATTTTGACCAAACGCACCTTTGACGAAAATTGTAATTTGACCAAAAGCAATTTCGACTAAACACAATTTTGACCAAACGCACCTTTGACGAAAATTGTAATTTGACCAAAAGCAATTTCGACTAAACACAATTTTGACCAAACGCACCTTTGACGAAAATTGTAATTTGACCAAAAGCAATTTCGACTAAACACAATTTTGACCAAACGCACCTTTGACGAAAATTGTAATTTGACCAAAAGCAATTTCGACTAAACACAATTTTGACCAAACGCACCTTTGACGAAAATTGTAATTTGACCAAAAGCAATTTCGACTAAACACAATTTTGACCAAACGCACCTTTGACGAAAATTGTAATTTGACCAAAAGCAATTTCGACTAAACACAATTTTGACCAAACGCACCTTTGACGAAAATTGTAATTTGACCAAAAGCAATTTCGACTAAACACAATTTTGACCAAACGCACCTTTGACGAAAATTGTAATTTGACCAAAAGCAATTTCGACTAAACACAATTTTGACCAAACGCACCTTTGACGAAAATTGTAATTTGACCAAAAGCAATTTCGACTAAACACAATTTTGACCAAACGCACCTTTGACGAAAATTGTAATTTGACCAAAAGCAATTTCGACTAAACACAATTTTGACCAAACGCACCTTTGACGAAAATTGTAATTTGACCAAAAGCAATTTCGACTAAACACAATTTTGACCAAACGCACCTTTGACGAAAATTGTAATTTGACCAAAAGCAATTTCTACTAAACACAATTTTGACCAAACGCACCTTTGACGAAAAGAGTATTTTGACGAGTCGCGCTTTTGACCATAGGCAGTAAATCCATTTCGGTCACGAACGTCAAAAAATTTACTGATAAGGTAGGTACTAAAATTTGATCTGAAATTTGGTCTGATGGACCTTTATTAAGCCCGACCTGAGTAGGTACTCCGGGGAAATAGTAACATTACACGATTGTACTATTCCAGAATAAGTAAACACATAGCTATACATATTAAATTATAGGTTTTTTATATCCGACCCGCCCGAACTGTATTGTGTATTGCCTGTTATTTTTTTATTTGAAGCCAATTTTACTACCCTATTCATATGAAGCCGAAGTATATTTTTGTAATTTTATTTAAGTATATGATACTGGAGGACCCGCCACAGCTTCGCCGGCGGTATTTTTCATACAAACTTTATCACCCCTTTAGTGATGGAATTTCAAAAAATCCCTCCTTAGTGCACCTCTAGGGTACCCGAGGAATGAGGAGCACCCGTTTAGGCTGTGCGTTGTCTATAAGTGAGTCACGGTACTGTTTTATATGTATTGATACACCCAAGTACCAAAAAGAGCCCATGGTGTGGCCACCACCAAAATTTGGATTTTATGAATTTTGGGGTGTTTTTCTCCTTTGGGACATTTAAACTGGTTACGTTTACACGCCGTGTTCTACAGTGTACTAACTATATATGGATGTTATATTACATAACTGGTAGTCTTGACACTGCGAATAAACGACAATGACCTAATATCAGTTATCGGCCGGAATCGAACGCGTAATCCGTGTGACGTTTCCAAGTCACTGAACCCGCAGTATTTGGCAGTAGATTGCAACATGCACCTAATAAACTTTTTAGATCTTGGGTGGGTGATTGTATGAACCCAATAGGGATGATCCTGGGTAAAAAAATTGTAATTCTAATTAGTCCGTCAGTTAGATTATCAAAAAATATTGAACACGTATTTTTTGCTTTATCAAATCAATCAAAATTGACAAAGATAACGCGCATCGAAGTTTGGGAGTGGGTGCTAATGACGTCACTTAATGGTAAAAAGTGTACAAAGTCGTGACGTCACGAGGAACTTCAACGCACTACATCTTCGTCATTTTTTGTTTAATAAACAATATTAATGTAAATGACGGACTAATTAGAATTTTTCAGGAAACCAGCCTATTGGCCGAGATAATTTTTGCGTAGAAATGGGTCTTTTTGAGATATATGTCTATTAACGACGTGGTCTTTGCGAAAACCAGTCGTTTTGCAACCAAATCATTCGGAGATATAGGCTTTCTACGGAGATGGTCCGTCTGAGATCTGGACCTTATGATGATTTGGTCGTTTTGACAATGTAGTCGTTATGATACCAACCCCTATTGAGGTGTTATTCTCTAATTTGCCGGGGTCGCTCGTCGACATGTCACATACTGGTACAAACCGGTGTTTTTTCGGAAAGCAAAGCGCATGCGCGTTACAGAATCACATGGCAGGTAGCACGTATGTCGGATGAACCTATTACTAGTGACAAATCTATCAAAGCTGATAACATGAGCTCTTAAAGGTATTTTAATATTGTTTTAATAACCTTATATTAAAAGGTCATCTTAAGAGATAAAGCAAAACCGGTAGAGAGTTTAATATGATAACACGCGTGTGAGTCGAATATTTTTAAGCGACTTTTCAAGTTACTAGGTATGTCAACAAAACAAGAATTCTTCGAATCGTTTATTTCAAAACTGAATATATTGTGTTAATTTAATATACACTAATGACGTATAGTTATAGGCACAAATATACATAAATTAACGTATATATTGCAATATATATATATAAATAGACTAGTGGACCCGCCGCAGCTTCGCCCGCGGTATTTTCCATACAAACGTTATCACCCCTTTTCACCCATTTAGGGATGGAATTTACCCTCTACGGTACTCGAGGAATGTCTTCTCCAAATTTCAAACCTCTAGGACCCCCGTTTAGGCTGTGCGTTGTCTATAAGTGAGTCACGGTACTGTTTTATATGTATTGATTGATGATATAGGTATATTTCCTTCACATCAAAAAACGAACGCAACTAGAACAAATAAACACGACGTTCTTAAAATAAACACTTTATTCACATCACCATGAAAACGATGAAATACTTCAGTTTGACACCGCCTGTTAATTGGGAGCGCCCTAAAATAAAAGTGACAGAATGTGACGTCACGAGCGCGTCACGAGTCGACGACCCGACACGTGAGCGATTCGCGAGTGCCCTATACGGTGTCTTAACCTATCAGATAGTGTATTACAGACTGTTTTGTTTTTGGTAACAATGTGATCATAAATAGATTCAGTGCTTCGGACGGACGTTTGAGCATTGCCTGATACGGTGTCTGACCACAGTGACGTATTCTGAGATACTTTGTGTATTTATAACGGTTTGATAGAAGGTCACTCCGCACCACTCCTCTGCTGCACTGGGAGTGAAGTAATGGCATAGAATGCGTGCAGATGCTTATCATCCTGGCATGTTGTAAAAGTCGACTAAGGGACGGGTCCTCTCCAACATGGTGGAATATCTGTATGGGCCATGGGCTGATCACCTGTCACCATGCGGTTCATCATACCATCTTAGGACTAATTAATCGAACGTGGCTACAAGTAGTCTTGTGGCTCTGCCCACCCCATTAGAGATTTACGGCGTGATGCTATGTATGTATGTATGTATAGAAGGTATTGAAACAGGAAAAGCCATCTCACTGCGAGGTAAGCAGGCGGGTTTCACTCCGCACTTTAGGTACCTATGCCAGGCTCGGAGCTGTAAATCGCAGGAGGTTGCCGCTCGCTCACTCGTTGGCCGATTTGCGCGTCGTTGTCGTTGGATGACGCGGATAAAAACTGACAACCCTAGCGTACACGAAAGAGCACGTCTTATGCGACGGAGAGAGAAGGCATGATTAGGAATATGTTCGTACCTAAACAGTTTTGTTAGAGAGTGACTTTTCTATAAGTTAGTACTATTATCTATTCTTTGGTATTAGCATGGTTGATGAAAAGGCAAGGGTTAAGTTCTTAACAGACAATTTAGAACAGCTTTAGAATGCAGGTTTCCTCGCGATGTCAGCCAGTTTCGAACCCACGATTTTCAACCTAATGTGTATATTTTATGTAAGTTAGATAATGTCATTAAAAAAATCGAGTAGTAAAAAAGTGACACTCAAATTTTATGTAGGTATTTAATATTTTTCTTTTTCCGGAAAAATGTCACTCAAACAGGCTTAACAAATGATTTTTATACCGTTACAGCTAAACTTTAAGACTTCTTGTTCAATAAAGACTTTCTTTCTGAACATACTTACTTAATAATCGTTTTTTTATGTTCAATTTTATAATACCACTAGCTATTTGCATTGGCTTCGTCCGTCCGTTTGAAAGTCGGTCTTCCGCTCAACTACTTTTTAGTTATTTTTAGTGCAAAACCGGTTTCTTTTTAACTGCGTTGAATCAGACACAATAAGGATTCGCCAGACAGTCATAAAAGAGTAATTTTATTTCTTTATCCATTAGAGTTTGGTTTCAAGGTTTTTTTATTAGGCGACAGCCTTGAGCCTAGCTTAGTACAATATTGGTTGGGTGATTTGTTGGAAGGGAAAGACCTCGTCTGACGCACCAGAACCAGATCGAGGAACCAGGAAAGGCCAGGTCAAGAGTACCCTGAACCGGCGAGCGTGCATGAAGAACTTAATGAGAATAGACGAAGCGAAAGGTGTGTCAGGATCGTAGCAGGTGGAAATCCGTGGTCTCTGCCTACCCCTTTGGGAAACAGGCGTGATATATACACATAACCCTGCCCTTTTTGGCGCAGTAGGGTGAAAGCTAAAATCTCCATTGCATCAAAAACAATTCCAAGTCGAAGTGCGGAGGCAAAGTTCATTCACCTCCGAAATACACGTGCCCGCACTACAATAGGAGAAACGACATAACTGCATACCAAATGCATTTAAAAATGCACCGTGATCTATATAAAATACCGTTCATTTTCGACTACGCCCTATTTAATCATAATGGAATGTTCATGCTGCATTCGAGATATTACCGTAATAATGAAGTGGAGAGTTTATTTTTGTATGAACCGAAAAAAGAATAGTATTATGCATTAACGCATTGATAAGTGCCGTGAATGTTTTGTATTAAAGTTTATTTTTAAATGCGTAATGGCTTGTCCATGGAGTTGTAAATTTAATGAATTATTCAAAAACATGTCCTAATGCTTGTATTTAAAATTTATTTTTAATGTTATATTTAGATGATGTAGGGCTATCGTTTAAAACACGTGCATGCTAAACTTCGAAGTGGGTCAAGTCCTACAAATTTGTTACCATTGTCTGATGTGGAGTAGAAATTTGTTATGTGGCCATTGAATACATACACAGTGGTACGACACAGAAAAAACTGGTCAAAATTACGTGTTTTAGAAGCAAAGGTGTGTTTCGCCCTAAATTTTTGGACTATTAACACAGATTTCGAACAAAGAAAAAAAACAACTAATTGCGGAAAATTATCGATTATTTAGGGCACAAACATTTAAAGTCGATTGGGCACACGAGATATTACTAATTGTTAGTAAACAGAGCATTTTGGGGCATGACGTCAAAATTGCCAAAGTATTCGTATGCATATTTTTACTTTAAGTTATTTAAATGGTTACAAATGAACATGATAAGGTTATTAAAGAATAGAAATATTTACATAAAAACTATTTACTGTATCAAAGCTGCTTTCTTGGAGTTTTGAAAACAAGTAAATTGGGTACTAGTTTAAGAGTATTATACTATAAACATAATAATGGTTCTTGCTTGTCCCACTACTTTAAATTGCTTGGCAGAGATCTAACAACGCAGTACAAGGATGGTACAGATAGGTATAGTGAATAATATGTTTCCATCGGTAAAACTCGGATCTCAATCGGAAGACGACGGGACCCGAAGTGTCAATTAATTATTGTATTCAATGAGTGATATGTTTATATTCATTAATATGAAACTTTATTATTTAGTGCCAAATGTCAAAATGAAAAATGACAGCCTGGTATGATGGGTACTGGCCCCCAATTCTAGCTGCATTCGAGATAATCTCACAATCGAGATTAAACGTCAGTGCATACTGTCGTTTGACACAACTGTATGAATCTGACGTTTAATCTCACAAAGGACATTATCTCGAATGCACCGATAATTGGAGGCCTGCTGAAGCTAATTGAGAGAGCACGATAAATACGAACTTTTACGATAAAATACGATGGAAACTAATTATGCACTACATCTGTACACGCACTTTTGTCGCATACAGTTTGCCATAAATAGAGGTAAAGTCGCCTTTTCTCACACTAAAAGTGATTTAATCTTCTACCAACATAATAAAAAGGGCAATAGCCCACAAATTCAATATGGGGCGTCTGGGGCGATGGCCGTCGTGGCGTCGCCAAGTCTCGTCTCCGGACTGCCCTAGATCGGGAGGAAAGGGATGGGGCTATAGGATACGACGAAACAATCGATTATAACTACGCCTACGACATTTAAGAACTAGTTTACGGCACATACATATACTAATTTCATGGAATAGATATCACACTGGCCCGCCCTGAAATGACATAATGGAAGAATAATTTTTACTTTTTCAGATTTTGCTAACTTGCTCATTCAAAGTCAAACTATCTTTATTCAATTTAGGCTTTTACGAGCTCTTATGAAGGTCAAGGAATGAATCTACCACCGGTTCGGAAAAAACCCTCTACTGAGAAGAGCCGACAAGAAACTCGGTGAGGTATCATTTTTTCAAAACAGTATACATATAACATAACAATGATGTCTACAGTTTAATACAAATCTAAGTATATACCACGGTACGCCCATCGAGACCCAGGGATCGCCGGTGCAGGTCAGGATTGCAACATGATAAGGCCATAAAAATCAATAAATATTCTTTTGTAGTATTCAAATTCTGATTTTAATCATACTTCTCCATCTAGGTCCGAAGTTGCCTATGATTTAAGCGTTTAGTGATATATTTTAACCATTGAGCAATATATATGTTATTTACATACGTCAGAACACTTATAGGTTATTTTAATGCATTATTAATTATTAGGTATTTATTAATCTTTAATCCAAACAAAGAGAACTTTGTATTTATCAGCGTTTCCTCACACATACGTACTATATGCTACATACATGAAGCTGTGTACATTAATTGATATTAATATTTGCTTATGCACATCGCCGTGTCTCGTGCACTATAACATATTTTAGTTAATAATGATCATAGGTTAGGTATATGTTGTATATTATTCATAATTTCATGCATTTCCATTTTTTTGCGCGGAGCCTTAATTTGCGTTTCTAAAATAAAAGTAGTTTTAGTTAATCCTTATAATATCAGCTATCTGCAAGTGAAAGTCCCGTCAAAATCGGTCTAGCCGTTTCGTAGATTATCGGAAACAGACAAAAAAAAATACTTACATATGTACTTATTAAAGAAACTGCTATTTTGACATTACATACAGACACTTCAATTTTATTTATTTGTATAGATGCCTGCGGTATCCCGAGATTTTATTTTAAACGTTGTTTCATTCTACTGAAGGCGAAAATTGGAAATAACTCATACTCAAAAAGATCCATTTTGTAGTTTTTTAGGAATTTCTGATCTATAAGTCACTACCTATATAGGTAAATGAATGCTGAGTACATGAAGCAAATATATATACTCGGTTTTCTTCGCTACTTCCTCGGATACTGTGCATTTTTCGGAATAAAAAGCAACCATAGAATTACAAACCAGCAGCCCTAACATGCATGGCACAAAGATAAATTAGAACCGTTTATCTCCATGACTATGTCTTTCGTCGGCACTAGTGTGAGAGAGACGCACTTAGAGATAAACAGTTCTAATTTATCTTTGTGCCATGCATGTTAGGGCCGCATAGAAGGATAGTTTACATCACAACCGCCCTGACAAAAGTGAAGCAATAAACCGGTGCGCTTTGACATTTGACACTACGGAGCGTCCCGGCATAGACTTGTATGAATTTGGAGCCATAAATGGCACCGATTTTGTTGCTTCAAATTGTGCGAACGTGGTTCCTATTGCGCGTTATTATTCGCGTATATGTTTCTCCGGCCTTTCAACTATCACTTTAAAAAACCAAGTCAATACGTAGCTCCGTTTCGACGTTAAAAAGGAACAAACAGACGCACTTTCGCTATTATATTATTAGTAAAGATTGCATAATTCACAAGTGAACATATCGTTCATTCTAAAAATACTAATTACGCATCAAACTGCGCATCAAATTAAATAAAGTTCGCAATAAAAAATGTTTTAAGTTCAATTTTGACCTGCAGCCCAAACTGATTCTGAACCCTGTCTCTTTTAATTTAAGATACAAATCAAATTGGCGGTGTGCTTAAATTGGACCACTGGGTTTCATAGGGTGGGTTTTTCATTTCATGCAATAAAAATGCATCGTATCGACTCACATTGCATATTATGACAATGATAAAAAAGTTAAGTTTATCTAATTCGAAACAGTGCAGGTAAAAATTAATGTACTTAACCTACTTTTTTGTAGCGATCGCTATTAAGCGATAAGTCCGCCTATTGTTCCCTAACTTTATTTTGTTAATTTGTGATTTTTTGTCCTTTTTATCGTGTTCAATAAACAGTTGTATTGTTTGACACAGAAAATTATAATTAATTCATATAATTGTTTTATATCTTGAAAACACTTTTGTCTCGACAGATTTCTAGACAATCCTTGCTAATCTGTCTGTCACGCCGAATCTACTAAACCGATTTAAATTAAATTTGGTACACAGATAGTCTAGACCCTAAGAAAGGACAAAGGCTACTGTTTAATGCGAAAAAAGGGTTGTATGGGGTTGAAACGAGGGATGAAAAGTTGTATGGAAGTATCGTCATTTTTAGAGCTAGAAGCTTGAAACTTATTTTGTGGCTGTTGATTATATTAATTATAAATAAATATGACATTCGAAGTTTGTAAAAGTTTTACCCTCAAGGGTGTAAAATAACAATAGGGAATAGGGGATGAATGTTTGTATGTAAATATGTAAGGTTTATGTGAATGTTTTATCTATTCCACGCGGACGAAGTAATACTAATATTATAAACGCGAAAGTGCGTTTGATGGCTTGTTGGTTTGTCCTTCTTTCAAGCAGCAACGCAGCAACGGATCGACACACATTTTTGCATAGCGATAGGTTATCCTTCGAAGAGTGATACAGGCTAATTTTTATCCCGGAAAAAAGCACAGCTCCCGGAGGAACAGTGATAAACGAGTCCCACGTTTGGGCAAAAACTTGTAAAATATAAACAAAATGCTGGCTAATAATCATTTAACATCTGGATACTAAAACACTATGTAGCTTTAGCCTAAAGACCTAGCCTGCATGTGTGCTAGGCACGTTTAAATAGATCGACGCTACTGCGCATGTGTGGGTAGTTTATTAGAACAAGTGGATAGCCCAATCTTGAGCTCTTTTGAGTTTTTAAAAGGTCAGTAGCCTTACGCTTGCCTAGATGTTCTAGATGTTCTACTTTAGGTTTCTATGGCGTTAACACGCGACTTATTACAGGCTACAAATTACTAGGTTTTGGAAGCGTTAATAGGGGTCAATGACCTTGGTTTTATACTCTAAATAATAGCATATTAGGATAGGTAACTAAGTTTATGAAATTTAAAAGAGGTCAACGACCTGAATACTTACTACATAGTACACCTGCTTACAGTATGCAGGATAAAAAAAATTATATTTCGACATGTCTCAGTATAGAAAAAAAAGGATTTTGAAAATTGCAATAGGTAATGAACTATATTTTCGCTTAGTCAAAAAGTCTAGCAGACTAATATCCTTTAAAAGTTTCCATTTCTGCCGCTGAAAATCTCAGAAAAACCAAAAAAATTCGCCGGCAGGATTCGAACCCGCGACTACTGGACTATGCGCGTAAAACCTACCTCGTATAGAATTAGCAGCCTTTTTGTCCATAAACATAGTATTCATGGACGATCCAAACATCCTTTCGGAGCTGCCTGGAGGCGGGGAGGTGCTGTCCGCCACAGAGACATCCTGCATCATCATCTGGTTGTGGATCACATCCGGCTCCCGCTTCAGCTGCATCTGCATCGAGGACGGATGCAGCATGGTGGTGGCCGAAGAATGACCGCCGTGCTGGTCTGGCGGCCATTGCGTCCCGAACAACTCGTGTAAGTTGCTATTCATTTTTTTAATTTTATTTATTATTTGACCAGCAAGCGAATTGCATTCGCATTATACTAGTATCACTGAGGTGGCGACTATGTCGTTAAGGCAAATGTTACCCCGATGGCACAGTTAATACAAGCACCAGTTTAACTGATATATATGTTAAGGATCGTGCAATTTCGTTTCGAAAAGTTTATCTCAGGTATTAACTTTTTGAAGAGCGACAATTTTTTTGGCATTTTGTCTCCGTGGTGAAGTTTTTAATTTCCTTTCGTTTCAAGAAAACATTAAGGCACTGTTTTATTGTTCGTCCACTTGTTCCCGTCTATTTGGTTGTTATAAAAAAAATTCGTAAAAACACTTATTTATCTGTAAACAGAAAATCGGAGCAGAAGAATTTATCTCTTTGGAAAGTTTGGAAAATCCAAAATGCCAATTCGCGATTTTAAATAACCGAACTGGGGTTCAATTATCTAAAATCCGAAAAATCACTTTTTATAAGAACTCCGTTCTCAAGGGTCACTTGCACTTGAAGGCACTGTCACATATGAATACGTTCACCTCACTGAAGAAGTAAAAATTTGTACGTTATTTTGTACTATAGGTTGTGCACAACTCGGCGTGAGACGACTCGACGCCCTGCCGGCCCGGCCGTGACTGACGCTTAGTCGAATCTCCACCCGCCACGAAAAAATTATATATTTTTTTCATCCGAATAATCAAGCTAGCTCATAGTTCAGTCAACCGGCCAGTACGAAAATTTCCTCCGAAAGCGTTATTAGATACAAAAAAAGTTAACACACCTGCTTTTACGTTCCAAATTTGAATGAAGACGTGGAAAATCTTCCTTTTAATAGTAATTAAGAAGCAAAATGACTGGCCACAACGACGGATTGCGCGCGTGTGCGTGCCGATACTGTGTTTACGCAGCGCCGCGCACACACCCGCCGCGGGTCGATGAACCCAGGACCCAAACAAAGTAGATTTCGGTGAAATGCTGTTGAACTCTAGTTCGAACGTAGACGTTCCAACTGCCATTTTTTGGCAAACGTTCGATTTTTGATATTTTTATTTTTAATTGCGTTCCGATCTACGCGCGGACACTTTTTTATTGCAATATTTGTAATTGATATTGTTGGTTTGTAGAGGTCGTCGACCCCGGAAAACACTCGCAGGACTTTACGGTCGGCTATTATTCGCTCTTTTATTAGTCATTTTGTGTTTATTTCGCAATTAAATACTAGAAAGGAAAATTATATAGTATTCAGCTGATATTACAAATCTTACATTACATTATCACCTTAAGCTTACCTTTTTATTTTTGAGTGTATTTTATTATAAAAAAAGTACAAAATCCATCGCCCTTAAGTGACCTAACCCTTCTGAACCTGCGACCTTCCGTGTAAACCACTGGGATATCAGGTCAGTCAACTTTGAACCTACATTACGCATACGTATTACATTAATACGTTTTATATTCATACAATTAACTAATTTCCTTATAGGTACCGTACCGACACATTGACTAGGTATAAATGTGACATTGTAATTTTAATTTCACCATATTACACAATTGAATATGAATGTAATATCCTAATTTGAGCGGCCTTGTGTACCTAGTGTACAATCACCTTTTAAGAGTCAAAGACATGAAGTATATTATTAAAATAAAAGATGATGTACCTACGACAGAGTTTTTATAGAAGTTGAGTCATTTTTATAATTGGGTTCCCCTTCTACCGTACACAAGCTATTTGGCAGTATGAGGCAATCGCCAAAAGTACTGAACCGATTTTGGTAATATTTTTTGAATGAATGGTTTAGCAGTAGTGCCTTGAGGCAGTATACATCGTGGGTTCAAATCTCGCAACGGCATTTAACACGAATATTCATGAATACAGCTGATTTTTATGCTATTTATCATATCATACTCTGTTCACATTATATAATTGATATATATTTTGTAATAGATACTAGATCCGCCCGCGACTTCGTCCGCGTGGACACCCTAATCACCTAGCGGTATACTTTAAAACGTATTCTCAAAACTACCTCTCAAATTACGATAGTAAAATTACTGAAATATGTATAAAATACAAATAAATATATATATATATATATATAAATACAAATTTTAAAATTTTGTCAAATTACTATTGAGTATTAAATTGGTTAATATATGTCAGAACTAGCAAAATAAGCGATCGGTCATTCTCAAAAATATGGTTTAAATCATATATTGAGCATACATCTGAAACTTACTTCCATAGATAAAATATTCAGATTATTATTGAAATAACTGACGTGTTCGTAGTAAAGTAAATAATAATAAATCAGGGGACAATCTTTACACAAATCGATCTAGTGCCAAAGTTATTTTTTATTATTTTGATATTGACAACGAGCATCTCGATCAAGGAAAACATCGTGAGGAAAGCATGCATTTGCGAATTAATTTAAAGATGAATTAATCCCAAAGATGAAGAAGTCCCAACTGGGCACGAGTGGCGACTGTCCTCAGGCTGATGATAATGATGATACCATAATAATAATAATAATACATATCAGGGGACAATATTTACACAAATCGATCTAGTCCCAAAGTAAGCTCTAAAGGCTTGTATTATGAGTACTAGACGACGATATACATACTTATATAGAGAAATAAATACTTAAATACATAGGATACATTCAAGACTCGGGAACAAACATTCGTGCTCATCACACAAATTTTTGTCCTTACCGGGGATCGAACCCGGGACGCTTGCGTCGGAGGCAGGGTCACTACCAACTAGGCTAAATGCGTCATCAATATTATTTAAAGTCTCAGAAAACCCGACAGAGAACACTTAATTAATATCGTCTGACCTGCTAACTCAAGTGACCAGTACCATTACCATGAGTTTACGCAAACCGTTCTCGTAATAGAGAATTATCGCTCGATTCCTTTTACTTATATCGGCAAAGTAATTCGTCGAATAATTTGTGTCAAATGTTCGTAAAATTTGTGTCAAATGTTCGTATAATTGGTGTCAAATGTTCGTAAAATTTGTGTCAAATGTTCGTATATTTGTGTCAAATGCTCGTATAATTTGTGTCAAATGCTCGTATAATTTATTTTTGTGTTAAGGTCGTTTTTGTATTTGTGTTTACCAAAATAAAGGAGTTTAGTTATTTCGAAATTAGATTTCGGAATTCTGTAAGTAAAAATCAATTTAATTCTAATTAGGTCTTAATAAATACAGGGTGTCCTAGGAAATAGTCAAGCGCAGTTTTTGAGGTGGATCGCTTCAAGGGGTATCAGATTACGCAGTTTTTCGTAGTTTAGAAATTACTAGATTTTTTTCTAATTCAAATATCAATTATCATATAGTACAAAAAGACAAAATGCGGACATTGGATAAAGATAAAAAAAAACAAAATTGCGTTTTTTGAGTGGATTTTTGGGTTAACATTTAAGGGGTGGAAATCGTTATCGCCTTTTGTATGAAAAGCCGTAGGTTCACGCTCCTCTTAAACTCCTCCTCGATTTCATATTGAAAGTATTCTGTGTGTAAAAAAATCCTAGAATATAAGTAAACTGTATAACTAACCATTTTATGGAACCTGCGTTTTTAATAAATTAAAAATAAGTTAAATTGTTAATTTTTTACTGCAACAATATTGTAAGTTATATTGTTGTGGTTAATTGAAATAATAAACGCCATTTATTATGTTACAATTAAGCTTTGATGTTAGTGCGACATTATTTCCAAGAAATCCGTTTTCCCGTTCTTTAATATATTTTTTTATATGTAATTAAGGTTATTCTTCTCTAAATATCGAATTTTTTATTTTTAGATTATCTTTTACAGCAAAAACTTCATTATTTATCCCTTTTATAAAAATAGAAGCGTAATTTAACAACGTATATTATTAATATATATATATATATATATATATTATATATAGACATACTAAAATTGACAAGCTCCTTTTTCCCTTCGAAGTTCAGGCACCTACGAAGGCGGTGACCTTGCGTGGGAAAGAGAGGGCTGTGACGTCACACCCTCTCGTTCTAAGCTAACGACCTATCGATCGCACGTGTTTCATTATAAAGGTATATTTATCAAAAAAAAACTACTTTCTACCGGAAATAAAAAGGGACGTTTTGCGAAATGCTTTTTGGTTATTTTTGAAGTAAAGTTGTTTAGGTGCTGGCTGAAAATAAAAGTCAAAGGCTTATTAAAAATATATCTGGGGAGTTCCGTTGCTTGCGTGGGTGTTGCAAGCTTTTGGGTATATGTTCGATATTAAAAAAAAAGGGACGAGGTGGTATTATAATATTTCTACAAAAAATATGACTGTCGAACTGACGTTCAAAATATATGTTGAAAAAATTGTCGACTGTGCCCGGAAAAAGACAATATTGATTAGAAAAAACAACATATTTCTAGTTTTTTAATAAACCTAATAATAAAATATATAAGTACCTTTGAATAAACATTATAAATGCTACAAAAAGACTATATTTGCATACGTTTAAAACACGTGTGAATTAAAAAAAAGTATTAATAAAAAATATGTTAATAAAACCTTGTTACCATGGGCTATAGCAACCCTGTAAAAGATATGATATCTTGAAATCAGTACTCAAGTTATCTATGAGGTAAAAATATGATAAAAATTGCAAACGTCGTTATCAGCTGAGAGTTCAATGACTTTAAATTTATAGTTAATCATATTTCATATTATATGATATGTGTTAAAGAAATTAAGTTTTTTCTACCAAATATACACTGCTACTTTAATACTGTATTTGGTATATATATTAGTAATATTAATTTACTAGATTTTGTGCGCGACTGTGAAATTTTCCAAGATAAAAACACCCTATATGTTCTTCCCCAATCCCCATTGTCCATATCAAAGCAGATCCGCGCCAATCGTCCAAATCCGTTCATCGTCCAAAAATATACTTGAAAACAGAATAGGAAACGTTACAATACAATACTGAAAAATTATTCCAAATTCAAAAAACCTGGAACTGGAACGCTAATTCGAATTTCAAAGCGTCCTCGGTTTAACGAACTATGAACTTATTGGTGACCCTTTTGACAGTTCAGTCCGGACGTTGTTTCAGTTAGTTTACTACGTAGTAACGGCAAAATCCTTATAAGGGCTTAATAATTATAATAATAGGGCACATACTTTTGCTTCACAAAAAAATTAACTCAATTAGTTTCATACATGAAAATAAAATTTAAATGAATTGATGATAAAATAAGACTTTCTGATTACATTTTAAAGTTATTTTATACAAATACTGTTGTATTTCGACAAGATTTTTCAAAATTATTTTAACACCATTTAATCGCAAATCAATAATATTTACCAGAACCAGACACTTACTGATTTTAAGCAGAGACATTGCAAAATGTCTATAAGTATATGCGTTTTATTGAAAAAGAAAAAAACCTTATGGACTTTTGCAAAAAGTATCCTTTGCCCGCCACTCAAAGTAACTTCGAAGAAAAGACCATAGTGTAGTTCGAATTTCGAACGCGCAAACTAAAGCTAGATAATGCAAAATATTTTCAGCCATTTAAAAACGTTCGAATTTCAAAGTAGCGAATTGCAGCGGCTAGATACGTTGACCTGCAATTTCGGGGGTCGACAGCCGGCGAACGAACTGGCCGGTAGGGTTGGCACAGAGGCATTGAGCTTATGGGCCGGCTAAGGGTTGCCAACTCCTAGCTATTGGGTCAGTGATCTTTTAGAAAAAGTTTACTGACACAGCGCGGGCGGTTCTTATGCGATTCAAAGTTACGTCATAACATGAGCTGAGTCGTTATTTCGTACAATTGGCATGCATATTTTGTATGGTGATGTGTCATTCTAGATGTCATCTATGGTAATTAAACTGCTCTGCAAATATTTATTCATAGTTTCAATTGAATCTTAATTGATTTTTGACATAATAACACTAACTGGTACTCGTGGCACATTTTACATTGTCATCCTACCATGATTCTAGCGATGAAAGGGTTAAGCTATCAGTATAAAAGTTCTTTTTTTGTTGTAACAACCCTACGCCACTGATAAACTTACTTTATTGATCGGCGTTTCGTTACCGCTTGCAATTTGTTTATGTCGACGCCTTCCGGTGGCGTTTAGAACTAAAAAAATTGCTAGTAAAGAATTCGGGTCACTGCGCTTACAAATTCTTACACGATGTGACCCAACATGAGTGAGTGTTGTTTAACTTGGGATGTACGAGGAAGAGGTTATCTTATTGGTGAATATTTTGCCTATCTCTAGTGGACGAGCCATTATGATGTCAGCAAAATGTCAAATTAAAGGTTATTCCCGTTCACAAGAGATACAATAACCATAAATGTCACTTAAAAACCCCATTAGTGCTAAATTGTGAAGAGTTTCCAAACAATTCTTAATCATATTGTAAATTTAAATGTGTTATTTTAAGTGCAACGGAGCTACAGATGACTGTTTATGAAATAGTCGAAGGACCAAATGCAGGTAACGAAGGAAATAGCACAAACCAAATTCCTCGGGTCGCGGCCAAAGCTAATATAGAAAAGTTATTGTATGTATGTATGTAAACACTACAAATTTCACTTCCTACAGACGTATATAAATAAGCGGAGGCCTAGAATTAAACGAAACCAGGTCGTGTTTGCGTACGAATTACGCCGAAATGTATAATAATATGGTTAAATAGGATTTTTAGAGACATTATTTGCTTACAGTATTTGTGTTAAATAAGATATGTTTTTATATTTCTTTTTACCTTTTGCTGTTAATAATTCGCTATACAGACAGGAAGATTCAAGTCAGTGCACTCCATAATCCACTTCATAGAAGTGGTGGAAGAAGTCATGGACATACACAAGAAGATTCTAGGCATTGCGCTCCATAATCCGCTTCATAGAAGTAGTGGAAGAAGTCATGGAGATACACAAGAAGATTCTAGGCATTGCGCTCCATAATCCACTTCATAGAAGCGTTGGAAGAATTCATGGACTTACACAGGAAGATTCAAGTCAGTGCGCTCAATAATCCACTTCATAGAAGTGGTGGAAGAAGTCATGGACATACACAAGAAGATTCAAGGCATTGCGCTCCATAATCCACTTCATAGAAGCGTTGAAAGAAGTCATGGACTTGCGCAGGAAGATTAAAGTCATTGCGCTCCATAATCCGCTTCTCAGATAAGATTTCAGATAAGATATCTTCGCTCGCGTGAAATTTAGAGAAGTATCGATCGATTGGCAGTAAACGATTCATGATCCATGTCTTTATGTGATAAATTAGAAAGAAAGAAAGAACACCAAAGTTATATAAATTAAGAAATCAATACAAAACAATATGCTGCAAAACAATGGGACACTGGCTCAGCATAATGCTGAGGTGTAAGACACCTGCAGCGCTGATTTTCAGCCAGCATCGTCTGTGACTCACGGAGCGCTATACAATCATACTACATAATAGATAATTGATACAATTATTGAATACAACTTGATAATCAATGTTAAGGAATTGTACTTTGTGAATGTGAGAGCCTAATTAAGTACATTTTCTTTCAACCGTGTGCCTGATAGGATTTCCCATCGTCCATATTTTATCCCCTACGGGTATGAATTTTCAAAAAACTCCTGCGCAAAATGTTACATTTATAGACCCACTGGTTTAGGATATCCTTTGTCTGTCAGTCAGTTCATGGTAGAGTATTAAAAAGTATATATTATATTGAAAACATAGATGTGCCGTCCTCTGATAGTTCCTTAATTTTGTAGGGAATATCGACGAATATTTCTCATACACCGAAACATTCGGACACTTTCCAAGCATTATCTCTAATAGTAACTGATATTTTAAATACAAGCACACGTCATAGTTTCTTATCTACATTTTTACAAAATACCGTCCATTGCGAATCGCGTTGTAAAATGGTCTTGCATCGTTCTTACGGTACAAAGCCATCGGTTTAACTGTACCAAAATTTATTGAGCGAAAAATAACTGAACGTGATGTATGGACTTTCAACGTTATGCAAAGCGGCTTTTAATAGCAGCCAAAGTCAGATGGTAGAGGAAAGGAACTCGAGAACAAATATCTCTCACACAACAACCCGTAGCTGATTCAAACCCGCGATCGCTGGCAGTACGAGTATACGCTACCACGAACCCATCACTTTATTTAGTATTAAACATGTGTAAAAATTCGCGAATGTTAAGACGAGGACTGTGAACCAACGGCGATACAAAAGGCTTTTCATACAAAAGGCGATAACGATTTCCACCCCTTAAATGTTATCCAATTTTGACCAATTTTTATAGGTCGTCAGTCAGAACAAAATCTAGGTATACACGTATTTTGAATATTGATTAAAGATCAACCAGCTCCTCTGCTGCACTGGGAGTGAAGAAATAGCATAGAATGCGTGCAGATGCTTATCATCCTGGCATGTCGTAAAAGTCGACTAAGGGACGGGTCCTCTCCAACATGGTGGATTATCTGTATGGGCGATGGGCTGATCACCTGTCACCATAAGGTTCATCATTCCATCTTAGGACTAATGAATCGAACGTGGCCACAAGTAGTCTTGTGGCTCTGCCCACCCCATTAGGGATTTCGGGCGTGATAATATGTATGTATGTATTAAAGATCAACAAAGTCAAATAATCGCCGAAAATAGTTTTGTATGAAAACACTGAAACAACAATACAACTAAATTTATTGATAATAGTGAAAAAACCAAAACGTATACACCTTGATTTTGTTCTGACTGACAACCTATCAAAAATTGGTCAACATCGGCTAACAATTAAGGGGTGGAAATCGT
The DNA here is from genome assembly GCA_947859335.1 of Tortricodes alternella. Classification (NCBI taxonomy): domain Eukaryota; kingdom Metazoa; phylum Arthropoda; class Insecta; order Lepidoptera; family Tortricidae; genus Tortricodes; species Tortricodes alternella. Next base: position 4,651,995 of record OX401968.1, on the reverse strand, counting down.
TCGCGTTTTGTATGAAAAGCCGTAGGTTCACATTCCTCTTAAGCGAGCATGTGTATGTCTGTTCCTTTGTATCAGAACGCTGTATGGCTCGGTCGATATCAATAAAATAAAATTATTAAAGTCAATGCAGCTGTAGTCATAAAAATGATATATTACGTACAGATTTTTTCCTGTCGCTTCGTTCCTATGTCTGTCTTTCTGGCTGAAATCTTGAAAGTATATTTTGAAACAGGGCATGCGACATTGCCTAAGCGATAGATATAGCGATGGTTGAGGTGGATGATGGTGGTTGGTGGCTGTCAAGTTCATAATCGCTATCATATGGTAGTAAAATAATCAGCGGTATTCTGTAGGAAATATGTATTCGTACCAGGGCTGGCCTTTGGTTGGCAAGCAGGGCAATCGCCAGGACCCTCGCTCTTGCAGGGACCTCGCGCACTCGCCTAGAAAAATATTAAGTACTCATAGTACTAACGTTTATTTGAATTTCTCGTCTTACTCCGCGCGTTGTAAAACTCACGTCAAGCTACTCACGCTCTCTTGTGTGGAAGTTATCGGGCTGATATCTGTAGCATGATCATTAAAACTAATTCCGAAAAGACATGGGCCTCGCAAAGATCTACCCGCGCGGAGCCTCGCAATGGCTAAGGCTACCCCACGTACGTAAGCCCGATTAAATTGCAATATGGAAGGGCAATGGGACTTTGCAAAAATGCAATTTTTAACATGACCATTTTTTTTATTAAACTCGTCTATCCTACTCTCACGACACTGTGCGACAATGCGGCATGCCGCAAGCCCGCCCCACGTGGCATGGGTCAACGTCTGGCCTACTGCGCGCGAGTTCGCTGAACGCACGCATACAAGCGCGCGCGCACACATCGGAGGGTTGAGATTGTCTTCACTAAGTTACGTGTACGTCTTTAGCAGTGTTATTGTTTGAAATCATAAGTTGTCTTTAACCTTTTTAAAAAAAATCGTTAAGCGTTGTGTGTCATTTTGTGTTGATCTTTTGATAATTTATCGCATATTATCATGAATGTTTGGATATTCAGATGTTTGTTATTCAATAACGCCTCAACGGCTAAACAGAGTTGGAAGAAAATTGGCGAATATATAGTTTATATCTTACTTCCCGTTGCAAAATTCTGAAATGTTAAGTTGAACTGCCTCACAGTGAGCATGCGTCGCACAACAAAACAAAGCAATAAATCCTGATTTTACTGTAGAAATATGTGTGTATAATGTTTTTCCTCGGCTAACTAGGTACGCAGTTGCCGCGTCACCGGCGCACGCGCAGATGAGTAAGCGAAGCTCGTTACGTGTAGGTGTGGTTTTGTCTCATTTTAATGTGTTTTTTGGTAGCATTCCATCCCACTATCAACGGGAAAGAAAGACAGACAGACAGTATGTGAGTACTGCTGTGACTGACTCGATGGAGCAGGGGAAGAAGTACCTTCCGTGCTGATGGTAGTGGGTTTGATTCCCTCTAGCGGCCAACTTTGTGTGATGAGCACGAATGTTTGGCTGTCATGGATATTAAGTACCTGCCTCCCTATAAATCGTAGTTTGGGAAAAGATTAATGTATGTTAGAGTTCTGAGAGTTGATATAATTAAATTTTGCTCTCTATAACGAACTCTCAAACTCACTCTCTGAATACGTAGGGAACTTGGCGCTACAGCTTTCCATTCTCAGGCCGAGACCCAGAGGCAGACCCAAAACAAGGTGGAAGGCTGTAGTGCTAAAGGACATGAAAGAGTGTCAGGTATCCGAAGACGATGTCGAGGATAGAGCGAAGTGGAGGAGAAAGACTAGGAAGGTTGACCCCACCACCATGTGGGATATATAGCCAGGAAGAGAGAGAGCTTTCTATAACGAACATATCCTAATGGAGTAAAGTACCTAAATCCATATATTTTTCCAAATGTCCAGCTAAAATATGACTCAACCACTAGCTTAAGGTTGATTTGTGCTCGTGCTGTTCACTAATAACATCCTAGTTTGGGCCGTCGAGTATAACGCTATTTATCTTTATACTGATAACTTAAGAACGAAAAGCGCTCCATGCCTTTTTTATTCCGAGTTGATGTCATTATTTTTTCCGGGGATTATTTCATAGATTGATAGTATGTGAATGATCAATAAAAAACGTCCAAAGTGATCGGTACAACGCCTAATGATGTGTAAACGCAGATTACATTAGTATTAGTGGGTGTGTATTAATGTACTGACAGACAAATAAAACCGGTCAAGAGCGAGTCAGGCGCGCACATGAACAAAATAAAAATAAATACTTTTCCCGCACCAATTACATTGGCGCAAAATCCTGCAACCACAGACAATATATCCAATGGACTCCGCACGGCCGGGCGACACCCGCTGTCAGCATTAGAGGCAAAAAGCTATAAGCAGAGGGCTACAGGAAGGCGCACAAACGCATAACCTCGAACGCACCAATCACAGCGCTCTAAAAACCCAGCGCGCCCCCCAGGTTTATTTGCTGTTAAAAGTAGGGCTAATAGCCAAATTCAGAAATGCCACTTAAACTTTTGATTGTATATTACATAGTTAAATATCTCTCAACTTATACAGAAACGTCACTGAAACGTCACTTTAATTAAAAATCTATTTGAGTGGCCTTTCTGAATTCGGCCATAAGGCTCTTTAGGATATTTGGTCTATGCCCGCACCTAATCAATAAAATCTATGGCTTGTTATCTTAATAGCCCTATTCAATCAATATTTTCGCTTTTATATCTAGAATAGGGAGAACGGTCATAATATTTGCACATTTTTAGCTTTATCTTTAAGACTACTGAAGTTAAAAATATAAAGAAATATATTTTTAGAATCCTTATAGTTTGCCCATTAAAATGATACCCCACACAATGTTAATTTAAACTTATTTTACACATTTTAGATTATATTCGCGTCTTCATGATCTATCATAATGCCAAATCCAGTTTTACATTACTTATGGCCGAATTCAGAAAGGCCACTCAAATTGACATTTAATTAAAGTGACGTTTCAGTGACGTTTCTGTATAGGTTGACAACTAAGTAGTTGAGAGAGACATTTAACTATTTAATAACTACTCAAATCCTTAAGCGGCGTTTCTGAATTCGGTCATTTGTTTTCTAGAAAAATCTTTGTGACAAGAGGCACACGGGAGTGATCTTATAAGGGTTCCGGTATTCCGTTCAAGGTACGGAACCCTAAACATTACGTATGCCATCTGTAGGCGTACTTGAACGTTCATTGGCCAAATTGGTGAACTGCGGGGCTAACCATGTAGGGTATTTCTATGAACTCGTCGTTTCGCCTCAATCATAAATTGACCCGCGCGTCCGTAGTTATTATACGGAGTTAGGTTCCTACGATTTTGTCAGGCTACGTCGATATACGACCAAGCTCGGAGACACGCACGAACATGTAGTTTATACCCACTGATGGGTCAAGTTATGCTCGCTGTGAGTTCATGAACGAAGTTTTAATACACCCCACAGCTACTTTGTCGAACTTGACAGTGTCGCATAGCGTCACTTCCACGTAGCGCGTAGCGTTTTTCCAACAGACAAGTCTACCCAGTCCTTGGCAATGAAAGTATAAAGCCGTAAGAAATTCTATTTAATATTATATTGTGTATGTGTGCGTATTTTTTACCACTCAGCTCCAAAACGACTCCTGGAATAGGATAGGTTTATCGCGGAAAATAAGTTCCCGATGGAATAAATGTAACCGAAATCCACGCGGATGAAGTCGCGGGCAGAATCTAGCAGTAACATAAATTTGGCTTTAAAACTTTCGATATTTTTTCAAGATGCTAAAATTATGCAAGAATGCGTAGGCGCTTCTATTTTTGTAACTTGAAACGCACAAACATTTTGCTTAAGATCATTATTGATCATTGCCTTTTTAGTACTAATGACTTAGACAGTGACGCAACTATATGTAAGAGTAAGAACGCGATGCTTTTGCAACAAAAAACCGTCCGCGACAAACGTTTTCACGAACGATGTGTAACGCACTACTCTATAAATTATATATTTTCGTTGTATTTGATTCTATCCCTCACTAGCTACGAATGTGGTGCCATTTAATTTAATTGGGATTTAGCAGCTTTGGCTTATCCGAGGTACGATCGCCGTAACGTGATTGCCAGATCTTGTTTTATTCTTCATTGCTTTTATGAAATAAAACACAAAAAATGTGTCGAAACACAAAAAAAAACCCGAGTACCTCCACGACTCTATCACTTATTGCGTCCCTCTCACTCTAGACTACACAGAAAAGGACGCAGTTAGCCATCGCCAGTCCAACTACCCCCATTGCGTGTATTCGCACACTTCGGCACAATTTTCGGCGGAACTCGGAAGCGTTCGGGCGAGGTCGTCGCTCCTCGGTTAGTGACACTGACCTATGGGCTTACTGTGCCTGTTCTATGCTATAATGAAATGGTTAGTGAACTCGATAAGGGACATTTGCTTCTGCCATGTGACGAATCATTTTTCAACTTTTATAAGTGAACTTTTTTCATTTCATACCACAGAAACAACGGCCCATTCGATATTTTTATTTATAATTTTCAGCGATTTTAACACATGTACAAAAATTTCGGTTTCGGCCGAAACTAGAATCAAAACCTAACATTCGGTTTCGGCAAAAAAACATGTTTTGATCGGATACTAAATAATAATAAGAGATATAAGTATGTCTCGGTGTTAGTATTAATTCTCAATCTAAAAGTCGCAGGCAGGGTCGCTAGTCTATTTATTATTAATGTTGTAAGTTAGCGGGGATTTCGGGAAATCCTTTCTCAGCGGGCCTAGATTCGCTAAGGAACGCCTGTGAAAAATTTCAGACTTCTAGCTCAAGTAGTTTTGGCTGTGCGTTAATATGTCAGTCAGTCAGTCAGTCAGCTTCTTCTTTTATATATATAGATAAAGGATGTACAGAATCCCCACGTAAATTTGTATAATTCTAGTGAAATTCAGTATTTACTTAGTTAATTAATTAATCAATAATTTATCGTCTGTCATCGCCTCTGACATAGCGAGCGTTTTTGAGATCGTACGCGTGCGTCTATCCTGGTGACGAATTGAGCCGGGGTCGAACAGCCTTCCCGGGTCGTTCACTCTGTTTCGGCTTCAAGTCTGGCCACGACCTCGTGGCATCCCCGACACATTTTCCATGTCTCATTTTCACTGAAACAAATTTTTTTGGCCGACTGTCGTTTGGCCGAATGCCTGCTAAAATCATTTGGAATTTTTATCAGTTAGATTGGGTTCAATATAATAATTATACCAAATATAAAATAAACTATGGTATTTAGGTTTCGGAGAAATGAAACATTCGGTCAAACATGCCACGTAGGAGAACGTAGGTTACTTAATAATGTATGCAATATCGGTATTTTTGGTAATCTAAAAACCAATTTCAAAGAAAATGGCAATTCTGACAAATCCAACTTTGCAACAAATTTTCCATACAAACTTCATCACACCTTTTCACCCCTTTAGGGATAGAATTTCCAAAAATCTCTCCTTTAGGGTACCCGAGGAATGTCTCCTCCAAATTCCAAACCTCTAGGACCACCCGTTTAGGCTGTGCGTTGTCTATAAGTGAGTCACGGTACTGTTTTATATGAACGATGAGTTGTGAAATTAAATCCAACAAAGTTTCAAAGACCGCTGTGATATTTTCCGCTGCAACGGAATGACCGGAAAGCGTAAGATGAGAATGAACGTAAATTCGCGTCCGTGTACCCTACCGAAGTTCGAACCCCGGTCATCGAACAGCCTTCCCGGGTCGTTCACTCGTTACGGCATAAAGTCTTGCTACGACCTCGTGGCATCCCCTGACACGTGGTCAACACTTGAAGAGTAAAAGCCGCAAGTCGAAATTAGGACGCGTTCTGATTTGAATCGTGTTGTGTCCTAATAAGGTTGGAAGTTAAAGCACGTTCGATTGGAGTTACGTTTCTGTACTTTCATGTCGCTGTGGGAGACACTAATAAAATTGCTGATAAGTGCTTTCACATTTGTATATTATTATACCGGCATTCTTCTATTTTCATACTTTTAGATTTTTAACCTGTACTTAAAGATTAAATACATTACAAATTTAAAATTTGGCATGAATGTTCCTAAAACCTATAGGAGCTTGCTAAGGAAGGCTTTTTTAAATTCCATCGTAAAAGGGGTGACCCGGACTTAAGGGGGGATCGAAAAAAAAGGTGCGACTACGGTCGGTAATCTTATGTTTACTTAAGATAAGATTAAATTACCTAAGTACTTTTATATACTCCCAATTTTCCATCAAAATCCCCCAAATTTGATAATTCAATATTCGAGGGGTCGTCGCACTTGGGTGGGTTGAACGCGCCAAAATAAAACTGGCCAGCGTAACGTGAGCCCCGGCCATACGTTGAACTTGTGTTGTCATAGGTTGTAATAGCAGCTCACGACTATACCTCCAGATTGGGTAGTCAGAGACCGTTTTAACACAATTCTTGAGCAAAGAAGTCAATGTTCCATTTCCTATAGGGGGTGGACCGATTTGTCTATGAGTATACTCATCTAAGCCAAAGACGACTGACTTATTGCAGGGTAAATAGAGGTGAACTCACATTAGACACGTGTCAATAAAATCTATTTATTTGGCCAAGATCACCACCTTCGGGGTTTAGCCCTAAAACATACATACATCACGCCCGAAATCCCTAATGGGGTGGGCAGAGCCACAAGACTACTTGTGGCCACGTTCGATTAATTAGTCCTAAGATGGTATGATGAACCGTATGGTGACAGATGATCAGCCCATCGCCCATACAGATAGTCCACCATGTTGGAGAGGACCCGTCCCTTAGTCGACTTTTACGACATGCCAGGATGATAAGCATCTGCACGCATTCTATGCTATTTCTTCACTCCAGGTGCAGCAGAGGAGTAGCCCTAAATTTAGGGGGAAAATAAGTGTATTGGGATTTTTTAAGGGCAGAACATTCTTAAGGGTTTTTTAGAGGTGTAAAAACGAACTGAAAATTGATAACCTTGAAAAATTACAGCACTAATTGCAACTGTCGTGCGTTCGCAGAAGAAACCGTGTTTTTTTTTCAGAATATTTGTCGTCTGTACTGATCTTACTGTCAAGAGTATGGTATGATACCTGTGGGTTAGCGATTTTGGTATTAACTGGATAAAAATAGAGAGAAAAAACGGGTTTTATGAAATAACTAAAACTTAAATCTGTTCACAAAAGAAAATCAGCCCTTAATCACTCTAAGTACACCTTTATCGGGTTTGGATCCACGGTGCAGACCCCTTTAACTTGGATGAAAAACAGAAGAACAAACATTTACGTATTTATAATATTAAGCCAAGATATGGATATGGAGTCAAGGTAGGTTCAGTGAGCACTCTTCGTAGCTAAGATTTCGCCTTTCTAGATATCCTCACAGCAAAGATACGAGGGCTCAAAAGTGCTGTGGATCGCTTCGGGAAAAGAATGGTACGCCGTGCTTTCGGGAATAGAATGGTACGCCGTGCTTTCGGGAATAGAATGGTACGCCGTGCTTTCGGGAATAGAATGGTACGCCGTGCTTTCGGCAATAGAATGGTACGCCGTGCTTTCGGGAATAGAATGGTACGCCGTGCTTTCGGGAATAGAATGGTACGCCGTGCTTTGCGACTTTTATTACTCGCCCTCCCGTGCCCCCAGATAACAGCAAAACGAGTTGAGCAACTATTTCTAAATCATTTTTTTCCGTGTGATGTGATATCAGATAGCTTAGTTTTGTCTTTATCTAACCAGGGTCTGTATTCGACATGGCCTAAACGATATCGCAAATTATTTTGCTAGCTCATATTAACTTGGATGCAAAACCGCATTTTAAAACCATCACGATATCTAACGCTTAGGCAATGTCGAATGCGACCCACATTTAATTAGAAACGAAAGGTTACTTAAAAAAAACCGGACAAGTGCGAGTTAAACTCGCGTGGAGAGGGTTCCGTTCCATACATGATTATCTGAAATTTACTAGGTTAATTTAAATACCATAGACTTCTTATAGGTTTTCCCGTAATCTATTAGTTAAGAACTATTTTCTGTATTTCTTTCAAATTTTTAGCCCCAGTAGTTTCGGAAATAAGGGGGTTGGTAAATTTTCGCCTATTTTCCTAAATAACTTCCAAACTATTTTACTTAAATTTCAAAAGAAAATATATTTACGATCCTCATACATAATAAGCCCTTTCATTTGATATGTCACACAATATAGGTTGCATAACTTTTTTTAAAATTTTCTTATTTATCCCCCAAAAGTGGCCCCGCGTTCGTGTTGCGGTCACCGACTTACATATGTATACCAAATTTCAACTCAATCGGTCCAGTAGTTTTGGAGCAAATTGGCTGTGACAGACAGACAGACACATGAGCGATCCTATAAGGGTTTCGTTTATCCTTTTGAGGTACGGAACCCTAAAAAGAGCGGCCAGCGCAATTTCCTGTAAATTGTAGCTACAGCGCTGATTATCAGCTAATCTAAATACCTATATGTACATAATATAGTACTAAAGTAACAGGAAAACAACAGGCTGTTATCACGACATAGCAGATCTTTCCAGATAACCCTACAGGCTTACAAAATGTACCCTGACAAGACCCTGATTGTGAGCAAAGTTCAAACTTTGTCATTTGATTAACGGTTTCCATATTTTTGTGTGCTAATCTTACTTTCAAAGAGGCATAAGAGGCGTAAGAAGTGACCAAAGATTGGAGGTTTTAAACTTGCCTACCCCAAACAGAAACATATTTTCGCGTCATGATGAAAATTTCGTCACACGGAAAGATCGAGAATGTATCATTCTTATCGAAAAAAGTCTGCAAAACGTCAACTGTTGCCGTCCCGTTTTGGCAATAAGTGCTACGTGCCGCTATCTCGCTTTAGCTATAAATATGGCCGGCGGGCATTGACCTGCCGAAATTCTTAGGTCAACGAACGACCGCGGGTGAACGATCTCAGTTTTGTAAGGAGAGGTATTGTTTTTACTTGATTTTCGGCTAAATTTATTGGTTTTCAGGTAGCTAGAGACAATTCTAGGCCATGGCGCGTGATTTCTTCTTTTTTCGCACTTTTTTGATCGGTTAATTTATCTGTCACGTGCGTTTTTTGCTAAATACCAAGGTCATTAAAAATGTGACTGACTTTATAATTTCAAAAAAATCGAAAGGTATCTTTTCTATTATATAAAATTCTCATAGTGGCCTTAAAAGACTGCAAAAATCCGAAATCTCTTTAAATTAGAAACTAGTTCATAACTCAAAAACTACTTAACCGATTTCGATAAAATTTATATCAATCAAGAGCTTCTAAAATTTCCTTTCTTAGGACATATATATAACGAAGCTGTGACAAATTGGAGCTGAGCAGTACTCCAAAAACCATGCCTATGAGAATGACCGACGAAATTTTTCTGCGGCCGTTACCCTGGTGAATGAACTCTATTGCAATGTTTGGGTGTGAACAAGGAAGTGATCAGTTTGCTCCCTGGGTCGAATACTTACCTAGTCAATGTAAAAAACAGGGTAAAGTTCATACATTTAGGAGTACATTGTTGATATAAATGTTATATTAATTAACGTGAGAAGACTGCTTATTTCTAGCAATGTTTTAGCAAAAATGCGTATTTTTATTAATAGACAGAATAATAAAATAGAAGCAAAATATATATTTCTTTAAATTTACATTGCATGCGCTTGCGTATATTTGAAATTATTTATGTAATACCCTATAATTCCAAATTATCACACGTACCCTTTTATTGAAAAGCAAGATCAAGGAATATTACACACACACCACCATTTTGTTTTGTATTGTTTTTAATTTATATTTATGTTACTCTGTGCGTCTTCTATGTTAGTGAATAAATATTTCTTTCTTTCTTTCTGAATACAAATGTATTAATTGCAAACTCAAAAATCTATTGCCAAATTAGTTTAAAATCCATGCAAAAATTGTAACAGTTCCTAAACCGGCGGAAGCGGCTTATGCATCACACGAATTTGGGAGTCAACGATCGGTCAATGCCCGCTAGTAAGATACGCTTGCAAAATATTATAACATACTTCCTAGTTATTGATAAATATCTATCCAAAAAATCAGACCCTTGAAAAATTTGATATTTGATATCAGTAATTGAACCCTGAAAGTGACCTTGTAATTGCGTACTTATTATGTTCATTGAATGAAATGGGGAAATAAAATAAGGGACGGGTCCTCTCCGACATGGTGGACTATCAGTATGGGCGATGCTGATCACCTATCACCATACGGTTCATCACACCATCTTAGGACTAATTAATCGAACGTGGCCACAAGTAGTCTTGTGGCTCTGGCGACCCCATTAAGGATTTCGGGCGTGATGCTATGTATGTATGCATGAATGAAATGTAACGTCTTTTCAGATTTTAAGATCACGCATTATATAGTATAGCTATAGTATAGTTTAATTGTACATTTTAATTTGTAATTTAGTTTATATAGATTATGACACATACAATAATGACATACACATGAACAAACATATTTTGGTCTTCCCGGAAAATATATGTATAACGGAGTATGCCGATAACAATAAATTTTTCCTGTACTTATTTTTATAAATAATTGTTTTCGTGACAAAGGGCAGTAAACATACCTTTGATAAGGTATCGGCAACCGAAACCCTTATCGAGTTTATTGAACTCAGCCACAAGAAACATACAAGGCGTACATATGCACAAAATATGTAGCATAATTGCGAAAATTGGACAATGAGCTCGGAAAGTCATTTCGCAATGTCGCGTATTGTTACCAGACTCGGGAAAGCCAAAAGAAAAGGTTATGAAACTCAGGCTGTACGGCGTTAAATCTTAGTGTCTTCAAAGTAAGAGTGAATAGGCATTTTCTGGGCAAGCGTGTACTATCCTAGACCCTGTCTTCGCTTTCCACATAGTGAAGACCTCCAAAAAAAAAAAAACTCCTGGTTCAATAAATAAATACATACATAGCATCACGCCCGAAATCCCTAATGGGGTGGGCAGAGCCACAAGATCGTTCGCCAGAAGGCCACGTTCGATTAATTAGTCCTAAGATGGTATAATGAACCGTATGGTGACAGGTGATCAGCCCATCGCCCATACAGATAGTCCACCATGTTGGAGAGGACCCGTCCCTTAGTCGACTTTTACGACATGCCAGGATGATAAGCATCTGCACGCATTCTATGCTATTTCTTCACTCCCAGCGCATCAGAGGAGGAATTCAATAAATGAGCTGACCAAAAGTTCATTTCTTTTGTCAATTAAGGGTTTTAATCTTTGATTTCTATTTACTATGTTAGGTGTTTTTTTTTCCTTATATATTATTGGTTTAATTCCATATACTATTTTAGGTTTCTAACGTGAACGAACCGTAACGTGTTTTACACATCGGTTAGGTACAAAAATCGTCAAAAAAGAAATCAGGATACGTTTTTTGGTTGAACCAGGTACATTCCAAGAAAGATCAAGTTCTTGTGATGCACAGACGGACATTATTTTACCTCTAGTACCTATGTCACATACTCAGTATACCATTTGAGTACGGTACCAAGTCCAATCATAATTAAGCAACTTTTTGTACGAAGAATTTATTGAGTCAGTAAATTCGTCACAATTAAGTCGTTGACCTACAACATTGTGAAATATCTAAGTTCCCGCTAATGTATTACTAAGCAGTTTATTTCGCGAATTATGTTAGGGATTTTTTTTTACAAATTATCAGCCTGTAAGTGTCCTACTGTTTGGCACTGGTTTCCTCTATAATCTGGGCATTCGTCCCCCAGTGCGGTGACTTCACATATATCGGTGAATTATGCAGATACCTTTCCTCACCGAAGTCTTAGGTAAGGATTACTAATGTATGAGCAAAAAACTTTTCCCAGAGCATCAGATCCCAAACTATTTTACTAAAATTATCATTTGGCAAAAACTCATTATTCAAATAAACTTAACGCAATTTTACAGTTAGCAAAAGTATTTTTTGACAAATAAACACTTAACGGACACAAGTTAACCCTAACCTAACCTACCCCTGACAAAGCAAAATGATGCCAAATGATAATGATAAAATTCGAAATGGAAATATGCTAAAGATTCGTTTGGGAAATGAAACTACTGCGATAAGTTTTTTGGGAAGTGTTTGGCGAAAAATATTTTGCCCAAATAGCAGTACACCATTAGGGAAGTATGTAACATTTTGTGCAGATTTCTCCACGATACCTTTCCTCATCGAAGTATAAGGTATGTAACAAACAAGCAAATAAGTTTGTTAATGTGATTGGCATTTACCTAAATAATTTTCAATTCGGTTATCCCCAATTGTAAAATGTATTTTCCTCTAAACTCATTCATACTACGGACGAATAAAACAGAAGAAAAGACAATCGCAAACCGAAGTTGCCAAAACTGTATAAAAATAGATGGCGCCATAACCATAGCCAGCGGGGTATTCAATCAAATACAATAATATTAGCTTTTCGTAAGAAGCCGCAATTTAGGAAATTCACCGATAGATGGCGTTACATAATACGAGGTAGTCCTTATTTATAAAAAGCTTACAATACTTTTGTGCTGAATAGAATAGTTTAAAGGCTGATTTAACTTCAAAATCTTTCAAGTTCTTTGCTGGGAAAATTTAGTCCACAACGAACATAAAAGTTAAACACATTAACCTCCTTTTCGCCGTTATTAAACGTATCGATCTTTTTTATTCGTATTATCCAAAATTGATTCATCTTTCCAATCACATTACATGCAAAATGTATCAAATGCGACACTTTTCATTTCCTCTTTGTTTTTATCCAAAACACTTGTGCGGTACAATAACCTAACCGAGGATCAACGCACTCAAATGACACCATATCCTTGATGTATGGAGATTTATTTAAGCGGCATCCAGCGAGCAGTAGCTAGAACTAACCGTATATAAATTATCATGCTTTATTTTATAAAAACACACCGTCAAAGTTCTTTTACTACAAAATATTTACGCTATTTAATATTTAATTAGTATTTGCAATTATTTGACGAGTCATTTCAAATAAATTACTGTTTTATGGGTCTGCAGCGCCATCTCTCATCGGATAGCGAAACCAAGGTTCAAATATTGCCAAACTGAGTTGAACGTCCTGTAGTTAGTTATCTACAGTGTGTTATGAATCGGTATGACGCATCAATGATCAATCCACGATGATTTTGTGTGTTTAGATAGATTAAAGTATGGATACGTTATTGATTGTCGAAATGAAACTAAGAGATTTAATTTCATTGATTAATATCCTAAGCTATCCTATAAATATTATAAATGTGAACGTGTGTGTGTTTGTACAAGTATTGTACAAGAATGACAAAAATTATGCATTATGACATGGAATGTACAATGGCGACCTATAGTTATTAATATTGTTACCGACATGATACATTGTCCGTCCGTTGCATCGATTGCTAATTAACCACAAACATTCCAGCTCATACGTAATTTACTAGACAAGTAAGTATCTCCTCTGCTGCACTGGTAGTGAAGAAATAGCATAGAATGCGTGCAGATGCTTATCATCCTGACGTCGTAAAAGTCGACTAAGGGACGGGTCCTCTTCAACATGGTGGACTATCTGTATGGGCGATGGGCTGATCACCTGTCACCATACGGTTCATCATACCATCTTAGGACTAATTAATCGAACGTGGCCACATGTAGTCTTGTGGCTCTGCCCACCCCATTAGGGATTTCGGGCGTGATGCTTTGTTGTTGTTGTGTTGTAAGTAAGTATAATTTTAAATTGTATGAGTCCGTTATACCATGTTTACGGTCATATTGTATTACAATATTATTACCTGTGTACTAATAATATATTCACAATCCATATTGAGCGTATTTATCATATTTTACCACCAATTTTCCGGTAAAAAAGTGTCCTAAATTGTTTCTCAGACCCCAAAGATCCTTGAGAAATTTCATCAGAATCGGTTAGCGGTTTAGTTAGCCAGCCGTGAAAACGTAACAGATTTATAATATTATAATTAAGTATGTATTAGATTTAAACTAGAAGATCATACAGTTTCGTGCGAAAAAAATCTACATCTACATAATAATAAATCAGAGCCATGTTAAAATTTGAATACATGTTTTATAGCATGATTAAATTTTCATTGTTTTATAAAAATATAATTACTTATAATTGATCTTCACAGCATCAATAACCAATCATCAATTTTAAATATGAATCAATCCATCATGATCAAATAACTTACTTTTTGTCTATTCTATTCAAAACAATCGCATCATAAATTGCTTATCCAAAAAAGGTGTCGAGCGGTAAAGAAATTGATCACCGATCAATCCATCATCATATCTGCGTGATTGTAATTACTTACAGGCACGGAACTAGGGGGGGGGGGCAACCAGGGCGCCGGGGGGCAATTTTAGGGGGCGCCAAATTAATGTTTAAAAACTTCTTGTTTCACTTAATTCATTAATCTCAAATGCTGAAGGGAGCGAATCCTAAGTTTTTGTAATAATATAACGTTAAAATTTTAGCTGACAATGTATGAATACTTACCTACATTTGTCGCTCCTACTCGTATGTACAATATTATATCATGTTAGGTACTTATTATGATTTTCTTCCAACGAAATAAAACAGTTAAGCGATTTCTTTATCTTAATACTACTTATTACGTTTTACTCATTTGCATAACAAAAGTATATATTACTAATAGTTTTCACGAAAATATATCATTTTAAATATTAGTATATTTTTAATAATAAAGATGCCTGCGATTTTCTTTATGTTACTTTAGTTTTTATTTTATTGTATTGTATTTTATTTTGACATATGTTTTCTTTTGTAATTGATTGTATTTGTGACATTTTAAAATTTAATTTTAAGACATATATATTTTGATTATTCCTAGAATTATTTCTAGACGGTATTTTTATATTATTCTATTTCAACTGATGATTTTTGTGAATTCATTATCTTTAACCCGAATTTTTGTAATGTAATTTTCATAAAGAAATAAATGACCTACCTACCTACCTATGTAGGTACTTACCTAGTTTTCCACGCCGTGAAAGCCGCCTTAGCGTACTTATTTTGAATGAACCAATTAGCGTGGCGTATTCAGCCTCAGTACTTTATAGACATGAAAAATAGAGTTATAGTTGTGTCTCTTGCAAGCTAAACCAACGATACCTTGATAAAAACGTTGTGGATACCTTTTAAGATTAATATGGCTGATATGTGTCAATTTCATCATCTTTATCGGCTTTTACACGTCCCACTGCTACACATTCATCTCCCAGTGTGTTTCCTCCCATCGCCTAATTAATTTCACTTTTCACCGAAAAGCTTGTGACACATATAAAAAACTTGCGGTGGGGGTTTTAGAGCGCCGAGGTAATGCGCTCCCCGCGCCTGCGTTTACCCAAGCCGCTTATGACTTTTTACCTCTAATGCTGGCAGCATGGGTCGCTCGCCTATTGGATATTATGGTCTGCGCCACTAGGCTACCACTGCAAATAGAGAAACTCACGCCAGTGCTATTGTAAGTTCGAGAGCCGAAATAATTAGAGGGTTTATAAATCCTCCTCTGCTGCACTGGGAGTGAAGAAATAGCATAGAATGCGTGCAGATGCTTATCATCCTGGCATGTCGTAAAAGTCGACTAAGGGACGGGTCCTCTCCAACATGGTGGCCTATCTGTATGGGCGATGGGCTGATCACCTGTCACCATACGGTTCATCATACCATCTTAGGACTAAATAATCGAACGTGGCCACAAGTAGTCTTGTGGCTCTGCCCACCCCATTAGGGATTTCGGGCGTGATGCCACGTATGTGTGTGTGTGTGTGTGTGTTATGCAAATTATGTGATGTCTCGGTGTCTTGTGATTGTGTTTTTGGAAACGAATTATTTGTATTATTAGTAGTCCTCGCGATATTTTTCGCATTGGTTTGGGATAACTTTCATACAAACAGCAATATGTCATTACTCTTAAACCCTTTGAGATATCAAAATAAAATATAATTTAGGCTTAGGCCTCGTGTAAACAGCATTTACCACTTAGATATTTGAATTGTATTACTTTATTAGATATATACTTTTCCTTAAGCTATAAAAATTACGCAATAAATTCTTGTTGTATCGTAGGTATTATTTATCGACTTGGCAACAGCAGGGAAAAACAATGCAGTCATTGCACGATTACGGTTCTATGCAGTTTTATATAAAAAATACTACGTAACTCTTAAGGAGCAATGCCCTTTAGCAAAAACCCTGGCGCCACCTATCGGCGAACTTAAGAACCAATCGGTCATTGACATCGGAAACGCGCGGTGTTTACAATGTTTTAGGTACAATATTGTCCAAAAACATTGCAAAACTAATTTAAATTAGCTAGAAATAGCTTTAAAATATAAAAGAACAGCTTAATAGTTTTAAATAACCTTATTACCTGACCAACAGATGTAAATTCACGTAAATAGTCTATGAAATGACTTCGCGAGAATGAAAATAATGAGGAAGATGACCGCCCAAATTTTTTCGGCGTAGTTGCGCTACTCGCTGACAGATGGCGCTGAGGTTGATGTATTGTAAGTTAAACTTTAAAGATTTTTAAGTTTATTTGAAAATGTAATCACTGTACAATATACAATAATCAACTAATTTAAGAATAATAGAAATGAATTCTAGTGTATTATTTCTAATATTAAAATAATGTCCCACGGAAGTTTTAATTTGACTAATTTAAGAATGTATTTACCATAAGTTTTTTTAAGATAATATGATGTATGATCCAATACCAGCCATGAGAACATTTTAAGCGCATTTTACTCCGCTACTATGTCGAGAAGTAAAGTATGAAATTGACGCCTGCTCATCGGGGTAAGTCGAAGGTCGTTCTTAATAATAAGGGGCCCTTCAGATCTTTTATGAGTAAAGTGATACTTCATGTTCAAAGCCTGAGTCAAACGCATTTCTGATTTGAATATTATAAGGTTGATTATTTTTTTGGAAAAATGCTATCATTCCTATCCTTTACATAAATGTTTAACTATGGATGCTTGGACGTTTGTTATTCAATAATTCTTGAATGTCTGAATGGAAACGGAGGAAAACTGGTGTTTTGCTATTCAATATTTTGTTATATTTAGTAGAAAGCTGTTATTTTTTATTACAATCAGACACTTAAATTTTATTTATTTGTATTAACTACACTATGAGAGGAGGCCTGTTCCCAACAGTGGGACATGTATGGCCGATGATGATTAATATCATCATCATTTCAGCCGAAAGACGTTCACTCCTGGACATACCTATAGTACTCGCATCCGGAGACGCGCAATCTGCACCAGCTGCTCAATTACGTAACACCAATTGGTATCGCTTTCGTAAAAGTAAACCAATTGTACCCTTATTTACATCGAGTGAAGACTAAATTGGTTTGCATTTCGAGCCAGACCGATACCAATTGTGCTACGTAATTGAGCTGCTGGTCGCCAGTCCACCGTGTGATGTCTGCCCACGCTGACGATGATTAACATTATATAATTGTAATTAATATTTAATAGTTCCCGAGGGAATCAAATTAATGAAAATCTACGCCGACGAAAGTCGCGGGCAAAAGCGAATGTTCAACATTCTCCCTGCAATAAAAGAGTCTATTACGTGTAATAACCCTTCTATAATAATTTGACGTTCTGGCGCTGCAGTAAACTTTAGTACCTATACAATCCGAAACGTTACGTTATTCGTTATGTGTCCGTTACGTTACGACGGCGGTCGCTAACCGTTAAGAGGACCAACGGCAAAATCACCCTTATCATGCAAAAGGCGATAACGATTTCCACCCAATTCAATTTTTGATAAGTTGTCAGTCAGAACCAAATCTAGGTCTGCACGTTTTTCGAATTTTGATTAAAGATCAACAAAGTCAAATAATCGCCGAAATTAGTTTTGTATGAGAATACTGAAACAACAAACTGAATTTATTGATTATAGTGAGAAAATAAAAAAGTATAGACCTAGCTTTTGTTCTGACTGATAACCTATCAAAAATTGGTCAAAATCGGTTGCCATTTAAGGGGTGGAAATCGTTATCGTCTTTGGTATGAAAAGCCGTAGGTTCACACTCCTCTTAAAATCCCCCTCAATACATACATACACATACATAGCATCACGCCCGAAATCCCTAATGGGGTGGGCAGAGCCACAAGACTACTTGTGGCCACGTTCGATTAATTAGTCCTAAGATGGTATGATGAACCGTATGGTGACAGGGGATCAGCCCATCGCCCATACAGATAGTCCACCATGTTGGAGAGGACCCGTCCCTTAGTCGACTTTTACGACATGCCAGGATGATAAGCATATGCACGCATTCTATGCTATTTCTTCACTCCCAGTGCAGCAGAGGAGGATAGAGTTCAAAATACGATGAGGCGCATATATTAAAATCGCAAAGAGTAATTACTTGGTGTTTTATGGAGGTGATCGCACCGGCCGGCATTAAAGACGCATTTCGTCATGATGCCATATAATTATTGAATTTACGCAACGTCAGGGTACTTTGGCCTCAGGAGATTCATACTGCTTACCAATACTTTCAATATTCAATGTTTAAAATAGTTTATATGTATATTTTATCAGCTTCGTTTATTTTCAATTCTACGTTCAGCTCTGTTTTAGAATTGTATGCTGCAGATTCTGAGAAAATGGTTTGTATAGACACCAACTGACGCTGATTTCATACAAATATTTTATTCATTAGAACTTTACTTGAATTATTTTTTTTTGTATTTTTATAGTCCTCATTAGTTAACAATATACTAAACTAATTAGGAAAATAAAATAAACGTGAACAGTTATACTTTTATTATTTATTTTCCGCATAGAGATGTTTTCATTTATCCTTTCTTGACAAGATAAGTCCTCATTAGAACGTTTACAAAATTCATCTTGAATTCATGATGAATTAATTGTTCTGTCCCAGTAACAATAGGCTGGTTTCCTAAAAAAATCTAAATAGTCCGTAATTTACTTTATAAAAAAATATTGACCACATATTTTTTCGCGTTGAAGTTCCGCGTGACAATACAATACAATACAATACTTTATTAATAACATCAAGTTACATGTCAGTTGGGTATTCCATACCATTCCATACGTCACAACTTTGTACACTTTTTACCATTAAGTGACGTCATGAGCCTCCACTCCAGAACTTTGATGCACGTTATCTTTGTCAATTTTGATTGATTTGATAAAGCAAAAAATACGTGTTAAATAATGTTTGATAATCTAACTGACGGACTAATTAAATATATTTTTTTTACACAGGCAACATTCCTATTAAGAAAAGAGTTAAGTATTAATCATAATGTGACTCATGGCATAACAGTACATTTTGAAGTAAAATAAAAAATGTCAAAGGATAACATCAAAGCGGTTGCTAAAAATACCAAACGTTATCTATACGAGGGAGCCCTCCAAATGGGTACTTAGGCAACCGGAAAATGCTACTAGGGGAAGCATTTCACACCCAAGTATTGATTTTCTTTTAAACTTAAAGCCGAACGAAATTTGCACCAAAAAAAACACGGTATTAAAAGCTAAAACAAAAGTGCACGCAACCATTTTAAACGATAGTGCGGATTTTGTAACTGTTCATTTATAAAAATATTTTTCTTAGTGTTGTAAAGAAGTGTTTTTTCACATGGAAAATAAGCATAATATTCCCGCAAACAATATTAGATTTACAAGAACGATAGGTCCATTTGACGACGCGGATAGCCTAGTTGGCAGTGACCCTGCCTCCGAAGCTAGCGTCCCGGGTTCGATCCCCGGTACGGGCAAATATTTGTGTGATGAGCACGAATGTTTGTTCCTGAGTCTTGGATGTTTCCTATGTATTTAAGTATTTATTTCTCTATATAAGTACTTATATCGTCGTCTAGTACTCATAACACAAGCCTTTATAGCTTACTTTGGGACTAGGTCTATTTGTGTAAAGATTGTCCCCTGATTTATTTATTTATTTATAATGAAAATAAACTACAAGGTAATATAGGTACCAGTATATTATTCATTTTGTATTGATTTTTAATATGTAATGAACTGGTCAACTGGAAAAATGGGAGGGCTATAAATAAACAAATTATTGCTAATATCAACCAAGCGACTTATTGCGGACAAAGCTTGCAAAGCTGTTTGCTAATATCAAACAAGTCAAAGCAATCACATGTCTATAATTTACAAAGTTGTAATTTATTTTCAAATAAGTCTCGGTTGTATGTAGCCGTAAAATTGTGAACAAGTCAAATTGGTACTTTGCTGGTACTTCGTGTTTTCCGTGTTGCTTTATCATGCGACAAAGTCTCATAATTTATAAAAATATTTATTCGATTTATTAAAAATAACTTCTGTTATCATTATGTCGCGGGTTTCATACTAAAGAGGCGTATCAGCAATATAACTTCATGCCGCGAAGTGTGTTTACGCTAGTCTTCGTTCAACTACTTCCACAAATCGATTTAGTGCCAGATAAGGCTCCTCAATATCCCTGTTTATCTAGATTCTAGAAGTCATGAATATATTTATCTACACGTAATACCGGTAATATTACGCATGCGCGGAACTTTGACCCAAAACCCCAACCAAGTGCAAGGTCGCTGGGGTCAAATTAGGACAAGCTGGCCCAAATCGGGTCGACCCAGAAACGAGCTAAGGTCATGTTCCGATTGCAGATCATATCTTCGTGACCTTGAAATTTTGGGGTTCTAACGAATTTACACCTAGGGGGAACCGATTTTGAGATTTCTAGCGCTAGAAAATGAT
This sequence comes from Tortricodes alternella, assembly GCA_947859335.1. Classification (NCBI taxonomy): domain Eukaryota; kingdom Metazoa; phylum Arthropoda; class Insecta; order Lepidoptera; family Tortricidae; genus Tortricodes; species Tortricodes alternella. The sequence goes on along the minus strand of OX401968.1, from coordinate 4,631,071 downwards.
AAAAAGGATGTTTAAACCGTGTTTTTGGAATAGAGCGATACGAAATGAAAAGTATTACGGAAAACTCTTGCTTAGGTTGCTTATTTTTTTAAATATTGTTAATAAACACGATTTTTGTTGCTACTTTCTATCTGCCAAATGGGTAATGTAATACACACTTCAAGAACCAAAAATTGTCCCTCCTGTGACCAAAAGTTAACGAAAACGACTGCTTAATTTTACGTTTTCTTCAGAGGCCAAAACTATGCCTAATGTCCTTAGGGTCCTTAACTTTCGGGAACAGAAGGGGACAGTTCTGAACCTAAACGCGTGTAACCCAAATAAGTTTTTATCTTATAAATAGGAAACACCTATAACTTGCCATGCAATGCAAAAATGCAAGAAACCTTTCCTGTTGCTTATTCAGCCAAATACTTATACAAAACCATTACAGAACGAGCGAATGCTCTACCCAATGTATCTTTATTATGTACTTAAGTTAGGAATAATTCTATGATCTTCATGCACTTACCTACTAGAAATATTTGGACCAATAGAAGATGATTATCGAAAACATGTCCGAATCAGTACAAAATTACGTGCTCACGGAGATTTTGGTCTAGAAATTCGGTGTATAAATCGACTTCGTGGCGATAGCAACATGACAGATACCTACGTAACTTTGTGCAGCGACGAAACTCGATCTATAGACCGAGTGTTTAGAACAATGTCCTGGTGTCCTAGACCAAATATCTAGGACACCAGGACATTGTTCTAAACACTCGGTCTATAAGCCCTAAGCGCCCTAAGACACCGTTTAACATAACTTTTACTAGCAAATAGAGCTGCCAAACTTCCCGCGCCAGCCTGTAGCCCCGCCAATTATGGCTTTTTTGCCTCTAATACTGGCAGCGGGGGTCGCCCAGCTACGCAAAGTCTATTGGATATGTCTGTGCTTGATGTAGATGTATATGACTGTCAAACTCATAAATGGAGTGTTCCTGGAGCTATCCCTGCTGCATGGAGTCTCAGTTTTGTTTCCGAAACAAAATACACGGTCATGTCATCTTACATTTTTCCCATCTAGATACACTAATACTAAAACCTAGGTAAATCCTACCTACCGGGTACAAAAGCAGTTTTTAATGTCAATTGACTGACAAACCGGCAGACGGCCCACCTGATGGAAAGTGGTCACCGCCGCCCATCGACATCTGCAACACCAGAGGTGCTGCCAATGCGTTGCCAATCTAGGGAGGATGGGGAATGGGGTGTGGTGGGTATGAGGGAATAGGCCTCCGGATCTCGTCACTCACCGTACGAAACGCAATAGCAAGCTTTACTTTACGCCGATATTCTGTGAGAGTGTAGTACTACCCCGGTCGAGCCGGCCCATTCGAACAGTAATCATCTAGTGAGGTGAGTTGATTACTGTTTGGCTCTACCCCTAGAAGTGTAATATCCTAGCCAAAGTCCACCAGATTGACATCTACAATGACTCAATACTGCTGAGATGTAAAATGCAGGATTCAACGTTGACTCTCACAGGAGTCTCCAAAGAATGGTAGTTTACTTTTTAATAAATTGTGTTTGATTTTGGCATTAAAAATTGGTATTCTAGACGCTAGACCGTGCCAATGCACGCTTACTATTGGTGCAAAAATAGGACTGTAGCCTTTGTTATAATTTTTCTGTTAGTTGGTGGGTTTTCTCGATAATAAATAAAGAGATAATTGAAAATGAAAATATTTAATTTGCAAGTAGGCCACATGGGCTCTTTTACATGTCGCTACCAGCGCTTCGAAAGGTGACATTTAGCGGCCCTAACATGCATGACACAAAGATATGATTGACCGTCTTATCTCTAAGTGCGTCGCTCTCACACTAGTGCCGACGAAAGAGATAGTCATAGAGATAAACGGGTTTAACTTATCTTTGTGGCATGCATGTTAGGGTCGCTGTAGCCGAAATAACTGGTCATATCACCTCTTTTGGCTTTCTTTGTTGCAAATTAACGACCGATGAACTAGTTGGCACTACGCAGACTATTTATAATGTCTGGATTTTCTGTCCGTACTACGTTACTAGGGCCCGTTTTTCAAAGAATACTAGTCTAATGGCACTAATGTTTTGTTTCATTTTCTCTTTTAATTTACGAGACAAAACATTTGTATTATTAACTAGACTAGTACCTATTCTGTGAAAAACGGGACCCTAGTTTTTTTTTACATCAGACAAAGCGACAGTCACATAGGTATGTTATTTAAAAAAGATTTAATCTTTAAAAATAAAAATATAAGTTAACAATGGAGTAAAAAATTGTCGTCCAATTATTCTAATTTGCATCAATTTAGAGTCGATGTAGATTTGATTTAAAACGTGTAAGTCTCAAGACAAATTTTATAAGTTTGTCTAGTTTTTAAGGTCAATTATTGTTGGTGAAATTCTACACACTGTAAGTATCATTAAGAAACACATCAATGAATATTTAAAGGTAGAAGGTAAGCTGAAAGTATTTATTCTATGAGACCGCCTGTTTGAATTTGAAAAAAACGGAACCCTTATAGGATCACTTGTGTGTCTGTCTGTAACAGCCAATTTGCTCCGAAACTACTGGACCGACTGAGTTGAAATTTGGTACACATAATGTAAGTCAGTGACCGCAACACGGACGTGTAACGTAGATAAATGAATTTTAAACATGGGGGCCACTTTCGGGGGGTAAATTAGAAAACTTTAAAAAAAGTTTTGTAATCGATGGCGTGTGACATATGCAACGAAATGGCTCGTTGAGACAATCTCAAGTATTGTTTTTTTATAATTTTAAGATAAATGGTTTTGAAGTTACCTATTTAGGAAAATAGGCGAAAATATATCATTCCCCTCCTTATCTCCGAAAGTAGGTACTGGACCTAATTTTTTTTTTTAAACAGAAAATACTTATTCACTTATAAATTACAGGAGAACCTATAAGAAGTCTATAGTATTTTATGTAACTCACTCCACGCGAGTTTAACTGGCACTTGTCTGGTTTTTCATTCAAAACTTTGTACGCGACATACGCGTGGTCTTACGATGTTAAACGAAGTCCGCGCAGACAAAGTCGCGTGCAAAAGCTTGTCAATGTACTTATACGTACACTGAGAAAAAAATTACTGTACCGACATATGTAATTCTGGATGCCACGTACGTAATTCTGGAGAAAAACGTACCTAACGTAAGTAGAGACCCGGCTACATAGATAATGTTGTGGACTACAAACGCCACGTAACAATTAACATTATTTCGGATGTGTCGACATTATTTGGACTTGGCTGCGAATACATTACGGTAATGCAGGTATAGCATAAAAAATGTTCTCAGTGTAAAAGAATGTTAATGTACAACCAGCCACACACTCCACTACTCGAAAAAAGGCTTTTGTTCACACGCCCCATCGGCTAAAACTTAGGGAGCCTTTCAAATTTTCGAAGCCACGTGTCCGAAATAGGTCAGCCATTATGCCAAACAATACTTCTGTCTTCTTCTTGCCTGTATGCTTTTGTTGTCGAGTGAAAGAGAAACAAGTCCCCCCTAGATAAGGCTGGTTTTCGGTTAGTTTGCCCGGCAACTTTCCTGCTATTTTTAACCGACTTTAAAAAACCAAAGGAGGTTCTCATTGTTAAGCTATATGTATTGTTTAACATGTATTTTATACATATTTTCAGCTCAATTTGTGCTCAAATTGGGAAGAGATTTACAAATTTTCATTGTGTTTGAGTTTAATTGGAATTTAGCTTTATATGGGCTGGACATTTTTTCCTTCTTTGAAGTTTACCTATAGGTTTTTATTGCGTTGCCTATTTCATACGTTTTTTCCGAAAAAAAGAAACATTTTTTTAGTGATATGTATACTTATTTTACGGTGTATTCTTATCATAAAAACGCATATTGTATGCTCACTTTACTGTTATCATTTGTTACAAAGAAACCAAGTGTTTTATCATATTGTATCAACAACATTTTTTTGTGGTTTTTCGCGAATTTCACGTTTTGTTTGCCATCACGGCGCCATGAGTGTTATCAGTACTAAAAACATTTTTACAACCAACAATATCAATAACAAATGATAAATAAATCAATTATGTTTTGTATTATACGTAACTAATTGTTATAGATTTTAATAACTTTATTTACTACATAGTAAAAATAAGCCACTATCCAATAACATTACCTAACGCTGTCACTCCATTTCGTAATTTAATTGAATATGAATAATTTATCATTTTAGTTACGTTATACGTTAATTATTCAAATAAACACGCTAATAATGTAATAAAAATGAATTCGTGAAAACGAAGAAAGTTTTAACGTGGTTATAATGTTTGGTTACATCACTGACTTTCGAGTATTAAAAATAACCGAGTTGTGCCCAACCCAAACAAACCTCTCCTCATTCCTCAACAATCCGGAAAGCACTAGCACAACACACAAAAATAACTGGCTATTAACAAAAATAACTGGTTATTTTTTCACTTTTTTTTTTGCACTGGCACATCTCGTTCTAAATTCGAATTGAATACTTAATTCGAATTTCGCGCGCAATGTTAGGACCCGCTCACATGATGTTGCAAGCGGGCCGAGGGACCAACTAGGAAATGACTACAGGCGTGACCCACACAGACGTAACTCACGCACACCACCCCACTACGTACACTACATGTTTAGAAGTGCATGCGTCGGGTTAGATGCATAGGCCTATTAGTAACAAAAAACTATAAATAACTGCATAAGCACACTCTCAAATAATAAGCTGAAAACTTGTCGCTATGTTTCATGTGAAATGCTTTAGGTATTATGTTTATGAGTATTAACAAAACCTGCATAGCGGTCCTAAGAAAAATGTTACGCGACTATCACAACAACCGTTATTGCATAACAGTACGCGGGAACGAGAAAGCAATACGCAGTGACACCTGAAAGAAAGAGACAAGAGCTGAAGTTGTGTAACTTAACACAGAGAAAGCTCGCACGTTCTTTCTTTGTATATAATCACCACTACTGAGACGTCTTTGATACTCTGTCTATGTGTAGGCGTCTTTAGATTTTTTGAATTTCGAATGAAAGAGCGTAAGCGCTCTTTTGAATTTTCGAAAATGGACTCTTTTTTTCATAACACAAGAGCTATTTTGGACTCTACTTCATTGCCTTTTAAGTGCATTTTAGCGGTTACATTGTAGCCGGGCCAAGTTTTCGAAAGTTCATTGACACACCGTTTGGCATGTCTTTGGGCCTGCTGATTTTTTCAGCTAGCAACACCAAGTTATCAGAGCTGATAGCATTCAACAATATCCGTAGAAATAGTACCTATGAGACGTTTTTAATTCCAACGTTACCCACTGAGGCAGCCAACTTTGTGGTGGACGAAGAAAAACGTCACTATACCACAGAACTAAAAAGTAGGGCATGCGTAGTTGCATCGTTTTTTATTGATTTTCCTCGAAACTCCTGAAGGAGGACAAATAGTGGGATTTCGACGTAAAACATTCCGCTTTGTTTCCGGATTTGTTGTGAGAAATATGCGAATATAGGGCAAATGCGATAAGCTACCGCAATTTTGAAGTTTCGCTACTTGACGATAGATGGCGTTAAGGCGATAACATTATTCACTTCCTTATACCTATTTACCATTGTTTTCGTGTGCCAAAAAAGCGAAAATTATGCACATAATGTTTTCGATATTATGAACCTGCGTGTAGTGTTCGAATATGAAAAGCGTTATTTCAGATGAAAAATCTTTTCGTTTTCGGTAGTTTACCGTAAAAACGTGGTTTTAGTAAAATCGCTATTTTAATCAAGTTATTATTCAAAAAAAAAATTGAAAACATATGGATCAAATGTTAACCTAACCAAGCTTTGTCTAAAATTAGATATTTTAATGTAAAATTGCATCACAGGAAAGGAAGTGAAATAACACTCATAATATTTATAGATAGTTATCTCTTTCACACCGCACCGCTATTTCATTCGCACTCATTAAAAACCCCGCTTAACACGCGGACGCGGGTGAAGTATATGCGTCCCGCTTTTACTCGGCAGTTAGCACGTACTTCTCTTTCCTGCGCAAGGCGACGGAGTGCGTTGACCTGTCCTTGTTGCGTATGTGTGCAGCCTTGCTTTACAGTTATATACGTAACTGTGAGCATGTAGTAAAACGTGCATCATAAAGCCCGGCTCACACTAGCAGATTTATTATTTTAGAAAAAAATATACAAATTATATTTTGTATGTACAACAAAAATACCTGTTGATGAAGGCGCGATCATTTTTCTAGCGTCAGCTTTCTTACCTGTTAAACATATTAATTTAAATTATAATGACACAAGGAAATGACAATTACACATTTAATTGTAAATAAGGAAAAAGTTTTATATTTATAAGCCAAAAAGGAGCTCAAATTTTATTAGTCTTGACGGAACAAAGAATGAGGTAGGGACCGATGGTTTTTAATTTTTATATATTTTTATGTTAAAATGGGTATGTTAAGCTATTTAAATATTACGATAGTGTACTTGGCTAATAGTAGATTAAGTTTATTTATTTTATTTCTTTTGTATTTTACTACAAGAATCAGCACTAACAATTGAACCTTACGTGCTAATTTTTAAAGTATATTATATTATTATTATTGAATTATAATACATTATTATTACCTATTATTAAATAGTTTGTTAGTCATTGTAATGTAGTCATTTATCAATAAATAAATATTATTATTATATTTATTAGTTGTTCCAACTGGCTATCTAATAATAATTCATTCAAATATGTCTTATGGTTCTCTGCGTATTAGCTGTTGCTCCAAGTACGCCTTTCTAAGATCTAACATACAAATAATTATAAAAATAAGGAATACGCATTTTTTTTTCTTAATTTTTCCAAATATTAAAAATCATTGCTTGTATCGTTAAAATTGCCAGCAGCATATAAAAAACCTAATTCAACTCAATAAAGATCGATAATTTATAATATAAACAAACCAATAACACGGCTTTGGTTAAAAAAGGTTGCGTCAGAGCACATAAAAAATGTCTGTGAGGCGTCAACTCGGGTATTACATCACTGGCTCGTGCGTGTGTGCGGCACAACATATACACGTGTGTGCCGACACGTGGTCACACGGACACGTGTACGCGCCGTGCATGTGTGCGTCCTAATCTTTTGTGGCATGCGGGTTTCATACCTTAATGAGTACTTTTTCAAAGCACTGAAAAGGGAAATTCTTTGGAGCGCCTTTCAGTTTTTTTCGTTTTTGCGCTGCGCTTATTTCGTTTTTAGAGTTTCGTATGTTGATGAGTATTTAGCTTACTTTATCAGTCAACACATCATTTTTTTATAATTAAACGAAGTCAAACAAATCTTTATGCAAGAGTATATTTAAAAGCCTCATATCAAAAGTTCCTGTTCCAGCTAGCTAGCAGTCTAGCATGGCGTATCAAAATATATCCAGTACTATTACCATGAATGAGTACGCAAATCGTTCTCGTTATCGAAAACTAACGCTCGGTAATGGTACAGCTCTAGAGCCCATCTTTTCACAATAAAAGAGACAGCTTTTTGCCACTTTTATGCTTTCAATGCATCCGCTTACTTTTCAAAAGCATGAAGCAAATGCCCATTTTTAGGGTTCCGTACCCATACCCACAGGGTAAAACAGGACCCTATTACTAAGACTCCACTGTCCGTCCGTCTATCACCACGCTGTATCTCATGAACCGTGATAGTAAGACAGTTGAAATTTTCACAGATGATGTATTTCTATTGCCGCTATAACAACAAATACTAAAAAACAGAATAAAATAAATATTTAAGGGGGCTCCCATACAACAAACGTGATTTTTTTGCCGTTTTTATAGATAATGGTACGGAACCCTTGGTGTGCGAGTCCGACTCCGGTTTTTAATCTAAAATACGTACAAGGAAATTATGAATATAATTCTCATACAATCATTAAAAATAATTAAATTACGTAAAAATTGCAGTAACGATACAATTATTCGCAAGAATCACGTCTTTAAAATTAAAAAAAGAACAATAGCTAAACCATAATCATGTATGTGATCCGAAACCCGTTGCAAAAACCTGACCTACGATACAACAGTCACCTATATCGCGATACGTGGGAACGCACATATACAAAATTATATTATGTACATCGATGAATCACTATGTCGTGAATACTCATAGTAAATAGTAATATTTCCTTCACTGAATGGGGCTATTTTTATTAGCTGATAATTTGCATAATATGTTATTTATTGCATACTTGGAAGCGGCGTAGTACTTATCTGTTAAAACATATAATGGATTTTAATTATTCCTCAACTACATCAAAAGCATTTTGTATCACAAGAACACCGGAACACTAGTCGCATAATTATAATTAGCTATATATATGACAGATTGTATTATTATATAATTAATTATACCATTTTAATGCATTCAGACATTCTTTCTTCTTAAGACACACACACTTTCATTTTAAGACATTCAGAATCCTCAATTTTTCTTCTTTTATATGTTTCTTGATTTAGAAATGAGGATGCCACAGTTGCATTTACCGGAATAAGTCATGACCGTCTCTTGATTTATTTTGTTAATATGTATAAATAATATAAACGCCGGATGGCTGACAGCATAGTGACTTCAAGGTTACAGGTTCAAATTCTTGATAGAACCAGTATTAGAATGAACTGAGCTTGTGTATAAGTAGCTGAGTTGAAATAAACAATTTTTATTATGTCACTAAAGGTGATTTCAATATCACATATTTTTTTCTTTTGTCAATGAAACAAAAAATGACGAAGATATAGTGCGTTGAAGTTCCGCGTGACGTCACGACTTTGTACACTTTTTATCATTAAGTGACGTCATGAGCCCCCACTCCCGAACTTTGATGCGCGTTATCTTTGTCGATTTTGATTGATTTGATAAAGCAAAAAATATATGTTCAATATTTTTTGATAATCTAACTGACGGTCTAATTAGAATTACTATTGTTTTACCCAGGAAACATCCCTATTCCTTTCAAATAATTATATTATTTGGGTTATAGAATTATTATGGATCTCGAGTCCAGGTAACTTACCTCTACTCGTAAAAGAGTCGCATATAATAAATACTGCATGAATTCATTGTACTTCTAAACCATTTGAACAGAATAGGAAAGGTACGAAAACCTTTCTGAGGCTACTCTTCATAGATGCAAATCATAATTCTTCCTTAATTATCGGTACAATACTTTATTGAAAACCACAAGGAACAGAAAACCACAAATTACATAATAAAATAAAGTTAGGGAACAACAGACGGTCTTATTGCTAAATAGCGATCCTTTCCAGACAAACTCAATAGAAAAATCAATCCACAAAAATAGTTTAACTTTGGCAGTGCAACACTTGATTACGAAGTAAGTTTATGAGGTTACAATATTTACTAAAGTTTATAAGCACTCACAAATAATAAATATATATAAACATACATTTCCGTTATGTAAGGACAAATTCTAATTAAAAGAGAATGAGACAGAAATTACAGGAAAAGAAAAAGTATAAAAAGTATAGTAAGTAATGTTAGAATGGCATATGCTCTTTCAACTTCCCCACAAAGTTTTACAATTTGATTTTTTGTATTGTTTTTACTAAGTAACTCCTTGTCATCGTAATCTCTCGTCCAAAACCTACAAAGCTGTTTTTCGTGAACTTATATGTCCATTATTTAATGGTTGCAATACTCAATGCCCTAAGTGTAGGTTTATCATAAAAAAAGTCTCGAATGCGTTCGGGCTTTGCTTTATGACCACGGTACGGCGCCGTGCTGTGAAAAATTCCATTGCACATCATTTTTATAGGTATAGAAATAAGGGCGACGAGCAACGGAAATTTTTCACGCCCTACCCCTTGGTCATGTGGCCAGGCCCTTAATCGATTCGTCTAAACGAAATAAAGACTTTAACTCAAACGTATTCGAGGCGTTTGCTATGACTCAAACTTACACTAAGAGCTCTTAAGGGCACAGAACTCCAAAATTTGTGACCGATTGTTTTTTAATCAATGGCGTACCTTACCTCCAGACTTGTTCTATTAAAGTCAAAGTTGGAGTCTAATGAAGTCCTCGAATTTTGCAAAAAATAACATATACTGATTTTGCAAACGTTTAAGATAACTGATGTATTTGCACTAAAGCAGCATCATTTGTTTAAACAGGAATAATGAAGTCCACGGATAGCTACATGGAACTCTTTAATGATTAGCAGTTAGCGGGTAACAATGATATACATACCTCGTTACTGTTGTTAACCAGCGAATGTTCCATCACCTGGAGCATTCGCCTGTAATGTCACATTTCAGATTCGATTTTGAGCATCACATTACAGTATTGTGCACTGTAATGCCCGGTTCTCTTCATTTCATTACAGGTGAATGATCCAGGTGAGGGAGTTCCTTTAAGGAACTTATTCTGGTATGAAACGCATCTGGTAAATCGGAACTGGCAGTGGAGTTTGCAAAAGAACTCCTAACGGTCCTTGCATTCTGACAGCAATATTTTACAAAGGTCGATTGGCAATTGACCAAATCCCGAGAAATTGAAAAATTGGGAACTATTATATTACTTTAATTTTACACACAAAATAGACTCTAAAAACCTTTGGAATAGTATTTTGTTAGTTGTATACCAATGACCTCGAAACAGGGCTTTTAAACAGCTATTACACAGCTAAAGTGACGTGTCTAAACTGGTATCTTCTGGATACTTGTTTGTGCTTATTCGTATGCGACTTGTTTAGTGCCTAGCCTAGGCCAACGACAACCGTATCTGCATAAATTAAACGTGTAATGACGGAAAATTGGTCAATGCCATAATAATTTTCAGTTTAGGTATTATTGACACGTTTTAACTTACGATAGACTCTCATAACGTCTGTGATAGTTCAGAACCGCGCATGAGCAGTTTATAAAAACCGCGTAAATGCAAAAAGTAGCAAAATTGAAATTTTGCGCCTATAGGTTCTACACGCTGCACTGATTTGATTTTGCTTATCAATGATTTTTGTTAAAAAATACAATTACGCTGTTTTTACTAACTGCTCATACGCAGTTTTGAACTGATGACGACGATAAGTACCTACTAGGTATATAAGTATATATAGTCGATTCTTCCATACTTGTCTTATGTAGTTTAGTGGTAAATAAGTTTCTAACCTCGAAATGTGTAATTTTTGGGTGAAAGGGTATTTTATCTCCGATTGCTTTATTTGCAAGGAAATAGCTGTTTTAGCCAACAAATTGCATTTTGAGGTTAGAAACTTGTACCAAATACGCCAATTACGGATGAATCGACTTCGTATATAAGTTTAAACATTTTCAATTAGTCATACTGTAATTATATTGTAAAATACTGTGTCATGATAATAACGGAGCACACTGTTGGTGTTTTAATTAATAGGTTGTATTTAGCTTACAAGTATTACTCCTACAATGATTTACGTGTAATCCATGTGTTATTGTATTAACCACTGACTGGTGGTCGTAAGTAATAATGTTTTTTTTTTATTGTTGGCTATGATGAAGAATTTTTTAAATTACTAGTGGACGCGCCATTGCTTCGCCCGCAGTATTTTCCATACAAACTTTATCACGCCTTTTCACCTAGGGATGGAATTTCAAAGAAATCCTCCTTAGTGCACCTCTAGGGTACTCGAGGAATGTCTCCTCAAAATTTCAAACCTCTAGGACCACACGTTTAGGCTGTGCGTTGCCTATAATAAGTGAGTCACGGTACTGTTTTATACATACATATACATATTATCACGCCCGAAATCCCTAATGGGGTGGGCAGAGCCACAAGACCACTTGTGGCCACGTTCGATTAATTAGTCCTAAGATGGTATGATGAACCGTATGCTGACAGGTGATCAGCCCATCGCCCATACAGATAGTCCACCATGTTGGAGAGGACCCGTCCCTTAGTCGACTTTTACGACATGCCAGGATGATAAGCATTTGCACGCATTCTATGCTATTTCTTCACTCCCAGTGCAGCAGAGGAGTGTTTAGTTGTGAGGACCGTTTTATATGTATTGATTATTATTGTATTTCTTAAATTTAATAAGAGCACGCTTCAAAAAATTAAACGATCTTCCTAGAATCCATTATGTTTGTAATTATTGTAAAAGTTAAACATTACAACATTTTAATATTTGACCGCAAAATATTTCGTAACGCCTTTGTTATTTCAAGGATACGTTTATTGACCGTCGAATCAATAAAGTCATCAATAGTGTCAATGGCTCCAATTCGGAACGGTGTCTTCTTAATTTAAAATTTCCTAAACATAAAATGAGAAACGTCAAACTATTTTGTATAGCACAGAGCTGTCAAATTCACGTTTGACGTTTCTTATTTTAAGTTTATTGACTTTTATTTAGTACACTTTCGAACTGGTCCAATGTAATAATAGTCAAGTATAAAATTTACTGTATTTTTATAATGATCATGTTTGGTAACTACGGTGTTGTTTTAGCCGGGCGCCCCCCGCTGCCAAGGGTTGTGGCCAAATCGCAACAAGTGGCGGGGCTACAGGGGGTCACGCGGGGCGCATAACCTCGAACGCACCAATCACAGCGCTCTAAAAACCCCACGCGCCCCGCAACGTTGGCAGCTTTATTTGCTAGTATAAGTGAGCGGTGTCTTTAGGATATTTGGTCTGTGCCACGACCATTTCGGCGATTAAAAACATCTGCGAAGTGATTTAAAGATGTGTCTGAAGTCCCCAAACCGCACCGTGTTGTATTTCCCTAACGTGCGTGTAATTCTGATCAGCGCATAAACGAAACAATTCATTAGGACTTTAAATACAAAGTTATTCGGTCCAATTCTGAATGTGTAGACGCCACACAACAAAGATCTTAAAGACACCGCTTAGCCTCTCTTTAACTAACAAATAAAGCTGCCAAAGTTGCGGGGCGCGCGGGGTTTTTAGAGCGCTGTGATTGGTGCGTTCGAGGTTATGCGCCCCGCGCGACCCCCTGTAGCCCCGCCACTTGTGGCCATTTGGCCATAACGCTTGGCAGCGGGGGTCGTCCGGCTATGCGGAGTCTATTGGATATATGGTCTTTCTCGACGCTGATCAACTCCTGCGCATTAGTGAATAAAATGGCTGGACCCGTATGAGGACTTCTGAATAGTTCCTCTTGCTAGGAGGCCTGTGGCCAGCAGTGGTATAATGATGATAAAAATTTAAAAATGTAATACATTGTCAAAATACGAAATTTGAACTATTAACGAAAAACTTCTAACAAATATTTCCAACTTCATCTGTAGTTTTTTCAAAAGTTTGATTTGATGTTGATTATATAAAAAAAAAATATTTTTAATGGAAATAAAACTAATTTCGGAACTACTGTTTTAATTAAATAATTTCTAGATTTAAAATATGTGACGTCACACTAAGGAGAGGGGGGTCTCACAAATGTGACCAACTGTGACAAGGACGGGGGGGGTCAAAAAATCATGAAATAAGTGTGACGTACTTTATGGATGACCCCTAATATTATTGTTTTATTTATTATTAAGTTTTCTTCCTTATAGGATAAATGTGAATTCAACAAAATCAATTCTTGACCGTCATCAAATAACATAAGGAAGGAACTAACACATATTTATTTCAATTCATCTACAATACTGTAATTATTTTGAAAAATGCTCATATCACGAAATCAGCCTTTAAGAAACTCTACCTTGGGTTTACTTTTTCTTCAACTGATTTAGAGAAAGACCATAGAATTCAAACCATAGTTATCATGGAAGGATAGTTTACATACAATCGCCCTGACAAGAGTGAAGCAATAAACCGGTGCGCTTTGACATTTGACACTATGGGAGCGTCCCGGTGTTTGTATGAATTTGGAGCCATAAATGGCTGCGATTTTGTTGCTTCAAATTGTGCGCGCGGACTTGGTTTGTATTGCGTTATTATTCTAAGAGACAGACTCGCTTTATTTCAAAGATAATAATACGCCCAAAAAACTTAAGAAGTAATCATTTAAAACATGGTAGCTCAGTAGTGATTGTGTTTCTTAAAAAAAAAGCGTCCGATTGATCGATCCAAACTAGGATAACCTGAACAAGTACGACTCTGGCGGGAATCAAACTCATGACCTCAAGCTTCGTAGGCCAATTGGAGAACTTGTCGAAAACCTTATGATTAAAGTTTGGGTTAGACTCATAGTGATACTTCGAAGACTCATACTTATTGGTACCGTTTATCTAATTTTAGACGTTATGATTGTGGCCACTTTTATTATGTACCTATGTGAGTTAAGATTCAAACAAGGCAAACTATGACACTACAATACTTTAGTAGCTACATGTATAGATACCTTTATCTCAAATAATATAATTCAAATTCTTCACCCGTCAAATGTTTCGAGAGTCATTGTCGTTTAAAAAAAAACTCTGTTTCAATTAACGCAATATTATTGCGTTCCGTTTTTGCTTATGTATTATTTTGATCTTTTGTCCGTTTTTATGTTATTCTTCTATGTGTCCGCCGTGACTTTACCAGATGGTTCCAACGAAAGACCAGCGCTGGCCCCCAAGCCAGCATTATGCTGAGTTGGAACCTTTTTCTACATTTTCCAGTTTTTCGTCTTGTGATGTATTTTGTGCTCTGTTATGAATAAATGTTTTTTCTTTCTTTCATAGTACGAAATAGGGAATCAGCTCATTTTAGAAAGTTACTTTAAATTGCATTACGACGACGTAAGCTAGATATTAGTTAAAAATCTCAAATAATATCAGCAAGCGGTTTCATGAAAATCGTGTAAAGTTGATGCCTAATGCAAATAATCACATAATGTGTCAATACAAAAACCGGCTCGCCGTCACGAGATACGATGCGCTGCGTACGCCTGCATGTGTGAGTGTGTCCGTGTGACCCACTTGCGAGTACATTCGGCGAACTTCGGTCGTTTCCGCCGCCCGAACATATGTCGGCGCCCGCCATCTTGGCGGCTCCGGCCAGCGTAACCTGACCTACGCTGCCGATGCGTCGCCAGTTAAAATTAGATAATGAAAGGTAGATAGAGGTCAATATATCGTGGTCGGTTGATACGACGCTTAACCATTACGTAAAAGCTGTCAAATTGCTATTTGTGGGTTGTTTTCAATCTGTTATCAAGGAGTTTCGTCATTGTGATAGTAGACTCGCAGGTTTCCTTGTGTTTCTAAAGCTCGGACCCAGCTTTCTTAATTAACTTAGTTGTTCTTAGTTTGGTAAGGGAAGCCTAGAAAACCATCAAAGTTGTTAGACTACCTTTAAATACTTAACAAATTACCGACCTATACAATAACCAACTTGGATAGTTGAAAAGAAAATATTTGCATGAAAAAGATAGTCAGATAAGCAATCGGTAAAACCTGGAACTAGCGTCACCACGAACCACGTAGTTATCAGTTTTATGTTTTTAACGACTGTTTAGTTTCAGGAAGAAACGTAGCCTTTGCCTGTCAGCGCCATCTAGGTTTCAGCGACTAAAACACTTTCTAAAATCATCTTTTAAGTGTTCCATTGTTCTGAAATTTTATGAGTAACATAATTAATTATAGGTATTCTATTGAAACGAATTGTAATAATTAATTATGACTACTATTGATGTTGACTATTCATATGAAATCTATTGTAATACTTGAATTGGTAAAGTAAATCTTTGATAATTAGGTAAGTCAAAATTCTCACGGATGGTTACTTTTATAAAATTGTTAGACTACGTTCTATTTAAAACTTTGATAACCTTATCAAAGATTAATTGATCGAGAAATAATTCAACCAATTCTCTATATTTTGAAGTCACCTTTCGTATTTTTAGTTTATGTTCGAATTAAAAAAATACGCGTCTACGTCCCTAGCTTCCAATCTAAATGCCTCTTAAAATTATGCAATAAATAACACCCACATAATACATCTAAACGCGTGTCAATAACCGAACTTCCGCATTCGAAATTTAATTTTAAATTTTTTCGCCACGCACACAGCCGTGCAACTTTCACAATTCGAAAGTCGGCGCGCGTGTATATTTCGGTGTTGCCATAGGAGCTTTTGAAAAAGGAATATTCATAATCGTTTATTTAGTAATAGTCATACATTGTCAGCATTATTCTAATAATTATAACAATAAAATTAGTGCATAGGTATATTGAAATCATGCAATAACGCATGTTACAGCGTTGGCTTTTGTTGTATTTTTTATGTTGTATTATGATTATGCAAAGAGATCGTTAGCAATGAATGTTTGAAAGATAAAGTACACACCAGTTATCTGTTATTGTTATTTATATTTTCTTATCAATATCATAAGCAATTTAACATGAATTGGTTCAAAGTGGAAAATTGGTAATATATTCTTTGATAGGTAATGAAAGTTTTCGATCAAGTGTATGAAATAGACATCGCCTTTTTTTTGGTCATCATCACATTCATTTCTTTCCTAAGTAAATCTCTCCATATGTACTCCAAACTGCATTAAAATCTGTCTATCAAAGAGATGACAGTTGCGCACAAACATGCGTCGCACACGAATTGGAGAGTAACCGAAAAAGAATCGTGCGCAAAAAAACTTTCACAGCTTAGATAACGGCTGCGTGGGGGGAGGTGAAAGGGGGGAAAGTCAAGGATTAGCCTGACAGCCGATTCGGTGATCGAATGCTTCCGTAATAGCGATTATTTAAATATGGAACACTGCCGCTTTGATGAAAGGCTACGTCGATAAGAGCACAGAGCCTTTATGACAAAGTTAGTTCCTAATGCAAAATTTAAAAGAAGAATTGTTTTAAAATACACTGGTCATTCGTCAGTTCCGAATCCAAAAATATGTCGTATGCCAGTATTGTGTCGTTGGTTGGTTGGGAAGGAGACTACACGCCCCGACATCCAGTAAAGGGCTCAAACTTGATACTTTACTGTCGCTGTCTTATTTCAACAAGACAACAAATGCACTATCAAAAGCGAGAGCGAATGACCTACAAGCATTTTCTTTAATCCCCGATGACGTCGCTATTTGCAAATCTATCGCGTTACGTTGGCGTGCATTGGCTCTGCGTACGCGCATGCCCTTGTTGCATAAACATTGCGACAGGTGACATGATAGGGAGACTTGTTGTGGAAAGCTTCTTCCCCCTTTTTTAACTTCAACGCAAGCCTTGCTATATTCTAAATGTGTCTTTGTTTATTGTTTTTTTTTTTTATGTCAATTGACTGACAAACCGGCAGACAGTGCAGCTGATGGAAAGTGGTCACCGCCGCCCATGAACACCTGCAACACCAGAGGTGCTGCCAATGCGTTGCCAGTCTAGGGAGGATGGGGAATGGGGATGATAATAGGCCTCCGGATCTCGTCACTCACCGTACGAAACGCAATAGCAAGCTATTACTTTACGCCGATATTCTGTGAGAGTGGTACCCCGGTCGAGCCGGCTCATTCGAACAGTAATCATCTAGTTAGATAAGGGGATTACTGTTTGGCTCTACCCCTAGAAGTATAATATCCTAGCCAAAGTCAACCAGATTGACATCTACAATGACTCAATACTGCTGAGATATGAAATGCGCATGCAGTTCAGGCTTCATAAAAAGTCGTAGTGGAAATTTGGATTACGATGTCATAATACGTCCATTGGACCGTCAAAGCTCCTAGCATTGAAATAAAGTATAGTACTTAATTGCTAACGTTAATAGTTCACAGAAAAGTCGATAGATCTGTACAAGGTTACATGATTCAACTTCGACTCGCTTATCTTGCTTGGCTCATTATCTTAAACCTAACCTACAAATCTATACAAAATTATGTAATAGGTAGGTTTATTATTGTATCGATTCGTTAACTATCTTACTGATTGTATTAACGGTGGTCCCCAATATTCAATCCGTGGATAGCTTTGCTTACAACTAGTTAAAGCGGACATATTTTAGTAAATGTCAAAATTTAATCCGTAGTTACCAATGGCGCTCATGGCCGAATTCAGAAACGCCACTCAAGCATTTGATTAGATATTAAATAGTTAAATGTCCCTCAACTAGTTGTCAACCTATACAGAAACGTCACCGAAACGTCACTTTAATAAAAATATCAATTTGAATGGCCTTTCTCAATTCGGCCACCAGAATCGGTTTATGAATGATGAACGAACGAAATTTTCAAAGAGGAACACTTTTGGCGGAATTCAGAAAGGCCACTCAAATTGAGATTTAATTGAAGTGACGTTTCAGTGACGTTTCTGTATAGGTTGACAACTAGTTGAGGGACATTTAACTACTTAATATCTAATCAAATACTTAAGTGGCGTTTCTGAATTCGGCCATTTAATTGTTCATTAGGGCCAATTCGAAAGAAAAGATGCACCGCAAGAAACTCAAGTCACATTTTCAAATCATACAAAAATATAATTAAAATCATAATGTAATAAAGTAATAAATGATAATTATTAACACTACCTAATATATTATATAGTACTAGAGGACCCGCCACAGCTTCTCCCGCGGTATTTTCCATGCAAACTTTATTACCCCTTTTCACCCCTTTAGGGATGGAAATTCAAAAAATCCCTCCTTAGTGCACCTCTAGGGTACTCGAGGAAAGTCTCCTCCAAATTTCAAACCTCTAGGACCACCCGTTTAGGCTGTGCGTTGTGTATAAAAGAGTCACGGTACTGTGTTATATTATAATAACTAGTATAGAGAATACTATTAAGTCTCTCACGTGATCTTACTTAACTTGTAAATGTCCATTATTATAGAAACGCACTGTAAAATGATTTCTATCCCGACAGGTACATCACTGCAACCGTTATTCGATTATTTATTCAGAATTCGATTAAACTGGTCAATGGTTATGTTGGTAATACTTTGACATATCATGGCGGATAATAGGAGAGAGAAAAAGATTGCCAGTGCAAATAGTGAATAACAAACAGTATTTGTTATTTTGCTAAATTTGTGCGAAAACGAATGGAAACAAAACGATAAATTTGCATTTTTATAAAACTTTGTTTCGTTTATGTTATGGTTATGATGAGCTCAAACTTGATTAGATTTACCCGTCACGTTTTATAAGTGTCGAAAATGAATAAAACGATTTATTCATGATACGGAACTTGCATCATTTTTTTCATCTTGTATTGGAAAGTGCTGAGTAATAGAAACCGATCTGTGTACGCAACACATTATTTTGTTGTTTATTTTATGAGTTAAGAAGCTTTGAAAAGTGATGTTCATACCACTCGCAAAAACACTCCATACAAAATGGACAACAGCTATGACGTCACAGCTGTCGTTAGACTGTACAAAATGTATGGCGCTTTAACGAAATCTGCAATTATTTCTGAAAATACTGTTTTTAGACCGACATCGTAGAAATAAAACATGACATAAATTTGATGAGGATGTCCAAATAATCAGAACTAAAACGCAATAGATATTTTTCACTCATTTTGACCCATAATCAAATAAAAATGAATAGTCAAAATGATCCGCTCTTTTCTGTAATATGCTTTTCTTTACATTTCTTTCATAATATATTATTTAAACCTCGTTTAAGTTTTCTAAACAAGAACATATCGATAATGGTGAATCAGAACGTTAAAGTTTCCACAATTTTAACCTCGTAAGTCCCCTTGTACTTAATATGGCACGGCATTTAGCTTGATGTGGGTCTAATTTCAACTTTGTCATCATTGATTCAAAGTTAAAAACTTCCATAATTTGTTCTTATTCTAGTACACTGGGACGGAATCACTACTGGGCATTAGAAATGCTAGGATTCACAAGGCTATAATTATTTTTATGGCATAATTATGTCATTAATAACCTACCAATAATTAAGTACCAAAACAACGTGTAATTTATACAACGACAGTACTAAAAACTTGTTTATCAAATAGGTGTTTAAAATACAGCCTTATTGCAGTCCTAGCCAAGGCTGCGCGCGCACGCGAACTCGCGTCATACGTTGCTTGAATTTGGAATGGCATAGACTATGCATCTAAGGTTTTAGAACTTTGCTACTGGCCAGTTTGTATTTATATTTGAATTTGGAATCGCATAGACTATGCATCTAAGGTTTTAGAACCTTGCTACTGGCCAGTATGTATTTAAATTTGAATTTGGAATGGCATAGACTATGAATCTAAGGTTTTAGAACTTAGCTACTGGCCAGTTTGTATTTATATTTGAATTTGGAATTACTTTTTATAATTTTACCAATTTGATGTGCATCCAATAATAATTATGGCGTCACACAAAATAGACCAATGACGGTAAAGTTGATCGACATACATCTAAAGGATGTTCTATAAATTAGTCAAATATTTTTGGGCCAATTTGATATGCATGTTTTTAAGTCAATTCATATGGTTTTTAAAAACAATTGAATGAGTGTAGTTACTAAGTATAAGATGGTAAACTGGTTAGTCCATATAGATTTAATCGATCTAGTCCTAAAGTAAGCTCTAAAGGCTCGTGTTATGGGTACTAGACGACGATATACATACTTATATAGATAAATAAACTTAAATACATAGGAAACATCCAAGACTCAGGAACAAACATTCGTGCTCATCACACAAATATTCGCCCTTACCGGGGATCGAACCCGGGACCGCAAGCTTCGGAGGCAGGGGCACTTCCAACTAGGCTAAGCGCGTCGTCATTGGTTGCTTTTGTCTATTAAAAATGAATAAGATGTATTTTCGCATGCGTCATCGCTTTCCCTTGAAAATCGCGTGTTGCAACAAGGAAAATACAAACATGGTACAGTGCGCAAACAAAGTGTTACGTAAAGAGGTTGGTCTGAGCTTAAACTATACACATGTGAACGCAACCAGGCAACATAGCCAGGATATGACCATAGCTGGGCGTGGGCACCGTTAATCAAATAGTTACGTTAATCGCTAATCCGTTACTAAAAAAGTTAACTTCGTTAAACCTTAAAGCTTTACATTTCGGAAGATTTAACGGAAGTTAACGTTAATCGTTAAAGAAATTGCTTTGTATATTGTGTTAGTGATTTACTTATAAAAAATTTTGGTATTTATAAAAGAACGAACTTGTCGAATCGTGTATTTCGCGGCGCGTCGCAGTCTCTTGAAAATAGTAGGTACTTAATTAACGATTAACGGACATTGTTTTAACGGAAGTTAACGAGTCCGTTAACGTTTTTTAAAGTTTACTTATTTAAAGTTTAGTTAAGTGAATCCGTTACTCGAAATGTTAACTTCGTTAATTAATGACTAACGGATTAACGAGCTTGTGCCCAGCTATGGATATGACCCATTAGATGCCGAGACCTTGGTACTAGTATTCTATGCGGCATCATCATCACCATCCTGATCAGCCCGTCCTAGTGCTGGGCAGAAACCTGCTCTCAGTAGAGAGTGAATGGGCCCAATGCATCCTTGAATGTCTCCGTAGATGTATGCAGAATGCAGGTTTCCTCACGATAGTTTAAAAGTCATATTACATGTTGTTAGTTTAGTTTCATGAATTATATATCACAAGCTTCTCCCCGCGACTTCGTCCAGTCATCCAGGGTTCAAGCTATATCCATTATAATTTCGTCAACATCCGTTCAGCCGTTGAAGCGTGACGTAGCAACAAACACACACACACACACACACACACACACACACACACACACACACACATAAATCAGATTTAAGTAATTATAATTATTACTTAAATTGAAAAAAATACGGTGATACAATCTAAAAGGAGTTTTCCATAAAAGTTTACTTAGTATAGCTTCACTTTTGCCAAGTAAATTTTATATGTTTATTTTTAGAATGCACGCATAGATCAAGCCACGAAGTTTTTTTTGTTAAAAATAACTTTGCTGACGGTAGAAGCCCTTCGTTGCGCAAGAGCATAGATTTTGTTTATCTTTACACTTCGCTGGGCAGTTACGTCATATGTGTGTTTGTTTGTATGTTGCTAACTAGTGGTTAGTGGTTTTAGCAAGTGTAGAAATTTGAATTTGAACTGTGAATATTGTGGAGAAAAATTAGTCATGCAGTTGATTTGATACTGAATAGAATAAAATATATTTCTTCTTTATGTAGTGTAAGTGTAGTTACCTAGAGCGAGAATACACTATTTAAGTTTATTTTCATATATTTTGATATTTGAATGAATAAAATTCAAAAATACGCGGATAGAGTGGTAAAAAGTATGTGAACATGACTTTATATTTGTGACCTCGACTGTACATCGTGTTCCTGTCAGTGAATTTTAGGTTAAATTTATGTAACAAGAGAATAATTAACACTTACCATAGGCATAGTTCATTATAGGTATTAACATATACGGTACGCAATTTTTTACATAAGATAAGTATTCGTAATAATATTTTATCATACTAAAACAAGTAAGTACCGAATATGATTATAAATATCCTACAGTTGCAGAGACACATCCGCGCTTTTGACGCGCACTCATAGATAGACCGACCTTGCGCTGTGCTATTCAACTTGTGACATACTTCTGAGTTGGCTTCTCGCCGTAACCTACCGCAAGCTGAAATCAACCATAAATCGTTTCGCAATAGGGTTCACTTTCGATACGGCCGATTTCAGATTTTGTTTTAATTGAGACGGGCACAATGCAAGGCGTCCTGTCGCGAAATTTCGAAATTCAAATTATAACTTTTTTTCTATTTGCATTTACAGACTCGTTATTGTATCCAGCCAGTTTTATGACAGTTCATTATGGTTTTTAATAGACTTTTATTTAACAATAAACTGTTTATTATTGAAATAAATATCAATTAATTCATTGCGTGTTCTCATATTTACATACTTTTTAATAAAAGTTGCAGCATTAGTTATTCTGTCAGTGTCTAATGCAAATGATATCTAGACAATAGATAATAAACAACATTTTGTACAAGTATTATTGATATTGCTTTGGACAAAGTTCTAGACAATATTTTACGGCTTATCAAAAGGTCGTGTTATCAGTTTAGAAATGTTAGAACAATTTATTGATAACATTCATTTGTTTACAAATGCTTTCCTATTTACACAATATACTGACGAAAACAAATACGTAATGCTGCTCTAAAATTTGTTAAACCCCACAAAGGAGGGTAATATGTTTTGTATGTTTGTATGTATGTGTATGTTTCTTTGTGTCATAGGAGTTTTCAATTGAAAATGAAAATATTTATTTTGCTAGTAGGCCACACGGGCTCTTTCACATGTCTGAATCTACCAGCGCTTCGAAAGGTGACGTGCTGAGAAGAAACGCCGCAAGAAATTCAGCAGTAAGTTTTTTCTCAACTATAAAATTACATATAACTAAAACTAACATAAAAAGTGCAACAAATAAACCTAACGGGCACAAATTAAAAACTAAACAACTAATAAGGGAGATGTATAGTCTCCGCGTCTGAACAAGTAAATTTAAATGTCTTAGAGATATATAAAGTCTCTCTCTTGTTGTAAATTGTAAATTAAATAGAAATGGCAAAAGATATCATACTGGGAGTGAAAAAAAAAATACCCAAACCTATTCAGCGAGGAACTATTTATTAAAATTGGAACGCAGTCGAGTTTTTTAAAAAGTTACTGTAACGTTTTAATTCAATTGACCCCATTCACAAGTTTGTGGTATCTGTTGCAAATTGTCGCTGAAAGTACAAAATGCGTTCGAACTCATTGTCACTATCGATTTTCTATAAAACAATTAGGTGTCAAAGTGAAATCGACCTTCCGCCCGTCGGCTTGTGAAATATTGTCGGTTGACACTGACGGGGCCCACTTTTTACGAATTTTCGCAACTTCCCTTCAAGGTTAGATTGATTTGTTTTTTTAATTGTCAAACGAAATCGAATAAGGTTAAGCCCTGAAGGCTGTTTGATGAAATTTTTAATCTGTTTTGTTTCACATTAGCGTGTAAATTTTGCATACTATTTTTAAATGTTTTATTTACAAAGTTCTATTTGTATAAACCTATTTTTGGCTAAATTGGGCTCTTCCGGGCGGCAACGAGTTTTTGGAGTTTACTCCTTAAGAATCGATTTTCATATATAAGCCCGGGGTATGCAAAATTATGGGGAGTAAAATCAAACTACGATGTCACACTGTCACACGACGGAGTCACACGAAGTCACACGATGTTAGCTGAAGATGCGTCGGTCGCTTCGCATTGCATACAGATATAGTGAATAATGTTTCCACCGGTAAAACTCGGATCTCAATCGGAAGACGACGGGACCCGAAGTGTCAATTAACTATTGTATTCAATGAGTGACATGTTTATATTCATTAATATGAAACTTTATTATTTATTGTCAAATGTCAAAATGAAAAATGACAGCATGGTATGATGGGTACTGGTTTATTTTATAATCGTTCGTAAGGAGTAAACTTCTGTCGTGCGTCAGAGCTGACACACACACACACTTTTTTGATTTTATATATTCTTTTTAACTATGAGTAATGTTTAAAGCGAAAACACTAGAATGCATTGGATTTGATGGCACTGTTGAGTTTAAGTAAAGTGCCTAATTTTCTGTATTATAATAGTAGTTTATGCAACGGTTGCATAATGATAGGCCTTAAAACACTAGTGCGGTTTTATGAAACGAGCTTTTAGCGAGTTTCATAATAAGATCGCACGAGTGTTTTAAGGCCAAATTATGCAGAGTTGCATACATAACTTTATCTACACACATATTATAAATCCTCCATGATGGGTTCAGAAACAATATTTTCTGGCAACAAGTTATTTGTTGCAATCGTGGCTGCATATTTCCGATATCCGGCGCATTTTCACATCACACACACTCCGAGAAGACTACTTACTATTCATATTTTCAACTAAAATGTAAATTACAAACAACTTTTTCTATTCAATTCAACAAAATTCTACTTTCGTTCAGCAATACGTCAACATAATGGCGGCCGTCCGTCAAGACCATTTTTTTTTTAAATCATAGACAAACGGATGAAGTCTCTATTCTCACGTCACTCGAGATCAAATATTGTGCAGTTTATATTAAAAAAACATACTGAATTGACGTTTCGTATCAATAACTGTTTTAATATCTATGGATACTAGAATAGAGACCCACTTGAGTTTGACAGCTGTTCCAGATTTAATCTCATTTATTTACTAAAAACGATAAAGAAGTCATGTTATTTCTTCATCGCAGCACTGGTTTTTCCTAATTGGTTGTCAAAATGGTGGTCATTTCCTACGGTTTTTGATTAACCAATGGAGGTTTTATGATATGGGTGTAGATAAAAATCGTTTTCGAAAGGGAGAGATATTGAATAATCTTCTATCACCATTATCTGTCCGCTGGACTCAAAATTCGTATTCCAAACTTATTACCTATTATAAAGCTATAATACCTAATAGGCCTGAATAGGCTTAGATCTGCAGTTAGATTCACCTAACTGACGTCATCGCAGCTGCACGCATGCTCGGCGCGGGCGTTCACGTAGCTTAGCTACTGGCACTTACCCAGGTAAGTACTGGAAGTACCAGTAACTAAGAAGCCAAGCTAACAATATTTCTAATCGCAAATAAGCTACTATTCCTTGGCGAATATTGATTGATTAACATTTTCAGCGCTGTTTTCAGTGAATGTGTTATTGTGTAAAATTGATGAATGCATTGTCACTTATATTACCAGAGATCCTTTTTCGTCCGTCAGAAGTTAATAGAATTTGCAAAACTTGCAAAGGCGTTTTTCAGGAACCGAAAACTGTTTATTCTAAAATTAATAGGGATGTTGCCTGGGTATAAAAATAGTAATTCTAATTATTCCGAAAGTTAGATTATCAAAAAATATTGAACACGTATTTTTTGCTTTATCAAATCAATCAAAATTGACAAAGATAACGCGCATCAAAGTTCGGGAGAGAGGCTAATGACGTCACTTAAAGGTGAAAAGTGTACAGAGTCGTGACGTCACACGGAACTTCAACGCACTATATCTTCGTCATTTTTTGTTTAATTGACAAAAGAAAAAATATGTGTCAATGAAGGACTAATTAGATTCTTTTAGGAAACTAGCCTATTATCTATTCAGCGCTAAATTTGTGTTTTTAAAGGTGCGATGTGCGGTTGCATCGATGTATATATGAGGAATAATGTATGACCACCTTTAAAGATGCATCTTCTATCGCCAGTAACTAGCCAAAGATTATTTTTTCATTTGCAGGTGTTGTTTAGCGTCTTTTAAACGCAGCACGCTGCACGCACACTGTGAGCCGGCGTGCTCCACGCATGCGCTGACATGTGAGTGTTGCTGCATACGTCTTGATACTTTAAAGTATCGAATTGTCTGTAGAGACACCAATGAACATAATAAAAATAACAGTCAATAATTGTTATCATTTTAGTTGAAAAATTTCCACTTCTGGACATAGGCCTCCCCCAATGATCGCCACAACGACCGATCCTGTGCTGCTCGCATCCGGAGCGGAGTTCCTCAGTCTTGACCAGGTCGTGACTCTTATGTGTGGGTGGTAATTGTCATTTCACCTTTTGCTTTTTAGAGTCGAGATGTACATAGAAGTCGACTAAGGGACGGATCCTCTCCAACATGGTGGATTATCTGTATGGGCGATGGGCTGATCACCTGTCACCATACGGTTCATCATACCATCTTAGGACTAATTAATCGAAGGTGGCCACAAGTAGTCTTGTGGCTCTGCCCACCCCATTAGGGATTTCAGGCGTGATGCTATGTATGTATGTATGTACATAAAACGTCCGCAGATGGCGTTGATGACAGTTTTAAAATAATTGATTTTTATTACAGTGAATCGTGGAACTGTTATATCATGATTGCATCGAATAATTGAATATAATTGTAGTTCAAAAGTGGATATTAATTGGTATGCATATCTTCAGTATAACGCTGCATTTTGACGGACACTTATTAGTAACATAAATAAGAAATTTGAGATAAATAAAAAACGTCACACTCAACGGCCCAAAGTAGCATATGTATCTTGGGTCCGTGAACAATACGATACATAATCAATCAGACCAGAAGACAAATACAAATATGTTCACACGAGTGTCTGATTCAACGGGAATCGAATCCGCGATCTCAAGCTTCGTCCAACAGGAAACAAATAATAACTTAAATACTAACACATATAGATCTTGCCCCAAACTAGGATTTCCTGTGCTATGGCTAGTGTTACGTTACTTTTTGAAGTGAAAACTTCTTTCGGCGTGTTTGGGCTCCTTAAAGGGTAAATGAAACTGAACCGTCATGTTCAAATCGGTTACGCTGAATCGGGTATACTCGGCTTCATTCGCCATGAATCGCGCTCGGATCGGTGACGCTGAATTGCGTAATCGGCTCTAGTCGTCATTGCACTCTTTCTGAAGAGTAAACGAAACTAAAACGTCACACTGAAATCGGTGACGCTAAAATGGATATGAGTATGAGTATGAGTGAGTGAGTGAGTGTGTGTGTGGATGTGTTGTTTTTGTAGGTTTTCACTTCTATCGTGTGGTCTTAACACACATTGTTTTTTTTTAATGTCGTTTTGTCTAAGTTTCCAAGTATCAAGTAGCGCGCGTCAGCTCACACGCTATATGGGTCTTGGCCAGGCAACTTTTTCTCTCGCGCCGAACTGAGAACGTGTCACATGGCTCTATCGGCCTGTACCTGGTGCTTCTATCACACTATAAGTGTACCCACTCGGCTGTCGAGTGGCTGATAGAGTTACGGCATTTTCCACAGTAGAGCTTCAAACTCACTGTGTAAGTTTAAGCCATAGAAAACGTCTGAAACGCGTCTGCGTTAACGCCTCTATTTTTAGATGAGTTCAACGCAAACGCGTTCAGTCGTTTGATGATAAAAACTTGTACATATGGTACTGTACCCAATGGGACTATTACTTAGCCTACGCCGTCTGTCCGTCTGTCCTACCTTTAAAGGATTGTAATAGGGAGCTGATTTCAACATTTCACACATTACGGCAGATATCTTAACAAATAATGAAAAGAAAATTAAGAAAGCCCCACACAAGACACGTGTTTTTTTTGCGACGTTTTTTATTTTTGCTTTATCGTAAAGCCGGTGCATACAAACATCAAACTTGGTATGATTGTAGTACAATTTCTAAATCCTACTAATGTTTGTGTGTGTGTATGTTTGTTACCTCTTCCCGTTAAAACGACTGGACGGGTTTTGATGAAATTTAGAATGGAGATAGCTTATACCCTGGATCAACACATAGGCTACTTTTATCCCGGAAAATTTAAAAGTTCCCGAGTCCACGCGAACGAAGTCGCGGGCACAGCTGGTTAAATAATAAAACCCAAATGTGAGTCGGGCTCGCACTAAAGATCCCGAACTGAATGAATTAAGTTCTTAACCGACTTCATCGTAATTTATTTTTTTATATTTCTAAATTTCAACGTATAAAAACGTAGTAATTTTCAGTAAATTTAAATCTTGTAATAAACGATACAGTGACACCGACGCCATTGCAAATCGTACTCCCGAACAGTTCCGACTTCCGAACGAACGAACGGAAGCATTGATTGACGTTCCATTCCGCGCAAGCTACAATGCCTAGTTAGCACCCTTTGGAAAACCAGGGCATTCGACATAGAGAAGCGATATCACTTATGTTTTACAATACGGCCACCTTTATTGTTAAGGCAATAAAAGCTACAATAAATAATAATTATATAGGGTGGGCCATACATTTTTGCACTTTTAGAAACGTGATAGAGACATATAAAAATAGTCAAATTAAAACTTTCGTGAGACATTATGAATACTTGAAAAACACACGGCTTTACGCACGATTTATTGTCAGAAATAGTCCGACATGTTTCGAACTCGATTGGAGTCCTTCTTCAGGGTTTGAGTGCGGTCCCGGTCAGCGGTCGCACTCAAACCCTGAAGAAGGACTCCAATCGAGTTCGAAACATGTCGGACTATTTCTGACAATAAATCGTGAGTAAAGCCGGGTGTTTTTCAAGTATACATATAAAAATGCTATTTTATTAGGTATTTATTATAAGTAATACATCGTCGTGTAAATGAGCTCTATTTTGTTGCTGGCACTCCTGTAACCGACTACGCAATTGTATGAAAAGATGCTGACAATCATCACTTCTGGTACGTAACCGCCCGCCCTGTTTGCTTAATATTCGTTGTTGAACCAGTTTCTTCACACTTTTCGACCCAAACTTTGATTAAATTGACGCTGGGACACTCACTTAAACGCAATCCATATTCAATCCTAACAAGGCATCGCATAGTAACGTAAGACTGGTTTTTTTTTAAAAGGTTTGAACACAAAAACCTTTTTCGTGAAACGCTCCATCCTGATCAAAAGTTTACAAAATGACGTTCAATTTCCCTCCATCCGTTGTACCGGACAAGTAATATATCTATATCTTGAACACTCTCACTTATAGATCTGACCCAAACTAAGGAAAAAAGTCACCACCACATACAAAGACTTAACCCATGAGGTACGCAAAGATACCATGTATTTCGAGTGTGAAATTTGATACTTTCATCCAATTAAAGACGGCTTTTCATTTTGTTCATGAACATAGTAAACAAAAGCCAGATATATGTAAATAAATAACGAATAAGCATGAATATTGCGTTGAAAACCGATGATAAATATGAATATACTACATATAATGCTTTTACATGCTGGGTTGGCTGGTCATTTTTGAAAGGATAAAACAGAAAATGAAAAAGGAAGGGAATGTCTATGCGTCCCTTGCAAAAACGTTTTCGCCTGATATACCATAGAGTACATTATTATAGCTGAGAACTTTATTTAAACTTTAACTACTGTTTAATTTAAAAAAAAAACGTTCACATTAAAAAAAATGTATTGTCATCTTCAAATATTTTATATAAAGTTACTATAAAATAATAGAGTGTCGTATTTAGCATAGTTTTCTTTTAAATGAGCAATTATTACGTATCAGTAAGCAATCCGCCAAACTTAGTGGAGCAAGCTAATTTTATTTTACATACCTAAAAAGTTACATAAATTGCAATAAGTTTTTCGAATAAATGCATTCTTATATAATTGTATTTATTTAAAACGTTATCGGTATTCACGGTAATAATCCATAACCATTCCATACAATTTGCAAAAGGTTGTAACCAACTTTGCATGTACAGACATATTCTAGTTTAAAATCTCTGATTTTTGTCTTTTTTTAACGTCACCTTACAGGCACTTATTTTTTTTCTTTAAATACCGCCGCCGCCGCGATACGCGATACACCCTAAATAAAACCAAGCCTGTATAAAATTAAATACATTATATTTAGAACGTCTGTTTTTTCCACAGGCAAAAGTTGCAATGATTCGGCAACAATACTGAATCTAAATGTAAAACAACTAGGGGCTTGTCTTTTATATTTGCAGACATACTACGCAAAACAGGTTCTCCAGTTATGCCAACCTTTCGGTTACGCAATGTGTGAAAAGAAACCAGATTGCTTTCATGCTGGCAACTCCGATCGTCCTTTGCTTTAAATTTCGAATGCATAAGCGCGAAAGTACTTTTAAAAATGTCAATTAAATAGAGAAAGTGGTCCGTTTTTAAAATTGGAATGGAATCGTTTTAATGCAGTTTTAAGTGTCACCTTTTAAGAGATTTCGAGATACGCTTTTCACTTTTAAATAACATTTTTTTCTTCTCAATAAGCAATTAAAGAAAGTACTATTATTCTCAAATTAATATTAGAGCTCTTCGCCAGGTTAAACCTAATTAAAAATCAAATATCATTAAATAAAAGTTGTTAAAACGTAAAAAATTACGCTAATTATACTAACAGTTAGTTAACAATGATACTCTCAAATAACAAAATCGCCGCTTTCTTTATGCGTGGAATCTCAGTTGCATAAGATGTGAAATAATTATTTAAATAATACAGTGGATGTTATGAGATAGCTTTCTAAGTTTTAACAATATGTGTACGCAATAGGTTTATCTTTTAATGGTACATTTTAATGTGTTTTTAAGCGTGTTTAAAAAGGAAGTGTTCAATTGCAGTGTTTGTTTTTATGGCTTGATTTTACAGGCTTGATAATGCTTAGTTAAGTTTATTAGTTTGATAATTAAAGTTGTTACAGCTAGTTTTTTTACATGTTCATTATAAGTACTTAATTTATAAAGCTATTTTTTAAGTTATAGTGTAGTACTAGCTGCGCCCGCGACTTCGTCCGCGTAGAGTTTGATTATCGTTATTCCCTCAGGAACTTGTAAATTTTCTGGGATAGAAAGTAGCCTATGTGTTCGCCAGGGTATAAGCTATCTCTATTCCAAATTTCATCAAAATCCGTCCAGCCGTTTTAACGGGAAGAGGTAACAAACATACACACACACACACACACACACACACACTTTCGCATTTATAATATTAGTATTAGTAGGATTAATATTTCAGTTAATTATTGAAAGCCCAAACCCGGTGGAAGTGTGCTTTAGAAAATTTGGTAACATTCTCGCAGAAAAATGTATAAAGCAACAATTTATATATTTGATTCTAATTACTATGGCCGATTTTTTTTAAAACGACCGCATTCTTTCCTTCTTTTAAACTAAACTAATGACTCTTTTTGTTTTTTCACACTATTTGCAATTGCATCATGGACGTCATTACAGGCTAGAAACTTTGTCGGTAATAGTGCCTCCAAAAAGTATTACAACAGGAGTGTAATTCTGTAACTCGCTGGGCTCGCTCGACGACGATTCCCATACTGGCATAAACCGGTTTTTTTATACAGGAACCGAATTCTTCGTCGGCGAGCCAAGCGCTTCTAATTTCTACGACAATTCAGGTGACGTTTAAAGTTTTTTTTTAATTTAAATAGTTTTAGCAGCTGGTACTTTTTGTCTCGTTTTTGTTGTGCCAGCTTGCCCTAATACCTGCAACAGCGAATTACCTTTAATACTCCCACCTGATGTGTGCGGCTGCTGATTCTGTTGCACATTACTCTGCTCCAACTTGGTGCTGACGGTGTTCCACATGTCGAACATGTTCAACATATTGTCCCGCCCGGGACCAACACAATCACTAATAAACACTCCCACATGACATGTTCACTGAAAAAAGTCAAGTGTCAAGATCTCTCGTCCGCCGTACAAAAACTTATGGCTACACTGATCCCTTATTATTTGTGTTTTGTTATTATTAATATTGCGTTTTATAAATACTTTTTAATCTATATTTTTTACTACAATATAAACTTTCTCAAATTGTCAACTAATGTAAATACGCTATAATTTCAGCTACTTATTCGGTTTTAATATCAGTCTAAAATTTCGTTCGTAAGGTTGGGTATTTGCTTGGGAAGTAGGTATTTATTCGAAAATCTATTTGTGAATGCGGTACTATTGATTAAATGCGTATAAACGTGATAATTATATCGGATATTGTCGGTTAGAGCGTCGCTTCATTCGGGGTGTGTTTTTCTGTTAAAGTTCCGCGGATGCGTTTTTTCCTCTTCATAGTCAGTCGTCGGCTATTTGCTCGCTCTGCTTTTTAATCGAGGCACTGGTAATTATTTTGATTAACAAAAAGAGCGTCATTTTTTCGCTGTTTTTTGTCCGCGATCCCGTATGCACTGGGGTGCAGTTGCAGTGGGGGTGGGGGGCGGAAGCGGCGGCAGGTTGTGCGCATGCCTGCCATCGATCGCGCATGGCCGGTAGTACTTTTCTTGCTATGTGCTATATGTCTTATGGTCCATGCCATATATCCAGTGTATTATGTCATTCACTTTGATGGCTCGCGGTAGCTCTATATGCGTCCCTTTGTAACCTCCCGCTATTTACTCGCGATGTTGTACTGTTTCGGATTGCGCAAGAATCAGGAATTCGCGATTTAAGACTGTGAGCCAACGGAAAAAATCACCATTTTAATACAACATGCGATAACGATTTCTACCCCTTAAATTGTAACCGATTTTGGCCAATTTTTGACAGATTGTCAGACAGAACAAAATCTAGGCCTATACGTTTTTGAATTTTGATTCAAGAAAGTCAAATAATAGCCGATATTCGTTTTGTATGAGCTGAAACAGCAATAAAACTGAATTTATTAATTATAGTGATAAAACCAAAACGTATAGACCTAGATTTTGTTCTGACAGATAACCTATTAAAAATTGGTCAAAATCGGTTAGCATTTAAGGGGTGGAAATTGTTATCGCCTTTTGTATGAAAAGCCGTATGTTCACACTCCTCTTAAGGTTTGGGTTGTAATGTTGCATTTACCGGCCTAGTGGTATAATGCGCGGCCTTTGAGATTTTCGGATCAATTGAAATTTATATTTACCATTGAAAACTGGATACATCTGCGGAGTAATTCAGAGATGTGTGTGAAGTCCCCAATGCGCACTGGGCCCGCGTGCCCAGACCCTCCAGACCCTCTGACTATCAGAGGAGGCCTGTGTGGCATTTATAGGTCGATGGTGAGATGATGATGACCATGTAAATTTTGAGTTGACAATGACTATGAATTCATTAATTAAAGGTTTAGTTTGGAACATGAATATTGGAGCAATAAACAGCCAGCAGTGATACAATATGCATAGATATGAGATTAATAATAAAATGCCAAAGAAATTATAACATGGTCATGATTAAGCGTTATTTGAAATGATCAAGATCGTTTAGTCTTTTCGTAACTGTAAGTTGTAGTACTTTTTTAAAATTAATTATAAATAAACTTTACTTAATTTTAATTAAGGAATTTCATGGTGATTCCGTAAGTTATTGATTCAGACTCAAGCTAGCTAGAGTGAACACGTAAACCGCTTCCTACTTCTACCTATTTTTAGCTTTCCGTACCTTAAAAGGAAAAAAGGAAACCCTTATAGGATCACTTGTGTGTCTGTCTGTCTGTCTGTCTGTCTGTCCGTCTGTCACAGCCAATTTGCTCCGAAACTCCGATTGAGTTGAAATTTCGTAAATATATGTAAGTCGGTGACCGCAACACGGACGCGTGACGTAAATATATAAATTTTAAACAAGGGGGCCGCTTTTGGGGGGTAAATTAGAAAATTAAAAAAAAAGTTACGCAACCTATATCGTGTGACATATCAAATGAAATGGATCTTAAATATATTTGCTTTTGAATTTCAAGTAAAATAATTTAGAAGTTATTTAGGAAAATAGGCGAAAATTGATCATTCTCCCCCTTTTATTTCCGAAACTACTGGGGCTAAAATTTTGAAAACAATACAGAAAATAGTTCTTTACCTATAGATTACAGGAGAACCTATAAGAAGTCTATGGTATTTAAAGTAACATAGGAAATTTCAGATAATCATGTCCGGAACGAAACCCTCTCCACGCGAGTTTCACTCGCATTTGTCCGGTTTTTAAACGTACACACATTCAATTTTTACTAAATTATTTATCTCCTAAAGCCTTAATGAACAGGGTTTCCCAACAGTGGGACACACCCTTCTGTATTAGTATTGATTACGTTTGAATGACACTGTCAACCCTTTCCGTGACAGCGGATCCCTTGTTATGTAGGAATTCGCAACAATGGCCGTTTGACATGAAATGTGTTTGGACTGAAATACATACATACATACATAACTAGCCCTCCGCCCCTGCTGTACACGATAAAGTACTTAATCGGACAAACGTTGAATGTTTCATTCTAGGTAATCGCAAAACAACACAACGAATTATTTATTTATTTAACGTGTCTGTCGGAAATCAACACCGAGCGACAGTGTTTAGGATTCCGTCCGTACCCAAAGGGTAAAACGGGACCCTATTACTAAGACTCCGCTGTCTGTCTGTCCGTCTGTCACCAGGCTGTATCTCATAAACCGTGATAGTCAGACACTTGAAATTTTCACCAATTATGTGTTTTATTTGCCGCTATAACAACAAATACTAATTAATACTTTTATTTCACGGAACCCTCCGTGCGCGAGCCCGACTCGCACTTGGCCGGTTTTTATTCTCGACGTTTTGCATAAACTCATGGTAATGGTACTGCTCTTTATTAAAATCCATAAGCAAACGATTTGAAGCAACTTTATTCGCAAACGTGCAGTGTAGCACTTCATAAGATTTTCGACGTGGTTTTTTATACGGAGACTTGACACACAAAATGAAACATTGGGAAAATTCACTCATTCGACGATGACAATGATTCATTTTCTGTGCGTACTCTTTAAAAAGAGACATTTCGAAATACGAGCCTAGCAAATGACTCAGGCTGCTCATTGAAAACAGATAATTTCCAACTGTAAACGCCGCCCACAAAGTAAAGAGGGATAGTCTTTTGCCCAACACTGGGCGCCCAACGCAGAATAGAAAGGAAAATCCCCGAAATGTTGCATTCACATGCTCGAGGCGTGCGCAGGCGCGACATTACGCAAGATTACGTTACGCGGTCCGCGCACGCACACAGTGACAGTCGACGTGGCGTAACCAACGAGCGGCGGCGGGAGCGGGCTCGGAACTCAAGTGCAGTGAGAGTCGCATTTCTCTTTCACACTGTTACCTAAAGAGCGAGAGAAACTTGTGGTAACAACATTGCTCATAATAATATGCTTATTGGAATATATTTATTTTAAAATTGTAAGGAAGGTGCAGATGCTTATCATCCTGGCATGTCGTAAAAGTCGACTAAGGGACGGGTCCTCTCCAACATGGTGGGCTATCTGTATGGGCGATAGGCTGATCACCTGTCACCATACGGTTCATCATACCATCTTAGTACTAATTAATCGAACGTGGCCACAAGTAGTCTTGTGGCTCTGCCCACCCCATTAGGGATTTCGGGCGTGATAATATGTATGTATGTATGTAAAATTGTAAGTAATCTGGAGGCTATCGCTGTATAGCGACAACACCGCCTATCTATCATACACATCTTGTTGACAATGCTGTAATCATTGTATTGTATGTTTGTGCACAAGTGCAATGAAGAAGTGTAATAAAACGATAAAACTGCTCTGTAGTTTGGCGATATTGTGTACATTTTTAAACTGTATTTCGTAAATAGCAATAAATTTAAATATATATACATAAGAGAACAATAGCTATTAATGGCTATCTAATACGCTGGCATATAATTATCTAACGTGCAAAGAGCATCGCTCAACGGCGATCTAACTGACATATAGACCGGTTTGGGCTAGTATGCACTGTATGTCGAAGTTACGCACTTGAAACAAGAGAAAAAAGAAAGTATGTACAAGACAGCGTCGAATGCTTGTAGAGTTGCTGTAAGAATGTGTTAAAGAGATCGAGTGATATTGGCAGTAAAGATTTTACTAGTTGACGAAAAATACAGTCAAAAATAAGGGCAATTCAAGGCAAGCACTTACGTTACATTTTACATAAAAAAATACATACAATAGCTAAACGAAACCTGAGTGTTACCATACACACACACATACATAAACTTTCGCATTTATGATATAAGTGGGTAATAATCACGTTAAGAAACAAAATTTGTCTCTCCTGTGGCCAAAAGTTAACGAAAACGAAGGGTTACACTAACGCTTCCTTCATATAGGTCAAAAGTACGCCTGACGCCCTACATGCACATAATAGTCCAAACAAATATATCAGGCCCCAGGGTCCTTAACTTTCGGGAACAGTGGACATTTCTGAACCTTAATGTGAGTATTACCCAAGTACAGATGTAGTGCATAATTATTTTCCATCGTGTTTTATCGGAAAAGTTCGTATTATCGTGCTCTCTCAATTAGCTTCAGCAGGCCCCCAATTCTCGGTGTATTCGAGATAATCTCACAATCGAGATTAAACGTCAGTGCATACAGTCATTTGACACAACTGTATGAATCTGACGTTTAATCTCGCAATCGACATTATCTCGAATGCATCGAGAATTGGGGGCCAGTACCCATCATACCATGCTGTCATTTTTTATTTTGACATTTGCCACTAAATAATAAAGTTTCATATTAATTAATATAAACATGTCGCTCATTGAATACAATAATTAATTGACACTTCGGATCCCGTCGTCTTCCGATTGAGATCCGAGTTTTACCGATGGAAACATATTATTCACTATATCTGTAGGATTGAGTTCTCGCCATCTACCGCTCGTCGCTTGCACCACGCGATCCCCAAGTGAAAGTAACTGCCAAAATCTCTAGAAAGTGCGCGAGAGTCGACTTGATCGATGCCATAATTATTATTACCCATTATAAAAGATATGCTAAAATCAAAAGCCGGATGTGACGGCTAACAATAAATTTTAAGCAAGTCGTTGTGAATTTTTATGGTTTTAACATTTAGCATAAAAATAATCCTTTTTTGAAATGATAACTGCATATGGCAGGATGAAACGTTTTTTTTTAACAAATTTAATAATCAGTTACGCAAAAAAGCAATAAACTAGCGGTAGAGCCAAACAGTAATCCTCACTAGATGATAACTGTTCGAATGGGCCGGCTCGACCGGGGCAGTACCACACTCTCACAGAATATCGGCGTAAAGTAATAGCTTGCTATTGCGTTTCGTACGGTGAGTGACGAGATCCGGAGGCCTATTATCATCCCCATTCCCCATCCTCCCTAGACTGGCAACGCATTGGCAGCACCTCTGGCGTTGCAGATGTCCATGGGCGGCGGTGACCACTTTCCATCAGGTGGGCCGTCAGCTCGTTGTCAGACAATATGACATAAAAACATAAAAACACTTTTGAGGATTGCCATGGTACATTAAATATGTTTTATCTACACCCATATCATAAAACCTCCATTGGTTAATCAAAAACCGTATGAAATGACCACCATTTTGACAACCAATTAGGAAAAACCAGTGCTGCGATAAAGAAATAACATGACTTCTTTATCGTTTTTAGTAAAGAAATGAGATTAAATTTGGAACAGCTGTCAAAACTCAAGTGGGTCTCTATTCTAGTATCCATAGATATTAAAACAGTTATTGATACGAACGTCAATTCAGTATGTTTTTTTTTAATATAAACTGCACAATATTTGATCTCGAGTGACGTGAGAATAGAGACTTCATCCGTTTGTATATGATAAAAAAAAAATGGTCTTGACGGAGAATCGCCATGTTAGTGTTTTGCTGAACGAAAGTAGAATTGTTTTTGAATTGAATAGAAAAAGTTGTTTGTAATTTACATTTTAGTTGAAAATATAAATAGTAAGTAGTCTTCTCGGAGTGTGTGTGATGTGAAAATTCCCCGGATATCGGAAATATGCAGCCACGATTGCAACAAATAACTTGTTGCCAGAAAATATTGTTTCTGAACCCATCATGGAGGATTTATAATATGTGTGTAGATAAAGTTATGTATGCAACTCTGCATAATTTGGCCTTAAAACACACGTGCGATCTTATTATGAAACTCGCCTATCGGCTCGTTTCATGAAAACCGCACTAGTGTTTTAAGGCCTATCATTATGCAACCGTTGCATAAACTACTATTTCATGTTGAAATTATTTGGAATGGGCACCGTAATGTGTCAAGTGTTATGAACAATTATTCACTTGTTATTCAATTCATAAACTGCAGGTTGTAAATATTTTAAATTGCCTATTATCTTTGTGAGAATAAACAAAAATGATTTTACACCCATACATAATCCTCTTTAATAGATACGAAGATTTACCGTGTCCTTGCATCACGCGAAATATTATGTAAATAGATATAATCGTTGAAATAACTGTGCATATTTAAGAACTAACTAAGTCTAAGGTAATATTTATAAAGCTTTAAAAGACGTTACTAAAAGTCGCTAGATGTCGGTGTTCAAAACTATAAATAATGTCACTTTGAGAATTGATGAACCCCCCTTCCTATAAGAATGTGTTTTTCCATAAATGCGACATATTAAGCGGGTACTTATTTCAGAAAGCGAAACTGATACGTTTGAGCACTCTTTCCAAGCAGTTTGGCCCGAAGACTGATGTCGAACTCAAGTACTTTTCTCACACAACAATCCTTACTTAAGTACGATATCACTCTTAATATGTACTGTAAAAAGCTTTTTATATATTTGAATAAATTGTTTTTATTATGCGCACAAAACTCAACACTATATGAGTAAGCCTTACGTATTTATATAAATCACATAAAACCAGGTAGGTATCTTTATATTTTGCAAAATATGCATTACGAACGAACTCTCTTCTTGATATTTGGCTATTCAGTTAACAGTAAAAGTGACTAGGTATTGCAGTAGCAGATGTTCTGACGAAATACTCGTTCGTACAAGTTCGGCGGTACTTTCTCTTGTACGCCATTTTTATTTTTAGACTGGTCATTGCCTAAAGTTTAAACATTATGTTCGTATGTTAACGCTATTGCACATAACAAAATTGCACAGTATGAAGTGTACAAAGGTGACCTTATCCCTTTAAGGTATTTCCTCCAGGCAATCTTGAGTTGATTGATACGGTTTAATGTTTAAGATAGATACTTAGTTTTCTAGTCTTGAAACTTGAATTTATTAAGGTTTCCCGGGTATTTCAAAAAAAAATACGAAAAAATATTCATGCTTCAGAATGAACTAGTTTATAAATAGTAGTACGTTTAACTAATATAATTAAAACTCATTTGCTCGATGTTTCTAATAAATAGCGAACTCTTTGCTTAGAAAGGTAACTTTCTAATAGTCAATAATTATCTTTTGTAAGTACTTTTGTTTAATTTTATATGTTATGTTATAGTATGTGAATTTCTCAAAATCTTACTTAATCTGGAACTTTGATCTGATATTAGCAAAAGGGTAATACCAAGCAGTTTGGTCATTTTAATAATTTCTGTAACCTACTTTATTATATGTATACTTATATAATAACAATAAATTATTTCTTACACGTCCCAATGGTGGGCACAGGCCGCCTCTCATGGCTTGGGTTTTCACGGGGCCCATTAAGTATTTAAACTTTACACAAATCGATATACTTCGTAAATGTAAGAAAGTTACCTCAATATACCGAAAGCTATTGATGAATATCATACTCAATTCCGCAGTTTAAGTAAGCAATTAAAAATAAAATGTGGAAGGGTATCGTCCCCAAAAGGTATTATTTTAAACTGATATCATTATATGTTGTATACGCAACAAACGTTAAATACAGCAAACACGAATTCGCTCCTCGACCTAAAAACGCCTAATAAAAAACGTAACAGATAACGTCTTAAAAAGCAAATATTCTTTAAAAAACGCCCTTCAGCCCCGAAAGAGAAAAAATATTTCCCAACGGTTTCCCAACGAGCGCTGTCTTTTTCTAACGCAAGGTTGTTTCGTATCGACGTCCCTCTCGCACGAGTGCAATACGAGATCTCATGCAACTGCATAACCTTGATAAATTGTAAGTTTCGTGATAGATACATAATTGGTGTATACGGGCGGGGTATTATTTATGCGTTATTTTTTATAATAAAAGACGTTTTCAATATATATTCGACGATTATTATTATTTATGAGAAAAATATATTTATAATTTCTTCGGGTTTTATTTGATAGTCTAATTGATCTAGTTTTTAATACACAATAGCTGAATCGATCAATGTAAACAAAACAAAAACATAATAAAATCTGTTTAACACAAACGATAATTATCATTATTTATAATTATTGTTTAATTCAGTAAAAGATACCGATAAACAAACATTAAAAATAACAAAAAAAATGTATCGACTCAACAATCTTGATACTTCAAAAGAGGCGGACGAGAAAACTCAAAAACTCACATCCAAATAAAGCAATCCGTTCACTGCACTGCACTACACATTTGCGGTATTTTAACTTTTTTCGCGCGTCGTGCGATTTCGGGCCCGGCAGCGGCCGTGCGCGGTAAGTCGGCGACACGAACTGAATGGTGCGCTTGCGCAGGACAGTGAAGGTACGATATTAGCGAACAGTCACTTTAAAAGTTGCTAGAGGATATACGTGTAAAATTTGGATGGTCTGTTGCTGCAAAAGCCGCGTACTAGTACTTTGGTTCGGTGCAAAGCAAATGGCGTTTTGAACAAAAAGTAGCTGTCACATAGTTTACACATTTTTGTTTAATTTAGTATTCATAATATTAATTAGCCAAAAAGACCTTCATGAAATTTTTTTATGACTCTGATCTGTACCATTTTCCTAACAACATTATAAAATGAAATCAAAATAATCTCTAAACATATTCAAAGTCATCCAGATACTGTACACTCGCTAAAATGGCCACCGAAACCAGAGAAAACAAATACTCCATTCGAAGCCTATCGAAGCCACGATCTTCAGAAAAAAAACCGATTGGAACATAGCTCTCTATATTAAACTAGTATTTTATAAAAAAATTGCTTTTACCACATCAATAACATATTAATTAAATAACAGCTTAATGACGTCAAAGATTAAACTGACGTTCAGTAAAAGTAAAAAGTCATTTAATATGAGAACTTTTTTCGACGGAAAGTCGAAGGCCCAGTTTGATAATCATGATCAATGAGTCATGAATTGTTTATTTATTTATTGATATTTGATTATAATAGCATCCGTTAGTTAAGTCACACTTTGGTCTCTAATGTCATATAGTGTACTGATTTAATGAAATAACTAATCCTGTTGAAGTACTGTGCCGTTATTTTTCTACCCATTTTTTGTAAAAACCATTGGACAAATATGTACATGTAAAAAAATATTATATTACCCACAAAAACGACCTTAACTTTTACGCATTTTTGATTTTGTAAATGAAATTCCAGAGAAGTTCCAAGTCCTTTGTTGATGATGACCCATGAAATTATCAATAGAACATTTAACTTAAAATCATTTCTACTGCCAGCAACCACTTAACTCATTGGCGCTGCCAAAATATTTAAGCGTCTAAATTTAGTTTTTAAGTGACAGGTTAAAAACCGAGAAAGTTAGTTTTATTTTGACATCGATCACTGTTTCTAAATTAATAACATTTCTGTTTCTTTTACGATTTGAACATGCATATTAATCATATACCCAATAACCTACTTTTAATATTTCCGAACAACAGGAAAAACGTCCAGGCGCCTCATTCGGGAACGCTAAGTGATTCTGTAGCGACTCGTAAGCCAGATTTCTCATTCCACTCTTCCGCACGACGCCAAATGCGTAAGAGCGAGATGAGTGATCTGGCTTACGAGTCACTACAGAATCACTTAGCGTTCCCGAATGAGGCGCCTGGACTACACTCAGCAATTTGACCTCTTTTTAACGTTTTCATATTTTGTGTTGTCCGCGCGCGAACTTCGAGGAATCTTAACGCAAGTTAATGTTAAAATTTAGTGCAGTATATGTACAGTACAACACTCGTACTGGTAGAGTGCAGGGTATGCAAGGATTGTCAGCGCGGGGCACCAGGCCCGTTTACCTAGCCCCGATCCCTCGGAGCTCGCGCGGACTGTACTTTGGGTTATTGGCGAGAAAACTTCCTTAATCTGCTCACTGTAGTAAGTAAGCTTTATATCAAACATTCCTTTTAAGAATACTACGCTTTTGACAGTGGTGAAGGAAAAATGGACCTAGAGGAGTCATTAAGGATTCCTAGGTCCTTCGTTAAACTTCAGAACCCTAAAGAAACTCGTAGCTTGTGGACGTCGTAATAAAAAACACGAGTGTTCAAAAATAAACGGAGCAAGAGAGAATGAGAGAAGATTAGGCCATAGCAACACTTCCGACTGCAAAAGTTGATGCCGCCGATAAATGAAAGTTTAAACTTTCGAGTTTTGGTTACTAGATTATTTTTAAATCGTAGAGTAAGTGTGTTTTCAATTAGCGATTTTGAAAAACGCAAGGAAAGCTAAACAGTAAATATTTGTATGAAATCCGGTAATTTACCATTTTAAGATAAAACGGAACCCTTATAGGATCACTCGTGTGTCTGTCTGTCCGTCTGTCACAGCCAATTTGCTCCGAAACTACTGGACCGATTGAGATGTAATTTGGTACACATATATAAGTCAATGACCACAACACGGATGCATAACGTAAATAAATGAATTTTAAACATGGGGTCCACTTTTGGGGGGTAAATTAGATAATACAAAAAAAAAGTTTTGCCAACTATATCGTGTGACATATCAAATGAAAGGGCTCATTGTGACAATCTTAAATATTTATTTTTTAGAATTTTAAGATTAATAGTTTGGAAGTTATATAGGAGAATAGGCGAAAATTTTCCATTCCCCCGTTATCTCCGAAACTACTGGGACTACAATTTTGAAAAAAAAAAAAAGTACAGGAAAATATACAAAGTCTATGGTATTTAAAGTAAAATAGGAAATTTCAGATATTCATGTACGGAACCGAACCCTCTCCGCGCGAGTTTAACTCACTTGTCCGGTTTTTTTGTCATAATAAAATGTACCTATGCCGGCTTGCATTCCCAAGTAGACCACTAGAACTACTTCAAAACAAATACTAATTCTAGTACGTATACTTACAAAAACTTCTGAGGCAGACTCATATTGAGTGATCTTATCAGGGTCCCGTTTTTCCTTTGTATATTTGGAACCCTAAAAATCGCAAATTCTGGCTTCACTGTAACCCGGTCGGATTAGAATTAAAAATAAGTTGACCCTCTTCGGTATTGTCAATTAACGAGGGGTTTTGCGAATTGGGAACTGGACAGGCGCCATTTTGAACCCTCCGGTCCCAGGCCATTGTTGGGACGAGTTGTTTGGAAAGACAGGATAAGAGGTATTGGGTTACACCCTGAGATTACCAGTTGGTAGCGTTTGGGTAACTCAGTTCATTATCGGATAGTACATGTATTTAGTCAAATTAAAACTTTCGTGAGCATTATGAATATTTGAAAAACACACGGCTTTACTCACGATTTATTGTCAGAAATAGTCCGACATGTTTCGAGCTCGAATGGAGTCCTTCTTCTGGGTTTGAGGGCGGTCCCGGTCAGAGCAACCCGCGCACTCAATTCACTCACTCTTTCTGACAATTAATCGTGAGTAAAGCCGTGTGTTTTTCAAGTATTAGTAAATGTATTCGTTTGTAGCGGAAATTAAAAGTGTATTTTTACATTGATATTCAGAATATTTGCGTGATGAACTTACATTTTTTGTTTCCTTTTAAAAATAAAAAGAAGTCTGATAAGTATCACCAAGCAGTGGCGTAGCGTGGGTGTCAGCAGGAAAATTTCGCCCTAAATTTCGACTC
This sequence comes from Tortricodes alternella, assembly GCA_947859335.1. NCBI lineage: Eukaryota > Metazoa > Arthropoda > Insecta > Lepidoptera > Tortricidae > Tortricodes > Tortricodes alternella. The sequence continues at coordinate 4,586,856 of OX401968.1, read as the reverse complement.
AAATATACAGTAACTCTAAAGAAGTTTTCGTCATGAAAGATCCTGCGCTCATTTCAATTGGTCTGACCTGTAAGTGCGACAAAAATTATGAAGTAAAATGGTGGTTTGATTGTGAAATTTGGCGCCCCCTAAAAGTGCTGCCCAGGGCGGGCCGCCCCTGCCGCCCCCACTACGCTACGCCACTGTCACCAAGATTAATTTTGCGTTTTAGATAGAACTTTGTTGTCAAACCAACTTTAAAGAATGTAGAGCAACAATCGGCGTCAACAGCACTGACGTACACGACTTCTCGAGATGCTAAATTAAATTTAATTCTTTCGTAATTTTAGGTATCAAAATGGCTTGTGAACTGTGTGTGTGGCTTGGCAACATTTTATTGAGCCTGGCCTGTACATACTCGAATTAAGTTAAGTATATTCAACTTGAAGCTGTTTAATTCTAGGCAATCGCAAAACAACATACCGAAATGAAAGTGTTTATTGAAAATACTCCTCTGCTGCACTGGGAGTGAAGAAATAGCATAGAATGCGCGCAGATGCTTATCATCCTGGCATGTCGTAAAAGTCGACTAAGGGACGGGTCCTCTCCAACATGGTGGACTATCTGTATGGGCGATGGGCTGATCACCTGTTACCATACGGTTCATCATACCATCTTAGGACTAATTAATCGAACGTGGCCACAAGTAGTCTTGTGGCTCTGCCCACCCCATTAGGGATTTCGGGCGTGATAATATGTATGTATGTATGTATGTATATTCAACTTGTAGTATTGTAAAGTTAAGATCAAGTACCATTTTCTCAGTTAGGCTAGTTACTTTGGGGGTACGGGAAGAAGGAAGTGCAAACCTACCGTCATAAAGTTCTTACTACTAAGAAGGCTGGCTTACTTTGACTGTAAAATAACTATAAATATATAAAATAAAAATTGATGTATTAAAATCAAGTCTATAAGCCAAATAAATAAATGAGTAAAATTAAAAGATTTTGTCATAAACTTGTGCTACCCAAATGCAATATACGTTGATTAAGGTGTGCTTATTATGCAGCAACGGTTACAGCGGCAGTAGTGGTTATCGGTCCTTGTTATGCAATAATGGTTACAGCAGCAGCAGTGGTTATTGGTCCTTGTTATACAACAGCAGTTACAGCGGCAACAGTGGTTATTGGTCCTTATTATGCAGCAGCGGTTACAGAAGCAGCAGTAGTTATTAGTCCTTGTTATACAGCAGCGGTTACAGTGGCAATAGTGGTTATTGATCCTTGTTATGAAATAGTGGTTATAGCGGCAGCAGTGGTTATCGGTCCTTGTTATGCAATAGTGGTTACAGCAGCAGCAGTGGTTATCGGTCCTTGTTATGCAATAGTGGTTACAGCGGCAACAGTGGTTATTGGTCCTTATTATGAAGCAGCGGTTACAGAAGCAGCAGTAGTTATTAGTCCTTGTTATACAGCAGCGGTTACAGCGGCAGCAGTGGTTATTGGTCCTTGTTATGAAATAGTGGTTACAGCGGCAGCAGTGGTTATTGGTCCTTGTTATGCAATAGTGGTTACAGCGGCAGTAGTGGATATTGGTCCTTGTTATGTAGCAGCGGTTACGGAAGCAGCAGTGGTTATTAGTCCTTGTTATACAGCAGCGGTTACAGCGGCAATAGTGGTTATTGGTCCTTGCTATGTAGCAGCGGTTACAGAAGCAGCAGTGGTTATTGGTCCTTGTTATGTAGCAGAGGTTACAGAAGCAGCAGTGGTTATTGTTCCTTGTTACAAAGCAGCGGCTACAGCGGCAACAGTGGGTATTGGCACTTATTATGCATCAGCGGTTACAGAAGCAGCAGCGGTTATTGGTCCTTGTTTATCAGCACAGTGGTTACAGCGGTTATAGTGGTTATTGGTCCATGTTATGCAACAGCGGTTACAGCAGCAGCAGTGGTTATTGGTCATTATTATGCAGCAGCGGTTACAGCAGTGTTTATTGGTCATTGGCTAGTGGTTATGAACAATTTGTTAAACTGTTAATGCTTTCCTAACCTAAATGATAACAATTTGAGGACATGCAAAGTATTATTTAACAAAGGCAAATAATAAATAGAACTTTATCTCATAATTGTTATCCGAAATTGCATTACATATAATATTGTTATTGATTAGTGGTTGATACATTTGCATGCAAACCTTTATAACTAGTTATTACCACCCCTCACAGGGAGGGGTATTTTGTAAAACACAAAAATTAATTTAATGTAAGGAAGTTGTTTTAAATAAATTTTGGTTTTTAAGTATGCTATAAAATAAATAAATAAATAAAGAATAAAAAGCTATTTGTCATTGTTTCACCACTTATTTATATTATATATCTTTATATTTACACGTAACTCCTCTGCTCCACTGGGAGTGAAGAAATAGCATAGAATGCGTGCAGATGCTTATCATCCTGGCATGTCGTAAAAGTCGACTAAGGGACGGGTCCTCCCCAACATGGTGGACTATCTGTATGGGCGATGGGCTGATCACCTGTCACCATACGGTTCATCATACCATCTTAGGACTAATTAATCGAACGTGGCCACAAGTAGTCTTGTGGCTCTGCCCACCCCATTAGGGATTTCGGGCGTGATGCTATGTATGTATGTATTTACACGTAAATTATTGGGCCATTTTAATATCTTTGTTGATATGCTAAAAATCCTCAATATTATACGCTTCATCATTGAGAGTTCGAACAAAGAAATCCTTAGGTTTATCTAAAGATAATTACCATACCGAGCTCATTAAGGCTATTCGTGATGTATTCAATAGTAAAACACTGCAATTTTCGTTGAATCATGCCCTTCAAGTTCATTCTACAACATAGTTAAACCTATATTTTTATCAATACACTAGCGACCCGCCCCGGCTTCGCACGGGTGCAATGCTGATACTAAATATACCTACCGACTACAGAATGTCCTTATAAACAACCTTTACAGCTTTTTTGTCATTAGCCATTTCTTTGATGGTTTAAGTGGCGGGCACTTAAATAAGTAATATTTACATAGGATATTATATACATTTTTACTATGGTTTTTTTAAGTAATTAGAATTTTTTAAGTAATTTTAAGTAATTTGAATTTGGTTAGCATTTTCATTAATGTTTAAAATGAAAAAAGTTGTTGTAGTGACATAACTACAATAGTTGGACATATGCTACCGCGGAGTTTTTTGTAGACATTATGATGTTCTTCAATATTGTTGTACATTATTTTGTTCTATCGTTAATAGTTTCGGCAGCGCATTCGACGAAAGACATTTTAAGACTCATTTTTCTACACCTTCGGTTACATTGTTCAAATTTTACCAAGGATCCCTAATTTTTTTCAAAATGAAATGTAGCCTATGTCAAATTGGAAGAATGTAGCATTCTATTGGTGAAAGAATTTTTTAAATCGGCCCAGTACTTTTTGAGCCTATTCATTACAAACATATAAACATACAAAAATAGGTACAAATCTTTCCTCTTTATAATATTAGTGTAGATATAAAATAGTGCCGCACAACGCACAGCCTAAACGGGTGGTCTTAGAGGTTTGAAATTTGGAGGAGACATTCCTCGAGTACCCTAGAGGAGCACTAAGGAGGGATTTTTTGAAATTCCGTCCCTAAAGGGGTGAAAAGGGGTGATAAAGTTTATATGGAAAATACCGCGGGCGAAGCTGTGGCGGGTCCATTTAAAAACAACTGAATTACTGAACAACTCCAAAATTAATAAACCTACACAGAAGAATAACATTTGTCCTTCTTACTAGACCACGTTATCGAACTCACAGGGCGTAATACTGACTCGCGTAATGTCTTGGTTAACGCCCTAGGGCCGTAAAGGTAAACAAAGCATGACGAAACGCACTAAACTCCGAGGCGCCAAAACACTGTGATGTTACACGGTAACCTAATTTCTAATGATAACGTGTGATAACGGACGAGCGTATCTCGGTCAATGTACGATAGTAAGTACTATAGCTATTTATACTGTGTAAAGTACTGAAGAGTTTCCTTTTATTTCTTACTAAAGCGGTAAAGGAAGCGATCGTTCACTGAAAAAATCGAAGGGCTTGCAATAAACAAATTATTCACTTATAGACAACGCACAGCCTAAACGGGTGGTTCTAGAGGTTTGCAATTTGGAGGAGACATTCCTGGAATATCCTAGAGGTGGACTAAGGAGGAATTTTTTGAAATTCCATCCCTAAAGGAGTGAAAAGAGGTGATAAAGATTGTATGGAACATACCGCGGGCGAACCTGTGGCGGGTCCTCTAATTAATTATACGATTGATTTTGTAATGAACGGAATGCTAAAATCAATGACCAACTAACTTAAACTTATAATGCATAGCAACACACGTGTTATCGACATTTAGACATAATTTTAAACTATTTACTTGTTAATACAGTGCAAGAAACTTGACACCGTAATTACATATCAAATTCAGCAGAGTAGCAAACACTAACTTCCTAAAGCCCAGAGTGAGGAAGTAGGTGTTAATTTATTTATAAATTAATTATATTATAATCCCTACTAATATTATAAATGCGAAAGTGTTTGTTGGTTGGTTCGTTTGTCCATATTTCACGCAGTAGCGGCGCAACGGGGCGACGTGATTTTCTGCATAGAGATAGTTGCCGGACAAGGGTTACTTTTTATCCCGGAAAATCGGATGAAGTCGCGGGCAAAAGCTAGTTTAAGAAAACATTTCAAAACAAATTTAATTTGTTTAGTTTTTTACCTTTTTACCGCCAGATCCTAAAATGGTACGGGACGTATAGCTTAAAATTAAACATATTTTGATTTGAATTTTGTCATAGCCTGTGGCGCCCATGGTTCTCTTTACATTGTCATCCTAGAGGATTAAGATTAAGCTCAAAGTATGATCATAAAGACTCAAAGTGCTGGGTTACGTTAAGGGTGGGAAAATCTTTTTGGTTCGCACCCGCTAAGGTTTGGAATACTCTCCCAGCCAGCGTCTGTATTTCCTGGATCATCCAATCTTGGTGTCTCCAAGGTAAGAGTGAGTAGGCATTTGCTGGTCAAGCGTGCCACCCTAGCAGAAATGGGTATAATTCGAATAATTTGTTATTCAAATAAAGAATAAATCGCGATCTTATTATTCGCGAATAATATACGCGGGAATAAATCATTCGTCCGCTTTTTGAATCACGAATGATTTACTCGTTATTTTATTCGAATAAATCCACGAATAATTGGTTATTTCATTCGAATAACTAACACGAATAATATTTATTAGAATTTTATCGGAAGAATACTTTATACTTATACGACGATAAGTAGCAGCTTAGTCCGTTAGTACAAAAAAAGAAATTCAGTTATTTGTAAATATTATTATTGGACGAAAAAAATATTCCTGCCAATTCATTCGAAGAATAAATTATTCGCGACTAAATCATTCGCGAATAAATAATTCCACGAATAAATTATTCACCATGCGAATCTTCACTTTCCATCAGGTGATAACTAGGGTTAAACGCTTGCCCATTACTTCATAAAAAAGCTCTGTAACTTTTTAAATTTAAAAGAACGGTAACTGTAATATTTAAATTGAACGGTTTCGCGTACAATATAAAATACAATTATTGCATCAAATCAAACGTAAATTGATACGAATGCACTTGCACCGGCTATTATATTACACTTCTAGCTGCGCCTGCGACTATGCGTACGCGCAGCTATGTTATTCCCTAAAAAATTCCGTCGCTTATTTCGTCTCTATATCGCGATATTTTTACACTGCGACCGCCTTGAGCTACCATACCATATCGTGGCAAAATAATAAGAAAGATGCATTTTTTTCATCTTTTATTGGAAAGTGCTTAGTAATAGAAACAGGTCTGTGTACGCAAAACATTATTAAGTTGTTTATTTTATGAGTTACGAAGCTTTGAAAAGTCATTATTCACACCACTCGCAAAAACACTCCGTACAAAATGGACAACAGCTATGACGTCACAGCTGCCGTTAGACGGTACAGAATGTATCGCGTTTAAATGAAATCTGCAAAAATGTCTAAAAATACTGTTTTTAGACCAACATCGTAAAAATAAAATATGACATAAAGATGAGGATCTCCATTAAACTAAAATGAGAACTAAAAAACAAAATACTTAAATATTTTTGACTAATTTTGACCCTTAATAAAAAAAACCAGCCAATTGCGAGTCGGACTTGCGCACGAAGGGTTCCGTACCATTATGTATAAAAACGGCAAAAAAATCATGTCTGTTGTATGGGAGCCCGCCTTCAATATTTGTTTTACTTTAATTTAATTATTTCCCTTTAAAGTGAACATATAACTACATATTATGTGAATATTTCAAGCGTCTACCTGTTGCCGTTATCAATATCGAGTAAGAAACGAGCAAAAAAATCACGGTTGTTGTATGGGAGCCCCTTTAAATATTTATCTTATTCTGTTTTTTAGTGTTTGTTGTTATACCCTTACTGTTCAACTGTCTAACTATCACGGTTCCTGAGATACAGCCTGGTTACAGACGGACAGACAGACGGACGGACGGATAGCGGAGTCTTATTAACAGGGTCCCGTTTTACCCTTTGGGTACGGAACCGTAATAAAAATGAATAGTCAAAATGATCTGATTTTTTCTGTACCTAATATGCTTTTGTTTACATTTACTTTCATAATATATCATTTAAGCCTCATTTTGATTCTCATGCAACTTCCCAATATCTTTTCAATATCGTGTAGCCAATGTCGAATACAGGCCCAGAACAGCTTTATAATTTGCCCAAAAACTGGGCCATTTACGAGCGCCGTAGTATGTCGTATCTCTCTCTCTTCCTAGCGCTTTTCCCGTCTACTCTTACGCTACGGGGTACGCTTTGACCATGATCCCGGATTCGGCAGGTCGGGTTATTACAGTGGAGCGACTGCCGTCTGACCTCCGTAACCCGTGACAGGGGAGCCAGACCAATTGAATCATGGTTACACATTTAGTTACCCAAATGTGCAGGTTTCCTCACGATGTTTTCCCTCACCGTAGCATGTCGTATCTAACGAGTTAAATCTTTACATTACGAAGGTCCTTGTATGGTTTTTGACTGTAAAGGGTTCTCTGTTGGATTGCATATTTCTTGTTGTATATGTGATGTTTCTCATACCTAATGATCGATTGGTATAATTAACAACACAGACTTTTTTCCACTACTACTTTAAGCTAGTTAAAAAGTAAACGTATGCGCATGATTGTTATGCGTTAGCTTCGTGTAAAGTTATTTTGTGTAGCGTGGAAGTTATTGTCAGCGTAGAGCACTACTAGGACCTATAGAGAGGCTGTTAAAACATATGCATAAATCGGTATTAAAAAAAAAAAACAGATATTTTCATATCACTCGTAAATAGGTATGCTCGGAATTATAGAAAGCAGCCTAAAAAGTCTAGTGCCGAGAGTAAACAACACCGGAACAAAATAAAAAAGCATAACATTCGATTTTTTCGAAGCACAAGATGCGAGTATCCGGGTATATTTATATATATATTAAATTTAAATTTAATTTAATTTAATTCAATATTGTAAAATTTTGTAATTTTGATTTTCTGACTGATCGGTTTTGTAATTTCGTTATTTTTATTGTATTTTATTTTTATTATTTGTCTCAATTTATTATGAATATTTTCAGTTAAAATATTGTATTTATTTATTCCATATTGAGTATTTTTTAAATTAATAGTGAATTTAATTAATTTTATTAATTATTTTTTTTTTTTGTGCTCCTCTGCTGCACTGGGAGTGAAGAAATAGCATAGAATGCGTGCAGATGCTTATCATCCTGGCATGTCGTAAAAGTCGACTAAGGGACGGGTCCTCTCCAACATGGTGGACTATCTGTATGGGCGATGGACTGATCACCTGTCACCATACGGTTCATCATACCATCTTAGGACTAATTAATCGAACGTGGCCACAAGTAGTCTTGTGGCTCTGCCCACCCCATTAGGGATTTCGGGCGTGATGCTATGTATGTATGTGAATTAATTTTATTGCTTTCTTTATCATGTGCCGTTAATAAGTTTACTAACACATTAATGGATCAAATGTTATCTGATATAAATAAATAAATAAATAAATAGACAGCAGTGGCGAAGCGTCAAATATTTCCTAAGGGAAGCCGGAAGACTTAGAACCGTACGTGCGAGTTTGAAATTTAGTTAGAGTGATACTGACAGCTAGCCGTAGCTTTCCAGCTTGGTAAAGCCGTCAGGAATCGGCTTGTAAGCAGGCTGCGCCACTGATAGACAGATACCTACGCCACATATTCATTGTAAGTACGTACAGTCATCAAAAGATGTTAGACATCCTAACAAGTATCGAAGTAAAAGTATGAACACAGAAACGTTAGAACAAGTACCAACTGTTCAAAGACCTAACAAAAGCGCGCTGACTTGGTACCTATTTCAAAACATGTTAAGGCACTTAAACATGACCAGCCTTTGTAGAACTTTTAACATAACATCCGACCTTACAAACGACAGCTCTTCGCAAACTGGATGCTAAAAGTCCAATTTAACTTTATCCCGCTTTGACATACAAAGCGTTTGTGCAAAGTGTCTTTTAATACTGGCCGGTTTAAAACAGGTTTGTAAAGAGCCTAACGGCGCGACGCATCCCGGATTCGCTCGCACACAGGCATAACTTTCTCGTGTCTACGTCACACAGCGACAAAACATCAGCTGTGCGGGAAGTGTGTCAGTCAACGGTCCCGCAACGGTACTCGGTTAAAACATGACGCTACTCGACGGCAGATGACGCTTATGTCAATTTTACGTGACTTGCTTAGGTGGACAGAATTTTGAAAGTGGTTGGGTATTTATTTAAAATTAACTTTTACCTGAAACTTCGCCTGGAAATGTATCTTTAATACGAATTTTTATGTTATTTCCTTTTTAAATTTAGAATAACTTGCTGTTCAAAAAAATCGTGTCGTCATAAAAAAGGAGCTCCATACCAAATTTCATCAAAATTACTTCAGCATTTTAGCCGTAAATCGCATCAATACATAAAAAGACATCAACGGGCTCTCATCGGGCACGCACGAACTCCCGTAAAACAATTTTCCAGCCCCTATATCACCCTCTTAGGGGTTAATTTTCCTAAAACATATGTACCCTATATCCTTCCCTAGGGCACAAACTGTCTCCATACCAAATTCCATCAAAATCGGTCCAGCGATTTAGCCGTGAAAGCTATATAGACCAACAGTCAAAGTTACTTTTGCATTCATAGTATAGTATGGATGGATAGTAAGTTAAGTTACTTTGGTTGTGAAATGTCTACTAAATATGTGTTATCATATTAGTACTCATAAAATATTTAGGTCAAACTGATTGCAGCACTTGGCACTTCCGATTAAATTGTGATTTATTATGCAACGTGTCAATGATGGTCTTCAAAGAACATAGACATTCGTTTCTCAACCTCGTATGTCGCTAAAGCGTTTTGATGCAATATGATCTGAATTACGCCTCGTTCAAGGTCGTTTTTTCGACTTCGGGTTAAAATAAGATACGGAATTCAGAAAGTAATAATACGATTTATAATAACTGACTAAGTAAGTGCATTTTATGACGAAAAGACGAATAAAGTTGAAGTAATGTCACAATTTTACAAAAGTAATCTACCTTCTACACCAATTATTAGTCTCCTGAATCGGTTTGACTGCAAAGTCGCTAGCGCCACCTAGTATTTTAATTACTGAGACAACCATTTAGATAACATTGTAAAGTTCAACGACAGTACTCTTCCCCGCTAGATGTCGTTACGAGTCTTTGACCTCAGGTAATTAATTATAATTAGTACATTTGCTCATCTCTAGGCTATTAAAGTCTAGATCAAAGCTATACATTGTGAGTACATAGTACAGTTATACTTGTTTGTGTCAATTGGGTGCGACTTTTGCTCAATAGATGGCATTAACGGTTAAAGCTAGATACTTTATAGAATTCTTTAACCAGCGGGTTTCAACGTTCGTCCGTCCGTCCAGCAGTACCTCCATCTAGTCACAAAAAACATATATTTGGCAAAAATGGAAAAAAGGAATGTAGCAGGATGTATGAATATGCATGAATTTTCACCCAAAAATAAAGTTCGTAAACGCAAAAACAAACATACATAAATTATCCTTTTCTGTAAAATATACATTTGTCGGTAATTGTTTACTTTCACTAAATACGACATTCTAGCACGAAAGGTCACTGGCTTTTACTATTCTAAAGAAAGTTAAATATTATTTCATCACACTTGCTCGGAAAGGCTGTTATTATACGCAGGCGTACAGAGCAGCTGTAGCCTACTTACCTCCCAAGGGCAGTTATGGATTTTGTATGGGGTATAACTCCCGCTGACGGCGGGGCGACCCGCAGCCGGCGGGGCGCGCGACCGCAAGCCGGCCGGCGGAGCTGCCCCGCGCTGATCGCAACGTACCTACGCTCAGTTTATGAACACCCACCTGATGGTAATTCACGATGTAAAATGGAAATAAAATTAATATTTATACTTTTTTTTGTCTAATCTTTTCCCTTTTTCATTTCATTTCCTCGCAAATGTGATGGAAAACATTGTGTGTATCACGGGCAGTAAGGGGATAACAAACTCGAGTCATAAAAGCCCTCGCCTATCGGCGTCGGGCTTCTAACAGACTCTCGTTAGTTATCCCTTTCTTACGGCCCTAGATGCACAATGTACTATTTTTGCTCTCAAGTATTTGGAAAGCTTTGTGACAGAGCTATCTGGAAGAAGTCACTATTCAACCATGAGTCCTCTGGATCACGACCAATACACAGCATCTTTATTTAACAGGAGTGTGAACCTACGGCTTTTCATACAAAAGGCGATAACGATTTCCACCCCTTAAATGTTAACCGATGTTGACCAATTTTTGATAGGTTGTCAGTCAGAATAAAATCTAGGTATAGACAAAAACTAGGTTTTGATTTTTTCACTATAATCAATAAATTCAGTTTTATTGTTGTTTCAGTATTCTCATACAAAACTAATTTCAGCGATGAATTGACTTTATTGATCTTTAATCAATATTCAAAAACGTATAGACCTGGATTTTGATTCTGACTGACAACTTATCAAAAGTTGGTCAGAATCGGTAAACATTTAAGGAGTGGAAATCATTATCGCCTTTTTTTTGAAAATGGTGATTTTTACCGTTGGTTCACAGTCCGCTTAATAAGTAATTTAATTAATACTTGTTACTCAAAATCACTTTTAATCACTTTAAAAATATCAAAACCGAAATAAAGGGAGTGAATCCATTTGACTTGTAAACTTCCATTGGAATGTCAAAGTGATGAAACATTATCATTAAATCTCAAATAATTAAATCAATACAAGTGTAGATTAGATATACCACTTTCCTGTGAACTGTCAAAGTTCTTATCCAAGCAAAACATACTTTATTAGAATCCAATAAGAGCTTCGACATCCCACTAGAGTCCACTGAAAAGATGGTAGACTTACAGCCGTCTCATTGTGACAAGAATTTACATTCAAATTGATTGGCTCTGACTACTAAAAACCGGTCAAGAGTACGTCGGGCTATGCTAAGTGTAGGGTTCCGTAGCCTTCACTACCAACGATAAAACTTCAATTTAGAATTAAAAAAAACCCCGGTGCTGCAGTGTCATTTCAAAGTTATCATGTTCTTGCAATATTATTGAAATAACAGGATACCAAATTTCGAATTGATTAGACTTGTGGAAGTTGCTCACAGCCTTTCATCAACTAGAAAATAGCTGATGATCTCCAGACGGAATAACAGATTTCCTTAAATCATACGCACATAAGACCCTCATCACCAAGGTAATGTATTGGACTCGTCAAAACAAAGCAAAGCGCAAAGGGGGGTTTACTAGTAGTCATTGAAGAGTTCCACTATCCACCTCCTGGCTTCATGGTCAGATCTGTTTGACAGTACCAAATTATTGTATTGTCATCCGAATTGCAACCCTTGCAAAGTTTCAAATCGTTACGACAATAAGAAGTAGACTAAAAGTAACTTCTAAGATTTTATTACAGTGTTAGTAAGAAGAACTCCTCTCCTGCACTGGGAGTGAAGAAATGGCATAGAATGCGTGCAGATGCTTATCATCCCGGCATGTCGTAAAAGTCGACTAAGGGACGGGTCCTCTCCAACATGGTGGACTATCTGTATGGGCGATGGGCTGATCTCCTGTCACCGTACGGTTCATCATACCATCTTAGGACTAATTCATCGAACGTGGCCACAAGTAGTATTGTGGCTCTGCCCACCCCATTAGGGATTTCGGGCGTGATGCTATGTATGTATGTATGTATGTTAGTAAGAAGTGAAATTTGATCACCATCATTTTTTCTATCATGAGGTATCACCCGCACTGAACCAGTTTTCACTGACCTTGTAAATATTTCTCCGCAGTATTATCACATAAACGTAGTATTATTACATTAAAAAGTTATCAAGAACTAACATACCTACCTGATGGTTTCATAACACTTGACCACCCTCTCATTACTTTTAAAGGTAAATATCTGTACCGTAATCTCTCATTAACCCTAAAGGTATTTGTACCATAATTAGTACGTCACTACCCAGGTCTAGCCGAATCTAGGTCAGGGATAGCTCAGATCCTATTTCAGTACGCAACGGGAACTATTGATTTTTCTAGGTAACTCTTCCGATGTGCATCTATATTTGTGTACTATATCGACGCCCTTTTTAAAAGTTAAAATAAGTAGTCTTTTTTGTTACGAATAATTTAACGTTTGCTTAGGAACCTTGTTTTTTGTTGCGGCAACACTGCGCAGTAGTTGCATAATATTTTAGAACAAAGGGTACTACTCCCTAATTAAACACAAGAAAGATCTATAGGTAAGAGTAGAACCTTTCGAAAAGTAATGATAACAATTTAATATTTAAAAAAAAATAAAGCTGGTCCTCGTTTTATTTTAAACCCATATCGTGCGTCCGGTGGCGCCCTCATCAGTATTTTTCTACTTTCTATTGATCTAATTATAAATAAGTAGGTATAAACTAGATCGATCATTGATATCATCCGTCCGTATAGTTAGTAAACAAAACTTTTTTTTCACTAGATTAATAGCGTCATCTTAGCTAGATGAAGTAGATGGCTTAGGGCTCATCATCGTCAGGCGTAAAACGTCCACTGCAGGATATAGGCCTCCCCCAAAAATGGGGGGATTTGGCAAAGTCGCCGCGCTTGGCAGGCGGGTTGGCAACCGCAGTTGGTCATGATAGCACTCGAAGGATGCTGCTGCCCATCCTTCGGTTGGTCCCTCTGTCGCCTTTTACACCGAAGGGAGGAGACGGAAAGATGCTATTCTTAGCCGGCACCACACGGGCAATAGACCTATATACCTATAAATCCATATGTTTGTGCAAAACAAACAAGATTTTTTTGTGTACATAGTTTCAGTTCCATTATGAACTCTGTCTGGTGAAAGAAATATGATTCCTCTGTATTCCGTTAATAACGTATTTTATACATTTTTGTATTTAAAAAAATAAATACTTAAGTGATACAAAAAACGCGAACGACCGACCGCGGAACAGGAGGCCTGTTCTTGAGTTTCGTGCGCTCGAATGTTTCTATTGAAAATAATGAACAACTATGCCTCGAACGCTCATTATTGAGATTTGAAATGATAGAAAATTTTATTCTACTGGTTCGGACCACTGATTTTCATTTTCTATCGCTCATATTTTCAAAAAATGATCTTGACATTTTCGAGCGCTCGCACAAACTCAAAAAGCGGTCCCCAGGACCCAAGCGATCAGTGGCTAGGGCTGCAGAGAGAGGAACCGCCTGACCCGTGGGATTGGGATGAAAAATATCCATGTGTTAATCCAGGGTATACGCTATCTCCACTCCAAATTTCATCCAAATCCATCTAGCTGTTGAAGCGTGATGGAGTAACAAACGTACTAACATACACATAATCTTTCGCATTTATAATATTAGTGTGAATAGATCCTCCACGCCTCTCACCCCACGTGTACGACGGTCCGCTCCCAAACCGCATTGAAAACCGGTTTGTACCAGTATGAGACTACTCCTCAAGCATTTGCCAGCAAGTAAGAGAATGGCACCTCAACCAGCGAAGAGCATATGGCAGTGGAAGGGCGTTGAACTCGGCGTTGAATGGAAATAAATAAATAGGGGACAATCTTTACACAAATCGATCTGGTCCCAAAGTAAGCTCTAAAGGCTTGTGTTATGGGTACTAGACGACGATATACATACCTACTTATATAGAGAAATAAATACTTGAATACATAGGAAACATCCAAGACTCAGGAATAAACATTCGTGCTTATCACACATTGGCCCTTACCGGTGATGGAACCCGGGACCGCTAGCTTCGCAGGCCGGGTCACTACCAACTAGGCTAACCGCGTCGTCCCGAAAATAAATAAAACCTGAAATACTGCTCTATTGATGAATTGTGGAGGTCAATGCCCTTGCATTTGCCAAGGATTTCTAATTACCTGATGCCGTGGTGGTGGCCACAGTGGTGACCGAGGCAGTGGTCGTGGTCGTCTCGCTGCTCGTGTTCGCCGCATTCGCCATTTCCACAATCCTGTCCACTGCTATGCGGTTCCCGGGCAGAATCCCTGAGCTCTCCGCCGGTTCTGGAGTCTCATTCTCAGACTCGACCACCTGCGGGCTCGGCACCGTCTGGCCCAAGTCGTTGGCCACGATCACATTGACCGTGGTAAGAGATTCCAGGTCATTGGTGTCTCCAATCTGGTGCTGGGAGTTGTCGATGTATACTGCCGCGGAGCGCGCTCCTAGCGTCTCCATGACGCTCTCTGCTAGAGAGCGGGTCGACAGCTCATCCATATCGATATCCTGCTTGATGTCAATGATTATTTGATGGCGCTTCGTGCCGCTGCCAGACGGCGACTGCACCTGGTGTACGCTGACCTGCGCCTCTGTCCCCGGCTGCGACATGTGATGCTGTATCACCTGGGTCAGCTGACCCTCGAGGATGTCGCGGCCCGCCATCATTCACACTTATCTCGAACACTTCACTACACTATCAAAGCTCGTATAGTCAGACTTAGTATATCAGTCGAAGTTACAATTATTGCGTTGGTACACTAATGAACACTGGTTATCACTGAACACATTATGATGGTGTCTCGTCCTTGGGCTATATACTGCAGTGCCGCGCGCAGCTGCAGCGTAACTGGGTCAGGGGTCAATGGGCTTGGTGGTGTTGTTTTTAGTTGTGCGTTGTTGTTGGCAGTGTTGTGGGAGGCACTGTTGTGGCTACATGTTGTGGTTGACACATTGGCACGGTGTCCTATTTAGCGAGCGGCCGTCCGCCCCGTAGCGGCCTACGAAAGCGTAGCGCTACGCGCCGGCGTAGGCCCGCCGTAGACTTCCGGATAGGGGCGGGAGGATGTGTCTCGAGATATCGAGGAAGATATTTGTGTTTTTGTTGAACAAAGGAAAATTATTTAAAGTGAATATCGGAAACGCAAAACTGTGAATATCTGTATATAGGAACTATGACACTATTATATTTATACTTGATTATGTAAAATATAGTCATGGTATTTAAAAAATATGTCAAGATAATACTTTATGAAGTATTCTGCGGCAGAAGCCAACACTGAAGACGCTTTCGGCACCAGATAATCTTTTGCCTGGGTAAAAAAATAAATCTAATTAGTCCTTCAGTTACATTATCAGAAAATATTGAACACGTATTTTTCGCTTTATCAACTCAATCAAAATTGACAAAGATAACGCGCATCAAAGTTTGGGAGTGGAGTTCATGACGTCACTTACCTAATGGTAAAAAGTGTGCTAAGCCTTGACGTCACGCGGAACTTCAACGCACTATCTTCGTAATTTTTTGTTTAATTGACAAAAGAAAAAATACGTGTTCAATATATTTTTATAATCTAAAAGACGGACAACATAGAATTTTTAAGAAAACACTCCTATTATGGTGACTTTATCTAATATACGTTAATAGATATAGATCATATATTGATATATAATACGCATCTATAGCCTGAGGACAATTTTCAAGATAAGCTGAACTATAAACGAACAAAATTATTTCGAAGGAAAATCTTTCTAATTTTATAAGAACTAAATTGAATTAGTTATAGAAGATGTTTCCATATAGCAACTTTTTCTCCCGAAAATTTACAAGAAACACTTCGAATTTATCCCACGATCTATACTCACAATCCCTCCTCCTTTGTGTCCGTCCCTACTGCCGACACGTGCCCGCGGCTGCGCGCCGCCGTCGCATCTTCCCTCCCGCTCCGCGCTCTACACGCGTCTCGCTCGCACCGCTTCGATCCACCCGGAATGACGAAAAGTACATAATCGAATTTTATGTGGGCCCTCCGCGTACCGATTCAGGAGCGTCGGCAGAAAAAATGGGCTGTGGCCTTGAGTCTCTCTAGATAAACAAAAGTTTATTTTTTTCTCTTTTAAGAAAAACGGACCTATGTCTGTTTACTTTGTTTCGTACTCCATTCGCTAATCAAATCATGAAGCAACCATATATGAATGCGAAAGTTTGTGAGTGTGTATGATAGTGTGTTTGTTACTCCTTCACCCTTCAACGGCTGGACTGATTTGGATGAAATTTGGAATGGAGATAGCTTATACCCTGGATTAACTCATAGGGTACTTTTCAACCGAATCCCAAGCGCACAAAGTCATGTATATATTTAAATACTATTCATCCATGACTGTACAAATAATCATGATCAGAATCCTCTGGAACCTCTGGCACAATAATTATAATAATGTGATGTAATATAATATGTGCCGTTCTTAATGATGTAATTTAACGAAATTACCAACTTTGAAGCTTCCCCTTTACGCAGCTGAATCTTACATTTTTGAAGGCTGCAATTGTTACATTGATTTTAAAATTCAAATAATAAAGAGACTCGCTCATATAAATTTTTAAGCATTTTTCGCAATGGAATTTACATTGTATTTTTAATGAAAATTTATAAAAAGTGACGACGCGGTTAGCCTCGTTGGTCCCGGTCGATCCCCGGTAAGGGCAAATATTTGTGTGATGTGCACGAATGTTTGTTCCTTTGTCTTGGATGTTTCCTATGTATTTAAGTATTTATTTATATAAGTATGTATATCGTCGTCTAGTACCCATAACACAAGCCTTTAGAGCTTACTTTGGGACTAGATCGATTTGTGTAAAAATTGTCCCCTGATTTATTTATTTATTTAGCAGTATCTAAAAGAAATGTTGCTTTTTAATCGTAACTTCTTTGCTGACGGTACTCTCTCATTACGTAACCCAGGGCCAATTCAAAACAAGAAACGCGACGTAAACAGCGTCTGCTTCGGTTACGTCCAGGTAACGGCGGTTGACTCGTCTATTTATAGGCTTCGATATAAGTCACATTATTAAGATTTCGCCATCTCTTAGAGGAAATTCTACGTGTACCATAGCTTTAGGGACGATACAAACGGCAACTTCAGCGATGACAGCGATAAGATACGCGCAGCTGCATCGCTGCGAAAAAGTCGCTGTGCGTAACCTGCCTTTGTAACGCTGGTTGCAGACTTACCATGCTTGATTCTTAGCTATAAATGTCAAAATACTCGTAAGCTTTTGCTGCACTGGGACTCCTCTGCTGCACTGGGAGTGAAGAAATAGCATAGAATGCGTGCAGATGCTTATCATCCTGACATGTCGTAAAAGTCGACTAAGGGACGGGTCCTCTCCAACATGGTGGACTATCTGTATGGGCGATGTGCTGATCACCTGTCACCATACGGTTCATCATACCATCTTAGGACTAATTAATCGAACGTGGCCACAAGTAGTCTTGTGGCTCTGCCCACCCCATTAGGGATTTCGGACGTGATGTTATGTATGTATGTATAAGCTTTTGGAAATAAGAATTTAAAAAGTTGACCATTGTATTTATTACTTCAATAGCTTCCGTCTTCTGTGTAAATAGTTAATCCCTAGGGAACTTTAATCTTTTGAATGCCACGGCTGAGTGCGAGACGCGTACCCCAGACGCCGAGTGACGGCTATAACCGACAAAATGATTAGAAAACGGCATGCCGTCCTGTCAGTGGCACGATAATCTGCTGTCGGCTACAGCCGACTGCAGCGTTTAGAAGGTTAAAAAAACCTGGATAAAAGTAGAATATTGTTTATTTATTTATTTAATCTTTTTTATAGAGTATGAAACTTAGAGTAGAAAAAGTCGAGTATGTGTTAATCCAGGGTATAAGTTATATATATGTACTTAATGTATAAGGGTATAAGCATCGTGAAGGAGTAACAGACAGACATACTGAACTCGCACACAAACTTGCGTATTTATAATATTACTGTGTTAAATTTCTTTTACTAGAATATGAAACTAAATGAGAAATTTCGCAAAAATAGACTGATTATATTATTTCCTGATATTATCCTTTTATTGTCCTGCGGCTCTACATCAGCGCATACGCAAGCAAAATCCTCGCATCTCGAAATGATAACGAAAACTCTATGTCCTTGTAGCAAGGTTCAATTTGCTACAGGTTAGTTTCTAGATACGAGATATTTTCTAAGTAGTGACGATAAACATGTAAGCTTGTCTGGGTCTTTATAACAAGAAGACATAATTTGTCACTTGAGCGGACGTGATTTTAAGCCCAATTAAGTTGTGTTAAGAGCTCAATTGGGTTGACATTGTTTTTTGACTGAGGTCATTTTAATAAAACAGCCTTAAATACATATTGTCTGGGACGCTATGCGGCATCCGTCAAGGACGATACGTTGTATTTTAGTTTTAACGAAAACTTTTTCAATTATTGTAGAAGGTTCGGGTTAAGGAATAATAAATAAATCAGGGGACAATCTTTACACAAATCGATCTAGTCCCAAAGTAAGCTCTAAAGGCTTGTATTATGAGTACTAGACGACGATATAAATACTTATATAGAGAAATAAATACTTAAATACATAGGAAACATCCAAGACTCAGGAACAAACATTCGTGCTCATCACACAAATATTTGCCCTTACCGGGGATCGAACCCGGGACGCTAGCTTCGGAGGCAGGGTCACTACCAACTAGGCTATCCGCGTCGTCGTCGTAGGAATAAATGTTAATAGTTAGGTATTGTCCAAAAAATTACCGCGACAATTTCACGATCTCATCTTAAAAGAATTGAAACATAACTTACATACATGACTTCAAAAAGTGTTTTTAATAATGTTATGGAATATTCGAAAACTGGCCAAGTGCGAGTCGGACTCGCGCACGAAGGGTTCCGTACCATTATCTATAAAAACGGCAAAATAATCACGTTTGTTGTATGGGAGCCCCCCTTGAATACCTATTTGTTTTATTTTAATTTGATTATTTATTTTTAAAGTGAATATAACTAAATATTCTGTGAATATTTCAAGCGTTTACTTGTTGCCGTTATCAATATCAAGCAAAAACGAGCAAAAAAATCACGTTTGTTGTATTTGAGCCCCCTTCAATATTTATGTTATTCTGTTTTTTAGTATTTGTTGTTTGGCAACAGAAATACATCGTCTGTGAAAATTTTAACTGTCTATCACGGTCCATGAGATACAGCCTGGTGACAGACGGACGGACGGACAGCGAAGACTTAGTAATAGGATCCCGTTTTACCCTTTATTGAAAGAAGTGTTGCCATTTGCATAGAGTGCAATTTAATTTAGTTAATATTCTAAATCTATAACTATCTAGTTATCAAAATTTGCACGTCATCATATGATAAAAGACGTGAAACCGATGGTACTACATTAATAAGTCGTTTCTTCCGTGTCTTATGCGAATAACAATAAAAAAAAATGATTCTGATTTTTTTAAATACATATAAAACAGTACCGTGACTCACTTATAGACAACGCACAGCCTAAACGGGTGGTCCTAGCGGTTTGAAATTTGGAGGAGTGAGTGGTATTTTGAAATTCTATCCCTAAAGTGGTGAAAAGCGGTGATAAAGTTTGTACGGAAGATACCGCGGGCGAAGCTGTGGCGGGTCCACTAGTTCTTTTTATTCTTGTCTTAACTTCGTGTGTTAAATATGCCAGTACGAATAATAAAATCAATAATATAATATCTTCAAGTAGCTTGATTCCTTAGTTAAATTAGAAGCTTTTGGAAAGGAAGGAGAAGGATTGGAATAATTTTTGATACAAACAGCAATATGTCATATCTTTGGAGCCCTTTGAGATATCAGAATAAAATAAATGCCATTGTCCAATGGCCGTTTTCAATATTCAATCCGCGGTAGATTTGGTAAGCTGGTTAAAATTAGACATTTGCCGCATACAAAATATGACTATTTAACTGGTAGTAAGCAACTATCCACGGACTGAATATTGAAAACGGGCGTTAGCTCAAACACCCTTCATTATTCATAATTTCAATAAATACCTACAGCCGTTTCGGAGCCTTCACATTCGGAACATTCAGACAGACAGACAAAACTTCGAAAAACCGTAATCCAGGCTTAGGCTACATGTAAATAAAATTTTCCACATTTATATTTATATGCTCCTCTCCTGCACTGGGAGTGAAGAAATAGCATAGAATGCGTGCAGATGCTTATCATCCTGGCATGTCGTAAAAGTCGACTAAGGGACGGGTCCTCTCCAACATGGTGGACTATCTGTATGGGCGATGGGCTGATCACCTGTCACCATACGGTTCATCATACCATCTTAGGACTAATTAATCGAACGTGGCCACAAGTAGTCTTGTGGCTCTGCCCAACCCATTAGGGATTTCGGGCGTGATGCTATGTATGTATGTATGTATGTATATTTATATTAATTTTGAAATCACAGACGGAGAAATTTCAATTGTTTTTGTATAATGAATATTAGATTTGAATCCTTAAATCATGAAACAAATGCTCACACTCTTACTTAATAATGTTACCGTCAAAGACGTTCAATGACCCGCCATCTGTTATTGGATAGCGGCATCTCGGTAAAAGTAAAACTGGCAGTCACGTGCGCCAGCTAACGGGGGATAGCCGAACTAAGTTCGTTGAACCCCGAATTGCGTCCGTTATGCAACTCTTACTGTTACGGTGCTTCGTGGCGCGAATTTTAAATATCGAACTGTATTTTTAAATGTGGTTTACAGTTCTGTTGACTAGGTTGTTGCCAAGGCCGTTACGTCATGAAAATAATAATAATAATAACCATGCCATCATTTATTTAACACACATTCGTCATAGACAGATAACAAAAGGAAAAAAAAGTAAGGAGAGAAAATTAAGCTGTGCTATGCCACCCAGCGTTATGCCGCGGCTAGCGAAAGAATGTTTAGAAAGAAGTCCGTAGGTACGTTTTTAGAATTTTTGGTAATTCTAGTTTACATTAATAAATGAGTACGCTCTGTGGTTTTCAGCGACAGAAAATATTTGTCAAATACTTCTTATCTTTGCGAAGAAAAAATGCGGATAACCGGCACGTAGTATTGTAAGTAGGTTACAAGACAACACTAGAAAAAAAAGAAAAAAGGCATTTCAAACCGCATTCAAGATAAAATGTAAATGGCGGTTATTTTACTTTCATACATTTTTACAACGAAATATTACGACAAACATAACGGTGGCCAAAACGTTGTCACGGAGCGGCCAATGAACTCTTAATAATAACAGGTTTTATTGAGGTTCCGTGATCATGCTAATACCTATTAGACTGGTGAGACTAGGGGTGGGGCAACGCTTTATTAATTTTAAAAAAACATGGAACTATCCTTACTTACTTATTTGTGTGTTACATAATTTAATTCTTATAGTTTTATATTTTATTTCGACGACGCGGATAGCCTAGTTGGTAGTGACCCTGCCTCCGAAGCTAGCGTCCCGGGTTCGATCCCCGGTAAGGGCGAATATTTGTGTGATGAGCACGAATGTTTGTTCCTGAGTCTTGGATGTTTCCTATGTATTTAAGTATTAATTTAAGTATTTATTTCTCTATATAAGTATGTATATCGTCGTCTAGTACCCATAACACAAGCCTCAAGCTCTAGAGCTTACTTTGGGACTAGATCGATTTGTGTAAAAGATTGTCCCCTGATTTTCTCATTTTTTACATTTTTTTACTATTTAAAAATAACTTTATAAAATAAAACAAAACATAAAAAACGGATTACCACCGACCGCGGGGCAGGGCCCAGGCGATCGGTGGTTAGGGCTGCAGAGAGAGGAACCTCCTGACAATGCGTGCAGAGTCCAGGGGTACCGCCTTCTGTATCCGGCCCTTGATCCAACCATCTAGCGAGAGCCTCTTGTTATGGTGGTCCAGGCTCTTCGCTATCAGTCCGTTCACTGACACAACTATCGGGACGATAATGGTTGAAACACCTCGTGGGCCAACTCAAGGTACTTGCTTAGCTTGTCCTTCTCGGCCTTCACGAGGTTAGCATCATGCGGGATGGTGATGTCAACGAGCATCGCCTGGCGCTCCGACCGGTCTACCAGCACGATATCAGGCTTATTGTAGACAATAGTCCTGTCCGGGATGATAGACCGGTCCCAGTAGAGCGTAGCACGGCCATTCTCGAGAACTGGCTCCGGTACGTACTTGTAGTACGGCACTTCAGGGCCCACAAGGCCGTATTGTTGTTATTATTATTATTAATAATCTCTTATCAAATGCATAAGTGGCGATTGTGAATTCGGCCTATCTATAATTTTCGTATTGTGTAAAATATCTAATTTAATAAAATAAGTAACAAATCTTACTTAAAAGTTCCGTCATACTGTTTAATTAGGTATTCTGTGCTCATTGTGATGCAAAATGTATAATTTACTATTCGGAAGTGAAAGTTTCTTACGTTTCTTTTTTTGCAAATTAACGATTTTTCTTAAGAAATCACCATACGATTATCATCAGCGCAGAAATTTTTAAAGAATACTATAGTGCGCTTTATTACGACTTTCTATAGCGATTATATGGGAAACGCGTTTGGTATGTTATCAAAAATTTGGCCCTTCAGCTGTCGACCTTATCATATGAGGGAGGTGCGTCGCTTAGTGGCTAAGGATGTCTACGATCATCAGGTCCGTGTTCGAATCCAAGTGCCATGTACATACCATGTGATACATCGATTGATTGATTGGTGTAGTTCCCCTGTCACAAGGGTTACTGAGGTCGGACGGCAGTCGCTTGACTTTAACCCGACCTGCCAAAGCGAACCCCAAATTTGAGACGGGAAAAAGAGTTAGGAAGATCATAGGGACTGTAACTTTTCAAGAATGTAGAGGCTGCCTGCTAAAGTTGTCGTATTTTCATAGAAAGATCGTATCTAGTCGGTGGGTTCTTCAATAATATAAAACAGTACCGTGACTCACTTATAGACAACGCACAGCCTAAATGGGTGGTCCTAGAGGTTTGAAATTTGGAGGAGGCATTCCTCGAGTACCCTAGAGGTGCACTAAGGAGGGATTTTTTTAAATTCCATCCCTAAAGGGGTAAAAAGAGGTGATAAAGTTTGTATGGAAAATACCGCGGGCGAAGCTGTTGCGGGTCCACTAGTGAGATATAATTTTCAAAAAAATATATTCCATTCTTCGATCGCTTTAACATTTCGTTGTAGTAAGAATGGTTATATAATTTATAGTTTTATTTTTAAAATGTGTTTTATTACACACAGTACAGTTACAAATTAATAAATTTCTCTATTGTGATTTCTTGACATCAGAATTGTATTGCATCGTAGTTAATGCTGTTTTTGCCACGTCACATATAAGTAAGAGACGAGATTAAGAAAGCAAGTAGATGGTTTTTTTGTTTGCTTGACAAATAAAATGCGTTTTGTATGCAAGTGCAGAGTTTATCGACCTTATAGATCTGCCAAGTTTTCTGAGAAGTTTCAAATCTGTTATCCAAGCAAACAATGGTTTGTTCCCATGCAATAGGAGCTTTGACAGTTCGCTGGAGTCCATGGAAAAAATGGTAAACATAAGCCAAAATATGCTTCGGTCAAGTTACAGCTCGTCAAGATTACGCGATATACGTCTAGACGCGTTTAAATGCATTTCTTTTTATTTAAACCGAACCTTTTCTTATAATACTTGACTTCGTGTGATAAGCTGTTTACGTTTGAATGAAGTTGACTGAAAAAAAATCGTCTTCAGGGGTTCAATTTTGTTCAAAAAAAAACATAACATGACATTTTTGTTATAACTATTACAGATGTAGTGCATAATTAGTTTCGATCGTGTTTTATCGGAAAATTTCGTATTATCGTGCTCTCTCAATTAGCTTCAGCTGGCCCCCAATTCTCGGTGCATTCGAGATAATCTCACAATCGAGATTAAACGTCAGTGCATACAGTTATTTGACACAACTGTATGAATCTGACGTTTAATCTAGCAATCGACATTATCTCGAATGAATCGAGAATTGGGGGCCAGTATCCATCATACCATGCTGTCATTTTTCATTTTGACATTTGACAGTAAATAATAAAGTTTCATATGAATGAATATAAACATGTCACTCATTGAATACAATAATTAATTGACACTTCGGGTCCCGTCGTCTTCCGATTGAGATCCGAGTTTTACCGATGGAAATATATTATTCACTTTATCTGTTCTACAGTACCTATTTGTAAATAAATCAATTGTAGCATTCCGAAAAGGAAGAAATATTTTATTTTGATTGTATTTTGTGTTCTTTTATAAGGTAAATAAAATAAAATTTGTCTAGTGCCATTGTTATTCTTCGCTCAAGACAATTTTTCTATTATTATAATTTGTGGCTTCATACTATTATTTTTTAAATTACTGACATTTGAAATTGGACTAACGTATCCCTCAAAATATTCAGCATGACCTTTATACTAAAAAAAACGCGCCAAAAGGGAACGTCAGATCTATGCGCGGGAATGCCATAGACAAGGTTTTTACTCTGTCTGTCTGTCCCACGGATCGCGACCACGTAACGGAGCATGCGCAGTTAGCAGTATGTGGGTGAGACCGTTAGCTACGTCACTGCTAGGGACGTGACGACGACGTCGGTTTTATTTTCGATATAAAAAGAAATATCATAAAAAACGAATACAAAATTGGGATGACATTACAAGTCTTTAATATAGTAATAAAAATAAAAATGAAATGGGGTGGGATGACGAAATTGGCGTATGTCCAGCGGTTCTTAACAGTATTTTTTTACGATGACAATTACATGACCGTGTTTACATATACTTAGTTAAATATTTCAATTCGACACATGGTGAATTGTTAGTACAAGATATTACTTTGCAAGGCAAAAGTTAAGGGCTTCTTTTTTTTCCATCTGTTGTTTGTCATGTTTGTTTACTCGTTTTTATTATGTACTAATACATGTGTCCAATAAAAAGCGTTATTATATTTTTATCGATAAGCGTATTCTTATCGTGGCAGCATCACCTCAGTACCGTACGCTACGTCACGAAGAAAGGGATCTCTGCAACGGTACACGCAGGGCCTGCTGCTGAGGTCACCAAAGTCGCCAGACTGGCAACAGTATGTCGCTAAACGTTGCTAAATTGTTTATAAAAATACACGAGTGTTCAGGTTTAACCATTTCATTAAAAACGTTTTTACATGTTAATGTTTTTGAATATTTAATATTTATTTAACTCGAATATTTAGACAAAAACATTAAAGAAAATAATGACTAAGGGGCTTTTTATAAAAATCATTCAGACGAAATGTCAGACGAGTCGATGTGAAAACTGTATTCATTTTACTTACGGGTCTTTTTGAAACCCGTTTTAAGACGGTGGTGATTCTTCTATGATGATCTCAGGTAATAAAAAAAGTCAATGAACTGTCTCAATCAAAAGTCATAAAATGCCACTGTAAGGTTATTTTTAGTGTAATGCTTAGTTCACGTCTACTTGTCCATGCGAGATCAAATGCGTTTATCAATAAAACTTAATATTTTGACATTTTGCGTTGTACCATGCAAGCTATATTTCTATGTAAATTTATATGAAAAATACGAATTGAAAACCTTCGCCCTTTTGATGAAATACGGTTCAAAGAAACTGGAGAAACTCTATGACTGATATCAGATATCAGTGTCAAACACAGCTCAACCCAAACAAACTTATAACAAGACTCCAATGACTTGTAAATAAAAAAAAAATGGCGTTAGATTGATCTTATTATTAACTTCCTTGGAATTTCTTGGAGTCCTTAAAATAAGAGTAAAAGAGAGAACTTGTTATAAAAGCTAAATATGCACTAACAACACTTTAAAGGAACCACGGTTTATTTAAACCTAACAGTAACCTTCATACTTCTATTAACTTTAGTGAAGAACTTTAAAAAAACGTTTGTCATTAAATTCAAATACGAGGAATTTGGATTTATCACATTGCATGACTAAGTTGCATTCAACTCTGATATTTTTACGTTTGACAAAAATAAATACTTGAGCATTCAAGTATTTATTACATACGCACTTTTATGAACAGCTTCCAAAAGTGATTTACTGTTACTAAACTGACGAATCTATACTGAACTTTCATAAAATAACCGTTAAAAAAAATAACAAAAGAAACTTTTGCGTTTCACAATACTTTTAAACTTTATTCAATCGAAAAAACATCCTTTCTTAGTTATGTTACTACAATTACGCAACTTGATCTCCACAAATATTATGCAAGATTAAAAAAAAACTCACCTCTTATCGTACTCGGCATTTTGAATCCGTTCCACAGCACTATAATTCCAAAAAAAAGTTACGAACACCACAGTCAATTAATGCACTGTTATCCAAAATCCGCCATTACCACAGACACAACATTATCACTTTTGGCGCCAACTCAGCTGTCAATGTCAGCACGTCCTGTGTACTTGGTGAAGAGAGTGGTTGTGCTTTTTTCGTGGCGGGAGACTCAAGCTAACTGTATTTTTTCGTGCAGTAACGGTGGCGGCCGGTTCTTGCGTTCGATGGATCTTGGAGTTCCATTAACGATTTACACGGATAACTGGCGGTAGTTTGAGATACCGAAATTCGCTTGGTTAGACAAAGATGACGCCTCTTCCATTTTGAATGGCCGGGATGTAAAGATTTTAGCAGTTTCGAAGATGATAGACAAATAAATTCAACTTACCTCAACCTTACCTAGTTAGGAGTGACGCTGCCTCCGAAGCTAGCGTTCCGGGTTCGATCCCCGGTAAGGGCAAATATTTGTGTGATGAGCATGAATGTTTGTTCCTGAGTCTTGGATGTTTCCTATGTATTTAAGTATTTATTTCTCTATATAAGTATTTATATCGTGTTCTAGTACCCATAACACAAGCCTTTAGAGCTTACTTTGGGACTAGATCGATTTGTGTAAAGATTGTCCCCCTGTTTTTTTTATTTTTCATTTACGTATATAAAGTACATCTTTAGGGTTCCATACCCAAAGGGTAAAACGGGGCCCTATTACTAAGACTCCGCTGTCCGTCCGTCTGTCTGTCCGTCTGTCACCAGGCTGTATCTCATGAACCGTGATAGTTAGACAGTTGAAATGTTCACAGATAATTGTATTTGTTGCCGCCATAACAACAAATACTAAAAAACTACATTATTTTATTACTTTGTAACATTTCTTATATTTTTTAAAAGTTTTAATTTGAATTGAATTGTCAATAATAAGAAAAAAAATTAAATAAAAATCGGACTGTATCCATATAGATGTTTAGTAACGTTAATACTACCTTACAATGAAGTTAAATGAAGTACTTATACAATTTAATTGAAATCTGCAACGCAGGCTTCGTCAAGGAGATACAAAAAAATGCATCACCATTCGTCAAAGGAACTTATTAATATTTGACACATTCCTATAGAGCAGTGTTTTTCAATTTTCTTGAGTACGCGGCACTTTTCCAGTAAAAAAAATTCTGGTGACCACCCATGACCGTTTAATGCGATGTCAGTGGTTTCAACAACGAGGTATTTAAAAACTTGGCTTGCGAATGCCACCCCCTGAGAAAGGGTTTGCGACCCCCTGGGGTCAACACTGCTCTAGACGATCACCCCGAATCGTAGCTAGCTCAAATATTCCCATAGTGCTGGCTGGAAGCACCACGATGATGATGCTGAACTCTGTTGAACCAAGTACAGTCCGTAGCTAGGTTCGCAACCCCTTTTCCAAAGCGAGCCTTTCCCCATAGAACATACATATATAGCATCACGCTCGAAATCCCTAATGGGGTGGGCAGAGCCACAAGACTACTTGTGGCCACGTTCGATTAATTAGTCCTAAGATGGTATGATGAACCGTATAGTGACAGGTGATCAGCCCATCGCCCATACAGATAGTCCACCATGTTGGAGAGGACGCATCCCTTAGTCGACTTTGACGACATGCCAGGATGATAAGCATCTGCACGCATTCTATGCTATTTCTTTATTCCCAGTGCAGCAGAGGAGGAGTAGTAGTTCCCCATAGAAGAAGGATAATTTACATACAACCGCCCTGACAAAAGGTGAGGGGGCAGTTCTGAACCTAAACACACGTTTAGGTTCAGAACTGCCCCCGCCTGTTCCCGAAAGTTAAGGACCCTGAGACCTGATTTTGTTGCAAGGACTATATCCACATGTAGGACATTAGGCATAGTTTTGAGAGAAAACATAAAATAGGGATGTTGACAGGTTAAAAAAAATGTAATTCTAATTAGTCCGTCTGTTAGATTATCAAAAAATAGCGAACACGTATTTTATGCTTTATCAAATCAATCAAAATTGACAATGATAATGCGCATCAAAGTTCGGGAGTGGGGGCTAATGACGTCACTTAATGGTGAAAAGTGTACAAGAGTCGTGACGTCACACAGAACTTCAACGCACTATATCTTCGTAATTTTTGGTTTAATTGACAAAAGAAAAAATATGTTTTCAATATTTTTTTTATAATCTAAAAGACGGACTAATTAGATATTTTAGGAAACTAGCCTATTAAGCAGTGGTTTTCGTTAACTTTTGGTTACAGGAGGGAAAATTTTTGTTTCCTGAAGTGTGTATTACCCAAAAGTGAAGCAATAAACCGAGATGCGTTCGGTGCGCTTTGACATTTGACACTACGGAGCGTCCCGGCGTTGGGAGCCAGAAATGGCTCCGATTTTGTTGCTTCGAATTGTACGCGCGAACTTGATTTCTAAGCCTTTCCCTTACAAACTCTACGGCCTCTTTACCTTTTTCACTGCAACTGGCAAGAAATCGTACATTACTTTTACTTCCAATTCGGCGTTCTTGGCATGTTTAATTGAAAGTTCAGTATTCACTAAACATTCTTTTTAATACATTCGTTGTACTCAAATTTATAACTATCTCTAACAGGTTAAAAAGAGTCCAAAATAAGAGTTGAACAAATTATTGGTATGATATTTTAATTCTACAGGATTTTTTTACTTAAGTAAATTATGAGTAGGTATCGTCCCATACAATGATTTCCTAAAGGTAAGTATATACTTATGGATGCATATATCTTTACCCGAGTCAAATTTCATTAAAAGCTAACATTTTTTTAAAATGAAAGCAGAGTAATTAAATTTTACGTCTAAGTTTATGTATCTTATTTATTCCATAATAAAGTTTATAAATATAGGTTCGGTAGGTACACATAAGTAATCGAGATTTAAAAAATACTATATCTTAAAAACTAATAATAGGGTCTATTAAAATTGAATAATGCAAGTAACATTTAAATTCACCTTTTTCTAATGTATGGTTGTTCCAAAAGTAAAGTTGTTGTTTTGACTTTTTTTAAGCCTCATAACTACATATATATTAATACGTTGCGAGCTATGGAATATTTTTATTGCTCGTTATAGCTGTTATATGGGCACGTAAGAAGGTTTCTAATATTATTTTGCGCTATCACTTACGAAATATGAATACTGTCATAGTTATAAGTAAATCTGGACAAGTTAATTGACTTAGAGATGTATAAAGCCTCTAAGGGTCATAATAATAAAAACTAAAATAAAGAAATAAAGAAACATCTAAATTGATTACCTAATCTAGGCTAAATGGAGATGTAGACAGTCTCCACGGTCAAGTATAAAGATGGAGTTGTAAGGTCTCCAAATATCAAAAAGAAACAATTTGAAGTATAACATTTCATGTCCTAATAATACAAATATACGAATATGAAAACATATCAAATATAGTATAGAGAACACTATGAAGTCTCTCCAGTCAGGTTCAGATAACGCACAAAACTAATAAATTAAACACTAACCAATTTAAATGGTCCTTGCGAGCATGAACCGTCCGGACCCCACAGACAGCACCCGTTCACGAGTATGACGCGTATCTCAGCCATCGTCTCCCTCAACCATGTTTTAGGGAAGGTGGTAGAGAAATTGTATTGTTTATTAGGGTTTATATATATATGCACAATCCCTTTTTGTCAGTATGTTACGGTCTTATCTGTTTTGTTTCTTTTTTAATATTTTAACAGTGTTGTCAATAACTATGTTATATATGCTGATAACACTGCACCAAGCGATAACGTTGTTTATATAATAAATCTGTGGTAATAATCTGACATTATGGAAATTTAAAACGACGTAAAACAATTAAGAAATGCAGTTTTTATTTAATTTCCTCGTTGTCTGTTTGTTTGAAAGTTATATCACAGGTAAATTATTAAAGGGATTCTGATGAGATTTTAAGATTCAAGACCTTAGACTTTGGATCTTCCCAAGATATCAATATTATAGATAAACCAGAGTAAAAGTGCATAAAGGCATTTAGCATTATAAGCTTCATTTTTTTTATGTTAAGAGGGTGGCAAACGAGCAGGCGTGTTGCCTGATGGTAAGCAATCACCGCAGCCCATGGACACCCGCAACACCAGGGTAATCACGGATGCGTTGCCGGCCCTTAGAGAAAGGAGTAGGCTGACAAACAGGCAGACGGCCCACTTGATGGAAAGTGGTCACCGCCGCCTATGGACATCTGCATCACCAGAGGTGCTGCCAATGCGTTGCCGGTCTAGGGAGGATGGTGAATGGAGATGGGATGGGGATCAGGGAATAGGCCTCCGGATCTCGTCACTCACCGTACGAAACGCAATAGCAAGCTATTACTTTACGCCTCTGTGAGATATTCATATAGTAAAGAACACACGGCCTACATGTGTCCGGTCATTTCGAACTTGGCTTGGGCCGGGGCAGCACTACCGCGTGCCGCGATAAATTTATCGTCATGTATTTCTCGTATCCTGCGCTGCGCCTGCGGTTTTGCCAATTATCTACAGTAACTTCATGTTTCCTGGGAATAATGTTACCATTTTGGAAACTGTTGTGTACCGTGTATTTTTGGTACAATAAAAGGTTTTTTTTTTTTTTAACTGCCTTTTCTCAACCATAACCAACCCGACCGTCTCATCTTAATTAATGCCGCATGCTGTTCGAATACTGTTTTTTTTTATATATAAGTAGGACGGGCATTTTCCTAAAAACGTGTATAATAGCTCTTTTTAGGGTTCCAAACCCAAAGGATAAAACGGGACCCAATTATTAAGACTCCGCTGTCCGTCCGTCCGTCTGTCACCAGGCTGTATCTCATGAACCGTGATAGTTAGACAGTTGACATCTTCACAGATGATGTATTTCTGTTGCCGCTATAACAGAAAATACAAAAAAATAGAATAAAATAAATATTTAAGGGGGCTCCCATACAACAAACGTGATTATTTTGCCGTTTTTATAGATAATGGCACGGAACCCCTGGCGCACGAGTCCGACTCGCACTTGGCTGGTTTTTTTAAATATAACCATAGACGCGACATTATAAAATGATGGCATATTAACCATTTTAATCAATACTATGATACCAATAATTAAAACGTTGCTGTGGCGATCATTGAGGGAGTCCTATGTCCAGCAGTGGACGTCTTTCAGCTGATATGATAATGATGATGATGATGCTAATTATCCTGTATAAAGTTATACAATAATTTTAGGTAAGTGTGAAAATTTTAGGCGGATACTTTGTTCAAATATTAATTTAAGTTATTATTGAAGTCCCGTAACAGATAAACGGCTTTGAAATATTATTCCCATTTCACATCATACACATATACATACATACATACATACATAGCATCACGCCTGAAATCCCTAATGGGGTGGGCAGAGCTACAAGACTAATTGTGGCCACGTTCGATTAATTAGTCCTAGGATGGTATGATGAACCGTATGGTGACAGGTGATCAGCCCATCGCCCATACAGATAGTCCACCATGTTGGAGAGGACCCGTCCCTTAGTCGACTTTTACGACATGCCAGGATGATAAGCATCTGTACGCATTCTATGATATTTCTTCACTCCCAGCAGTGCAGCAGAGGAGTTCACATGATCCTTCCATTATAGATTATCGATCGTTTCCCGGACTGTAATAATATGTACTTACCTCATCATTGCAAAATGCCTTTCGCGGAAGACACGGGTGACCCAAATCTTAAGCACATTCCAAAAATTCCCATTAAAAACCAATTACAATTTTAAAGACCATTCAAAATTAAATATCATAAATTTATCACGAAGATATGAACCTTTTTGTGCATTGAAATTACAGCCCTTAAGGCCTGTTCACACTGACGCCGCGATTTCTTTCTGCTGGAACTGTTTGCGACTTTATATAGGTAACATGACTAATTTTACCATAAATATCCTGTTTTACAAGTATCAAAATATTAATAACATAAATTTAGCTATTATTTTTAATAAAATGACATTAAACTGCAAAAATTATTTTAACATAATTAAAATATTCGAAACGAAATAGTTTTATTATCAAATGAAACTTAAAACATCTCAACCGACAAAATTACGTCACTTCATTTTGAAGTGAAATCTTCTAGTGTATAAAAGTGTAAGTATATTGTAAAAATCAAAGGACTTATTACAGAAAGAAAGAAAGAAAAACATTTATTAAGCAATATTAACAATTTTTTAAAACACTTATAGGTGGTACCTACTTAACTTATAATTTTATTGCTATAAATTATTAAACCTGTGGACGCAACAGGCGTACGTAGGATTCGACTGTCGCATGCCACATGCCGCACGCTGTTCTAAACGGGTCTTTATGAATCACAATGCTGCACGGAATCCCGCGTAAACAAAAAGCCCGAAGTTCGTTGAACCCCGTTGAGTTACCGTTGTAACTGCAACCTGCCGAGCCAGTCGTGATGTCACCGTAGTTACGCTACTCGCCGGCAGATGGCGAGACATTGTGTTTATTTAAATGACCTACGTGGGCTTACGTTCAATCATGTAAATAAGCAAGAGTAATCTGTTGCAATAATATAATAAAATATAATGAAAAAAATTACATATTTTTCAGTGCTACTGAAATCTATTTAAATTGTAGAAGGAATGTATTTGCTATAATTTTGTTTCAGAAAACATATTGAAAGCAATGAGTGCAATGTTTTGTAGTAATTTTGTAGTAATGCCTTTATGCATTTATATAAATATATATGTTAATTCAAGTTTATGATTATTAAAAACAAATTGTTTCAAAGTCTTATTTGAGAAATTGGGAAAAACATATTATATTTTTTACCAATTACATTGCACTAACACCAGATGGCAGTGACTTCAGTATTATCATATAACGTATAATACAAGCTGACAAATCTAGAGTCATGGTCAGGGTGTACCCGGATTGAGAAACCCGATGGAAGGATATGTTATGAACTAGCTATGCCCGCGTCTTCATCCGCATAGAATTCGTTTATCATGATTCCTTCGGGAACTGTGCAATTTTCCGGGATAAAAAGTATCCTATATCCTTTCCCAGAGACCTAAGTAGATCCTTGCCAAATTTCATCCAAATCAGTCCAGCGGTTTTGTCGTGAAAAGGTAACAGACTGACAGACGAGAGTTACTTTCGCATTTATAATGCGAATAATAAATGCTAAGGTATTTACTAGCTTTTGTCAACAACTTCATCCGCGTGGAAATGTATCTTTAACATATGACGTATTTTCATGTTATTGAGTTTTAAAATGATTTTTTCCTCAAATTTCGGGCTCTTTTCGGGTACCTACCTACCTAACGGGCACGAACTTAACGTTACTAAATTTTCTAGTTCTAAAAAAAGTAGCTTATGTCCTTTTCCAGGGCTCGAACTATCTTCATACCAATTTTCATCATTTCGCATTTCGCTTCTATAATATTAGCATGGAAGTATGGATAAGTAAGTACCTATTGTATATGAGTATGGATGAGTGATAAAAAAGCCCATCCTAGAAGGATATAATCACGGTAGACTTCAGGAATTATAAAAAACAAAAACATTGATAATTAAATGCTTTATTTGTTTATAAATAATTAAATAAATAAACTGTTAATATATTTGCGTAGTTATCAATGACATCTATGGTCGACACGTAAAACTAAGTGGACAGCGACATCTCGTTTTATTTAGTTTAACTAACGACATCAGTTGATGCAATATCGCTGTCAGTATAGACAGTGGCTGTCACAAAGCGATGTAATATTATTCTATCTTACCACAAGATGTCGCTATGGGTAGTAAACAAAGCATAAACTCGCCATTCATTCATTCATTTATCATCGTGAGTGGGTTCGGTGACTTGTTGTGAGTGAAGAAAAATACGTCTTTTTGAACTAAATACGTTTTTTTGGTGAATAAAAAATCCATTTATCAAACAATAAACACTTGTGTGTTGTGTGCTATTGTGCTGTTCGCTTTGAGAAGATTTTTCTGGTATTTCGCATAACGGTAAGTTTCTATCTTGCAATTTGTGCATTCTAATGATTGCATTTAAGTACTTCATTCGTTACCTCGCATGCAAATATTTACAGTGTGTAACAAACTAGCAAATTATTATACCTATTTGTTAATGAAATCTTTATTTAGAGACCTAACCTATAATATGGTGTATTTGGGTGAAACCTTCCTACTTATAAATAGTTATACCAAGATTTTATTTAACAAGTAAGTACTTTCGTATTGTTTTGCATTTTCTTGCGTCACCTAAAATCGTGTTGTAACGCCTCTGACCTCTAATATTCCTCCTTACCTTACCATGTACTTATGTTCTTAATAACTATAGAAGAACCTACCTGGTTCAAATCAGGATAGGTAGGTACACTATTTGTACCTACCTATCCTGATTTGAACCAGGTAGGTTCTTCTATAGTTATTAAGAACAAATAAATACAAATGATGGTACAAATAATTAGGTAACGTACAAAAGAAGTGTTCAAATCCATAGCGTTATTTACATACCTACCTAGAACGTTTTATAAAAATATACCTATATTGTAACGACATTACTAGGCACTGTATACCTAGGTACTATTCTTAGTTGAACAACCATTATTATCATTAGAAAATACCTACCTACCTAGGTAGGTACTATCTAATTTTTATAGTAAATTATTCTGCTGGGTCTTTACATTGGTTTGTTTTTTTTTGCACTGCGATACGCTTTTAGCTACTTACCTAAGAAAGAAAGAAAAATATTTGTCGTAAAGCTCCAATCGTGTCTTCAAATTGTCCAACCTAAGGTCTTACGGAAAATAAACAATGCAGAAATTCTGAAGACGATTAGGTACATGGGTAGAGGTAGGTCTATGGCGATTTTACCCAACTGGAATACCTTCGACTATTTATCTGCGTAGGTTGGTAGGTACATTCCTTGAAGTCACTATTTCATCAAAATCAGCCCAGTAGGTAGGTACCTATTTTATTTTAGAAGTGTAGTAGGAAAAAACAGATAAGCTGTTAGGTTCACTTCCACATTAATGATATTGGTATGAATTAGTCATCGCTCTCAGATTTTAAGATTATGTTGCGTAAATACCTACCTAAATTCACGAATGCAGGAACATAAATTAACACTTACCTATAGCAATGTGTATGTAAACCATGTTTTTAATATCAGTATAAGTAGTAATTAAGGTACGGAGGTAAGTAGGTAGGTAATTTTATTCTCAACGGAAAGCATTTAAAAAATCCCATTAAAAACCATCTTAGCTGTACACAATGGAACCGAATAATAATACAATAAAAAAAAAACTAAGGCAACATCTCTGTTGAAGTGTAAAGACGAGCTATATAGTGATCTCGCTTTGTCGTACTGAGAAAGGGTTGCTGTCTCGTTCTCACATCTCATTGCCCTTAGACGTGTGACATCCCTGCGGGCTTAACTCTGCGGCTTAGGGTTGGCGATGCTGTGTTTAAATAAGGCTTAAAAATATTTGTATTTTTTTATGTCACACCTACGTTCGTTATAATTACCATTTCTTCTAGAAACTTAGGTTTAATTCGTCGCTTATTAGTATTGTGTAATTTTAACATCTTTCTCGACTGTAGTTGGTGGTGCCGATTGTAAAGGTCCCAACCCGAAATTATTATAAATAATAATATCTTTGATGTCGGTGCGTCATAATCATAAACCATTATACCTGCTACAAAATAGTATATTGTTCTATATTTTGAGTGGGGTCATAAAAAAATACCCCTTTCGAACTTAATTGGACATCTAATCCTAAAAGAGGTGATAATTTCGCTACAGTTAATAAAAACTTTTTTTAAATGTGAAGTCGAAAGAAATAGTGACACCTGCTTTGCATATATTATTAGAGCAGGAGCTACCATAAAAAAAACTTTTTATGTGATTCTCCTTTTAGACGATGCTAAAATTTATGTGTAACCGTGTCTTCAGTTGAGAAACACTATCTTTAAGAAATTAGACATGCAGATAGATAGACGGCCATGACGAAAGTCTAATTTATGGAGTCCATAAATAGATATTCAGGCAAATAATAAAACGAGCAAATTCAAAGTTAATATTTATTTATTTATAAATGTCCGCATCTTATTCTTCCGCCGGGAGTCTAGGTGTTATTATTTATTTTATTTAAACATGTATAGGAGTCACTGTGTAGCAATTTTTTTCTTTTTTTTTTCACGTTACTCTTATAGTCATATTATTTTACACACCAATTATCCTCTAGACACCGCGTAGCCTAATTTTTACTAGCAAATAAAACTGCTATACTTGAGGAGCGCGCGGGGTTTTTAGAGCGCTGTCATTGGTGCGTTCGAGGTTATGCAGCCCCGCCGCTTATGGCTTTTTGCCTTTAATGCTAGCAGCGGTGGTCGCCCGGCTATGCGGAGCAGAGGCGAAGCGTGAGGGTAAACCGGTGTATTATATCTATTTTTAAACATTATATTTTTACTCATTACATACTCACATATTACTCATCACATATTATTTTTACTCATTTTTTTGTATTTACATAAAAAAATGTCATGAAATTTTTATTATGTTAATACAAGAAGTAATTAATAATATTATAATGTTTGAGTTAAGAAAGTATGCAACGGCTTACCCTCACGCTTCGGCACTGATGCGAAGTCTATTGGATACATGGTCTTCGTATTATTTATTCAATTCCTATGTCGCGACAACCCTACCGGCCAGCGCCCCGCGCACATAAAATCAATATTTATGGACCACGATACATTTCACCTACAGCTCCACCTAGCCGGACAAACATATACACGGCACGCGTCTAGAACTGGGGACTGGGGACGAGGCAATGTCATGATGGGTACTGGGAACGTGAAGGTTATATGGTAAGAAAGTTCCGTAGCCAAGCGTTTATAAGGACTGGAGACGTTTAAAATGGGGACAAACCAACATGATGGTTAAAATGATCCATTTTGACGACGCGGATAGCCTAGTTGGTAGTGACCCTGCCTCCGACGCAAGCGTCCCGGGTTCGATCCCCGGTAAGGGCAAATATTTGTGTGATGAGCACGAATGTTTGTGCCTGAGTCTTGGATGTTTCCTATGTATTTAAGTATTTATTTCTCTATTTAAGTATTTATATCGTCGTCTAGTACTCATAACACAAGCCTTTAGAGCTTACTTTGGGACTAGATCGATTTGTGTAAAGATTGTCCCCTGATTTGTTTATTTATTTTAAATTAACAATTTGAGGTTTTAGTGGTGTTCCATTCACTGCTGCGAGGACACACGCACTACCATTTTGTTTTGTATTTTTTTTATTTATATTTATGTTACTCTGTGTGTCTTCTGTGTTAGTGAATAAATGTTTCTTTCTTTCTTTCTTTCTTTTTTAGGATTAGGTTTAAATTGGGACATACCAAGATAGATTTTATTCCCTTGATTTTTACTAGATTTTGCTCGCTACTTTGCATGGAATTCGTTTATTGCTATTGTTTATTGGATAAAAAGAATCCTATACTTATCACTCTCCGGGTAATAAAATATCAAAATGCCAAAACAATCGCGTTCCGTTGCGTTGCTCCGTTGCTGCGTGACAGAACAAATATGTTCCTGGTTCCAAAAATATGTAACGAAATTGATTGGTTAAGGCAAGAAAAAAAATTTAGCAGAAAAGTAGTGAAAGATACGTTAAAAAAAATACTTTTGGAAAGATTGGGATAGGGCAAAATTTTCCAATAGTACGAGTATCCTAATCCCTCTCTTTTAAGTAAGTTATCTCTTATATTGTATTATAATATAGACTTGTGTAGGATTAAGTAAATTTAGGTACATGGCAAAAAAAAAGTGAGTTTGAGCGCGATCTCGCCAACAAACTGTTATCAGTTTGGCGAGGAAATTATTTTTATAATAATGTTATGTACGTTTTTGAGAAATAAACTAAAAAACAAAGGACAAACCAACAAGTCGACAAACACTCGCTTTTATTAGTAGTGATTTTGTTCTTGTATTCGCTATGCCTAGTTTTGTACACTTGAAAGGATTTCCTGTGATGTCTGTGCATTTTTAAAACGAACTTACACCTTGGTCGTTTGTATGTCCCTTTCACGCGAAATTAATTAG
This sequence comes from Tortricodes alternella, assembly GCA_947859335.1. Taxonomy (NCBI): domain Eukaryota; kingdom Metazoa; phylum Arthropoda; class Insecta; order Lepidoptera; family Tortricidae; genus Tortricodes; species Tortricodes alternella. The sequence continues at coordinate 4,547,914 of OX401968.1, read as the reverse complement.
AGAGGGACAAAAAACCGCAACGTGTCAACTGTCCAGGTAAAGAACTATAAATGTTAATCCCTTACGCGTCCATTATTGCGAGTTGTTACGATTGGGGGCCACTTTGTATTGTGACGATGTCTGCTTTATTACTGGGATAATCTTAACTAATCATCATCATATATATATTATTTCTAAAAGATGTTTTTGTGAAGACGGTCTCGATCTCCGTTAATTCTCTACCAAAATTAATAACTTATACATCATTTTAAAGCTCATGTTCGTCGCTTTGAGACAAAAATACACAAATATATTTAAATTAACGTTTTCGATAAAAAAAAAAAAAAACCACGCGATTGGCAACCGCTTAACTAACATGTGTGATGGCCACAGACTACTTAGAAGATACTACGTATGTGATGGCTATTTGCACATGCAGACTAATGTCAACAGATGGCGCTGCGCGTCGGGTAGGCTAGGAGGTACTGACCTACAATGTGTATTATCTCTCAAAAATAAAATATCTTCTAATAATAATACTTCAATTTACTTATTCTCACTTTATTATATTGTTATTTTTACTATCCGGTGTTTGACAACGATACTTTGCGAAAATTCGCACGGGTCAGCTAGTAAAGTCTGATTGTCTGTTGGGCTTCTGTTAAAGACCAAATATCCTAAATACACCGCTTAGCCCGACTTTTGCTAGTAAAGAAAGCTGCCGAACTTGCGGAGCGGTGTGATTGGTGGTTATCCCGCGCCTGCCTCTAACCCGCGGCTTATAGCTTTTACCTCTAATGCTTGCAGTCTATTGGATAGATGCCTAGATGGTCTGTGGTTTCTGTCTATTATGAATGGGCCGATTTCGTTCGTTGTATGGGAGCCCCCCTTAAATATTTATTTTATTTTAATTTAATTATTTATGTTTAAAGTGAATATATATCTAAATATTCTGTGAATATTTCAAGCGTCTACCTGTTGCCGTTGTCAGTATCGAGCAAAAACGAGCAAAAATCACGTTTGTTGTATGGGAGCCCCTTAAATATTCATTTTATTCTGTTTTTTGTATTTGTTGTTATAGCGGCAACAGAAATACATTATCTGTGAAAAATTTCAACTGTCTAACTATCACGGTTCATGAGATACAGCCGGTTGACAGACGGACGGACAGACGGACAGCGGAGCCTTAGTAATAGGGTCCCGTTTTTACCCTTTGGGTACGGAATCCTAAAAACCGACTTGACGTAAGTTTGCGTCAGTGAAGTTAACCTCAAGCCGTGTTCGGCGCAGGTACACTGATGCCGCCCGCTGGTCGCGTCGATCACCTAAAAACGTTTCCTGCGTAGCAAACTTCCCAGACGCAAACTGGTGCGAATTGTACCTAAACTAGATTAGAATCCTCTCTTCTCTCTTCCTAGCGCTTTTTCCCGTTTACGCTTACGCTACGGGGTACGCTTTGACCATGATCCCGGATTCGGCAGGTCGGGTTATTACAATGGAGCGACTGCCGTCTGACCTCCGTAACCCGTGACAGGGGAACCAGACCAATTGGATCATGGTTACACATTTAGTTACCCAGATGTGCAGATTTTCTTACGATGCTTTCCCTCACCATTGGAGCATCGGTTACCGCAATTCGCATGCAGATAATGTACATAAGTTAGACAAACTCATTGGTACATGGCAACCGCTTGGATTCGAACCCGGACCTCACGATCACGAGTCAACATCCATAGTCACTAGGCCACCGACACTCTAAACTAGAGTGCGTCACTAAAATGTAAATGTATTGCGTCCCGCCTCCCCCAAAATTGTATGCGCCCTACCTAAGCAGCTGCAAAATCGGCTCCTGTTACGTGCAAATCTACAAAAAATATGGCTAGTAGAAGAACGTTTACATTACAGGGAAACGCCTATTTGTAGTCACGGAAAACGATTCGGATTCGCGCACCGAGGGTTCCGTACTACGCCAAATGTGGCATGGTCTCAACCAATCAATAAACTTTATATTAATGGCAGGTATAATAGACACACTTTTTGATAGGTTGTCAGTCAGAACAAAATCTAGGTCTATAAGTTTTTGAATTTTGATTAAAGATCACGAAAGTCAAATAATTCGTTTTGTATGATAATATTGAAACCACAATAAAACTGAATTTATTGACTATAGTGAAAAAATCAAAACGTACCTATAAACCTAGATTTTGTTCTGACTGAAAACCTATCAAAAATTGGTGAACACCGCTTAACATTTAAGGGGTAGAAATCGTTATCGCCTTTTGTATGAAAAGCCGTAGGTTCACACTCGTCTTAAGCTGCAGCAGTAAAATTCTGGTTTGATTTTGATATATTTTTCACATTTACAATAGAACACCATTGAATTGATATATGTTGTTTGACTATGGAGTATAAACTAAAATCAGGTCAAATTTGATGGCTGAAACGTAAGCCGTTTTGGGAATACAGCTGAAGCAAAATTGGTCTAAAATCAACCAATCATTTCAGCCATCAATGTATGGGGAGCTTCACAGGCTGAATTTTTTTGATATTGTTATTATTTGATAGTATTCGTGCCATAACAACATATTCTGTCCGAAAATTCTAATCTTCTACCTCTTAGTTAGGGAGCTGGGTGCCATTTTGGTATATGATTTGTTCGTATTTCATATTGATAGGGATGAACAATACAAATCGATTTGGTCCCAGTAAATGAAATCGTATCGTCCCTGCGTATTTGAGTTCCAACTTAAAAAAATAGTACATAAAAAAAAATCAGCGACCTAGACGACTGCCAACTTTTTTTTCTATTCTGTTAGTCCTAATGAATGGAGTGGACGCAACGAGAACGACGAACAAATGATTTAGTGTAGCTTTTTTCATTTACATTTTTGCAACTACGTCCCGTTATAAAACAGAGCCCTGCACGTCTGCCTCTTCGATGTTCATCGTTTTGGGGATGATCCTGACCATCAGTCCAAGAGGCAGACACGAACCAATGATTTAGGACACCTTTTTTTTAAATTGTTTTAGCGCTATCAATTGAAAACGCAGCGCTACCATGGTGGCAGACTCTGTGGTTCTTAACATTGTCATTAATCGAACAATTCAAGTCTGCAAGTGAACAAATCATATAGAAATTTTGGCACTCAGCTCCCTAGCTATCTTACCGTTGTTGAGATAGGGGCCTCTGACAGACGCACGGACGGAGGTTGTAGGCTCAGTAATAGTCCCGTTGATCCCTTCGGGTACGGCACCGTAATAAATGTGGAAGTAAACTGTCCGTTTGTTACGTTTCCACGGCTAAACCGCTCAACCGATTTTGATGAAATTTGGTATGAAGGTAGTTTAGTTTGAGTCCTGGGGAAGGACATAGGCTGCTTCGTTTAAGAAAATGAAGTCCTAAAAGGGTGAATTAGAGGCTGGAAAATTGATTGAAGGCAAGTTTATTGTGCCCAATGAGAGCCCGTTGTCTTTTTATGTATCTGCGCGATTTACGGCTGAACCGCTGAACCGATTTTGATCGAATTTTATATGGCCATAGTTTGAACTCTGGAGAAGGACATAGGCTTAGACAAACAACCCCTAAAAGGTTTAAATAGGGGCTGGTAAATTAATCAATGGCAAGTTCGTGCGTGCCCGATGATAGCCCTTAATTTGAGGCTAAAAACGTCAAAATTTAAAAAGTCAGTAATATGAAAATATGAAAATGTTTTAAAAACAGATTTTCATGCAGTTGCGGTTTTCAGAATTTCGGTTCTTGAGCCCTGGTTTCACCAATTTAATTTAGGTCATACAAGTTACACTAGCCTCTCTAGCCTAGACTACTTACTTATTTTATCACCATCTTCTTCTGCGTGAATTTGTATCCTTATATATTTCCATACACCTTAATTTTTCAACCCCTGTTTCATCACATTATGGGTTAATTTTCTAAAAACAAAAGTAGCCTTTCCTTCCCCAAGGCTCAAACTATCTTTATACCAATATCGTAATCGGTTTAGCGGTTTAGCCGTGAAATCCTAACACACAGACACACAGTTACTTTCGCATTTATAATATCTATTAAGTGTGGATTCTGCTAAAACACTACAGCATTTGCAAGAATCATACCTACCTAACAATTTTATGATTAAAATTCAACCTTATTTTATCACTAACCTAGCCGCAGCTTCGCCCACGGTAATTTCCGTACCAACTTTGTACTCCTTTTTCACCCCTTCAGGGTTTGAATTTCGAAAAATCCCTTCTTATTTCTCTTCTTGCAAAATTGCACGTGTCAAGGTTAGAATTATATTTTTGCAAATTTGTTGATAGGTACATGCGTGAGTCAGTCAATGGTATGTGTGTGTCTATACGTAGGTATAAACCTACCTATATAGATTTGTTTGGGAATATCGGGCTGTGGTCAACGGTTCTTCCTCATTTAGGTATATCTACATACAACATTCACATGACGACTAGACGGCACGCTCAATTCTACAACACATCGATTGACTAATCGCCTATAATGTCAATAAACGCTTCAAAATCCACTTCATACGCCAACCTTATTTTACAGTCCATAAAGGCGCTACTTCATAACAACTCCACCGATTACGTACTAGTTCAACGTGTTACCAGTTTCAGCCACCGGCAGAGATAACTTTGCAATCGGAGCATGTCTCTTTCTATCGAAATCCCACATATTACACAAAACCGCGCAAGCCGACTCGGTGCACACACACTAAACAACGCGGTGTCACACCGTGCTAGTTCTTACCATATAAATAAAGTGTCCATCCTTCTGTCTCGCTTGATGGAAAACACACATACGCGTAAGGTCAATGCTCTGTGTCTCCGCCCAGTTTCACTTGACCTGCCCCGTGTCTCTTGTGGTATATGGTTGGAGATGAGAACGGGGAGGGTGTTCGAGGTGCGGGGGTCTTGGTCGTTTGGCGCTCACAGTTGACAGCTACTGCTTGTTTGGCCATTGCATATAGGTTTGTTAATCAATAAAACGAAGCTGAATTGTCGTTTCGGTCCTTAACGGCTTGTTTCTGTATTGAGGCTAAAACGCAACAAAATACCTATACTAAAGATGAAATAGGTAGAAAATGAGAAGTGTGAGTATGAAAGCTTCGAAATAAAGTAAACAAATGTGAACTGTAGGATGGGCAAATCTTAATGTGTCAGTATGGCGTAGTCTGAAACTACCTGTAGGGAAATTATTTCTAAGGAACCATGTTGTTGATATGAAAGATAAGACAAAATGTATGGTTTATGTATGAACTAGCTTTTACCCGCTACATCGTCTGCTTGGAAATGTATGTGTAAAATAAAACAAATTTTAGAAAGAAGAATATTGGCATATTTTGATTATTTCTTAGGTAATAAAATTGGAAAAAAATGACCGTTCAACCACATATCTCCAAAATTTGCTAATCCGAAAATATCATGTTATTCATGCTGAGAGGTACCTCAAAATATGTATAAATCAAACCTAGGTTAAAAATTGGCAAAGTGACGTCTAAGATATTGTCTCCAGTGCCTTTATTTGCAAGGAAACAGCTGTTATAGCCATAAAAAGGTGCATTTTGAGGTTAGAAACTTGTTTACCAAATAAGACAAGTATGGATGAATCCATTATAGGTAGGTAGTATTTTACCGGGAAAATAAACAGAAGTTCCAAATATTTATTAGATTTTTTCAGAGGCTGATAGTATCAGTAGCCTGATACATGTATACCTACTGGTAATAGCTAAGCTAGCTAAAAAGCGGTCAAGTCCGTATCGAGCACACGTGTAGGTTAAAAAAACAAATTCTGATTTTGGGGGGCAAATTAGATAGGTAATAACTTTTGTCAATTGCGTCATGTAATGTCATTATTGAATGGACTCATTATGAGAAAAGCTAATAGATAATATGTAAAATATATTCAAGAAAATATACGTAAATCTCCGAAACCAGTAACACAACATTTTTGAATAAATACATCTTTTTTCGTCCAGTAGATTCCTGAGAAAATAGGCAGTGACAGATGGACAGACAAACAGACCGTTTAGTTATCGGATGTTCGGGACCCGAAAAAATTTAATGAGGCTATAACAATAACATACTATATCGCCACTAAAATAATTGCTCCTCTGCTGCACTGGGAGTGAAGAAGTTGCATAGAATGCGTGCAGATGCTTATCATCCTGGCATGTCGTAAAAGTCGACGAAGGGACGGGTCCTCTCCAACATGGTGGACTATCTGTATGGGCGATGGGCTGATCACCTGTCACCATACGGTTCATCATACCATCTTAGGACTAATTAATCGAACGTGGCCACAAGTAGTCTTGTGGCTCTGCCCACCCCATTAGGGATTTAGGGCGTGATGCTATGTATGTATTGTATGTATGTACTAAAATGATAAATCCACGGATGTGAACGTCAAACACGTACGGAACAACGACACTCGCGGTTTTGGTATTTTAGTGACGATATAGTAAATCACTTGGCAGTGCCGAATAGACGCCCAGATTTCTTTTCTACGCATTGGCTAGTTTTAATTCTAGCCAATAAGGGGTTGCATTGCTTTCACATTAACATTGCAGGTAGGGTTGACAACTATTTATGGGGCAGAAATAGTACTTTTCAGTCTTAGGTATAAATAAAATAAAATAAAATCGTACACGAAAGAAAATATAGTACGTTAAAGAAAAAAAATGTGTGTGTCAGCTCCGACGCACGACAGGAGTTTACTCCTTACGAACGATTATAAAATAAACCAGTACCCATCATACCATGCTGTCATTTTCCATTTTGACATTTGACAGTAAATAATAAAGTTTCATATTAATGAATATAAACATGTCACTCCTTGAATACAATAATTAATTGACACTTCGGGTCCCGTCGTCTTCCGATTGAGATCCGAGTTTTACCGATGGAAACATATTATTCACTATACCTATCTGTATGCAATGCGAAGCGACCGACGCATCTTCGGCTAACATCGTGTGACTTCGTGTGACTCCGTCGTGTGACAATGTGACATCGTAGTTTGATTTTACTCCCCGTAACTTTTCATACCCCGGGCTTATATATGAAAATCGATTCTTAAGGAGTAAACTCCAAAAACCTTTTAAAAAGAGTGTAGGGTATATTTCACAAAATATAGTAGGTACACAAAATTCGTCTTACTAGAATTCCGATTGCGCATCTTGTGACTATGCGTGCTGTGAAAATGCCTATCGAACTGGCCAACTCAAAATATAGTACCTACAGTACTATATTATTATAGTACGGTTGGCAACCCTAAATACAGGAGACCCAACTTTAGACATTGAACCTTCCCAAAATAAAGTTGAATAGGTAACTGCTACTGTCGTAAAAGCGTAAGACACTTGGCTATTTTTATAGACTGAAGTTATTTCTTTACTTTGTAATGGTTATCAGACAATGTAGGTAGGTAGGTATGTACCTATGTATTCTAGTAATTTCTGATTTATCGCACGAATATCGTCCGTAGTTTCCAGGGTTCGAAATTATCAAGATAATTACGCTTCTTGATAATTATTGGATAATTATCGGATAATTATCAGATAATTATCGGATAACTATCAGATAATTATCGGATAATTATGACCAGTATAAGAAATTAATTTGTTATATTGTTTCATAACAAATTCTAACAAAAAATTAATAAAAACAAATACATATTATAAATATATTTTTTCGGATAGACGCAAGTGCGGAAAAACACGTTCGAATACTTCGAATACAGTTTATTTTCACGAGCGAATTTTTTTGTTATTATCAATCGATAATTATCGATCTGTTATTATCACGATAATTATCATGATAATTATCCTTTTGAACCCTGGTAGTTTCCAATTGACTTCGTAACCCAAAAAATATAAATATACTCACGACTATTATTCCAAATGAGGTATACAAATTGGTTGTAGCTTGCGCCAAATTCCTAGCACACTCTGTAGTGGCTGCGCACTGTATTTTAGCCTTTATTTCCTTTGTTATAAAGACTGCGCGAATCGCCTCGTTTTCAGAGCTTCGCGTTGGTCATCCTGTAACTTTTACGGAACAAATATTGTTATCATTGGAATTAGTAAGTCATTTAATAGGTATGATTATTATTTAGGAAATACTAGTTCGATGTTACGGGTTGGTGGAAGGTTACATTGACGTAAAGGCGAGCATTGTAACCGGCCGAGTTCCGTCCATATTTGCTTATAAGTACGCCAGGTAGGCACACGAAAGAGACAACCTATTGCCACAACACTTATACAAGCATTTACACGGCCGCCGGACTGCAAAGAAACTTCAATCAATACAATAAACCAACTCGTCAAACATAAAGCCGCCATTTTACTTGTTAACGCGTAAACAACTCGAGTTACGCACTAGGCGTTGTCACCGTTGGAAAGAACGGAAAAAATTAGATTAAAAACGTGTGCAATACGTTTGTGTTAACTGTAGAAACAGAGCGACGGTTGAACGTTTAGGTTTTAAACATCGAACGCGCCTCGTAATCTGCGATCAAAATGGCCGCCGTCTTAGCGAGCGAGAGAGTCCGATTCGGGAATTTGGAAAATTGGTGTTTTTTTCTGTTGTAAAGAGAGCAGTATAGTATAAGGTTAGGCAGAGAACAGGAGGGGCGATCTCCGCAGGCAAAGCGGTGTGAAGGGAAAAGTGCCGTGACAGACGAGATGTACTGTCGCGAGATATATCCGGAGGTGAGCCCAGACGGTATACAGGCTTGCGATAGATCTAAAGGTTCTGTAGAAATTATCGTTGTAGAAATTGTGATGTTTTATTATTTTTATTAAAAAAAACACAAAAGATCCTTTGTTCTTCGTTTGGACATTCTTAATGTTTTATTTGTAAAGGTAGGTATGTTGTCTGGTAACTTAGGGGTGAGTCCACCAATTGCGTTGATTTACGCGCTATTGTGTCAAGACAGGAGTCAGAGCTAGTCGTAGGTAAGGACTGTAATAAATAAAATTTACTTGAACTTTTTTAAATAGCTCACCACATCTTTGAGAAATCAATAGGGTTTTATTTATATTTTTGTTAAAAAAAATATGCAAAAAACAGCGATCTTTAGGTATACATACATATATTCTATAAGAAACCAAATTAAAATGAATATAGGTATTTACAGCTCATAATGTAATGTAACCAGCCAGTAAACTTTTCATAATAATTATTAACATAAATAAGACTTACGCACGCGTGCGAGATATATCTCAACACTTATCCCCGGCCCGGCGCCCCGCTTGTACCGGCTACCTATCTTTCATTGCACGTACGCGCGGGGGGGGTACACGCGGAGGGAGCAGGGAGCCATCTTGCCAGCGGCCGCCGTTCCGCGCGCGTCTCGCGTCAAGCCGCTTATAATTCGCACTAATTAACCATTAAAACTATAGAAAAACAACACAAATACAGTGCACAGTGCTCCAAAAGTGTTTGCAGTGAAGTGAAGTGTTGTGCGAGCAAGGTGAGTCTCTTTGTGCGCGACAATTATCATCCTGATCGATTTGGACCGGTCGCGCGGGGAGGACGCCAGCCTTTTATATCTTTTGTTGTTTTGTAACTAAATCAATAATTTTAGTGGCGGCCGGACCGCTCTTAATTCTAATTTGGAAACGTTTGAGTAGAGTGTTATGTGTTCCATTTCGGGCTTGTCGAACGCTGCGCGATTGAAAGTGCTATTCATGTATTAAACCATAACAAACTAAACGGTTGAATAGAATGTACCCATTTTTCAAATTAAGAATGTTTTGTTTGAATAATTGGCTTCTTGAAATCGGTGAGAAATATCAGTGCTTCATTCTTCCATTCATAAACTGCATCGTTGAATCGGTTTATTATCTGCATTACATTCGTATTTACTGCGTTATCTTGACATGTTTTGATTTGATATAACATTTAATCGTCATTTAGAAGAAACCTCGTTAATAATTAGAAAAAAAACTTGTCGTCAAACCAGTTTCTAACCTTCGTTATAATAACAAAACGTTTATAGAAAGTTACATTGCTTGTAATTAATTTGTTCCGGATACATATTCGTAATATTAACAACAAACATTCATACTTCTGTACTTGTTACTATTGTTACTTATTAAGATGTCATTCATGACACCTGTAGCCATTGGTGTTAGTTTGCATACGCCTAAATACATAACTTGTTCTCTAGACAAAGGAAAACGTAGCCAGTAATCTATCTACCTCAGCCGCAGTAAGCCTAGTCACACGACCTTAAAACACCTTTTTATGACGATAACTAGTCCATGCTCATACCTATGTATATAAACACAACTATCTTTCATTCATGCTAATGAATAAGATAAAGACCGATAAGCGTTACATCACTACGATCACACTGGCCGTAAAGAAGTCAAAAATATAACATGCCAATATGGAATCCGTTTGAAATGAGACAATTGAATTTGGAATCGTTTCTCCGTTGGCAGTCGAATGATGGCGGACACAGCACATCAAGCATAAAATAATTGCATTCGTACCGCGCCTTGTGAAACTATACCTACGTTTATTTAACTGCGCTATTACCCGGACGCGTGGAAATGCGAGATCGCGATCGGAAACCTCGTTTGGCCGCGATCATCTAGAATTCGTCGCGTTGCATTCCATCGACAAGGCGGGTCATCTTTTTTTTGAGGTGCTCTGCCTATTACCCTGCCAGATAGAAAGGTGTCTCCTTGCTGTATACTTGTAGTGTTTTATGGCCTTCATAAATAGTCTGTGTACGGTTTTAATGCTGATTCACCGGTCATTATTGTGAGTCTCGTCAAATGCTCGGAGAATATTTGAAATGTTTGTTGTATTTGGAACGAGATGTGTTTCAATGAGTTATTTTTGACGGCATCCTATTAGATGCATTTACTGTTGATGGTGGTTGATTGAACATTGCCAAACAAAAATATGTGTTTTACGTAGGTATGGAATCAATAGAAACTTTTGGAAAATGTATCTTGTTAAGATACCTTACCAGTATTTTGCAGGATGTATGAACTACAGCAAGATGCCATATGTATATTATTATGATATGTCGTCGATACACGCATTGCCATTTTTTACTTAGCCCCACATCACTTAAGTTGCCTAATCTAAGGTACCTATTGGCCCAGCCATCATCTCTCCGGCTACCGGCATATGGTTTTTTTATGCTTATTTAAGGCACAATTAGGCTGAACTTCGTTTGCAGTTATTAGTTATTGGAGCTGAGTCCTAAAGTCTCTAAGAAGAGAGCTATTTCGATTTCGATGGGTAGCTCTGGTTCTACGGATTCTCTCATTTCACGTAAGTAATCTGATTGGGTTCAAACTAAGCTAGTGCCATTTAATTTAACAACTGGTTTAAAATTCTCTGCCATGAACATGCCAGAAGAGTTATATATCCATATTCCTTTACGTTAGAGGTCTACTTAGTCGGTTAGTCATAGTTTTACGGACAAATGTAACTAATAGAAGATACAACATAATGCATCTTCAGACATCATTCATTGACAATACATACATACATACATAATCACGCCTGTTTCCCGTAGGGGTAGGCAGAGACCACTTCTTTCCACTTGCTACGATCCTTACATACTTGTTTCGCTTCGTCCACTTTCATTATTATTATTATTATTATTATTATTATTCATTGACAAAATCGGGGTAAAACCAGTCGCTAAGTAATCTTAAACGCTAATGCGTCATCCATGTAAATGTCATTTTGATGTTCTTTAGTGAGATTGAATCCCAAATGTACCTCGGCTGGTGTTGACACAAAATTACGTTGACAGAATGTCCTAAAGTCGTCCATCGGTACAGGCGAGTGGTATAAGTATCTCGTGATAAGGACGCCCACAATATTGCATCTATAGTTAGTATTTCTGATCTAATACAGAGCCTGGACCTAACGACCTCAATGGAGTGTATGTAACCCTTTTATAGGAGGAACAATAGGTCCTATAATTAACACGGCAGCACAAAAGACGGTTTGGGTTCTTCCGCAACCCAATTCGAGCCACCTCTGTATGATAAGAAGTATAAATATGTCGGTGAAACAGTTTATGGTTTGTCGATTTCGGATTTCCACAACTTCTCTTGTGCTCTTCAAGGCGATCTAGCAGTTTCACTGTTCTAGTTTATGAATAACCTTATTAGTAAACTGTTATTCTAGCCAACGACACGAGTACTAGATTGACCCAACACTATACCGAAGACATCCTGGTTCAGCCTGTACAAGATAAGTATGGCTCTCAAACAGTTGCAAAACAACAAAGCGCCAAGTGATGACGGAATTATTAGCCCAACTTCATTCTGAAGGCTGGTGTAAAACCGGTCCGTAAAGCCCTTTAGAGGATATTCGATTGCTTCATCCTCGAGAAACATACATCACAGGCGTGGATCAGAAGTGCGCTGGTGCTTTTCGAAAAGGGCGATAATGCCCTGCTAAAAAACTACAGACCCATCTCACTTCTGCGCCATATTTACAAGTTTTCGAGAGTCATTACGAACCATCTCGCACGCAGGTTTGACGACTTCCAGTCTGCCGTTTTTCTCTCGGTTTCCGAAAAGGCATCAGTAGACAACATACATACGCTACGTCAGGTTATACAGAAGACCGAAGAGTACCTGCCTCTTTGCCTAGCGTTTATGGACTACGAGAAAGCCTTCGATTCGAGGAGACCTGGGCTGCACTAGTCTCTCCAGAAGCGCTAAGTCAACTACAGGTACATCGAAGTGTTGGAGTGTTTGCACGAAAGCGCCACTATGTCAGTCCGACTACAGGCCCAAAACTCACCCTGTTGCAGCGGGGAGACAGGGAGATATCTCTTACAATTCAACAATATGGATTATTAACATACATACATATTATCACGCCCGAAATCCCTAATGGGGTGGGCAGAGCCACAAGACTACTTGTGGCCACGTTCGATTAATTAGTCCTAAGATGGTATGATGAACCGTATGGTGACAGGTGATCAGCCCATCGCCCATACAGATAGTCCACCATGTTGGAGAGGACCCGTCCCTTATTCGAGTATTACGACATGCCAGGATGATAAGCATCTGCACGCATTCTATGCTATTTCTTCACTCCCAGTGCAGCAGAGGAGTCATGGATGGATTATTAACTTTAGAATTATTAAGGTTATGCCTTACAACTTTTATTACTTTCGATAATTATAAGCATAAATAATATGGGAATCAATTTCTGACTTTCAAAATTCGAAACAATAAGTTTATGGGTGACAAGGGGATCCCACTTGTAAAGTTTCCATCCATTGCCCATTAAAAAATCCTCTGGACACATAAGCATAACTGAATAATTTTATACATGTTTCAATCACGACGCAGCACAATGGAAAGCAGACGGATCCTTGCCCCCGTTTCGAGGTGCCATGAAGACGCTCGCGTATTCATTTACCATGCAACGAAAAACATTAATTTCAATTCATCCTTGTCTTATTTGGTAAACAAGTTTCTAACCTCAAACTGCACCTTTTTTTGGCTAAAACAGCAACCGGGGATAATATTTTAGACATCCCTTCGCCAATTTTTCACCTAGGATTGCTTTAAAGGCCGGGGCAAACCAAACGCGGTTGCGGCGCGTTTGCGGCGCGAACGCGGGTCCGCGCCGTTGTCGAACGGCGCGGGTGAATATACCATGCCACACCGCGGCGGCGCGGGACCGCCGCGGTCCCGCGGCTACTTTGGTGTGGCATGGTAAATTCGCTCGCGCTGTTCGACAACGGCGCGGACCCGCGTTCGCGCCGCAACCGCGTTTGGTGTGCCCGGGCCTTAATTACGATAAAATACCCGTTTCACCCAAAAAGGTACATTTTGAGGTTCTAAACTGGTTTACCAAATAAAACAAGTAAGGATGAAATAGCTTTACGCTTTTGTATTAAAATAAAATAAACTGCATTTTTCGGAGGTAAAAAGAAGTCTCTATTCGTCCCTCCGAAAATCCCTGTGGAAAATTGCCTGGTGTCCTTGCTCCGTTTTGATGTAAAACAAGGAATAATGAACAAACAAACTTATACACTTAGCATTCCTAATACAGCGCCTCTATTCGGGAACGCTAAGTGATTCTGTAGCGATTCGTGAGCGAGATTTCTCATGTCGTTCTTACGCATTACGCGTCGTGCGGAAGAGTGGGATGAGAAATCTCGGTCACGAATCGCTACAGAATCACTTAGCGTTCCCGAATAGAGGCGCAGGACTGGGTTTCATATTCATTGGCAGCATAAGTATGTCAATGTTAAAAGTATTATGCTAACTCTAGTTACCCAGTGAACAGTTTTTTTTTCCATTTCAAAGTGTTTGAATGGGAATGAGGTTTTAATTTAATATATGTATGAATTTATTGGCAATTAAATTGTTTTGCGCAATATTCTGTAGAGATCAAAAGGTGTACTTTAACGACTTCGTCTCAATGTAGAGATGACATAAAGAATCTCTCTTTCAATTTGAGTGTCTGCTGGGTAGTGAATGATTCTTTGTTTCTCCTCTTCGTCCAAACTCAAGATCTGGATTTGAATATTTAAATGATTCGAATCCAAAAACGGATCCGAATCCCTTATTGGCTCCTTCCAAATCTTATCGAATCCGGTGAGTTATTGACTCTGACCAACTTATCAGTACCGCGGGCGTTGTCCCGATCGGATCGGTTGTCTTTTAAAAGCATCAACGTATTCAAAGGAGTCGAAAGGAGCAGTATTGTATAAAACTATAGAATCCGATCGGATATGGATCGAGATGATCTAAAAGAGTCGATAGAATCAAAAGACTCGAAGAGTCATTAAGCGGAGTCAGTGCTGTTTAAAACAATATAATCCGATCTGGGTCGAGTTGACTTATAAGAGTCTAAGGAGTCGGAAGTCATTAAGCGGAGTCACTTCCGATAGTAGAGTTGGATTTAGTGATTCGAATCACTGCCTAACTAGTCGAGACCCATACGTTGATGATCTCATATTGTCTGCCCACATTTTCGTACAAATTCCTACTAATTCCAAGTCAAATCATCAAGATCTTATTTAAAAGATCGCGGTATCACACATCGACAAGGATGGGAAGTGTTAAATCAAATTCAATATGGCAGCGTGTAATTTGCGCTTTCCCTCCAGGCCCGTGTTTTACATTACGTTAAGGTGGTGCATAATTTACCGACTTAATGGTCTTTAAATTGATCGGTCTCTAGTTATTTATGGATTAAGAAAACTTGGACTTTTGCTGCATCTTGCAGTATTGATAATCTCCGAAGTTTTTATAAAGATTATTTATATGTGTTTTTAGGGTTCCGTACCTCGAAAGCAAAAAACCCTTATAGGATCACTCATGTGTCTGTCTGTCTGTCCGTCAGTCAGAGCCAATTTGCTCCGAAACTATTAGACCGATTGAGTTGCAATTTGGTACACATATGAAAGTCGGTGACCGCTAGGTACACGTACGTGTAACGTAAATAAATGAATTTGGGCCACTTTTGGGGGTAAATTAGAATTAAAAAATAAAGTTTCGCAAACTATGGCGTGTGACATCAAATGAAAGGGCTCATTATGAGGAGCTGAAATGTTTTTTTTTAGAAAATTTTAGAAAAACTACAGATTACAGAAAAACCTATAAGAAGTCTATGGTATTTAAAGTAACGGGTTTCATAAAATCACGGAACCACGGAACCACGCGAGTACTTAACTCACACTGGTACGGTTTTTTTTTTAATTTAATTCTATTGTAGCTCTATGTTTGGGTTTTGAAACTTCGTCAGGGGCACGTTTATAAAAGCATACTAGTCTTATATAGTGTTTTTTTAGGGTTCCGTACCTCAAAATGAAAACAGAACCCTTAAAGGATCACTTTGTTGTGCGTCTATATGTCTGTCTGTTAAGACCCATTTTCTCAGGAACGCGTGGAAGTATCAAGTTGAATTTAATATCAAATACTCAGATCCGTAATACTTCTAAGTCAACGCAATCAAAAGAGACAACCACTTATGCCGTATTTGACACTTGCCAGGGAATCAAAACCATTTATGTATTTATTTTATTTTAAGGGTTCCGTAGTACAACATGCAACTCTTATAGTTTCGCCATGTCCGTCTGTATGTCACAGACACTCTTTCGGAGACTATTTAAGTTATAAAGTTGAAATTTTGTAATATTATTAACTTCGGTCCCGCACAAAGATAATTTATGAAAACCATTGTTTGAACGAATTACAACCGCAGTTTAAGAAATTAGCCGATAGATGACTTTACAAAATTCGAGGTACGCTTGATCGTAAGAGGATTGTCAGTCTTCTTATTTGTCCGTGCCCAGGCTTTATTAAAGAGATTAAACTGCCCTTATAACAGTCAAACTACAGTTATATAAGCTCTTATACAGCTTGTGCGCTGCTTGGGTGGTAATATTTATTTATAAGCAGAACTAGAGAACCCGCCACAGCTTCGCCCGCGGTATTTTCCATATAAACTTTGCCCCTTATGAGATGGAATTTCAAAACTACCCCAAAATCAATTTACTAAATTTTTACCCCTACTTGTTTTTTTCAAAATGCTTTTGCAGTGCGCCTTTGTTTTTATTCAGAAGCCTAAATTCTCATTTTCATGCTAATTGTTAACTCCTTTTTCACCCCTTTAGGGATTGATTTTTGTAACATCCTTCCTTAGCGGGCGCTTACATTACCTAAAGAATATCTGTACCAAATTTCAGACTTCTAGCTCCAGTAGTTTTGGCTGTGCCTTGATGTCACCCGATCAGTCAGTCGGTCAGCTTCTTCTTTTTTATATATAGATAGATATAAGATTACAATATCATTTCACTAGATGCCAAACAGGAGATTTGCGACATTGAGCGTTGTCGGCTCGCTAATGTTTAACCTTAAAGGGTTAACCCTTGGACCTAAATTAATTTAGATCCAACAGCCTAAGCATCGTCGACCATCGCAAAAAGGTCCGAGCCAAAGAATGCGACGGATTCGAAGCCGAAATTACTTGTCTCCCCATCGCCTTGTGGCTGAGCCGCTTTTTGTAAACGGTTTTGAGAATTTCGGTGGGAATTTAGAATGATTCAATTGAATTTATGAAGCCTAAAACTAGACTGACTAGATTTCTTAGTATTTAGCTGGAGCAGGGGGGTGTCGTGAGAGTGTTTAAATAAATTAAATTCGATTCGAGACTTGAGAATTTCTAATGCTTAAGTTTGTGAGATTATTATTATTATACATGACAATAAATATTTTTTCTTCCAACTACGCTTTAATTTCATCATTATGACCTTAAATACTCAGCACAAAGCAGCCCTTTTTTGCTCTAGAGCAATAAAGTTGGATACAAAATTCATTATTGCACTGTTTTGTATTTTTTTAAATTTGGTTAAGTAGTTGATCATGATGTTTACACTCAAGAGTCAATGTAGAGTCAATGTCGAGCCAATGTAGAGTCAATGTAGGGTCAATGTAGATTTGTAGAGTCAATGTAGAGTCAGTGTAGAGCCAATGTAGAGCGAATGTAGAGTCAATGTAGAGCCAATTTAGAGCCAATGTAGATCCAATTAAAGCCAATGTAGAGTCAATGTAAAGTCAATGTAGTCAATGTAGGGTCAATATACTTTTATCTACACCCATATCATAAAACCTCCATTGGTTAATCAAAAACCGTATGAAATGACCACCATTTTGACAACCAATTAGGAAAAACCAGTGCTGCGATAAATAAATAATATGACTTCTTTATCGTTTTTAGTAAAGAAATGAGATTAAATTTGGAACAGCTGTCAAAACTCAAGTGGGTCTCTATTCTAGTATCCATAGATATTAAAAAGTTATTGATACGAAACGTCAATTCAGTATATTTTTTAAATATAAACTGCACAATATTTGATCTCGAGTGACGTGAGAATAGAGACTTCATCCGTTTGTCGATGATTTAAAAAAAAATGGTCTTGACGGAAGACCGTATTTGCCGCCATGTTGACGTTTTGCTGAACGAAAGTAGAATTGTTGTTGAATTGAATAGAAAAAGTTGTGTGTAATTTACATTTTAGTTGAAAATATGAATAGTAAGTAGTCTTCTCGGAGTGTGTGTGATGTGAAAATGCGCTGGATATCGGAAATATGCAGCCACGATTGCAACAAATAACTTGTTGCCAGAAAATATTGCTTCTGAACCCATCATGGAGGATTTATAATATGTGTATAGATAAAGTTATGTATGCAACTCTGCATAATTTGGCCTTAAAACACACGTGCGATCTTATTATGAAACTCGCCTATCGGCTCGTTTCATGAAAACCGCACTAGTGTTTTAAGGCCTATAATTATGCAACCGTTGCATAAACTACTATTTACATACTGATATAAGATACATAATCATGCGAAGCTGGGACGCTGGTTGCTAGTAGTATTGTCGTCATGAAGTCATGATGCTGTACCCTTATCCTTTTTACCGGAAGTAAAACTCTCTTTCTTACAAGCAACAATGGTTTCCTTCGAAAAGCTTTTAGTTTTCACAGTCGATGTGTAAAGATCAAGTAAGTACACGCGCCATTTAATTTTTCATTTCGTTATATTTGATTGAATACCTCGCTGGCTACGACTGTGGCGCCATCTAGTTTAAGTACGATCGCCATAACACGATTGTCAGTCCCACTCTGTGTATCTGCTGTGTTGTTACTGAATAAATGTTTCTCTGTCTTTTTTTTCGTGTTTTATTCGTCCATGGTAATACTAAAGCAAATATCCGGGCATAATACCGCGTTAGTATATAATGAAAATGTTCAATTTCACCGGTTAAAAGCCCGGCCTTTGAGCTCAGAATCTAGGTCACAGCTGAATGCTAGGCTAGATCACATCGTTTTATCCAGTCCTGCATACAGCTCTGCAGTTTTTATTACTTTATGTGCCTGCCAGCCAGATAAACTAGGTTTTAGGGTTACATACCTCAAAAGGAAAAAAAGGAACCCTTATATGATCACTCGTGTGTCTGTCTGTCTGTCCGTCTGTCACAGCCAATTTGCTCCAAAACTACTGGACCGATTGAGTTGAAATTCGGTATACATATGTAAGTCGGTGACCGCAACACGGACGCGTAACGTAAATTGATAAATTTTAAACATGGGGGCTACTTTTGGGGGGTAAGTAAATTAGAAAAAAAAAATTTAAGCTATCGTGTGACATATCAAGTGAAAGGGATTAATGAGAGGATCTTAAATATATATTTTTTGGGAATTTTAAAATAAATAGTTTTTTAAATACTTACCGTCACTTCAGATTTAAAGACGAAACATTCCATTAACATTTTTAGGGTGAATTCTAAGGGTCTTTTAACGGCAATGGTTAGTAACTTTTCGCGTTGGATCACTTTGGTTATTATTAACTTTATATTAAGTTACTTTTATTTTGTATTACAATACGCGTAGTATTCTTGTATCGCTATTTCCTCAGGGACTGCGTCTCTATTCGGGAACGTCTAAGTGATATTGCGCGCGAGCGAGATTCTCAACCCACTCGCGCACGATGCGTAATGCGTGAGAGCGGGATGCGAATCTCGCTCGCGAGTCGCTACCATATCACTTAGACGTTCCTGAATAGACGCCCTGTGTATTTTTCTGTAATGAAAAGTACTTAGTAGTCTATTCAGCTCCGGTTTCCACCTGCCACTATTAAAAAACCGGCCAAGTGCGAGTCGACTCGCGCACGAAGGGTTCCGTACCATTATAATCAAGCAAAAAAAAACACGTTTGTTGTATGGGAGCCCCCTTAATTATTTATTTTATTTTAATATAATTATTTATTTTTGAAGTTAATATATACCTTAATATTCTGCGAATATTTCAAGCGTCTACCTGTTGCCGTTATCAATATCGAGCAAAAACGAGCCAAAAAATCACGTTTGTCGTATGGGAGCCCACTTAAATATTTATTTTATTCTGTTTTTAGTATTTGTTGTTATAGCGGCAACAGAAATACATCATCCGCGAACATTTCAACTGTCTAGCTATCACGGTTCATGAGATACAGCCTGGAGACAGACGGACAGCGGAGCCTTAGTAATAGGGTCCCGTTTTTTTACCCTTTGGGTACCTACGGAACCCTAAAAATCAAGCCAATCCGTTTTAGTAACGAGCAAGCCAAAACAAACACACTTTTGCATTTATAATAATTAGTAAGGCTTATTTAAAAGCATTTTGTAAAGCAGTTATATTCCCTTTGCTGTTTCACCGTTCACCGATTGCCATCTTTATTATGAACAAAGGCAAAAGATTTTTCCTAAATCCCCGGGAAAAGATAAATATTTAAAAGCACGTTATAACAAGTTCTATTGCGGATCGAGTTCACACTTAGCTTGACCTTTTGAACCTGGCAAGGGATTTCTAAGTGAAACGCGAATGTTTATCTAGGTCGCTTATCCGTACTCGGCTTAGCCTTATTTAGGTTACTTATATTACTTTAGGACTTGACTGAAACCATTATGTACCTGTAGGGTATGAGGGTATCTACCGAGTTTCTTGCTGGCTCTTCTCAGTAGAGGATTTTTTCCGAACCGGTGGTAGATTCGTTCCTGGATAAGAGCTTGTAAAATCCTAAATTGAATAAAGATAGTTTCACTTTGACTTTGATCTCATCTTTGATCGACCGGATGACTTAGTTCCAATGTTGGACTGCGAAGCTTGAAGTCACGGGTTGAAAGCCGTCAGTCAATACTCGATGTTTGACTTCGGGTCTGGTCGTTCAGTGTGGTTCACAGACCCAAGATACAGGTTTGGGCCGTTGAGCTTGACGTTATTTATTTAGTTTTGTTTATATTCAGGGTACATCCCTCCATTTTTCACGTCGGTCTAAGTTCTAAAGAGTAGTTAGTGCGTGTTCAAAATGTCTTATTTTTTCCGAACCGGTGATAGATTCATTCCTTGACCTTCATAAGAGCTTGTAAAAGCCTAAATTGAATAGTTTGACTTTGACTTTATCTCCGAGGGACATTTAATTTAGACTAAGTTCCCAGTTACCAGTTGGTGTATACCAGACCAATGTAAACAGAGCGCTGACAGTAATACATTTTATATGACCGTCAGGGCTCTTTTTACATTAAGCGAGGTATACAAAATATATGAAATTTGCAATTATTCCCGAAAATACTGTCTTTAGGCCAATATCGTACAAATAAAAAATTAAAGAAATTTGATGAGGATGTCAAAAACTTGTAATTACGAACTAGAAAACAATATTTATTTTTCACTTATTTCGATACTTTTGACCATAATAAAAGAAAAAAGTAACATTCAAAATGATCTTTGTTTCTTTTACATGCATTCATTTACGTTAAGCTACCGTTACACAGAAATATATTAATATTTGTTACTATAGTCAAATAGCCAATTCCAAAGTCATTAGGTTTAGGAATAATGGCTCGATTGAAAATAAGCCTTTATTGACACTAATTGCTCACGCCATGAGCCAAGCTAGCAGACTTACCGAATATGAACGTATCCTAATCTGTCAAACTGGTATAACGACTAGGCGACGACTTACAGTTATTACCATTCTATATTGACATTTTATGACGATGAATAAATTAATACCGTGAAACATATAAAGGCTCGTACACACGTTGAAGGAATTTGGAGTATCTGGTAAATACGCCATTATGCTTTTTAGGGTTCCGTACCTCAATAGGAAAAAAAGAAACCCTTATAGGATCACTCGAGTGTCTGTCTGTCTGGCCTGGCCGTCTGTCAGAGTCAATTTGCTCCGAAACTACTGGACCTGTTGAGTTGAAATTTGGTAAACTTTTTTAAGTTTTGCTAACTATAGCGTAGACATAATCAAATGAAAAGGCTTATTATAAGGATCTTAAAGTATATATTTTTTATAATTTTCTGATAAATGAAGAATTTTGAAGTTATTTAGGAAAATAGGCCAAAATTGACCATTACCCCTTTATCTCTGAAAGTACCGGTCCTAAAATTCCGAAAAAAATACAGAACATAGTTCTTATAGTTCTTTACCTATAGATTACAGGAAAACCTAAGAAGTCTATGGTATTTTAAAGAACATAGGAAATGTCATATAATCACAGAACCCTCTCCACGCGAGTTCGACTGCACTCGTCCGGTTTTTTAATACATGCTTGAAATCTTAGAATTAGAAGTTATTTTGTTACCCCTGTACCTAATCGGAATATGCTGAAATATGTAACCGGACATGATGTCAATGCAATGTAAAAATTTGCTTGGGCAAAATAGCTTTTAAACAAAGACTTCGTTTTTGTGTCCCAGTCGTAGGAAAAAGATTACATATTATGAAGCAGCTGATGTTTTTACCAGGGTTGATAAAATCAATTTATTAAAATCAGTGATTTAAATCTCGATTAAAATAAAGTGTTTTAAAAAAACCATTGGTTTAAATCATTACCATAGGACTGCGACCACATTCCGTTATATTTGTTAATAAATATGACAAAAATGACAGTGTGGTTTTTAACAAATTATTGGACGATAGAACTTTTTGATTTTTGGTAAATTTATATTTTTTAATAACGTTTTTAAAATAATGAACTATTTATTAAAATACTAAGTTTTTTTGTTAATTTGATTAATAATTAAAATATACAAAAATAGGTTATTTTCTTAAAATAAATAACTGACTTCCAAATTCAAAAAAGATCAGAATGTTAAAGAAATCGAATAAACCCGTTTTTTTTAAAATCATGCTTTTAATCAACCCTTGGTTTTACTGCCCTTGGAGGTCGCACCAAGCTTTAATGTAATTCGCGTTACTGTCGCTATTACAAAGGCAATAAAGTCCATTGTTTCAAGTCCAAAGTTTAACGCAAGTATCTTAACGTCTTGGAATAAAAAATACATTTCGTACATATATGGTGCCTACGGTTTTGGCGCCTCGCGGTGCCCTCGTCGCCAAACTAAACTGGCGACTCGCCAACGCTGCATCCTCGGCAAATTGATTTAATCATTTCAAGTTATTCCGAAAACAATTGAGATTTATGCTCCGGATAGTAAGTTTTGTGAGCACGTAATGGTTTCCTGTGATCTGATGCGATTCTCAGTGCAAAGCCATAACATAAAGAGGGGAAATAAGTTATCTTCATACAAACGCACCGCGCGCGGCTTGTATGTGTGCGCCAAAATATCTATGCGTCGCCGCACGCACACTTAAACAAAATCTCGACCCGTTTCTCAGTGCGCCAGTCGGGGCTAACCGCACGAGGTTCGCGCGTCACGGCTTTTCGGCACCGCTAAATGAATGAAAAATGTGTGATAATCGCAGGGAACGTATTGCTGTGTGTTTGGGTGTCTTAATAATTCATCGATTCCAGAATTGTCTCTGTTCAGATTACCTATTGAACAGAGACAACCCTGAGACAGTAGGTAGTAGTTATATCGCGGATTGGGCCGGAGATAGCCTACTTCCCCTCTTTATACTATGGAAAAGTGTGGTGGTATAAACCTTTTTTAGGGTGCCGTACTCGAAGGGATTAACGGGACCCTGTTACTGAGCCTACAACTTCCGTCCGTCCGTCTGTCAGAGGCCTCTAGCTCAGCAACGGTAAGAGCTAAAAGGTTGGAATCCTCACAGAATATGTGTTGCTATGGCGTAAATACTAGCAAATAATAAAGATATCAAAAGGTTTTAAGAATGAGAAGCTCCCATACATTGATCACAAATCGGTCCAGACATCTCCGAATAATTGGTGAACTTGCATATAAAACAATATATACGCGTCGAATTGAGAACCTCCTCCTTCGGTGTTTTCGAAGTCGGTTAAAAGGGACAATTTTAATTGAGGTTTACAACAAAAATTTCTACTTTGTCATCGTAAACTATAAGTCGGATTCACACAAATTTCGAATATGGAACATGGTTGTTTTGGCAATGACAAGGTTCTAAGTATACCTAACATATTCATTGGCCCACTGTACAATGGTGAGTTTATCCCCTTAACCTTTTGAACGCCACGGCTAACAGCTAAAAAGCGTGCCAAGAGCGCTCGATGACGGCTGTAGCCGACGCAAATATATGGAAAACGGCATATCGTGGTGTCAGGGGCATGGAAATCTTCGTGCATTCAAAAGGTTGAGGTATTATTTTCTGTTAGCCTTCCGATGACATGTGACCATTTAATTGGTCAAAATTGTTTGAAGCCCTCTCCGTTTTCGACATAATTATTGAGTACGATTATCTTCGTCGTTTGACCGCTGCTGATTTTACAGAAATGCATAGTGATGGCTAAAAATGTCAATTGTTCTCGAAAGAGTCCGAATTAGCATGTGTCAATGTGTCATGCGTTAGGTATGACGCGATCACGCGAGAGATCGAGAAAACTATACTTAGCAGTTCCGTCATAACTGGATGCTTATCGACTAATTGCTCTCGTCCTAATTATGAAGCTAATGCGTTATCTCGAAAAGTGAACTTTATTGTAATTTACTTCTGTTTCTAGTAAGATATAGCTGAATCACTTTGAAGAAGGATTTGCATATTTGTGAGTAGATATGGAAAAGTATTTATCTACACCCATATCATAAAACCTCCGTAATGTAATCAAAAACCGTAGGGAATGACCACCATTATGACAACCTGTACTGTAATGTCATTAAGGTATCGATTTTAGTATCGTAATGGTCATAACGATACAGATATGAGCTACAGGCCGGTGCGCCGCCGTCGCCGCAGCCGGCGGGGCCCCATCGTCGCCGTGTCGCCGTTTATAATATGTGTGTAGTAGATAAAGTTATGTATGCAACTCTGCATAATTTCGCCTTAAACACAGGTGCGATCTTATTATGAAACTCGCTTAAAAGCTCGTTTCATAAAACCGCACTAGTGTTTTTAGGCCTATTATTATACAACCGTTGCATAAACTACTATTAGGTATGCGTATTTGAGTCTGTGTTTTAAATATGGAACACTAAATAAACACGACACCACTACAGTTACAAATGATACCCCAAAGTGTATACTAATTGGAATAATCGTTTGTTGAGCTAAGAACAAACTACACATACTTATATTTCTAAAAAGACATTCTTAACATCAACCAACATATTAATATCAAGTTATTTCTTTATTTCGGTATGGATTATTTCATCGATCATTGAAACCCTGTTAGCAAAATCATGTTAGATTTATACTTAAGGCCACAAGATAACGTACAATCCACATAGTAATCGTTACGAGGAAGACATTGTTATTCGTTACATTTCCGATGGATCACTTACCGAGAAACTGATCGATCCAGTGAATGTTGTATGTCGCGCGCGTTCTGCGACATATCGTACCTTCATTACGGCAAACTTTATTATTTAAATTAGCTGTGTACACGCAGACCAGATTATTCTTATGAAGCATTGGAGCC
Organism: Tortricodes alternella; assembly: GCA_947859335.1. NCBI lineage: Eukaryota > Metazoa > Arthropoda > Insecta > Lepidoptera > Tortricidae > Tortricodes > Tortricodes alternella. Next base: position 4,522,564 of record OX401968.1, on the reverse strand, counting down.
GCCCGTCCGTACAGTCAACAAAGTTTTTACTGGAACTAACATATTTTTGTTGGTCGATTGTAATGAAACAAAGACTTGAAGCTATCTTGGACCTTCCAAAATCCTCTCATTCAAATCCCATCAAAATCCCTACATTAGTTCTCCAAACTATGTTTTTCTCAAAATATCTTTAGTGTCAAACATCCTTGCCACAGAGAAATCCAGATCAGAATCGTCCGGAAGAACAGGAGGAAGTCATTCCATTCCTTATGATGCGTAACAAGATAGATGATGCTACATCGAAAGTAAATTTACATAAATTGTATTCCTTTGTATACCTTAAATTAGATTATTGCAAATCTACAATAGCAGATAGCGGAGGCAAGACGTTATTGGTTGTTTAATTTTTGCTATGCTTCGGCAAAATAATGCTATTCATACCAAATACAAATTCAAATCGTAGTTAAAATCCCGGGGGGTTGGTATCATAACGACTACTTTGCAAAACAACCAAATCATCATATGGTCCAGATCTCAGAAGGACCATCTCCGTAGAAAGCCTATATCTCCGAATGACTTGTTAACAAAACGACTGGTTCTCGAAAAGATCAAATCGTTAATAGACCATATCTCAAAAAGACCAGGTAGCAAAACGACTAGATTCCAAAATCTTGGTATAATCAGAGCTAGTTTCTGCGTAACATTTTAACATCAAAATATAATACGTAACTAGCTTTTACCCACGCCTTCGCATAGATGTATACAGAACAAAAGATTCCTATGAAATTGCACAGAAACAATTTCAGTAAGTTAATTTGCTACTTAGTCTTTTTGAGATGTGGTCAATTAAAGATGTGATCTTCTCGAGAACCAGTTGTTTTGCTACAAAGTCATTCGGAGATATAGGCTTTCTACGGAGATGGTCCTTCTGAGATCTGGACCTTATGATGATTAGGTCGTTTTGACAATGTAGTCGTTATGATACCAACCCATCCCGGGCACGTAAGTTGAACCGAAATGGCGGTTCAACGATGGCCATTTTGGTTCAACTTATGTGCCGGTGATTATAGCAAGTTTTGAGATGCAATAAAGACACGAGTGTCTTCCATTTTCTTCGGTTTGTTGGCGGATTGGCGGATTCTTTTGAAGTGTATTTTGGAGAGTGTGCTCAGGAACTACATGACCCAATCCCACCGTTCTGCCACCGGACTACCAGACGTCGGGACGGTTTTCATCGTCATGTCATAGAGTTTCCTGTGAGCTGCCGCACAGCCAAGGTTTGATTGGAGGACTCTCTGTAACTCTGTATTTCTTGAATCAAACAACCTTGGTGTCTTCATGGCATTTTCTGGATAAGCGTGTTCCACCCTAGACCCTGTCACCGCTTTCTATCAGCAGCTCAATTACGTAGCACGATTGGTATCGGTTTGGCTCGAAATGCAAACTAATTTAGTCTTCACTCTATGTAAATAGGGGTACAATTGGTTTACTTTTCGCGAAAGCGATGCCAATTGGTGTTACTTAATTGAGCGGCAGGCGAGACTAGGGTCAACGCATGCCTTACATCATAAAAAAATATTCATAGATATCAATCTTGTACAGGTCCTGCTACAGTTCCCACAACGCGTTACAAACCAGCTCTAAGACGTTTGACGGGAATGCGGTTTTTTCTAGTTTTTTCTACGACTAACACAATCGCGACTAGTGAAGGATTGAAATCCCTAGTTTAGTAGATACGTGGGAAGCGAATGATGGTAGTTAAGTTCAATGACATGTTTGTTATGGTTATGTTATTATTATTATTATTATAATTTATTATTATAATTAATCGAACGTGGCCACAAGTAGTCTTGTGGCTCTGCCCACCCCATTAGGGATTTCGAGTGTGATGCTATGTATGTATGTTTTACGTTCACGACGTCGTGCCGCGTGTTGTGGCCAGACCCTTACCCGTCAAAACGTGACAGACAGATAGACAGTGTATTCTAGCCGAAAGCGTGTTTAGGGTTTCGTAGCCAAATTATTGTAGACATTGTCAATGGTGCCACATGTCCGCAGTGCGCCGGTACAAGCTATAATTGGATCAGTTGCATAACTCGTCGTCAACATGTAAGGGCAAGAGACCGACACCCTTAAATAGAGGGTACAAATGCTGACGCTAATAGTAGTCATCGGGAAGATGATAATGATGTTGTTTATGTAGCCATACACAGCACAGCCAGTTTTACTCGAATTCTCGAAGATATGTTCAACAAAAGCATATAAAGAAGTTAATTAATCCTTTGAACGCCACGTTCAAATGCGAAAAAGCGTGCAACTGACGCGAATGACGGCATTTGGCATTTGCCGACGCAAATGTATGAAAACGGCACATCGAGGCGTCAAGCGTCGTATATAGCCGACTGCTAAAAGTTAAAAGGAGAAGTATTGCTACTTCATAACCTATCCATACTGTTTGTTAACTATATTTATTACATTTTCAGGCCTAAACCGCTCGCTGAACCAATTTTGACGAGTTTTGGTATAGAGAGAGATAGATTGGACCTCGGAGAAGGACATAGGCTATACTTAAATAATCACTCTACGCAGACGAAGTCGCGGACATCAGCTATTATTATAAATGCGAAAGTCATTCTGTCTGTCTGTACGTACGTTTTCAGTATTTTCAAAATTAAGTATGGTGACAGTTTAAACCCTGGGACAGGACATTGGCCACTTGTTTTTAAGAAAATCAACTCTTAAAAAGGTGAAATAAAGGCTGGAAAAATTATATATGGCTGGCAAGTTCGTGCGGCCCGATGTCCCGTTGATGTATTTTTATGCATCTGTATGGTTCACGGCTAAACCGCTTAACTGATGTTGATGAAATTTGGTCATAGATTGAACCCTGGGGAAGGTTTTTTTTAAGACAACCAAGCCCTAAAAATTTGATACAGGGTCTGGAAAATATGGCCGTAATTTGAGGGAAAAAAATCTTACTCTAAAAAGTCAGTAAAATGAAAACGCTGTATATTTTAACCTTTTGGCCGCCGTTGTCGACTAAACGTGACACCGTATACAGGGTAAAAAGGTCCTTCGTAACCTTGGCTTAAAGTTGAAATTCGTGTTTCTTCTCAGACATGCTTGGCGGCCAAAAGGTTAAAGATACATTTCTACGCAGACGAATGCGGGTAACACGGTTGCCCTTGGGAACTGTGCAGTTTTCCGGGATAAAAAGGAGCCTATCCTCCGGTCCAACTAACGCTATGCAAAAAAAGCCGCCGCACTGTTTTAAGGTGAAAGAGGAACAGACAAACAAACAATCCCACTTTACAATAATCAGTAAGGATATCTCTTAAAACGTACTTTCATTCGTTTCCAACGTAAGGTCAAAATGAATGCAAGCGAAGCGAGTGCAAATCAATATTTACAGAAAAACATACGAGACCGATGCGCGCGCGCACTATGTTGTCCCTTTCTCTATCATCGGTTCCTTGGCGCGTGCGAGCGAGATGCACGAGGACAATGAACGCAACCTTTAGGGCCCGAAAGGGAGAGTCGGTGACTAATGATTGACAACTGGCTTACCCCACACTTTTTATGAGTATATCAGAACCATGGAAATAATTCACAGGTGAAAGTGCTTACGGCATTTGAACAAAGTCTCTTTTTGTTTGAATCATATAATTTATTAATTAAATTTACATTAAATACTAAAGTGGTAGAACTGTATGAGGTTGAACTACTTTTTCAAGCTCGTATGTTGCTAAAATGGGCCTGATATGTGAACTTTATTTTAATGGAGTTAAGGTTATTTTTTGCATCATCACGTTTGAGTATGATATGAATTTGTGGAAGTAGCAGTTACAGAATATGAAAACATAACTAGCTATACTAATTTGTGATTTGGGTACTGTCTTATTATTATGAACAAACTGTCACCAGCGGTTTCTCCCGCGTAGATGGAATTATGTTCCATGTTAATATGAACCCTAATTCTATCTGCCAGCGAAAGTCTCGTCAAAATCGGTTGAGCCATTTCGGAGATAGCAGGAACAGACAGACGGACAAAAAAATTCAAAAAATGTTTTTTGTTATAATATTATAGCCGTCTTACTTTAACTTCGTACTTTAGAGGAAGAGAGGCTATAAATTGCCGTGAAAATGTTGCTCGTTTCCAAGGACCTTAAAGAAAGTCTATTCAACAAGCCAACATTAAACTTTGTCCTGTATTAACAAATGTCAGCACAACACGATTACATTACGCAATGGAAGTAGAAAGTGTATCGCAGACCATATATCAAATGGACTCGGCATAGCCGGGCGACCCCCGCTGCCAGGATTAGATGCAAAAAATATAGTAGTTTAAAAAAACTAAAAAAAACATGAACACAAACAAACATGAAAGCGTTCATAGCAAACCGAACTAAAAAGTATAAAATAATTTTTAAGTATCAAGAAGTATCAGGTATGTTACAGTAATAGAAATTCCAACAACCAATTAACTATGAAAGAGCCCGTGTGGCCTACTTGCAAAATAAATATTTTCATTAGGATTTTCGTAAGAATATTTATTTTTACAAAAACTTCTCAATAGCAAATCAGTTTAAGAAAAAAACCCTGGAAACATTTTTAACTCGCTTTTATTAGCTTCAATTGTAATTAACTAACAAACAATGTAATAAAATCTAAGACGTCAATTTTAACCTACTTCTAATTGTCGTAACGATTTGACACTGCAAGTGTATGCAATTCGGATGACAATACAATAATTTGGTACCATCGAGCTGATCTGACCATGGAGCCGGTATATATACTAGAAAACCCGTGTAGTCCAATACACTACCTTGGTGATGAGGGTCTTTTGTACTTTTTAGCGCTTTACTGACAAAAGCATGTTTGTTTAGTTTTTGTGAACTATAATAATTGATAACGGAAATAATGACGCCTGTTATGTACTTACAAAATAAATTCCGCCATACGCTCAAGCCCTCAATTTGGGGGTGTCCGCCGTTCCCATGGTTCCACCCTTCATTGTTTCTAAGGGGCGATAAAGTTATGCAAATCTCTCGTTTAGTGTTGCTAGTATTTTACTGGTTCAACCTCAGAAAATCTGCGTTTTTGGATCTAGAAGGGAATGGTGGGATGGGATTTTCCATCAGCCATAACTTCAAAAAACCTTCATCCCCAAAAAGCCTTCCTTAGTCCTCATCCACGGTGTATAAGAAACCAATTTTAATGAGTTTTGGTATAGAGAGAGATAGATTGGACCTCGGAGAAGGACATAGGCACAACGCACAGCCTAAACGGGTGGTCCTAGAGATTTGAAATTTGGAGGAGACCTTCCTCAAGTACCCTAGAGGTACATTAAGGAGGGATTTTTTGAAATTCCATCGCTAAAGGGGTGAAAAGGGGTGATAAAGATTGTATGGAAAATACCGCGGGCGAAGCTGTGGCGGATCCACTAGTCTACGTTATATAAGGAACTGCTGTCCAAAATTTCAAGCTTCTAGACCCACCGGTTTAGGCTGTGCGCTATTGTCAGTCATTGTTAGAATTTTATGAAGTACCTAGATGATGATTTTATAATCCTGTTGTAATCCTAATCGAAGCTTCTTGAGGTTCGATGGAGGATTAGTAAATTAAATGCATGTAATCAGTATAAGAGTCCACGATATATTGAATATACTTCTTATAATCTAAAACACATAAGCTTTGCATACGCGTCACGCATGCCTTAAAAGTATACCTTAAATCTAAACAAATAGCAGAGTGTTGACTCAAATTATTTGACTTAAAAGTTAAAAAAAAATGTGTGTTCTATATTCGGGGAATTAGTGGAGGGGCCGCGTCATGGAATCTGTTACTTATGCAATGCAATACATCTGATTAGTTTTTTGTTCGCCTTGTGCTCATTCGCTGAAGTGTATAACTGTGCCCGCGATTTTGTTTGTAAATCATCCCACGGTAATGCATTATCGAGATACAAAGTATACTAGGTTTTCTTTTTTTCGATTTATGCTCTATCTTTCTGCCAAATTTGATCCAAATCCGTCCAGCCGTTTGCGCGTGATTGAGGAACAAACGTACAATCTTCACATACATTGAGATTTATAATATTACTGGTGGACCCGCCACAGCTTCGCCCGCGGTATTTTCCATACAGACTATCACCCCTTTTCACCCCTTTAGGGAAGGAATATCTCCTCCAAATTTCAAACCTCTAGGACCACCCGTTTAGGCTTCGCGTTGTCTATAAGTGAGTCACAGTACTGTTTTATATGTATTGATGAAGATACCTACGATAGCTCAACATTTGGGCAAAACAGTCGAATGGCACAGATGCCCCTACGCAAATGACGTCATCCTGAATCCAAAATGGCAGATGCTGTGAATGAAACTTTTAATTGCTCCAGCTAAATTGCTCTAAGTCATAGGTGGGTCAGATAACGTTGCTGATATTTTTGGGCATAAAATGGCGTCGTGGTTGCATTATATGAGACATGTCTGTTCGATGCAGACCGCTACTATTTATATCTTCAGATCGTGCTAAACTATCGATTCTGGGTACGGAGGGTAACTTTATGCACCCCAAATGATCCCAGGATGTACATAACAGCTAACAAAGGGTAAATTAATCTCTGTATAATGCTCCCTCCGCAGGATAGTTGTGAATCGTGTCATATAGGAAAATAAATATCACCGGTCAACCGATTTTTAAAGAATTTCCGATGGTAAAAACGACCTTATTTGTAACTGAATAGAGCCGTACATTTTTGCTTAAACAAAATTAAAATGCATGTTTTTTCTCGGCGCCTTTTTAATGATTGTAATTGAATGTTTTTGATGCATCCTGTATTATTATTATTGGGTAGCTTTTGCCAGCGAATTTGTCGGCGTTTAATTCAGATAACGTTATTCCTGGGAATCTTTTGAATTAGCAACAAACATGAATATACTATCGCATATCGCGTATTATAATATTAGTTAGGACTATTTCGTTTCATTTAATGTCTTAGAAAAACATCTATATCTATACGTCTTACTTACGGAACTGGCACATTTTTGGATATTTAAAACTATTTTGCCCGGAGGCGGGGTCAGAACATAACATAAAAAAATATTTACGAAGGTAAAACTTACAATTTTTTTTCGAAACGTGCCCGTTCTACTCATCCGCCATTGAAGCATAAACATTATCATTAAATTGCAAACCATCTCAGAATCCTCCATAAAACAATCCGACTGGGCGTCACCCATTAATCCTGGCGACACCTGTCTCTCTCCCACCTCCCGCCTTGACCCACGCACGAGAGGGACAACCGCCGAAGGCTAGAATCAATATCTATATGACAGTGTTTTATTTTGTTGGGGACATTTCTGTGCATGTGTGCGTAATCGAGTTTGCGGCGAGGTGTTGTCCGGGACTCTGAAGTCCCGCGGGATGCCCGGGATAGAGGCTTGGTCTTTGTCTTGTCTCTAGCAAGCAAGACTTTGGCGCCCGGGCATAAATACAATGATTTCTAGGAACTACCTTAAAGTACAGTTCCCGGTAAAAAGTAAGTAATTTTGGTCACACTTTAAAAATAAACGAGCAATGTTTACACATTCTTTTTTGGCTTAAAAAAACGGCACTAACGAAATGAATAACAATCGCAGGGTATTTTCTGATAAAACGACGATTTATCCCATTCCTGGTGTATTCATATTAACGTTTTTAAACATACAAACAAACGTATCTATTGACACTACAAATAGAAAATGAAAATTAAATAAAAATAAAGCATGTGTGTCGAAATGTGTCAATAAGGATTCTTTTCACTGTTAGGTACAGGTGGTACTAATTTCGACGAACGAATTTTTTCGTGGGTGTTTCATGATCGAAATATATTTTTTTTCTAAAATAGCTAGTGTTTAATTAAGCGACGATTACATCTTCGTATTTTATTTTTGTCTGGGTACTGTAATTAGTGTTTTTCAATTATAGAAAGCTTTTTGGTTAAGCCATTTAGGGGTTCCCAAATCCAAAACAATGGAAGACGTGGAATACGTATCTATGGCAGGGTTAGATGAAGCCGTCCCTTTCCAACTCTCCTAGTGCAAGAGAGAGAAGACAAATTAATCAAGCTTCTATTCTATAATGTTTACTCATGGTTATAATTTGATGGATCGCGGCTCAGGCAATCAAGGATTAGGCCTAATATGTGATCGATCTGTTAGTTCACAATACAACTCTAACTAGAGTTAGATAGTTATATATAAATATGTTTCCTGACCAAGGTATAAGCTCGCATTTAGGAATGAGATTTGGTGACGTCCACCGCTGGACTTATTCCAGCGGTGGACATCACTTGTATGTATGTATGTATGTTTAGATAAAGAACTATTGTCTACAGACAATAGTAAAGAACTATTGTCTGTAAATTTTTTGTTTCAAAATTTTAAGCCCAATAGTTCGGAGATTAGGGGGGGCGGAATGATAAATTTTCGCCTATTTCCTAAATAAGTTCTAAACCATTTATCTTAAAATTATCAAAAGTATTAGGTCCTTACATATGAAATTAGCGTTTTGTCTTTGGCTAAGAATTCCAAATTCAAATTTATAAATTCATTTAGCTGGTTTATTTGAGTTTTGAAAACAGTCATTCATTAGTTTTTATCTACACCCATATCATAAAACCTCCATTGGTTAATCAAAAACCGTATGAAATGACCACCATTTTGACAACCAATTAGGAAAAACCAGTGCTGCGATAAAGAAATAATATGACTTCTTTATCGTTTTTAGTAAAGAAATGAGATTAAATTTGGAACAGCTGTCAAAACTCAAGTGGGTCTCAATTCTAGTATCCATAGATATTAAAAAGTTATTGATACGAAACGTCAATTCAGTATATTTTTTTAATATAAACTGCACAATATTTGATCTCGAGTGACGTGAGAATAGAGACTTCATCCGTTTGTCTATGATTTAAAAAAAATGGTCTTGACGGAAGACCGTATTTGCCGCCATGTTGACGTTTTGCTGAACGAAAGTAGAATTGTTGTTGAATTGAATAGAAAAAGTTGTGTGTAATTTACATTTTAGTTGAAAATATGAATAGTAAGTAGTCTTCTCGGAGTGTGTGTGATGTGAAAATGCGCCGGATATCGGAAATATGCAGCCACGATTGCAACAAATAACTTGTTGCCAGAAAATATTGCTTCTGAACCCATTATGGAGGATTTATAATATGTGTGTAGATAAAGTTATGTATGCAACTCTGCATAATTTGGCCTTAAAACACACGTGCGATCTTATTATGAAACTCGCCTATCGGCTCGTTTCATGAAAACCGCACTACTGTTTTAAGGCCTATCATTATGCAACCGTTGCATAAACTACTATTTCCTCATAATTTTTTTCTTTGGCGTCGCTTATTACCGCACAATGGAAAACATGAAATATCGGTATATTTACGAGTACGAGTTCTACCAGTGTTGCAGAAACAGCTCGAAGGATTAATGATGTGTACGGCGCTGGTGTCGCAAAAAAAGCACGGTACGTTTTTGGTTGCAACGTTTTCGTTCTGGAAATTTCGACCTTCAGAACCAACCCCGTGGGCGGCCGGAGACCAAAGTGGAAAATAAAGAATTAAAGGCTATTGTGGAAGCGGATCCATCACAAAGCACTTCAGAGATAGCTGCAGGCTTCGGGGTAAGTGATAAAACTGTAGTAATCCACTTCCAGCAAATCTGGAAAGTAAAAAAAATTGAACGATGGGTACCTCATGAATTGAGTGAATCGAACTTACAAACACGTGTCGACTGCTGTGTTACTTTGCTCAACCGACACAATAATGAAGGGATTTTAAATCGAATCATTACTTGTGATGAAAAGTGGATACTGTACGATAATCGGAAGTATTCGTCGCAATGGCTGAACCCTGGAGACCCAGCCAAATCCTGCCCTAAACGAAAATTGACTCAGAAAAAGTTACTTGTGAGTGTTTGGTGGACTAGCGCCAGTGTCGTTCACTACAGCTTTCTTAAATCTGGCCAAACGATGACGGCAGATATCTATTGTCAGCAATTGCAAACCATGAAGGAAGAACTAGCTGCTAAACAACCGAGATTGGTCAATCGCTCTAAGCCACTGCTGCTTCACGACAACGCAAGAGCACACACTGCACAAAAAACAACCACTAAGTTAGATGATCTACAATTGGAATGTCTGCGACATCAACCGTACTCCCCGGACCTTGCTCCAACAGATTACCATTTTTTCCGGAATTTGGACAACTTCTTACAAGCAAAAAAATTCAACTCTGATGCGGTAGTCCAAACCGCCTTCAAAGAGTTTATTGATTCACACACCCATGGTTTTTTTAGTAAAGGGATCAATGAACTACCTATGAGATGGCAAAAGTGCATAGATAACAACGGTGCATATTTTGATTAATTAAATATATTTTACAAAAAAAAAAAATGACTTTATATTCCTCCCGTACAAAACGCCAATGTCATATGTAAGGAACTCATATATATTTAAGATCCTTACCACGAGCTAGGGTTGCCAGATTTAGGTTTTTCATTTCCGGGACATTTCTGATCAATAGATCGGACGAAAAAATAATAATATCAATATTTTGAAAGGAACAAGAAGGTCTAATTGTAGTAAGTACACGTTTTTTTAATAGTGAAAAACTAAAAATAATAAAACAGTATTACACAGATTACATTCGAGAGCAATGAAATCAGGTCACTTTTTATCGAAAAGCCAAAGTGAGTGATTTCATTACTCCTGAGTATAGTTAATCAGAAACTTTCAAGTGGAGAGTCTATTAAATAGGCCTTTTAATGCCCCGCCCCAAGACTGCCGCATACGCAACATTTTTGAATTTTTGTTTTGGTTGCCGTTTGACGCTTGCCGCTTCTAATTTCGGGACAGTACGCTTTTTACGAAATGCATATGAAAGTATACGGCAAAAAAAAATCTTGGAATAAAACAGGATACTTTCATCCCAATCCCACGTGAGCAAAGTTTTATATCTAAAAGCGCGAAGCAAACCGTAAATCATAATAGAAATCATAGCATTTGGCGTAATTTGCCAGAACTGCTGCGTTTGCACTCCACAAAGAGGGTGCTCCCCTAGTGTAGGCATTTATATGGCGATAAAATCATTAACACAAGTTATTGTTCGATAATGCACCCTATTGTGTAGTGGGAATGCTTAATTTTAATTGATAAATTTTGTTAGTCGATAAATGAAACAAATTTGTGTGAAACATGTTCTTTATTATGTTTAGACAAGGTTTTTTACACATCCATTCGTACTAATATTATAAGTGCGAAAGTAACTTTCACTGCTAAACCGCTGAACAGATTTTGATGAAATTTCATATGGAGGTAGTTTGAGGCCTGGGGAAGGATACTACTTTTTACTAGGAGGCTATATTTTTTTTAACAAAATCAACCCCTAAATGGTGCGTGTGCCCAATGAGAGCACATTGATTCCTTTTTATACATCTGCGCGAATTACGGCTAAACCGCGGAACAGCTTTTGATGAAGTTTAGGGTGGAGATAGTTGGAGCCCTGGGGAAGGACATCGGCCACCTTTTTTAAGACCACCAACCCTTAAAAGGGTGTAATATATGCTGGAAAATGATCAATGGAAAGTTCGTCCGTGCCCGATGAGAGCTCGAAAAAAACTAAATATAAAAAGACAGTAACGTAAAAAAATCGTTATATTTTAATGATAAAAGCTATGCGTCATAAATAGCCGTTCCCAATGAAATAAATAATACTATAACAGTGAACTAAAACAACACCAAATAAAATCATTCAATGTTCGGTGTGAACCTAATGAAACAACCGGCGCCTTCCCCCAGTACCGTCGGCAACATAATTTGATTAAGCAAAATAATTCAATGTTTCCTGGACATAGCATAATTTTGCCTGTTAACATTTATGAAAAAAAATTACTTAAGACGCTGACAAGAGCCAATGACCCCAAGTGATCGGTCACTGTCTGTTTGCACCGGAGTGAACGAGAAGCACTGTGCGGTTTTTTGTATGCGGATAATCAAAAACGGATGAATTATGTAATTAAACACTACACGTAAAATATAAATTAGTCATTTTTTTAGTATGGGCGTGATGTACAAGTGTTATTAATTATAGTCCCATAAGTAAAAAATATCAAGACATAGAACTGTTTAAAGAGTGTTTCAGACGTAACTTCACGATTTTTTTCTATCGTATCGATTTCGTTAAATCGTGTTATAGAAATATTAAATTTCTCAATAACATAATGAATATGAACGTATATCTTTTTCGTTTTGCCAAATCAAATAGTCTTTGTTAAAAAAGTGTTCAATTAAAGCCGATTTAGGTCTCGTCAGCGCCTTAAATATGCTTTCGTGATGAATGAGTTAATCTAGGCATAATATTTTTTTTTTGGAAAATTGCACACATAGTCCCAAACTATGATTCCCTATGGTACAAGACAACGATACGAATACTTATATAGATAAATACATAAATATACTTAAGATCCCGAGTCGCACTTACAATTCGCACTACGTAAGTTTACGTATGTGAAGTTAGCATCAAGCTTTTTTTGACGTTTACTACCGGGCTTAGTATGTTTACGTCACACGGGACAGCTGGCAGTAAGATAGCGTTTTAGCAGCAAATTTTAAAATTAAAAATATTATCGTTTTTTTGTTTGCCTTGAAAATGTGAAATATTCATTACGAAAATATTTTTATATAATATAAAATGAGCTGATAAGAAGCCAAAATTGTTGTTTAAATAATGATCAAGAACCTTAGTGTTTTTATTGAATTGTAAATAAAATATTCTAATTATTAATTTAATTTAATTGTTTGTTTCAGGATTCATTTGGATCGCAATGTGTTTTAGTGAACAGTGAAGTGTAAGGTGTGTGTGACACAGTGAAAATGTGTTGTGTGACTGTGTGTGACCTGGACCCGGGTTCTGAATGATCACGTCCATTGAAGGTGAGTTTTTGTTCATATTTAATAGTAGGTACAACCACAGAATAGATAATAGTACTAACGTACAGAAGAATCAGTCTCTTACAAAACCGGTGTTCAGGTACGAAAATATGCCTAAGCATGCCTTCTTTTTCCGTCGCATAAGACGTGCTCTTTCGTGTACGCTAGGGTTGTCAGTTTTTATCCGCGTCATCCAACGACAACGACGCGCGAATCGGCCAGCGAGTGAGCGAGCGGCAACCTACTGCGATTTACAGCTCCGAACAACGCGACGGCCGAGCAAAGTCAAAGTCTAACTATCTCTAATCAATTTAGGCTTTTACAAGCTCTTATGAAGGTCAACGAATGAATCTACCACCGGTTCGGAAAAAATCCTCTACTGAGAAGAGCCGGCAAGAAACTCGGTGAGGTATCATTTTTAGGGTTCCGTACCCAAAGGGTAAAAACGGGACGTTATTGCGAAGGTTCTGCTGTCCGTCCGTCCGTTTCCGTATGTCACCAGGCTGTATCTCATGAACCGTGATAGTTAACCAGTTGAAATGTTGATATATTTCTGTTGCCGCTATAACAACAAACACTAAAAAACAGAATAAAATAATTGCTAATTAATATTTGCCCCCCTCCTGACACACGACCGAAACACTTCTTTCTACCGACATTCTTGACTAATAGCTCCGTGAGTTGTACACCTCGCGACAATCTTAACTTCGCGTTGGAAAACTGTTATCCTTATGACATCGACCCAGCTATTTTTGAAAACCCGGTTGAGAAATTCGACCTGTAGAGGAAAACAAATGGACATCCGCCGAACATACGAAAGCAGTTTCGCCCAACCCAAGCTGAAACCTCCCGCCCTCGCCAGGCTAAGAATGAAAATCCTTGGCAATGGATATCCAGAACCAGGTGAATTCAAGGCACTACCACTGCGCTCCACAAGTCACTTCATTGAAGTGGTGGAGAATGCTATGGAATAGTGCTTAGGAAAGGGGTAATTACACAAAAGATCCCATAGGGTCGAAGTGTATCCGCAAGGACCCCACCCTCTAAGATAAGATACGATAAGTTGAAACGGAGACGCTTTGCTCGCTTAGCTCGCTCGGTCAATAAGAATTAATTTTTGGAAGATCACTTAAAAATAAAAAGTCCCGTATCCACCTGCATGGACGACAGGGAACTTGTTAACCCGTCCATATCGTTGAGTTACTCAGTGAAATCTATTGTCAATTTAATACATATCATTTTCCAATGACCTACGGACTGTTCCATGGGTTAAGAGGAGCGTGAACCTACGGCTATTCATACAAGAGGCGATAACGATTTCCACCCCTTAAAGCTAAACTGATGTTGACAATTTTTTTATAGGTTGTCAGTCAGAACAAAATCTAGGTTTATACGTTTTGGTTTTTTCACTATAATCAATAAATTTAACTGTATTGTTCTTTCAGTATGCTCATACAAAACTAATTTCAGCCATTATTTGACTTTATGATCTTTAATCAAAATTCGAAAAACGTATAGACCTAGATTTGTTTCTGACTGACAACCTATCAAAATTTGGTCAAAATCGGTTAACATTTAACGGGTGGAAATCGTTATCGCCTTTTGTATGAAAATGATGATTTTTGCCGTTGCTTCACAGTCCTCTTAAAGAATAAGGAAGAATAAAAAAATATTTGTTTATTTATTTAGAAATAATTTAATTTATTGCTAACTGTCCACAAGTGGATGGTCATTAACAAATCAAGTTATCGAAGTTTTTTTCCGCTAAGAACACACAAATCTATGGGTAACTGAACAAGTCAAGTAATCGGGTAAAAGTAGAGACAATGCGGGTCGTCGACCTCAGGCGGACGGCACGGATGTTTAAGCTGCTATACTCACGACTACTTTAAAATAGAGTAATAAAAACTCACAGACGAATTGAACACACAATAAAAACATAATTTTTCAGCCTGTTAAAAAAGATTAAATTTTCCATTAGGGATGTGACGGAGTTTCGACTGCGACTCCGAAAGGTCGGAATGTCCGATTGATTTTACACGGCACTCCGACTTCGGTTACGAACATTTTAAATCGGATGTTATACCGCAAATGAAAATGAAATGAAAATTAAAATATTTATTTTGCAAGTAGGCCACATGGGCTCTTTTACATGTCTGCATCTACCAGCGCTACGAAAGGTGACATCATAACCGAAGATCGAAACGCAACGACCGCGGCCATGCGTACAATTTTTGCTTACAAGTGTGTGTATGTATATTTCTTTTTTTAATTTACCAATCCTAATATACATTTTATCAAGTTCCAATTAATTATTACTGGAAGTTATTTTAAGCTGCTAAAATATTTTTGGATAGATTGTAATTTTTTTATGCATCGTGGACAGGGAGGTTAGCACAATATGCCCGCGAGTCGTTTGTCGCCTATGCGTCTCTGTCAAACTGGTCAAATATGTAAGGGACGCACTGAGCGAGAAGTGAATCGCAGGCAGGTCGTGCTAACTGCAGTGCGTCAAATGAGTAAGGGATGCACTGAGCGACAAATGACAGATCGTGCTAGCCCTGCCGAAAGCAAAAATAACAAACATTTTTTGACCAGACGAGATACAAGATGTAAAAGTTATGCATTGATCAAAGTCAGTTCCTATTTCACGTTCCCGTATCTGCGATTCAATTGAACAATTCCTCCCTCTCTAACTAGTTGAGTGCAAAAGAGACGCACTGCGCGACAGGGCCGACAATAGGCCGTGATGACATATTTCTTGGCTATTCCGTGTCTAGTTAGTAGCGCCATAAAAGACGAAGGAATACCAAATTTAGTACAAGAGAAACTTTCGTGGGCGATATAGTTGATATTGATATGATTCAAGCGACAATGGTCCTTTTCTGAACGACATAAGAACTTTGAGGCGTGATTTATTTATAATTGTTGTGTCACACAGGTTATATTATTTACTGATAAAGTGCTGTTTAACAGTGTTTGGTTTTAGGGTTCCGTATGTAAATAAAAGGTGAAATGGAACCCTTATGGCTTCATTGTCTGTCTGTATGTCACAGCCGTTTATTTCAGGAAATACTAATCGTATCAACTTGAAATTTTGAATAGTTATAGAACTTGCGTGTCTACTGAAAGGGTCAGTGGGTCGAATTTAGAAATAAAAATAGTTTCAAAAGGGTGTCATATGAAAGGACTTTGATTAATAATTTCAAAAGTATATATTTTTTGGTATATTTTATTATTTATTAACAAATATGTGCATGAAAAGACCGCCGCCCCTTATCTCCGAAATTAGCAAATCAAAAAAATCTCTTATTACAAATGCTGATATATAAATGGTTTTCGATAAAATAATATAATACGGAATAACCTTTGCAAAGTCGTATCACCCTCGAAAGTTGAATAGAGATAGGAGCTTGCGAAATATTTCTTGTTTTGTTTTAAATATAGGTTTAAAATGGTTACCCGGTTACTAAAAGCAACTTTTCATTCTTACAGTTGTTTACCTAAAAAGTAAAGGTTTCTCATAGGTAAGTACGGGACCCTCGGCGCGCGAGTCAGACTTGCACTTGACCGGTTTCTTTTAACTCTGAAATATGAAAAGACTTTAAGAACTAAAACGCTGTGTTATAACTTGTAATATAATTATGATAATTAACTTTGACCTATTGACTTACAAATTGTCGTTTATAAAACGGTGATAAGTATTTGTATATTTTTTTAGCGTCGATTCTCTTAATATATATTACGTTACTGTTATTGTATTACCCTTGCCCGCGTGTCCGTCCGCATGGATTTTTTTTCTTGTTGACCCAGGAACTGTGCATTTTTCCTAGATATACATTCATTCATCGTTTACTTTGCTTTCCTTGTCTGTGTCAAATGTGTGTTTAATAAATGTCTTTATTATTATTATTACATACAAATGTCAAGTTAAATAAAAGTACATACAAAAGTAGTCTATGTTACTTACTTACTATCGCTGTTTGAAAAAACGAGTAAATCCGTTGCCCCGTTTTGTCGTGAAAGAGAAAAAAACACACTTTCGCAACAATACAAACTGAATTTATCTTTTGTATGTTACGAAGAACAAATTATACGTTTTACCCTCAATGCAAGTTCCTTAAATTTCTTCAACTTCTAACTAACTACAACGTGAACTCCAAACCGAAATACAAATATAAACTTTGACATCAACAAAATAAAGTTCATATTTCGAGCCAACCCGTAAGCTACATACGAGTTTAAGGAAGTAATCAATCGCTTTGAGAATACGAGAGAAGTAATCTATAAAAATCAGTACATGTCGTTACAAAATGCTGACCTAGGTCAACTTCACATGCGGAAACCCCCTAGGGGTTGAGGGGTACCGAAATACCACCCCAGTCAGCTGTTTAGGAGGGCGGAGGGGGTTTCCTTACTGCATTGTCTAGTAAACTTGCTCATTATCGATTTAGGTTTTTGTGTATGGATGATGAGTGCATGTTGCATTTCTAGGGTTCCGTAGCCAAATGGCAAAAACGGAAATTTTATAGATTCGTCTGTCTATCTGTTTAGGGGTCATCCATAAAGTACGTCACACGTTAAGAGGGGGGGTCTACGAAGTGTGACATTGTGTGACAAGGGGTGGGAGAGGTCCTAAGTTTTGTGACGTCACATTTCAAAAACGAATACATCTAAGTGTTAAAATGCCAAATTTGAACTATTAACGAGTAACTTAAAAATATTTCTAACTCTTTCTGTATATGCATAAGGAATAAATCGTTTTGTTGGTGAGTTATTAAATAATTTGAATATATAAAAAAAAAACAATGGAAATAATAATAATTTCGGAACTGCTGTTTTAATTTATGAATTTCTAGTTGTAAAATTGCAAAATATGTGACGTCACAATATGGAGGGGGGGTCTCACAAATGTGACCAACTGTGACAAGGACGGGGGAGGGGTCAAAAATCACGAAATTAGTGTGACGTACTTTATGGATGACCCCTTATCCGTATGTCGCAGCCATTTTACTCGGACACTATTGAGGCTACAAGGTAAAATTTTAATACGACGATATGACCTTAATATGTAGAAAAAAAAAACTTTTTTTGGTGTTCACATCTCATAAAAAATAGCTCATGGATATATCGAATGAGGTATTATGAATGGGTCCTCAAAACTTACATGAATTGCGACGCGACAAATTGCGCGGGCCCGCGTTCGAAACGCGACGCGCCGCAAACTCGTTTTGTTTGCCCGGGCCTTCAGTGCGTCCCTTACATATTTGGCTAGTTTGGTGGAGACGCAATTACACTCAAACAGCAGACTACATTATTGAATCTCACTCAATTTCCAACCTAGCAATACGTCGGAACCGGCGCTTAGCAACGCCTCTTTCATAAAGAAATGGTTAGTCGAGCAAGCATTTCATACCTGTGACGAATTTATGTGTATAAAATAGTGTCGTGTCATAGTTGTTAGACTTTTATGTCAATTCATAACATGCAATGAATTATTACCGATCAATTGAGTCGTAATTCTCACTTAAATAATGGACAAAAACGCGTAAAGTGCGACGTTGCCTGCTCAGCATTGTAATACGCCTCTTAATTAATTAATCATATTATTACATAATGACATATCTATCTGTCTTCCTATGAACCACTTAACCTAGATTAATCAATTTGGATGTTTCTTTGTTTTAATTATTATTTTTATTATTATGACCCTTAGGGACTTTAATACACCTCTTATACACTTAAATTAACCTGTCCAGACGCGGAGACAATACTTCTCCCATATTAAGTACTTATTTATTATAATTAATTGGTGCCCGGTTTGGTTTGTTTGTTGCACTTTTTATGAGTTAGTTTTAGTTAAAAATCTAATGTTAAAGTTGAAAAAAAAGAGACTGCTGAGGTTATTGCTGCGTTTCTTCTCAGCAGATGTCACCTTTCGAAGCGCTGGTAGATTCAGACATGTGAAAGAGCCCGTGCGTCTTACTTGCAAAATAAATATTTTCATTTCTATTTTCCATTATACTTGATCTAAATAGAATTTAAATTAGTTGTGACGAATACTTATTGTATGCTTCACGGTATGTCATAGTAGCACATAGTCGTCAATGAGATACGTAACCGCTAACAATGTTTGTAAGGTAGCAAATAGCTTGAAAGCAAGAGACAAAACAATCAAACATAAGGCCCGAATTCTAAATACTGAGCTACAAAATAGGTAGATATATATGTATATGCGACTTTATGGACATTGATAGTTACGCGGTTTTGTAGTATCATTAACGATATCCAACCTTTTATAACCGCAATGCATTTTGGACCTACATGCGTGCAACAAATATTGTATATATTTATAGTTCTTTATTTTAATTATTATTATGATGACCCTTAGAGGCTTTATACCTACATCTCTAAGTAGGTAGCTTAACTTGTCCAGACGCGGAGACTATACATCTCCCTTATTAGTTATTTATTATAATTATTTTTTACCTATTAGGATTGTTTGCTGCCCTTTTCATGTGTTAGTTTTAGTTAAAACTCTAATGTAAAAGTTGAAAAAAAAAGACTTGCTGCTGAGTTTCTTGCGGCGTTTCTTCTCAGCAGATGTCACCTTTCGAAGCGCTGGTAGCTTCAGACATGTAAAAGAGCCCATGTGGCCTACTTGCAAAATAAATATTTTCATTTTCATTTTCAGTTGATAAACTTGAAATTTGACGGGAAGCTCTTGTACTAGGCATATGGATAGCACTTTGACAACATTTGTGTCATACATTAGTATTTCTTCACTAAATGGAAAATCGTAGTCCCAGGATTTTTTTTACATAGTTGGTGTCATTACCGCTGACTTCTGTATATCAATAACGACATAATTCTACCTATTCTTGGTGCGCCATGGCTCATTTAGTGTAACATAATATTGTATTATTAATTAGACGCATTCAAACATCAAAAATCAGTCCCATGTCGTGTCCCATTACCAGGATCATGAATCTTACAACAAATATTTATTTCAGTATAATAAACATTGTATTATTTTAAAAGGCATTAACAATACTAGAATACAGTAAGCATGTCCATTAAGAACAATTATAAATTAAAATACTTTTTTGATGTAAAAAACTGGCACTCAAATGATATATATCGAGTAGAATTCTGAGTCGTAATTTTCTACATAGTTGTGACAGCGTAATACTAACCTCAATTTAAATGCTTCAAGTATTGTTTACCGTTGATATATTCACATAAAGCGAGCGGAGGGTGGCACCCCTCGCTTTCACCCCTAGGGCGTATAGTTCGTTTGTGCAACAGTTACATGATTTTCAGGGTTTTTTTGATCTTTGATTTTTTAGACATTTGGTGAATTAATGGTTGGCAAGAAGAATCTAGGTATAGAAATCTTAACGTAAATAAATAAGCTCACGCCTATTTCTCTTGAAAGTAGGCAGAGAAAACAGCTACCTTAATCAAAACACGACAAGTGCGAGTTAAACTCGCGTGGAGAGGGTTCCGTTCCGTACATGATTATGTGAAATTTCCTATGTTACTTTAAATACCATAGACTTCTTATCGGTTTTCCTGTAATCTATAGGTAAAGAGCTATTTTCTGTATTTTTTTCAAAATTTTTGGCCCAGTAGTTTCGGAGATAAGGGGGGGAATGGTCAATTTTCGCCTATTTACCTAAATAACTTCTAAACTATTTAATTTAAAATTAAAAAAAAGAATACATTTAAGATCCTCACAATAAGCCCTTTCATTTGATATGTCACACGATGTAGGTTACATATTTTTTTTGAAATTTTCTAATTTACCCCCCAAAAGTGGCCCCCATGTTTAAATTTCATATATTTACGTCACGCGTCCGTGTTGCGGTTACCGACTTACATATGTATACCAAATTTCAACTCAATCGGTCCAGTAGTTTCGGAGCAAATTGGCTGTGACAGACGGACAGACAGACACACGAGTGATCTTATAAGGGTTTCGTTTTTTCCTTTTGAGGTACGGAACCCTAAGAACAACTTCAGGCTGAGCTCACTAGTATTTCTCGAGCACATATCTCTCCCGCACCCGCCACCACCGACCAGCGTATCCTAATATCTTCTGTTGGGTGCTGTAAGCATGGATTACTAATGTATGGGCAAAAAACTTTCCCCAAAGTATCACATCCCAAACTATTTTAGTCAATACTTGAAAAACACACGGCTTTACTCACGATTTATTGTCAGAAATAGTCCGACATGTTTCGAACTCGATTGGAGTCCTTCTTCAGGGTTTGAGTGCGGTCCCGGTCAGATCAACCCGCGCACTGCTCTGCGAGCTGCGCGTTGCGCCCGTGCAGAGGGTGCGTTAATTTGACTATTTTAGTCAAATTATCATTTGGCAAAAAGTCATTAGTCAAAACAGCTTATCGCAATTTTACAGTTAGCAAAAGTATTTTTTGAGAAATAAGTACTTATGTAAGGAGCACAAGTTAACCCTAACCTAACCTTCCAATGACAAAGCAAAACGATGCCAAATAATAATTTAAATAAATTAATAAAATGCGAAATGTAAATATGCTAAAGATTCGCTTGGGAAATGAAACTACTGCGATAAGTCTTTTGGGAAGTGAAACTGAAGGCGCCATCTCCACGAGCGACTGTATGTATCGCAACGATATCATCGTCCTGTTAAACAACTCTGAAGGCCTCTGAAGGCGCCATCTCCACGAGCCAGTGTATCGCAACGATATCAACGTCCTGTTAAACAACACTGAAGGCCTTTGATGGCGCCATCTCCACGAGCGAGTGTATCACGCCGATATCATCGTCCTGTTAAACAACACTGTAGGCCTTTGATGGCGCCATCTCCACGAGCGAGTGTATCGCAACGATATCATCGATCGTCCTGTTAAACAACTCTGAAGGCGCCATCTCCACGAGCGATTGTATCGCAACGATATCATCCTCCTCTGCTGCACTGGGAGTGAAGAAATAGCATAGAATGCGTGCAGATGCTTATCATCCTGGCATGTCGTAAAAGTCGACTAAGGGACGGGTCCTCTCCAACATGGTGGACTATCTGTATGGGCGATGAGCCGATCACCTGTCACCATACGGTTCATCATACCATCTTAGGACTAATTAATCGAACGTGGCCACAAGTAGTCTTGTGGCTCTGCCCACCCCGTAGATTTCGGGCGTGATGTATGTATGTATGTATGTGGTTGTATCATCGTCCTGTTAAACAACTCTGAAGGCTTCTGAAGGCGCCATCTCCACGAGCGAATGTATCGTGACGATATCCTTGTATATCGTCACGGCGCCTTCAGAGGCCTTCAGAGGCCTTCAGAGTTGTTTAACAGGACGTTGATATCGTTGCGATACAGTCGCTCGTGGAGGTCGCTCCTTATGACGGCTTCACATGTTGGGCCAACGTCGGCCAACGCACGGGTTGCATTTTTACGTCAGGCTGAGACATAGATGTATCCAGTGGCGGATTTGCAGTATTGGCCGCCCTAAGCCCGTGTAGTACCAGCCGCCCCCCCTTGTATGGGTCGTTTCTTATTGGCCGCCCCTAATATCTGACCGCGCTAGGCCCGGGCCTACCTGGCCTTAGGGCAAATCCTCCACTGTATGTATCTCATTCTTGCACAACAGAGCGTCCAGTACCGTAATACCAAATATAAATTCCGAAAAACTCAGATGAGCGAGCCAGTATTTGAATCAGCAACAGGAGACGCCACGCAGTCGACTCTGATTTTGTCGCCTAAGTCAGCTGTTTATGTTGACGTCATATCTTATGATTTTATAGTTATGTATAGGTATGTTATTATGGCGGCTGACTGTACCGAGGGATTGCCTCATAACACTAATCATCTCTATCTATCTAAATAAAGTAATCTGCATAAATTTGAACATCACACTGTATTTTTTAATAGATAAAACTGAGTAAATACTCATTGGCCTTAATAAGTCATACGTTAAAAAGTATAGGTACTATCTGTCCGACTTGTCCTACATTAGTAGGTCAATTATTTGCAGACCTAGTTATTCATTTAGATATTTTACATACCAACTATTTGATTACCCACTTTATTAAGTAAGTGTTATCTATAGATTTTATTGTGTCAACTATTTCATCTGTTCCTTTATCATCATCATCACCGGCCTATATATGTTCCACTGCTGCTCATATTGAGAGTGACTGGACTGTAGTCCTCACGCGGGTCCAGTGCGGATTGGGGACTTCACATATCTTTGAGTTATGTCCTGTTCCTTCATCGAAATTCTCTTGGTCAATATCGAATTAAATTCCGCACATGAGATTGGAAAATCTCAAGGGTACAAGTTGAGGTTTGAACCGCGGTACTCTTCCACAGAATAGATAATAGTACTAACGTACAGAAGAATCACTGTCATCACGAAAATATGCCTGACCATGTCTCCTCTCTCCGTCGCATAAAACGTGCTCTTTCGTTAGGTACCCTAAGGTTGACAGTTTTTTATCTGCGTAACCCAACAAAACCAAACATCTAGGCTATTTGGTGACCTACTGCGATTTACAGCTCCGAGCTGTCCGAGACCGAGCGTACTTAAAGTGCGGAGTGAAACCCCCTGCCACTGCTAGAGAGGCTACGCGTTAGACCATGCTACCACTGCACCAAACCACTTTCAATATCAGACATTCATAATCATAACTGATCGGACGTTATTAATTTCCAGGAGCGGTATGGAGAAGGAGAATGGGGACGGCGGCGAGGCCGCGGGGAAGCCTCCGCCCGACGGGCTGCTCGATGCCGCCGGCCTCTTCGGAGGTAATTATAACACTTCTATAACATGGTTCAAGCAAGAATAGCCTTTATGTAAACGCCAGGAGGCGCGTACTTTATCTTTGTGGTTCTGTTCACGTGTCAAATTCTCGCTCAAGCTGTGTTTCTATGGCAGTTCCTAGCTAGGAACTGTGCCAAGCAAGTAACATCTATTCCCAAAATCTCAATCTCAATGGGTCAAAAAGGGGAATTCTGAAATATAATATAGGGAAATTACTTCTAAGGAACCATGCCGTTGATTTTTTTTGTCGGTTTTTTATTTCTTGATTATATACTTGTTATAAAGATAAGTAAAACTATATTCACAAAAATGCATTGTTTATTAATTAGAATAATTATATAAAATTAT
Organism: Tortricodes alternella; assembly: GCA_947859335.1. Taxonomy (NCBI): domain Eukaryota; kingdom Metazoa; phylum Arthropoda; class Insecta; order Lepidoptera; family Tortricidae; genus Tortricodes; species Tortricodes alternella. The sequence goes on along the minus strand of OX401968.1, from coordinate 4,498,443 downwards.
ATGATAGATAGATAACAAAGCTTCCAGAATTGTATAATAGTAGTTTATGCAACGGTTGCATAATGATAGGCCTTAAAACACTAGTTCGGTTTTAAGAAACGAGCTTTTAAGCGAGTTTCATAATAAGATCGCACGTGTGTTTTAAGGCGAAATTATGCAGAGTTGCATACATAACTTTATTTACAGACATATTATAAACGGCGACATGGCGACGATGGGGCCCCGCCGGCTGCGGCGACGGCGGCATATCTCATATCTGTGTCGTTATGTTCATTACGATACTAAAATCGATTCTGTAATATTATTACAGTACAGGTTGTATAATGGTGGTCATTTCCTACGGTTTTTATTACATTATGGAGGTTTTATGATATGGGTGTAGATAAAGTAATAAAATGCATCGCTTTCTTCTAGTTGTAGATGCAGGGTCTAAGCAAAATCTATTCTTAACAGCCTATCTCTTGCACTTTGTGTCCTTGTTGTAGTGTTTTTTTATTGAAAAAAAAAAAGATTCGCTGCCGAGTTGTTTGCGGCTCTTCTGCTCAGCAGATGTCACCATTTGATGCGCATATAATTCAGAAATGTGAAAGAGCCCGTGTGGCCTACATGCAATATAAATATTCCATTTTCATTTCCAAAGCCCAACAAAATGTTCATTGGATGCGCGCTTATTTGCAACTAGGGGTCATCCATAAAGTACGTCACACGTTAAGGAGGGGAGGGAGGGGGTAGACGAAGTGTGACATTGTGTGACAAGGACGAGGGACGGGTCAAAAAAACAAGAAATTAGTGTGACGTACTTTATGGATGATCCCCTACCGCCTTCAATCGGCGTTCTATTTTTTTCTTACTTTTCATGAAAGCAGTAAAACCATCATGAAAGCAGTAATGGCGGCAATTCGATCCTCCGTCAAGACCTTTTTTTTAAATCATATTCAAACGAATGAAGTCTCTATTCTCATGAAACTCGAGATCAAATGTTGTGCAGTTTATATTAAAAAAACATACTGAATTGACGTTTCGTATCAATAACTGTTTTAATATCTATGGATACTAGAATAGAGACCCACTTGAGTTTTGACAGCTGTTCCAAATTTAATCTCATTTCTATACTAAAATCGATACGGGAATAACATTGCAGCACTGGTTTTACCTAATTGGTTGTCAAAATGGTGGTCATTTCCTACGGTTTTTGATTACACTATGTAGGTTTTATGATATGGGTGTAGATAAACATTTATTCATAACAGAGCACGAAATACAGCACAAGACGAGAAACTAGAAAATGTAGAACATAGTGCCAACTGTTACAAAAAGGTCCCAACTCAATATAATGCTGGCTGGTAAAGTCACGGCAGACACATAGAAGAATAACATTAAAACAGGACAGAAGATTTATTTATTTATTCAATTGTAAAGTCATGTACATTTTAATTAGGTTTTGCAGTGTTGTTGATAAGTCAGACCATGACGCCCTGCGAGGGCACACAGTAATATCTTACACTAATACTTAACTATTTACGGGTTTTTTTACAGGTAATCCTTGATTCTATAGAGATGTCAATATTGTTTATGGATTTTCATAGTTAACACTAAAAGTAACATTAAAAGTAAAAATAATCAAAATAATACATAAGCAAAAACGGAACGCAATAATATTGCGTTAATTGAACCAGAGAGAAAAAAAAAAAACTTTAATGACGATGACACTTGAAACGTTTGACGGGATCACGACGTTAATCGTGAAATAAAAATAATTTGAATTATATATTACTAGCTGTGCCCGCGACTTCGTTCGCATGGAATAGTGTCTTTGAGTAACATTTTTAATTATTTGTTCAGTTTAACATTTTGTAATGACTACGTAAATATTACATCAGAATTGTTCTAATAAAACTTATAAAACATTCAGATAAACCTCACATATTTCCATACAATCTTTCATCCCCTATTCCTTATTGTTATTTTACACCGTTGAGGGTAAAACTTTTACAAACTTTGAACATAATATTTATTTATATCAAATCAACAGCCTAAAAATAAGTTTCAAACTTCTAGCTTTAAAAATGACGATACTTCCATACAACTTTTCACCCCCCCCCCCCCCCCCCTTTCAACCGCTTATAACCCTTTTTCGCATTAAAAAGTCGCCTATGTCCTTTCTCAGGCTCTAGACTATCTGTGTACTAAAATTCATTTAAATCGGTTCAGTAGTTTTGGCGTGAAAGCGCGACAGACAGACAGAGTTACTTTCGCATTTATAATATTAGTAAGGATAAGGATTAACATGGACATGGATATGTTACTCGAGATTCACTGACCACAAAACAAACAGTTTTACAATAATTATACTTATATTAAGAAATCGTATATGTAAATATTAACAACGACTATATGTACTTGGGCGATATCTTTATTATTTATGTGCAGTTCAGTATAGTTTGTGGGAAAAAGACATAAATTTATACACTACGTAAGAAATACCACGGTAGTACATAATTCCATTGGAGGTCACTGCCCTCGCGATGCGAAACCGCCAAAATACGTTTGCATTCCTTATCAACCTTGTGTTTGAGATGAAAGATCGGTTTTCGTGTGAACTGGTGGTTCGTGAGTCACGGTTTATGATAAGCTATCAGCTATCAATGTAGCAATAGTTCGTCTTAATTCGTATTTGAATTTCGTTAATCTTGTTTACCGTGTAATTTTGGCTTTTTTGTAAGGTACCTACGCAGGTAGTACACGTACGCAGACAACCATTAAACCACCAGGTTTTAAAAAGGTCCGTCAGACAAAATGGCAGATCAGTTATGTCAAAGAGTGTATTAATACATACTTGAAAAACACACGGCACGGATTTATTGTCAGAAATAGTCCGACATGTTTCGAACTCGAATGGAGTCCTTCTTCAGGGTTTGAGGGCGGTACCGGTCAGAGCAACCAAGACTCCGTTCGAGTTCGAAACATGTCGGACTATTTCTGACAATAAATCGTGAGTAAAGCCGTGTTTTTCAAGTATTCATAATGTCTCAAGAAGGTTTTAATTTGTTTTAATACATTTAAATTATTTTGATACTACAGCTGTGCCCGGCATGTAAAGAACCTCTCATTACCCGACCACATTCGACTTATCTTTCTTGAATGTTAGAATTCAACAAAGAATCACATTCCCGAACGCTAGGTCAATACGATACGTTTTAAATTGAAAGATTTAACGAACAATAACCCAGAAGGTAGTGAGCAGGTAATATTTGAAAGCCGTCAGTATGACTCATCCATAAATTTAACATCCACCGTCCGTGTATCAATGATATGGATGCGGTAATGTGTGCTTCACACTTAATAACATTGACATGAAAAAAATACTGCTACTGTCGACAGTTTACGGAGTTGAAATGCGGGAATGCCTATTGTCTACTATAGGTACTTATGGCTATTTTAAAGCACATTCAAATTTGACTTATTTCGTCTTCCAGGAGTAGGAACGATATGGCTTCCACGCCACTGCCCAGATATTTACCTCCCACCTGAATTTCGACATTGCTTTAAAGGCCCGGGCAAACCTAACGCGCCGCAACCTCGTTTGGTTGGCCCCGGCCTTTAGAGAAGTGTGAACCTACGGCTTTTCATACAAAAGGCGATAACGATTTCCACCCCTTAAATGTTAACCAACGTTGACCAATTTTTAACCGACTTCAAAAAAAAATCCGACGGTGGAGGTTCTCAATTCGACGCTTTTTTATTTTTTATGTATGTACACCGATTACTCGGAAATGGCTGGACCGATTTGGATGATTCTTTATTTAATTGATAGGTTGTTAGTCTGAACAAAATCTATGTTTATACGTTTTGGTTTTTTCAATATACCTAATCAATAAATTCCGTTTTATTGTTGTTTCATTATTTTCATACAAAACTGATTTCAGCGATTATTTTACTTTGTTGATCTTTAATCAATATTCAAAAAACGTATACACTTACATTTTGTTCTGACTGATCTGACAACCTATCAAAAATTGGTCAAAATCGTTTAACATTTAAGGGGTGGTAATCGTTATCGCCTTTTGTATGAATTGGGTGATTTTTGCCATTGCTTCACAGTCCTCTTAATTCTGCTTATTTGGCTGGCATTATAATTGAAATTATTTATTGCAAACCATTTGTCCATAAATGTGTTAGTAAGACAATATTACTTAAGAACTAAGGTTAGAAACTTAGATATGTACAACTACGAGTATACTTAAAACTAAACAGGGTTTAAAATGCCAGAGCCAGACTACCCCACCCCTCGCACGTGCAGTTGCACCCAGTACCTCTGGTATGGGCAGTCTAACCTACTGGCGACAACGCACAGAATGCTATTAGCAGTGATCGGCAAGACCCGTGCCATATGGTGTCAATGACCTCAATCATTATGTTAATATGGATATTTCCCGGGATTCCAGCATTCGAATCGGTAAAGGAAAATAATATATTCTCATTTCAGTAAGTAGGGAACAGGGGTTTTTATGCACTTCAAATGATTATATTTTAACACTTACATATTTTATATGAGTGCACGTAATATTTTACGCAGTATAAAATAAAACCAAAGTTTATCAATATTTTCTTTAATGAAAAATAATACATTTTATGAGTTTATTAAATATTCTGACTTCTATTTACAAGAAATATTGAATTACTTTGCTGTTCCGCGAAATAGCAAAGTAATTCAATATTTCTAGTATAATATGGATTTCCGCAAAGTAACGCCTGAATCTATTAACTATTTCTATTTACAAATACATATAACATAACTCCTAATTTTTGCGAATCATGTCATGTCCATATTATTATTTCCTCTTTGAATCCCGCGGTATGGCACGGGTGTTGCTGATTACTGGCTATTAGAGCTGCCGCGTACACGAGTCATCAAGGAGGCAGCCCTTTTACGAAGGATAGCATGGAAGCCATCAGTAGTACTCTTGTTTTGTAATTGGTTCTTTAAAATTGAGTTATATATAGCGCACATATTAACGGCGCAGTTTAAACTCTTAATAAAACTTTTTTATGATCTCGCTCTACTTTACGCGTAAGTATTTAGATCATGCATGGTTGTTTGTAAACACCGCTCGGTGTTCTGTGTCAACACTTAGACTCAAGCTGTTAGCGTTGTGCAATGGCGATTTAAGGTGTTCAAGTATAACAAAATGATTGCGCGTCTGTCGTGATCAACCGAATTGTGCGGAGATACTTCCGCTCGTACATTGTGGTTCTATTTGATGACAGCGTTACTACGGAAATTGATTCAATTGCATCACAATTGGTGACGCACTATCGCGTTCGTTAAAGGCCCGGGCACACCAAACGCGGTTGCGGCGCGTTTGCGGCGCGAACGCGGGCCCGCGCCGTTCGACAACCGCGTTTGGTGTGCCCGGGCCTTTACATAGCATACAGACGACCCGCGATAGTTCGACAAACGGTTTGTAAAGCGGCGGCGGATTATTAAGCCTATTCCCTCGTCCCCATCCCATCCCCATTCCCCATCCTCCCTAGACTGGCAACGCATTGGCAGATGGTTGCAGATGTCCATGGGCGGCGGTGACCACTTTCCATCAGGTGGGCCGTCAGCTCGTTTGTCAGTCAATATGACATAAAAAAATATCTAATTTGTCGGAGTAGTGTGTCGTTGTACGTCACAGCCCCCTGTGAAAGTTTAAAAAAAAGATTACCTTGTTTGTTATCCGTCAACTTACATTATACAACTGGAAGATTTTATATGTACTATAAATCATACGATAGCGTATTTAGCACATTAATCAACACTAAGGGTATATAATAAAATTAACATCATTAATGCTATAAAAATAAATTTCATATTGTTATTAATCTTCGATTTGAAGTGCAGTATGAAATATGGCACAAGAAGTGGTCGTTATGATTGGCAGACTAATATTGCGCTGAAGTCGATCTTTTTGTCTAAAAAATCAATTCCTATTTGTTAAGGAAACGCAGCAACTATAGTACATTGTACATCTAGGGGCGTAAGAAGGGAATAACTAACGAGACTCTGTTAGAAGCCCGACGCCGATAGGCGAGGGCTTTTATGACTCGAGTTTGTTATCCCCTTACTGCCCGTGATACACACAATGTTTTTCATCACATTTGCGAGGAAATTAAACAAAAAATTGTCAAAAAAATATATATATCTATGTTATTCCCATTGTACACTGTGAATTACCATCAGCGGCCCTAACATGCATGGCACAAAGATAAATTAGAACCGTTTATCGCTAAGTGCGTCTCTCTCACACTAGCGCCGACGAAAGAGATAGTCATAGAGATAAACGGTTCTAGTTTATCTTTGTGGCATGCATGTTAGGGCCGCAGGTGGGTAGAACAAACTGTACATCGCGATCACCGCGGGGCGGCTCCCTAGGATTTTGTATGGTTTATAACTCCCGCTGACGGCGGGGCCCATAGAGGAGTTAAATCAGCTATAGCTGCTCTATACGCCTGCGTATAATAACACCCTTTCCGAGCAAGTGTGATGAAAAATATTAAACATATCGACATACCTACTCCAATTTGACTATCTTCTTATACCATGTATTGCAGATTAGCTGCTTCGGTTATGTTTTTTTGTGTATCACTTAGCACATTTCCTGAATTAGACGACGAATCGTGCGATCCTTCGGATTGGAATGGTTTATAATTATCGTTCACTGCTCCAAGTTAGTTAACGGTAACATGGACCTTATGGCGCGGTTGTATTGGATTGCTATTTCAATGCCTCCAATCTGTACCCGCTCAGTTTGCGATCAGGTATGTATTCTCTAAAGTTTGCAGCGGCTGATCAGCGGATAAACGAAACAATTAAATTAGACTATAATAACATAGTTATTCGGTCTAATTTTGAATGTAACTTCATGGCTGATCAGCCGCTGTGCACGCTAGGGAAACACAAGACAGTTCAGTCCGTGACCTTGGTCACGAATAGCTGTTATTCTATAACATCTCGTCGCTCATTTCGTATCTCATTTTCGTACGACAATCATTAATTGACCTGCACGCGCGTTGGCATTGTGCGGAGTTAGGTACCTACAACCCTGGCCGCCTGCGTCGAAATACGTCCAACGTCGAAGACACGCACGCATATGTAGTTTATGGGTACTGACGGGTCAAGTTAGGCTCGCCGGTGAGTTCATTAAGGCGCTGACAAGACCTAAATCGGCTTTACTTAAACACTTTTTTACCAAAAACGATTAGATTTGGCGAAGCGAAAAAAATATACGTTCATATTCATCGTTTTATTGAAAAAAATCGCTATTTCGAAAAGACGATTTGATGAAATCGATACGATAGAAAAAAATCGTGAATTTACGTCTGAAATCCTCTTTAAACAGTTCTATGTCTTAATTTTTTTTACTTATGGTTCTATAATTAAATACAATATTACAACACGTCCATACTAAAAAAAATAGTAATTTATATTTATGTGTAGGTAGTGTTGTTTACTTATATAATTCGTCGGTTTTTGGTTTTCCCCATTCAAAAAATCCGCACAGTGCTTCTCGTTCACTCCGGTGCAAACAGACAGTGACCGATCACTCAAGGTCATTGGCTCTTGTCAGCGTCTTAACGAAGTGTCATTTAAGAGAATCACACCCCTGCTTTGTGATTCTATAACGTGCGCAGCGGCTGATCAGCCATGATACCTTATTCAAATTTAGACCGAATAACATTATGCTTATAGTCTAAATTAATAGTTTCGTTTATCCGCTGATCATCCGGTGCGCATTAAGAGAATGTTGTAATGTAATTTGTTTGATTGTGACATTCTGAGAACTTAAGGAAATCAGGATGACTGTCAAAGCGTAGTTTGTATGGACGTTTGCGAAACTTTTATTTCAGGTTATTGACGTCAATTATAAGAAAACCTTTTTCTACGTCGATTTTTCAACCTTACGTAAAGTTATTTTTAGAATATGATTTTCTCATTTTAAGAAGAACAATATAATTAATTGGAAACGACCCGCTCCGGCTTCGCACTGTTGAATTTAATTATAGCGAAAATCCAAAATCCGTTTAGGAGTATGAATGTTTTAAGCGAATACACTGACATACAGAATAAGCGGGGTCATTTTATATGAATTAAAGATAGACTACCTGACCAGTTTTGTATATGTAGTATACACTCTTTGAGTAATTATGTATACTAGAGTGGATGCCACAACTTGATTTTTTGTAAAGCCTGTTGAGGCCAAATGGCACAAACGCCTATAAGAACACGATCACCGCCGGACGCGGCGCGCGTGCCCGCTCCGTCATCAAGTGCTCGCTGTCATTTGTTTCAGATGTCTGTTCTAGTGTAAAGTACCTAATACTTCACTTTAAACCTTCCTTACAGTACTATTAAAATAACTTCACCATTCGGCCATCCTCGGTTATTGTCTGTATCCCTCGTTTTTCACATAGAGAATATCAAATTACAGATAGGTATGACATTTAAATATATTACCCGTTATCTTATTAAACACAATACAACAGAAGGATATGAGCAACAAAACCTCCTAATAGCTCTAAAGTAACACAACCTTTATATTGAAATAAGAAAAATAATTAGTGACTATTTTTTGACAGTATGACACGCATGACAAATTTCGTACTGTTACCTTACGTAAAACAGTAACTATTGATTAATAAAGAACCATGAATGTTTTTTTTTATATTATAGGTAGATACATTTATATACATCAATAAATAATGCATGTCCATGTCGCTTCTGTAAACTTCTTAGGTCTACTGGTAAGTAATGTCATCATGGCAGGTGGCTACCTAAAAGAAATCGCAGCAATGTAACTCGTGTCATTTCGTCTCCGGCTTCAGCCGATAATAGCCGAGAAAACTCGAATCGTTAACTGATTTTAATTGTACTGTAAGAAATTCAAAGTGATAGCGAAAACTCCGGGATTTGCAAAAAGAAAAGGTGTGTAACATATAGTTGTCTCGTTCCAGCGTACTGGGGGCGCGAGGGCGGGTCGGCGGCGCAAGCGCAGGCGCAGGCGCAGGCGGCGCTGTTCGGGTTCGGCGCGCGCTACCAGGCGCAGCCCGCGCTCGGCGTGCCGCACAACCAGGGCAACATGCCGTTGCATCCCGCCGCCAGTCAGTATTACCACCACTCAATTTAATTTCCCTTCTATTGTCCTAAAATTACGTGACGAACGATGCATTGTTGTTAAGGCGCTGACAAGACCTAAATCAGCTTTACTTTAACACATTTTTAACAAAAACTATTTGATCCGGCAAAGCGAAAAAAATATAAGTTCATATTCATTATATTATTGAAAAAATGACTATTTCCAAAACACGCTTTGATGAAATCGATACAATAGAAAAAGAATCGTGAAGTTACGTCTGAAATCCTCTTTCAACAGTTGTATGTCTTAATTTTTTTAACTTATGGGTCTATAATTAATAACACTATTACATCACGCTCATACTAAAAAAATGACAATTGATCTATAACAAAAATGAAATTTATATTTTACGTGTAGTGTAATAATATAATATATAATTCGTCCGTTTTTTTATTTTCCCCATACAAAAAACCGCACAGTGCTTCTCGTTCACTCCGGTGCAAACCGGTGACCGATCACTCAAGGTCATTGGCTCTTGTCAACGTCTTAAACACACTATAGTGGTCGTCAACCAAAGTGACGACTGGGTCAATAAAACATTTCTTTCTTTCCTGCAATATCCGACCCTAAAGACGTGAGTCATGCTCCGTAAGACCATGCAAGTGCATGAAAGACAGCACGATTCTAATTTTTATGGCCCCCGTCGTCTTTGTTCGTTAAAGTTCTATATAAAGTCGTTTGTAGATGCTCTCGCCTGCGGCTCGTGCTTATAACTCGTACTCGCTTTTGGTCAATATTTCTATCATCGACTGTACTGTGTATCGTACTATACGTTTGTCGCCTCGTGAAATGTACTAGATATTTTTAGAAATTAAAATTTGCACTTAAAGATACTAATGTCGGATTTTCCCAACAATTCAATAGAGTATTTACGATCTATTAGAAACTCCATTCACTTCATTCTAGATAAAGTTCGTTTCATAGCCTAATATGTGAATCTCTTAAGATCTAAAGCACTTAAAGAAGACTCGCTGGTCGTTTAGAAAACCGGTGCCAGTATGGCATTTGTCATCTTGCTGCCCGGTAAGTTGGATTCAGTAAAGACCTTTGAACTCAATATTTCAATACATTTCCAGGTGCAGCCTGGTGGTCCATGGCCTCTCATCTAGCGGCCCAGGACTACTTGTCTCGGCTGCAAGCTTCAGGGCTAAACTTCGGCGGTCACCTCGCCGACCCTTATTCGGCGCTGTCGGCGTTGTCGGCTAAGCCGGGGAAGGGGAAACAGCCCGCGAGGAATGAAAGGTGAAACCAGAAACCGCAGTAGGCTCCATGGATTTTGCTGTGGTCTTAGAAACACTGGCATAAAAATAATGCTATAGCTGAATTACTCTGTGGGAGCATTTGTGACTGTAGTGGCATCCTCATTTAGTGGTCCATATTTAAAACACGCCCACATTTATACTTTTCCATGTCTACTCTACTCACAGAATATGAACATTCTTATATAATGGTTTATATTTTAAAAGCAGTATGCTTGTCTCAGCAGAAGGGGCAAATCTTGACCAATATAAAAAAAGCTTCGCATTTAGTTCGTTTTTTAAATTTATCTTCTTAAAGCCGACTTTCTATGGCTCTTATAGTGGGCATATTTGTTTACAGGTCGGGCCGAAGTAGCACATCGTCCAGTGCGTCCACGAAGGAGAAGAGTCCATCCATGAGTAATTCGCAGCCGAGCATGAGTGATTGGGGTATGCCACGACCATATTCATACCGATATAGAGTTCATTTGCTATCTTGTGTCTTGTGATAGAAGACATCAGAAATATGTTAATTTTATTACTATTGTCTAGAATTTCAGGCTTCAGTTTTCTCTATTATAAATTAGCTGTTACCCGTGACTTTTTCCGCGTGAAACTATGCAATTTTTCGGGATAAAAGTAACCTATATGTCACTCTCCGACCCATCAAGTATTTATGCAAAAAAATCACGTTAGTCCGTGAAAAAAGGATAAACCAACATACAAACACATTTTCGTATATGTAATATGAGTAGGGATGCGAAAGTAACTCTTCATCTGTCTGTTACGTTTTCACGGCCAAACGGCTGAACTGATTTCGATAATTGATACCTTTTATCCTGAAAAATTGCACGATTCCCGAGGGAATCGCGATAAACAAATTCTACGCGGATGAAGTCGCCGGCAAAAGCTATATAATTGACTATAAAAACTGATCTGTTAATGACTGTACAGTTATTTAAGCCTGTCAACTGTCATGGCCTTAACGCCGGTCATCTTTGACTCCAGGAGCGTCATACGGCTTCCCGAAAACGTCATCGCCGTCAACGATGCACTCGCACTCCCAGGCGATGTCTAGTCTCGCTTCCCTCAACAGCCTCGCGTCAGCGCCGCATCAGTCCAAGCCGAGCAAGCACCAGCCCTCGCAGTCCCGTGAGTACACTCCGATACACTTAACTGAGTCATCTATCTTCTATATATATAAAAGAAGAAGCTGACTGACTAACTGATCGGGTGATATATCAACGCACAGCCAAAACTACTGGAGCTAGAAGTCTGAAATTTGGTACAGGTAATCTTTAAGTAATGTAGGCGCCCGCTAAGAAAGGATTTTACGAAAATCAAGCCCTAAAGGGGTGAAAAAGTAGTTAACAATTTGTATCGAAATCCGTCGTTTTTTAGCTTATTAACATGAAAATGAGAATTTAGGCTTCTGAATAAAAACAAAGGCGCACTGCAAAAGCATTTTGAAAAAATCAACCCCTGTAGGGGTGAAATTTTAGTAAACTGATTTTGGGGTAGTTTTGAAATTACATCCCATAAGGGGCAAAGTTTATATGAAAAATACCGCGGGCGAAGCTGTGACGGGTTCTCTAGTAGTGTAGTATACATATAAGTCTCACGTCAAGTCGCGACAGGTCAGTCGTGCGGGGCATGGGGGGTGAGGGGTGACGCCTCACTGCCCGCTCTGCTGCGGAGCGTTACCTCGCTGAGCATAACGCGCTGAGGTAATAAGCGGCAGCAGCCGCCATGTTATTAATCACTATTGTTTTTTAGACTATGACTGATTTGATGACGCAGTGATAGTGCAACTAACTGCCATCTGTGGCGAAGGTCGTGGACTCGAGGCCCGAGTCATGGATGTTTAGTATCTATGTAATGTATGTATGTATTTATCTATATAAGTATTCGTATCGTAGTCTAGAGCCCATAGTACACGGAAATAGTTTGGAAATGTGTGTTAGTGTTAAAGATAAAGATAAGTGTTAAAGATAAGATAAGAAAGTTAAAGATAAAGATATTATTATTCAGTGGCGGCGCGTGTCGTAAAGCCGGTGCATCGTTTCTTATTTTAAACACTACATTATTACTTTTTAATATTGTCCTCACTTGAAAAATAATGTAATTTAATTTTTTTAATTTATATACAATTAAACGAATTAATATAATATTCTCGAGACCGTAACATGTTGGCAACATAAAAGTAAGGACTAAGTAGATTTAAGTGTTTGTACGCTGGCAACCCAGCCTCGCTCTATCTTTTATCAACTGCGGTAGCGTGCGTGTGTTGGAATAATAAAAAATATAAGAAACCTGAAGAAATCTTTTAATGAAGAAAATTTACAGTCCACAAACCAAGTTTAGTTTTCTACAATATATAATTTTGCTAAGGTGTTTTTATGTGGCAACGCCATATGTAACTAAATTCTTTGTCAAAATTATTAACTTAAACATCATTTTAAAGCTTATGTTCTGCGCTATTGACGAAAAATACTGGCGAAATATTCCCACGGCAAAACTAGTAAATAATAAATAATATTATAGTGTTTAAGTTAGGAAATTATGCACCGGCTTTACCTCAATAGTCGCCACTGTTATTATTTCTCATCCGACTTCGACTTTCGCCTCGCTCAATAGCAACTCGTGTCATATCAAGTGGCTGACGTTTTAGCCAAGAAATCACGGCTAAAGAGATGGCAACTTTGTCAGTACTACAAATTGCCAATATGAATATGCGCAATATTAAATAATTGATGAGTTATTATCGCTATGATTGACTAATATTGTAGACTCGGTTGTCATCATCATTATTGGTCCATATCCGTTGGTCACACACAGGCCTCGTCTCATAGTGAGAGGAACCGGGCAGTAGTCCCCACGCGGGCCCAATGTGGATCGGGGACTCGGTTACCGGAACATACTTGGAATAGTAAGCCTTCTCTCGCTGTAACGTCAGTCGTGCTGACTCGTGCGTCGCTGTTGCAGGCAAGTCGGCGCCCGCGCCGCAGAAGGGCAAGGAGCGCGAGCTGGCGCTGCTGCGCGGCGACCTCATGCTGGCGCAGGCCGCGGCGCAGGGCGCCTACCACGCCGCCGTCGCCGCCGCCGCCAAGGGCAAGGTGAGTCGATGCAGCAGGCGAGCCGTCGGCGCAGGCGCAGGTCGCGGCGCACTTACTAATCTCCTCCTGCGCACAGTGTGGACATAGAGGGTCTCTTCTCACGCGTGATAGGTGTCTATTTAATAGGCAGTAGCCTGTGATTACCCTGTCAGTATGCTAAGGTTGCCCGTATTCATAACCTCAAGACTGGTAAGAAAATTAAGTAAGCCACCACTCATATTAAAACCCTCATTTGAGTTACGATATCAATCTTAAGAGGGCTATCACTAAATCGCGTTCTGAAAGATTAGGTATATTGACGCACGGCATCAAGTCGCCCTCATCCAATGTATAAAGAGCGCTGACGGCCATATAAGATGTATGGCCGTCTGCGGTCTTTTTACATTGGGGACGATCGTTTGGCGGGACACAGGTCCACTCTAGTCAACCGCCGGCGCGGCACTGAATTCAGACGGCCGACACATCGCTTTATGTAGTAATTTGGGAGTTGTAATTACGTTTTTTTAAGTTGTATAATCAATTATTTTTCCAAAAGAAGTATTAGATTTTAATATAAGTATAATAAACTTTACGTAATAATATTAATGAATGAGTTAGTAGAGTAGTTCCGTAGTAGAATATTTTATTCCCTCAACTGGTCACACTTACTTTCTTAGTGACTTGACAATTCACTATTTCCAAGCAATAAACGATTTCTTACACCTTTTCTACATTTCCCAATTACCAATGTTCCTTAAATCTAGCTCAAAGGAGAAAAGTGAAAAAACGTTTTGAAAATATAGTTTAATTGGATCACGTTTCCATTAGAAAGAAAGAAGAAAGAAAATAAATATATTCACAACAATTAACATATCAGTAGAACACATATAAGAAAAAATAAAGAAAAAAAAGAATTGTTGCGAAACGAAGAAGAAGAAGTGAGGGCGCTGGTTGACTAACGTGATGAAGTTCAGCGCCGTAGGCATAATGACTGGCATCGCTGTCAAACTACAGAAATTTATAAAACAATACAGAAGTCTAAATATGTAGTGCCTGCCTAGACTATATAATAATAGAGGGGTTGTCGAGAGACAAGCGTAAGTTACAATAATTGCTAGAATTAACAAATACCTAGATCTAAGTTAAATACTAATAACCCTAATAGTGATACGCAGTTGAACCAAATGCCCATAGGTCACTCGCCAACAAACTGATAACGGTTTGGCGAATCTTTATACGTACTAAAATACAAAGGCATATTTGAAATAAGTAAATAAAATAATAGTAGTTTATGCAACGGTTGCATAATGATAGGCTTTAAAACACTAGTGCGGTTTTATGAAACGAGCTTTTAAGCGAGTTTTATAATACGATCGCACGTGTGTTTTGAGGCGAAATTATGCAGAGTTGCATACATAACTTTATCTACACCCATATGCGGCGACGGCGGCGCGCCGGCCTGAAGCTCATATCTGTATCGTTATGACCATTACGATACTAAAATCGATACTGTTATAACATTACAGTACGGGTTGTCATAATGGTGGTCATTTCCTACGGTTTTTGATTACATTATGGAGGTTTTATGATATGTGTGTAGATAAATGAACAAAAAGCTGATTACAGTAACTATACCGAAGTTTATTTTGTCTGTCACCCAGGTGCTGCCCACGTTAGGGAAAATTATTTCGTTTTCTGTTTTCTTCCGTATTGTCACGTTGGTGTACCCCTACCGGGCATTCTCGTATGCACCAGTCTGACAATAAATTAACGATTTTATCTTGTTCCAGAACATGTCCCAGCTATATCCTTTCGGCATGCCGGGATCTGAAAAAGACCGGCACGGCGCTATAGACTCGCTTACGGGTTTACCGCATACAATACTTAGGTAAGTCGGTCTGAATATGTATATATATTAATTACTATTATATAATATAAGCTATAGACTGTCCAATTCACGGCTTCACACGTCGAGATTTATGCGAGGAATATCTTAGGATGCATTAAGGTTTAGTATTGCTACCCCTCTACACGGCACGCTCATGAATCTTGACGGCCTATAGTTAACTAATGCACGCACGACCCAATAAAACATGGTCTCTTCCGAGAGTGACTCTTGCCTGTCTAAGGTCTGTTCGGCGAGAGTTGATAAAAAAAGTAAAATGTCAGTTCTTAAATCATTATAAATTAAAGAGAAAAATTAACATCTTTTTCTTAGAATATTATTATTGAATAGCCTAACTGTATAAAAAGCAACACGTGAAAAGAACACCCCAACGACACACTCGAAGCCAATGATATTAATATATGTAGAAAGACACATGATACGTCATATCCATACTCAACGCGTTTTAAACATGTGTAATAGATATTTTTTTCTTTTTCGTTTCTGTGGCCGAAGCCAGTACAGATTATTTATTGAATTTATATGACATTTGACGCGGACATATAAGACAATAATTTGCAAAATGGCGATTGTGTATATGAACAAAACAAATATATTTCTTTCGCCGCCGTCCGCCCGGCGCGAAACTGCAGTTGACAACATCTGCGTCCCTCGTACCACGAAACTCAGTGTGCGCGGCGATAAGCGACGCCCTACATACAGTTTGCGATAGTTAAGCGACAGTCGCTATTTCGAAACGATATCATAATATTTATCAACTCGGTGAACAGACCTTACGTGACTACCAGTGCTTCAGACGGATGTACCGTGCTTTACTGCTGAGTTTCTTGCGGCGTTTCTTCTCAGCAGATGTCACCTTTCGAAGCCCTTGTGGCCTACTTGAAAAATATATATTTTCATTTTCATCAGGCTCTAAACCGCCTACGCATATTTAGGCCGTATATCTTTGAAAAATAATTATAGCCATGGCACACGCTACTTATTTAATTTAATTGAAGATTGGTGTTATTTTAACCCGTGTCGTGATAGTTAAAACCAAGGTTGTAGTCTTGATTTTAATATAAATATTTTCTTCTGCCAGTGCTGCATTGGAAGGAGGGTAAGTAAAACCCTTGAAGTATTTCCAATAATTCCATCAAAATTATAAAATTTAGGCAATTGTTTGATGTCTAATTGATTTTTTTGGGGTTTCCACCGTTGTGTGTGTCTCTTTGATAATCCTAACTAAGTAATGTTAATGCGAAAGTAACTCTGTTTGTTACGTTTTCACGCCTTAACCGCTGAACCAATTTTGATATAGAGATACGAGTAGATTAGACCATGGAGAAAGATATAACCATTCTTGCTATTTCGTTTCTAAGTTTCCTTATTGTATATAAAAAACGCAAATAAATGAAAGGAAAAATATTCAGAAAACATCGTTTGTCTATGAAATATTAACGTAATGGATGAATGCTCTAATGTCTTAGTCTTAAAAAAAATTAAGAAGAAGTAACTCTTATGCACTAGAGCACAAAAGTGCTACTTTAGGTCGCCTACACCCAGTATAAGGAGAACTTTACGAGTATGAGTGAAAAGTACTTCTTCTAATGGCCGACTAAAGTCTAAACAAAAATTGTTTCATATGTAGCACACCACATATGAAACAATTATTCATATTCATATTCATTTATTCATAATAATAATATTATAGGTCATAGTAAATTATTTTAAAACATTAAATTAAAATTAATTAGTTTATTGAATGATGTAAACAGAGAAGTGATAACCGCTTTTTTTTTCTAGTGATCCTTCGTCGGTGCTTGGCGGGGTAAGACTTCCGCCCGATACAGAAATTATCAAATACACCTCCTCGCTAGCCGGTCCGAAGGTAAACCTCTTGCTACAGACCAGTACACCTAACCCCCCGACGTAGAACGGACTTTTTCACTCACAATCATAGTTCGGATGTTGAATGTTTCTCTTTAATTCATGTAAAAGAGCACATCAAAAGAAGAACAAGTAATAAGTTCAAAAACTTAAACCCGACTATTTAAAAGTCACGCCTTAAAAAGTATTAAACAGCTACCAATATATATATTTTTGAAATGGGTGTGTAATGATCGGTATAACAACTTTTGATATATTTTCACTAGATATAGCAACATTTGATATAATTGCATAGAATATAGTCACTCAAGGGGCATAATAAACTTTTGATCTAACAAAAAAGGTAATATTTTAATGGTGTATAATGTTCAGTGAGTATAATAGATGTTTGGTATAATTTTTACCTAATATAATGAACGTATGTAGTATAGTATTATAAAAAAGCAGCTCGCGCTGTGGGGTCGCAGTTCTTCCTAACACTCCTCCTCGCTTCGCTCATCGTCGTACCTAACGGAGACCTACCTTAACCCAAAATAGGGAGGTTATTATAATAGTAGTACGTATTCCAGATTATACCAGTACTACATTATACCCACTGCGTGTTATATCGATAGTTGCTATATTACAAGGTCATTATACCTGATGATAGTTAGATCATATCAGAATATGCCAAATATTTTGTTATACCAAAAGTGCATTATATCCCTTAATCGTTATATCCCCCAATAATATATCAAAAGTTGTTATAGCGACCGTTACGTGCTAATAATAAATCCCTTACAATTGTTAGCCCACAAGGCATCATTAAAAAATAAATTTTGGTTCATGACTTTATATCGTTCATGACTTTTGTCACGTAGCCTATAGCCAGCGGACGATCAAGACGCTTCCAACAATAGCTCATTTGTCAAATTATGATAGATGAGGGAACAGATGAACATACATAAATACCGGACAAAATCATAACCCACTTTTTTGCTTCACTGTAGTCGGATAAAAAACTATCGGAATCGTGTATGTTTCGAGCAAATTTTCTTTATTTTGACTCACTTCCAGCTGACTTTTTTTTGCAGCAATTCGGGCTATACCCGGAAAGTTAACACTTATTATCTCTAACTTTTTGTTCCCAGTAGTGAAGAAATAGGTATATTTTAGGAATAGCCAAAATTGCAGCAATTAATTAACAAAAAAAACTAGCCCTTTAGACTAGTCATTTAGACTTTATTTTACGTACAGTGAGTGAACAGGTTCGTTTAGCATAAAATCGCGTCCAAAATGTTTGTAACAGATCCAAGCTAGGACGAAGGTCAATATTTGATAATTCCTTTTGATTTTAATATAAGTAATAAGGCTTTGTTCGTGGCTTGAAATATTTTCGTTTTGCTGGTTTTTTTTTGTCTGCTATGTAGTGACAGCGCTTGCTTTAAAAAAAATATGTTAAACAAATAGTTTGGGGTCACTTCAAGTTGATACATAACGTTAGTAGTCAACTTAGAGCGACATGTGTAATTATATTGGTATGATTGAAGGCTTTCAGTGTAGCTCCTTGATACCATAGCTGGGAAAAATACCGTTAACCCGTTAATCGTCAATGAAAGAAGTTAAAATTTCGACGAACGGATTAACTTTTAAGTTAACTATAAAAATTGTTAACGGTTTCATTAACTTCCGTTAAAACAATTAAATTCCGTTAAACGTTAATTAAGTACCTACTATTTGGCAAAACGACGACGCGCGGCTTATGTCAGATAGTTTTTGATCTGAATTTGATCTCTAAATAATAGGTATTATTACAAACGCTAATGATATACATACCCTATTTTTAAAAAAAAAACATGTCCTGCCTTAACGTTTCATAGTGACGATGGCCGCGAAAAATTGTACAGTAACAGTCGTGAATTTGTAACACACGGTAACGTACGTGAAGGAGGTAACACTAGTGAACTCCCTTAGGCTTAGTATACATCTGTAAGAAAAATCTTTAAATTTTAACAGGTTTTATATTGTAAAAATAAATGAAGAGTCTAGGCATAATTTAACGTTAAACTACATTGCAGCATTGCAGTGTTAGTTATTGTAAACAAAAATAATTTAAATTATTTTTCTGAATAAACATTATTTTGCGCACCACAATCCACTAACGACTATCATTAAATAAGATAACATTAGAGATAATAGTACTCTCTATTACGAGGACACTTTTTTTTTCCAAATGTACAATAATTGGCGGCCATGCTCTAGTACGTTCCTACATTTTTATAAGTAAATTACTAACGCAACGACATGCTAAAAAATGCAATGATTAAAGTTAACTTCCGTTAAATCTTTCGAAATTTAATGCCGTTTAACTATTTGATTAATGGTACCCAGCTATGCTTGTTTCATAATCAGAGCGCGCACGCCGCCACGCATATCCCCCGTTCAGTGTGTGAAGGCTTTAACCATATCCTGGCTTCAACCATTTTTTTTATTAAAACATTTTTGTGGAAGTTCACACATAAATTGCTCTCCCTCTAAACGCAATCCCGTATACGCGCCTGAGCATAGCCAATAGTACGATCTGGGTGGTGTAGCTGTGTGTGTGGCAGGCGCCGCCGGGCAGCACGGGCCGCGGCCGCAAGAAGACCATCTCGCTGGACCCGCCGCACGTGTCCGTGCACCCGTCCTCCGAGCGCGCGCCGCACCCCAAGCGGCAGAAAGTGGTGCGTACATTCAAATATATAATAATAATAATAATAAAATTACCATTTATTTCAGGCAACAAGGCCCATAACATAAATACCTTAAAGATTAACATACATAGGTGAAAATAAAACTCTTAAATAACTAGGTGACACGTTTGGTCTGCGCCGTGTGACACGGTTTCTCGGTGTCCAATAACTGTCCACGAAAACGACGAAATACGACACCCTTCGGCCATATATAGCAGGCGGGTTTCACTTGGAACTTTAGGTACACTCGGCCGTGGGGCAGCGCGGCGCTGTAAATCGCAGTAGGTTGCCGCCCGCTCGCTCGCCGTGTCGCGCGTCTTCATAGCGATTACTCTACTTAAAGCGACCCACAAGCGACCCTAGCGTACGTGAAAGAGCAAGTGTTATGCGACGGAGAGAGAAGGCATGAGTAGGCATATTTTCATGCTTATTCACCGATTTTGTCAGAGAGTGATTCTTCTGTACGTTAGTAGCAATTCTCGCTATGCTTACTTTTGAGGTGTCAGAACGCGAATTTGACACCATCGCACGTTCAGTCGCATGTCAACCGCGGTCCTTGACACTCATTCCACAACCTGTAAGACCGCACCACCGACCACACCGCCCACAATGATATGATAGCGTGTGAATGAAGCGATATTAGACTTTTGTACATATGTCGTAAGAACTAAGACATCAGCAATAGGGTAAGCCATGCGCTGGCGTTTGACAACCTTTTTAGAGACTTGTTACACGAAATTGTACTGATAGGCAATCCTTCTTTAGAGATCTTTGGGTGCGTACCACATAATAATCAACACTAGAAATAAACACGGCTTTACTCACGATTTACTGTCAGAAATGGTCCGACATTTTTTGGACTCGTATGGACTCCTTCTTCGTGTTTAATTTAAGTGATAATAATAATAATAAATCAGGGGACAATCTTTACACAAATCGATCTAGTCCCAAAGTAAGCTCTAAAGGCTTGTGTTATGGGTACTAGACGACGATATACATACTTATATAGAGAAATAAATAATTAATACATAGGAAACATCCAAGACTCAGGAACAAACATTCATGCTCATCACACAAATATTTGCCCTTACCGGGGATCGAACCCGGGACGCTAGCTTCGGAGGCAGGGTCACTCCTAACTAGGCTAACCGCGTCGTCAAAATGTTAATAATGTCTCATGAAAGTTCTAATTTGATTATAATCAACCTTATTCACTGGGAAAATAGATTTTTGAGTTGGTTTAATAATGTTTTCTTAGTTCTGCGGCGTTTACATCGGTATAGAAATATTTTAATTTGATCCTGTGGAAGTCCCTGACTGTTATGAAATTAGAAGCTGCTAAGAACTGTAAATCTTGAGTATGTCATTGTAATTTCGGAGTCTTCTTTCTTACGTTAGCAGGGCCGGAGTGCGCACTCCGCACTTTAGGTGCGATGCTACAACTACATCGGCGGGCCCGTCTAGCCGGGCCTATTTATTGGGTTGCCGCGTTTCTATTCTAAAATTAGATAAAAATAGAAAATGATTAATAACGACCTTAACTAACGGCAATAGTGATCGAAGTTGCCTGCTCGCGTGCCGTTATTTTGTTATTAATAAATTAGTATGTATATCAAGATAAAAAAAGAGAGAGCCTTCTGCGCTTGTGTTCTGTACTTGTGGCTTTACAGATAATATTTGTGTAGCCTAGTCGGTTTTTAAAAGGAATTGAGTACTCACAGCGAATGCAGAATTATAATTAAATCTAGGGGTCATTTTGTCTGAATGTATACATACGACTTCAGCAGATAATGCGGCAGAAATCTACAAGTAGCTTCATTTAACCTTTTCAACGCCAATGACGGATATCCATCAGGTTATACAGGGTAAAGAAGCCCTTATTAGTTTGAAGTAAGGTTGAAATTCATGTAACTCCTCAGACATGGTTGACGTTGAAGAGGTTAATAATGTGTGACGTCATTTTTTGTGTACAGGATGATTACGGCAACTCGCGGTCGTCGGTGGAGGTGATCCGGTTGCCGAACAAGCCGGACCGCGCCGGACACCGCACCGGCAGTCCGGCGCCCAACCTCGCTGACTACGCCGGTACTAATCTAATTCTATAAGTTAGTCTAGCGTTTGCCCGCGGTTTTATCCACGTACAATCCGTTTATCGCTATCGGGAAGTATTGATTTTTCGGGATGAAATACTATGTCCCGCTAAACTCCAACGTTGCTGCCGAATATCGTCTAAAAGTAGATTTCCAAGGAGCTCGACCGATGCGACAAACGTACGCGACTGACGCGCGCGGCTGTTACTCCCATCCCCATCCCATCCCTATTCCCCACCCTCCCTGGACTGCCAACGCATTGGCAGCACCTCTGCTGTTGCAGATGTCCATAGGCGGCGGTGACCACTTTCCATCAGGTGGGTGGTGCCTGTTTGTCAGTCCATTGACATTAAATAAATAAATAATAAATAAAACAATCTTTACACAAATCGATCTAGTCCTAAAGGTTTGTGTTATGGGTACTAGACGAAGATATACATAGATAAATAAATACTTACATGGATAGGAAACATCCAAGACTGAGGAAGAAACATTCGTGCTCATCACACAATGATTTGCCTTTACCGGGGATCGAACCCGGGTCGCTAGCTTCGGAGGAAGGGTCACTACCAACTAGGATATCCGCGTCGTCAAAGACATTAAAAGTGTTGATTGATTTGTTGCAGGCATATCCCGCGAGCTGCTGCAGACGATCGCGAGCCAGAGCGGCGTCAGCCTGGCGGCGCTGGAGAGGCAGCTGGCCGGCTCCACTGCCGCTGCGGGTAACGCAGCTTCCTTATCTAAAGGCCCGGGCAAACCAAAGGCGGTTGTGCGCGTCGCGTTACGAACGCGGGCCCGCGTTGCTCACGCCCCGCGCCGCGCTGCCCAAGTTGTCTGCGGCCACAGTGGTGCGGCGCGGGCGCGAAGCGTTTCGTACGCGGGCCCGCACAACTTTTTGGTGTGTCATGGTCAATTTGATTTGTTGTTTTACAAATTGCGCGGGCCCGCGTTCGAAACGCGACGCGCCGCAAACGAGTTTGGTGTGCCTGGGTATTTACTATTCATAGCTGTGTCACTACTCAAAAAGTTCAGATTTCTTCTATGTGCTCTACTAGCTACTGCCCGCGACTTCATTCGCGTAGAATTAAGTTTTAATAAACTTTTTGCTATTGATGTGTAACTCTAACGGGTAATGCAGGGCACGCCGAAATAGGTCTCAGATGGCAGGATTTTTGTCGACTTACTTGACAATAATAGTTACACTTCGGCGAGTTTACGCAATATCTTTATATATTATGGCCTATGTGCTATTCTGATGTATAAGCTATAACATTGTAAAGTTTCATCAAAATCTGTCTAGTGGTTTTTGCGTGAACGTGTAGCAAACATCCATCCATCTATCCATCCATACAAAAAAACTTTCTCTTTTATAATATTAGTAGGATCAAAAATTCACATGCGCCCGATCACTGCACGACTAACACGATCCGCGAGTTGGTCGCTCAGTGTGTCCCTTTCACACTCGACTGGTTTGATAGTGACGCACTGTGCGACAAGCGAGGCGCAGGTCGGTTGTGCCAGCCCTGGGCCTAGGTTGAGGCAAGCTTTTTTTGCTCAGTAGCTATAGTATTTCATTATTATGTACATTTATATGAAAGTTGAAGCGAATAAGATGCAATATTTGACCAGGACACTCTAACGAACGAATGAACGGACGAACTAGTGAAGCTAATTGAATTAGAAAGTTATGGCTACTAAATTATTGAATAGATCGCATCGTTTTTTTTTCTTCTCTTTGTCCACTTTAGCTTTTTCTTCATCCCCGTAGAGTTCCGTTATTGCTATTCCCTCAAAAATGGATAAGTTTGTCTGAGATAAATCTCTCTACACGCAATTTTTCATCCAAATCCGTTCAGACGTTGAACAAACATTCATGCTTTAAGATGTTGGTAAACAAGCAACCTTACAGCAATTTATAGCCGGTAACTATACGACTTCAAGTTATGTAAACGGCATATAGTGGTATTTAATGACTATTACATAACTTGAAGCCGTATAACTGGAATAATAGCCGTGAAACAGTATCGCGTTTAGAAGCACCTTTAGCTTTTATTGGACGTTTTGGTTTGGCCGTATAGTATACTCTACTTGGAATCTGTCGTGTTTGATTCATAGTTTCGGATGGTGAGTGTTCATTTTTTTTTTTCAGACTCCGGTTTAAACTTGAGTACTAAGTCGGGGACGAGTGAAGACTCCCCGCTAGACCTCGGCCACAAAGCTGATGATGACGCGCCCCTCAACCTCTCCCTTAAACCTACTCCACGTGAGTATTATGATTGGTACTGGAGCGATGGGCATTCAGTGCTACCTTACCTAGTTTTCATTGATTCTTATTACTTTCAATACCTATTTTATTTTGTATACTTTTCCACCTCATTAGATAGCTGGTGCACCAAGGAAGATTTTTCAGAATTTTTTGCCACACATCTATTTTTTAAATCGCTGACTTATGAGGTGTTTACTTTTTTTCTGTTTTTATTTGAGTTTTTTTTAAGTATCATGAAATATAGCATTACGTTTTTAGTTATTCGTCATTACTAGGGCATGCAATTTCGGAATTGGTTTGTATGGCAGTATGGATGCCAAAATCGGAAATTCCGGAACTGCCATACAAACCAATTCCGGAATTGCATGCCCTAGTCATTACATGAAACTGCTGACATCTTATATTTCAGAAAATACATAAAAATACAAAAAAACATATTGAAAAAATCCCCAATTTTGTAAAAAAACTAAGTCTTCAATATCTCAGAAACTAATTATTATCGGACAGGGTACTACACGACCTCTTTTGCTGCTCAACTCATTAGTTGTACTATATACTCTTAACAAATTTAGTGCAGAGTTATTTTGTCGCCACGCCGAACAACCCGCTAGTCGGGTTTTATACAGGCAATCTTGTGGCCCCTGGAATGGAACCCGATTTTTGGGCTGGCACTGAAAGTGTTAAATCGAATGTATCAAATAACTAGTCACCCTGTATAACGCAATGTTTTTGTTCGCAGCGAGTACACAGGCGTCTGACGCCCTGTCCCGCCTGACGTCGCTCAGTAGCTCTCTTAATGCATCCTCGAGTAACGACAGGATATGTGAGTATATCCACTGCTCCAAGTTTAAGACGAGTGTGAACCTACGGCTTTTCATACAAAAAGCGATAACGATTTCCACCCCTTAAATGTTAACCGATTTTGACCAATTTTTGATAGGTTGTCAGTCAGAACAAAAGCTAGGTCTATACGTTTTGATTTTTTCACAATAAACTTTATATTCAGTTTTATTGTGGTGTCAGTATTCTCATAAAAAACTAATTTCGGCATTATTTGACTTTCTTGATCTTTAATCAAAATTCAAAAAACGTATATACCTAGATTTTGTTCTGACTGACAACATATCAAAAATTGGTCAAAATCGGTTGAAATGTAAGGGGTTGAAATCGTTATCGCCTTTTGTATGAAAAGGGTGATTTTTGCCTTTGCTTCACGGTCCTCTTAACTCTGTAAGCTCTATTACTTTTCGACTCCATTTGCCGTTTAGGACGTCGTATTATTAACTTGACCTGGCCCGGATAATTCCTGAGCGGGGGTGCGTTGGATAGCGATGGGCAATATTACTCCCGCGCTTGAAAGAAAGGGATAGCATAGGCATTATGTGCTTCGCGTATGCCAAATCACTTAAATGACCGTAAGGAAGTAACCAAAGGAGGAATTGTAAAAGTGGGCCACCAGAACGTTTAAATGATTATCATTTTGCAAAACTAAAATAACCATGAACGTTGTCGTTTAGCGACGACAAACCAAAAATTCTAAGATATGACTTTAATGTTAAGCATAAATTTAATACAAATATTATATTATTACAATTGTCTGAATTAGTAAAGTACTTAAAATATACGAATGCCAAAATGGCTCATCATGGCTGTTGTATCCATTAAAAACAATAATGCCACCTTTTTACTACCTGTGATGACGAAATAAATGTTATATTATTATTATTATTACTTTAAATTAGTATGATTGACAATGAGGTTGTTTGCAGCGCGCAGGAAGCCCGGCGCCAAACCTCGCCGAGTGGTCCCGGAGCTCAACTCCCAGGTGGCCGACTCGCCTCGACCGAAGTCCAGCGGGAGCGAGGACAGCGAATGTAAGGATATCTTCTAAACCAGGGTCTTAATCTGGGCTCCATATACCTTTCAGGGGTCCATGTCGTGTGTTGGAGCTCCATTATTAACCTTTGGTCTGTGGCAGCGCTGCGAAAGGACCACCCGTTGTCTGTGGAAACCAACACACGACGAGTTGTCATTTTATTTTGTTTAATTTTAGACTTTCTAATCAAAAATATACGTCATAAAATAACGTAAAAGTAGGCAGGAGTAATAAGGGTACGGATCCTTATCATATCAACAAATATCATTTATCAAGGTGAAGGGTAGGGCAAGGCCCTTTCCATACAAACTTTGTGCAAATTTTTCCGCCCCGGGCTTTTGCTCTAGAAAAGTGTTTTTATTTTTAGTATACTTATTTTTACTAAACCCACGTAGAATTGAAATTATTTTATGCCTGTGCAAACACTCAAAGAAAAAAAATGGCACTATATTTGTATGGAGCGGACTTGCCCTACCCTTCGCCTAAATATTAGTATTGTACATTTTATTGGAAAAGGGTTACGTGAAAGTTTTGAAATGTTGAAGGTGGTCCGCGGCTCCAAATTTCGCATGTTAGTTGGTTTGTTTAGGTCATATTTTACAAGCTGAATTAGAACCACTTCCTCTTATCCTACGGAGCTCAATTTTTGCACGTTGGTTCAGTTCCGATGACAATGCATTTTTATGGTAAGCATGCCCTGAATTGACATCCAGGGTTAGCTCCAGACAAAGGAACTCTTCAACGGTCAACAGCACAGACACGAAATTTTATGTACGCATTGCAATATTAACAAAAACTTATCTTCTTAGGGAGCAGAATACTATATGTATTATGTGATGCCAATGTCAACCCCTCGCAAATCAAGCTTTTTTTCTGGCGAACCATTGTAAGAGCAAGAGCACGTTAATGCTTGAGATAGGTCACAATATCGGATGCATAACACTTCTACTTTCTAAGGCTCTGAAGCACTGTTAGCTATTGTTTTCTAGAAAATGCTCGATTTTTATTTGCCCAACAACTATACTTCGATACTCAACAAACTCTTACACCATCGTATTTTCATTTCTCCGAATTTCAGAACTACGATTATTATATACGATTCAGTATTCCGAAAGCAATTTATACGAAATTGGTTGTCTTCGAAAGTTGAATAAAAATTATTTCTCCAATATTCCATCTCTTATACTTCGATACTCAACAAACAATATTTTTACATCATCATATTCATTTCTCCGAATTTCAGAATTACGACGTATTCAATATTCCGAAAGCACTTTATAGAAAATTGGTTTTCTCCGAAAAGTATTTCTCCAATATTCCATATTGTTCTGCATATACATTCACTTTAAAAATGTAAACGTTTAACCAAATATTTTGGAATGATTATGTACTGTGCTATGCAGAATAAGACTTTTTTAATTTTAATCCTATGTTAACTTGAATTTAATTTAATATACTTTGTTTTATAGTAATTATTCTATGGATAATTATGTTATCTTATTTAAAGATTATGTAATTATTATTTTAATTATTCTGTTCGGTCTGCGACAAAGTCGACGAAGCCACGCTTCGCAGGGCTCCTATACCTGCTCTGAGGGATTTAAGGTAACTAGAGAACTAACCTAAATTGAAGAGTATTAATTTTTCCTTGTCAGTTTCATTATGGCAGGCGAGCCCCCCTTGTGGGGAGGCTTTTCCCTCGACTCCCCCTCTGCTGTGTGCTCCATATTTCTCATATTCTGCCCAACAATTTGAACTAAAACCAATTCGGAGAACTGATAATGAGAATTTCAGCCTTGAGGTTTCTGTTAAACGTTTTCGAACAAAAGATCAGTATTCGGTATTTTGAAAATGCAAAATTTGATATTCAGCTTTCTAAATATCGTTGTTTGGGCAGTTAAAAATTCTGACGTAAGGCCGAAGAACTGCGCCTCTATTCGGGAACGTCCAAGCAATATTGTAGCGACGCGTTGAATTTTGATGAAAACTTAAACTATATATGTTCTATAAAAAAAGTGCTTAAGTTTCGTACGCACAAGTGCTTCAGCTATACCTTTTTGTCCACAGCCATAGGCTGGCCGAACCGCGAGGGCCGGCCACGTAACCTGGGGCGCGGCGTCAGCAAACCCAAGAAGAACACCGTCGCGTCGCTGCTGGCCCAGAGCAGAGCCCTAGGGCTGCGGCCTGCACTGGCGCAGCAGCTGCTGTGTGAGACTGACCTGGTAGGGCCATAGAACTGATCAACAGCTTCAGGCTCCTGCGATCTTAACTAAATTAGAACAGCCGCTAGATCTAGCACAAATTGCCCAAGTCCTATCAAACTATTAAACACTTTCAGTGATCCCAGGCGCGGAAAAATTGCCTCCATACAAAATTGCTATAGCAAGAACCCGACCAGCGAGTTGTTCGGCGTGGCGACAAAGTCATAGAAACCCCGATTATCGGGTTTTCGGCACTGAATGTGTCAAGAAACGTAATGGATGCACTGAACGACAAACAGCTCGGGCATGTTGTGCTAGCCCCTAATACAAGAATTTAAAGTGCCGGGAAAACAGAGTTCGAAATTATGAAGATAATTATTTGATAATTATCCATGCCGATTCTTAGTTTTCTCTCTTTAATTTTTGACTAATTATGAAAATACTTATAAAATGTTGTATAAAAGAGATGGTTACAATTATCTATTGTTTTATTAACTAGAGTGTAGCGTCTACAGTTTGCGCTATTTTAGATTCGCATCAATTAATATCAAAGAAGCAACAGCAAACAGTGAGAAAACAAAATAAAGTCGGTTGATATTGTGAAGGAGCTCTACCCATTTTATTATTATCAAGATAATTATAAAAGTGTAATTATCAAGATAATTATCGATTATAATTAATACTTCGAACCCTGCGCGAAAAGGAGCCCGTTTGCACTTGGCATAAACAAAATCTATGAGTTGAGATCGTCTGCGCGTTTAACTTTTGAATTTGTGGTTGTAGAACCGCACATTTGGGTAACTAAATGTGTAACCATTATCCAATTGGTCTGGTTTCCCTGTCGCAAGGGTTACGGAGGTCAGACGGCAGTCGCTCCACTGTAATAACCCGACCTGCCGAATCTGGGCTCATGGTCAAAGCGTACCCCGAATTAGAGACGGGAAAAAGCGCTAGGAAGAGAGAGGTTGTAGAAACGGATGATTAACCTGTCCGTCTGTTTCGCAGGAGAAGTTAAAAGCGTTGCTGGGCGAGGCGGCGAGCACCGACTCGGAGTGCCCGTCCGACTCGGGCCCGTCCGACTCTGACGCGAGCGACTCGAGCCGCCGTCCACACGACGCCGCGCTGCGACAGCCGCTCGCTAGAGGTATACAGAGCTATAGGGAGAACTGGTTAATCGTCTGTTTCTTTTTATATTGTAACCTATTGTCACATTATTATTCCATTTTCTGAGAGCATTGTCGAATACCTACAACAGTGTTTTTCAACCTTGTAGAGTACGCGCCCCCTTTACAAGTAAAAAAAAAACTGACGACCCCCCCATGACTATTTTATCATTAGTTACGTTTTACTAGTTTTAATAATAGTAATTCCACGGCGAGGTATTTGAAAACCTGGACCCCAATTCCTCGGTTCTTGTGAGATGAAGTCATATGTGAGATTAATGTCAGATTTATAAAGTTGTGTCTGCGAACTGTTTACACTCACATTCAATCTCACATCTTAACTAATCTCGTAAGCACCAAGAATTACGGTCCTGGCTTGCGACCGCGACCTCCTGAGTAAGCCTTTGCGACCTCCCCGGGGGTCGCGACCCACAAGTTGAAAAACACTGGCATACACAGTTCAAAATGGCGGCCGCCATGATAGCGGCAACTCATATTATTTTAGCCGCCAATTTCGTGAATGCATTTTTTTTATGCAACTTCTGGTGCTCTTTGCTGTTAAAAAAAAGAGAAATAATGATTAAATTAAACCGTAAATGATAAAAAAATATACTTCATTATAATACCCATTAATAGTTTGACACAGCCCCTTTATAATTAGTACCTGAATGTTTTTTTTTTGTAAATCGTGTTTTTTAGAATTTTATGCGTTGATAAAGGGCTCCCAATAATAGATTTTCGCACAAGAGAAGGAACTTAAAAAAGGGAATAAAATAATCATCTGGATTCGAACCGGAGTCTTCTGGTTTCGGGACCGCCCGATTTCCCACCTGAGCTATTATAACCTTGTAGGTGGCAAAATTTACCTTCGTATTCTAATGATATTGTAGCAGTTTTTCATTGCATGAAAACACGCATAAAACGACGTTTTCTAAAAATTAAACCTAGATCGCTGAAAGCTAGATCGATTTATTGCGCCCGAAATCCCCTGCATACTAAATTTCATGAAAATCGTTGGAGCTGTTTCCAAGATTCAGGTTATATATATATATATATACATGAATTGCTCGTTTAAAGGTATTAAATTTCCTGACAATTGTTTTCTTTATCAGGTTGGAAGCGAATAACGGTGATCAAAGGTTTATCCCGAAACTGCAATATAAAGGGGGACGTGTCCTACACACCCCCCGAGCCGCATCAAGGCGTGAAGATAAAGAGCATGCAAGAATTACAAACAGTAAGCTCCTTATTCTATTAATTCTTCTAAAAATAGGACCCGCCACAGCTTCGCCCGTGGTATTTTCCATACAAACCTTATTACCCCTTTTCACCCCTTTAGGGATGGAATTTAAAAAAATCCCTCGCTTGGTGCACCTCTAGGGTACTCGAGGAATGTCTCCTCCAAATTTCTAACCTCTAGGACCACCCGTTTAGGCTGTGCGTTGTCTATAAGTGAGTCACGGTATTGTTGTATATGTATTGATTTGCCATGGTGAACTCTTTACACCAGTTCAGGAGATAAGTTGTGAATGCTTAGTGGCTATTTCCACTAGTAGAGTATGGTCCCATTGAACTACTGTAGTTCTCACTCCTTAGTCCCCCCAGTAACTGTGATTTTATGTAGTCCATACTTATTTTCACTTGCTTAGTTGCTTTTGGGTTTATAAACGAACAGAAATATATATTAAGGAACTGCCTAACGCTATTTTCGCGATGCTCACTTTTTTGGTGTCAAATGACACCATCGCACTCGATAAATACTGCCGAAATCGGCGTTCTTATGCGTTTTGTTTTTGTGGTTCGTAGCTCCTAGCGAGCAATGAAAGACAGCGATGAATCAGGCGAAATAAGACTCTTTGTAAATGTCTTAAGAACTAAGACGTCGGTAATAGAGCTTCGCAGTTGATAAACTTGTAATTTAGATGGCGTTAAACATGACGAACTAAGTCATTCGTTCAACGCAGTTGTATTGAACGCCATATCGTCGATCTTCTTTTGAGATAAGATTAGAAACCAAAAGGTGAGAACTACTGGGAATCGCCCAAGCTTAGCTACCAGATTGAAATGAAAATCGATACCTTACCCAGTTAGGACTCTAATATTATAAATGCGAAAGTAATGACTGCCTGAACCGATTTTGATAACGTATTGAGATAGTTTGAGCTCTGAGGCAACCGATCCCTAAAAGGTTGAAATAGGGCTGGAAAATTAATGAACGGCAAATTCGTGAGTGTTCGATGAAAGCCCGTTATATAACGGAAACAATCAAAATTGAAAAAGTCAATAACATGGAAAATTCTTCATAGTTTAACCTTTTGACCGCCAAGCATGTCTGAGAAGTAAGACGAATTTCAACTTTAAGTCAAGGTAATGAAGGACTTTTTTACCCTGTATCTGCTGACGGCTGCAGCCGACTGTGGCGGTCAAAAGGTTTAAGATGCATTTCCGCGTACGAAGTTGTGGATAAAAGCTAATTCACCATTATTTTCTTTCACCAGTTCCTGGACACGAACCCGCATCCGCCGTTTACGACGGACAATTTTAGCTTCAGCGCGCGAACAGTGCTCGGGGAGTACATACAGAGCACGCCAGAACTGCCAGAGCCGGTATTATTCAGCGAGCCCGAGATCAACAAAAGGTGAGATGGTGATAGTGAGAGCGTGGCAGCATGAGGTCAGTTAACTCGACCATAGTGAAAAAAATGTGAGCGTCAAGTTCTAGCGTCTATATGTATATTTATATGTATATATATATATAAAAGGGTTATCTTTAACAGTAAACAGCGCCCCGAGTATGGTTGCCCCATATTAAAAAAAAACACGAGCTGCAGGTGAGGGCTAACTCATTATCGTCATGCATTTACTCATTTTATTTTCAATATTGTATTATTTTGTCGTGTAGGTTGGAAGAAGCGCGCGCACTAGCAGCGTTGACGGGCTCCCGGCCGACCCCCCCGCCCGTGGACCGGCGCATCGAGCTGGCGCGCCGGCAGCAGGCGGCACGCGACGCGCGCCGGGATGCCACCTCGCGCTCCCGGGACCAGGTAACTGTCGGAGAGAGAGAGACAGAGACTGGGAGGGTGAGAGAGAGAAGGGGAAAAGGGAAGGAGGGGGTGGAAAGAGAGGTAGGGGGAGGCTAAAATACTGTAACTGTTTTGTAGCGGTAGAGCCAAACAGTAATCCTCACTAGATGATTACTGTTCGAATGGGCCGGCTCGACCGGGGTAGTACCACACTCACAGAATATCGGCGTAAAGTAATAGCTTGCTATTACGTTTCGTACGGTGAGTGACGAGATCCGGAGGCCTATTCCCTCATCCCCATTCCCCATCCTCCGTAAACTGGCAACGCATTGGCAGCACCTCTGGTGTCGCAGATGTCCATGGGCGGCGGTGACTACTTTCCATCACGTGAAAAGAAAAAAAAAGAAAAAATTGCAATGATTATAGTAGCTTTATAACATTTTCTGTGGTGTAGTTATGCCACTTTTATAATTTACATGATTCAAGCGACATTCAGCCTTTTTACCACCGCTTTAAGAACTATCTTCTGTTATACATATCGTATTTTCCAGGCGAGACTAGTCAGAGAGCTCGAGCGAACGGAGAAGGCCGAGCTCGTAAAGAGGGAGAAGGAAGTTCGAAGTCAACAGCTGTTAGAGGTAAGGTCCCCGAGTTCTCCCGAGTATGCCCGAGTTCACTCAACTTGTGGGGTCAATGTGCTGGGTTTGTCTTGATGGTTCTGTCGGAGAGTAATTTTATATTGTTTAATAAAAAGAAAAGGTTCCTACAAAATAAGACCAGTGAATATATAGTATAGTAGTAGACTCCAGAAAAGTACATGTAGTATTTTTCTGGATTCTACTTGCTCGTATTATACTTCGTTGCTTTAATAATTAAAAAGAACTATAACTATCTTGAAAAGCTTTAATTAATGGTGCTTTTATAAAATATATAACAGCATTTAACAGATACATTACGCTGAAATTATATAAATTTATTGTTATATGTTAGCAGCTCTTATTTATTTATAAATAATACAGCACAAAGAGACTTTTCAAGATTTTTTAAATTATTTCTAATGCAAAAAGTCGAAGTATAATAGACTGATATCGCGCCTACCTAATAATTCTTTTTTTTGGGTTTGTGATATAATATAAACTTTACTTTTTGACAGAATGATTTACGGTTCTCATATAAAAAATAAATATAATAAATAATAAACTTATAAGTAGCAACTTTACATTCATCATTCATTTTACATTTTCGTAGGTAAACCGAGCCACTATTTTTGACCATTTATGAAATTCTAGCGATTATGTGAGAACTGTTTTCTTTCATAAATATCTATGTTTTAATTGTGCTTTTGTTTGTCATATTTTCTATTTTTTATTATCAATTCGAGGCTTGGCAACATTGTGCTCACAATTGTATGTAGTTTAAAGCAAAAAATACTTTACCGGGGTTCACTTAAAGTACTTTTTGTTTTGTAGACAGCTGGAATACTTAGCTTCTTAGATGGTAGTTAGTTGTGTGTCTGAAATGCATCAAATATATATACTATATCTATATATGTAAACTGGGTTCGTATCTGTCTACCTAACACCATATTGACAATGTTGTCAAAATTCCAATTGATAATAATATCGAATGCAAAACAACTAACGAGAGAAAATTCGAAACAGCATATCAACAAGAACCGCACCCAGCTTACCATCGAGCCGCTACCGGCGATACCGAGAACCGGTACCGATACCGAGTGGAAAATACCAGATTTAGTGATGGGCCCGGCTACCAAAACCAACAAGGAGCGCATCATCCCGCCCATAAGCCTGTCCCTCATACCGGTAACCGGTGCAAAGGATACTCAAAACACACCCATTAAACTAAATCTAGACCAAACAGACTGGAAAGATAATATAGAATACAACGCTCTAGATAAAATGAAAGATTTCGCCGAAAAGGCGGCTTTCGATTTACCCAAATCTAAAGATAAATCTTACGATTTCACCCTAATGAGAGCGCACGAGAAACGAAACACACCCGACAAAGATAACAGCTTGGAGAAACTGATCGACTCCTATTCGCGGATATCCGAGTTCATAAACGGCTGTGATTGGTCGAAATTGCGAGTTAAAAAGCCGGACGATCCCAAGTCCTTAGAGCAGAAATACTTGGATGCCAAGAACGCATTTATGTCGCAGAACTTAATGCTGATGCCAAATGAGCAATCGAAAAAGACTGTGTTGAAAGAAATGATAGATTTGAGTGAAGACGAGTTAAATGAGGTTTTGAGTAAGAAAATGAGTCAAGGGACGTTTAAAGTCGGAAGGGATGGAGAATTGTCGATCTCGGTACATCCTTTCAAAAAGGATTCTCCGGTACGTCCTATTGTATAGAGCACAACTAATTTTCGGGACACAATAACTAACACGTCTATGGTCGAATCGTCTGTGGTTAACATTTATTAATATTTTAATGTACTGGTCTTTCGTTACTAATGCTGTCTAATTTATCATATTTGTTATGGTGGTTGGTAGATTTGGTTAAAAATACTAGACTTAGTTTTCTTTCGGTTGTGGTATTTATTATTTAATCAACAATTAAACCAGTAAGTACCTTTTAAAAAACAGTGACGCTTACTAAGAAAAATCTTCGTTTAAAAAAATTATAAACGAACACCATGTCAGTGTTGCATTTAGGAAGAAATCATTGCATGTATGTTTTATATCATGCACGCTTTACGCATTTAACAAGCTTGTTTTAAAATACGATATTTAATTAAAATTAAGTTTAAATGAGGATTAGTTTGACGACGCGGTTAGCTTAGTTGGTAGTGGCCCTGCCTCCGAAGCTAGCGGTCCCAGGTTCGATTTCCGGTAAGGACAAATATTTGTGTGATGAGCACGTACGTTTGTTGCTGAGTTTTGGATGTTTCCTATTTAAGTATTTGTATATCTATATAAGTATCTACATCGTCGTCTAGTACCCACAACACAAGCCTTTAGAGCTTACATTGGGACTAGACCGATTCGTGTAAAGATAGTCCCTGTTTTTTATGTAAATTCCTGGTGATTGCGGGTGATCGTGGGGGGAGACTTGTGTCCAGCAATGGACGTCTATCAGCTGAAATGATGATGAAGAAGTTTAAATTCAGTGTAGTAGTTCAGTGTTCTCCAAATTTAAAATGAGTAGTCGACTAGACCTTACGAGGTCTTATTAAAGACTACAGTGTACGTCATAGAACTCGCCTCGCGGGCGCCCTTTATCGCGACGCGCCTGTTACACAGACCATATCCAATTAACTCCGCATAGCCGAGCGACCCCCAGTATTATAGGCAAAAAGAAACGCGTGTAGTTGTCAATGTTATTAACTTTGCAGGAGCCCAACTTAAGCTTTACACAGAGCTAACTATAATTAGAGGTGTCATTTTAGCAATAAGAAAAGGTCAATTCAAAATGATTAGGTACTTATTATTCCCAAATTTCTATTTTGTTCCATGTCCCGTTTGATTATTATTTGCCGCTTTCGATGTTGTTCGCTATTGAAGGCTAAGAGGAGAAAACATGAGGACCTAGAGAAGCAGAAGATCGAGGATCACGCTAAGAGACAGCAGGTTTGTAGCTTGGTAGACGTTGAACATTATTAGGTCGAAATAACTAAGAAGTGTAGCGCTTGAACATTTTTGGTGGCCCCGCGGTTTCTATACTGCTGATGATTGGAGATACTGTACTGTTTATAGAGCTTTGCATGTCTGTATTTCCGGTGAGAATTCTAGTCGTACGTTTTAAAACGCGGTGCTAGTCATCGCGTGATAAATGCACTGTTACATGGCGCTTGCCACTTTTTATCACCGCGTAAGTCTACGTTACCTTTTCTGTTCGGCGAGAGTTGATAAAAAAAGTAAAAAGTCAGGGCTTCTTAACTCATTATAATTAATACCCGCTAATTATTTTTACCGATGATAATAAAAAATTAAAGGGAAAAATTAATTTTTTTTCATAGAATATTATTATTGAATAGCCTAACAGAAAGCAACACGCGAACAGAACACCTCAACGACACACTCGAAGCAAATGAAATATTATATGTAGAAAGACACGAGACACGTCATATCCATACTCAATGCGTTTTAAACATATGTCATAGATAAATGTTTTCTTTTTCGTTTCTTTGGCCGAATCCAGTGCAGATTATTGAATTTATGTGACATTTGACACGCACATATAAGACATTAATTTGCAATATGGCGATTGTGTATATGAACAAAACAAATAAATTATTTTCGCCGCCGTCCTCCCGGCGCGACACCGTACTTGACAACATCTGCGTCGACCGTCACGTATCACGAAACTCAGTGCGCGCGGCGACAAGCGGCGCCCGTCATACAGTTTGCGATAGTTAAGCGACAGTCGCTATTTCGAAACGATATCATAATATTTATCAACTCTCGCCGAACAGACCTTACAGTACGATTAAAATCAGTCAACGATTCGACTTTTCTCGGCTATTATCGGCGGTTATCGGCTAAAGCCGGAGACGAAAAAGATAAGTTACATTGCTGCGATTTCTTTTTGGTAGCAATCAACTTAAAGTATCGTAAACGCAATGTATATCACCTGCCATGATGACATTACTTACCAGTAGACCTAAGAAGTTTACAGAAGCGATATGGACCTGCATTATGGTGAACTTATTTTAATAGTACTGTACAGATACAGTGAAAAATAGCGGTTGAAGTAAATATAAGTGTATCCGTATTAACTGCCGTATTTATGTGAATTAAATATTAAACTTTATTATTTAATTAATGTAGAAACTTTGGAATTGACATTGTATAATGATATTAACAATGGCAATCTCGTCCGTGTGGTGGCGGAAAAGAATACATCATCCTATTTCCGGTGAATGTCGTAAAAGGCTACAGAGGGACCAACCGAAGGATGGGTAGCAGCGTCCTTCGAGTACTATCATGACCAATTGCGGTCGTTAACCCGCCTGCCAAGCGTGGCGACTTTGGCAAATCCCCCCATTTTAGGGGGAGGTCTATGTCTTGCAGTGGACGTCGGCCGATGGTGGTGATTGTCTAATAAAGTTTTGTATTTGATTGAAATAAATACGATAACTGATAGTTAGTGTGACATCGTTCGGCAACCTCCGTGGTTTCCGAGTTTCCTCGATATGTCTTATATGTACTCACTACATGTGCATATGCGCTATATCATCAACCGCGGTTTTAATCATGTGATATAGTTGTGCATATTTTACCGTTATATGATTACGGTAATGTGAGTATACGGTTTGTGTGTGTGTGTGTGCGTGGAATAGGTCGGTATGAGCGCTATGACTGGTTATACGCTAGTTACACGGAGCGTTTGTTGCAGGAGAGGGAATTGAAGCGGCAACAAGCCTTGCTGCTTAAAGAACAGGTAAAAACGGGAAAATGTGACTTCACGATGTGTTAATATAGTTCAATTTTAATTGGCTTCAAAATGTTGGCACATGTTTTTGAAAAGACGATTCTTATTTTAAGTTTAGAGAATTTTAAATTTAATGGACACTTTCGAATTGTACCCATTATGTAAAAAAAATCGCAATGGCAGTGGCGTTTGCCGCCAAACAAAAAAACTTCAGAACTCTTGAAGTTAGTTAAAATAGGTAAATATATATATATATAATAGTATCTAGTAACCGAGGGTATTATTGTTCATATGCTTGATATCTCATCAAGAACTGAGTAGGTATTTACCTCAATGAATTAATCCCGTCTTTCTAAATCGTCCCTTTAGCGCAAAAACCTCTTAACTGCATGAAATATATGCAGTTAAGCGGTTTTTGCAGTAAGGGGACGATTAATATTTATCTATTTATTTTTATCCTACTACATACGAACGACTCAGGTTTTGATGTGATAAATGTGTTAACAATTTGTTTGTGTGCGGTGTTCTATATGTGTGTGTGTTTTCTTGTTTCCATCGATCCTGTCTTCGTGGATCCAGCAAAAGTATATAACAGAGGTAAATTATATAATATAAGGCATGACACTAATTTCTATGGTATTGGTTGCTTGCTATAAAATGCTTTGCAGTTTTTTAATCTATGGTTTGGTTGTTAATTTTTTAGTTATTCTTATAACTTGAGGCATATTTCTAACTGGTCTGTCTATCATGTATAAGTAATGATTATATCATTTCACAGACCAAATATCCTAGAAACCGCTTAGCGTAATTTTTACTAGCAATTAAACCTGCCCAACTTGCGGAGCGCGCGGGGTACTTAGAGAGAGATTTTGCCTCTAATGCTGGCAGCGGGGGTCGCTCGGCTATGCAGTCTATTGGATATATGGTCTTTGAATCATTTAAACTTGAAACATAACATTCAGTCATAAAAAGTTTGAGTTACCCATTTCCAAAGAGCTTTTTCGCCGACCGTACTCCAATTTGCATTGATATCGATACCAATAATTCTTTAGCAGGGTATTACTTTTGCTTACAGTTCTACCACTTTCATAAGTTACTATTTAATTTGGCTTACGGCTCGTACAAAGTAAGACGTTCACTGCCGCTGACGCATATCAAATCATCAATATATATAAAACAGTACCGCGACTCACTTATAGACAACGCACAGCCTAAACGGGTGGTCCTAGAGGTTTGAAATTTGGAGGAGACATTCCTCGAGTACCCTAAAGGTGCACTAAGGAAGGATTTTTTGAAATTCCATCCCTAAATGGGTTAAAAGGGGCGATAAAGTTTGTATGGGAAATACCGCGGGCGAAGCTGTGGCGGGTCCACTACTTTACTTACTTTCACGCAGTGCCGTAGACGCGTCTTTGCGTTCAGCGTACATAGCAAATCTCGCCTAGTGATTTTTCAAGACACCTGGCGACATCTCGGGGAAAAGATGCGGCAGAGAGTCCTTTAACAACCACCTCTCATAGATCTTTAAAACGATCGGCAGATCGAACGAAAGAGTCGTAATATTTCATTTTTAATAGGAGCGAGAGAGACGGCGGCAGCACACGACGTTCGTCCGCCAACTGGACACGCGACGGCGCTGGGAAGAGCGAGAGAGACGGAAACATCAGAACCTGCTCGACAGGCTGCTTGCGAAGGAGAAGAAGTTACAACAAAGAAGGAAAGAGATGGAACTGCTCGCTGAACTGAGGTGAGTTAGATCTAGTGTCGGTAGTACAAAAGAGGGGAAGATAGACCCACTTCTCGGTGTACGATTGAGCTGCAATGGGGAAGTTGCATGAAAATCAAAATGAGGTTTAAAAGATATATTATGAAAGTAAATGTAAAGAAAAGCACACAGAAAATAGCAGATCATTTTGACTATTCACTTTTATTTGATTAAGGGTCGAAATTCGGGAAAAATATATATTGTATTTTAGTTCTGATTTTAGTTTTTTGGACATCCTTCATCAAATTTATGTAAAGTTTTATTTGTAAGATGTTGGTCTAAAAAACAGTATTTTCGGAAATAATTGCAGATTTCGTTTACATGCATACATTTTTACATTTTGTGCAGTCGAACGACAGCTGTGACGTCATAGCTGTTGTCCATTTTGTATGGAGTGTTTTTGCGAGTGGTATGAACAATGACTTTTCAAAGCTTCATAACTCATAAAGTAATCAATATAATAATGTTTTACGTACACTGATCGGTTTCTATTACTCAGCACTTTCCAATACAAGATGTTAAAAATATTATGCATCTTCCCTATTTGGTAAACCTACGTAACTTCGGTGACAGTGCAATAATAGTACCATGGAGCTGGTCTGACGATGCAGGGAGGTGACCATAGGAATTCAACTACACAAGATAACCCCGCCGTGTTGGGCTCGTTTTATTGTCTTGACAAGAACTATACATACATACATAGCATCACGCCCGAAATCCCTAATAGGGTGGGCAGAGCCACAAGACTACTTGTGACCACGTTCGATTAATTAGCCCTCAGATGGTATGATGAACCGTATGGTGACAGGTGATCAGCCCATCGCCCATACAGATAGTCCACCATGTTGGAGAGGACCCGTCCCTTAGTCGACTTTTACGACATGCCAGGATGATAAGCATCTGCACGCATTCTATGCTATATCTTCACTCCCAGTGCAGCAGAGGAGTGAAGAACTATAACCCGATGAAAATGCAATATTATAGTGCATTTGTTTTTATTCTATATTGCAACTTGGCGATCTGGTTCGGCAACAATAAGTCGATTTACTGTCCAGTGTTTCACATTTATGCGGATACTTCTAAGGGAACTGTCCATTGACTTCGCCGTTATTTACTGTCGAATCTCGTTCCTAGATTTGGTTCGCTGTGCCTCTATAGCCTCCAGAATTTGATACTGCCAGGGTCCCCAAGTTTAGCACCATGTAAAAAAAAAGTTTTTTTGTATTTGTCAAACAAACGAATAGAGAAGATGCATTTTTTTTTCATATTGTATTGGTAAGTGCTGCGTAATAGAAGCCGATCTGTGTACGCAAAATTATTATGTTGTTTATTTGATGAGTTATGAAGCTTTGAAAAGTCACTATGAACATACCACTCGCAAAAACGCTCCATACAAAATGGACGACAGCTATGACGTCACAGCATTCGTTAGACTGTACAAAATGTAGCCGGTTTAAACGAAATCTGCAATTATTTAGGAATAAACTGTTTGTAGACCAACATCGTGGAAATAAAACATGACATAAATTTGATGAGGATGTTTAAAAAACTAAAATCAGAACTAAAAACCAATATAATATTTTTCACGAATTTTGAACCTTAATAAAACAAAAATGAATAGTCAAAATGATTTGGTTTTTTCTGTAATATGTTTTTGTTAAACCTCATTATGGTTTTAATGCATCTTCCCCATTATTAAAATGTCAGACAAGGAAAAAGTCTATTTTATTAACCATTAGCTTAATATTAGCTTTATTAGTTAACATTTTGGTCCTTCGAACCGGATACGGAATTTTTTTGTGTAATAACATTTATTTTTAACGTAATGCTATATTTGAACAGGCGACCGCAAGAAGACTCGACACTATCCGACCACAAACCGCTGCCGACACTCAACAGGATCCCAGGACTGAAGCTGCCGGGGCAGGCCATGGCTGACATGCTGCAGGTGTTCGAGTTTATAGATAACTTCGGACACACGCTCGGGATCGGTGAGTGCTCAATTGAAGCAGGGTTGTCACAAAACAAAAGCTAGATTGGTTTTTAACCAACTTCAAAAAAAGGAGGTTCTCAATTCGACTGTATGTTTGTTACGCGATTACACCGCCAATTATGAATTGATTTTGATAATTCTTTTTTTGTTTGGTAGGTTACACTCCAGAGGATGTTTCAATATACATTTTACCAAATTGATTTAGACCTTTTTGAAAAAAAAATAAACAATAAAAAATATATATACACAGATGAAGTTTAGGATTTGTGGTTCCCTTCAGGCAAAGTTTTGATGA
The DNA here is from genome assembly GCA_947859335.1 of Tortricodes alternella. Classification (NCBI taxonomy): domain Eukaryota; kingdom Metazoa; phylum Arthropoda; class Insecta; order Lepidoptera; family Tortricidae; genus Tortricodes; species Tortricodes alternella. The sequence continues at coordinate 4,456,377 of OX401968.1, read as the reverse complement.
GGACTTTCAATTTATATTTTGGAGTTCATCACAGAAACACATATGTATTTGTAAGGATCAATGATTTTACATTAATACATGGGATAAGTTATCCCTATTTATTCCTCAATGCGTCTCGCTCATACTATGCACTAAGAGATAAGATGGGATTACTCGTGTCAACCTAGCATGGCTGCTGTGTCATGACATGATCGCCACGGTCATACTTGACAAAATTGAGAAACTTAAAACTGTCCGAACTGATAAACTAGTCCAGTGGTCCCCAATGAGTGTGTAGTGTATGATAAAATATAGGTGGGTAGATTCGACACGGTATAAAAATGTGGGTATGCAGTTTAACCTTTTGGCCGCCGTTGTCGACTATGCGTGTCAGCGTATACAGGGTAAAAAGGTCCTTCAATACCTTGACTTAAAGTTGAAATTCGTGTTACTTCTCAGACAAGCTTGGCGGCCAAAAGGTTAAGTAGATCGTATTTTACTTGTTCCCCAGTACTTAACATTGGCACAGTAGGTAGGATCCGAACCTACGCTCCCAAAGGGAATCTGATTTCCAATCAGAACTGCAGCGCCCTGGTGCGCCGTAGAAAGTTAACTGTCTCTTTACCATTCTTAGGAAACTTTACTTAGTTATCCACGGGCACAAAAATATATTTCGACTAGTTAGACCGCCAACACAATAGTACATTGTGGATCTAGGGCCGTAAGAAGGGGATAACTAACGAGAGTCTGTTAGAAGCCCGATGCCGTAGGCGAGAGCTTTTAACGACTCGAGTTTGTTATCCCCTTACTGCCCGTGATACACACAATGTTTTTCATCACATTTGCGAAGAAATTAAATAAAAAATAGACAATTTATTTTATTCATGGAGCATACATAAGTGCCCGTGTGAGTTTTAAACCATACAAAATCCATAACTGCCCTTGGGAGTTAGGGATTTTGTATGGTTTCTAACTCCCGCTGACGGCGGCGCGTAGCGGCTATAGTTGCTCTATACGCCTGCGTATAATAACACCCTTTCCGAGCAAGTGTGATGAAAAATACTAAACCTGTAATTGCGCCGCCCCTACCCTAGTCGATTGAAAGTTGTGTGATTGGCGGTATGGTGCGATGATAAAATGTTGAGAATATCACCTTTTTTTGCTTTCAGTCTCGGGGCCGTCTCTGGACACGTATCAGAACGCGCTGCTGTCCAACCGTGAAACCGATGATGAAGCTGAAGACCAGTTGGTGCAGATACTCACGCAGCTGCTCATCTGTGCGATAGGTGAGTCGTGGTCCGGTCCGACGCCTCTCGCGGTGTCTCGTGACACCGGCTCAAATCCCGGCAAAGAACCATAATTCCGTTACGCATCACCTTTATCCTTACATATTATAAAACAAAGTTGCCCGCTGCGTCTGTCTGTCTGTTACCGATAAACTCAAAAACTACTCAACGGATTTTCATGTGGGTTTCACCAATAGATAGAGCGATTCATAAAGAAGGTTGAGTCTAGGTCTTGATATAATATGTCAAGGTTTTTTTGTAAATTGGTTGAAATAAAACGAGAATTGTTGGAAGCGTCGGAAAAATTCTAGCCGCCTGGGAGCTTTCATAGAAAACGCTGCCTAATCCCTTTGAGATATAACAAACCAATGCGTGGTGGGATATTTCTCTTTTATAGATCTACAAAAAAGTATGCGATAGCATATATCTATCTTTTAAGGATAGATTACTATACCCATTTATCTTCTAAAAAAATGGTCACGTACAATGCGGTAATTGGAAAGCTATTTAGACAGACACAGTATTAATCCTTATCAACTTAAATACGTTAGTTACCTTAAGCATTTCATGCACTCTTCGACAATCCTACTTCCTACTAATTCTACTAAAATTATACATGCAAAAGTGTGCGTGTGTATTTTTTATGCCGGATAAGTCAAAAGTTCCCGAGGGAATATACCGAATTTCACGCGGACGAAGACGCGGGCAAAAGCTAGTAGGTATAGAAATAAGGGCGACGCGCAACGGAATTTTTCGTTTTACAGTTGTCATGTGGCCAGGCCCTCACAATTCTGAGATTTTCGAATCTCATGTACAAAATGGAATTGATGGGCAACGTCATAGGTAGGTAGGTAGGTAGGTAGGTCATTTATTTCTTTATGAAAATTGCATTACAAAAAATACATGTTAAAGATAATGAATTCACAAAAAGATCGACAGTTGAAGTAGAATATTATAAAAATACCGTCTAGAAATAATTCTAGGATTAATCAAAATAGATATGTCTTAAAATACAATTTCAAAATGTCACAAATAAAAGAAAACAGATGTCAAAAAATGCAATAAAATAAAAACTAAATTAAGGACCCAATAATGTCAGAAAATCTAAATTAAATAATAATAATAAAAATGTAGTACTAAATTAGCTAACTAATATAACGTCCGGACACTCGTTTCATAGAGCGCGTATTGAACCTGAAAGGGCCTCCCCGCGGACTTACAATTCGTAACAAGTTGAAACTTGCCGCGCGAAGGCCGCGCAGGCTAACACGACTTTAGAGATAGCTAAAGTGCAGCCGGATATCCGGCCAAACCATTATCCGTTGCATCTCTAGTTTATATACTCGTGAATGTTTCAGAGGATCCGGGCATCCCCCACCCCGGGAGACACACAACTCTGCTCGGCCACGCGCTGCGTATGGGAGACATTACACCGCACAACTTGAGCGAAGTACTCCGCATATACCTGTACGCCAACGCTACGGGGGAAGTGAAAGTGCTCACTGGTAAGCTCACACAGATATACATCTTGTCGAATGATTTTAAGAGGACTGTGAATCAAAGGCAACAATCACCCTTTTCATACAAAAGGCGATAGCGATTTCCGCCCTTTAAATGTTAATCGATTTTGATGACTTTTTGATGCAACCGTTGCATAAACTACTATTATCTACACCCATATCATAAAACCTCCATTGGTTAATCAAAAACCTTAGGAAATGACCACCATTTTGACAACCAATTAGGAAAAACCAGTGCTGCGATAAAGAAATAACATGACTTCTTTATCGTTTTTAGTAAAGAAAAGAGATTAAATTTGGAACATCTGTCAAACTCAAGTGGGTCTCTATTCTAGTATCCATAGATATTAAAACAGTTATTGATACGAAACGTCAATTCAGTATGTTTTTTAATATAAACTGCACAATATTTGATCTCGAGTGACGTGAGAATAGAGACCTCATCCGTTTGTCTATGATTTAAAAAAAAATGGTCTTGACGGACGGCCGCCATTATGTTGTTGACGTTTTGCTGAACGAAAGTAGAATTTTGTTGAATTGAATAGAAAAAGTTGTTTGTAATTTACATTTTAGTTGAAAATATGTGTGTGTGATGTGAAAATGCGCCGGATATCGGAAATATGCAGCCACGATTGCAACAAATAACTTGTTGCCAGAAAATATTGTTTCTGAACCCATCATGGAGGATTTATAATATGTGTGTAGATAAAGTTATGTATGCAACTCTGCATAATTTGGCCTTAAAACATACGTGCGATCTTATTATGAAACTCGCCTATCGGCTCGTTTCATGAAAACCGCACTAGTGTTTTAAGGCCTATCATTATGCAACCGTTGCATAAACTACTAATTAATTTATCGTTGTTTTTATACGGCTAATGACTTTATCAATGTATGCTGAGGCCAGTATGGTTCACCCCCTCGCCCCGCATACCCCGACGACTGCACGGTCTAGACAGCTTCGTCGGACGCTGTATATAATCTTCACTCTGTGATATGATGGTCTGTGATGAGAGGGGTCTGACGGGCGCGCCTGCGCAGGTCTGTCGGCGGAGCGCGAGCGCGAGCGGCGCGTGCCGGACCACCACCAGACGGACGCGGAGATCATGGCCACGTGCGCCAGCACCAAGAACAGCGCCTACTACGAGCAGCTGCACAACAACAACACTTACAAGCTCTCAGGTTAGTGCCAATTTAGCACTATCGCACGCACATAATCTTTTGTGCCTACCACAGCAGCTACCATCGTCGAGATAGATAAAAGTCAGGGCTTCATATCTCATTTGAAACAGCGGCCCGCTAATTATTTTTACTGATGATAATATAAAATTAAAGTTATATTTCTTTCATAGAATATAATTATTGAAAAGCCTAACTGTATAAACAGAATGCAACGCGAACACCCAAACGACACACTCGAAGCCAATGACATATCGTCGCTGCGCGTGCAATACCGCGGAAGAGCACTTTGTAAAAACCGCTTATCTGCGTTTTTTGCGATTTTACAGGAACAAGAAAAAACTGACTTAAAATGACTGAGATATTCAGTTTTTTCTTGTTCCTGTAAAATCGCAAAAAAACGCAGATACGCGGTTTTTACAAAGTGCTCTTCCGCGGTATTGCACGCGCAGCGACGATATTATAGACAGACACAAGACACGTCATATACTCAACGCGTTTTAACCCATCGGATGCTTAAGACACGGATCCGTGCTTTTTCTTACATACACTTTTTGCATATTTTTCTTAACCATATTTTTTTGGAATCCACTGAGACGCGAATGCCGGTTTTTTTTTGGTTCCCGCATAAGAGGGGTTAAACATGTGTCATAGATAAAAAAATTTTTGGCCAGTGCAGATTTATGTGAGATTTGACACGCACATAAGACATTAATGTGCAATACGGCGATTGTGTATATGAACAAAAGAATTTTTTTTCGTCGCAAATTGTAAACAAAATTCGATCTGCGCTTGTGAAACCGCGGGGGATAGCTAGTGTATAAACATAATAAAATGAAATTTTTATTTATATTCCAGAGGCGCTTCGCGACAAACCCTTCCTAGCTCTAAATCCGACACTCAAAATTAAAATCCTGGCGTTCCTCTGCAACGAATTACTCCAGAACAAGTCTGTCTTGAGACAGATCGAAGGTTCACTCGAGGGCTTCAACCAGCTCAAGAAGGAGCGGTATCTCATAGACCTGAAGATACGGAAGTGAGTATATACATTAGATTAGTGTAAAGCTTGGGCACAAAAGAGATAGGTACAGAAGACAATCTACATACAAGTGCGCTCGAACGAACGCACACATAGACACTGCTCACGGACACGATATCTCGGAGTGTTTGGGCTGAGGGGGACGTTATAATAGTTTCCTATTTTGAATCAGTACTTCTAAACGAAGTAACTAAATTTTTGTAAGTGAATTTCACGCCGCCTTACGTAAGTTGAAAACATGTATTTTTGTTTGTATAGATATTGTGTTGTTTTTAGTGTCATTTGATAGGTTTAGGTCTAAAACGGATAGGACAATGGAAATTGTGTAACTAGGGAAATCCGTTTAGAAGTTATTAGTGATTTTCGATACTGAAAATTGACAAACGTACAATTTTGTAGGTATTTTATTTTAGTTATTATTAATTTATATTTCCATTCTTCCCGTTTCATTCTTAACAATAAGAAAACTAGATACGAGTGCCACAACCACGATAGTTTTTTGTTTTTTATTTAGAGGAGGCCTGTAGTAGCCTGTAGTACTATTAGAATAAGTTGACCATTCGGCCATCCTCGGTTATTATCGGTACCCCTCGTTTTTTACATAGAGTATATCACGTTACAGATATGAACTTTAAATATATTTATTACCCGTTACTAAACAATACAACAGAAGGATATGAGCAACAAAACCTCCTAATAGCTCTAAAGTAACACAACCCTCATATTGAAATAAGAAAAATAATTAGTGTTTATTTTTTGACAGTATGACACGCATGACAAATATCGTACCGTTAACTTACGTAAAACAGTAACTATTGATTAATAAAGAATCATTATTTTTTTATATTATAGGTACTTACATCAATAAATAATGCATGTCCATATCACTTCTGTAAACTTCTTAAGTCTACTGGTAAGTAATGTCATCATGGCAGGTGATATACATTCGAGTTTACGATACTTTAAGTTGAATGCTACCTAAAAGAAATCGCAGCAGTGTAACTCGTGTCATTTTCGTCCTCGGCTTTAGCCGATAATAGCCTAGAAAAGTCGAATCGTTCACTGATTTTAATCGTACTGTAAAAGCGGTATCGTGAGGATATGGTCTGTGGCTTTATCAAAGATAACCACAACGACCTCTCCTGTGCTTCTCCAAGATAAGTATTTGTTTTTGCAGAGTCCGAGTGTTACACCAGCGCAAGCTGCGGGCGGAGCAGGCGGAGAAGCAGCAGCTCCTGGCGCTGGAGCGCATGCAGCGGCTCGTAGAGGAGAGCAGCGCTACTCTCAGTCGGGGCTCGCCGCCATCCCACTTACACGGTAACAACATAATAAACTTTTATCTACCCCCATATCATAAAACCTCCATAATGTATTCAAAAACTGTAGGAAATGACCACCATTATTACAACCTGTACTGTAAAATCTGTACTGTAGTGTTATTACAGTATCAATTTTAGTAACGTTATGAGTTTTTCATCACACTTGCTCGGAAAGGGTGTTATTATACGCAGGCGTATAGAGCAGCTATAGCCGATTTAGCCCTGTATACTCTCGTGGGAGTTATGGGTTTTGTATGATTTATAACACCCGCTGACGTCGGGGCATGCGCCGGGTCCGGCGGGTTGCGCGCTACGTCCGGCGGGTCGCGCTGGGTCCGACAGAACGCGCGTTTTTTTTTGTCTAATTTTTATTTCATTAAATGCAGCCACGATTGCAACAAATAACTTGTTGCCAAAACATATTGTTTCTAAACACATCATGGAGGATTTATAATATGTGTGTAGATAAAGTTATGTATGCAACTGTACATAATTTGGCCTTAAAACACTCGTGCGATCTTATTATGAAACTCGCTAAAAGCTCGTTTCATAAAACCGCACTCGTGTTTTAATACCTATCATCACGCAACCGTTGCATAAACTACTATTAATATCATTTAATATATTTGTACGGTTTTTTTTTTGAAATTATACAGTTTTTTTTTAAAATGTTAATTGACTGACAAACGAGCTGACGGCCCACCTGATGGAAAGTGGTCACCGCCGCCCATGGACATCTGCAACACCAGAGGTGCTGCCAATGCGTTGCCAGTCTAGGGAGGACGGGGAATGGGGATGGGATGGGGATGAGGGAATAGGCCTCCGGATCTCGTCACTCACCGTACGAAACGCAATAGCAAGCTATTACTTTACGCCGATATTCTGTGAGAGTGTGGTACTACCCCAGTCGAGCCGGCCCATTCGAACAGTAATCATCTAGTGAGGATTACTATTTGGCTCTACCACTACAAAAAGACAGTACAGAGGACCCGCCACAGCTTCGCCCGCGTTATTTTCCATACGAACTTTATCGTCCCTTTCCACCCCTTTAGGAATAGAATTTCAAAAAATCCCTCCTTAGTGCACCTCTAGGGTACTTGAGAAATGTCTCCTACTTTCAAACCTCTAGGACCACCCGTTTAGGCCGTGCGTTGTCTATAAGTGAGTCACGGTACTGTTTTATGTTTTAAATTTATTGATTATCTCCTTTCAGAGAATCAAACTTCTGAGAAGGACAAGGAAGAAGAACGCGAGAAAGAATCCACACCCGACATTCCGCCGTCCCCGTATAAGGAAGAAAGCGATAAGGAATTATCGCCCTTAAAGGACGTACCCCCCAATACTGTCAAGTGCAAAGAACTGCTGAACAACAATAAGGACGAAGGTTCCCCGCCGGAGACGAAGGTCGACAAGGACAGTGTTATGGGTGAATGCGACGCCAATCTAAGTGATTTGGAAAGCGAAGGAACACAGCCAGAAGAGGTAAGTTTATTTTAATAATTAGTTCTGGATTTGCAGTTAAGACATATTTCATTTTTATTTTCAAGAGATAAGCGACAATTACACTGAGTCGTTCGCCGAATGCGGTCGCCGCACCACTCTTTGAACGCATTCGTTCAGTGAACGTCGTCTTTACGCTAGTCTGTCCGCCTAATGCGGTCGCCGAATGCGGCGGCTGAACTACAGTCATTCACCAGATCTCTATTGATAGCTGTCGCGTTGAGTAGTCTTGTGCTTAGGAAAGCTAGTTTATTAGTTTGCGGTATTTAACAGGAAATATTTTTAAAATCAATTCTAAAGAAAAGAACATACTGGGTTCGGAAGATATATAGACAATTTAATGACAGCTTCAAATATAAGTGGCCAATATTTACATACACATTTTACTTTATCGAATGAATTACTTCGGTCACCGAATTAGGCGGTTGCAGCTGTCGCTCGCCGAATGCGGCCGACTTCCGTGTTCTTTACACTGTTGCGTTCGCCACATGCAACATGCGGCAAAAGACTCAGTGTAATTGCCGCTATATGCTGCTTCTAATCATTAGCACATACCATATTATTCTATAAACTGCGCATAGTATACACGCAAAAGATGGATATTGATGGATGCCCGGACCCCCTAAACCCCCTCTTATATACGACCGCGGATGCTTGAAACTCAATGTTTGCTACAGGATGAAGACAAAAATCTGTCGTCCGAAGAACTTGCGCGCAAACTAGAAAAGCTGCTGCGGCAGTCGGAGCAGCAGTTGCAGCAGTTAGCGGCCGGCTCCAACGAGCTGCGCGCCACGTGCTACGGACAGGACAGGTATTTAAAAAACACACACACACACACACACACACACACACACACATACACACACTGGACACACTGGATACACTGGACTCGACAATAGGGATGTTTCCTGGGTAAAAAAAAGTGTGTGTGTGTCAGCTCTGACGCACTACAGGAGTTTACTCCTTACGAACGATTATAAAATAAACCAGTACCCATCCTACCATGCCGTCATTTTTCATTTTGACATTTGACAGTGAATAATAAAGTTTCATATTAATGAATATAAACATGTCACTCATTGAATACAATAATTAATTGACACTTCGGGTCCCGTCGTCTTCCAATTGAGATCCGAGTTTTACCGATGTAAACATATTATTCACTATATCTGTAATGTAGCGTTTAGTGACATCTAGCGACGTTAGTGGAGCCGGGGGAAACTGGGCAATTGGCTACTTGACTATTTATACGATTGCACAGGTACTGGCGCCGCTACTGGTCCCTGAGCAAATGCGGCGGCATCTTTGTCGAAGGCATGGAATCAGCGCAGCCCGAGATCATGGACTACCAGCAGGCACTGGAAGAGCATGCCATGGGTGCTCCACAAATACAGAAGAAGAAAGGTAACATCATCATAATCAAAATTACATGCTATTATTTCCGCTTCTCCTTCCGCTGGTTAGGGGCCGTCCATTAATCACGTGAGGCTTGAAACCCTCCCGGGTTTGACAAAAATCACGAAATGTCACAAGGGGGGAGGGGGGTGTAGTAAGATATCACGTGTATCTATTATTTCATATTTTTTTTCAAACGCGCGATTTTTAAATCGCAAAGCGGCGAATAAAATAAGATTATACGTTATACCTGTATTTAAGATAATATTCTAAAATATTCTAAAAAATTTAAGATTTTTTATAGATACTAAAAATACAGGTGATGTTGGGTGGGGGGTGGGGGTCTTAAACCTCACCATTTATCACCAAGGGGGAGGGGGGTTCAAAAATGCTTAAAAAAAGATTACGTGATTAATGGACAGGCCCTTAGCCTGTGGTTATACTGTTAAACTACGAAGATTGAAGTCGTGGGTTCAATTCCTGCCATAGGCAGATAATGATATTGTTAACCCTTCGCCAGCCCGTGCCCATAACTTCAAGCTATATCACTGTTAAATTTAAACACGGTTAGTTCAGCGGTTTTACCACAAAGTGATAAAAATTATAAATGTAGACGCAAACACGCGCATTTAGAATCCTAATTCCGGAATCAAAACAAAAAAAAAACATCTAAATATTTACTGTTGAAGCTTTATTTAGTAAAAAAGACATGAAATGAGACTTATTTAAAAAAAACCTTAAATATGTTTTTTTATTAGCAAAAGAAGGTAACGACCCTACCCCTGAAGTGGAACAACCCGATCGTGAATCTGAAGCCCAGAAGAAGGAAGCGGCACTCAAGAGCGAGCTGGAACTCAAGAACATCAAGTCAGAGCTGAACTTGAGTGATCACACGCAGATCATCAAGTACGAGCCCAATGTTAAACATGGGGCTTGTAAAGTCGAAGGTATGCATGAAAACTTTTACCTATGCAAAGATTTTTAAAATGGACCCGACAGTAATTATGTCACATGGGAGCAGGACAAAGTATTCTAGAATAGAAACACGAGCGTAGCGAGAGATTCAAACCTCGAATCCTGAGTGCAGTGAGAGAGATTTACGCTATACAGCCCGAGACATATTTGTGACGAGAATATCTCTTTTTAAAATAAAATTGAAATCGAATTCTTGAAAAACACTGGCTTTACTCACGATTTATTGTCAGAAATACTCCGACATGTTTCGAACTCGAATGGAGTCCTTCAAGGTTTGAGTGCGGTCCCGGTCAGAGCAACCCGCGCACTGCCCTCCGCGCGAGTAAAGCCGTGTGTTTTTCAAGTGTTCATAAAGTCTCACGAAAGTTTTAATTTGACTAAAATTGATATAACTTAAACTTATACTATATAGAGTTTCCTTACATTAGAGAAACAATGTATATAGGTTTTAGTTACATTTCTGAATTTTGCACTATGCTGCCCGTAATCGTAGTCACGCCTTACAAAGATACTTGAGACCGGCAAAACGTCTCGCAGGCTAATTACATGGACGGATTTTAAGCAAATGGACTGTCAATCGCCTTACAATCAAACGTTCCTTGGAAGTTGTAACGCCATCTATCGGTGTATTTCTTAAATTGATCCTGTAATTCGTTCAAACAGAGGTGGTTTCTTTCAAACAGCTGGTAGTTTTCGCAAACGATGTGTAAAGGCGTACTACACGCGCCATTTTGCTCATTAATTGATTTCATTGATTATCGCGGCGCAAGCTATGTAATAGCGCCATCTAGTTCAAATGGGTGTTAGCGGCTTCGGCTTATTTCCGAGCTTCGATCGCTATAAAGCAATTGCCCCTCAGTCCTCTTCTTTTTGCAAACTTTTGTCTCCTGTGGAATGTGAGTCATACCCAGAGAGGGAGGAATGGCACCTGGGACAAGGAGTAGATAATTTGTAGGGGTCAAGAACTGCGCGGCGGCTATCAGTGCGTCGCGTAGTCCCGCGTTTCGGCCCGTATAGCCGGCAGGTCGGAAGGGCCATGGGAGGTTGGAGGGTTGTCCCAGTGTATGTCTTGTATGATGTCCAGGATTAGGGGTCATCCATAAAGTAAGTTAAGGGGGGGGTAGATGAAAGGTTGTGTGACAAGGGGTGGGAGCGGGTCCTAAGTTTCGTGACGTCACAATTCAAAATCTAATACATCTAAGTGTTAAAATGTCAAATGTGAACTATTAACGAAAAACTTAATAATACTTCCAACTATATCTGGATGGGCATAAGGTATAACTTGTTTTTTTGGCGAGTTCACACATGCTATACTCGTGTCATGTATTTAAAAAGTATGTAAAAATAATTTAAACGGAAATAAAACTAATTTCGGAATTGCTGTTGTAATGTAATAATTTCTAGATGTAAAATTGCAAAATATGTGACGTCACACTAGGCAAGGGGTGTCTCCCAAATATGACCAACTGTGACAAGGACAGGGAAGGGGTCTAAAAATCACGAAATATGTGTGACGTAGGTACTTTATGGATGACCCCTTAGCCCCAGATAAAGGAACGCTTCAACGGTCAACAGCGCAGACACGAAATTTTGTGCACACATTTTAATGCAATAGCTTGTTATAATGCAATTTTCTTCCTTAGGCTCGTCAATAAAAATGGAAGAGAAGTACATCCAACACAAGCAGAGCAACGAGGAGGAAATGCTAGACATCGAGGACTCGATACCGACGGCGTTTTTAGTGCAGAAACCGACGCACACGCCGATGTTCGCCGCACAGCCCGAGGCGGTCGACAAACCACAGGTAACCTCATTCTATATACAGATATTCTAGTTCTTGATAGTGATAAAAAACCGGACAAGTGCGAGTCGGACTCGCGCACGAAGGAACCCTTCACCATTATATATAATCAAGCAACAAAAAAAAAACACGTTTGTTGTATGGGAGCCCCCCTTAAATATTTATTATATTCTGATTTTTAGTATTTGTTATTATAGCAGCAACAGAAATACATCAACTGTGAAAGTGTCAACTGTCTAACTATCACGGTTCATGAGATGCAGCCTGGTGACAGACAGACAGACAGACAGACAACGGAGTTTTAGTAATAGGGTCCCGTTTTATCCTTTCGGTACGGGACAATTGGCTACTTGCATGATTTTTATGTCATCTTATTTTGGAAAATACTGAGTCATAGAAACCCAACTGTGTTCGTAAAACATTATTGTGTTGTTTTTTTTTCGAGATACGACGCTTTGAAAAGTCTTAGTTCATACCACTCACAAAAACGCTCCATACAAAATGGCCCTGAAATATGACGTCACAGTTCAGTTAGAGTGTATAACAGACCAATGTAAAAAGAGCCTGACGGTCATACATTTTATATGGCCGTCAGGGCTCTTTTTACATTGGTTTTGGTATACAAAATATATAAAATTCTCAATTATTTCCGAAAATACTGTTTTTAGGCCAATATCGTAGAATTAAAAAATGACAGAATTTGATGAGGATGTCAAAAACTAGTAATTCAGAACTAAAAAGCGATATTTATTTTTCACTTATTTTGACTATTTTTGACCCTTAATGGAAAAAAAAGTAACATTCAAAATGATCTTTTTGTTTCTTTGGCATGCATTTATTTATGTTTAGCTACCGTTCCACAGAAATATATTAATATTTGTTGCTATAGTCAAGTAGCCAATTGCGAGTCTGACTCGCGTATTTGACAATGAAAAACACCGGGGGCTGGATCTGTTACAGAATCTCGTATATTATTTTAATTTCAATCTGGTGTATGCATGTACGTAAACAATGAGTAACTTTCGCGCAAGCTCCTATCTATGCGACTTGAAAGGTTCCCTTAATATTTATTAACCGAACTTTATATCAACAGGAAATCGTCAAAGTAGAGAACGTAGTCAAGAAGGAAATCTCCGAAAAGGAGGAGACGGAGGAATCCAAGGAGCAACTAGTCAACAATTTGGAGGAGCTAAGGAAAATGGCGGAAGCAGTCTCCTCGCAACTGGACGCCGCGAAGAAAGCGGAAGAAGTGAAAGAAGAGAAGGTGGAGTTGAAACGGGAAGTCATGGAGCCAGAAGCGGCCCATAGCTACCTATACACAAAGATGCTAGAAGGGAAATGGTTCTCGATAATACGTCACGAGAACTCGTTTCTTGTCTCCGAAGATATAAACCAAAAACTGTACTGTGATAATGAACATTCATGCTCCGAAGTGATTATGTCTCAAGGCCACAAGTGGGACGTGTCCAACAATCTACACCTGTTAAATGACCCGAGTTTGTTCACTTTGAACAGTATGGTGACGAGCGTTCAGGTGCCCAGTAATAACGTGTACCAGGATTCCAGTATGTCCATGTCGGGATTGGATCAGGATATGCTGGACGCCTGTAAGGATGGAGTGGTGGATGATGCTGAAGAGGATTGTAAGGAACAGGTGAGATTCGGTTGTTTACTTTTGGTTACATAAAAAAACCGGCCAAGTGCGAGTCAGACTCGCGCACGAAGGGTTCCGTACCATTATCTATAAGAAACGGCCAAAAATCACGTTTGTTGTATGGGAGCCCCCTTAAATATTTATTTTATTTTGTTTTTTTTTTTGTATTTGTTGTTATAGCGGCAACAGAAATACATCATCTGTGAAAATTTCAATTGTCTAACTATCACGGTTCATGAGATACAGCCTGGAGACAGACGGACGGACGGACAGTGGAGCCTTAGTAATAGGGTCCCGGTTTTACCCATTGGGTACGGAACATTAAAAATAGCTTTTTACAACCGGGTAACTATTTACAATTTACCTATGAAATAAGACAAAAAAATATTTCCCCAAGTTCCTATCTCCGTGCAGTACGACCTTGCAAAGGTCGTGTTATGTGATGTAATTACAAATTTACGGTTTTCGGACTTTTTCCTTTACTTGTTCTGTAAGACACTGCTTCTTGCCAAGTTACATGATTCTAGGTCAACGGAAAGTACCCTTTAGGTTTTGATTCTGTTTGGATTCCCTTGAAAGTATCAAAATATGTGACATAACCGGCCGTATCTTTTGATTGCGGTGAGTTGGAAGGTTGATTTTTTCACAGCTCCAAGAGATTGCAGACCTGAGTATTTGACATTTAGACCTACATTTCGTTATGACTGACAATCTATCAAAAATTGGTCAAAATCGGTTAACATTTAAGGGGTGGAAATTATTATCGTCTTTTGTATGAAAAGGGTGATTTTTGCCGGTAGTTTTTTTTATTAGTTAAATGGCCTTTGCGTGAAAAAAAGACTAACCGACAAACAATAATGTGGAGCTCAATTTGAATGAACTTCCCCCAGGACAACGACTTAGAAAAAGAGCTCCAAGCGGACGCCCTCAAGCACGACCTCGCGACGCAAAAGGCGAAGGCCTCCTCGCTCACCAGCCTGGGCCTCCTGAACTTCAACGCCCTGTCGACCTACGTGACGTGCGACAGCCCGCCGCCCATACAGATGACGGCCGAGGAAGTGCACCAACTTGACAGGTGTAAAGTTCACGGGCTGCCCAAGAAGCGCGGGAGGACTTTTGTGCCCAAGGAACTGAGGTTAGTGTATTAATATCATACTAGATTTTGTCTGCGACTTCGGGCTTCCCCCCACCTTTGATAGCACCATGGACACGAGAGATGCAACAAATATCCGGTTATCCGGTATCCGGCCGGATAGCAAAAACTTGGATCAGGAATAGGATAAAACAAATAAGCTATCAGAAATAAACGAAATCAACATCAATTATTTCATTGAAACTTAGTTTATTTTTATTTAACTATAAAACTTCACGTAACATCGCGTCTCGTGCACATTCGAATATTTCCAACTGACGTAATAAAGCGCGTATTGAACCTCTGGGCCTCCTCGCGCACTTAGGCCGCCCAAGCTAACACGCCTTTAGAGATAGCGCATGTGAGGCCGGATATCCGGTATCCGGGCAAACCACTAATGCTAATAAAATAGGAATATGTAAAAATGCTTTAATTGGTCCAAAAATAACAGGCACGGATGGTGGCGTATTACTGAAGCCGACCAGCTCAAGGAGTTGATGGAGGCGCTTCACCCGCGAGGAGCGAGGGAGCGGGAGCTACACGCGTCCCTCTCGCACAACATTCGTATTATCAACAACAAGGTAAACTATTCGAGCTAGTTACATTGTTTTAACTTATTTTATTTTATTTATCTTTTCATCGGGTATATTCGAACAAGTTGGCAACACTGGAAACAGCTGTCAAATCACGAGAGTATTTCAACCTTTTGACCGCCAAGCATGTCGGAGAAGTAACACGAATTTCAACTTTAAGTCAAGGTACTGAAGGACTTTTTTACCCT
Organism: Tortricodes alternella; assembly: GCA_947859335.1. Classification (NCBI taxonomy): domain Eukaryota; kingdom Metazoa; phylum Arthropoda; class Insecta; order Lepidoptera; family Tortricidae; genus Tortricodes; species Tortricodes alternella. Next base: position 4,440,817 of record OX401968.1, on the reverse strand, counting down.
GTATCCGCTGACGGCTGCAGCCGACTGGGGCGGTCAAAAGGTTAATGTTTCATAACTCATAACTCATTTATTCATAGAATAAATTCATTTGTCTAAAATATCGCATTTGGGGTTAAACTGTATTTTCAAAGTTCTAGTTCAAATGCAATTTTACGCCAGATACGATAGCGTTAAGGATAGATAAAGTGTTCTATGAATAAAGATCTAAAAGTTATAGTTACATTTCACATTATCATTCAGAAATGATACGAAACGTTTAAATACGCTTGTCATTTGATATCTATCATTTCCAACGTTGCCAGCTTGTGCGAATATACCCTCTTAAGAGGAGTGTGTGCCGTAGGCTTTTCATACGAAAGGCGTTAACGATTTCCACCCCTTAAATGTTAACCGATGTTCACCAATTTTTGATAGGTGTCATTCAGCACAAAATCTAGGTCTATACGTTTTGACTTTTTCAGTTTAATCAATAAATTCAGTTTTATTGCTGTTAGTATTCTCATATAAAACTATTTTCAGCGACTATTTGACTTTGTTGATCTTTTTTCAATATTCAAAAAACGTATAGACCTAGATTTTGGTCTGACTGACAACCTATAAAAACATTTAAGGGGTGGAAATCGTTATCGCCTTTTGTATGAAAAGGCTGATTTTAGCCGTTGGTTCAGAGTCATCTTAAGTGAAGACTTGTGCAGGTTTTTTGTAAATTAAACTGATCAACAGATACACATAGAAAAAGGTGACACAGCAGCCACAGAACTGCCCATTTCCCACCTGGATCAAGTGATCGCTGAAAATGGCGGCTACCCCCCACCAGAACCGCCCGGCGCCTTCTGCGCCGTCACCGCCAGGAGACAGGACATGCAGCTGCTGGGCATGGTGAGTCAATGATAATAAAGGCAGGTAAAAGAGCCTTCACTGACCTAAAGTACAGCCAACTAGTAGCGATACCAAATGTAAACGAAGCCAATGCAAATGCAGGGGTACGTAACTGTTTTGAAAATTATAATATTACTAGTTTCTGCCCGCGACTTCGTTCGCTTCGATCTCTTAAATAGTCGTGTAGTTCGTAGCGGCCTCTGAATTTTGAAATATGTATCGAATATGTAGAAAAAAAATTCAAGTTGAAACCATAAAACCTACTTAAAACGCTAAGAATTAACCGAAACATTATCTTTCGAAATAATTTTTAGTTTATAAATAATTACAATTTCATACCTTTTTTGGAAAAATAATTGATTATAAAACTTAAAATGAGCGTAATTACAACTACATTACTACATAATGCGATGCGTCGGCACCGGTCCTCAAAGGCGGACCAATGCTGCACCAAACGATCGTTGCCAATGTAAAAAGAGCGCTGATGGTCATACATCTTATATGGCGTCAGCGCTCCTTCTACATTGGACGAGAGCGACTTGTTGCCGTGCTTCAATATTATTATTATTAGAGGTTAATTGGGCCATATATGTGCCGCTTCTAGTGCTGGCCTCGGCAGGGGTGGTCTGCTAGCGGCCCTTTCCACCGTGTGCTCAGACCCTTACCGGAAGAGCATCGGTTACCGCAATTCACACGCAGATAATGTACATTAGTTAGAAAAACTCATTGGTACATGGCAACCGCTTGGATTCGAACCCGGACCTCACGATCACGAGTCGACATCTTTAGCCATTAGGCCAGCGACGCTCTCGTGCTTCAATATACCTAATCTTTCAGAACAACTTAGTGATAGCGCTCTTAACAGGTGGAGCAACTTGAAGAGAAATTAGCGACGGCAGCCATGCAAGTTAAAGGCTGGTGGCCGACGCAGCTCGAGTTGCCGGAACAGGCGACGGGCGCCGAAATAGTTGCGCACGCGCGGCACAAGCTGGCTAACCTCGAGGCGCACATAGAGCGACGCTACTTGAAACCACCTTTGGTACAAAGGTACGCGAGGTAAAGTGACATTTGAAATATCGTTTGTTTTTTGGTAGGTAGTTTAAGGTAAGCTGTTTATTTCATGCCCGATTTGTCCGATCTGGGGGGCTAGCACGACATGCCCTCGACTGAGCGACAAATGACTCGCGGGCAGGTCGTGCTAGACGTGCTGAAACTTGCGTTCGCATTAACCAGTCATGTCAAACATACGGTCATACCTTCGAATCAGTGTTGTTATGTTTCACTTTAAGAAACTTAAAAATGTAGTCTCAAGTAACTATAAGTCTTTCTTTAGAACTGTCAACACTCTTATTATGAGTATTTTTGGCAACTGCAACGAAGAAACAATCTTTTTCATACGAAGAAAATATGATTTTTCTCCGAAATAACGATTTTCAATAAACAAGACAGTCGCGCTCTAGGCATAAATAAACAAATTATTTTTTTCCTGATATAGGAAACAGAATATATCTTGAACCTAATAGATTTATTTGGTTCAAGATACTTTTTCTTTCTGTGTAGCTACCTAACATCCATCCATCCAGCCATCTTAGGACTAATTGATTAATCGAACGTGGCCACAAGTAGTCTTGTGGCTCTGCCCACACCATTAGGGATTTCGGGCGTGATGCTATGTATGTATGTATATATGTATGTAGCTACCGAAAGGCTAGACGCTGCCGTGCACCGGGGCCCCCAGCAAACCTCGTATTGAACTGGTTAAAAATTATTTGTGCCTTTTGATATAATTCGCGGCACGTAAGTTGAATTTTGACCTTGATTGGGCATGCGCAGAACATATTTTCGGGTCTCAATCGAGCTGCGGTATGAGGTGCGACGCTTTTTTTCCATACTTGTATCTCTGCGGTCGGCCGTAGAGAGCCGTAAGATGAGTTGTAGAAATTCCTATTAATTTCCTAGTCCCCGCAAATTTTTCGTCACTTCAAGCGCGGAACAGTGCTTCTGGGCACCACAAAATTTGCAAAGTGCAAGTGTGTGAGTGGTATTTCACTTTTATATAGCTATATACTTAGATTATGCTCTGCAAACAGAGATGGCGATAGGAAACTTTTATAAAAATGTTTGTAGCCTCTTTTGACGAAAATATATTAAAAATAAAAGGATTTCTTTATTTTGCCTAAGTTGAAGTTCTTTGTGACTTTGTGACTGATTTGGTGTTAGAGTTGCATGCTTGTTGTATTGTTTTTGTTTTTAGTTTAAAATGTTTGTGATTAATTTAAGTATGATTTATAGGTTGACCGCTTAAATGAGTCGTCGCCCGCGCGGCACAGGGGCGCGGGGCATGACGACAAAGGGGCCTGAGAGAGGTGCGGGCGGCGTGAAATGAATGAAAACAAAAATGCGCCTGCCGCTCGCACCTCTCTCGGTCCCCTTTGTCGCCATGCCCCCGCGCCCCTGTGTCGCGCGGGCGAAGACTCATTTAAGTGGTCAACCTATAGTTGCGAGTGTACTATTTCCTTGTGAGTTAGTTGTCAATTGACTTCAGAAAAGGGGAGGTTATCTATCCGACCCGTGTATACGTTTTCTTCTATAGAAAATCTACTTGCAAATTAGGAATCCGGAATAGGGACTTACCTCCAACAGGTTAACGGTTGAAACTTTAAATGTCATTTTTTATTAAATTTATTTTTTATGTCAATTGACTGACAAACGAGCTGACGGCCCACCTGATGGAAAGTGGTCACCGTCGCCCATGGACATCTGCAACACCAGAGGTGCTGCCAATGCGTTGCCAGTCTAGGGAGGATGGGGAATGGGGATGGGATGGGGACGAGGGAATAGGCCTCCGGATCTCGTCACTCACCGTACGAAACGCAATAGCGACTATTACTTGACTATGTTATGACATACAAGCTGTGCGCGCGACTTAGTTCGCGTGGGATAGGCATGAAAAGTATCCTATGTGTTAATCGAGGGTGTAAGCTAGAGTATTTAAGGTCATAATGATGAAATTAAAGCTTAGTTGGGAGAAAAATACTCTTACGTCACCAGTCTGGTTTTTCATGTGAAATTTACTTTTATAATATGTACGTCCATGAAGCAATACATTGAACGGAATGGTTGGGTGAGCCTTCTGTACTTAATTATTCTGTGGTTATGGTACCGCCCTATACGCCATGTATGGGCCAGAATTAAATACAACTCACTCATAAAGAACGGAATGGAAAGGTGGCCAAAATGAGTGTGAACCTACGGCTTTTCATACAATAGGCGATAACGATTTCCACCCCTTAAATGTTAACCGATGTTCACCAATTTTTGATAGGTTGTCAGTCAGAACAAAATCTAGATCTAATACGTTTTGATGTTTTCACTATAATCAATAAATTCAGTTTTATTGTGGTTTTAATTCTCATACAAAACAAATTTCGGCATTATTTGACTTTCTTGATCTTTAATCGATATTCAAAAAACGTATAGATCTAGATTTTGTTCTGACTGACAACTTATCAAAAATTGGTCAAAATCGGTTAACATTTAAGGGGTGGGAATCGTTATCGCCTTTTGTATGAAAAGGGTGATTTTCGACGTCGGTTAACAGTCCTCGCAAGGTACCTTTTAGGCAAGTAAAATAACCAGTTGATCAGATTTTCCAAAAAATAACAAGAGGGTTCGGAAATAAAATTTTGGGGTACCAAAAATGTTTTGTTTAGACACCAGACCCCGACACTTCCCCCTAACAGTAGAATATGCTCATGGTGTGTGTTGTTCAGCTCGACGGAGGCGACGCTGGGCGCGGTGCTGCAGGCGGAGCTCGGAGGGGCCTCCGCGCCCTCCCCGCACAACTCCGACACGGACAAACGTGAGTGATCAGTTGTAAAGTATGAGTACTGCTCCTACTGTACACACACAATGTTATACCATTTGAACGGTCTCATACCTTGAACTTGTTGTGTTCATTCCATTCTCTCTTGTTAGAACCGTAATCATAACAGTTTACTATTAAATAGAGAATGTGTGTGTTCCTGAAAAAAAAACTAATTAGTCTGTCATTAACATTTTACCATTAAGTGACGTCAAGAGCCCCCACTACTGAACTTCAATGCGCGTTATCTTTAAATTTTCATTGATTTGATAAAGCAAAAAATTCATGTTCAATTTTTTTTGATAATCTAACTGGCGGACTAATTTGACTTATTATTATTTTTACCTATAGTTGTCATACTTTTTTTATATTGCATCTTGTTTACCAACGACATTACAGTGAATGGTAAATGGCTATAAAACTAATTAATTAGTAATGAACACCAATGCTTAGTCTATTTATCATTGCAGCTGAAACGAAGGGCATCGCGCGCGGACTAGCAACATGGCGGGAGGCTGTGGCTCGCTGCAACACGTCGGCTCAGTTGGCGATGTTGCTGCAAGCTCTAGAGAGTGCCATTGCCTGGGACAAGAGCTGCATGAAGGCTGTAAGTGGCTCGCTCCGTATTCTAACAAGGTCTAACAACATGGCGGGGGGCTGTGGCTCGCTGCAACACGTCGGCTCAGTTGGCGATGTTGCTGCAAGCTTAAGAGAGTGCTATTGCCTGGGACAAGAGCTGCATGAAGGCTGTAAGTGGCTTGCTCCGTATTCTAACAAGGGCTAGCAACATGGCGGGGGGCTGTGGCTCGCTGCAACACGTCGGCTCAGTTGGCGATGTTGCTGCAAGCTTAAGAGAGTGCTATTGCCTGGGACAAGAGCTGCATGAAGGCTGTAAGTGGCTTGCTCCGTATTCTAACAAGGGCTAGCAACATGGCGGGGGGCTGTGGCTCGCTGCAACACGTCGGCTCAGTTGGCGATGTTGCTGCAAGCTCTAGAGAGCGCTATTGCCTAGGACAACAGCTGCATGAAGGCTGTAAGTGGCTCGCTCCATATTCTAACAAGGGCTAGCAACATGGCGGGGGACTGTGGCTCGCTGCAACACGTCTGCCCAGTTGGCGATGTTGCTGCAAGCTCTAGAGAGTGCCATTGCCTGGGACAAGAGCTGCATGAAGGCTGTAAGTGGCTTGCTCCATATTCTAACAAGGGGTAAAATAGGAAAATATATTGAAATGTGTAATATATTGCGATGTTCCAGTCTTCCAATTGAGAGGTAGCATGTTTTTATTATGTTTTTGTTGCCAGAGCTGTCAGTTCTGTCTGCTGGGCGACAATGAAGAACAGCTGTTGCTGTGTGATGGCTGCGATAAAGGATACCACACGTACTGCTTCAAACCCGCCATGGACGAAATACCTGAGGGCGACTGGTGAGTACACTCAATATCTATCTACACATACAACAAGATCAGTTTTAATCAAATTAAAACTTTCGTGAGACATCATGAAAACTTGAAATACACACGGCTTTACTCACGATTTATTGTCAGAAATAGTCCGCCATGTTTCGGGCTCGTATGGAGTCCTTCAGGGGTTGAGTGCGGTCGCGGTCACCCTCAGCACGGGCGCAGCGGGCCGTGTGGCGCAGTGCGCACGTTGCTTTGACCGCGGCCGCACTCAACCCCAGAAGAAGGACTCCATACGAGTTCGAAACATGTCGGACTATTTCTGACAATAAATCGTGAGTAAAGCCGTCTGTATTTCAAGATAAGTTTAAAAAAATACGTTTAAGCCATGCTTTTTTGCCCAGAGGTGTAACCAAACGCAACAAAAACTGGGGCCCTAATTAATCAGTTTAAGGTGGGAGAATTTTTAGCCAGTTCCATACGAGGTTTACTGGTCAGGTTCCGGGGCCCCAAACTCAAAGGGCCCTCGGGCCCTAACCAGCAAACCTGACAGTTTTTTTCTAATAAAATAAATAAGCGTCGTCCATTTTATAACCACTACAAACACGTCACACCCGCGCGTTGCCTGGCGGTCAATGTGAACATGAACTCGCCAAGTCAGCGCGCCCGCCACCGCGCCCGCGCCCGCTAGTTATACGTGAAAGACGCCTTACGGTCTAACCACACATGTTAATTGGTATCGTAATGAGCATAATGATTAGAAATATTTCACACAGTGTCTTGTACAGAGCTTGAAGTGGCTTTTGACTCTATATACCGGCTGGCTGCCATATCAATACATATAAAACAGTACCGTGACTCACTTATAGACAACGCACAGCCTGAACGGGTGGTCCTAGAGGTTTGAAATTTGGTGGAGACATTCCTCGAGAACCCTAGAGGTGCACTAAGGAGGGATTTTTTGAAATTCCTTCCCTAAAGGGGTGGAAAGGGGTGATTAAGTTTGTATGGAAAATAACGCGGGCGAAGCTGTGGCGGGTCCACTAGCTATTAATAAGGGCCTAAATCGACTGTGAAAATAACTGCTGACATTGAAACGGTTAATCAGAAATTCCTTACTTTGATCGTGCATGGATAAATGTAAAAAATTCTGATTAGGTGGAGTGTAACAATATTTCACCGAGCCAAAGGCGAGTGTGAAATGCAATACCGTATTTGTGATCAGGTACTGTTGGGTGTGCGTGAACAAAGTGCGAGGCGATCGCGTGTGCATCGTGTGCGGCGGCACGTGCGGCGGCCGCACCATCCCGTGCGCGCTGTGCGTGCGCGCGTACCACCAGGACTGCCACTACCCGCCGCTGCCTAAGGTAAAACATGTTCTATTTTACTTCAACGTTTTCTCAAAGTTAAGTATGTTCCATTTTACCTCGACTTTCCCAAAGTAAAGTATGTTCCATTCAAAACCATTTACCTTAAAATTATTAAAAAATATATATATTTAAAAGCCTCACAGCGAGCAGGTTTATATGATATGTCTCATGCAATAGTTTGCAAAACTTTTACTTTTTTTTAAATTTCTAATTTACCCCTCTTTTTAAATTTCATAACTCATAAAATAAACAACATAATAATGTTTTGCGTGCACAGATCGGTTTCTATTACTCAGCACTTTTCAATACAATGTGAAAAAAAAAATATGCTTCTTCCCTATTAGGTCATGTAATTCCATCACACTCTCCGTGCCGTTATTACAGAACCCTCGCGGCAAATGGTACTGTACGCACTGCGCGGCGCGCGCGCCGCAGAAGAAGCCGCGCAACACCAAGCGGAGAGACACCAGGCACAAGGACGCCGACGACCAGGCCATGGTGCCCAGGTGAGAATCATAACCCTTAGAGGGCGTTTATTACGTGAGGCGTTTAGGGGGGGATCGTCGGGCCGAATCTCATCCATTTTCACGTGGGGGAGAGGTCTCGGCAAATTTCAAGCAAAACATGTTTGTCCAATATAAATATAAAATATAGTCTAATTTCTTTTATATATAATTCCGTTGCAATCAAGCACAGATTAAAGTATTTACAGTAAAAATACGCATTTCGAAAAATCTCGATAGAAATTGTACCCTGCCTACTCGTACTCTTTAAACTGAATGATACACATATATAGTTACGTTATACAGTTATGTATTTCTCTCAAAATCATATGAATATGGTTTATAACAATTAGTACTAGCCGCTTAGTACTCCTCTGCTGCACTGGGAGTGAAGAAATAGCATAGAATGCGTGCAGATGCTCATCATCCTGGCATGTCGTTAAAGTCGACTAAGGGACGGGTCCTCTCCAACACGGTGGACTATCTGTATGGGCGATGGGCTGATCACCTGTCACCATACGGTTCATCATACCATACATACATACATACATACATACACATCACGCCCGAAATCCCTAATGAGGTGGGCAGAGCCACAAGACCATCATACCATCGTAGGACTAATTAATCGAACGTGGCCACAAGTAGTCTTGTGGCTCTGCCCACCCTATTAGGGATTTCGGGCGTGATGCTATGTATGTATGTATGTAGTACTAGCCGCTGCTGACATATCGAAATTTTCACTCCATATTGCACAAAAACATGCAAAATTCAACCCTTCATCAGTCATACCAACCAGCCTGTTAACAATTTTACCTCTTTTATCTAACAAATTTCACGTGAGTTTAGGGGGAAGGGGTTGAGAAATCGCCGAAATTGCCTCACGTAATCCTCATAGCCGCCGCCGCCGCCGCCGCCGCCAGCATTGCAGGCCAAAAGCCATAAGCGGCAGGGCATAACCTTGAACGCACCAATCACAGCGCTCTGAAAGCCCCCGTGCCTTGCAAGTTAGGATGTGTACCACGCCAAATCCGCAGTGCATCAATTTTATTTCTCAAGTTTTGTTTCATTTGCACCAAATAACAGCAATGAGTAATTTTGTACGAATAATGATTTAAAATATACAAATTGTGTGATTATTAATAATTATTTAGTATGTGAAATAAAATCAAAACCTGATTTGACTACTCGAGTCATAACCAATCAACATGGAGTATTTGAAACGGTCCGGACACATGGAAATTCAATCAAGAATATTTCCGTGGGAACAACGGTAACGACAATTTTTTTTTGTGATCAATAAATCGAGGAGAGTACAAAGTTATTGAAAATACATTTTCTGATTATAAAATTACTATGGGACAGAAACATTTTTCGCTTTTTCTTGTAATTTAATCAACTTCCGGTACAAATAACAAGGGCACAGCACATAACACATGTAATCTTAAATGTCATTTATCTCCTTTAAAAGAACGGTAAAGTGGTTTTATTTTTTATTGCACTTATGCGTAACGACTAATACTACCGTACTGTTTAATTTCAGCGAAAAATATACAAATCTATATATTGGGTACACATCCTTAAGCTGCAGTAAAAGTTAGGCTCCTAGGCTTAGGTTAGTTGGGGTCTTTAGGATATTAGGTCTGTATATTAACCGCAATTTCAAGACCGGTGTCCGAGCCTTGTTTTTTTGAAGTTTTCTTTGTACTAAAGATTTAATTTTTATTTTGGTCTTTCAGCCCTGTTCCCTCGCACGCTTCGACGTCCACCACAGCGGAGGAGTGCCCCTCCAGCGACGTGCACACACCAGAGAAGGAGAGCGAAGAGCCGGAGCCCAACCACGCGCCTCCGCCCGGTACGTGCCCACCGCTGGGCTTCCATACTGGACTGGGTTTCCATAAAAAAATTAACTCACAAACCAGCAATGCATTCCTCTTTCTCCCCGTCATTCACCTTCAGAGGGTTTTTTAACAGCAAACCCATGAAGTTAGTAAATTATAAAAAACTGGTCAAGTGCGAGTCTGACTCGCGCGCTGAGGGTCCCGTACCTACCTATGAAAAATCTATCATATAGGTACGGAGCCCTAAAAATGAAAAAATAGCTTTGAACAACGTGGTAACCGTCAAATTAAAACTTTCGTGAGACATTATGAATACTTGAAAAACACAGGGCTCTACTCACGATTCATTGTCAGAAATAATAGTCCGACATGTTTCGAACTCGAATGGAGTCCTTCTTCAGTCCTCATTCAGTACGGTCGCGGTCAGAGTAACCCGGGACCGCACTCAACCCCTGAAGAAGGACTCCATTCGAGTTCGAAACATGGTATTCAACGTGGTAACCATTTACAACCTACCTATAAAACAAGACAAAAAATAACTTTCGCAAGCTCCTATCTACGTGCAACCGTCGAGTGTGATACGACCTTGCAACGGTTATTCCGTTTAACTAATCTTTGTTGTGATGTAATTAGAAATTTAAGGTTTTCGGATTTCTTCATTTACTTGTGCTGTAAGACACTGCTTTTTGCCAAATTTCATGATGCTAGGTCAACGGGAAGTACCCTATAGGTATTGATTCCCTTTGGATTCCCTTGAAAGTGTCAAAATATGTGACATAAACGGCCGTATCTTTTGATTGCGGTGACTTAGAAGGTTTATTTTTTCACAGCTTTAAGAGATCGCAGACCTGAGTATTTGATATTAATTCCAACTTGATACCTCCACGCGTTTCTGAGAAAAAGGTCTTGACACACAGACATACAGACGGACAAACAAGTGATCCTATAAGTGTTCCTTTTTTCTTTTGACTTACGGAATTCTAAAAATGTAATATGTGTAATTTAAAAACGTTCAGATTTAAAAAATCCAGGGCACGAATTCAGGGAGAAAATAATACAATACGGTCTGTAACATAATTGTTATATCTGTATGCCATATGAAACCCATATGACCAGCGATTGAAATACTTCCGAATGACATCCCTTCGCGAACGGAGAATGATACACGACCTCACATTTTTACACAAACTTATAAATGGCAAAATCAATTCCTTCCTACTTACCGAGCGAATCCGACTATCAGTTCCATATCACTACCCAAGAAACCCTATAACCAAAATTCTAAAAAATCCCTTCTTTAAGACTAACCTCGGTCACAACTCCCCATTAGCCAGGTCATGTACCAAGTACAATGAGCTTAACAAAAAACTTGAAATTGATATTTTTCATGACTCTCTTCCCAAATTCAAGGACAAATTATTAAAATTCGTTAGTAAAATTTAGTGTTAATTTATGTTCATTTAATTTAAGTTAGTGTTAGTTTTTACTTTAAATTTAAATTGAATATGTACTAGGTATTATTAATCACTTTCCTTAATATGTTGGCTGCAAATGTTGTGTACGCCTGTAATTGACATGCATATCAGATTTTTATTTTTTTTCTATTTCAATGTATTTGTGTTTTTTTTAATATGTTTGTTGTTGGTGTACCTTAATAAATAAATAAATAAATAAATAAATATGCCAGCGCCTCCAGAGCTGGGCGCTGACGACGGGCCGCCGCCCGAGAAACGCCGCGCGCTGCAGCATGTCGGCGGCAACGGCGCCGTCCAGCACGAGGACAACGGCGATGGTAACTACATTACAATCCCCGGCACATAACTTGACCCAAAATGGCGGTCGTCTTCGCACCTACAACTATGGTTACTTCGCGGCACGTAAATTGAAATATGACCTTGAATGCGAACACATTTTTGGGTGTCAATCGAAGGGCGGGGTGAGGTGCAAAGGAAGAAGGGTACTTGATTGTTGTGACTGATAATGATGAAAGCGAAATCATGTCAAATGAACATAGGTCAATCGAACATTATTTTGATAAAAATTATAAATTGTGTAATAGGGACGTTTCCTGGGTAAAAAAATAGTAATTCGAATTAGTCCGTCAGTTAGATCATCATAAAATATTGAAAATCAAAATTGACGAAGATAACGCGCATCAAATTTTGGGAGTGGGGACTCATGACGTCAGTTAATGGTAAAAAGTGTACCAAGTCGTGACGTCACGCGGAACTTCAACGCACTATATCTTAAATGACGGACTAATTCGTTTTTTTTTAGAAAACTAGCCTATTATGATCATACGCTATGTATGCCGACGGAACCCTAACGAACATCTACGATTAGAGGATCACAATCTGAGTCTTATTACTTTATGATTTGATGCGATTATTGATTGTATGCCGACAGGTCCGGAACAAGATACTGAAAACGTGCCTCTTCTCTCGCGGGCCAAGAAGGAGAAATACAACGCCAAGAAAGTCCAGAAAGAACTACAATTATGCAAGTGAGTGAGACATAAATACCTACGAAACGATTTTTTTTTTCACTAAATGAATACTTTAATCACCAATTTTAAAAGAAATATGTATGCAAGATTAAAATCTGAAATGTATTCATTTGGTGAAAAAAATCCGGCATATATATTTTGTGAATGTTAAAAAGTACTGGTCCCGCTTATTTTTTTTTGTTTTAAGTATCGTTGAACATATTAAATTGTCACAAAGGATACGTCAAAAGGGACTTAAAAATCTCGCCAACCATAAATTGACTTGTTACCCAATACTTGAAATATGTTGAGTGCGGTCGCGGTCAAAGCAACCCGCACACTGAGTAAAGCCGTCTGTATTTTCAAGTATCCATAATGTCTCACGAAAGTTTTAATTTGACTTGTTACCTGTTCTGCCAGAACGCTGTTATACGAGATGGAGTGCCACGAGCTCGCGTGGCCCTTCCTGCTGCCCGTCAACACGAAGCAGTTCCCGCAGTACAGGAAGGTCATCAAGTGCCCCATGGACCTCTCCACGATCAAACGGAAGCTGCAGGAGAGCGCGTGAGTACCATATCATCCATGTAACAGAGTTTTAACATTACCCGATACGATATCGGTATCGGACGCCAATAGCCCGATATCCGATATCGGTTGTGCCTTCACATAATGTTCGATATGGCCACCGCTGGCCGCCGGCACAGTCACACACACCAAACAAAATGTAAACATGCACACATACAAGCATAAGAGCGCTTACGCATTACGTCCGATCCGTATCCGATCCGAACCCGTGAAAATACGGATCTCGGACCGAGTTAGGGTATTGCTTAGGCACTAGTCCGAACAATACGGATCTAGAAATCTCGGACCTAATTCGGATATTGCTTACGTACTAGTCCGAACAATACGGATCTAGAAATGTCGGACCGAATTCGGATATTACTTACTCACTAGTCCGATCTCTGATCCAACTGCCACCTTGAACTAAACTGGATGCCTGCCGCCCCCCGGCCACATACCCCGCCGCCTCGCTGCCGCACTGCTCGTACGCAGCTCGGATTGGGTTCGGATACGGTTCGAACGCAGTGCGCGAGCGTTCATACAATTAATACTATGGCTCTCGGTCCGTCAATAATCTTCTCCGGAATGGAGATTCACGGAAGACGGAGAGAAATCGGATGACGGAAGCCGGACCTAGTGCGTAAACTACATAGAAATAGTTCTACGACTACTCCGGACCGTATTTTCACGGGTCCGGATCGGATACGGATCGGACGTAGTACGTAAGCGCTCTCACCGTCCGATATCGATGGGGGCCCGATACCGCCGCCGACATATCAGTTCCGATATCCGATATCGGATAGGACCATGTGAAAGGCGGGTTCATATTTCATACATTTTACTTGCCCCGATATTGTATCGGATAATGTGAAAACGCTCTAACAAGAACCATAGATTTAAATAGGTTACTTTACTGAATTTTAATTAGTCCGTCATTTACATTATTAAACAAAATATGAAGAACATATAGTGGCTAGTGCGTTGAAGTTCCGCGTGACGCCACGACTTTGTACACTTTTTACCATTAAGTGACGCCATGAGCCCCACTGCCGAAATTTGACGCGCGTTATCTGTGCCAATTTTGATTGATTTGATAAAGAAAAAAAAACGAGTTTTATATTTTTTGATGATCTAACTGACGGACTAATTAATTATTATTTTTTACCCAGGAATTTTCCTTATTATGTGATTTATTCAACAGTTACAAATGCAAGGAAGAGTTCGCGTCGGACGTCCTGCTGATATTCAGCAACTGCGAGGCGTTCAACGAGGACCACAGCCCCGTGGGGCGCGCGGGGCTGCACATGCAGCACTTCTTCCGGCAGCGCTGGGCGCAGCTGTAGGCCTCCCCCCTCCCTCCCCCCGCCTCTCCCCTCCCCCCTTCCCCCTTGCAGAGCCGGTACTAACCGGTCGTAACTGCATCAGTTCGGGGAAGCATTGATGACTGTGACTGTAGCGGGCAGCGTTCCGAATCGCACTCGCAATGTCGTGACGTCACAGATATGTTCCGAAACGCAACACCTTCGCGAAGCGTTCGTTCCGAATTGATTTAAGTGCTATCGGTGCTGTACGCTTTAGCGATACGGAACGCCATTTAGCAAATTTTTAAGTGTCAAATTCGAGCGCGCATACACTGCTCTACCTATCTGTTTAAAATACGGCGAGCACAAAACAATGACGTCATTGACGCCATATTTAAAATGAAGACACAATTACGCACATAGGCGTTTCCATATATACTCACACATACAAAATGCTTCCCCGAAATGATTCAGCTATGCCGTATAGTGTTAAGGTTACTAGATGGATAGAAACTGGCCGTGTAGAGACAAGTCATTTGATCATATTGTTGTCTCGCTCGTGCACTGAACATTATCAAAATGTACCATTTTTCTATAACAAAATACAAAGAATATTACTTTAAGTATACATGTCGACTTAAATTCTGTAACTGTCCGAATCGGATAGTCAAGATAGGAGTAAAAATTTCTCCACTAAAGTTACAACCGTGATGACCGTGATGAATAAAAAATATTGAACAAAAAATGACGAACATATAGTGCGTCGAAGTTTCGCGTGACGTCACGACTTTGCACACTTTGTGCTAATTAGTGGGGACTTATAACGTCATAAGTCCCTACACGTCTTTATCAATTTTGATTGGTTTGATAAAGCAAAAAAATACGTGTTCAATATTTTTCGATTATCTAACTGACGGACTTATTAGAGTTTTTCAGAAAACTTCCTTATTAGGAGATCCGTAGAATAACCAGGGTTACTGACATAGCTCTTAATATTGTAAATTGAAGTGGCCGTGGGCTGGGTATATACCTCGATGGGGCGTAAAGGTTATCGAGTGGACACCGCGGACAAGATGCACCGATGACCTTGTGAAGGTCGCTGGAGGTCGTTGGACACGGAAGGCGTGCGATCCTTCGTTGTGGAAGTCCCAGACCACAGCAGTAGACGTCTCCGGATTGAAATGATGTAGGTTATCTCCCCTCATAGTGAGAACTATCATTAAGACGCTGACAACAGCCAATGACCTTGAGCGATCGGTCTCTGTCTGTTTGCACCGGAGTGAACGAGAGGCACTGCGCGGTTATTTGTATGGGGCAAATCAAAAACGGATAAATTATATAAGTAAACACACTACACGTAAAATATAAATTAGTCATTTTTTGAGTATGGGCATGAAGTAATAGTGCAATAATTATAGACCCATAAATTAAAAAAAATTAAGACATAGAACTGTTTAAAGAGGATTTCAGGCGTAACTTCGTTTTTTTCTATCGTATCGATTTCACCAAATCGGATTTTTGAATTAGTGAAGTTTTCAATAATATAAAGAATATGAACATATATTTTTTTCGCTTTGCTAAATAAATAGGTTTTGTTAAAAAACTGTTTAAGTAAACTCGATTTATGTGTTGTCAGCGCCTTAATGATAATAATAATTAAACATGTTATATTGATTTATTATACTAAAAATGGCTAAAATTCACACGGATTTGATACAGCAAAATAGAACGCTAATAGACTCGCGTATCATCCTTCTCGTCATATGAAAAGTTCATGTTCGTAAGGGCTATTTCCTTCCGAACACAAGTAATTGCGACCCTATGTATTTTAATATAAATTCCAAGTTAAGTGTTATCGAGGTAGGGATAGTCCTTATGAACCGACTCCTCATATACACAGGATTCTTAACGAAGTGGTATCCCAGGCTTGTGGGTGGTGGGTGGGTTCTGAAATCTAGCGGATTTTTAAAAAAAAGAATGCGTTCTCACTGAAGCGGTGAATCTAACCAATCAGGATGCTCGATATATTTCAATGATATGATAGCGTAATCTCATTGATTAGACGCACTTGAGTGGGGAACGTAGCCTTTACTTGACTTGAGAATCGATAGAAGGTCATTGAACTCGTTTATGTAGTATCACTTTTTATTCCGGTTAGAAAAAGGCTAGAGTGAGAAGCTGTGATAGGACAACATCGTTGGTAAGAAAGAGAGGTACAATGTGCTTCAGACTGAGCTCAAAGGGGGTTGTGAGGATGTTGTAGAAAAGCGGACATATTGAAGAGATAGCTTTCGATTTTTTTTACGATTTGCTGCGCCGAAATTATCAAGTAATTTAATATCCGTCCGAGTCTCAATTTTGTTTGACTATAGCAAAACTTCAATAGATTTCAATGACTTTTATCTAAATGTTAAAAAGACTACAACATTCCAAACGAAATTGGATTATATTGACATGAGTTAAGGTCCAAATATCGCGACCTCTCGAATCTCATCGACTCGAACGAATCGTGATTAAACTAGGAAGCAACGCACACGCAAAAACGGTGTTGAGTGTACTTGTATTTAAATGTAACTGTAGCTGACTGTACATAGTAGCGACTAATAAGTTTAGTAATAATAAAAGTATTACATAGAGATCTATTTTTAAGCATAGAGCAGATAGAATATTGGATGGTATTTTCATTTTTATTTGCGCATAGCAACGAACCAGTATTCCGTACCCGCTGGGTATTCTTTTAAACAAGTACGTTGAATCGGAACGTTTTAAAAGTAAAAATTCTCGGTGGCCAGTTATTTTTCGTAGGGAAGTGTATGTATCAATGGATGTGTAAAAAAAAAGTTAAAAGTTGTCTATTTCAAATTTCGCTGTAGGCGACATTAATTAATAGAATAGGGATAGGATAAAAGTTAAAACAAGTAATTTAGAGAGCCTATGGTCTGCCGCGGTGACTTTAACCCCCGACTGCGCAGCAAGAGGGTTATGTGTTTTTTAGTATTTAATTTCCGTCATAGAATGTCGGTACGCTTTTGACTACGTAATTAACCAAGCATTAGCAAGTAGCGATGAGTGCAAAACCGATGTCAAATTTTATCGTTTTAGATTTATGTGACGTCTACTTATAATACTTAAATCTTACTTAATTGTATATATTTCAGCTGCATTTACGACTGATTAAACCTTTTAACCTTGTTAAATTTTCATCGGACGTCCGTGTCGCCACATATACAAATTGTCACAAACAAAATGTATAAGTCATTTGTCTTTATTAAAAGAATTAAGCTAGATATGGGTTTGTTAACCTTTTGACCGCCCCAGTCGGCTGCAGCCGTCAGCGCATACAGGGTAAAAAAGTCCTTAATTACCTTGACTTAAAGTTGAAATTCGTGTTACTTCTCAGACGTGCTTGGCGGTCAAAAGGTTAAGAGGTTAAGGATAGTTTACCGTCTGAAAATATACTAAAGCAAAACTTTCCAAACTTATTTGTCAAGTTCACCGCGGAGACGCAGGCTAGGGCCTAATTTATGACAGAGCCTGTCAAAGTTAATGACAGGCCTGTAAATACAGAACTGTGACAGTTCTGTGACACTTTTTTTGGAAGCAATATTGGCATGATATTAACACAAGACATTGACAAATGAAATCACTAGATTGTTATAAAAATACGTCTAGCAGTAGCGCAGTCTGTAAAATAAATGTGTTTAAATTTGAACTCTAAAGTTCAGATTCGCACTTTTTATTCCTCCGGCTTCCCTTAAGAAATGAACGACGCTCCGCCACTGCTGTCTAGATGGTTGATATTATGCCAATGTGATATTTATTTACACGATTCATAAATTAATAAATGTTCTTGAACTATATGTATAAAGATGTGACTGCATTCTGTGAATCTGTTGAAATATACTTGAATTTACATATTTAAGGTACTTTATATGTATTTACATTAATATTTGTCTGTAAAGTTCTCTCATGCTAGTACGTTTGTCGCAGTTTGGAAAGCATCTGTCTCGCTTACGTACATTCGGAGAATTACCTGAAGGCCTGCTGTACAAAAATCAGACTTATTGCATAGTTAATAGCGTCCATGGCGCGGGCCTTCCGCGCATTCCCCATTCTGTACTATACTCTATTCGTTTAGATAGTTAATTAAATGTAAACAAACTTACCCACGTGACTCAACTAACCAGCCAATCAAGAGATACCATAGATCAAAAAATTGACTGGATTGGCTGGTTAGCTGAGTCACGTGACTTTGTTTACATTTAGTTAATTACCTAAACGGATAGAGTATAATAAACTTGTAAATTCAAGTATATTGTGTCATAATAATCCTATTTATTTCTATAGTTTTTTTAGTTCGGTTTTTCTGTACAGGAGTAATGCTGTCCCTGTCATTTTAAAATGAAAGAGCGAGTAGGCATGATACTTGCTAACTTTGTGTCACTTTTATTGGATTGATTCTGATTTAAAACTATGTCGATTTTTGAACACTTAATCTTTTCTGGATTTTCACTATTCAAGTGCTATATCTGTTCTTTATTTACTTAAATTCTTAAAGAGAGACGGGTATAATCTCCCGAGGAATCTGGTCCCACACATACACTAGTCTACGTCAAATATCGCTATTTATTTATTATAAGTGGCAACTTTTTAGTGGCGTAGGCAAGTGCCATTTTTAGGAGGGACTACGTTTCATGTGGCATTAATTTCACGACACATTGTTAAAAGTATTTTAAATGTAACAGTCATTTTGGTGTTTAATTTATTTTTTAGTATTTTATTTATTTTTGTTCTTTCGGCTTTGTTGTCTTCAAAATTGGTACTTAGTTTTCCGCTTTTGGATCTCAAAGAATGTACGGGATTTTAATGGTTCCGTTTTGAATGAGGGTGTCCTGCAATGTTGGTAATATGGGTACATGCTTGACTGACTTGAAAACTAGCCAGTACAGTACATGACATAGTATAAACGGAAAAGTAGTCACAACCAGGACCGGATTATCCAGTAGGCAGTGTAGGCAACCGCATAGGGTAGGAAGCCCGCGCACAGAAAAAAAATTGAAAATGTTTCATCGAGTGAAAATCGAATTTGAAGATTTGTATCCTCAATGACAATATACAAAATAACGTAATTATGAATATAATTGCATTGTGGTAGATTTTTTATTTTAGGAATTTATAAAAGGGTGCAAATTGCATTTCCTTGGGGCCCTTACATGGTCAATCCGGCCCTGGTCATAACTCCAGCCTTCAGGAGTTAAGCCTCCTATCATTCGGGCAAGCTCGCGTACTTAGGATTGTCCTAACTTGTACTTTTGGATTTTTATTAAAGTCATACACGGATACGGTGTAGCATTCTAAAATTCTGTTTAGAATCAATGTTTATCGTCGATGCCAAACGACTAGCGCACGGCACTCTGAAAGCTAAAGTCTGTTCGCTGAGAGTCGATAAATATTATGAAATCGTTTCGAAATAGCGACTGTCGCTTAACTATCGCAAACTGTATGACGGGCGTCGGTTGTCGCCGCGCGCACTGAGTTTCGTGGTACGAGGGACACAGATGCTGTCAATTGCGGTGTCGCACCGGGAGGACGGCGGCGAAATAAATATAATTGTTTTTTTTTTCATATACACAATCGCTTTATTGCAAATTAATGTCTTATATGTGTGCGTCAAATGTCACAAATCTGCACTGGCCGAAAAGAACGAAAAAGAAAAAACATTATCTGACACATGTTTAAAACGCGTTGAGTTTGGATATGACGTGTCTTGTGTCTTTCTATAATATGACACTGGCTTCGAGTGTGTCGTTTGAGTGTTCGCGTGTTCCATTTTTTATTATCATCGGTCAAAATAATTAGCGGGCCGCTATTTGTAATGAGTTAAGAAGCCCTGACTTTTTACTTTTTTTATCAACTCTCGGCGAACAGACCTTAGCGGCGTGTACGTACAAGGCGCTCACACATACAACCGCGCGACTTCTGTTTATACTATGTACATAATGAAAGCTAAACGTGCTCCCACACTGGTATTCAGAAACGTTTTTCGATGTTTTAGAAACAGCTTGCAGCACCGAACGTTTCTTAATTTTGAGAAACGATTCTGAACACCGGTGCGGGAACACTATAATGCTCGATTACCCTGGTCCGTTCGCCTGATACGACAGTCACGTCCAACCGCATCAGTCTCCGACCGGCTTACGTCGTGTTATATGGATCCGTTGAGATCGTACGACTACCCCAAGAGCGGATTCAGGTAAGAATGATGATTTTTGACGCAGATTTTTAGTACCGCACAAATTTAGCTCAGGCGGGGGCACGGCCCCCTAGCCCCCCACGATCCCCGCATTCGGCGACCGGACCAATGTAATTGTGCCCTTATGGCAATTTTTTTTCATTGCAGCCAATACCGTGTTAACCTGCTTGACTAATATTGCAGGACCCAGGTTTGTACAGTCGGTTTCAAATAAATCTCTATGATTTTTGCAGCTGACTGTACCGTATTTAACATTCACTACTTACGAAACCGCTAACAGAACTGCGTACCATCCGTGGTACCATAGATGAAATTGTACGTGTCTAGTTTTTTTAATCTTTGCCAAGGTATGTTTTGCAAACTGAACTCTACTGCCAGAATGTATGGTCGCTATTTAAACGACAAGTCAGGTTTCGGATGGCAACTCATGCGGATTTAGTGTAATATAGAAGTAAGATAGCTACGGCAATAAAACTAGGGTTGTTTTTAGCGTACAAAATGTACTTAAAATTCACTAAAAATGTATACTAACAAATGTACTTTTCATCACACTTAGTTCTATATTTCACCGCGAGAGGCGCGCGTGTCGCCATCTTGTATTTGTCTGTCTATCAGTGAGACGGCACGAATCAAGTTTCTGTCAAAGATTTGACATTGACAGCGTATCTGTCAAATATTTGACAGTACCGTAACCTGACAAACATTATGGAAATTAGTCTGTTATGTATGCACGAAAAGAATGTTTTATGTTGTGTGAATCGGTTTTAACTATAAATGAATATATAAATTATATACGAATAAATAAATAATTTTGGAAGCACTCTTGTTTTGTTTGATTTTGTGTGATAACAGTCCGTCCTTGAAAGTCTTGAATCAATATCGTCCAATATACATTCTAAATGTGTATTTAGTATGTATATTGGACGATACAGTGACAATATCTAATAATGTTTAATTTTTAAAACGCAGACAAATATGCGCCCATTTATACAATTCCATTGTAGATATGAAATAAAGCAATAGGAATATAAAGCATTTGCATATGTGTGAGAAGTCACACATATGAAAGTTCTTCCCCAAAATGATTCAGCTATTAGTAGGATACACTTACAGCCAACAGTACAAAAAATGCATTTACTATTAATTTAAATACGATTTACTATTCATTATGCTGTTAGTGCCATCTGTTACCATTACTTGACATTTAATTTAAAAAAAATAGCTGATTTTCGATAAAGTAACACTAGGTGGCGCTGTTGTCAATTCCCATACATTTGCCATTTGTCATATGAAGTTTGTATCACGCTATCGAAGTTTTTATATTGTTTGATATATATACAATTTAATGTCCTCATCTGTTGTACTTGCTTCGGCAGTACATATACTAAAATTGGAACGATACAGAGAAGATTAGCATGGCCCCTGCGCAAGGATGACACGCAAAATCGTGAAGCGTTCCACATTTTTTGGACAATACCGTCACTGGACGATACGGTCCGACAACTGCAGTTTTCAATGGGCCTCAAAAATCGTTGTAATAGCTTTCAATCCGACGCGTGTATTTGTTATTTTTATAGTCTGTGACATATGAAAAGACTGACTGACATTGCGAAACTAAAAGTTCCTAGTTTTACTACAGAGCCCTAAAAATACGTAAACAATGATCGGGGTACTTTGCTCTCGATTGTAAAATCAGTTCTTCGAAAACTTTGCCTTTTTAAATGCCTGCTTTAATGCTCTTGCCAATCTGGGACATCCGGTATGAGATATGTGGCTTTGTTTCGTCAATTTCTTTTCTATGATAACTTCACAAAGCTAAATCATGATAAAAAAAACCGACCGTGTAACCTCAAAACGAAAAATTATTGAATAAAAAATAAAAACCCGGCTGCATAACCTTAAAAAAAGAAACTGATGATGAGAAACAGTCGATAGGGAAATGCTGTCGGTGACTTCCCTTTAAAAACCCACGGGCGGCCTTTGGGGGTGGCGAGTGGCAAGTGGCAACTGCCCGGGGGGACCTTGCGCACTCGCGCAACAACGGCCTTTGGGGGTGGCGAGTGGCAATTGGCAACTGCCCGGGGGGCCTCGCGCACTCGCGCAACAACCCACTAAGAACAATATTAGATACCAATAGTACTAATGTTTATAAGAATTGCGCGTCTTACGCTGCGCATTATAAAACTCATATCATGCCACTCGCGCTCTCTTGCTTGGTAGTTATCGCGCTGATATCTATTGAATCATCTTTAAAACTATTCCATAAAGACAGACCTCGTAAAGACCTACCCGCCCGGAGCCTCGTATTGGCTAAGGCCGCCCCTGAAAACCTGTAATAGCTATAAGAAGTCACCGACTGCTATTGGGTCTAGGTGGTATGTAACTAACTCAAATTCAAATTATGCTCTTCGCGTAGAGACCACACCGGCTCTTTTACCTCTAAATCTACCAACGTTTCGAAAACATCAGCTGACAAGCGCCGCAAGTCAGCAGTACGAGTACCTAAGTCTTTTCAGCCAAATTTAAAAATGAAAAAAACTAAAACTAAGGCATAAATAAAACGAACAACATCGTTATTTGTTTATCTGCATCTTTGAACAGGTATCACAGGTAAACTACTAAAAGCATTTCAATAGCTTTCTAACAAGTAGAGTAACCTTCTGAACGCCACAGTCGACTGTAGCCGACAGCTGATTTTTGTGCCTCTGACGCTACGACATGCCGTTTTCGATACATTTTCTCGGCTACAGCCGTCACTCGGCGAGACACGCTTTCCTTGTACGAGTATATACTTGGTCGATTACGAACAAATGTATCACCAAATTAAATGAGTCATCACATAATTGTGTAACGGTGTGCACATTTGTTTATTCTAAAATTAAACCAGGCACGGAGGCAACAAAACCTGATTGTTATGTTTTACAAGGTTTTATCCGCGACTTTGTCTGCGTGGAAATGCATTAGGCCGGTCGCCGCAGCATCAAGCTCAAACATGAGGCTGACATCTAAACGACAGTGATAATGAAAATGAAAATGAAAATATTTATTTTGCAAGTAGGCCACCTGGGCTCTTTTACATGTTTGAATCTACCAGCGCTTCGAAAGGTGATATCTGCTGAAGAAACGCCGCAAGAAACTCAGCAGTAAGTCTTTTTTCAACTTTGGCAGTACAGTTTTATCTAAAAACTAACACAAAATGTGCAACATAAAAACCTAATGGGTACAAAATAATTCTAATAAATAACTAATTAGGGAGATGTAAAGTCTCCGCGTCTGGACAAGTTAAGTGAGTTGGAGATGTATAAAGTCTCTAAGGGTATACATACATATTACTGCGGCCCTAACATTCAAGACTAGTATAAGTTAAACCATCTTATCTCTAAGTGCATCTCTCTCACACTAGTGCCGACGAAAGAGATAGTCATAGAGATAAACGGGTTTAACTTATCTTTGTGTCTTGTTAGGGCCGCAGGGACATAAAAGAATCGCCGCCATCTTGGAAAATATACCTACCGTCATTTGCAGACAAAGAATTGAAGCTTATTCAATTTAAGATGAAAAACGGGCCCTTAACGGGCGTGCATGAATTTGCTGTTAAGTATATGTACTAAAAATATTATGAACTTGGGCGATAATGCTTAAATCACTCGCTACACTCACTATTCTACTGTGTATGGCATGCTAGGACCACAGGGTGCAATATACCGTCGTCGCCGTAAATATGCCATTTTCCTCCGTTTTGATACTATATGCCAAACGTACAGTGCTCCGCCAATGTTTTTATACCATTGCAACTAAGTTGTTTTGTTTCTTTTGAAACGACAGCTTTAGGTCGTGACTGTACTGATAATAATCATCAAAAAACCGATGTAGAAAAAACCCCAACCATAACCAATAAAATAACTTTCTCAAAAAGCTTGTTTACAAGCTACAAGCTTTCTTTTACCGGTCAGAGCTTAAAAAACTCTGAATCAGTGCAGCGAAGCGAAAAGTAACTGTTGGAAAGTAATTTACAAGGGAAAGAGCTTGCACCGACCAAAGAGGTTCAGTTAGGCCTTAGTCGCGCAGCGGTCAAGGCTCCGCGGCAAACGCCAGCGCCTCCGATTCGATTTAAAAAATAAAATTAAAAGAGAAAAACGCGCGCACTTGCGGCTGTCAAAAAGACGTTTCTTAAATCGACAACTATTATAAGTTCAATTAAACTTACGTTGGACAATTTAAATAGTTTAGTTAAGTTAAAGAACTGTTAGTGATAATGAGTTGGTGATTGTGAGACTTGCCGTTTAAACAGGTGAATATAAAATTTATTTCAATGCACAGTTGCTGACCCTAAGGTTGCTAACGGTCGTTAATTTTTGCGTGGACATAAATAAAAAGAGAACAGTCCAGTAGCAGTTTTGATTAAGTAAATTAGTAGCAGTTATAACTGTAATAATTAACCGACTGCTGCTGGTATTTAAGGAAACTATACCTAATTAGAAAGACTTGCAGTTTTTTCCTCTGTCGAGTGAGTGCGGGACTAACGGCCCTGCAATCATAGGTTGTTGCTCTTCCTGCTGTCTCTGAGAATGCTTGACTAAGAAACAGGCATTTCCAGTGACATTTGCCAATCAGCGTTCGAGATTCAAAATGTTTTTGCTCGTTTTATTTTTAAACGTCGATGAATCCGCACGATAAAATACCAAAGTGCTTTTCTATGAAGCTTCGGCGCGATTTGTTCTGATTCATTTTTGATTTTATCGCTAATTGAATTTGTGTGAAAAAGCTTAAAGCGATTTTATGTTTTTGTAATCCGGCCATTTTGAAATAATGGAGCGTTAAAATTATCATTTGTTTGCCGAAATGGTCGAAATATCTTAAAAATTCGTATCATACGCGTCGGTGCTTCGAGTAATGTAGGTCAGTGAAATGATCGCCGGTCCCGTACGGAATGTAACCCGCGACCGATTTTGTGCCACAACAAGAAAGCCACTCGCTTTTTACGATATTTTATTCAAATCATATTTAAGAGTGACATTTATAGAACGAAGCTAACGGCCGCTATCGAGGCCACGCGGCGATCCTTGCTCTTGACCGTATGTGTCTCTTGAGATAACATTAGTAGTAGCTTTCGCCTGCGACTTCCTCCGCGTAGAAATATTTTCTCCAGCCCCTTGGGAACTGTATATTTTATGGGTTAAAAAGTATCCTTTGTTCATCCCTGGCTGTCAAACCTCTCTGCCAAATTGCATTAAGAGGAGTGTGAACCTAGGCTATTCATACAAAAGGCGATAATGATTTCCACCCCTTAAATGTTAACCGATGTTCACCAATTTTTGATAGGTGGCCAGTCAGAACTAAATCTAGGTCTATACGTTTTGTTTTTTTCACGATAATCAATAAATTCAGTTTTATTGTGGTTTCAGTATTCTCATACAAAACTAATTTCGGCCATTATTTTACTTTATTGGTCTTTATTCAATATTCAAAAAATGTATAGTCCTAGGGTGATTACTATTAAATTGTCGCATTCGAATTGGCGTTTGGAAATAAAGTTGAACTCGAGATTACTCAAAACTCTTTATTATGAGAAAGTTTATAAAACAATTAAACTATTTACAACTAATTATAACTTTTCCAGCGAACGACGCGAGAACTCTCGCACTTTACGTTTGATATGACCCATTGATTTCTGCACGGATTCGTCTGTTATCAATTTAGTGCATTTAATCCACTTGCGTTTGAAATCTGGCAATGAAGTAGCAGGTTTATATGTTTTCCGCAATTTAGTTTTGATATTCGCCCAATATTTTTCTATTGGGCGAAGTTCGGGACAGTTTGGTGGATTCATATTTTTAGGCACTACATCGACAGAATTCTCATCATACCATGCCAATGTACGCGAAGAATAATGACAACTTGCCAAATCAGGCCAAAACATTACTGAGGATGTGTGTTTCATTATAAACGGCAATAATCTTTTCTCCAAGCATTCCGAAATATAAATATCGCTATTAATTGTTCCGGTAGTTACAAAAGGTGTGCTTCTTACGCCGCACTGGCATATCGCTTGCCATACAAGGTACTTCTTGGCAAATTTTTCCACTGGGATAACTTTTTCAGATTCATGTAGACTCGAGCTGTCACGTGAGGAATAATATTGGTTTCCTGGAATAGATTTGAAATCTGCCTTTACATAGGTTTCATCGTCAATAATAATGCAACAGTTTTTTTCAAGCAACATGGTGTACAATAATCTAGAACGTCTAACCGCTCGATTATACTGTTCCGCCGTTCTCTTTGGAGCTTTTTGCTTTTTGTATGTAGTAATACCGCATTTTCTTTTAATCTTTTGAACATTTGATTGACTTGTCCCTACTTTTTTCGACACATCTCGGGAAGACATCGACGGATTCTTATCAAATAACTTGCACACCTTTGATTCTAATTTTCTGTTACGTTTTCGTGTGGGTTGACCCTCGCGCCGCTTTCTATCCGTAGTTCCAAGTTCCTTTATTCTTTTTAAGGTCCTTTGCACAGTCCTCTGAGTTGTTAGACAAGCTTTCGCAAGCTTCAAAGTAGAAATATTAGGATTATCAGCAAATTTTTGCAAAATCAGCTCGCGAACATTTTTTTGCTTTGACGACATCTTGACAAATAAAAAACAAAAGAATTAAAATATTCGTCTAAAACGTCATAAATCGTTCTATATTTAAGATTTAAGAAGGATTTTTAAAAAGGTTTATAATAGCAGGAACTACATTAAAAAATGTAGGCGACAAGTTATATGTAATCACACTTTAGATTTTTTTCTGACTGAGAACCTGTCCAAAATTAAGTCTTAAGTGTCTTAACATTTAAGGTGTGGAAGTCGTTATCACCTTTTGTATGAAAAGGGTGATTTTTGGCGTTGGTTCACAGTCCTCTTAAAACCACTAGACTTTTGTAAAACGATGTAAAAGAAATAGACAAATGGGCTCTTTTCGAATTGGAATTGACGAGTTATCTATGATACGGAAGTAGTATCATTTGGTTCTTCATATTTGTCTACGCGGGGGGAACGATCAGAAAAGTGCAATTAACTGTACAATAATAAAATTCTAATAAAGCAAATCTTACTTATATCTCACACTAGTGGACCCGCCACAGCTTCGCCCGCGGTATTTTCCATAGAAACTTTATCACCCCTTTTCACCCCTTCACGGATGAAATTTAAAAAAAAAGCACTCCTTAGTGCACCTCTAGGGTACTCGAGGAATGTCTCCTCTAAATTTCAAACCTCCAGGACTTTAGGCTGTGCGTTGTCTATAAGTGAGTCACGGTTCTGTTCTATATGTTTTGATGAATATAGGTCGTGTCACGTAAAAAGAACGCTGGCATATACATAGCATTACATTATACATACATTTTATATGAACGGTAGCGACCCTAGCAAAGTTTACACGGGGATAACCGAACCATAGTCTTATCTCTCTATCTTTTCCTCGGCAGTTAGTGTGAGAGAGACAAACTTAGAGATAAAACGGTATTAACTTATCCTCGTGACAACCATGCTAGGGCCGAGCGCTCTTTTTACGTGAACACACAGTTATTTTCGTTTAGATCACTTTTAATAAATACCAATACTTTTGGCTCATAACCATTTGGACCATTATCTGTTCTTTCATCATCATCATCATGATCAGCCTATATACCCACCGTCCCACTACTGGGCATAGGCCTCCTCTCATAGTGAGACAGACTGGACTGTAGTCCTCAGTCCCAGCGCGGATTGGGGACTACACACCTACCTACCTTTTTGAATTACTCTGGCGATGTATGCAGGTCTATAGTCAAATAAAAAACTTCGTGAGACATTATGAATACTTGAAATACACACGGCTTCAGTGCGGGGGTTGCTTTGACCGCGACTGCACTCAACCTCTGAAGAAGGCCTCCAATCGAGTTCGAAACATGTCGGACTATTTCTGACAATAAATCATGAGTAAAGCCGTGTGTATCAAGTATTTATGCAGGTCTCCTCACAATGTTTTCCTGAATTTAATGTGGACACTTTATTTTACACAAAAACAAAGAACGTAAATATACATTTGAAAGACCTACTGATTCCTGTAACGGGCATCTTTTATTTAGCTTTTGGGCGATTGAGTGATAACATTTAACCAAAAGGTTAGATACATAAAAATATGAACTCATTCGTTTTTTGTTTGGAGATACATTTTTCCATTTCAAATGGTATGTACTCCGAATACCCTACCCATGCGCTCCACCCACATTTCACCATGCATATTTCAACCACAGAGCCAGTTCATACTCTATATATTCTTAATAACAACCCGCACAATATTGCAACATAGTACGTTATCATGCACAGAAATGGCGTTACACAATAGTCATGTTTAGGTAATCACCATAGGGGTAGCCTGACACCATACTTAATCACTATAGTAGAGGCAAGGTGAGTTCAATCCAGAAACATGCATGCCCAAAAAGTTTCTAAATAACCCGTAGTTAAGGATTAAAATGCGAGTACATACTCGTTCGTACCGTACCGATATATTTCACGTGGAGTCCCTCACTTGGAGCCTTCGCTTGTAAAGAAACGTTTCAGGTTCTATTTTGAGCATTACGTTACAGTACTGCCTCCCTGACTTGACGAGCATTCGCCTGTAATGTAACGTCTCAGATTCGATATTGAGCATTACATTACAGTACTGCGGCCCTAACATGCATGGGACAAAGATACATTTTAATTAGAACCGTTTATCTCTAAGTGCGTCTCTCTCACACTATTGCCGACGAAAGAGATAGTCATAGAGATAAACGGTACTAATATATCTTTGTGGCATGCATGTTAGGGCCGCTGCGCACTGTAATGCTCGGTTCTCCCCCTCACTGATGTTTTGCTCGACTCCTTAACGTTACATTACAGGCGTATGCTCCAAGTGAGGGAGGCACCTTAATAATAGAATGTTGCACCTATTCGAGCACCTAAGCGATTCATCAGTGTAACGAGTGTGTTTAAAAATACACCGTCATCACTTGCTTCGAAGTGTATAATCTGCTTTTCATTGAACTTCTGCAAAATATGGGGAGAAAAAGCGTAGATATCTTTTATCTGTTTAATTCGTGTTCGTGCCATTTTTTTTATCGTTTAATATTCTATACTATCTTTTCAGGCACTTTGAGTATAACATTTTAGACGGGGCAATCATAGTTCGATATGGCCGCCGAAATGTGGACTGTTTCGCTAATACCTTGACAGGCCACAGAAAAGTCGACGGACGTATAATAAAGACTGACGTCAGTCCAGCTGTCTCGTCGGACTGTGGGCGGAATGGTTGGGTTATTGTGTAAAACTTCTTTGATCAACTAACCAAAAATATAAAACCTGACTCCAAACTGACACTCGGCACAATAATGAATCACTTTCTGCTTGGTGCAAAAATATAGCTACTATTGTCTACGTTGTAAAGTAAATGAAATCCAAGTTTTCTTAGGTAAATTGCATTTGACATATAGTTAATCGTTAATAAGTGTTAATTTAGAGCAACAATCTGATAAATTGTGGATATTCCGACGTAATGTTCCATTGAAGCACTTGCCACGCGCATGTTATGTACATACACAGTGTCTAATAATAAATATGACATAATTTTAGTAATCCTTCAGGATGATCGCCGTTAAGAATCCTATTTATTTAAGAGATTATCCTTATAGAAAGTATAATCGTCAAACAAGAATGAATCATCGATCTTAAGGATATTCGAACCTGATATCGACCAGCATAGTTGCCCCTCTGAGGCCGCTGAGTCATATGCAAGACGCTATCATTCGCAAAAAGTTCAGCCTTTTGCAGAGCAATTTAATTATAAACTCATCCCATCAAAAACATAAATGTCAAATAATCTTATAATTTATCAAATAAAAAAACCGACTTTAAATAGCCTTTGAAAAGTAAGTTTTTAAATTTCACTTTGTAGTTACTATCATGTGATTTAACGACACACATTTACTACATAAAGTAACTATAGCATAATGCCAATTGCTCATCACCATTTACAAACTGTTGCTATACAAGGTGCAAGGATGTTAATCGTTGAGGAGTTCTCCTGGTTCTTCACAACCGGTTCTATTTTACCACATGGATTGTCATGAAAATAAGCTGGTTCTAAACCTTATACAAAAATCTTATTGCCACCCGTGAAACACTTATCATTTAGGAGTTCCGGTGATCATCTATGGTCTTCATCAACAGTTCCACTTCACCAAATAATGTTTTCGGAATGTAACTGTTTGAATTATTACAGATAATACTAAAATTGCTATATGCGTGCCTATAATATTTGAGGATCTTCATCGATTCCTCATAGATCCTCTCATCACACCTCGACTTTGACTAGAACAGGACCAAACTGGAAATATATCCTACCGATCAAAAAAAGATTTTTTCAAATCGGTTCATAAATGACGGAGTTCTGAGTTAATAAACATAAAAAAAACAACCCAACAGGAAACCTCCTCCTTTTTGAAGTCGGTTGAAAAGGATTATCGCTTTAAAAAGGCACTACAGCGATCTTAAATTATTTCAAAGAAAATAGGTTATTTTCATTGATATTTAATGTATAACTTTTCATGGTAGTCAGACAAACATTCGTGCTCATCACACAAAGTTTGTCCCAAGCGGGCCTCGAAGCCGCGACCTCCGGCACAATGGATTACACTACCACAGACACCACAGTGCACAGTAACAAATTAATGTATGGACACATTGTATAGTATATAGGTCCATAAAAGGGGAAGGTGCATGAAAATCAATATGAGGTTTGAATGATACATTATGAAAGTAAATGTAAACAAAAGCATATTACAGAAAAAAGTAGATCATTTTTATTTGATTAAGGGTCAAAATTAGTGAAAAATATATATTGATTTTAATTCTGATTTTAGTTTTATGGATATCATCATCAAATTTATGACATGTTTTATTTCTACGATGTTGGTCTTAAAACATTATTTTCGGAAATAATTGCAGATTTCGTATAAACGCAATCCATTTTGTAGTCTAACGACGGCTGTGACGTCATGGCTGTTGTCCATTTTGTATGGAGTGTTTTTGCGAGTGTTATAAACAATGACTTTTCATAGCTTCATAACTCATAAAATAATCAACATAGGTAATAATGTTTTGCGTACACAGATTGGTTTCTATTACTCAGCACTTTCCAATAAAATATGAAAAAAATATCTTCCCTAATATACCAAATTTTATACGGTCTCGCACGCGTTAGATAAGATGACCTACTCCTTTATTTGTCGAAGTCGAGTAATTTGCTAATGGCCGCGGTTATTTGTACAGTCAGCGTCGTATAACTATTTCTATGCGAAGTGTTCAAATTATTAAACAGCTTGTACTAATATCAATTCATTATGATTAATTAGCACTCTCCAATCTCATACGCATGTCAAAATAGTAAAACGCCATCAAACGCCGTGTTAACTCCTTTGTACTCTTCTTTTAGCTGTTGATTATCTTCTTTTAGCTAAATTTAATTCGCTCAGAATAACAAATAAAAACATTTGGCCCCAACTTATCCAAAATTAATCCAAACCCTTGATAATTCTATTTTTATTTCAGTTAGTTTCTTAAGCTCTGTTTACGTTAATTTAGAATGTTTTATAAGCTCTTTTGGGATGTTAAGATAACAAACATACTTTATTTTCCATTATTTTTCAAGCTGCCTGTACTTGTTTAGTAAGTACCTATATTGTTGATATCAACAAAAAAATAACGAAATCAACAAATTCTCTCAAGAAAATGCGAAATTATCAATTATACATAATATTGATGCTGACAGCGTTTGACACGGATGTTGGAAGAAACGAAAAGATCAGCAACTTCGGTACCTAAAGTCATCCTTAGGTACATTTAATAAAATATAGAAATGCCGTGTTAAATTAATATATAATTATATCACCCTGTCATCAAAGAGAATATAAATCACTATGCCATAAGAAGATACCGAGGATCTTATTCGGATTGAATTGAAATAACTGTGTGATCACGTTAACTATACTGCATACGCATCATAAACGCACATACACACTCACACACGTACGCTTTGTCGACCAACGTTGCTCTTTATTAATTTTTCTCTCATGCAAACTTTGACAAAACGATTAACCCTTTAGAGGTTGATTTTCAAAAAGTCCTTCCCGTCATAGAAGTTTTTGTGTTTAAAACTTCCATTAACTAGGGCCTTCCTTTCGATATTAAATTTATCGATAACTGTTGCAAATACTTAAGTATTTCAAAAGTGACATTTCATAGTAGATAGGTATTAAGTTCACCGGATAAAATAGAAATTAACTAAAATGCTGAAATAGTAGTATGCTACCATCGATGTTTTATAATGATATGTAATATTCAATTTAAGTAATACATAGGCATACTTTTTAGAGATTTTAAAATTCATATAAACATCAATTTTAATAAATAACGTTTTATTATTAACGTGTTTCTTACACAAAAACTTTGTTTTAATGTTATTCAATCGATTTCCATACAAAGTTAACTGAAACCAAGAGTGCCTTGCAACAAAGGCCTATTTAGGTAAATTGTATGACATTGTGTAGCATAATAGTACCTATACTCTAAAATTTATCTGTAGGTATAGGATGAAAACCGTTATCTTTCTAAATCGACCTATACGGACTTTATACTGTACTAGCGGACCCGACAGACGTTGTCCTGCATGATATTTCAACTGACTGCAGCGCCATCTGCCGGGCTGATTTCTAAATCTATACCATCCAGGGCGCCACCCAAAGGCATACAAAAAATTCATTCAAATCGGTCCAGCCGTTTAGGAGTTCAGTGACACACACGTACAGTAGAATTATATATATATAAAAATAAATAAATAATATAGTATGCAAGTTGCATATTCATATTATACCTAAGTTATCACATTCATAGTAATAATGTGTCGAAATATTAAGAAAGTACAATTTATCGATAAATTAATATAATTTGGAAGTCCCTAAATTTAATTTTTGTATCTCCATTAGTTACTCCTAGGCGATGATGAATCGGTCAGTCAATCAGGCAGTCAGTCAATCAATGAGTCATAGGCGATCAGTGAGTCAGTCAGTCAGGACATATCTTTTTACAAGTTTTTTTATTAACTTACAATGTTTGTAGGTATAGTAGATTTGTGTCAAATCTGCAAGCTGAATTAGAACCAGTTCTTATCCTATGGAGTTGAATTTTTACATGTTGGTTCAGTTCCGACGACAGTGCAGTTTTGTGGTAGGCACGACCTGAATCGACATCCAGGATTAGGTTAAGGAACTCTACAACGGTTGACAGCACAGACACGAAATTTTTTGTACGCATTTTATTGCTTGTTATAAAAATGAACTTTTTAACAAAAACTTATTTATATGTATAAAAAGATTGGTGCCGCCGGCAGAGCGGGGCTGGAGGAAGTGATTATCCATGTTGAAGGCGTAGGTAGGGGCGTAGGCCCTCCCGTGAACGTCTCGCACTAAAATGTTGATGAGGCTATGAATTTCATTTACAGAGCTATATAGTTCCCGTTTAATAGACGATCGTCAGATACAAATCAATATATGGAGCCCTTTCTAGCTTAAAAGTACAGTCAGATGTAAATGATACCATAATATAATTAATTTTAAACGCTTTCGTTATTAAAATTCTGAATTCGTAGGACACGCGTTT
The DNA here is from genome assembly GCA_947859335.1 of Tortricodes alternella. NCBI lineage: Eukaryota > Metazoa > Arthropoda > Insecta > Lepidoptera > Tortricidae > Tortricodes > Tortricodes alternella. The sequence goes on along the minus strand of OX401968.1, from coordinate 4,406,633 downwards.
GTTTCATTATATATTGTAAACGGCGTTATTACGTAACACCAATTGGTATCGCTTTGAAAAGTAAAAAAAAGAACAAAAAGAAAGAAGAAATAGAATCAATCGAAAAGTAAATCATGTATATGTATGGACCTTTATGTATATGAATAAATTGGTTTACTTTTGACGCCGCGTAATGCGTAAAAGCGAGATGAGAAATCTCGCTCGCGAATCGCTACAGATTCACTTAGCGTTCCCGAATAGAAGCGCAGGTCAATTAATGACATTGCGGTGGGTGTATTCTGTTTTATATCTAAGAAATCTCTAAAAAACACTACACTTAACTAATACACTAAAAGACGAATTATGGTACCTTTAACGACATGTCCCAATTTCTTTGCCCGTGAAAATGTTTGAGCAACATTCGGAGTCAAACAGTACCGTGACTCACTTATAGACAACGCACAGCCTAAACGGGTGGTCCTAGAGGTTTGGAATTTGGAGGAGACATTCCTCGAGTACCCTAGAGGTGCACTAAGGAGGGAATTTTTGAAATTCCATCCAAGTTTGAATGGAAAATACCGCGGGCGAAGCAGTGGCGGATCCACTAGTTGAAGACTAAACGATTGTCAAATATTACTCCTGCTGACAGTACTGCATAACAAGTTATCTCTAGGAATAGAATCAACGACCTAAGGGAGCTAACTGTACTAGTCTACTAGTGCTTCCTGATTGACCAGTCTGCATTTACGATTATCACTGTTTAAGATCGTAGTTTTATTACAACGTGTTAAGAGCTATTTTACAACTGCAGGAGTGTTTATATAAAAGGGGGCGTATATCTTGCGGATTTTATGGTGTACTAATTTTATGACTGTTATAAAAAACTTTGCCCGAGATTTCTTCTGTGCAAAGGTTTTTTGGAATATGCAAATTGCAACATGAATTATTTAGGTTTTTAATATCCGCTTTCCCATTACCCTCTTACTTTTAGGGTTCCGTACCTCAAAAGGAAAAAACGGAACCCTCATCATCACTCGTTTGTCTGTCTGTCTGTCCGTCTGTCACAGCCAATTTACTCAGAAACTAATGGACCGATTGAGTTGAAATTTGGTACACATATTATGTAAGTCGGTGACCGCAACACGGACGCATAACGTAAATAAATGAATTCTAAACATGGGGTCCACTTTAGTTAGTTTTATTTTAAGTTTTGCAAACTATAGCGTGTTACATATCAAATGAAAGGGCTCATTATAAGGATCTTAAATAATTTTCTTTTATAATTTTAAGATAACGCACGTTTCAAAATAAAAGGAAACAAGTCAAAATAAAATTTACTTTTGTTTTAAACTACTCAATCGCGTTAAAGTTGAAATGGATTTGTAGGTATTTCACATTATTTATTTTTATTTTTAAACGAGCGATAAATTGTTTTGAAGTTAGTTAGGAAAATAGGCGAAAATTTACCTCCCTTATAAGCTAAGCTATTCTATGAGACTTGTTACATGAAATTATACTGATAGCCATATCCTTCTTTTGAGATCTTTGACCATGGCAACATTTTTGTAACATTTAGGCACAATTTGTCGAATTAGATTGGAATAGTTTTTAAGTTTCATCATCACACTTAGGCTATTAAAGGCTTATCCTATAGCAGCAAGAATGAGTTGAGACGGTAGCTAACGGTAGACCAATCTTCCTAGCGGTATAGCCAGGTACCACCATACATACTTTACTTCTATACTATACCAACTTATATGTGCATGTGGCTGCAGCGGGAACTACTTTTAGCGCATACTAATTTAAGAGAATCGCTTAATGGTAGCGACTCTCTGGCCGGCAATCGTAACATTGTCAAGGGAGGCTAACCTAACCTGACCTAAAATCTTTGACTTATATTAAGGTAGGGTTCTGAGTATAATAGTTACGGAGCTGGGTGCCATTTTGGTATATGATTTGTTCGTCTTTCATATTGATAGAGATGTAAGTTTATCTCAATAATACAAATCGATTTGGTGTAGTAAATGAAAGTCGTATGTCCCGGCGTTTTTGAATTACAACTTTAAGAAATCGTACATATAAAAATCAGCAACCTAGACGTCTGCCAACTTTTTTTTCTATTCCGGGAGTCCTAATGAATGAATGAATGGACGCAACGAGAACGACGAACAAATGATTTAGTGTAGCTTTTTTCATTTACATTTTTGCAACTACGTCCCGTTATAAAACAGAGCCCTGCATGTCTGCCTCTTCGATGTTCATCGTTTTGAGGATGATTCTGAGCATCAGTCCAAGAGCCAGACAGGAACAAATGATTTAGCACATCGTTTTTTTTTAATTTTTGAAACGCTGTCATTTGAAAACGCAGCGTAATCATGCGGCTGTGCAATTTCAAAACCTAGTAACGGACACTATTTTTTTTTATAGGAGAGCCAAAAAAATCGATGCTTTGTCCGAAAAAGGTGTTCCTTACTAGGTTTTGAAATTGCACAGCCGCATTGTCATTAATCGAACAATTCAGGTCTGCCAAGCGAACAAATCATATAGAAATTATGGCACCCAGTTCCCTAGCTATAACGGTGTATGAGGCGTTACTTGTCATAAATTACACAATCTTAGACAGAGTGCAGGTATTCTTAACAAAGAAGCACCTGAACATAATAGAATGCGTTACAACTGGCGCGTCTTCGTGTTATGACATCATCATGGCCGCTCGGGGCCCTTATTTTGGTTACTTCAATTTAAAATAACAAGAAAACAATTTATCTCATCACAATAATCAAATGTGAAAATAGATATGCTTGCTTTTGAATATTAAGAGGAGTGTACGGCTACGGCCTACGGCTTTTCATACAAAAGGCGATAACGATTTCCACCCCTTAATTGTTAACCGATGTTGACAAATTTTTGATAGGTTGTCATTCAAAACGAAATCTAGGTCTATACGTATTGATTTTTTCACTATATTCAATCAATTCAGTTTTTATTGCTGTTTTGTTTTTCTCATACAAAACCAGCTTCGGCGATTATTTGACTTTGTTGATCTTTTTTCAATATTCAAAAAACGCATAGACCTAGATTTTGTTATGACTGATAACCTATCAAAAATTGGTCAAAATCGGTAAACATTTAAGGGGTGGAAACCGTTATCGCCTTTTGTATGAAAAAGCTGATTTATGCCGTTGCTTCACAGTCCTCTTAATAATTGCAAATAGGTAATATAGTACATTAAAATTGCACCCCAACGACATCTATGTGCGGGCATGAGAGTTACATTTATATTTAGTTAGCCTTAAGGCTAAAGTAGCGACAAGTTGAAGCATCATTTGCGATTTTAAGGCCGATTAGTCAGACGATCTCGATGGTTGGTTATGTCAACAGAATACCTACATTCCAAGTGGGGCAGTGGTACGGCCGTTAGGTTGAGAAAGTCTGCGTGGGCCGACCTTTAATGTCTTCACGACGGTGGAGAATAAGTACGGGGTGGGCAGAGGATCTGTTCGCATCACTCATATTAGGCGAATGAAACGGATTCTTTTATGATGTTTTCGTTTCTTAAATATGCTTTAACGCCAAAACGGATTATACCTTTAGCCTAGATTTTCGGGGCTAATTTTGAAGCCAATTATTTATTTTAAAATTTCGTAGTTTAGCGTTCTTTGGATGGTTATTTTATTTGTGAGACGATTATCGTTATTTATATCTTCTATTATTTTCCATTACCATCCAAAATGCGACGACGCGGTTAGCCTAGTTGGGAGTGACCCTGCCTCCGAAGCCAGCGTCCCGGGTTAGATCCCCGGTAAGGGCAAATATTTGTGTGATGAGCACGAATGTTTGTTCCTGAATCTTGGATGTTTCCTATGTATTTAAGTATTTATTTCTGTATATATGTATGTATATCGTCGTCTAGTACTCATAACACAAGCCTTTAGAGCTTACTTTGCGACTAGATCGATTTATGTAAAGATTGTCCCCTGATTTATTTATTTAAAATACAAATAATACATAAAGCATGATAAAAATAAAAGAGTATTTCTACTGAAATTATGTGTAATGTAAACAGATGTGAAAATAGAAAAAATTGTGAAGCACCCATAGGAATTCGCTGCACCTTTCAACAATTATCCACTCCTTTCGCCCCCGCGTTCACCTGCGCGTACGCAGTCGCCAATACTTGTTGGCCACGCGCAGCCATTGTTAAATTCTACAGAGGGCCTAGCATACTACTAGCTTTTATCGCGCAAATATAGCAACTGTTACTTTATGTCATTTGAATGTGTGTGTCATTTGTCAACTAAACTTAAGGCCCTGTCACTTTGCGAACGCCATCTGTTGTCTTGTATTAGAAGTGGAAAAAAGACGTCACACATATCACGCCGCGCTGCAATCATCATCATCATTATTTCAGCCGAAAGACGTCCACTGCTGGTATAGGCCTCCCCCAATGATCGCTACAGCGACCAATTCTGTGCTGCTCGCATCCAGCGGAGTCCTGCAATCATCAGGTCGTCAGTCCACCATGTGGGTGGTCTGCCGACGCTGCGCCTTCCAGTACGTGGTCGCCACTCAAGAACTCTTCGGCGCCATCGGTCATCTCTTCTACGAGCAATGTGCCCCGCCCACTGTCACTTACGAGGACTGTGAACCAACGAGAAAAATCACCCTTGTCATACAAAAGGCGATAACGAGTTCCACCCCTTAAATGTTAACCGATTTTGACTAATTTTTGATAGGTGATACTAATTTTGATTATAAGTCAAATAATGGCCGAAATTAGTTTTGTATGAGAATACTGAAACAACAATAAAACGGAATTTATTGATTTTAGTGCAAAAACCAAAACGTATAATCCTAGATTTTGTTCTGACTGACAACCTGTCAAAAATTGGTCAACATCAGTTCAGCTTTAAAGGGTGGAAATCGTATTGCCTTTTCTATGAAAAGCCGTAGGTTCACACTCTTACGTTTAGCAATTCTTTGGGATATGTCGATTACTCTAGATTTTGCGTATCGCCCACTGCGGTCGCATCCAGTCAATGCGCTTTATATTAGCGCTGTCTTTTACGACTTAATACGCGGGTGCGAAAGAGACCAATGCTTTATGTACAAGATTACATGCCTGTGTGCTAGAGGGGCAGTATACGTGAGATATTATGGCGCTTCACTTAGCTGTAATCACAATGCTATTATAAATGCGAAAGTTTGTATGTGTGTGTGAGAGTGAGTACTTTTGTTAGTTCTTCACGCGTCAACGGCTGGACGGATTCGAGTGAAATTTGGAATGGAGATAGCTTAAACCCAGGATTAACACAAAGGCTGTTTTTATCCACGTAAATTAAAATACCTGAGGGAATAACTATAATAACAGAATTCCACGCGAACGAAGTCGCGGGCAGACGCTAGTTGTCAAATATTTGCAACGATTCTTTTTCTTCGTTTCTTTCTTCTTTATGTCAAAAGAAAAGGATGCAATAAAAATACATCAAACTCCACACTCATATTTTAAATGCGAAAATTTGTGACGAGCGACCGTATGAGTTTGTTACTTCTTCACGACGAAACGGCTGAACCGATTTGAATAAAATTTGGAATCGAAATAGCTTATACCCTAGATTAACACATACGATACTTTTCATTCCAATTCCACGCGAACAAAGTCGTACAGCTACTATAAAACCTTGTGAAGTTCCGAAAACCTCCGAAACACTTTGGGTTTATTTTAATCTTTCATGAGCTTTGGTAAAAGCCAAAGAATATTCTTAGATCTCACACAAAACGATTGGAGTTATTCTCTACATTTTGGTGTTAACACTATTTAATTAATTCCATTAAAACAGCACAGTAACTGATAGTTTATTTGTCTATTGTTTGTTAATGAAGTATTTAAGATGCGGCTCACATGTCGACGAACTCTCAGTTCCGTTGCCCAAATCTATGGGCAAGGTTTATATCAAAGAAATATTGTAAATAGCATTATTTAGATACTCAACGGTAGACAATTTCTGCTTTACATTTTTGGTGCTGCTGGACATAGTTCTCTCCCAAAGATAAAAAAGTAAAAATAAATAAAAATAATTGGTATTCATAAATAGGTGGTGCATCATTAAGTATAAAATCTTCCGGTATGTTCGATACAAACTTTACGATTCCATTTCACCCCTTTAGGGATACAATCACAAAATCCCTCCGTACTGGCCCTTAGGGTACCAGAAGAATATTTCCTCCAAATTTCGAATCTCTAAGACCACCAGTTTTGGCTGTGCATTGTCTATTTTCTATCACGGTTCTATTTTATATAATTATGAAATTATTGTATAAAATTTATTTTTAATATGTCCTGTGCAAAATTGTATGTTCCTAGACCAACCGGACTAGACTATGCTTTAATTGTCTGTCAGTAAGTGTTAGTTAGAGTTTTATAAAGTAGACTTAGCTTTTTTCTGCGAATTCTTACGCGTATCGCCTGGGAATCCTTTCTTAGCGGACGTCTACATAACTTAAGGAATATCAGTGCCAAATCTCGGACTACTTTAGCTCAAGTAGTTTTGGATGTGCGTTGATAGGTCAGTTATGGTCGAATTCAGAAACGCCAATTACCTCAGCTTTTGATTAGAGAATAAATACCTAAAAAATTCTAATCAGTCCGTCATTTACATTATAAAAAAATATTGAACACACATTTTTTCTTTTGTCAATTAAACAAAAAAGTACGAAGATATAGTGCGTTGAAGTTCCGCGTGACGTCACGACTTTGTACACTTTTTACTATTAAGTGACGTCATGAGCCTCCACTCCCGAACTTTGATGCGCGTTATCTTTGTCAATTTTGATTGATTTGATAAAGCAAAAAATACGTGTTCAATATTTTTTGATAATCTAACTGACGGACTAATTTGAATTACAATTTTTTTTAGTAGGAACTTCCCTATTTGGTCTTTAGTCAGCCTTTTAAATATGTTAAGAATAGATGTATCATTATTTTTTCTTTTGTTTCAGACTTAAGGAATGCAGCAGTGACGCCAACCGACATTCAAAATGGGTCCCCCTATAAATGTATGGCCGCAGAGCCATCCGCATCCCATACACAGTGAGAGTGGCAAAGTGACGAGGAGCCTGTTGTTGTATGTTGTGGACAGGGTGCGTGTGTTGTTGAACCTCTCGGTACTGTTGATAGTGCTACATGTGATGTTAGGATACAGTGCGGTTAGAGCCGGACCTGTTATACTTAATGTGGACTATTTACAAGGTAAGCCGTATCACTACTTCAATATTTAAGTTAATTTTTATACATACATACATACATACATACATAGCATCACGCCCGAAATCCCTAATGGGTTGGGCAGAGCCACAAGACTATTTATGGCCACGTTCGATTAATTAGTCCTAAGATAGTATGATGAAGCGCATGGTGACAGGTGATCAGCCTATCGCCCATACAGGTAGTCCACCATGTTGGAGAGGACCCGTCCCTTAGTCGACTTTTACGACATGCCATGATGATAAGCATCTGCACGCATTCTATGCTATTTCTTCACGCCCAGTGCAGCAGGGGAGTAGTTAATTTTTATTGCGCGTTTTAATCGATTTACTAAAATAAGACGTCTAAAATCGGCTGGGAGACATAAAAGCAATTATCCTAAATTATCAATAGTGCTAATATATCGATTGTACGGTTCATCATACCATCTTAGGACTAATTAATCGAACGTGGCCACAAGTAGTCTTGTGGCTCTGCCCACCCCATTAGGGATTTCGGGCGTGATAATATGTATGTATGTATATCGATTCTCCTAACGTGTGTTGCTTTTGTTATAAAACAAACCTAACATAACCTACAGAAAAGATATTTTAAGAATCCTGAAAATATTACGGTTTTAAGCATAATACGTTAGGGTAATCGATGGATTCGAATAATAGATAGTTTTAGGACAATAACTTTTATGGCACGTAACGGTACCCGGCTAAAGAGACCTTTGTGCAATTTTAGTCCTTCCGTCGCTAAGTATCATATTCGCAAAACATCATATTCGCAAAACATCATATTCGCAAAATATCATATTCGCAAAATATCAGATTCTCAAAATATCATATTCCGTCTTGTCTCTAAGTGCGTCTCTCTCGCACTAGTGCCGACGAAAGAGATAGTCATAGAGATAAACGAGTTTAATTTATCTTTGTGGCATGCATGTTAGGGCCGCAGGTTGAAAAACAATGTCGTAGTACAAAGTGAGTACTCGCCTGCATGGAGAGCCTGTATGCGACCGTGAGCCTTCGCCCGAAAAATTTAAATGTTCGCACTGCCTGACTAAAACGTTTCTACTGTACAACAAGTGTTCGTCACTCCGCGCATCCTTTAGTCATTGACCTACTACGGAGAGAAAGTCTCGTCTCGTCCTACTGGCGGAAACGTTGATACGTTTCCGCCAGCGTCAATACCTACTTAGATACCTCTTGTTAGGGTTCCGTAGTCGAACTTACCCTTATAGTTTTGCCATTTCCGTCTGCCCGTCTGTGTCACCGCCACTTTTTCTCGAAGAGTAGCTGACATTTTGTAGAAATATAGAAAATGGCCCACTCATATAGACAAAGTATAAAATTTGTAAAAAAGTAAATTGTATGGCTCCCATCCCATACAATATGTTTTTAAGGTTGCGCACCTCGAAAGGAAAAAAACGGAATCTTTATAGGATCACTCATGTGACTGTCCTGTCCTGTCCTGTCTGTCTGTTATTTTCAAATAAATCTCGGTTGTATTTAGCCGTAAAATTTTAGACAAGCCAAATTGGTACTTTGCTGGCACTTCGTGTTTTCCGTGATAAAGTTATGGTTTTCGGAGTTACTTAAATTAAATTAAATTCAAAAATCGTTTATTTGGTTTACATTACTTATACTTATACTGGTAATGGCTACGGAACCGATCGAGGAACTAATTAACAAACAAACACATTTTCGCATTTATAATAGTAAGGATACAGCAACATTCCAAGAAACGTCACACCCCGGTCATTGACCTCATCAGCTGTTGTGATTGTCACAAGTTTACGCGTTAGTCACAGACAAAATGGGTTTTTAATAAACACACACTTTTATCGTTGTGACTCAGCGTTACTTTCCTTTTTTTGTGAAACTATGAATGCGCTTGAAGCGCGGTATTAGGTTTTAAGTCAATTATGTTATGAACTTCTACGACTGCTTTGTTAAGTGCTTTGCATCTGAAACACTTGCTGTAACAAGTTATTATTCTGAACCCACTATCATAATATTAAGTAGTAGTAAATAGATAATTATTAGTATGTACGTATAGCGCTCCCTGAGTCGCAGACGGCGCTGGCTGAAAATCAGCGCTGCAGGTGTCTTACACCTCAGCATTATGCTGAGCCAGTGTCCCATTCACAGCCGCGAGGACACACGTTTCGTTTGTTTCATTTTCGTTTTTTTATTATGTCTATTGACTGACAAACGAGCTGACGGCCCACCTGATGGAAAGTGGTCACCGCCGCCCATGGACATCTACAACACCAGAGGTGCTGCCAATGCATTGCCAGTCTAGGGAGGATGGGGAATGGGGATGGGACGGGGATGAGGGAATAGGCCTCCGATCTCGTCACTCACCGTACGAAACGCAATAGCAAACTATTACTTTACGCCGATATTCTGTGAGAGTGTGGTACTACCCCGGTCGAGCCGGCCCATTCGAACAGTAATCATCTAGTGAGGATTACTGTTTGGCTCTACCACTACAAAAGTATTGTATTGTTAAGTTTTGTATTGTTTTCTGAATTTATATTACTCTTGGCCGAATTCACAAACGCCACTTAAGCAATAGATTAGAGATTAAATATTTAAATGTCTCTCAAGTTAGTAGTTGTCATCGTTAGAGTCGTCGTCTATCACTATCACTCTAACGAACGTCACTTAAACGTCACTTTAATTAAAGATCAATTTGAGTGGCCTTTGTGAATGTGGCCACCTGTGTGTCTCCTATGTCAGTGAATGAACTTTTTTTCTTTTCTTCAAGTTTTTTAGGCCCATTATATTTACTTGAACTTTCGGATTTCCTACAAGTTACTCATACTAACAAGATACATTGCAGTGGTAGTCTAGCGGTTACCGGTAAAAATTAAACAGTACAATACAATAATCGTTACTAAATACAAAAAAGAACAGAAAATCACAATTTAACAAAATAAAGTTAGGGAACAATAGGCGGTCTTATCGCTAAGTACTCCGTGCGATTGTTATATCAGGGAGTCGGCAGACGTGATCACACAAAAAACACGAAGTGCCAGCAAAGTACCAATTTGGCTTGTCTATTTTACGGCTACATACAAAAGAGACTTTTTTTTTTAATAATAGTAAATACTTTATTTCATTTAACAATTACAGGTTATAACATTGTGGTTGAGGCCTCCTAGTAGGTATTTACGAGTATGTACCCGTGTCAGGAGGTCTCGCTCATTCCAAAACTAGTAACATTGTTTCTGCATTGTTAGATGTAGACAATCTACCTATTTAAAATTATGCTTAGCTATAGTTATTTTAACAATAATAAAACGAGACTTATTTGAAAATAAATAACATCTCTGTAAATTATACACGCGGGATTGCTTTGACTTGTTTGATTTTAGCAAGAATCTTAGCAAGCTCAGTCCGAAATAAGTCGCTTGGTTGATTTTAGCAATAATTGTTTATTTCTAGCCCTCCCATTTTGTCATTGCAGCAATGTGATAAATTTTGTAGTGGTAGAGCTAAACAGTAAGGCTCACTAGATGAACACTGTTCGAATGGGCCGGCTCGACCGGGGTAGTACCTCACTCTTACAGAATATTGGCGTAAAGTAATAGCTTGCTATTGCGTTTCGTATGGTGAGTGGCGAGATCCGTAGGCCTATTCCCTCATCCCATTGCCCGTCCTCCCTAGACTGGCAACGCATTGGCAGCACCTCTGGTGTTGCAGATGTCCATGGGCGGCGGTGACCACTTTCCATCAGGTGGGCCGTATGCCGGGTTGTCAGTCAATTGACATAAAAAAAAACTCTAACAAGGACAGGATCAGGGACATTTAACTTTAAACCGAATGAATTAACTGTTACAGTCTAAATTAACGTCACAGTTTTCCTCTAATTTTTGGCTTATTACATCATACATCATGAATTGCAAATTTCCTGGTAATACACTAATTAAAATTATTAATTTGTGTTATCATTATTTTGAGAACAAAAGACGAAATATAATTAATTCATGAATAGCGAACAAATGTGTGCAATAGTTCCGCTTCTTAGGCACAAGTTAATTTGGTAGAGCTGGCAAAACAAGAAGCTATATTATAACCACTTGAATTATGGTGCATAAATACTCCAAAAAATTTAATTCGAGAAAACCCAGGCCGGTACAACACATACAAAAGTCGTATTATGAGCTATTAATTCCAGGCAGTATCCACCGTTAACTGAACTGCCTGGCAATCGTATTATGAGCGCGCTAAAGCCTAGCGCACTCATAATAACGCTTAGCGTAGTTATAAGTATTTTGTGCGTAGCTACGCGGCATTTGACTTTGGCTATATGGCTCATATCGATTGCCTCAGGGTGAGGCCAAACGAGCACTATTTTGTGAGTTATGAGTCGCATAGTTGCGCTCGTTTGTCCCCGCCCTAAGTATGTATCAAACTTTGCAAAGTTTACATTGAAAATAATGTTACAAATAAAGTGACATTTCGTTACTATAGCAACGATTGGTTTCTGCATCACCTAGCTAGGTCCAACCCGTACTTTAATTTCTGATTCGAATTGTCGATCGCAGTGCAGATAGCGCCCCAAATTGCCCGCAAAACGACTATGACTCGGATTTTCTTAAATCCGGAAAAAACCTTACGTATTGTCGGCTGCAAAAATATCAATGAGTCCAAATAAAGTAAAACTGAAATATCCACGTCCACTGCTGAACATAGGTCTTCACATACTTCCACAACGAACGGTCGGCTTCAAGCCACCATAATCCAGGTCGTGTCCATCTTGTAGAGATCTATAGAACATGCTGGCACGCAAATATTAATTATATTTGGCGTAAAACCGCGTCGAAATTTCAAAATGCTAAACTAATCTATTATTTGTATAAATAATAAGTTTTATTTAATAGTTCCATAACTCGAAAGACTTGAAAGATATTTCCAACATTTGCGGCATACATATGCTGTTGTTATGAAATATAATCTTCAATGACAGACTTTTTTAATCAAAATAAAGTTAATGTTTCTAAATATTGATTTACTTATTTAAATATAATAGTTATTTATTCTGCTATCCATACTCTATTGCTCAAGTGTGACTAATAAAAATATTAAACATTTTCGTACTTACTTCCATAAAACGATACCTTTAAACGTCTATTTCTATTATTAAACCGTGTGAACTTCGTTACACGTATTTTAATAACCTTCCCAATGTTAGTTTTTATTATTTATTTATTTTGTCGCATAAAAATAAGAATATTTAGGGGTGACCTAGCGCTCAAAAATAGAAAAAATATGGGGAAGCTATATTACTTTTGGTATCGCAACCTTTAAATATTTTTAAATTAACAATTTGATCTTACTACATTCAAACGGGGTAACTTTGAAGACTCGGGTAACATTAAACAACTTTGAAAATAATATTAAACGTTCAAGATAGGGCTTACAAATCCGGTACTGGTTGTATAGGGCAGTCCCAGGATTATCATGATTTTTGTGATTTTTCATACAAAACAGTCCGGGGATTGCAAGCCCTTGTAATTGGCGGAAAGGTCAAAGGCGGGATGAAAATAATAAAGTTATTACTACAAACATTGTGGTTCTGCGAAAGCCATTTTTAAGGCAGTTTAATGATAATAATAAAAGTAATGTAGGTTTTATTTCTACACTTATCGTACTGTATTTTTTCATTCGATAGACAAATAATAAAAAAAATCGCAGTGCTAATGCGTTGTGCGAGGAAGCTGCCAGCTCTCCGGTCCCCTGTTTCTTCCAGCAGTCCTTTCAATATTTCTTCAAAGAGACGTAGTGCGCCAGGCCCCCAATTCTCGTTGCATTCGAGATGATCTCACAATCGAATTCATACAGTCGTTTGACACAACTGTATGAATCTGACGTTTAATCTCGCAATAGACATTTTCACGAATGCAGCGAGAATTGGGGAATCATCCAATCAAATTTCCATGGAACTAAAGATATCCCATCCATTTATTATTTTAAACCTTAAAACCATATTGGAGTGTCCAGAGCGCGATTTGTTTGATTTCTTAATTCCCTCATACATTAGACATCAACGTGTGCCATACACATATCAAAGATCTTCCGGGTTAACGTAATCTGCGGCCCTAGCTTGAACCCGTCTTATCTCTCTATCTCTTTCGTCGACACTAGTGTGAGAGAGACAAACTTAAGAGTTAAGATGGTGTTAACCGGTCCTCGTATCAACCTTGCTAGAGGCGATTTAAGCGCCATGTTACTGTAATGTTTTGACGAAATCTCCGATTTTGGTTTATATATTTTGGACCGATTATGAGCGAGTTGCCTACAAAGCAAAATGCCCTACAGGCAGGATGTCTCAAAAACAAGATGTCTCAGAAGCAAGATGCCTCAGAAGCAAGATGGCTAAAAAGCAAGATGCCTAACAAGCTGGATATCTCAAAAGCAAGATGTCTCAGAAGCAAGATGTCCAAAAAGCAGGACCTTGAACGCGTTTGTTTGTTTCTATCTTTATTTTATTTGTTACGTTTACCTACAATAAAAACCATTTTAGATGTCTTGCTTTGCAGGCTTTTAATTACCAAGCAATTTGTCTTCAAGACATTCAACTAGTTAGACATTTTGCTCGGTAGTAATTTTAGCATTTAGGCCATTTGCCTGGACGGCATTTAATCACTTAGATATTTTGCTTTGTAGGCATAATACTTGGGCATCTTACTTTGTTAGGCATCTTGCTTTGTAGGCAACTCGCTCATAACCTGTATTTATTAACGAAGCGTGTTGCGGAGATTTTGCTTGTGATTAATAAAAATATTACTTGAAGTATAACTGAACGTTTTAGATATTTCTCTTTCCCTTAATTAAAAAGCCCATATAAAGAAAGCAGCTCTGTAAATACTGACTCGGAAAAGTGTGTCAGCAGAGTAATGCGTTCACCTTGACAACGGGTTTGAACGGTACACCGTGACGTTGTGTACACACCGCGGTAACGCCTAAACACGTTTTTTTGGCCGTTACTTACTTCAGATAGACGTAATATTCCGTTATGATTATATGTCTCGCTTGGCTAAACTGTAATCACGGAAACGTAAGAAAACCTGCACGCAACAAAGTTAGATCGCGGACGCGTCAAATAAGAGCAAATCATCTTATGGCGTAGCTCCAGTATTTAGCTTTTGCATACTAATATTATAAGTGCGAAAGTGGGATTGTCTGTTTGTTACGCCTTCACGGCCTATCTTTAGTAATTGTCCTGAAATTCGGCAAGGACGTGTCTTTTATCCCGGGAAAATGCAATGTTCCTGAAGGAATCAGACGATGTCGCGAGCAAAAGCTAGTATGTTATAATACAATAATAATAGTGTAGTACTAAACTAGGATTACTACTACTACTAGGAATAATATTACTAGGATTACAGGTACTCGAAAACGATACGAATAATCATATCGCCTTTTCGTCTTCTAAATAATTTTAACTTAAAAGTAATTCAAATTATGTAGACAATACCACCCCGCCATCTATTCAGTCAAAGTATGTTGTTGATACCTAGTTAAACTAGATGGTGCTACAACCATAGCCGTAAATCAAGTATAATCAAAATTAAAATCATTTATTTTCGGAAAAAATTGGCAAGGGTCCGTTGTTTTTTATCACTTATGGAACTACTATCTAAAACTGTCAATCAATGATCTACTAGATCACTAAAGCTTTTTATAAGATCTGTGATGAATATGTCTGGTTAATTGAACCAAGTCACTTTCGATTGCCCCGAGGCCTGCTAGTTCGTTAATATTAACACAGATGGCGCTATTTTACATCAATGTTAACTTATCAGATGGCGCTGTAGTCCATTACAGTTTACCTTCAAACTAGGTACGTTTTTAGGGTTCCGTACCTCAAAAGGAAATAACGAAACCCTTATAGAATCACTCGTGTGTCTGTCTGTCTGTCTGTCTGTCCGTCTGTCACAGCCAATTTGCTCCGAAACTACAAGACCGATTAAGTTGAAATTTGGTATACATATCTAAGTCGGTGACCGCAACACGGATGCGTGACGTAAATATATTAATTTTAAATATGGGGGCCACTTTTGGGGGTAAATTAAAAATTAAAAATTAAAAGTTATGCAACCTACATCATGTGTCATATCAAATGAAAGGCCTTATTGTGGGGATCTCAAACATATTTTTTTTTGAATTTTAAGTAAAATAGTTTAGAAGTTATTTAGGAAAATAGGCGAAAATTGACCATTATCTCCGAAACTACTGGGCCTAAAACTTTGAATAAATACAGAAAATAGGTCTTTACCTATAGATTACAGGAAAACCTATGAGAAGTCTATGGTGTTTAAAGTAACATAGTAAATTTCAGATAATCATGTACGGAACGGAACCCTCTCCACGCGAGTTTAACTCGCACTTGTCCGGTTTTTTTAACTGATAATGACCCACATGTGTACAACATTATTAAGTAACGTTAGAAACGAATTTAATTTAATTTAATTTAAATTTAATTTTAACAATACAGAAAAACAAGGGATATTTGTCATCACGGCAGTGAATTGGTCACATACATACATACATACATAGCATCACGCCCGATATCCCTAATGGGGTGGGCAGAGCCAGAAGACTACTTGCGGCCACGTTCGATTAACTAGTCCTAAGATGGTATGATGAACTGTATGGTGACAGGTGATCAACCCATCGCCCATATAAATAGTCCACCATGTTGGAGAGGACCGGTCCCTTAGTCGACTTTTGCGACAACTGATGAATTGGTCACTGGCTGCATAATGCTGAAGTGTCAGACACCTGAAGGCTTAGCACATTATTTTTTATCGCGCGCAATAAGCATTCATCCCTTTCACACCCGCATATTAGTTAAAAAGTGATAGATGCTTTAGGTGCGCGATAAAAGCTAGTGTGCTAGGCACTCAGCAGTGCTAAATTCATGCCAGGAACGTTTGTGGCAATTGGAGCGCTGTACAAACACCCTAAACAATAATAACTACACAAAACTACTTGTATAAATAAGTGGTAGATATATGTATATAAGAATAAATATAAACATAAAGAAAAATATTTATTAACACCAGAACACACACTGATCTTTTAAACAAAATGAAGACAACAACTCAAATACAAAGTCGATTTTCCTTGTTTATCTGTAGAAACCATGACCTATCGCCATAGTCCTGTGCAAAGATCATTTCGTATTACTACACTTTATCATATCGGTAGTTAAAAAGATTGATTCATATTCCGTAGTACTCAGAAGGTTGTATTGAATATAGAATTTCTGTTTCTTGAAGTCATTTCAATCACATTCACGTTTAAAAAGGAGTCACAGGGACTACGCTGTCCAATGCAGGGATTCTATTTGTCTCTGGTTCCGTGGAGCGAATCTCTATGCTCTACAATGCTGGGTAGATACATTTATTTCAGATAATAATCATCATTTATAATATTACCTCCTTTAAATGTTCAATGTATTTGATACCATCGACTTACCAATAATTTCTTTTGTTTCAGGTCACGTGCCAGTAGCTAGAAATATAAGGCACTTGCCGTGCATATCGAGGCGAACAGGCCAGGAAGGCCTGTGTATGTTCGCCATAGACTGCCTCAAAGCCAACGGCACCCACCTAGGGACCTGCATAGACAGATTCTACTTCGGATCCTGTTGCCAAGTTCAGGACAAAAATATAATCCCAATTAACAATATAGAAGATAACGCCATAGACAATGCTAACTTCGTGCATCCACAGACTGAAGATAAAACTAAACCAGTACTAACCACTAGAAAACCTATAGATGTTACTAAAGAACCAGAAAAGGCCACTGAGAGGACGACACTGGCTGATAGATTAGATATGGAGACAAAGTCTGATGAATCTTTAGATAATAAAATACCTGATGATGATAAAACTACGATAAACTTCGAAATCACCACTAAGATAATTAAACCTGAAGTGGTTACAGAAATTCCAATTAAACTATCGACATTCCAAACAGTTTCTGGTGAAAATAATTTGATAACAGAAAAATCGACAACTGAAGCAGCTAAAACAACAGTTACTTCTGAACCCACAACAGTAAAAGCACCAACTAGACGACCAATCAAACCAACATATAAACCTCGACCTACTTACCGACCAAGTAATTTTACAAAACCGCAATATGTTCAGACTAATCGACCAAAACCAACCAAACCTTTGTCGGTATATAACTCCACTAGAAAACCTCCGTATCGTCCGCCACCTAAACGACCATCTACCAAAAAACCTTTGCCATCTCCTCCTAGATTAAATATAACTATATTACCACAGGCTACAAGCTCTAGGCCCGTCTTCACAAGACCTGGTGCTAATATAACCTTTATAAACGCAACGTCCACTGCTGAAGACACAACATCAACCACATTATCATCAACAACAACAACATCGACATCAACTTCATCAACAACAACATCAACATCATCAACAACAACGACGACGACGACGACAACAGAAGCGCCAACGACGGAGAAGCTTCCAGAAATAACGGAAAGTATCACTGAACCTGCCACAACAACAACAACCACCACCACAACAACAACAACAACAGAAAAACCAACAACAATTCCCGAAGCTCCTTCAACTACGGAGGTAGTCAAAGAGACGACGGAAGTTGTCACCGAAATCGTGACTTTGCAGCCGGTTACTGAAGTCGACGTTCCAACAAGTGCCAAGACTACGACAGAGTTCCCTCCGTTCGTAACCTGGTCAAGCAACGTGGAAACCGCAACTAAATCTCCGGAGAACACCACGGCTTCTGATGGTAAGTTAAGCAAATTCTTTTTAAGGTTTCTGTTGTTATACTCGTTTCTAACCAACATTAAGACCTATTCACGCACAGGGCGCCGCCCTTATAACAATTTTTACAGCTGTTAAAACTTCCTATGTTCTAAAAATCCGTCAAAAGTTGACATATGGTTTAACAACCTTTAGCTATAATTAAGTAACAGAAACAGTTGAACACTTAGGGGTCAAGAAACGGCTAATGGATTCCAAATATAATTGTTTTCGATCAAGTTGAGAAGTCGCTTGGACACGCGGATGCACAGGAGTTCATCGTCCAACGTCGCTCCAATATTTATATAGCCCAAACTAACGCGCCTTCACACTTCCTGATTATGTGATTCGTTAGTAAAATAGTCAATCTCTTTCATTCGAGTTTACATCAATAATATTAATAATAGTATTTTTTTACCTTAAAACACATTTCATGTGACAAAAACTTTTTAATGACAGGTACTACGACGTTGTTAGGTATCACCTTAGTAGAATTTTTGAACTAGATAGAACTCAATATCGCCCGGTGGTCAAATGAAATATATATAGCTACCGGAACAAAAGTATTCTAGATCACAAAAGTTATTCAAGTAATTCAAAAATATTGGAGTCGAAATGCAAGAGTTAATGCTTTGGCTTGTTTGTTACAATTATAAGTGAGTAAAGATCTTGCCAATAAAGCTACTTCTGTTGTATACCAATATACAAACCGTCTTTCTGTTCAAAAACAAGAATGTTAGAGTGTAATGCCGCGTTCCTATATTCAGAAAACAAATCTTTTTTTGCTATGAATATGTTTTTTGATAATTTTCCGCATACAAAAAAGGATGATTGACAAAGACATGCTGGCTGAAGCCAAGCCCCACAGCCTAAACCATTGGCTTACAATAGCGTAGCGTGTCTGTCGGTTTTTTACAGATTGCACTTCTAACAGGGTGCTCTTGAGCTTACCATGCTCATTCCGCCATCGCTTTTCTACCATCGGAAATCCACACTTGATTGTTATACCTCAATTTAACACGAAGCGCTTTGCTTCTTCGTTCATTTTGCGTACAGCCAAGGTGTGGAACTCCCTGCCTGTCTGTATTTCCTACATCGTATAACCTCTACACCTTTAAACAGAGTACATAGGCATCTTCCAGGTGAAGCCGCTTCATCGTCAACTTATTCGTTGCTTACCATCAGTTGTGATTGAAGTCAAGGGTGAACTTAAAAAAATACATTAAAATTTACACCATTTATCACCAAAACGATTCGTACTCGAATATAGGAACTGGGCATTAGGGATCTCATTTAATTTATCATATTAAGTAACTAATACTTTTCCTGTTTCCAATTGATGTATGCTACCTTTAAAAATAAACATAAGAATTTTATCGTTTTGACAGTTATAAATTAAGCCAATATTCAATTCAAATCTAAAAGAAAACATTTATTTAGCGCTGAAATTAAGCCAATATTCCATTCAAATCTAAAAGAAATCATTCATCTTGCACTGGTTGATTTGCAGAATGTTTATAGAATAATAACAACAGGAAAATATGTATTGTTTTAAATCTATATGATTAACCGAAATATATTTATCATCTGCTCTATGAACTTTCTTATTTGTAACCTATCGATGGGTAATAAATCAAGTCATAGTCAATGTAGTCTAAGCGACAAGGATTTCTAAATACATTCTATTATTACAGCTCTGTTATTGACAAAAAAATAGGAACACACTTCGTTTTATAAAAGAATAATTATAATTAATAATTAATTTATATTTGAACTGTCTCTGTATTAACCCATACAAATAAAAATAGAACCGGTAGATTTATGTGTTGAACTGTTTATTTTACTCAATTGATTAAATTTATTTCCGTTTATAAATTAAATCAATTATGGGTCGTCAATATTTTATGAGCTATTTCTTTTGCGCAGAAGAGGGTGTTTAAAATGTACGGGCAAAAGTCATTCTCTGGTAGGTTGCCCTGACATTTAGAAATCGGGAGGAACAAAGTTAAAAATGTATGTTTATGTTGAAGCCTAGCTCTTTGCCTATTTTATTGAAGGACTAATGCCCAGTCAATGATCGACGTGGGCGAACGCCAAAACACATCGAATTGTAATTTTCTCAAGCTCCTATGTCGCTAATTCAATGATTGTTACTACAGATTAAAGTAAGGTAAGATATGTGTATGAGAAAGACATTCGAAATCCCATTTGACAATAAAAAAGATAAACCGATTGACAAAGCAAATCGAAATTCAACCTTGACACCACTCCGTTAAATGTAAATTGTAAGCAGAAGACTTTGAGAGTATTGTTAAAAAACGTAATTTGGATTAGTCATTTTGATTTCGAAACTCTTAAAAGCCACTTTTCGAAACTAAACTCGAAATGCTGATTGATCGAAAATAAATAGAACTGACGTAAACTAGATAATTCATTAGAAGGCATGAACTGAAAGTGCATGCCATTCGATTCTGGGTTAATTTAAACAGGTTTAAAAAAAAATAGTCACTCAACTCAGTATTTGCCTTATTTATTTATTTATCATATGGCAATTTACATGTCCGGGATATTAACATTAGAATTAAAAATAATTGTTCCTAGAAAAATCAAATGTAAGTTCAAACAAAATGACCAAGGTTTATTCGAATATTGCAATGTCTTAAATGTTTACGACAAAATAAAAATGTCCTTACTTATCGAAAAACCTAAACCAAGTCAATTATATGAATATAAACGGCCTAAAAATCTTAGAACTATAGATATCAGAAAGAAATATATCAAACCAAAGCACAATAATGTATATGGTACTCGAACGCTTAAATATCTTTTACCGACTATTGTAAACGAATTACCGGAGGATCTAAAAATAATGTACTCGAACAAATCTTGCAAAACTTTTAGATGTAAACTTAAAAAATATTATATAAAGAACCAATCGGGATGTATAGAATAAGAGATAAGTAAAAATAATTAAGACGGCTCTGCAGCGCAGATAAATCGTAAGGTTTTCGTGCTGTATCATATCTGATAACATGTAAAAAAAAATTGTTTAAATAAAAAAAAAAAAATTAAGACATTTATAAAATCCACATAACAACTAGTATAACATAAAACATAAACCTTAAAATAAAAATTAATTAATGATTTAATTAAAGACAGTGTCAGGGTGTTCTATGTCAGGGGCTTTAAAATGTTAAAATCATAATAATTATTGAATTTAAATACACGGTAATCGAAAGGAAAGTGATCGAAGTTTCACTGAGACAATGCAAGGCGCCTGCGCCGTCCTAGATACGTGACAAAACTGTCAAATGACTATTGTAAAGACACGACGAGGTCAACAATTTTACATTTCTACGTTTTTCGTGACGTCGATCGACCTAAAATTGATAGAAGGACTTCAAAAGTGACCTCCAAATACTTTGGATCCGTTAAGAAGCCACTTACAAAGCTGAGCTAGCAACATCGCTTTTTTTATGTTATTCTCGATTAAGTGAAACTGAGTGAAAATCAAAAATGTAGTCTGTTAACTTTTTCGATCTAGTGTATTAATATAATGTGTAATGTTATATTTTGACATGATGAGACATGTAATTGTGTATTTACGAGAGAAGTATATTTTTATGTTCCTTTGTATGTATGTTTGCATGACGCAATTGGGTGATACACACTTTAAGAAACAAAAATTGTCTTTCCTGTGGCCAAAATTATTATTATTTATTGTTTATTCGTTTTATTATTATTATTATTTGTTTGTTTTTGTTTTGGCTATTTGTAATTTTTGTCTATCGACGCATTTTCTTTTCTCTTCAACTCCATGATTAGCTGGAAGAGATCCCATTAGGGATAAGCTTGCCTTTGTACACGGTTTATGTCCAAATGCAGAATGTATTTGTTTTAATTTATGTGCAATAAAGAGTTTACATACATACATACAAACTACGCCTTATGCCCTACAGTACAGTCTATTAAAAAAATCAGGTCTCGGGGTCCTTAACTTTCGGGAACACGAGGGACAGTTTTGAACATAAACGTGTATGACCCAATTTTTTTAGAAGTCTAAAACCGAAAAGTAAATATTGCAATATAGCAGTGAAACAAACTGACTTTCGGCCGTCTGCGATTACAAAAACCTTTTAAAAAGTAGGTACTCAACTGACACTATAGACTTATACCTACAAATTTTTCAAAAACAAAATAGCCTCACGCTGCCCTCTTAGTACAATATAATGTGGGCAAATGTTAAAAACACAAAACAACAACAAATGTTATGGTCAAAAAACCTCCTACTAATATCGGTCAGTAGACTAATTCTTCGAAAACAGTTGATATTTTGGGACTAAAGTACAATAATAAATTATCTATGTATAAAAAAAATCAACTTAGCGCGCTGTAATAATTAATTTATCAATATTTGACATATATATCTTTATATTATAAATAAATCAGTATAAGTACAGTGATGGTAAACCAGGAAACATAAAAATCGACCTCAAGTGAATTAGAGCGTCCCTAACTGCTTTTTATCACGATAACCTAGAACTAAAGACACTCATCTAAAGTGGCACGGCTCTTTCACGGTTTTTCGTGCGATACGGTTCAGATTTAAATCATTCCTTAGATCATGATTTTGACGGTCATGATCAAGAAAGTAGGGAAAGATGGTACGGAAAAATAGCGTGTCAAATGATCTCCTTTTGGCATCAACTTACTAATACTCAAGGTTTGTCGTCATGTTTGAGCAAACTGCGATTTCACGGTCACATAGACGATGGTAATAGCTTACTTCTCGGCGGTCCATTGAAAATATTTCAAACATAGATCGTTTTCAAGCGGCAAAGTGCGGCTCACGATCTCATAATTATCCAATATTTAAAACGTAGTTGGAAGAAAAATTGTCTTTCGTCGTTCTATCTACTTCTTAGTTATTTAGTTGTTAATATTATAATAATAAAATCAAAGATTTAAATGTTCAATGTTCTTTTAGAAATATGGTCCCCAATAACACCACCAGACGGTTGGGTATTGTTGTCAACGGTACCACCAAAACCCGAAACAACATCAACTACGTCAACAACAACAACCACGACAACAACAACAGAAACGCCGACAACAGAGCCAATAGAATACACCACAGAGAAATCTGAAACAACACAACCAATAACAACAACGTCAACAACACAACCAACAACAACGTCAACAACAGAACCAACAACAACGTCAACAACAGCACAGCCAACAACGGCATCAACAACGTCGTCAACAACAACAACAACAACTTCGACGACATCAGCGCCTATGTTAGAGTTCACTGTGAACGTCACTCTGACGCCGACGCCGTCACCTTCGACGACAGTGCCGACAACGAGTGTCACCGAGAGTGACAACGCAACGGAAAGTGTGACAGAAACTGTCACGGATACAGGTTAGTTTTCACTTTAACTTTTAATTTTAACTATATCACAGTCACAGTAGTTCAGTGGTTTAACGCACAGTCTCTCGTGCAGAGAGTGCTTCGTGGGTTCAAATCCCGGCGTGCACCTGTGAGATTATCAGATCTCATGTGCGGAGTTTAAATTTAAATTTACCACGAGCACAATACAATAGGTACATTTTTTTTTTATTGAACACCATTTTTTTATTGAACGCTAAACTGCTATCTCTTCCAGACAACCTTTACAGAGAAAAGAAGCCATAAAGATAGTTTAACTTTGGCAGGTGGCGCAAAACTCGATTATGAAGTAATTTTATGAAGTTATAGCACTTACTATAGGAGCTCCGAAACGCGCTAGTTTTTCGGCTGTTTATTGCTTAACAGGCGTGTTTCCTGAAAAATTCTAATTAGAATCCGTCCGTCCGTCTTTTAGATTATAAAAAATATAGAACACGTATTTTTTGATTTGTCAATTAAACAAAAAATGACGAAGATATAGTGCGTTGAAGTTCCGCGTGACGTCACGACTTTGCACACTTTTTACCATTAAGTGACGTCATGAGCCCCCACTCTCGAACTTCGATTCGCGTTATCTTTGTCAATTTTGGTTGATTTGATAAAGCAAAAAATACGTGTTCATGCGTTTTCGATAATCTGACGGACTAATTAAATTATATATTTTTTGACCCAGGAAACATCCCTATTCGTGCAATTCCCAAGATTACATAGTACATCACAATGGGGATAAAAGGTTTGGATGTAAACTTTTGCCCGAATTGCAGCAAAAAATTGCCGAAAATCTAGCCCATTTACAAGCCCTTTAAAACAAGCACTTCAGTGAAGCAAACATCGCTGGGAAACCTGCATAATCTGCGAAATAATTCGAGGAAGCCTGTGCCTAGCAGTGGGGCGTATATAGACTGATGATGATGAAGTAAACGATGACGCTGCTGTTCTGTCGTTATCGCCAAAGTGAACGACGGGCCTTAGGGCATGGGCGTCGCCAACGGGGAGCAGGCAGGAACAGCTGCATACTTTTCTCATCCTCCATATATCAACTATCAGTGCCCCCCTCTGGGCTCTCAGACCTGGGACAGGCTGGCGACGCCCTTGCCTTAGAGACTTTTCTGTAAACTCTTTTCCAGTTGATACCTTTTTTACAGAGGGGCTAGCACGACAAGCCCGCGAGTCGTTTGTCGCTCAGTGCGTCTCTGTCAAACTAGTCAAGTATGTAAGGGATGCAATGAGCGACAAACGACTCACGGGCAGGTCGTGCTAGCCCCTCTGTAAAAAAGGTATATAATGTGTGAAGAGTTTTTTTATTAAAACATTTATCTTTTCCAATAGTCCCAACAACGGCGACAGTTAACGCGACCACCGACGCCCCTGTGGTCTCCACAACTGAAGCCATAAACATGACTGACTACAAGGACGGTGAGTGTCTATTTATATACGTATAACAGTGCCACCAACGGGAACTTAACTATTGTGTGCCAATTTTGAGGGCTCGAAAATCGAAACTCAGAAAACGGCCTAAGAAGCTAAAAATCCTACTTCCTATCCCGCGTGTGTGTGTGTGTGTGTGTGTGTGTGTGTGTGCGTGTGTATGTTTGTTACCTCTTCCCGTTAAAACGACTGGACGGATTATGATGAAATTTGGAATGGAGATAGCTTATACCCTGGATTAGCACAAAGGCTACTTTTTATCCCAGAAAAATGAAGTTCCCGAGGGAATAACGATAATCAAACTCTACGCGGACGAAGTCGCGGGCACAGCTAGTAATACAATAACACTACAGAACTGGCAACAGAAGACTTGCGAGGCTGGATGGAATGCTAATTCGCTGAGCAAATTATTAACCAACCCTCTGGTCACGGGAGGTCAATAAGGCGCGCCGACAGTTCTTTATAAACTCGACGCGCACTTGGCTGGCCCCGGGCCATCGGTCCCATGGCCTCCGTGGCCTCAGGGTTTCAACTTCAAACGCTTCGAATATGTAGCTGCCATACCACCGAGAGTGCTGCAATTGCAGCGTTTTAGGTATTCCGCTGAAGCGGTGACAAAGCCAGACCTCTAAAATATTTAGAAAAAGAAATATAAGAGTAAGACAATTATAAAACGCTAATGAGATTTTAGATAATCCCTATGAGACATTCGAGTTTAATAATAATAAATAATAATAATGGATCCAATTCGAAACGGTGTTCGCTAAATTTAAAATTGCCTAAATTTAAAATAAGAACCGTCAACCTCGATTTTCTATAGCTCCAAGGTTCAAAATCGAGTCTGACGGTTCTTATTTCAAATTTAGCGGCTTCTAAATTTAGCGAAAACACGTTCGAATTGACCCCAATGTAAGTTTAAAGTAATTATAATTTTACGATTTCATTTTGTTATGTAGGTACCTATTCGAATTCAATATGAGTCGGTCCGACCTACGACTACCTATATACGAGTCATCTATTAAATCATTGTAGTAATATTTTATCAGGACAATAGCTAACGCAATACACCAATTAAATTGTAATAAACTAGCCATTTATGGTTACTTCCTGCTTCGCTTCCTCGTAAGCGTTCACACCAGCTGCACAGCCTTGTGACGCTCACTGGTACTGCCTATCCCCAGCACCCAGTTTTGCCTAAAGCTGTCTTCACTGGGAATCATTGGGAACTTAAATTACCAAGCAAGAATAACTGGGAAAGTAATTTCTAGTTGCACTTACTTGTGATTAAAAAATGGTACCTAATTTTGTACCCTCCGGCCACGTGGTTCGACAACGTTGTCCGACATGTCGGACGACGAGGAATTTTGATTCCTTGCTGTCCGACATGTCGGACTATCAGGATTTTTTTATTCCACTTAGTTCGACCATCGGACCAAGAGGTTATTTAATTCCACTTGTTTCGATCCCGACACGAGGATTTTTAAAATTCCACATAGTTCGCCCCTCGAACCACGAGGATTGCTATATTCAAATTTCCTTCTTTAGCAGAAATCCATCTCATGCCCGACATGTCGGACATCGTTGTCGAACCACATGGCCGGAGGGATTTTGTAATCGCTTTTATTTAATGATATAATGATATATAGGAAACTTCGATTCCGAATACTTATTCGTATTTAGATAAATACATACATATAAATAGAAACTAAATATCCATGACTCAAGTACAAATATTCGCGTCTATCACAAAAAGTTCACACTAGTTATCATCGAGCCGGTCCAAAATTAGTGATTCATCAAAATCATAATCAATGAAACATGGTATTTTCCGAGTGACACTTAACTACGTCATCCCAACACTTCGTTGTAACTCCACGGGATCGCGCGATGTGACGTAGCCTTGTGTCTCCGGTTCAGTGGCGGACTAAGCCCGTCAGAGGCCCGGGTCGGCAAAGCTGAATGAGGCCCCCCTCTTCAAGACTAATTATAACCTGTTCGAGTTGAGACCCCATGATCGGGGCAACGTGGAGGCATTTGGTGGCCAAGACTGGTGGCCCGGGGCGGGCCACCCCTTCCGCCCCCCTGTTAGTTCGCACTGCTCCGGTTTCCTCGGATGAATACCAGCGCAGCATAATAATATTATTGTGCCATGTGTGAAATTATGACTAACAAAAGCAGAAACTCGGGAAAGTGCTAAATAATAACTTACACAGCTTAATACCTACCTTAACCAAATAACTGCAAAGGGGCACTATTAAAAATATAACTTTTTAAAGGAAGGCCTTTAAAGGATGTCGAGAGAAGCAAATTTTAATTAAACTTTTTTTTATTAATACGCTTAAAGACAAGTTAAGGTGCAAAATATGTACATAATAATATTCCGTCAAACATATTTTCTGACGTAAAGTTTAGAGACACCGAACGTGAAAAAAAACGCATACATTTCTTTGTCTGCGTAGAATCCATTTAGGGTTGTACTCTCGAAAAGACAATTTTGGATATGAAACTATTTTCATCCACGAATATCTGGCTACGTGTCTGCCAACTTTTATCGAAATCGAGGTAGTAGTTTGGCCCTTATAGAATAACAAAGTGACCACTTTCGTAGTTTTTAATTTATGTTTGGATAAAGGACTATTCAATTTACAATTCAACATTTTCCTGTGCCGCGGCACAAATAAAACCATTAAATAACTCGTGATAACATTACATGTCCTAAGTCATTAGGACATTAAAATTCATACTTATCTTAAAATACAAGGATCATTAAAGAGATATATAAATAAAATAAGAGCCTAAGTTGGTCGGCGTTTACGCCTTTTTTTGATAATTCTAGGTACGAATTGTGCCCAAAAATACGTTCGCACCTGCCACCATGAGGACGGCCACATCCACAGGATAAACAAAATTCTTGACATTCCCGCCAAAGGTCAAAGAACCGACAATGCCACAATCTTAGCTTTGCCGATAAACACGTCGCTAACATCCCCTAGAATACTGTATAACAGTATTAGTACCTGCTAGTTCGAGGTTTTACCACCGGCAAACGTAAGTTTGTAATGCAGATAAACAATAAGAAAAATGAAGTAGCGACGGTTCGAAACAAAGAGTTGTCAGATCGCGACGCATGCGCACGCCAATGCCAAGGCAAGCGCAAGGACGCGGTTAAAGTGGTGCAAAGTCACATGATTCAAGCGACAATACGCTTTATTGCAAACGCTATAAGAGCTTCAACGTGTTCGTTATTGTTGTTGCTCTGTTTTAACTTGGCCTGTTAATTCTTAAAAAAAGTTGTAAAGTGATTGACATCGACCGCTTAATAAATTGTGCTTTTTTGAACTTTTTATAAAAACTGGATGTGCAATGAATTGGAAGGATTAATCAATAAAGTGTTAATCTAATTTCGAATAAACTTAATTAAAAAGTGCTTTAATATTAGTTCTATTTGTTTTTAGTGACTCTTAAATACAATTTTACCAGTGCAAAGGCAGTCCGGTCCTTTTTTTTGTAGTCTGTTAAAAACAATGTGTTTCGTAAAATATTTAAACAGTGGATTTTTAAAACCGAAAAATCTAGTGCTTGGTCAAATGCATTTATCGATTAAACTTCAATAATTGAATTGTATCAGTGTAAAGAATTGAAATTCATAAAAAACATTATCACTGTTACATAGGTATTTACCAACTAGCTTTTGCGCGCGACTTACTCAGTGTAAAATTCGATTATAGGTATCCCTCGGGAACTGCATTTACCGGGATAAAAAGCCCCATGACATTCACCGACAAGCGAACTTATTCCATGCATAAAATCTCTTAAATATGATTCTAAACTCTACCCTGTTGGTGCTGGCAGTGTGTGGTCGTCGACTCTGGCCGCAGGGCCGCATCGTCGGAGGCGTCAAGTCGGGCTTCGGGCAGTGGCCCTGGCAGATCTCTCTGCGGCAATACCGCACCTCCACGTACCTGCACAAGTGCGGGGCTGCCCTGCTCAACGAGAATTGGGCTATCACCGCTGCACATTGCGTCGAACAGTGAGTACCTACTTTTTAGACGTAGTAGGTAGTCTTTTACTTTATAGTGTAGATTCCAACCCATCGTGCACCCTTGGTAGTGGCTACTACGGAAACAGCGAACAATTTTTGAAGATACCGTGTTTTAACAAGTTTAAGAAATAGGTACCCTATCGTTTAAAAAAAGAATTATGCAAATCGGTCCAGCCATCTCCGAGTAATCGGTGAAGATACATATAAAAAAAGCAAATATACCTACGCGTCGAATTCAGAACCTCCTCCTTCGGTTTTTTTAAGTCGGTTAAAGATAGCGCTAAGCTCCGTTTTAAGAAAGGAATCTTCAAAGTTTTATGTTTCGTTTCAGTGGTTCATTTTGCTTTAATTGTTAGTTAGTATAAATTAAACTTTAAACTAAGTAGTCATCAATACATATAAAACAGTACCGTGACTCACTTATAGACAACGCACAGCCTGAACGACCATCCTAGGGGTTTGAAATTTGGAGGAGACGTTCCTCGAGTACCCTAGAGGTGCACTAAGGAGGGATTTTTTGCATTTCCATCCCTAAAGGGGTGAAAAGGGGTGATATAGTTTGTATGGAAAATACCGCGAGCGAAGATGTGGCGGGTCCACTAGTTTAATATAAGTATTACTGATGTGTAGTATATTTTATTTATATCAGGTGAAGATTGATATTTCAGTGTAGGCAATTCAACCGATTTAAAAACATTCTTAAACTCAACAGTACATATTGAAATAAGTGAAGTACAATATTTGTTGTAGAGTCCAATGCCTTTACAACACTATAATTTGTTTGCAATAACAAGTAATGACAGTATCGTTTCAAATTCTTTTTCTTACAATACGCGACGTCTTTTTCCTCCTGCGTTCATGGTCATTTTGTATGCTCATACAACAAACAGAAAAACGTCTTTTAAAATTACCACTTTATTTTTATTTTCACATGAACGTGTCCTGGCATTTATGGCATTCATTTTGAGATGTCTACGGTTAAATGCGAAAAAGCGTGCTACAGATACCAACGACGGTGTTAGACGACGCAAATGCATGGAAAACAGCATATCGTGGCATCAGTGGCAAGAAAAGGCGCTGTCGTTTATAGCCGACCGTGGCGTTCGAAATGTAAATACGTGTGATAAGGACTAGAATTGGAGCGACTGGTATCTCATTCTTCATGAAGATTAGTCTGAAATGCACAAAATTCTGAATTAAAAAAAATTAAAAATTAAAAATATTTCTTTAAAGTTAGTTCTTATGACGAAATAGGTTGAGACTTCCTAGTAAGTATGTAATACCTGTGTCAGGAAGTCCCGCTCCTCCATACATAGTAGTTGTTATTTCAACAGAAATAAATTAAATTAAAATGATCATTAGAAGGGTTAGTCGAGTTCAAAACCATCCCCTAATAAATAGTCACACTGGGTACAATTCGAAAGTGTGTTCGCTAAATTTAAAATAGCTAAATTTGATATAAGAAACGTCAAACTAGATTTTGACAACTTGGTGCCATACATAATTGAGTTTGACGTTTCGTATTTTAAGTTTAGAAGCCACCGTTTTGAATTGGACCCACTGTCCGCGCACGAACTTTGACGAATCTGAACGTACGGACGTGTAAGACCATGGTACAGACGTTTCCGGGCACCAGTGGCAATGCCGCTCGTTCTAAGTCCGGCCACACACATTCGTTTTCCTGATTCGAAAACCATATACGGAAACCGTATTCGTAATTCCGTGCAATCACCACACACATTCGATTTTTCTCTACGGAATTCCGTGAGCTTGATCACGTGATGCGACTTGACTGAGCGCGTTCCGTTCGGAAATTTCCGAATGTGTGTGACGAGCCTTAGTAAAAGGCCTTGCATCCGTTTCGTTTTTTTCCGTTCGGAATTCCGAACGCAAGCGCTAGCATTCGGAACGAATGGACGGAATAATTCCGAACGGAAAAAAATCGAATGTGTGTGACAAGCCCTGATCGTTATATGGATTTGCTGCGTCCGGAGAGCCCGATTCGAAAAACGAATTCGGAAATCGAATCAGGAAAACGAATGTGTGTGGCCGGCCTAAGTCCTTTTTGAACTCTCTTTGAACCCCCATGCTGACCGCGTGCATAGCTGGGCACCGTTAATCAAATGCCTAACTTCGTTAATCGCTAATTCGTTAATAAAAAAGTTGAACTGAAAAAATTATAAAATAAGGGTGTAACTTTAGTTTGTAATAATATCTACCCAATTATTTAAACATCACATTTAAATCCAAATTTATCGGACATAGCCGCGTGGTGTCTTTTTGCCAAATAGTAGGTACTTAATTAACGTTTAACGGACTTAAATTGTTTTAACGGAAGTTAATGAGCCCGTTAACAAATTTTAAAGTTAACCTAAAAATTAATCCGTTACTCGAAATGTTAATTTCGTTAATTAACGATTAAGGGACTAACGGTCTTGTGCCCAGCTATGACCGCGTGTAATGGGTATCTTCACTGACTTCAGCGTGCCTCCGTCCGAGCTGCTGGTGCGGCTGGGCGAGCACGACCTGGCGACAGAGGACGAGCCCTACGGCTTCGCGGAGCGCCGCGTGCAGATCGTGGCCAGCCATCCCCACTTCGACCCCGCCACCTTCGAGTACGACCTGGCGCTGCTAAGGTAAGCTTACAGAGCGATACGGATATTTTTAGCGGCCAACTTAACCACTTAATAAAAATATCAGGAGCTTATAAAAACTTCATTCCGCGCGGTAAGCAAGAACTCGTTTTTAGGGCTCCTTATTAAATGGATTATAAAAATGGAACCCTCACTCACTCGGATCACTCATGTGTCTGTATGTCCGTCTGTCATTGAAACTATACACAAAACGTCTTATACTAGAAAAGAGTGTCCCAGTGGAAACGTAGGTAAATTCGTTTTGACATTTGTGAATTTAATGATTCGTTGAATACAACTAGCTCAACAAAAAAAAGGCAGAATATCATTTTTAGAGTTCCTATTACTGAGCCTACAAAGTCCATCCATCCGTCCGTCTGTCAGAGGTCTCTAGGTTAGCAACAGTAAGAGCTAGAAGGTGGAAATCTTCACAGAATATGTGTTGTTATGGCACGAATACTAGCAAATAATTAGTAGTTTATGCAACGGTTGCATAATGATAGGCCTTAAAACACTAGTGCGGTTTTATGAAACGAGCTTTTCGCGAGTTTCATAATAAGATCGCACGTGTGTTTTAAGGCCAAATTATGCAGAGTTGCATACATAACTTTATCTACACACATATTATAAATCCTCTATGATGTGTTCAGAAACAATATTTTCTGGCAACAAGTTATTTTTTGCAATCGTGGCTGCATATTTCCGATATCCGGCGCATTTTCACATCACACACACTCCGAGAAGACTACTATTCATATTTTCAACTAAAATGTAAATACACACACAACACATACAACGTTTTCTATTCAATTCAACAACAATTCTACTTTCGTTCAGCAAAACACCAACATAATGGCGGCAATTCGATCCTCCGTCAAGACCATTTTTTTTTAAATCATAAACAAACGAATGAAGTCTCTATTCTCATGTCACTCGAGATCAAATATTGTGCAGTTTATATTAAAAAAACATGCTGAATTGACGTTTCGTATCAATAACTGTTTTAATATCTATGGATACTAGAATAGAGACCCACTTGAGTTTCGACAGCTGTTTCAAATTTAATCTCATTTCTATACTAAAAACGATACGGGAATAACATTGCAGCACTGGTTTTTCCTAATTGGTTGTCAAAATGGTGGTCATTTCCTATGTTTTTTGATTACACTATGGAGGTTTTATGATATGGGTGTAGATAAAAGAATATAAAAAAGTGTTGAGCCTGAGAAGCTCCCCATAAATTGATATCCGCAACAATTGACTGATTTTAGACCAATTTTGTTCCATCTGTATTTCCAAAACGGCTTAAGTTGCAGCTATCAAATTTGGCCTGATTTTAGTTTATGCTCCATAGTCAAACGACAAATATCAATTCAATGTTTTTCTGTTAAATATTGAAATCAAACCAGAAAATTACCGCTGCAGCTTAACAATCTGCCAACTTAGTTGCAACTGTCAAAGTTCTTATATCATTCACATAAAGTCTATTATTGATTGGTTGAGACCATGCCAAATTGGCGTAGGACAGAACCCTCGGTGCGCGAGTCCTACTCGCACTTGACCGGTTTTTATATAGATAAAAGCGATATCCATCTAATAAGCTATAGCCAACGATGGAACGCTACGGAACCTATTGTTCTGAGTTCGACTTGCACTGGACCGGCTTTTTTGTTGTTTCATCAATATCGATTGCACCGAATTGACACCAAGTGACACCCACGGGTTCAAGTGCTGTGGTGACTGACCCACCGGAATGACTAACGACAAAAAAACACGACTCACTAACTGTACTTGGCTAAGTGCTTCACTTTATCGTCTATCGTGTTTATAACTACGTACTTTGATACTAGCTTTCTGTCTATAACTTTGCGTTAAGTTCGCTTATCGGGATTTCATTAAAAAAAAATAAAAAATCCAAGATATTTTTTTTCCCGTATTTTCGTTAAATTGCATCAAATATATTGACTAACCTTTACATTTATATATCGATAATAAGGGAACGTACCCATACTACGTGACCCATTTTTTTTTATTGATCAGACTCCGTTTCCAATTAGACCCTTTATTTATTTTATAATGTCACCTGACGGAATTTGACCACGCAGCCGCAGGCGAACGCGCACTAAAAATGGCATTTTACAACGGGTTACTTTTAGTAGTTCCCACTAGTGGGAATACTGGGAAAATAAAGAGATAGTATCTTTACAACGGTTTTTTTACTTTCATTTGATATTTCGTTCTTTAGTATGCGTAGGTCAAATCATACACGTAAATTTTGACCTGACAGTTCGGCTTCGGTTTATTTGTGCATACAGGTCTAATCCGCCGGGGTACAGTTGGCCAAAAGCCTTGTGCCCATTTTTCAAATGTTCTTTCTCCTCGGTTTTAGGTTCTATGAGCCGGTATCCTTCCAGCCAAACATACTGCCAGTCTGCGTGCCTGATAATGATGACGACTACGTGGGCAAGACCGCCCACGTCACGGGCTGGGGCCGCCTCTATGACGGTACGTGGTTTTTTTACATTAAAAAAATTAAAAAAAAACCTTTATTTCCTGTAGCTGTTAGATTTTTTTACATAATTTTATAAAAACAGGAACCCCTCTCATGTGAAAGCCTCTTCCAAAGATTGTCATTTTTCAGGTATACCCTACCGATTAAAAAGATAATTTTTCAAATCGGTTCATAAATGACGAAGTTCTGAAGTTACAAACATTAAAAAAAACATACAACCGAATTGAGAACCTCCTCCTTTTCTTTTTGAAGTCGGTTAAAAAATATGTATCATCAAGTTATCTGATGGGTGAAGGTTGATCTTCCACGTTCCTAGACTATAATAATTTTTAGTTTTTGTAATTATATATGAATCTCTGTTATTCGAAAGAATAATAATAAGACCAAGCGAGTTTAACGGCTGGGTGGTTTGCAGACGGGCCGCTGCCGACGGTGCTGCAGGAGGTGGAGGTGCCCATCATCAACAACACGGCGTGCGAGGCGATGTACCTGGCGGCCGGCTACAACGAGCACATCCCCAACATCTTCATCTGCGCCGGCTGGCAGAAGGGCGGCTCCGACAGCTGCGAAGGTAAGCACACCTAGCTTCTACTAACGTTAGGCTTCGTCTATTGGCATCTCTTGCTCTTGCGGTGTGACACATTGGCGACAAAAATACTTGGCTGAAGTTTAGAGTCGGACTTTTTCGTAGACGTTTCAGAACAGAATGGTCGGGACAACTGTCTTA
The DNA here is from genome assembly GCA_947859335.1 of Tortricodes alternella. Lineage (NCBI taxonomy): Eukaryota > Metazoa > Arthropoda > Insecta > Lepidoptera > Tortricidae > Tortricodes > Tortricodes alternella. The sequence continues at coordinate 4,371,792 of OX401968.1, read as the reverse complement.
AAGTATCGCGATGTATATGTTTAATTGATTACTAATAGGCGAGTATCCTTGTCTTGGGGCTACCCAAATTATGGTGACTTTTTAAATTTCTGCTACGTCCCTGTTAGATAGTTTTGAAGCCCTTTCTCATGTGTGCGAGTAAGGGCTGGACCACGCCATGGGTAGCGACGGACGTTCGGGGGAAAGGGAAATAGGAATAGAAGGGTATCTTACGTCGTGCCACGCAAATAAATAGGGTCCATATTGGCTGGCATAAAATTCAACATCATATCTCTAATTCGCATAACTTTCTGTGGCATAATCATAATCTCGCATAACGATCAAAAGTATATTTTTATGTCTTACGGCATAATCAGCCGTCATAAAAGATTACGCATTATCATTTTACGTAATACATTTTTATAAAAAATTTCAGCATTAAAATCGAATCTTGATTTATACAATGAATTATTTAGTGCCGCCGAAATTTCATTTTACCTATTTATTGATTGACTTTACAATATATTTTTTTATAGATTCTTTATGAGCCGTGTGCACTTTAAGTATAAATGACTATGAGCATAAACTCTGGCATAGTTAGACTTCACATAATAATATATACACTACGCATAATGATCGTTAGCCGAGTAATTTTTACGCATAACATCCCGATCACCCGAATTTACGCAGATAATTGATATTTTTGCAGTAACAAGAAACAGTAACAGTAGTTACAAAGAAAATAATTAACATCGAAACTAAGGCTTTCTGAACCTAGCCTATCCGAGTGGCTTCTGATTCGATCCATGTTGCTCACTCGCTGCCATTTACTATATTTAGTAATAATGTAACTTTGCTATATAACATTATACAACATGATTATTATGCAACATGACCATTATACTAACCAAAATTATTCCTAATGAAATCCGGTCTTGACAATAGCATAGTATTTGAAATACCCTTTCTGCACCGTTAGAATTCGTCGAAAAACTATTATACTAAGTATGTTATGCCGAATACGTTTCTGATTTAATCGAAGTTATGCCAAACAGACGGAACCCCCTCTAGTGTTCCTTGACTTAGAAAAGATCTCGTCAAAATTTTTGTTGTTCAAATTATGCGTTTCAGGTTTTAGGTCAAATAATACTTATGCGCTTCACAATTATGACACAAAGTTTTATGCGCTTTAAAATTATGACAAAGAAAAATGTTTGCACGATACGACTATTATGCGCAAAATCTTTATAAATAAATAAAAATCGTTCATTGTGACATTATTAAAATCCATAGCTTTGTAATAACATGAATGCTGAATATTTGCTGCCCCCCGCAGGCGACAGCGGCGGGCCCATGGTGGTGGAGCGCGCGCGCGACGGGCGCTTCGTGCTGGGCGGCGTCATCTCGTGGGGCATCGGCTGCGCCGAGCCCAACCAGCCCGGCGTCTACACGCGCATCTCCGAGTTCCGCGACTGGATCAACCAGATCCTGCAGTTCTGAGCCCAAGCGACGCGATGTGCGGCCCTGATATGCTCATTCATCTTGACAGGAGTCAAGGAGAAAACAGTGAGATAAAACAGATTATTCTCATGTAATTTTTCCTAGGCTTGTACGTCTAACGCGACCGGACCCCCTATTCTCCCATCAATAGAAATTAAATTACATAATATGTCGGCTGGACACGAGGCAGAATGTCACCATTCGTTAAGGGTTATCCTTAAAGTACGTCACACGTGAAGGAGGAGGGTCGACGAAGTGTGACATTGTGTGACGAGGGTTTAGGAGGGGTCCTAAGATTCGTGACGTCACATTTCAAAATCTACTTAATACAAATGCCATTGAACAATTAACGAAAAACTTAAAAATATTCCCAACTCCATCTGTATTGAAGGAGTAGGTTCAAGTCCATGGACTCAAGATGATTAAGTTTGTAATTAATATAATGAATACTTAACTGTCTTGTTATTTTTTTTGTTTGTTTTGATGTTGATTATATTTAAAAAATGATTTAAATGCAAATAAAACTAATTTCGGAACTGCTGCTTTAATTTAATAATGTCTAGATGTAAAATTGTAAAATATGTGAAGTCGCACTAGGAAAGGGGGGGGGGTCTCACAAATGTGATCATCTGTGAAAAGGACGGGGGAGGGGTCAAAAATTACGAAATTAGTGTGACGTACTTTATGGATGACCCCTTATTGAAAACCATTCAAGGAAAACGTATGTCCAGCAGTGGACGCCGGGCCCCTATTTGCCAAACGCGACAGGTACTGACATATTTAACGACTTTTGTATGGAAAAATTGTCAATTTTGTTAAGTTGTCAGCACCGTTACGTTTGTGAAATAGGAGCTGGCCCCCAATTCTCGGTGCATTCGAGATAATCTAACAATCGAGATTAAACGTCAGTGCACACAGTCGTTTGACACAAGTGTAAAAATCTGACGTTTAATTTCGCAATCGACATTATCTCGAAAGCACCGAGAATTGGGGCCCGGATTGAAATGATTTATTCGACATAGGAGAATAGCTCGTGATGGTAAGAAAACTATTGTTATGAATGTTACGACGAATTTATATTTATAGATAGGTAGATAAATTCAATTAAACGGGATGAATTTTGAGTATTTATTACACGTTTCTTAGTTTCATTCGTTTTCAAACATTATTTATATGAACACACTAAACTTCTAAAGTTTACAGTGGAAAAGCAATCAATTGAAACATATTTGAATATGTTTTTGGAGACCGTGTATTTATTTTTTATTTGGATAACAAAAATATAGGGACATTGATCTTTATATTTTTGATAAAAAATGACAAATCGTTACAGATTATAGTTTTAATATTATAAAAGCGACAGTAATAACTTTTGTTAGTAACTGCAGTAGTTTTTTAATAGTTTATTTTTAATAACTTATTTTAGTTTTTTAATGATTAAAGTTGTAAATATATTTTCCTAAAGATTGCATTTATCATATACAATTATAAAATGTTTAAGTATAAGTAACAATATAATTATACAAATTGTGTTTTAAAATAGTTTTAATAAAGCATTTTTTTGTATATATTTGTTTTCTTTTTGATGGCCAATCATTTACTAAACGTAATTAACCCCTACTTAAGATTGGTAACTAATCAACTGATTACATACAAGATTAAATACATAAGAAGGCAAACATTAGCACAAGCCTCCGGCCACCGTTAAAAAGAATAAGAGAACCAACGGCAAAAATCACTCTTTTCATACAAAAGGCGATAATGATTTCCACCACTTAAATGTTAACCGATTATGACTAATTTTTGATACGTTTTTAGGGTTCCGTACCTCAAAAGCAAAAAACGAAACCCTTATAGGATCACTCGTGTATCTGTCTGTCTGTCTGTCCGCCTGTCACAGCCAATTTGCTCCGAAACCACTGGACCGATTGAGTTGAAATTTGGTATACATATGTAAGTCGGTGACCGCAACACGGACGCGTGTCGTAAATATATGTATTTTAAACATGGACGCCGCTTTTGGGAGGTAAATTAGAAAATTAAAAAAAAAGTTATGCAATCTATATTGTCTGACATATCAAATGAAAGGGCTTATTATGAGGATGTTAAATATATATTATTTTTGAATTTAAGTAAAATAGTTAGGAAGTTATTAAGGAAAATAGGCAAAAATTTACCATTCCGCCCCTTATTTCCGAAACGACTGCGGCTAAAATTTTGAAAAATATTCTTTACCTATAGATTACAGGAAAACCTATAAGAAGTCTATGGTATTTAAAGTAACCTAGTAAATTGCAGATAATCATGTACGGAACGGAACCCTCTCCACGCGAGTTTAACTCGCACTTGTCCGGTTTTTGAATATTGATTAAAGATGAACAAAGTCAAATAATCACCGGAATTCGTTTTTTATGAGAATACTAAAACAACAATAAAACTGAATTTATTTATTATAGTGAAATAACTAAAACGCAGGCCTACATTTTGTTATGAAAATTGGTCAAAATCGGTTAGCATTTTAAGGGGCGGAAATCGTTATCGCCTTTCGTATGAAAAGCCGTAGGTTCACACTCCTCTTAAAAAGACACCGTCTCGAATCGGACCTACTGTACGAATTAAGGTACCTGCACCATGTAAGGCCCAGTGCCTAATAAAGCCCACATTAAAAAAATCGCGCATAAAATAGTGGCAGCGATTTGAAGTTTCGACAGTTCATACAATAGACAAAATGGCCTGCCATCGCCAAAGCGTCAACACTCGACCGCGTCCTGTTCAAACCTGCGGTCACAAAATAGTTGCACTCGTGACCGCACGTGACGATTTGCTAAAAACATTCCTTCAAAAATCGTAAGTGTCTTTGGGTTTTGCCTAAAATTGTTTATTTTTTATGCTTTCAGGTATCTCTTTAATGTAAATGAATCTTTTTAAATTGTTTTTATGTAAGAAATCCCCGTGGTATTTTTTTGGCGAGGGTAGTTAGAGTACCTACCGTTTTTAAAAAGGCCGGGCCTTTTTATGGGATAGGGTGCCAAATAAAGCCCAAACGATTGTTTTAAAAAAAAAAAAAAAATAGAAGATGTTGATTCCAAAGATTATTTTTCTCCTTTTTAAGTAAAGTAATAAACGACTCATTATATAGAAATGCAGTTTTACTTTTTTTGCTTAAAATAATATATTTTCTTGCTGTTTATGTGTTAGGTGGGCCTTATAATATGGTGCAGGTACCTTATACGCTTTTGTGGAATGACGGCCCAGCGGGTGACCTCGCTGCGAGCTATTAATAAAATAAAGATTGTCGCTGATTATTACTCTAGGAAACGAACATTACGAACAAATGGTGATAACCCTAATATCATTTAGTGTTGTCATTTGGTCGGGCCACATGGGTCTCGGTAGTTGGACAACGGTTAGATATGGCCGTTGTTTTGAGGCAAGGCCTACAACCAAGGGCTATTGTATAATTTCCAACTGAAACAATATTCTGCAGAAATGCCAACAGTTTTAAACCATCGGTAGCAGAAGTCGCATTGGCCCAACGTTGGTAAGCGGATGGGCGTAATGATAATATTTTAATATCGTATAGGGCCTTCGTTGTATACAATGCAGAAATGCCAGCCGTTTTTAAACAACGGTAGCGGTATTCACAATGGCTCAACGTTGGTAATTAGTTGGGCGTAATGATAATCTTCTTGTTATAGTGGTCCAATGTTGGGCAAACTACTAACTATATCCCTACGGATTCCCTAATGTTGGCCAATAGATGCCAACGGAAAATGCTACTAGGGCACAGTGTGATTATCTAACGTGCGCATGGTAAGCGATGAGAGACACATTCAAATTAAGACGAAATGATTTTATCCTTACAGCCTCAATTAAAAGTTTCGTTTATCCGCTGATCAGCCGATGTGTACGTTAAAGAATCACCACAGCTGACATGGCAATAATGTATAACAATAGTTTTTGTATAGGACGTTGGCTTATCACTTAAATTAATATTTGGAACAAACTTGCTAACATTCTCAAGGTATTATTTCTTTGCTTTTATTTTTTCCTTACTCAGTTCTCTCTCAGTGAGACATTCTGTGATTCTTGTAAAAAAACTATAATAAATAAATGATTTAGAAATGTATACCAAAACTCCGCATATTATTAGATATCATTAGATATTTTTTTAACTCGTTCGTTTCCTGGCCTTTGACAGCGATAAGCGATTCAGTGTACAGTTCCTAATTATATCCTCATTACGCGTCCGCCATTCGTAGCAAAAACATTAGTTGAATTAAGAAAGGAAGCGTACCCCGATTTCACATGTTTACATCAAAATATCAACAAAACAGTGTGTGTGTGTGAAGTGAAGTGTATCAGTAATAGTTAACTGCACAAGTCGTCACAGTCACGGTAATTTTTTGTATGTAGTTGACATTTTAAGATGTTAGTATTAAATAGTTGCGGCCGCGAATGCGTACGAGCAAAGCGCCACCCGTGTTTATTGTTACTTTAAATTTTTAATTGCTGCATCTTTTTTGTACTAACTCTTATTACAATGAAACAAAGATTTAATTTCTGTGAAAAGCATTTTTGGATTCTATTACGTAAATTGTCCCCCTGTATCTTTCCCTGTTAATATCTTTTTCATGACACTTGCTCGGAAAGGGTATTATACGCAGGCGTAAAGAGCAGTTATAGCCGATTTACCTCGAGGGAGTTATGGATTTGGTATGGTTTATAACTCCCGAGGGAGTTATGAGTTACACTAGAACAGATAATTCAAACAAAAATCAGCGAGTAACTTGATGACGGCGGGGCGTGCGCGCTGGATCCGGCGGTAATCGTTTTCTTATAGTAGTAGCGCGCAACCGACGCGACATACAGTTTATTCTACCAACCTCATGGTAATTCAATGGGAATGAAATACCTACTTAAATCATTTAATTCTCATTTCATTTCCTCACAAATGTGATGACAAAAATATTATTATTAGTCAGGGGGGCCACTGAGGCACACCCTGGCTGCCATTGTGGGTGGAAACCTCTCGCTACCGACCATCGTATTAAAAATACTTTACGTCCAATAAATAACCTGCCTCCACACCAAGTTTTAACTTCCTAGATCACCTGGAAGTAGTCTAACATTATGATCTATATGTCAATCAGTCCGTCAGTCAGTGATAAAAATAATGATATTCGGACGTCATTATCTCGTGAATGGTAAGAGGCTTTTTATTAAAATTTGGGGTTTAGCAATTAGAAGACAGTCTTACTACACACGCAAAATTGCAAGTGTGTCGGTTAATTAGATTTGAAGTTATGGGGGGTCGGAAATGGCCCGTGGTTCGTGTAATATAGTACCTGTAGTAGTGTCTAGATTAAACACACGAATATATTAGCTTATGTCAAAGTAGACTTTTCCAAAACTTGCACTTTTTTGTCACAATGGGACAAGCTAACTTGAATTCTGTGGATGCCACCAGCCGCGTGATCCGGTGACTCGCAAAAAGCGCTTCGCTCGTCGACGAACACTCACCAACAGCATGGACAACCGGTCGGTGCCGGTAGGAAGCGACACAGTGTGTGAACCGACTGGGTTTGTATCTTATTTATTACCTACTCATCGATAACTTCACGTATTTAGGCTTCCGTACCCAAATGGTATCAACGGGAAACTAATAGCCATGGAAAAATAAGAGTCTTTGCTGTGTTTATTTTAACCTTTTGGCCGGCGTTGTCGACTATGCGTGGCAGCGTATACAGGGTAAAAAAGTCCTTCGTTACCTTGACTTAGAGTTGAAATTCGTGTTACTTCTCAGACATGCTTGGCGGCCAAAAGGTTAAATAACATGTCGTCACCGAACTCAACTAACTTGACCCGTCACGTCAGTGTGTATAAACTAGATGTTCGTATGTGTTGTCGATCTCACATTCAGTTTCAGATCTGCAGAAAGTCATACCTTGTGCAAGAGGGCTCGCACCGGAGATATAGAATCAAATGCATTTGAAGTAAGTAAGTGGTTCAAATTAATGATCAGGGGACAATCTTTAACCAAATCGATCTAGTCCCAGAGTAAGCTCCAAAAGCTTGTGTTATGGGTACTAGACGACGATATACATACTTATATAGATAAATAAATACTCAAATACATAGGAAACATCCAAGACTCAGCGGCCCTAACATGCATGACACAAAGATAAATTAAACCCGTTTATCTCTATGACTATCCCTTTCGTCGGCACTAGTGTGAGAGAGACGCACTTAGAGATAAACGGGTTTAAATTATCTTAGTGTCATGCATGTTAGGGGCGCAGGAGAGAATTCAGGACATTCGTGCTCATCACACAAATATTTGCCCTTACCGGGGGATCGAACCCAGGACTGCGAGTTTTGGAGGCACGTTCACTAACTACCAACTAGGCTAACCGCGTCAAAAAGGACACGTACTGAACTCAAATAGAAATGAAACCCTTAGATCTTAATACCTATTTCAGATTCTAAAAATTGGTTATAAATAACATTCTCATAATAGTTTTCAAAGACATTCGAGGTTGTAGATAAATAATGTTTTTAAATTTTGCTTAACATAGAAGTATCGTACCTATATAGTTTTATTATTTTTCTGCGCGGGGCAGACAATCGTATACAATTTCAGCTTTGTAACTTAATTGAGCTATGACATACAGACGGACCCCTAATAGCATTTAGTGTTGGCATTTAGTGGGGCCACATGGCTGTCGTTAGTTGGACAGCGGTTAGATTTGGCCGTCGTTTTGAGGTAACGCCTACAACCAAGGGCCATTGTATAATTTCCAACTGAGGCATGGCGCAACTATAAAGGTTCTTAGTTTCACTACGGAACCCTAAAATATGTGGAAATTACATGCATTGCAGAGGTCAGAAGTGTTGGAGCAACCAGTTGTTCAGACCATAACGGATGTACTTAACGCGCACTGCTGGAGAGCCGTGCTGGATCGGCTGGACCTCAAGGAAGTCGTACGCACCGAGCTCGTCAGCCGGGGCTGGCAGTGGGTGGTGCACGAGTACTTACGAGGTAGGAGCTTTGCTTTACCACTTTTTTTATAGTAAGAGCAGGGCAAACGAGCAGACGGGTTACCTGATGGTAAGCAATCACCGCCGCCCATGGACACCCGCAACACCAGGGGAATCATGGATGCGTTGCCGGCCCTTTGAGAAAGGAGTAGGCTGACACACAGGCAGACGGCTCACCTGATGTTAAGCGGTCACCGCCGCCTATGGACATCTGCAACACCAGAGGTGCTACCAATGCGTTGCCAGTCTAGGGAGGATGGGGTTTGGGGATGGGATGGGGATGAGGGAATAGGCCTTCGGATCTCGTCACTCACCGTACGAAACGCAATAGCAAGCTATTACTTTACGCCGATATTCTGTGACAGTGTGGTACTACCCCGGTCGAGCCGGCCCATTCGATCAGTAATCATCTAGTGAGGATTACTGTTTGGCTCTACCACTACAAAAACGTACGAATAATGCAAGAAAACGGTCAATCGTCGATGGTGTTACGCCATCTATCGGTAAATATCTTAGATTGCGGCTGCAATTCCTCCAAACAATAATGGTTTATTCAGAGAACTGGTACTTGTCACAAACGATGCGTAAAGACGCACAACACATGCCATTTTGCTCAATATATTATTTTATTTCGTTGTAATTGATTGAATACCTCGCTGGCTACGATTGTGGCGCCATCTAGTTAGCTTTGGCTTATTTCCGAGGCACGATCACCGTAAGGCGATTGTCAGTAAGTACTCTTATTTATGCGTCCAAGGTTTGACATAAGTAGGTACATACATTACACTAAACTCTAACTTACCTAGAAGTTGACTAAATGTAAACAAACTGACCCACGAGACCAGCCAATCGTATTTTAATTTTAGTTTTGTTCTAACATTTTAATTATTTAAATCAGGCAATGGATTACGCTTTAGCTAGTCATCTTGTACAGGTTTCTAAAATACCTACTACAACTACGCTTATTTTCAGCTCGATCCGTTAAGCTGTTTCTGAGACAAAATTTTGATATCTATCAACTAGGACAGACGGAGAGACGGACAACAAAGTCATTATATAAGCATTACATTTTTTTTCTTAAGTTGGTATTAAAATAATGAGCATTCGGGCCAAATATACCTATCGTCACTTTGTCAGTCAGTCAGTCAGCTATGCTACATCCTTAACAGATCTTGTCTCTCACTTGAGATAACGCGCGGCACAATGATAAATTGAGCCGCGCGCTTGTAATGCGGAGCGAGCATAGCTGGGCACAAGACCGTTAATTCGTTAATTAACGAAGTTAAAATTTCGAGTAACGGATTCACTTATAAGTTATCTTCAAAAATTCTTTATTATTAACTTCCGTTAAAACAAGTAAAGCCCGTTAAACGTTAATAAAGTACCAACTATTTGTCAAAAAGATATCGCGCAGCTTATGTCAGATAGCTTTTGATTTGAATTTGATCTCTTAATAATAGGTATTATTACAAACTCTAATGCAGTACCCTATTTGTACTAATCTTTCATGTCCTGCCTAAACTTCCATAGCACATACCATCATTTTTATAAGTAAACTAGTGGACCCGCCACAGCTTCGCCCGCGGTATTTTCCATACATACTGTATCACCCCTTTTCACCCCTTTGGGGATGGAATTTCGAAAAAATCCCTCCTTAGTGCACCTCTAGGGTACTCGAGGAATGTCCCCTCCAAATTTCAAACCTCTAGGACCACCCGTTTAGGCTGTGCGTTGTCTATAAGTGAGTCACGGTACTGTTTTATATTGTATAGATTACTAACGCAATGACACATAAAATGCAGTTTTTATCACGAGTTAACGATTAACGTGAACTTCCCTGAAATCTTTCGAAATGTAACGCTTTAACGTTTAACGAAGTTAACTTTTTTAGTAACGGATTAGCGATTAACGATGTTAATTATTTCATTAACGGTGTCCAGCCATGGGAGCGTGGTACCTACGTTCGTGGCCGTTTGCGTCGAAATACGACTAAGGTAATTCACGAACATTTAGTTTAAGTATATGTACTTACTAGCCGTGCCCGCGACTCCGTTCGCGTAGAATTCGATTATCGTTATTCCCTAGGGAACTTTTCAATTTTCCGGGATAAAAGTAGCCTATGTGTTAATCCAGGGTATAAGCTAACTCTATTCCAAATTTCATCAAAATCCGTCGAGCCGTTTTAACGTGAAGAGGTAACAAACACACACACACACACACACACACCCACACACACACACACACACACACACACGCACACGCACACGCACACGCACACGCACACGCACACGCACACGCAAACGCACACGCACACGCACACGCACGCGCGCACACACACACACACACACACACACACACACACACACACATACACACTATACACATTAGGCTAGCTCGCTCACGGGTGAAGTTTTATTTTAAAGAATCATACCTTCTCGTTCTTTCACAGATATTCGTAGCTTATGCATTACATATTACTACAATAAAAAAAAACGAACTAACGGGGTTGAATACATAAGCACAGAATTAATGATCGGAAACTACAGTGATTATCAGATACGTCATCTAATAGTGCTGATAGAAATGAAAGAATCGTTTGTCTACGAAATAATCAAGAAAATGGGTTCATTAGTAAGACTGATGCTGGACAATGTTGAGGAAATGCACATAATAGGCGAAATGCCAATCTGCCCGGATTTGGAAGAACTAACGGTGCGTAACAACGTCGATAGAAATAATTTAAAGACCCATAGGGTCTTGCGAAACACTGGTTCTTATCGCGAATACAAAGCATCTGTCACTACTAATTACTTAATTCCTGAATTATTTAATCTATACATCTATCTATAGGTACATATAATAAAATCTTAAAGGGGAATAAGTCTGTACATTGAAGATAACAATCAAAAAATGCTATGGGGAGCTTCAGAATGAGCAACAGAACAAATCCCAATTGTTTTTGAATTTCATGTCTGTTTGTCTGATTGTATGTGCACGCTAAACTTTAAAAGTACTGGATGGATTTCAATGCGGATTTCGATAATATATTTAGGAACACTTCAGGCAGGACATACGCTATAGAAACTTTTGAGAAATCAAACTGGAAGGGGGTAAAAGAGGGGGTGGAATTTAGCATGGGAAAAACTATTTGGATGAGTTTATCAACTTAATACTTGGTATAGTTACTCTTCAAAATAGAAAATTAGGTATACCGTATAAGAAAATATGAAACTACCCCTAAAAAGGCCTTGGGGCGTTAAACTTTGTATGGGAAAAACCGATTCTATTTGTTTATCGACTTGAAACTTGGTATAAAATGCAGTTAAAAACAAAGTGTGTGTGTGTGTGTGTGTGCGTGTGTGTGCGTGTAATTATAACCGAATTTCACTCGGACAAAGTCGCGGGCAGAAGCTAGTTAATAATAAAATGATAAAACATTATGAACACGAATTGTATCGTCACCCTACATTTCTTGAGGTGCATACGTCAGTTAAGACAAAGAACGTAGTAGTGAACACAGGGTGACAATAATTTCGGTTTACAATTAAATTCTAAATAAAAAAAGGATTCTTAACATCGTGTTTGTTTTACGGACTTCTAATTGAAATGTAATTGCCATCGATTACTGACTTAGAAAAAATGGTTTTTGTATTTATTTTAAGTAATTTTAGTCTAGTTTTATTTTTGGTCTATTTTTTGTAGTGTTAGTTGGTACTGTTTTATTTTAATAATTATTCATGAATAAATATATCCATTATTGTTTTTGTATACTAATTCAAAGTCACCGTGTATTTTGCATGCTAATATTTTTTATTTCATTACTTTCAGATTATACAAATGGGATTCCCCAAATATCCATTAATAATCTTTGTACATTTCAAGCAGCTAAAACGGCTGCGGTTCAAGTTATGTGAAAAGGTAATTATTATTTGAGTGCACGAGTTGTTAAGTAAACATGAGTGTTTATGAAACGAGCCGCATGCGAGCATCGAAATAGAATCTAATCCTGAGAGTGTGTTAACAACTAAGTAATTAATTATGCAAAATTGCATACAAACTTTATCTACACTCTAGGACAGAGGCGGCGTTAGGCGTGGGCTACGTGGGCCACCGCCTACGGCCTCGCGGTCCGAGGGGCCTCACGCCTCAATGGTTTATGCATAACCCGGACACAACGCAAATATGTATGCGTCAACAGAGGGCCTCGCGAAATGTAAAGTAAAAAAGTAAAAAGATATTTATTGCCACATTAAACAAGCACATAATAATTTTGAACACAAAATAAGTTAAAGTAAAATAAAATAAAATAGAAACAACATAAAAGGACTCTTAAAACTAGGTGGCAAAAGTCTCAGGGGGGCTAGCACGACATGCCCGCGAGTCGTTTGTCGCGCAGTGCGTCTCTGTCTAACTAGTCAAGTATGTAAGGGATGCACTGAGCGACAAACGACTCGCGGGCAGGTCGTGCTAGACGTGCAGGACTCAGCGTGTGCGAGAGCATTACGCCCACAGCGCTGTTTTGCATCCTGCACCTTGGCTCCTTGTACTTTCCCACATCAAATTCTGGTCTTGCACCGCCACTGCTCTAGGACATAGTGGGAAGCATCGACCATATGGCTGCACTGCGCGCACATGGAGCAGATGATCACCATCACCATTCATACAATGCGGTCTCTCGCGGATTGAGGTAGTGTAGACAATGTCACCTTTCGAAGCGCTGGATAAATCAGACATGTGAAAGAGCCCGTGTCGCCTTCTTATATTGAATTTTAATAAATATATAGGTAGTCGTCACATTGCATTCTACTTCCATAATAAAGTAAAGAAAAGCTAATAACCTACAGTTTCGAAATCTCTCAGTCATTGAGGGTTTGGAAAATCATACTGTCTCCCGGTGGCGGATCCTGGGCCAGCCAATTAACACCGCACCTGTCATCTCCAGAGTAAGTTCTTTTGCAAGTTGTCTGCTACATTTTCATTCTAATTGAATTACGACTTTCAGCTCTTAGACGGTGATGTGAGTGAACTCATCACGAACAGTTCTTTAGAGGAATTAGTCATCAAACATAATTATCGCGATGTAAGAGGAACGTTTTTGAATAATCTACAATCTACCTCTACAAACATAAAGACCCTTGTTCTTCAAGGATGCCATGATTTAGAATACCGGAACCTCATAAATGCTGTAGAATTCCTTAAAGGACTAACAAGGCTGGACCTGAATGATAATCCGCTAGATATTCTAAAAAATGCTCACTTGTTTTTGGATGAGATGCTTCACCTGGAACATTTATCTTTGAAAGGGTATACAAAATTTAAAGGTAGTGAAATTATTGCACCAGTCAGTGCGCTTAAAAGACTCAAATCTTTGAGGTTAAAAAGAAACGTTCACGTGACTGACGCTTGGCTGAAAGCCGTGGCGTGCAGCTGCAAGGAACTGCTCTCTCTGGACATCAGCTACTGTGAAGGTAGGGACACATTTAGCTTATCCATTTATTTATTTATGTAATACATAATTAGAACGGTTTTAAACTAATTACACTAATTATAGGAGTTAAGTCGACATGCATTTACATAAAACATGAGTGAACAAACAGAACATAGTACGACAGATGTCATTGAAAATTTGATAAATTATGATATTAATTATGGTCAATAAGATTATGTCAAAATAATTCATATAAGCGTTTTCATTAATGTCAACAAAACTTAACCTAATAAGAAAAACATCTTTCATTCGTCAAACTCACAGAAATCTAATCTCACTCTATGTGGAAAGACGTCACGCTCTTCAACTCTTCAGATAAGTTATAGGCATACACCGGATTGACGGGGGCAAAAATGTACCAGTGTTAGTGATTAATTAAAAATCGTCAATTTTATATAATATTTTTTATATAATGTATATAATATTTTATATAATTTTATATAATCGTCGATATCGATAAAAGGCAATTTTAACCATCATTTTTATAACTAATGGCTAAGTTTGAATAGTTATAATTATGTGCAAAACTCTTTCATTTATACTATTTATCGCAACTACAAACAACCGATATCTGACATTGACTGTGTCGAGTCACTTTTGACAACCTTTGAAATATTTCAATAATTCAAATTGAATAATTCATCCAGTACGACAATATTATTTAGAATTCCGACCAATTAAGAGGACTGTGAACCAACGGCAAAAATCACCCTTTTCATACAAAAGGCGATAACGATTTCCACCGCTTAAATATTAACCGATTTTGAAAAAAAAAATATAGGTTGTCAGTCAAACAAAATCTAGGTTTATACGTCTTTTGAATATTGATTAAAGATCAACAAAGTCCAATAATCGCAGAAATTCGTTTTGTATGAGAATACATAAAACAAAAATAAAACTGAATTTATTGATTACAGTGAAAAAAACAAAACGTATAGATCTAGATTTTGTTCTGACTGACAACCTATCAAAAATTGGTCAACATCGATTAACATTGAAGGGGTGGAAATCGTTATCGCCTTTTGTATGAAAATCCGTAGGTTCACACTCCTCTTAAGCCTACCTCTTTGTTTTTTAAGTCGGTTAAAAATGCCTCGCATTTTTTTGTATATCGTTTTCTTCTTAATTTAAATTCTTAGAATTACACAACGGTTGTACGTCATTTTTATCGATATCAACCAATGAAATTAGTTTAATGTGTGTTCGCACTATTTAACGTCAGTACGATTTGCCCCGTCAATCCGGTGTTTGGTTATAGCCACTATAAATGAATATTGAGCGTGGTTGGCAGATGTAAGCGGAGCTGCGGTAGTGGCGTTGGTAAAGGAGCTAGGAATAACCCTGGAAAACCTCTCCGTGGCAGGCAACCCCTCCATGTCCGATGAAGACGTGGCCGATATCATCACATATGGTCCTTACCTATTGGTACGTAACACAAAGAAGGCTGGCGGTCAACCAGTGGGCTGGAGGTAGGGCTTGCAAATCCGGTACTCATTGTATGGGCAGTCCTGGGGTTTTGGTAATTTTTCATACAAAACCAGTCACGAAAATCCCGGGGTTGCAAGCCCTAGCTGGAAATACAAGGTGTGGTCGCGGATCTAGACGCACTCGGTAGACCCATGAGATGGACTGACATAATAAAGCTGCCACAAACCATAAGTGTACCAGAGAGCTAGCTGCGGGGTTGCACTGTTGAAGGTCCACAAAAGAGGAGTTTTTTTTAGCGTTCCGTAGGCATCTTTCAGTTTCGACATATTATCCGTGACATATTGTCTGTCAGTCTGTCCCGTCTGTGTGCTTTCTTCCGCGAACGCATTATTTTTGTGTAGCTTTTCCGAGTCGCATTTTTCCGCGATCGATTAATTTCCGATTATGAGCCAGTTGCCTACAAAGCAAGATGATGATGAAAAGCAAGATGGCCAAAGAGCAATATGTCTCAGAAGCAAGATAGCCAAAAAGCAGGACCTTGACCCCGTATATTTGTATCCGTATCTTTATTTTATTTGTTACGTTTACCTACAATAAAAACCATTTTGGGTGTCTTGCTTTGCAGGCTTTTAATTACCAAGCAATTTGTCTTCAAAGGTCATCAAGACATTCAACTACTTAAACATTTTGCTTGGTAGTCGTTTTAGCAAGTAGGCCATTTGCCTAGACGGCATTTAATAATACTTAGGCATCTTGCTTTGTTAGGCATCTTGTTTTGTAGGCAACTCGCTCATAACCTTAAATTTCTTCATCGGAATTTTACTCGTAGTTTTTTCCTATACTTATCACATTTTTCCGCGATTGATTAATTTGTTCATCAGTATTCTACTAGTGAAAACAAAAAATGGTGGTTACTTTATCAAAAGTCGCAGACAAATTCCGGACATGTTAACAAAAATTAAGTGTATGTATGGTACACTCGTAAATAACTTCCATCTTTAACATTATTTGCGTATACAACATTTTGAAAGTGAAAGTAAATGCGTCATTAAAAAAGCTTCGAGTAGGTAAGAACGCCCATGGATACATTTTTCGGTCACAAAAAAATGGGACATGGAAGAAAGCTAGGGGTAAAAATCCGATGAAGAAATTAATCGATCGCGTAAAAATGTGACTCGGAAAAAAGCTACACGAAAATAATGTATTCGCTCGCGGAACCCATCTAACAAAACCCTGCATCCAAAATTGTAAATTATACAAATCTGAAAAATATCGCAAAATAAATTAACGAGTATAATATATAATAAACTCAGCAGAATGCCTATCCAGCCATTTATTTAGTTAGAAAGGCAAATATCAAATTATTACGACGTAAGGCTAGATACTGACTTATAATATAGAACTAACTGTACAATATTCAATGGTAGCGCAATTATATTGATCATCAGTAGACGATTTTGTTGATGACAGTTATATTATCAGTCAGTAGTCAGAGCCTTACAATCAAATACTTTTACGAGCAAGCGAACATAAATCGAAACGTAACTGAGGCGGCGTGGCTTCATCCAATGGTAAGAGCACTTTACACGATGGGCCATCGTCGGCCATCGCGCGGAACACTTTCATATGTAAAAGTGAGATAGAGATATTCGTCTATTCGTCCCGTGCGATGGCCGATAATGGTCCATCTTGTAATTGAAAGTGTCTTCGGTGAGCGGTCACGCACACAAAGGCGGCCATGTAATAGTGTACCAATCGCGGCGCGAAGATGTATGAAGCTTGGATATCCATCCTTTACGAGACAAAACAAACAAACGGGCTCCTAATGACTGGCTTTTTGACAGAAAATGAACGTGTCCAAGTGCCCTGGTCTGACTCCACGCGTCTGCGAGAAAGCCGAAGACGCCATGAAGCTCGATCTATTCAAGCGCACACTGCTGTTCATCCATTAAAAAGCGGCATCTAAAGTCACGACACAAAACGTTTTGCAATTATGATAAAAATGTTTGTAAATAAATAGTTTTATTAGTAAAGTTAATGTATTGAATGAGTACCTACCTAATACTGCGATAGACCTCGCGACAAACTTAACGTTGCCGTTAGAAAACTCAGAAAAAAGTAATGGTTAGATGACCACACATTCTATACCTAGGTTATCGTGGTAGGTTCACTCCTTGACCTTGTATAGTTCGCGTCACGTAAAAGGACCGCTAAAGACAATATTAAATATATGGCCACCAACCCACACGCGGTTACTAGTTAAAAAGTGTGTGTTTTATGCTCAGATATGCGGGTGCGAAAGGGATGAATTACTTATATGTGCGCGCATAGCTGGACGGTGCCCAGTTATCAAATAGTTAACTTCGTTAATCACTAATCCGTTACTAAAAAAGTTAACTTCGGTAATTAACTATTAACGGTTAATGGTCTTGTACCCAACTATAATAATAATAATAATAATAAAACCATTTATTTCAGGCACCATTGGCCCATATATAAATACCTTACAGACTAACATACATATTAAAATAACTTAAAAGTAATTACCTAAAATTATTTAGGGGACGAAAAGGCGTGGCTCCTTAGCGTCGTCCCACCTGGAGTCGGGTCCTGGACAGGCATGGTGCCCCGGAAGCGCCTGAACACGACACCCTTCGGCCAGAAGTCCGGACACGTGACGGTCTCCAGCGGCCGTGGCACGCGCACCACTAACGAGCTGAAGTGCACGTAGTGGCGCGATCGCAGCTGGAATACCCTCAGGGAGCAGCCGGATTTCTTGCGGATATAATCCACCACGTCGTCATCTGTGGTGGATGGTCAGTGGTGGTGGTGCAGGCGCGACACGTACTGCAGCCCGGATTTGGATTCCGGCTCCGCAGTACCACACAGGCTCTTGCAAGGCTTCCTGCCTGCCTTGCTCTTTTTCTGCACCAGCGTGAATCCCTCCTCATCCACGATGGTGCGGGTGGCTATGTGTGCGCGATAAAAATTAGTGTGTTACGGGGGCAGCCACAGAACTATATCGAGATAGAAGGAAAGAGTTCGTCGATTTGTATGGAAACGGAGCGTGTAACATTTTGCGTAGGTACTTTGACGTCACGAGGGTACTTTAGTGATGGGAAACATAAGCCGCGGATTTTGTATCGATTCAAAGTCAGTTCGATTTGTGATAGTAGGTACGTAGGTACATTAAGTCTGAAACAGAGATTTAATAATCATTTATTATAAAAAGCATTGATGGTGGCTTAAGTTAATAAATAAATACAAAAAGTATCAATAATCAGAATGCTGACTGTACAATATCTGGCGTGGCATATCGATACCTACTATTATTTTTTTGGATAGAGGAGGGTGTCTGACATTGTATTTTTGAAATGCGCAAAGTGCGGAAAAACACCGTTTTTGAGAAAAAAATTATTAAAGTTTTTGAAAAAATAACCTCAAAAAGTGAACTTTCTTAATTTTTTTATCTTTAATAAAAAAAAACGAAAACCGTGCGTTTCCGCAACTTGATATTTCATGAGAAGGCTTCTAATAATGAGTACTGTTTATAAAAAAAAAATGAACCCTGAACTCGATGCCAGACATTGTACAGTTGAGCCCATTATTGCATAACAAGGCATTTTGTTCTAAACATCACATATCATGTCCTACGCGGAAAGCGGTCGGCAAAGAGTAAAGTAAGGCAGTCGGTAGCGGACTGGAGTTCGCGGCGAGCAAGAATGATCTCACGATTTTTTTTCGGCACGCGAGGTACATACACTCTTTCATTCTATCTCGATATAGTTTTGTGGGGGCAGCCACTGAAGTATAGGTACCATACCACCATACCGAAGTTAACATTTCGAGTAACGGATTAACTTTTAAGTTAACTTCAAATATTGTTAACGGACTCATTAACATCCGTTAAAATAATTAAAGTATGTTAAACATTAATTAAGTACCTACTATTTGCCAAAAAGATACACGTCGAGCGCGTTTCGGAACGCAGCGTTTCTTGGTTGATGATTGACGCATGTCAAATTCAAATTGACAAAAGAATGTTCCGCGTGTTTTGAAAAAAAATCACGAGAAAAAATAAAGCAAATTAATATTTTGAATAAATTATAAAGTGAAGAGACTATAAATTTGAAAGGATAAAATAACGTAATTCCCTAGTTTTTTCATCGAGCTCAAATCAGCTCAATCAGTAATTGTGTAGCAGGTAAAATAAAAGTACGGGGTAACTATGTCCAGCCTATCTATTTTTCAATTAAGTTATATGTTTTATTCATATTTAGAGCAAGAGAATATTTTATAAGTACAATACATTTTGTGATTTTGAAATACTTTGTACAGAATATAGAAATTAAGATTTAACCTAAAAATGAGATTCCGCATTCTTTAGGCTGTTCTTTTATTTAAGTAGCCAAAATAAGTAAAGTAACTTTCCGAGTCTATTTAGTGAGTCTCTCAGATTCTAAACAAAAGAGAGACAGGAAAGTAACATTATTAACAGATCAGTAGGAGCCTCCAACCCTATTTACATTTCCTTAGTCTATGCCCAATGTTTTTGATGTTTGTTAAGTAATTATCGCTACACCAATATATTATCTTATCTTATCTTAGAGCGTGGGGTCTTTGCGGCTACACTTTGAACCTATGGGATCTTTTGTGTAATTACCCCTCTCCTAGACACTAGTCCATAGCATTCGCCACCACTTCAATGAAGGGACTCGTGGAGCGCAGTGGTAGTGCCTTGAATTCCCCTGGTTCTGGATATCCATTGCCAAGGATTATCATTCTTAGTCTGGTGAGGGCGTCGCATTCACACATGATGTGTTTCATTGTTTCTTCCTCTTCGCCAGACATTCTACAGCTTGTTGTCAGAAATTCCCATCTTGGCTAAGATATACTTAACCCCGAAGTGACCCGTGAATACCCCAATTATGTATCAGAGCTGTTTACGGCTGAGTTTCCAAAGTTTATTGGTCCAACTTGAGTCTACATTCCCTGTAAAGAGCTTTGAATGCCTTATGCCAGCCAAGGTATTAATAAATCATGTATATAATACAGGCAAAATCATCCAAATGAATCAAAGATGCAGACACCATACTGTTCTTATTGACGGCATTCTTCTTATTGCAGAATGAAGGAGCAACCACCAAAATCACGCAAACGTAAAATTGAAAATGCTACAACGGAAGCCAAGAAGATCAAAGACACCACCACACCTGCGGAGGGTGAAAAGGAGGTATGTATCTTATTTTTGAGATTTATTGAGATTTTTTGAGTTGCATGGATATATTAAGATTTACTTACTATAATAATTTCTGAACAAAATATAAAAAAATCGTCCAGGCTAGAAAGATAAAACTACTCAAAAATATATACAAATAAAGTGGATGGACTCCTATGCTTTGTATAATAAAAAGCTATTGAAGTAGGGGACACTTATATTCTCATGTGAGACACATGTATTGCTCCTGAGTTCAAGACTAATAATAATGAAATAGGCCTTCAGTGGATAAAATCAATTTGCAAATTAACTCTTCAGGGTCAATAACCCTCAGTCAGTGGGGTCCTAGCTTTCTAAACATTTTTAAAGAGTCAACGCAGCACCTAGTTGACTTCGGTAGTGACCACCACTTAATGTATCAGCATTAAGATAGAGCAAGGAAATACTGCCAGCATGTTTAAGAACAACTTATGCCACAGGGACCATTTTTAGAATATTTCAATCTGATTTACAATTTTATGTTATATTTTTTATATAACACTAGCTTCGGCACGTGACTTCGTCCGCGTGGACACCCTAATTACCTAGCGGTATGAAATATACTTCACCACTGATTCTCATACCTACATACAAAATTTCATAAAAATCGGTCTCACCGTGAAATGAGATTTATATATATATATATATATATATATATAAATATATATATATATATAGATATATAATATAGCAGTCATAATTAGAGATGCAACGGATAGTGGTTTGGCCGGATACCGGATATCCGGCATGGTCGTTGGCCGGATAGCCGGATATCCGGCAACCAGATATCCGGCTGCACATTAGCTATCTCGTAAGTCGTGTTAGCTGGCGCGGCCTTCGCGCGGCGAGCAAGTTTCAACTTGTTACAAATTGTAAGTGCGCGGGGAGGCCCTTTGAGGTTCAATACGCGCTCTATTACGTCAGTTGGGAATATTCAAACGTGCACGTTGTGATGTTAAGTGAAGTTATATGTTTAAATAACAAGAAACTAAGCTTTAATTTGATAACTGACGTGAATTTCGTTTATTTCTGATGGTTTTTTATTGGTTTTATCCTATGTCTGATGCAAACTTTAACTATCCGGTATCCGGCCGGATAGTAAAATCATGGCCGGATAGGCCGGATACCGGATAGTAACCGGATATCCGTTGCATCTCTAGTCATAATAATAAAGTGTAAAGCTAATGCGTCGGTCTATTTTTAAATTGATAGACATTCAGGCAGTGAATTATCCATAGACTATGTCTTCTGGTAGGTTGTTCCACGCGCTGTGTTTTAGTTTATTTTGTTGTATGTACACTACTACGATTAATGTTTGCGCCTCCGCAACTCGGTCGATTATGCAGCTGATACAACAATAAACTATATGCTTAGTAGGTATGAATATGCAACTAATGTATGGCCCAACAGGAAGCCTGCGATGCTCATAACTTTAATCGAAGTACTTTATAGATATGTGAGTCCATGAGGACCCGCCCCACCACTTAATTTTGCATCGTATGATTGCATGAATGTACGTTAGATTGAGCGGTGGGGCGCGTCGTCATCGATTGAAGTTAGTATCAGCTCCCATGACATAAGTTTGTGCTATCTACATGTCCCAGAGCTGGAGAAGTCCTGGCCGGATGGATTTGGTACACAAATTCTGGATAAAGTGGTTTCGATGCTCATGAACGGCTGGCAACGCAATTCCAACAAGCCCCCGAGCTTGGTTCCCTGTCAAGTTTCTTAACTGGTGTTACCTTCCTGCACTTCAAATCCGGTAGTACCGGTAGTGCTTGCCACACTGTACAAGCTTCTTACATCTATTTTGAGAGAAAAATCTCAAGAAGGATATGGCGTTCAATACAACTAACTGTGTTGAACAAATGACTTAGTTCGTCATCAGCAACGCCATGAAAATGAAAATGAAAATGAAAATGAAAATGAAAATGAAAATGAAAATATTTTATTTTTGCAAGTAGGCCACACGGGCTCTTTTACATGTCTGAATCTACCAGCGCTTCGAAAGGTGACATGTGCTGAGAAGAAACGCCGCCATCTATTTACAACTTTATAAACTACGAAGCTCTATTGCCGACATCTTAGTTCTTATGACATTTACACCAGTGGCGCAGCCCGCCTACAAGCCGATTCCTGACGGCTTTACCAAGCTAGAAAGCTACGGCTAGCTGTCAGTGAAGTCTATGTAACTCTAAATAAATGTCAGACTCGCACGTACGGTTCTAATCCTTCCGGCTTCCCTTAGAAAATATTTCACGCTTCGCCACTGATTTACACAGTCTTATTTTGCCTGATTAATCGCTGTCTTTCATTGCTCGCTAGGAGCTACGAACCACAAAAACAAAACGCATGAATCAGCCAATAATGGACCTTTCCCCAACGTAATAAGAATGTCAATGTCGGCAATATTTACCGACTGTGCGATGGTGTCATTTGACACCAAAAAAGTGAGCATCGCGAAAATCGCGTTGGTCGCTATATATTTCTATGGGTACGGAACAACGCAGTGATTAGTATACAGTGCAATCAAAATACAATACATTTTTTAGGTGCTTAAGCATGCAGAGAAAGAGAAAGGCACACTGGCTACAAGTATACCTCATAAGGAGCTGACGATGGCTGAGATGGCAGAACAGTATCCCATCCTCAAAAATAATGAGCTAGTGAAACGGTTCCTAGCTGTTACAATGACGAACAACCAAAAAGGTGAACTATTATACATATTTTTTTGTACTATAAATAAACTTGTGTTACCTACATATATTCGAATATAACTTACATCCAACCTATTGCAGTCCATTCTGGACAAAAGCATAGTTAAATGAATCATCATAATGTTTTTAGGGTTCCGTACCCAAAGGGTAAAACGGCACCCTATTACTAAGACTCTGCTGTCCGTCTGTCACCTGGTTGTATCTCATGAACCGTGATAGTTAGACAGTTGAATTTTTCATAGATGATGTATTTCTATTGCCGCTATAACAACAAACACTAAAAAACAGAATAAAATACATATTTAAGGGGGCTCCCATACAACAAAAGTGATTTTTTTGCTCGATGTTGATAACGGCAACAGGTAGACACTAGATATATTCACAGGATATTTAGTTATATATTTACTTTAAAAATAAATAATATGTTTCCTAATTTCAGGTCGCATACGGCAGCTCCTAAAAGACAATCTTAAAGGCACCTCGGATTCCCTATTGCCCGACGTTATCCACAACAGAATTCAGGCGATACTCAAAAGCACGGAAAACCTTAACGATTCGGACCTAAGAAAACTCAGGCTATTATACAACATGTTGATAACCGCTGCAAAAACTGCCCAACCTAGTGTTAAAAAAGAAAAAAAACCAGTTATAAAAAAGGAAAAGAAAGATGGTGCAGAGGAAGAAAAAAGCGAACAGAAAGTTAAGGGACCAAAGAGATACGTTGTGTTCATAGGGAATCTGCCGCTTGGCATTGATGAGGAAAAGGTAGATGTAGAAATATATATTTTTTACCCGACTACTGCGAAGCTACCCCTAGTGGTAGAGCGACACAGTAATCCTCACTAGATGATTCCTGTTCGAATGGGCCGGCTCGACCGGGGTAGTACCACACTCTCACAGAATATCGGCGTAAAGTAATAGCTTGCTATTGCGTTTCGTACGGTGAGTGACGAGATCCGGAGGCCTATTCCCTCATCCCCATCCCATCCCCATTCCCCATCCTCCCTAGACTGGCAACGCATTGGCAGCACCTCCGGTGTTGCAGATGTCCATGGGCGGCGGTGACCACTTTCCATCAGGTATGCCGGTTTGTCAGGCAATTGACATAAAAAAAAGCAAAAAGGAGGGTTATGATTTTGACTAGTATATATGTATATTCATCTCTTCCCTCATAACTTCTAAACTACTTATAATTTGACAAATGAGGTATCGTTGGAAGCGTCTTGATCGTCCGCCGGTTATAGGCTATGTGACGTCAGATTAAATTGAATATGGCGCCTTCTAGAGGACAAAGTCATGAACTAAAATGAGTTATTTTTTTATGAACACGTGTTTGCTATCAAATGAAAGGTATTAATTAGAACATTTCAAATATACTTATATTGTTAGCGGTTTCATACTTTTTTAGCGGATGATTTTTCAGCAGTCTAGTATAACCTCCTGCGTATTTTCTCATACACACGAGATTCGATATTCGATATTTACGCCACGTCAAAGATAAGATGCAATGCGATTTTCAATCGACTTTCATCTAAGCGTGTAGATCTTTTTTATTTTACGATAGATGTCCTTTATTATCCTTTGAAAAGTTCAATTGACTGCATCTCACTAATGTTATGAATGCGAATGTCTGTATGTTTGTTACCACTCAGCTCAGTAACAGCAGAGGGGATTTTTATGAAACTTGGTACACCAGGACCTCTGTAATCCGAACCCCGTCTAATCCGAACACCTCTGTAATCCGAACGCCTCACCCCCGCCCGCGCTTTTTCACGCGCGCGCGATAATGCTTTTTATTTGTCATTAAATACCTCCTAAACTAAAATATTGGATTTCTTTAAAAAAGTTTAATAAATACATATGTATAACGTTTATAGATGAATATACTATAAGTTTTATTTCATAAAAAATACCCTAACAAAAAATTTTTGTACTATAATCGGAACGCTCCACGGATCCGAACGGGGGGTACATTTTTGGGGTTCGGATTAAAGAGGTCCTGCTATAGTTACCTTACGTCCTGGAATAGGACATAGGGTGCATTTTATCTCGGAAATTTAAAAAGCTCCCAAGGGATTAACTATAACTGAGTTCACTTAGACGTAATCGCGGGCAGAAGCTGGTTCAAAATAAAATTAGAAGTTTTGGCAAGTGTCCACATTTGAAAAACTTTTCTTATATCTAGTAATGTTGTTTATCAAATCAAACACACTATCATATTATGCCGGACATGGCTTGACTAAGGAACCCTAAAAAACCAATAGGGTAGAAATTTATAAGTAACCCGCCACAGTTTCGCCCGCGGTCTTTTCTCTATACAAACTTTATCACCCCTTTTCACCCCTTTAGGGATGGAATTTCAAAAAATTCCTCCTCAGTGCACCTCTAGGGTACTCGAGGAATATCTCTTCCAAATTTCAAACCTCTAGGACCACCCGCTCAGGCTGTGCGTTGTCTATAAGTGAGTCACTGTACTGTTTTATATGTATAGACTAGCAAACCCGGCGAACTCCGTTTCGCCACCAGATGGCTTCGTTTTATGTAACATTTCGTTTGGTGTAGCTATGTAGCAGAGATGGCGCTGTATGTGAAAAAAGATTTTCCCGCTTTTCTGTTGAATTTTTTCCTGAATTTTCTTTGCTATAAACCTCACGGAGCCCGAGACCTTTCCAACGAATGCAAAACCGTGGAAACCGGTTCGTGCGTTCTGGAGTTATAGCGTCAGGAAGGAAAACCCGACTTATTTTTATATAGTAGATTTCTTCCAGATTAAGCAACATTTCTCAGAGCTGGGTGACCACATTAAGAGTCTTCGGATACCGAAGCAGGCAGAGGTCAGGAAGAGTGCAATAGCTTACTTAGAGGTCTCCGATGAACAGAATTATGAGGTAAGTACTGGAGTGTGATTCTCTTAAATAAAAAAACTCGTCGAGAAAATTACAGTGGATTCATCCGTACTTGTCTGATTTGGTATACAAGTTTCTAACCTCAAAATGCACCTTTTTTGGCTAATTTGCTGTTTCCTTGCATATACAGGAACCGGAGACAATAATATAGACATCACTGCCAATTTTTAGCCTAGGTTTGCTTTATTTAGGATAAAAAAGCTGTATCACCCAAAAAATTGTTGTATACCTCAAGTGTTACTCAATTAATTTTTATTTATTACTGACATTATTACTGACATTTTTCCTATGAATTATTATAATTTTGTAGTATCCATTTGACATACAGTTATTAGGTTAGTTATTATTAGTTTTAAATGTTTCTACTTTTTATATACTTACCCTATGAGCGTCTTGGCTTTCCTAGCTGTAAAGCTTGTATGTGGCATAAAATAAATAAATAAATGAAATAAAATAAATAAATGAAACAATTTCACATTTTGAGGTTAGAAACTTGTTTACCAAATAAGACAAGTGTGTATGAATCCACCTTACCTATGCATAGACAGGCTTTGATATTGACTGATCATAACATTATTTTAATAATTTTCATCCGCAGCTAGCGTTGTCGAAGCATCACTCAATGCTTGAGAACAAACGGATAAACGTGCTGTATACAACTCAGCAAAAGACTAAAATCAGCAAGACTGAAGCCAAGGTGAGACAGAAAATCCATACTTATATTATAAATGCGAAAGTAACTGTCTGTCTGTTTGTCGCGCTTTCACGCCAAAACTACTGAACTGATTTAAATGAAATTTGGTACACAGATAGTATAGAGCCTGAAAAAGGACATAGGCTACTTTTTAATGCGATAAAAGGGTTGTAAAGGGTTGCAAGGGGGGGGATGAAAAGTTGTATGGAAGTATCGTCATTTTTAGAGCTAGAAGCTTGAAACTTATTTTTTAGGCTGATGATTCGATATGAATAAATACGAGATTCAAAGTTTGTAAAAGTTTTACCCTCAAAGGAGTAAAATAACAATAGGGAATAGGGGATGAAAGTTTGTATGGAAATATGTAAGGTTTATGTGAATGTTTTATGAGTTTGCGACAAGAGACAAATTAGCTTAAATAATTAACAATGCTACCCAAAGACACTATTCTACGCGGACGAAGTCGCAGGCACAGCTAGAAATATATAACGTGACTTTTGGCGTTGTCGTGTCATACGTCAGGTTTTGGTAGGAATGAAGGGGATGGCATATCTATTGCTATTTCACACTCGACAAGCAAAGCGAGTAAAGTTCTACTAGAAAATTAACTGCTATTGCTTTTTTTTAAGCCCATTGCGCAGAACAAACATGTATGTATATTTGTTCCTTTGGTGAAAACTCTAGCTAGAGACAATGGTCCGATTTTGGTATTTCTTGCAGCAATATCTATAATTGCCTGTATTTTGCAATTCACTGACAGCAATAATAATAGGGATGTTTCCTGGGTAACAAAATAATGATTCTAATTAGTCCGTCAGTTAGATTACCATAAAACATTGAACACGTCGCTCGTTTAAAATTAAAAAGAAATAATGTGAAATACAAATCCATTCCAAATTCAACTCTAACGCGGGTGAGTAAACTTTA
The DNA here is from genome assembly GCA_947859335.1 of Tortricodes alternella. Lineage (NCBI taxonomy): Eukaryota > Metazoa > Arthropoda > Insecta > Lepidoptera > Tortricidae > Tortricodes > Tortricodes alternella. The sequence continues at coordinate 4,343,855 of OX401968.1, read as the reverse complement.
AAACAAATGTGAATTTCATTTGGACTTATTTCCTTTTATTTTTAAGCGTGCAACGTATTTTTTGGTTTATCAAATCATGGGTTCATGACGTCACTTAATGTTAAAAAGTGTGCAGTCGTGACGTCACGCGGAACTTCAACGCATTATATCTTCGTCATTTTTTGTTTAATTGACAGAAAAAATATGTGTTCAATTTTATTTTATAATGTAAATTACCGACTACTTAATTAGAATTTTTCAGGAAACTTAGGCAAGAATAGGCTTGCAGCAATATCTTTAATTGCCTCTATTATAAAATCCAAAATGGTGGATAAATCTCGAAAAAATAAAAACCAATTAACTCTCTTCAGTTGCGTATCTCGTGTCGAAATAAATTGGGAAAATTTGCACGTGTAACTTCTTTTTACTCTGAAGTAGGTACTTGTTCTCGATGTTTCTGACTGCATTTTTTTTACAGGGTAAATCAGCGAAGCTCATTGCTATGCAGAAGTCTGGCAAACTGATCGGCAGCGTGCCGCTCAATAGAAAACGCAGCACCAGGAGGAAAAAAATGAAGGCGGCTCAGAAGAAACTGGCTCAGGAAGCCGCGTAGTTGGAAATGTATATCGTGAAGTTAAAAACAGTATAAGTTATAATATCGATGCGGGATGCTTCGCCTACGGCTCGGGTTTTATTATGTCACTCCGTTTTTAAGACAAACTACCAACGGAAAAATCACTTTCATACAACGAATACAGATGTAGTGCATAATTAGGTTCCATCGTGTTTTATCGGAAAAGTTCGTATTATCGTGCTCTCTCAATTAGCTTCAGCAGGCCCTCAATTCTCGGTGCATTCGAGATAATCTCACAATCGAGATTAAACGTCAGTGCATACAGTCATTTGACACAACTGTATGAATGAATCTGACGTTTAATCTCGCAATCGACATTATCTCGAATGCATCGAGAATTGGGGGCCAGTATCCATCATACCATGCTGTCATTTTTCATTTTGACATTTGACAGTAAATAATAAAGTTTCATATGACTGAATATAAGCATGTCACTCATTTAATACAATAACACACACACGCTTCGGGTCCCGTCGTCTTCCGATTGAGATCCGAGTTTTACCGATGGAAACATTATTCACTATATCTGTACGTTTTAACCCTTTGAACGTTAGCCGATTTTGACGGTTTTATAATGACGTCAGGGTTTTTATTTTTTTTAATATGGATTTTGATTATTGATAAGATGATAAAATGTAAACATTTATTTGGGGGTTTTTCCTTTTTGTATTGTAAATATTTGACGGTTGGTCTCGTGCTTCTGTACCGTCTTAGTAACAATGTTCTATTCAAAGTTAGCATACATAATAAACGCCATGTGTTGACAAATTTGACAAGACCTACCTATTATCCTGTAGCCGATACCTTTGCAAGCCCTCGCCTCCGGCCTGTGTCCCTATTTCCAAGTACATCTGTACCGTCTTTGTAATACACTGTTCTATCTACGATAGCGAAACATAAATAAAACAATAAGTTAAAATACTCAACGTTTATTACTTTATTACTGCATCTGAATCATGTGCGCGAGGTTCCAGTTCTGCTGCAGCTCGACCGGCTCCGAGATGCTGATGCCGTCGGCGCTCACCACGCCCAGCTGGTAGCGCCAGAAAGAGCGCGCGTCGCGGTAGAACAGGACCTCCATGCATTTGCTAACCAGCGCCCTGGAAATAGTAGTTTATGCAACGGTCGCATAATGATAGGCCTCAAAGCACGAGTATGGGTTTATGAAACGAGCCGATAGGCAAGTTTCATAACAAGATATCACGATAGCACTTGTTTTAAAGCCCAATTATGTACAATTGCATACATAACTTTATCTACACAGTACACATATATTATAAATCCTCCATGATGTGTTCAGAAACAATATTTTCTGGCAAGAAATTATTTGTTGCAATCGTGGCTGCATTTACGATATCCAACGGAGTTTTCTCATCGTCACTACTACACTAGTCACTACTATTCATATTTTTAACTAATATAAAATGTAAATTACAAAGTATATTTAAGTGTTGAATCTGACACATCGCTGTCACTTCAATCGCTTAAGTGCATTGAAACTAGAGATGCAATGGATAGCTGTTTGGCTACCAGATATCTGGCATGGCCATTGGACAGATATTCAGATATCCGGCCACATACAAGCTATCTCTAAAGCCATGTCTACAGGTTGATTATATCAATTGCGAAAATTCAAAAGTGCACGACTTAATGTTATGTGAAATTTTATATTTAAATAAAAATAAACTTAAGTTTTAATTAAATAACCGATGTTGATTTCTTGATTTCAGCCCTATCCTATTTCTAATCCAAGTTTTTTGCCACAGAACAATACCAAGCCTTTAATGATTAGAGATTAAATAGTTAAATGTCCCTCAACTAGTTGTCAACCTATACAAAAACGTCACTTCAAGTAATCGGTAAAAGATCAATTTGAGTGGCCTTTGTGAATTCGGCCATATAGTTCTGTGGTTTCTGCCAGATAGTAAAATCATGGCCGGATACCAGATAGTAACTGTATATCTGCTGCACCTCCAATAGAAACGCTTGCTGACGGAATCGGCTGCAGACTGCAGAGAAGTCAGACCCAACATTAAGTGCTTGCTCCCATTTCTATCCATAGTATCGATACAATTGGCCTAAGTTCCTTATTATACGAGGATTACGGTCCAGTTGGCCCTAATTACTCACTTGGCAGCGTTGAGATCGAGTGGGCCCTTCTCTGTGGCCTCTCGGAGTAGCGGCGTGGCCATGTAGGCCCCCAGCCCAGTCGCGATGACAGGATCCTCGTACGCTGTACCCAGTTTGTCTACTGTGCCCAGGAATGGCTCGCCATCCTATACAAAAACAACCTGTATTCACAATTTCCTCTAATACATAATGCGAGTGATTTATCTGGTGACATTGAACAAAACTGCTTTTGTGTAAAGTTCCAGTGGACGGAAAGTTTAAAAAATCAAAACACCACGCATCTATGGGTTGTCTACGGAAGAACATTGCACCTAAGGGGTTGTGTATGTTTGTTATGTTTTACTCGGTTTACATTATTCCAGTAACGTTCCAGTCCAGCAGTCGAATTCAGCGGCACTGGAATGCACTGGATTCGGGGAGGAATCCAGTCCAGTAACTGGATTGACAGTCTCATGCCCGGTTTACATTATTCCAGTCCAGTAACCCAGCAGCGCTGGACTGGAATGGACCGGACTGGCGATATCTTTTCCATGATTCCAGTAATTTAAAGGCTGTCGAATCGTCAACACTAAAATGACACGCGTATTTCCTATAAAAAAAACTGTCAGCACTGGAATGGCACTGGATTGGCCATCTACATGATTCCAGTTGCACTGGAATAGTCGTACTGGCTTCAAAAGTAGACCGCCAATCGAGTTGCTGCACTGGATTGCTCACTGGATTCGATCGCTGGACGGCATAATGTAAATTGGTCAACTGTTTAATTTTCAATCCAGCGTGCCCATTCCAGTGGAACTCGAATCGTGTAATATTGGGGCGTAATCCAATAATATTCTAAGTGTTAGCAAATCAGTTGTACATTAGTAGTTTATGCAATGGTTGCATAATGATAGGCCTTAAAACACTAGTGCGGTTTTATGAAACGAGCTTTTAGCGGTAGTTTATGCAGAGTTGCATACATAACTTTATCTACACACATATTATAAATCCTCCATGATGGGTTCAGAAACAATATTTTCTGGCAACAAGTTATTTGTTGCAATCGTGGCTGCATATTTCCGATATCCGGCGCATTTTCACATCACACACACTCCGAGAACACTACTATTCATATTTTCAACTAAAATGTAAATTACAAAGAACTTTTTCTATTCAATTTAACAACAATTCTACTTTCGTTCAGCAAAACACCAACATAATGGCGGCAATTCGATCCTCCGTCAAGACCATTTTTTTTTAAATCATAGACAAACTAATGAAGTCTCTTTTCTCATGTCACTCGAGATCAAATGTTGTGCAGTTTATATTAAAAAAAACATACTGAATTGACGTTTCGTATCAATAACTGTTTTAATATCTATGGATACTAGAATAGAGACCCACTTGAGTTTTGACAGCTGTTCCAAATTTAATCTCATTTCTATACTAAAAACGATACGGGAATAACATTGCAGCACTGGTTTTTCCTAATTGGTTGTCAAAATGGTGGTCATTACCTACGGTTTTTGATTACACTATGGAGGTTTAATGATATGGGTGTAGATAAAAACAATTGTCTGTTGTTTCTTGCGGAGTTTTTGCAATGGTGAAACTAACTAATGATAACAGTTCCTCAAAGTTTTCTGCTCATTCTCATTTCCAATCTATATTCAGTGGGATCTTCTGTTCTGACTACACTTGTTGCAAAAGCATTGCTGAACCTCCTGTTTCATTTCTTTCACTGATCCAATTCCTCACCAAAATGCTTTCTGTTTTAGTTCCAGTTATATAATAACTTCTTGTAACACTAACATTTGGACATGTCTCAAATATTTTCTTAAATGCTTTCTTCTTAAAATAATTGTCACTAGTCTTGATAATTTGACAGCTTTTAAATGACTGGAATAATGTAGATGATATCATCCAGTCCAGTCCATTCCAGTCTAGCAGTACTGGATTACTGGACTGGAGTCATCTAAACCGGGTAATTAACATTTAGCATAAGATTCAGTAATGAGCAAGTAATTACTAACAAATATGAATGATGTAAAAAGTTACTAGAAATAAATGAATAATTTATTCATTAATCTAAAACTACTGTATTAAACTAAATAAATTAGACAGTCAAAAGTTGTGCGCAAAGCACTAAAGTAAAGTTTGTGGGCTCAAAAGCAAAGTGATCTAACCTGAATCCCGGCCACAATGTAGTTGCTCCACAACGGGTCCATCTTGCTGCGCTTGTTGTAGAGCACCCTCGTCAGCCAGCAGTGTAGCGAGCGCGGCTTCAGCTGCAGCCCGTCTCCGATGCACTGCTCATCAATACTGCAATAATAAATAATAAATAATAACCTATACAAAAACGTCACTTACACGTCACTTTAACTAAAGATCAATTTGAGTGGCCTTTGTGAATTTGGTCATATATCTATAAGTTATTGCAACTACTAAAAATATCACACAATACGCCAACCATCTATTTTGCTCTGAACACAAACAAGCAAGCTAGACTAGATTTAATAGAATAAAATATTAGACAAAGTAATGTGATGCAGTTGCTAAACACACATCTAAAGTCCAAATTAATGTTCAGAGCAACCTATTGTACAAGAAGTTTAACATTACTGTACAATATTTGAAATTATTTATTAGTGGATTAGCATAGAGCAGCATGGGTTGGCCCTTGCCTCTTATAAAAACAAGATGGACCAACATCTTTGTTTAGCTCGCGGGAAGCTGTTGGATACAGGCGATCATTTGTTGTGGAAGTGTTTGAGGGAGACCTATTTCCAACAGTGGCATTCCCCAGGTCGAAATGATGACGATTTATTAATAAAAATATGATCTCTATCTAAGACCTATAAACCTCAAAAGTAACAATAATGGCAAATGAATGGTAATTCTAATAGGTGGTGCCTGTTTTTAACTGACTTAAAAAAAAATCCGAATGAGGAGGTTCTCAATTCGACGCGTATATATATATATTTTTTATATGTATGTAAACCAATTACTCAGAGGTGGCTGGACCGATTTGGATGATTCCTTTTTATTACTAATATGTACAAATATACCTACATTTTCTGTTCAATAATGTCCTTTAGGTACTGATAGTCAGCATAATCCCCTCCATTGCCAAGTAGGATCAGATCATTGACTTTGGTGACACGAGGGCAGTTACGGAAGCGGGCTAGAGAGCCGTAGGAGCCGAGCATGTCAGCAGCAATCACACAACCCTTGTCGTAGCGCACGCCTATTACTGTGGATGTTGTCGTGATGGGAGATGCAGAGCTGGGAACACAAATGTAAAACATTAATGGACGTAGTTTAGCAAGAAGGATCCTAACCAAAATAATTGCCATTAATAAGTAAGTTCTATGTGATCAATTATAAGGTCTAAAATCCTAATAGGTTTTATTGTGGATTGGATTCTTTTCCCTAAATTACGTCCGTAAAGCCACACATTGAGGGTCATTTGAGAGGGGCAAATATGCTTTCTGGCACAAGGAACATTAGTAAATGTCCAGGCTCTATGACAAAAGAAAACCGTTTCATGGAATGCATACTTCACACAATGATTACTAGGTAAATGTAGATAATGTTCAAAAAGTATTTAAACTTATTATTGGTGACTAGGTTACTTACTGAGCTTTGAAATCTTGAACGGTTTGCCTTCCCGGTCCGAAAGTAGCATTGTGCCCTGGGAAGTTGTAGAATGCGCCCGGGGCGGGCCCATTCTGCCAGAACGGCGCTGGATTCATCATATCACCCATAAAAGCCATTGTGAAAATACACTAAAATACTAGTTCAAATCGTTCAAACAAGAAATCTTGAAAATGCTGTGAATGACAAGCGGCTATGAAAATGACATGACACCGACATGACAAACAAATTTCGATGACGTTCCGTTTTTAACAATATACGTAACGTGTGTAAATACCACAATATTTTACAGAGTCCTATTTGTAGGTAGCATCTAAATATCAATAGATATTGCAAATATTATTGTAATCCACAATCAACAACTTAAAATGAATTGAAATGTAGTTTACCTATAATGGAATCTCTCATTCGTTTAGAAATACTAAGGTATCGTTTCAATATTAGGTTGTTCAATGTAATTCTGATTTAAAAAGTGAGCATAGTTTTTAAAACAATTTATCGAAATAAACAGACTTTTGAAAGTATTTTGTAATTTCTTAAATTTTTATTCTAGCCCTTTGTCACAAATGATACAAGACTTGCACAAACTTCATGATATTTGTCCGATTTCCGAACGACACCTAACCCGGAATGAACTGCTAACTTCACGTTCTTTTGTATTCCTCTTCAAAAATTGACACAACAAAATGTCTAAGAGAGGTTCGTGAAATTATCAAATATCCATTTAAATCATGTTATAAAGTGTAGAAATTAGCCAGCAATCATGTGAAAGTTGTGCCTAGTGTAACACCCGTTGTGAAACCATGTATATTTCCTTGATCCCACCTAAACAATGGTGTTTTGGTGAAACAGAGTAAGATGTATAAAAATATGATTTATCTTGTTTTAAGGACGTGGTGGTTCCGCGGGAGCAAAGTTCCGCATCTCGCTGGGTCTCCCAGTAGGTGCCGTCATCAACTGCGCCGACAACACAGGTAAAACATCATTTCAACGCTAAATACAACTCTAACCTCAAAGCCTAGCACGTTCGGGACTGAAAACTGATGATGATTCTTTTCTAGAAATACACACAGTGTATTGAATTATGATGATGTCTTCCTTGGCTGTGTCTGAAGTTATTCAGTCCTTGAATTCGAGTATTTAGTTGATTTTTTAATTGAGATTTGAGATTCTGTATGTAAAATGAAGTTGCGTAGTAGTTACTGTTTAGTACTACATCTCGCTATAGCGTCCTTGTTTCTGATGACCACATTGATTTATATATTTGGCAACTATCTAATACACATTTTTATGTTATTTTAGAAACTCATGTTTAGTCACTCTTAATAATTTAGCCTGAATTGTTTTTGATATCTCTACATGTTTTCCAGGCGCTAAGAACCTGTATGTCATCGCTGTCCAGGGTATCAAGGGTCGCCTGAACAGGCTGCCGGCAGCTGGTTCTGGGGACATGATCGTAGCCACCGTGAAAAAGGGCAAACCTGAACTCAGGAAAAAGGTACTTTATCAATTATCTACTGTACTTTGTAATTTCAACCAACAGTGAGTCTAGATTTTTACATTTAATAAATAAATATTTTTTCCATTTAAAAGTGAAAACAATAACTAAAATACAAATCCATTTAATTATCCATCCATCCATTAATCTTAACCTTGTGAACGCCACAGTCGGCTGTACACAACAGCAGATTTTTATGATACTGACGTAGTTTTTAATACATTTGAATTGGCTAATGCCATCATTGGAGTCCCATGGCGTTCAAAGGGTTAATGTGGGTTGGCATAGTTTAACCTCTTCAACACCAAGCATGTCCGAGAAATAACACGAATGTCAAACTAATGAAGGGTTTTTTTTACCCCGTATACTGTGACGGATATATCTGTTGTTGGCATTGAAAAGGTTCAAACATAATGGAGTTTTATTTTGACTTGTTTCCTTTTACTTTTAAATGTGTGTTTTATAGAAGCAATTTACACTCCTAACCGCATTTACTATACTCATACAATGTTAAGATCTCACTATAACTAATTGCGATGATGATACGCCAAAGGTTTCGCTAATGTTTTGTCTGAACTGTTATAAACAGGCTGATGATACGCCTTGGCTGACTGAGCAAGAGTAAAAATTAATGATAATATACTTTTATAAATTGCACCCAGGTATCAAAAGGTCGCAACTCCATTTATAAGAAAAATATTTAAGATTTACTGCTCCCGTCCATGATGAAACTTACTTCTGTTATTCTATCAGGAGTAGTTTTCCTGCAGAAAAAGTGTTCTGTGAACCCATAGACGCCAGGATACCTATTTGCCAATTTCCATTGAATGCTTTGGTAGTATAAATAAAATGACTAGATAGACTGAATTTTGCATTTATAATACTAGAAACTAATATACCATTTAATTTAAAAATAAAACCTGTTTACATCCTGCTGTGCAAAGTGTGAAGTCACTTTTTCAGCAGGAACATATAATTTTAATCTATACTTATAAAACAGTACCTTGCTCACATATAGACAACGCACAGCCTAAACGGGTGGTCCTCGATGTTTGAAATTTGGAGGAGACGTTCCTCGAGTACCCTAGAGGTGCACTAAGGAGGGATTTTTCGAAATTCCATCCCTAAAGGGGTGGTAAAGTATGGATGAAAAATACCACGGGTGAAGCTGTTGCAGGTGAAGCTGTGGCGGGTCCACTAGTTCTATATATTATTAAAATGCTACAATTAATAAAAATAATTGTCAACATTCAATCAATATTTGGACAAGGTGTCTGTATCTGCTATTAAGATCCCACACAGATTAACAATAGATAGTGTCATCAAGTCATGGAGGGCCAATGATGACCGTTGACAGTAGCTGTTGTAATCGGTGTTTGACATGATTATCGACAACTTGTGAAAACTGTTAGCAACCGTCATCACCTGCTTTGTAACAAAACTGAACTTTCTTTACAGGTAATGCCAGCAGTGGTGATCCGGCAGCGGAAACCGTTTAGAAGGCGTGACGGGGTGTTCATATACTTCGAAGACAATGCGGGGGTTATAGTGAACAACAAAGGTGAAATGAAGGGCTCTGCCATCACTGGCCCTGTAGCCAAAGAGTGCGCTGATCTGTGGCCCCGTATCGCGTCCAACGCTAGCTCCATAGCTTGAAGCTTAATATATGGTTAAGAAAAATTGGTGTTTCATTTATGAGATCTATTTGCCAGCTATTATGGGGCTGGTTGTCGACCAAAGGTGAATTTGGAAAAGAGTTACCAATATGATCCGCTCTCGTTTGCGGCGCAGTTTTTATATGGCTATGGCGGTCACGGGGGACATGACCCCTCCAAAAACGTACACGTCAAATTGAAAAAATCAAGTCTGAAAGTAGTCTTTTTTTACTCGACATATTTTATTATTAGTGACCCCCCCGCCTGCATCTTTCTCGAATATCTCTGGACAGCTAACCTGAGACCTAATTTCCACTAAGCAGCTAGCTGCGCAAGACTTTTTACCTTCAGAGGCGGCCGCGTCAATGTGTATGGTATATGACTTATCTGAGTAAACAGGAATCTTGCCCCTTTTGTAAATTAGGCCTAAACGTTCCATTCCCTTTTCCCACCTGATCTTGACCAGCAATAAACATGTGGACCCACATTAGAGATGTAACGGATATCCGGACCAGACGCGGTCGTAGCCTGAAATTTTGGAGGGGGTCATTAATAATAAAATATTATGTCGAGTAAAGACTAGACTTTTTTATTTTGTAAATTTTTTAGATTTTTCAATTTGACGTGTTCGATTTGGGCCCCCCCAAATGTCCCATGTGACCCCACCCCCTTCGGACCGCGCTTGATCCGGACAGTAAAAGCTTGCATCAGAAATATACGACTCAACGTCGGTTATTAAATTACGAGTATCTATAATTTTTCTATGAATGTCAAGTACGTAAAGAGAATGGAGATATTCTTAAAAGTGCTGTAAATCCCAAAAAATTGCATTTGCATGAAAAAAACTTTAATTACGGGGGTTCATACCAACTGCATAACCCCAAGTACCTATTTTAACCTTTTGAACGCCCCAGTCGGCTGTAGCCGACAGCATATTTCCGTGCCCCTGACGCCACGATAAGCCGTTTTCTATACATTTGCGTAGGCTACAGCGTCGAGCGCTCGTGGCACGCTTCATTGCCGTTAGCTGTGGCGTTCAAAGGTTTAATGGGGTACCATTACGATTCGTGAAGAACGTGTATGTATCATAGGCTACATAAAAATGCGTCATACTAGGAACAAAAATGTTATTACGTCGCCAGTGCGGTTCTAGTTTTTAACTTTATGCCTAATTTCCACTAAGCGGCCCACACCTATTTATTCAGATAAGTCATATGCCATACCCATTGACGCGGCATTGACTAGCCGCTGGATAGGCCTTACTTTGGTGATCGTCAAGGTAGCGTACGTACCTACACCAACAAGATATCGAGGATTTGATGATGCCAAAAAGTAGTACCGAATTATTATTATTATTATTAATTATCAGGCAAACAGTTGTAGCAACTGATAAATGCCTGTTATCCAGCTACTGTGTAATCAAGTGCTTCTTTTACGAATGTTGTAGTTGTCCAGTCTATTCTTGAACTGATCGACATTCAGCGCTGAGACCACTCCTGGTGTGACCGTCAAGGTGGCGTACACCAATAAGATATCCAGGATTTGATGATGCCAATAAATAGTACCCAAATAGTACCGAATTAGTACCTATTTAAAAAAATTAGTACCCTTGTAGTTTTCGAGATATAAGGGGCAGTAGGTAGGTACGCCACCTTGACGTCAAGGTGGCGTACACCGAGTGAATCTCTGGATTGGCAGTGTTCCCGGAAATTCTGTATGAGCCAAAAATTAGTACCCAAATAGTACCCCTGGCCCTTAAAATCTCATCAGCGTAGCTATTGTAGAAGCTGAGATATTTGACTATTTAACTGAGTAAAAATTTGCGCACCGTCAAGGTGGCGTACACATCTTTTACAGCAAGATTTCACCCAGAAGGCCTTCGAATTTTTCAATCGGCTATATCCCAAAAAATACTACCCGAAATAGTACCCCTTTTACGATCAAAACAATACTGATAATATATGTGGAACTTAGAAAAAAAATCAACCAAACTTCTACGTAGTAAAAGTACAGACGCGTCGAAAAGCAATAAACCAATTTCATTTTTAATATTGTTGGTTGAATATCATTAAAACTTCAATATCATTGGATAAGCTAGTTGTCCTTGTTTAAATTTAACTAAATATGATCCAGCTTCCTCATAGCGGGTTCAGAAGAGTAGGTTTTAGTGGGCGCGTGTGTTTAGGCGAGCACTCACACACCATAAAATATTGGATTGTTCCCACGACTTTGTTACAGTTGAATACATTCTGGTCTAGGATTGTTTATTCCTAGTAGTAACCACAAAATAATTGATTCACTATACGTAACTATGTACTTGCAAATAGCTCATAACGCTGGAGCAGGTAAAAAGGGATGAATGTTTGGTGGGGCGGACTGACCGATTGTATTAAACGTAGTAATTTTAGTTTCACCCCTTCCGAACATTGCTTTTTAGCTGCTACAACAGTCACATATGAAAAAGTAACAGTCAACCAACTGTCACCTATGTCGAAATTAGATAAATTATATTTATAAGGGACGTGGGTCAGATTTACTTATTTAGTTTTTTATATTATTATTTATGTATTCTTAACATTTTACATATTTGCTGAACATTAAGAATTCAATGAAAGTGGGAACTAAAATATGAATATTACCAGTGGTAACAGTTGGGAATAGCTAATAAATATCTAAATAGTTTCTTTAATTCTTTGTTTCTAATTCCCAATCATCTAATTTCTGATTGGTCTTCTGCCGTTAACATTTTTTAGTTTAAAAATATAACCTAAAATATAAAATGTATCGTACGCTAAATCTAACTTCAGCATTACTAGTTCAAATTATTGTAATGAGTGACCGGCTTCAGAAATAGAATGAATTTCAGAATTTTGGTAATTCTGAATTATGATTATTCAATCAAAAGTTTTTCAGAATATTAGGGTGTTCGTGTGTGTGTGTGTGTGTTAAGTGGTTATCAAGGCTGTTGTACAAAATAGAACAAACTAAGGAAAATACTTTTTTGTTTTTTTAATAGTCTTGTTTCATAATACTTCTTTTACATGATAATGGTACCTATTTTAAAGAATATGTATTTTGAGTAAAACAAGCGTACCAACCATAAAACAGGTTTACAAAAGAACTTATTAAATTATAGCTATCATCAGTCACCTAGGTAGAGTCCGTCATCTATGAGTTTGCCGAGACCGACACAGGCTTTATGTGAATATCATCACGGATATGCCATACAAATATAAATAAGTACGTATGTCTTTCTAATGACGAATCAATACGAATAATATTTAAAACAATATGGCATAATAATCACCAAGCAACAGTAAATAATATAATTATCTTTAACATTTACTACATAACGTTTTAGACTATCTATTAAATGGCAAAATAATTCACTGACCTTTGTAAAAAATATTTTAAAAGTTAAGCGATTACGATTGTGCCCAAGTTTAATTTACAATTAACACTTACAATTGAGATCAGATATACAGTCATGGACTTACTAAATAAGCGTATCAACAATTAAACAACAAAATATGAACTTATGGTAGTCCGAGTTTGTTGAGACAAACTTCACGTGAATATCATCATGGATATAATATACAAATAAGTAAGATTCTTATTACTAATCACAATCACAATACAAAAATATAACATTAAAAATATTTTGGCATATATCAACAAGTAACAGTTAAAGACCACTATAATATACATAATGTTATATAAAATCAACACCGTATATTTTTTCTATACATTGCACTATATGGGTATAATATTTAATACGTATATAACTAAACTATTTATACCGTTCTAACTAAACGTATACTATAATTTTAAACTTACTTTATCAAGTAAATAAATTGTAGTGAGAACTTGATAGTGAAACTTGTGATGGGCTGTCGTTCTTTCGCAAGTAAATAAATTGCAGTGAGAACTTGATGGTGTAGCTTGTGTTGGGCTGTCGGTCATTCTCTTGCAGCACTTGCAGCGTTTTCGTTTTTATGTGCATCTCTGAAAAATATATGTTAGCGCTGTTACATATGGAAGATTGCATTCCTGATGTGAAAAGGAAATATTTTTATATACAATATGTTAAGAATCAGAGATAAGGGTCAAAATCAATAGTAGGTATATTACTAGATAGATATGTAGATGTCGAAACATCGAACATTTAATCGCATCAAAACTAGAGCTCTCGGTAGAGTCCGTGTTTCTAATTATAATTTTATTCTTCAATCAAGTTGTAGTTATTATTTTAATGTATAATATTAATTATTATTTATACTTTGATATTGATTTAAATTTTGATTTTATTGTATTCTAATTTGTTTTTTAATTTTTTTATTTATCCAAAATGTTTGAAAATACTCATGTTTGGTTTTTGGACATGGAAGTTATAAGTCAAAAACAGTGTTTAGAACAATACATGAATACTATGATAATTGGTAACGATGATTCTAATGAGTAATAAAATTATATTTTATGGTTAGCGCGATTATGGTAAATATTTACCACTTCCATGTCCAAAAGCCATACATGAGTATTTTCTAAAGTTTTAATAAACTACCTATCATATCGATGCTAATAATTGCTAAACCTAACAAATAAACACATAAAATAACGCACAAAGTAAGTACACATTTAGTGAAATTAGCTCTCTCCTCTACGTGGAATTCTCCTTTTTGCCGAAGCAAAATCTTTTGTCTTAAAATCCTTATCTATCTTTTAACTCGCCGACCGACGACGCAAAGGCCGGGTTTTTACGAGTACCTACGTAGCTTGTTCCCGCGACTTCGTCTGCGTGAAATTCTTTTATCGCGATTACTTTGGGAAAGCGTAATAGGCAGATACACAGATATACGGTTACTTTTGCATTTATAATATTAGAGTGGATGTAATAAATAATTATTGATACTCACCTACTTGAATCTCATTTCAGTATTGTCAGCTTTCCTTAACGGAAGAAATCCCCTTCGTCAACACCAGTCGTTTGATCTCGTCACCTGGAAAAATGTATGTTTTTTTTTTTTATTTCAATTAAGAATCTACCTAAGTAATGTCTACTTACATTACTTGTATTGCATGGCAAAATTCATAAGAAATTAGTGCGTGTCGATTTTTTTTTGTCAGAATTATTGCAAGTTCATAAGTTTTGTCAACTCTATTAGCAACTTTTATTGTTCAAACAGCAATAATAAAATATCTATACTTCTTTTCTAGCATTTGAATTTTAACGCATTTTGTATTTAACAATAACACAACAACAAACACAGTATTGAACAATGTGCAACAAATATAATCCAATATAGGTATACTGTGTTTTAATGGAAATTATGTTCAAATTTGATCTTTAAATACAAATGCTAAAAATCGAGGTGATAATGTAACTATCTGCTAGAAATTGATCTACCATCTTGTAGCTGTTTTATACACAAAAAAATAAAAAAATATTATCATCCTTCATAATAATTTGAGTATAAGTAGGTACTTATTGATCTTTATAAGAATATTAAAATCACAAAAAGAAACAGCTTGTAGGTACTTACATTTTTTGCTGTGCATCGTTAATCAAACGAACAATCGTAGAAAAACTGTAATTCAACTTTTCACCGCACGTAACAAATCACATCAAATATTTAAATATTTTCTTTAGTAGATCCGTCTAGTTCGATGGTCATCTTGACAATAATAATAACACGAACGCGCACCGCCGGCACCCGGCCCGCAAAACAGGTAAACAACAAAAAAAATATTTTGTCTAATTGCGCTTAAAATGTTTTAAGTTAAGCAATTGTGCACCTTCATGCAGCTGTGTAAGAATCACTTTGCCTGAAAGCTTAGTACAACATACCACCATTCTAAATCGTTGATGTCAGTCATGGCAAGTAGTTTGCAACACATATTTGATCTTTATTTGCGACTGTACTAAAATGAATTTGTATGTAGAAGTTTGGTTGAATTTGTTTCTAAGTTCCACATATATTATCAGTATTGTTTTGATCGTAAAAGGGGTACTATTTCGGGTAGTATTTTTTGGGATATAGCTGATTGAAAAATTCGAAGGCCTTCTGGGTGAAATCTTGCTGTAAAAGATGTGTACGCCACCTTGACGGTGCGCAAATTTTTACTCAGTTAAATAGTCAAATATCTCAGCTTCTACAATAGCTACGCTGATGAGATTTTAAGGGCCAGGGGTACTATTTGGGTACTAATTTTTGGCTCATACAGAATTTCCGGGAACACTGCCAATCCAGAGATTCACTCGGTGTACGCCACCTTGACGTCAAGGTGGCGTACCTACCTACTGCCCCTTATATCTCGAAAACTACAAGGGTACTAATTTTTTTAAATAGGTACTAATTCGGTACTATTTGGGTACTATTTATTGGCATCATCAAATCCTGGATATCTTATTGGTGTACGCCACCTTGACGGTCACCTCCTGGTAGTTGGTTCCACTCTTTAACCACTCTGCGGGGATTATTGTGCGAAATATCAGCATCAAGTTTTAGATGGTGCCCTCGCAGACGTTTGTTGCTGTTGCGTTTGAATTAGTACCTATTTAAAAAAAATATTACCCTTGTAGTTTACGAGATTTAACGGGCAGTAGGTAGGTACGCTACCTTGACGTCAAGGTGGCGTACACCGAGTGAATCTCTTGGCAGTTTCCGGGAACAATTCGGTACTATTTGGGTACTATTTTTTGGCATCATCAAATCCTCGATATCTTATTGGTGTGCACGCTACCTTCACGATCACTTGTATGCAGAATATCCCGGTAATTTATTCACCGACACAACTGCACATAATATATTTTGAACTTGTACGAAGGAATTCAAATAAAACAAAAACCATTAGAAAGATCTCTTATATTTATGATTAATAGCCTAAAGATTTCACCGTTAAGCAAAGCACTTCGCACACGAGGAAAATAAGTCTTCACGTACGGTACAGAAGAATCAAAGTGCAGCGCATAGCGCTGTTTTGACAAAAACTGTAGGAGACCAGACAATGGGTTGATAGCTAAGATTTAACCCTTTCGGCGCGCATGATGCACATGTGCATCATGGGATTGCAGCCTCGCACACGCGCATGATGCACATGTGCATCATGGGATTGCAGCCCCGCGCACGCGCATGATGCACATGTGCTTCATGGGATTGCAGCCCCTTGGGCGCGCATGATGCACATGTGCTTCACGACAAAGATTGATGACAACATAGTATTTTGTCCAAATTGGAACAGTTTTTAGGTTGATTGAGATTATTGAGACTATACATAATTGAGTGTCATATATATATTTTTTTCTTCCTTTGTATTTTCAGAGAAAATTACTTTGAACTTTAACAATCGATATTACTTGTATTCAGTAAGAAATTTTTCTTATTTATTTGAGAAACCGTTAGCGTAGTCATCATTGTACATTTTAATTTAATTTAATCATCTATATATTTAGATTTTCACTTAAAAATGTGATGATAACCACGGTGCATCATTGCGCCAGAGCGTACCGCATTTATTACCATGCAATTTTAAAATGTAACAAGTACCGTATGTGTCGTATAATATTAGACTTTATTGCGCATGAATGAAAGTAAATTTTTCTTAAGTAAGCAACAGAAAATCACATTGGACGGTGTCACGCGGTGTTGACGTTAGTCATTCATTTGTATTTTTTTAAAGTAATGTATATAAACATTCAATATTTCGGCGATAAATACAATAGTAGATACAAGTATTACTCAGCGAATAAATTTAGCAAATAGTCGTTTTTGTATAGTCTAGAAAGTGGCGGTACACTTGACTTGACTAAGAAATGGTTTATCACGCTACTTATCTCGTTCAGCTACCTGGCGGCGGCCTGTCATGTCCCGTGACCTTGCATTCCTTAGAGACATACGCTAATTATTATTTTCTTATCTTTTCTATTGTTAAGAAAACTTTCACGAAATGCAGGCGACCAATCACGAATGTCGCCATGCTGAGCTGGGAAGACAAAGGGTGGGTAATTCATTTTAAATACGTACTGTCTTAGTTTATGTCTGTGACTGTGCGTTTGTCTCCTTACGTCTTGTGAGTGATAATCGGTTGTGATTGTGAATCTTTAACCACTGACCCGGCTATCTTTATGGACCCGAATACTGCACGTAGAACGATGGATCCGGCTTTCTCTATGTACTCGAACTCTGCTAACTCTACGATTGACCCGGCTTTCATAATGGAGTCCGATTATGCGCCTTCCACCACGGATGACCCTGCTCACCTCATGGTCCCGATAGTTGCCGTTTTATCAAATGGTCAACTGCCGACCGATATCAGCGATATGCCAATGCCGCTAGGTAAATACTTGGATTAATTAATTAAATTTTCCAATGTTATTGTCAAATTAATTCAATTAGACTGTTTACCCATTGTTTTTTATTTCATCCAAAATAAACATTTTGTACCTAACTGGTTATTATAAATTGCGCATGACACCATTCATTCTCTTGTTGCTCGCGGCAGCGAAATGCGTGCGGTACCGTAGCGCGCAATGATGCACAGGGTGCATCATGGCTTTTAGAACAGAAAATTATGTATGTGCGCGCGGGCACGTTGCACCGCGCTGGAAGTCGTTCGCGCAGGTGCATTGCAGCGCGCTATGAGGCGGTCGCGCGGGTGGATTGCAGCGCACTATCACATGCTCGCGCCGAAAGGGTTAAATCAGTACATTAGAAATTACAGCGAAAATCTGTCGCCATATTTATTAATGTGTGCGTGAACCGAGAGAATAGTGCGTTCTCTTTCACGCATCTGCCATTTTTCAATCAATTGGGCTAAAATTAAGTTGGAAAAGGTAGATTCAATTCAGATTTTGTGTTATAGCTCCATCGATATTATCGACGATTCAGGATTCGAAATAATCAAGATAATTACGCCTCTTGATAATTATCACCAGTATAAGAAATTCATTTGTTTGTTTCATAAGAAAATCCGATGTTATACTTCGAATACAGTTTACTTTCACGAGCGAAATTTTTTGTTATTATCAATCGACAATTATCGATCTGTTATTATCATGATAATTATTATGATAATTATCGTGATAATTATCCTTTCGAACCCTGATGATTCCGCCAATGTCAAATTTTAAAGGCACGTTCTGACGTTCATTAATATTTAGCGTTCGTCCGGTAATCTCTGAAGTTTATACTCAAGTGAGGATATTGGAAAAGGTCACTGGTTTTCTTTGCTATCATTTATCCTTCATACTAAGGATGGTACGGACCTTCGACTCCGACTCGGAAAGGTCGGAACTTCCGATTGATTTTACACCTCCGACTCGGTTCAGACTATTTTAAATCGGCTTGTCGCTCGGTGAATCCCCTCACGCTCAACTTGACAGTACTAATTATGGCTAGATTTCCTTTGCGGTTTACGTTGGTTTTGTTGTTGTTGTTGTTTTGTAGTAGACGCGTATCAATTCGCGAGTAAAATCTCCGACTCCAACAAAATATCGATCTTAGAATAATATCTCGGAAATTCTTTGAACGCTGAGTACATTATAAGGTCACACATAGTCTACAGTTTTTGTCTCATTACATATAAATAAACACTATCGCCTCTTCTTGTGCACTTTAGTCGGTCCCTTGACGAAGCACCAGTCGACGGATATCGCCTGCCCGAGGATGTCTGCGCCGTCTAGGGCTTCGCGAGCGCTCTGGAAGCAAATAAAATATTGTTTAGATATATTGTTGCGTGTGTTATAGTTTGCACTATAGACAGGGTTCGAAATTATCAAGATAATTACGCTTCTTGATAATTATCGGATAATTATCACCAGTATACGAAATTCATTTGTTATATTGTTCCATAAGAAATTCCGATGTTATATTGTTTCATAACAAATTCTAACAAAAAAATTCATTCGGATAGTCGCAAGTTCGGAAATACACGTTCGAATACTTTGAATACAGTTTACTTTCACGAGCGAAACTTTTTGGTTATTATCAATCGCTAATTATCGATCTGTTATTATCACGATAATTATCATGATAATTATCATTGATAATTTATAACCCTGAGTATAGATGCAACAGATAGTGGTTTACCGGATATCCGGCCGCACACGAGCTATTTCTAAAGCCGCGTACAGACTGGTGAAACGCATCATGAAATGTAACATGCAATGAAAGAATTTGCCGTCCACATTGTCGTAATGTATCATGCAATGTAACAGAATTCCCATAGTGTGGTTGGCTTGTGCGCACGAACCGTGCTCAATACGCGCACGAACAGAGCATTTCAACTCGTGCGCGCCGCGATCCGCCATTTGTCGGTTTTTTCACCGAACACAAAGAGGCGAACAGATGTGAGTGCGTAAATGCTCGGTTCGTGCGCGCCCTGCGTCCACACTTATGAAATGCTCCTTGCATGTTACGTTTCGCAAATTTGTACGCGGCTTAAAGTCGTGGAAGCTTACCCAACCATCGCGCGGAAAGCATGTTTAAACTTGTTACGAATTTAAGTGCGCGGAGAGGCGCTTTGAGGTTCAATACACGCTTTATAAACCGTTTGAACGCCACAGTCAGCTATGGTCGACAGCAGATTGCCAGATGCCACGGCATACCGTTTTCCATACATTTTGTCGGCCACAGCCGACACTCAGCTCTTTTATCTGCTGTGCTACATGTTATACTTACTTAGTGTTCATGTTTTGTTACAATGTATAAATTCCAGTGCCTTGGTGTCTAAATGTGTACTGAGTAATTATTTAAATAAATTTCTCATGATAAAAAGGACACTTACTGCAGCCTGTTTGTACGTCTCGTATTCAACCAGTGCATAGCCCTTGAGGAAACCAGTACGCCTGTCCAGATTCAAATGGATGTTCTTGATCTCACCGAACTCGGAAAATTGATTCTGAAACAAATGACATGAATTTAATATTGGGGAAACTTGAGTTTTTTACATGCAGAAGACAAACGTAACTACAGTAACATTCATATTTCATTGCAGCTTTATTTTACTTGTTTCCATAACGATTCGAGCATCTTCGCCTGTGGTATTTCACTACACAAATATTGAACCCCTTAACCCATGGAATGTCCGTCATGCACACAGTACATCCCACATCATTTAATAATTACATCTTTTAAATTAACAAAACAGTTCACTGAGTAAAATAGAGGTGTACAATGGGTTAAAATTCTTTGATCTCAATGTCTAAACCCTAAAACGAATTTATCCGGCAAATTTTAAATTTGTAGGTCTTTGAACCACCTGTATGTCTTCTTCCTGTGCCTCCTCATGTACATTGCTGACAAACAATATCCAGCCCTCCACGGAACGCTGTGGGCCTGGGGTGTTTCCGTCACCCTCGGGAGCTAAACTGTCATACCTGTAACAATAATGAGCCTCAGAAAAGCATGCTTTGGAGGTACTATTTCACATATTTATTCCATTTTGCTTGTTACTACAGACTCTCTCTTCTCTTCCTAGCGCTTTTTCCCGTCTACGCTTATGCTAAGGGGTACACTTTGACCATGATTCCGGATTTGGCAGGTCGGGTTATTACAGTGGAGCGACTGCCATCTGGCCTCTGTAACCCTTGTGACAGGGGAACCGGACCAATCGGATCATGGTTACACGTTTAGTTACCCAAATGTGCAGGTTTCCTCACAATGTTTTCCCTTACCGTAAGAGTATCGGTGACCGCAAGTCGCAGGCAGATAATGTACATAAGTTAGAAAAACTCATTGGTACATGGCAACCACTTGGATTTGAACCCGGACCTCACGATCCTAGCTGCCTCCAAAGCTAGCACCCCGTGTTCGATCCCCGGCAAGGGCAAATATTTGTGTGATAAGCACAAATGTTTGTTCCTGAGGCTTGGATGTTTCCTTTGTATTTATGTATTTATTTCTCCATATAAGTATGTATATTGTCATCTAGAGTCTATAGAGGCCTTTAGAGCTTACTTTGGGACTAGATCGATTTGTGTAAAAGATTGTCCCCTGATTTATTATTTATTACCCATTAGGCCACCGACAATCTCTATTTCACTAATTTATTCCATTTTGCTTGTTACTACACAATGCCACTTCAAAATTTGATGGAGTAAGCTCACCTTCCCCTGTTCCCACGCTCCGGAACGCCCGCAGCGGCGCCTTCGTGCCCAAAACCACGGCCCTTACGTTTACGCGCCTTGTCTTTCAATCTGGCGATTCCCTCTGAAAATTATTCAAATGTACAGGATCATATCATTATTGTCACATGATCTTAGGCTCTTTACATCTTTTACTGACGACGGAAACGTTGCCATTTACAACGTACTGATTATTAGTAGAGAACCACTGCTGCTAAAGACCTAAACAGTAAAAAAATAGAACACTTCACCTAAATAACCTAGAATACAGGACAATCAAATATTCCAGTACATTAACGCTATAACACTGTTTTTTTATTTGAATTGTTAGTTTTAGGAGTGGCAAGACTGAAGAATTGGAGCAAGAAGAATTAAATACATAATTTTATAATAAAAATCACACACGTTCACCGTCTTCGTCAACTTCAAATTCCTCGGAGTTTTCGATATCCAAAACATCGGCCATGTTGAGAACTTATGCGGTTTTCTTAAAATCGAATATTCCGTTAAAGGTTCACGTAACTTTGTAATTAAAGCGCAGCTTCGCTTCGACAAATTACCGTTTTCCGTGACAAGTACAATAAATAATTTGACAGTCAAACAATTGATGTCGCCATTACTCCGTTACTTTAGTAATCTGTGGTTACTTTCACAGATTACTATATGTAGCTAGCTATTTTATGGCTTAGGTATAGTGGCATTATGATTAGAAGCATTCTAAATAAAATATGATTTTCATTCGTACAAAAAACACATTAGTATGTATGATGTGGTAAAAGAACTTGGTACTTAGACATTTGTAGAAATGTAGAAATAAAGGCCACTCACAGAACAACAAAAGTTTTATCGAAAATTAAAATGTCAGTTTGATGGTAAAACCATGTCAGTAATATTCTAGGACCAAATCAAAATCTAACAAGTCACTAGTCAAAATCAAAATGAGTGTTTATTTATGCGATAAAGATGTAAGAGAAGCCAAACTCAAGAGTCCTTTGTCTTCAGAATGGAACATCAAATCACGTCCTAAAGTAACTCCTCGCTCCTGTTCGCCACCAAGCGGGATAGGCAAAGCAATTTTCAGGGATTATATTGACATCATTGATTCAAAATCGAATATCTCCGGTGATGTAAAGAAGACAGAACCAATAGAAAGGCCTTTTGATTTCTACGATGATGAAGAATTTGCGTTTGGTATAAATTTGCTTAACCACAACGTTGCATGCGTTGGTGAGAACATTACAAAGCTTATTCAAATGGGTAAGAATCATTCCCACTGACTGACTAAATAGTAACAATTTTTACGTACAATTCCGGTCAGTGTACAAGACTTTAGAATTTTAATATTTTGGAGGAAATCGCCAGACTTTTGATATCGAATTATTTGACCCATAGTTTAAAACTTTATAAATGTTCAAGGCTTCCGTCCTTTGTTAAGTTGGTAAGATTGGATTGGACGGCTGTCAAAATTCGATTGTCCATTGTCAAGTTAAGTTTATACTGTTGTATTGGAAAAAGAGTGTGTAAATCTATATTATCCATTCAAAATAGATTTTCATTATTTATTCTTGTTTTTCTTTGTTCTTCAAAAATGCCGGAATTAAATCTGAAAGATTCCATTATTACGTCATTTAATGGTATGTTACTTTGCACTTCATATATATGAAATTTCACGACGTGGTTATTACATAATTTATGTTTCTCGGAATATTGTGTTGTTTGTATGACACAATTGTTTATTTATAGATGCCGACTGCCCTATTTTAATGTAATTCTGTGCCGGTACAAGTTTCGTCTGGTTAACTCTTCCATAACTTTAAAATGAAAAACGGGGATCCTTTCATTTTCGGTAACATAATTGAGTGAAACAGTCGTTTGAGTGCATGTTTACCCTGTCGAACTTGTTGAATAACGTCTGAATTATAATTAACATTACGATATGTGTGTCTTAAATAGTTTGGTATTTTCTTGCTTAAGCTCATATTCAGTTTCTGTTTTGTTTCAATTTTGTTTCAAATGAAAAGTCCTTCAAAGACAGGAATTTTGTAATACCTGTAACGGAAATGTTGTTTTATATTATATTGGCATTAGTTTTATTGCACATTGTCCTCATTACTGTATTTATCATAGATAACATTCTACAATATCACTTTTTGTAACCCTGCCTGTATGAGTGTACAAATTTAAAGTCCACATAATGTAAATATAATACCAAATGGAAAGAACAAATGTTTTTATTTACAATTATATAATTATTATAGGTTCTATGCACAGGCAAATTATAGCCGATAGGTGCATAATCAGTGTCCACGGTTTTTTTATTTTAAATGTTTATCAAGTCTACTTTTAAAAGAGTTAACTGAGGCTGATATGCGTACTAATGTGGCCTATAGTTATAATTATTATGTCAACTTACCCTACGGTCCGAGTAGATATGAGCGCCACGCCGGCGCGCCGCCGTCGCCGCAATCAACAGCCGCGCCGTCGCCGCCGGCGCGGCAACATCGGCGCGCCGATCGGGTGATCCGATGAATCCGATCAGTCGAAACTTATTCGCCGTGGAGCGAACCCACGTCAAATATAAAACAAAATGGCGACTGAATCAACCGCGAATAATACAATTAGATATTTACCGATTCATTTTAGATCAATCGATTTAGATGGCAAAAGAAGAAGTGTTTTATGTGACCAAATATTTTGCGACTGAAAGCGGCCTGCATCCAGCGTTTTCCTGCCCTCTCTTTTAGGTCGTCTGTCCATCTTGTGGGTGGCCGTCCCACGTTGCGCTTACCGGTCCGTGGTCTCCATTCGAGAACTTTTCGGCCCCATCGGCCATCCGTTTTGCGTGCTATGTGCCCTGCCCACTGCCACTTCAACTTGCTAACCCGGTGGGCTATGTCGGTAACTTTCGTTTGTCTACGGATCTCCTCATTTCTGATGCAATCTCGCAGAGAAACCCCGAGCATAGCCCTCTCCATACTGGGGTGGGCACGACATGGATGTTTGACATGACCTTCGTCTTGTCCATGTTCATCTTAAGGCCCACCTGATTGAGGCCTTCGAGCATCATGCTGAGATCTTCCATCGATTCTGCCATGACCACAATATCGTCGGCAAATCGAAGGTGAGTGATGTACTTGCCATTGATGTCGATGCCGAGTCCTTGCCATTCCAGGAGCTTGAAAGCGTCTTCCATTGCGGCAGTGAACAGTTTCGGAGAGATTACGTTTCCCTGTCTCACGCCTCTTCGCAATGGAATTGCCTTCGAACTTTGCTCCTGTACTCGGACCGACATGGTGACGTTACTGTACAAACACTTCAAAACTTCGACACACCGGTAGTCAATACGGCATCGCTGGAGAGACTCTAGCACCGCCCATATCTCGATCGAATCAACGGCTTTCTCATAGTCCACAAACGCTAAACATAGTGGCAGGTTATACTCTTCGGTCTTCTGTATAACTTGCCGTAGCGTATGTATGTGGTCTGTGGTACTATAGCCTTTTCGGAAACCGCTTTTTTCGGTAGCTGGAAGTCATCAAACCTGCGATCGAGACGATTTGTGATGACCCTCGAAAACAGCTTATAAACATGGCTCAGAAGTGAGATGGGTCTATAATTTTTAAGCAAGGTGTTGTCACCTTTCTTAAAGAACAGCACCACCACACCTCTGTTCCACGCTTCTGGCGTTATGCCTTCGAGTAAGACGGAATTAAAAAGCCTCTGAAGGACTTTATGTTGATTATTTAAAAAAAAAGTGTTTTATTTAAAAAAATTAACCCTGATGTATTGCAAAGTCACGCCGCCGACAACGCCGCCGCCGCCGATGGAAATGTTGACCCACGCCGCCGCCGGTTAAAATGCCATCGGCGCTCATATCTAGGTCCGAGACATGTTAAAAGTGTGCTCACAGTGCAGAGGATACAAATAACATAATGACAAAAAAGTTAATAAAAGGCTATATTAATTTCTTGATTGGCTGGCTAGCTGAGCCACATGGATTACTTTGTTTACATTTATTTAACTACCTAGATGAATAGAGTATAGGGAGTTTAAGTATTATTCTACCATGATATTTCACGCAAGCACTTCTTAAGCAATAGAGTGGTCAAAGCGTGGAACCAACTACCAGAAGGAGTGGTCTCAGCACTGAATGTCAATCAGTTCAAGAATAGACTGGATAATTACACCGTTTGTAAAAGAAGCATCTCAATACAGAATAGCTGAATACAGGCATTTATCATTTGCTACAACTGCTTGCCTGATAATAAATTATATTAATAATATCTGGTAAATGGACTGGGGTAGTAGCAAATGCATTAGAAAGTCACATTGCAGTCTGTAAGAGAAGTGTACCAGGGCCACTGAATAACCAATTAACAATCAGCATGATGTTTAGAGTCATCATCTTCATTTCAAACTTGGAACGTCCACTGCTGGGCATAGGTCTGCCCCAAAGACTACCACAACTACTAATGTTTGATATAATTTCATTGTTCAAAATGAATTTTTAATTTAAATTGCTACAGATCAGTATTTATTATTATAAAATGTTATTGCAGTTATGTCAAATGAAACTTTGTAACAAATAATAATAATCAGGGGACAATCTTTATGCAAATCGATCTAGTCCCAAAGTAAGCTCTAAAGGCTTGTGTTATGGGTACTAGACGACGATATACATACTTATAATGATAAATAAATACTTAAATACATATTAAATATCCAAGACTCGGGAACAAACATTCGTGCTCATCACACAAATATTTGCCCTTGCTTCAGACGCAGGGTCAGTAACAACTAGTCTAACCGCGTCATCAATGATCAAATGAATGATTATGTCTATGAAATTATACCAAACAAAGTGGTGTTCCAGTGGTAAAATGAGACTTCTAGAAAGCTTCATAAGTTGCATGGTTCAATCAAGTTATTATTCTAACGCTATAAGTATTCGCATAGATTCGTGGTACTGCCCTAAGCATCCTGTTATATTTCGATATGTATTTCAGCGCAAGAGCCTTGGCCGGACAATGTTAAGTTGTTCCAGCCGTATGAGGTGGAGCAGATACTACTACCTGACAACGCTAGCTGCCTTGCTGTACAGGCCTTCTTAAAAGTAAGTTGAATGCTTTTACAACAAACATTCATAAAATGTTTTTTCTTGTACATTTTAGATCATGATCTGAGACTGTATAAGTTACTTACTAGTCTAACCTTTTTAAAAGAAATACTAGCTGACCCGAGCGAATTTTCGCACAGTATCCTTATCAAACACCGGATAGTAATAATAACAACATAATAAAGTGAAAATAAGTAAATATTATTAGTAAAAGATATTTTATTTTTGAGAGATAATACACATTGTAGGTCAGTACCTCCTAGCCTACCCGACGCGCAGCGCCATCTGTTGACATTAGTCTGCATGTCTGTATCTTCTAAGGTAGTCTGTGGCCATCACACATGTTAGTTAAACAGACTGTCAATAGATGGCGCTTGCAAATCGCATGGTTTTTTATTTATTTTCTAACGAAAACGTGAATTTTAATCTATTTGTGTATTTTTGTGACAAAGCGACGAACATAAGCTTTAAAATGAAGATTAAATCATTAATTTTGGTAAAGAATTAAAGGAGATATGGAGCGTCTTCAAAATTACCAGATTAATGATACATTAACAGAGTCAATTTATGGGAAAACTTTTATAATCAGTCAGTAAAATTGCCAAAATAAATTCCTGTACAATGCGCATAAATTCTAATACAGTAATAATTAATCAACTGATAGAAAGAAAAACATTAATTCCCTACACTACACAGATCACTTGGTTAAAAAAATGAAGTCAACAACACAAATACGAAGTGCAGGTGTGTGCCCTCGCGGCAGTGAATCGGATACTGGCTTAGCATAATGCTGAGGTTTTACTCAAGTGTGTGAACGCAGTACAGATAGTTTTTAGGGTTCCATACCCAAAGGGCAAAACAGGACCCTATTACTAAGACTGCTATCCATCCGTCTGTCTGTCTGTCCGTCTGTCACTAGCCTGTATCTCATGAACCGTGATAGTGAGACAGTTGAAATTTTCACAGATGATGTATTTTTGTTGCCGCTGTAACAACAAATACTAAAAAACAGAATAGGTAAAACAAATATTTAAAGGGGCTCCCATACAAAACGTGATTATTTTACTCCTTTTTGCTCATATCGATAACGGCAACAGGTAAACGCTTGAAATATTCACAGAATATTTACTTATATATTCACTTTAAAAAAAAAATTAAATTAAAATAAAACACTCCTAAATATGGAGGGGCTGACATACAACGAACATGATATTTTCTGCTTGATTATAGATAATGGTACGGAACCCTTCGTGTGCGAATCAGACTCGCACTTGGCCGGTTTTTTTACTGCATAGGGAATATTTGTTTCAGATGTGCAACCTGCCTTTCGAAGTGGAGATGCGGTGGAACGCCGAGTTCATGTCGCCTTCAGGCCGCGTACCTTTTATCAAGTGCGGCGCTTTTGTGGTCTCCGAGCTCGAACCGATAGTGCAATTCGCAGCCAACAAAGGAGTCTCACTGTGCGGCCGGCTGTCCACAGAGGAGAAGGCCGAGATGAGGGCCTACATGAGCCTTATTACCAATGTGCTGGTCAATGCTGAGGTAAGTCCGAGGGAAGAATTCTATTATTTGCAAGTCTTGATTTTTGCAGTCGGAGAAAGCTATCGCATAGGAAAAACAATTTTTGTTTATTAAATGACACATATCTAAGAAAGAGTGTGCATGGTAGGGTTGGAAGAGTCAGACCTCGGCAAAGGTACCAAAATCAGTCCGAGGACGTTCTTAAGAAAGGTCAGGTCAAGAGTACCCTAAACCCACAGACTCATATCCAATAGACTACGTGGAAAGCCGTGGTCTCTGCCTACCCCTTTGGAAAATTGGCGTGATATATGTATGTATGTATTTTTTTACTAAAGAAATTCTCTTCCAGCTGTATATATCCTGGTTAGACAACGACACGTTCCACGCCGTGACGAAGGTGCGCAACTCGTCCGTGTACCCGTGGCCCCTGGGTTGGATTCAGACTCGCGCCAAGAGGAACATGGTCGCCAAGCGGCTGAAGGCGCTGCACTGGCATGACAAAACGCTCGATCAGGTGTTGGCTGATGTGAGTACGCCTTTATCTACATTATAGTCCACGAGCTAGGTATAAAGTTTCGTTAATCATTTCTTCTCAGGCGATAACTCGTGAAATTCTTCAAAGAGTTGTATCATGAAGCCTCGTAACAGTAGAAAAATATGATTTTAATCATTGTATCTCGATTGAAAATTTATCAGATTAAAGCTAATCCAATATGTTGAAGAATAAAAGTCAGCTGACTATAAAGTGTTGGATTATATGTCAGCTTTCATGTTCTGGTGACCAGCTGACGTATAATCCACCACTTTATAGTCAGTCGACTTATTTTTTGCCGCAGTTGACGTTCAGGAGCTTTCATGATACAACTCTCTGAAGCATTTTACGAGTTATCGTCCGAGAGAGAATTGCTCATGAAAATCTGTTGCTGGCTCACGGACTATTTTTATGAGCGGCTTCCTGATTTGGGCGCATATTGAAAAATCGGATATACTTCCATACTAATATTATAAATAGAAAGTGTTTGTTTGTACTTTTCTTCCGTTTTCACTGCCAAATGGCTTAAAACGCATAAAATATATGGCGTTATATGGAGATGGTTTTTTTTTGTTGTTTATTCTTGGATCAGTCGATTAAATTTAAATAAATACACACGTTTTGATAAAGCCCCAAGTTACAATATCGCAGACTGCTGAGCAAATGCACGGGATCTGTCATCAGCGTTGCTAATTTTTGTCCCAACATTTCTATATTCAAATGACATAAAATTAAACATGGCGCAGTCTGAAGGATGCGTTTTGAAATAATTCCTTTATTTGTTTCCAGGTGGAGCAGTGCTGCAACTCGCTAAGCCAACGGCTGGGTGACAAAGAATATTTCTTCGAAACGTGAGTTATTAAATAACTTATATATTATTATATATAAGTAATATAAATTATATATATATATTATCATTATTTATGTTATATATTTATTATATTATTATAGTTAATGTCAAAAATATTAACACGGACAAAGTGCTCAAAAATATGTGAACACGACTTTATTGTCAATGGCGTAAGAGCGCTCGCATAGTTTTGCTCCTTTGGTTATGTACATATTTATGACCTCGACTGTACATTTGTTTGACGATATGACCGTTAGCGCCATCTATGGGAACTGGCTAGTGACAAGGATATAAAATCGATTGAATAGGCTTAACACCTTTCCAATTGGTTTCCGGCTAACGAACGATAGCGGAGAGAAACCACTGAACTCAATGAATTATTGTTATTATTTAATTATAATTAACGTTTTGACCGCCAAGCATGTCTGAGAAGTAACACTACACGAATTTCAACTTTAAGTCAAGGTAGTGAAGGACTTTTTTTACCCTGTATCCGCTGACGGCTGCAGCCGACTGTGGCGGTCACAAGGTTAATGTTACTCGACCTTTAGGTGGGTTAATTTCACATAATGTGAATAGACATAGCTACTTGCGTGATTGCCGTTCTGATTAGAAATATCGTTATCGATATGAATATTGGTGAATATACTTACACAATGCTTTAGTGTATATCTTAGATAAGCAATATAGTGCCATGACGTCATTGCTGACTAGCGTTTTGAAAAGATACATCGAACATTATTTTCCCAATGAACATATTTACCAAATATAGCGAACTTAGAAGTACTCAATCAATACTAAATGTAATCAAACTAACCCACGAAACTCAACTAACCAGCCAATCAAGATATAACAGCGTCGCAGAAACAACACTGGACTGTGGGTCTGCAAAATGCGACCTGAGGGTTGCACCCCTGGCAGCTGCCTCTACACACACAGATACAAGAGATTTGATTGGCTAGATTCGCTGAGTCATGTGGGAGTGAGTACCTAAACGAATGGAGTACAGTGCCTCCAAATTTGGGGAACACGATTGTATTTAGAAATGCGAGAAGCGCTTCCTTCGTTACCTTTATCACAAAACAAAACGCAAAAAATAGGAACGTATAGGATGATCCCACAAAATGAGCCCCCTCCCCTCCCCTCCTCTCCCCCCCAGCCCGTCGCCCGTGGACGCGCTCGTATACGGGCACGTGCGCGCGCTGCTGGGCGCCGCGGGCCCGCGGGCCACACTCGTGATCCGGGCCTTGACCAGCGCGCTGCTGTGCCATACGCTCAGGATCTCGCAGTGGACCAAGATGAAGCTGACTGTGTGTTGAGTTACTGTATTTTGTATACTGTTGCTACAATACTATAAATCCTATTCTGATCTGTTCTAACGTGTTGAGTACGCTCACAAAGCGCTGTCGCCGAGCAGGAAGAATTCCTTACATTGACCTTTGAGTCTACTTCCAGTGGTCAACAACATTTTTTACAAAGTTCTAATTTATAAAATATTTTAAGTCACTAAAACAAAGCTAATAATAGTAGTTTATGCAACGGTTGCATAATGATAGGCCTTAAAACACTAGTGCGGTTTTATGAAACGAGCTTTTAGCGAGTTTCATAATAAGATCGCACGTGTGTTTTAAGGCCAAATTATGCAGAGTTGCATACATAACTTTATCTACACACATATTATAAATCCTCCATCCATGATGGGTTCAGAAACAATATTTTCTGGCAACAAGTTATTTGTTGCAATCGTGGCTGCATATTTCCGATATCCGGCGCATTTTCACATCACACACACTCCGAGAAGACTACTTACTATTCATATTTTCAACTAAAATGTAAATTACAAACAACTTTTTCTATTCAATTCAACAACAATTCTACTTTCGTTCAGCAAAACACCAACATGGCGGCGCGACCATTTTTTTTTTAAAATCATAGACAAACGGATGACGTGTCTATTCTCACGTCACTCGAGATCAAATATTGTGCAGTTTATATTAAAAAAACATACTGAATTGACGTTTCGTATCAATGTTTGTTTGTTTTAATATCTATGGATACTAGAATAGAGACCCACTCGAGTTTTGACAGCTGTTCCAAATTTAATCTCATTTCTTTACTAAAAACGATAAAGAAGTCATGTTATTTCTTTATCGCAGCACTGTTTTTTCCTAATTGGTTGTCAAAATGGTGGTCATTTCCTACGGTTTTTGATTAACCAATGGAGGTTTTATGATATGGGTGTAGATAAAATAATGTAATTTCCGATTTTCGTTTTGCTATTATTTCCTTTTTGTACTACGACGAAACACTGAGCATATCTTGACATAGTTGAATAATTAATGAACTTTGTTTAGTATATATTTGAAATTAATCAAATAAAATAATATAACTTATATGAAACTTATATATCAATAATGAATATTTACGAAAATTCAATAATAGTTATTAATTTTATACGGCCCTATTTCTATAGAAAAAAGGTTTACAATGTCCGATGCCGGCGGTCAGTGCCGCTGTGCGAGCGCGACAACAATTTAATTGTGCGCGAGCGACAGAGACAGGTAATACGAGTCATTGTACGAAATTCTTTCTGTTCGGCGACCACGCAAAAATGCGGTTTGCGCTTTCTACCGATAATTCTGCCACTTTGCTACAAGATAATATTTACCAATTTCAAGTCATGTGAATAGGCACTATCTAGGTAAGCGTATTCCATCTTACCATAAGGTGAGATTGTGGTGAAATGCTTAGCTATTCTGAATAAAAAAAAAAAAACCCTTCGCACACTCCGCTCCGCTGTACCACATTGGAATTAGTCGGTTTTTCCTACTCCCCTCCTGTAATTCTCCTACCTATCCCCTACTCCCACCTGTGCAGCCGCAGGAGGAGTACCTGGTGGCGAGCGCGGCGCACGTGGCGTGGCGGCGGCGCGCGGGGGGCGCGGGCGAGCGGCCGGGGGGCGCGGGGGGCCCGCCCCCGGCCCGCGAGCGCTTTGGTAATACACCACACGAGTAACTTATCCAACCAACGGCCCTAACATGAATGACGAAACCCGTTTATCTCCATGACCAACTCTTTCGTCGGCACTAGTGTGAGAGAGACGCATTTAGAGATAAGACGGTCTATCTTATTTTTGTGTCATTCATGTTAGGGCCTCTGTAGTGTAGATACAGTGCGACGGGAAAGTCTACATTATTTGTACTGTCAACAGCATTTAAGAGGCAGACTTCCCACGATAAATATCACACTTTTCCTAACCAGTTTTGATAATAGGGATGTTTTCTAGGTAAACAAATAATAATTCTAATTAGTCCGTCGGTTAGATTAGCAAAAAAATATTGAACACGTATTTTCGGCTTTAAAAAATCAATCAAAATTGACAAAGATAACGCGCATCAAAGTTCATGGCTCATGGTAAAAAGTGTACCTAGGCGTGAAGTCATGCAGAACTTCAACGCACTATAATCTTCGTAATTTTTTGTTTAATTGACAAAAGAAAAAACACGTTTTAAATATTTTTTCATAATGTAAATGTCGGACTAGATAGTTTTTTTTTAGGAAACTAGCCTATTCCGTAGTATGATATGTCAACTACTTCAAAATCTAGAAAAAGGGACTAGTGCCCTAATCTCTTAAATCATTAAATGGATTGTCAGGGACAATCACAGACCATATTCCTAACATCACTTAGCGTAACTTTTACTAGTTAATAAAGCTGACAAAATTTGCGGGGCGCGGGAATTTTTAGAGCGCTGTTATTGGTGCGTTAAGATTAAGCCTTTAGCCCCGCATCTTATAGTTTTTTGACTCCAACGTTGCCAGCCGGGTACGCTCAGCGATGCGGAATCTATAGGGTATATGGTCGGTGGTGACAACCAGATGCGGCACCTTTTTCCACGTAATGTCACAACGTATGAAGTGCAAATGGTTATTCTATGTAGAACTTTTTGCACTCAAAGATTTTTCGTGAGCGTCAAGTCGGCGTATCTACCCGCAAAATGAGTTTGTATGTAGAAGTTGGCATTCATTTTTTCAATGTTCCACTTAGCTTTTCTTGAATGTTTTTGTCGTAAAAGGGGTACTATTTCCGGTACTATTTTTTGGCTTAAGAATTCAATGGCTTTCTGTGTGATCTCGGCCGGATACGCCAGCTTAACGGTGCAAAATATTTTACCCGTTTTTGGTATGAAATAACTCAGTTTCTATTAGAGCTACGAAGTTGAGACTTGAGGAGCCAGGGGTACTTTGGGCACAATTTTTTGAGATATACAGCATTTTTGGGAGCAGCACCATTCTCCAGATCCAAACTTGGTACGCCAGCTTGACATCAAGTTAGCGTACCCGTTAAACAGGGCTCATATCTCCGAAATTACAAAGGTACTATGTTTTTGAACCCGGTACTATTTTTTGGAATCATCAGATCCTGGATATCTTCCACGGGTACGCCATCTTAACGCTCACGATTTTTCAGCCATCGTATAACTTAAACGTTTCGCGCAGGCTACAAACCGTTCGCATCGAAGAAGATCGTTCTAATGATGTCCAAGGAGGGGAACCTCACCTGCGTATACGAGGGACCCCCGCGTTACAACAAGTTTATCGACATCGTCGATGATAAGGCATACGCTTTTATCGACGAAATAATCGAGCAAATCTTCGAGAAGTTCTATGAAATCGTACTCGAAAAGGATGACAAGGAATTCGATTTTGTCATTTGTAACGTTGAAAAGACCGATGACTTTCTAGATAGTGTTGAAGAGGGTGACGTGACGCCTCGTGAATCTGAGGATTTGATTAAAATCATTGACAGCGAGACTGATGACGAAGCCGTGGTCATTGGTGACGTTGTGAACACTTGTCATGAATCCAGGTAAATGTACAAAGTACCCATTCAACCCAACCCGGTCGTAGCCTTTGAAAATACGATAAAAATAAACTGCAAAGTAATTTTGGTCACGGATTCGTAACCATTATTACTACTCTACTGCTCGGGCTGTGTGGAGTTTTGCTACAAATTTGTAGTAGTAGAGTTCATACGAGGTTAAAATGTGTCAAAATCAGTTTGGTCACAATCTGGTAGTAAGTTTCTACAATTTTACGCAACTATGTGCTAAAAACACAACCATTTTTATATTTCTGAATACCCCATTTTTTATCGCCGCGACGTAAATAATTGGTCACAACAACTAAATGTGTTACCAGTGGCCCTGACATGCCCGATACTGGCATGTTACATCCGTTTATCTCTCTCTCTTTATCTCTTTCGTCAGCACTATTGTGAGAGAGACGCACATAGAGATAAACGGGTTTAAGTTATCCCCGTGTCTGGCATGCTAAGGCCGCAGTGTAGTAACGCAAAAAAGTGACAGTTACTACACGTCGACCAAAATGGTTGTATGTGTAGTGTTGCTAAAATCGACTTCAGCCATGTAATACAGAATTACATACAAAGCGCTGCTCGGTTCCTTTCTTTTGATCCATCAAGATCTTTTGATGAGAATATATTGCGTGCGCATTGAACCACCATTGTTGAACTACTTTGAAAAATTATGCAGGTTTTCTTACAATGTTTTCTTTCACTGAAATGCTAGATATCAAAGTCCCGCCCGGAATGTGAGCTCACGACCCTCTAGATGACAGGCTACCTACAATTAAGCAGTACTTAATAATCATTACAAATGATAGCCTAGTGCGGAATGAATGAATGTATTCCACTCAATCTATTCAGAAACGATTATTTTGATCCTTCAAACGAAGGATGGAGGGAGGGACGGCCTTAATTTCTGCTTCCTTTAATTTTTTTTTCCATTTTGCTCTTTTAGCACGCCGGTGGGTATAGATAATGCTGAAGATGCCCAGTGCATAAGCGGTCGATCGGTCTCCTCTGAGACCATCAATTTATCTCTCTCGACTTTTGCAGGTTATTTTATTTTATTTTTTTGTACTTTCTTGCATTACGTTTTGTAAGGTACAGTCTCCAGCAGAAGTCAAAAAGTAGCGTACAATAGCTAACAGCTGTATTCGGATAGATGCCGTCACCGCTGATAAAAACATGCAAAAATCGGCTCTATTTCAACACGCTAAGTATCAGTAACGACTATCGCAGCAAGCGCGATTGTGGGCATGATGGGCATGCCCACAACCCTAAGGCTAAGGCCGCACAGGCAGGCGGCTTGCTTAGCGCCTATGACCTAGCGAGTTAGGTGAATAGTTCTGCCGGTGCCGAGAAATCTAGAACGTTTTTTACCAAAGGCTCCAGGCGCTAAGCAAGCCACCTGCGCGTAGGTGGCGTAAGAGGCTTGTGACTTCCTTTGTAGGAATACACTATATCGATCAGTAGTGGACCCGCCACAGCTTCGCCCGCGGTATTTTCTTTCATTGTGAAGTGTAACCTCTACTTTGAAATAGCAAGTAGTACCTGCAAACACTATTTCACACAAAGGGCGTCTTTATGTCTAAGTTAAGAAGGTTCAAATTAAAACAGGGCCTGTCAGGTGTTGAACATTTTGTATTTAAAATAGGAATAAAGTACACATGGAA
Source organism: Tortricodes alternella (assembly GCA_947859335.1). Taxonomy (NCBI): domain Eukaryota; kingdom Metazoa; phylum Arthropoda; class Insecta; order Lepidoptera; family Tortricidae; genus Tortricodes; species Tortricodes alternella. Next base: position 4,307,643 of record OX401968.1, on the reverse strand, counting down.
GCGTTTTAAATGTAAAATGTTGCTACACTACACTTCACAATGAAAGACAATGGCTTTGTTTGCCAGATAAGTAGCTAATGCGATCGGGACAAGAAAAATAATTACTACTATACCTTAGTATAGCGGAGGCTCCATTTCCAGATTCAGGTTGCACTTTAAAAATGCCGAGCACCGAGGACATGAGTGTCGAAAGCCTGCTGGATTACTTGCGGGAGAGGAGGGCTCGCTCTAACTACGTCGAAGTTGCCGATGTCGATTAAAAAAACCCCGCAGCTTAATCTTTTTTGGCAACTGTGCGGTATTTTGTTATCGATTGTTTTGAATTAAATTTATCTACGCCTTTATTGAGTTGTGTATTTTCTAAACAGAGCGGCAGTCACGTGAGTTTGTTCTTAAGATGTAGTTTATATCGTGATCCAAATCAGAAAGGTATGGTCCCAGTGAATGGTAATCAAGATTCTAAATTTTTATTGGGGTCTATTGTTTTTAGGTCACGTATTATGTTGTATAATGTAAAATATGAGACGGCACTAATACGTGTAAAAGTTTTGTCAGCTGACTGTACATATTTATATGGGGACTGAACAGAAGTTATTGTTAACCTTTTGGCCGCCAAGCATGTCTGAGAAGTAACACGAATTTCTACTTTAAGTCAAGGTGTTGAAGGTCTTTTTTACCTTGTATCCGCTGACGGCTGCAGCCGACTGTGGCGGTCAAAAGATTAAAGGGCACTATCCGAAATGAAAAATAATTATTTAACCTTTCAACCGCCAGTGTCTGATATTTGCGACACAAAATACTGGGCTCAATTCGCCGCAGTCTTATAATAAAGACAAAGTTTCTTAAAACATTGGTTTGTGTTTAGGCGGCGCCACGAAAATCTATCAACGGTTGAAAGTTAAAAACCCGATCACTAAAGTTAAAGTCGAATCAATTGTCGTTTTACGAATTGTGTCAGTTGTCTTTTTAACACGGTAAGTTTGCAATGATGAATATATTAAAACGTCCCGCAGCCCCACGGAGCTGGACGCGCTGGTGTTCGGGCACGTGTTCACGGTGATCACGACGCGGCTGCCGTGCCGGCGGCTCGCGGAGATCGTGCGCGCGCACGCGCCGCTGCTGGCGCTCGCGCAGCGCGTCGACGAGACCTGCTTCAAGCGCCCATAGCGGCGCGTCGTCAAGGACATATCCACCGCCTTCACTAGTCCTTGACTCGAGCTCAGCTGTTTAGGTTTAGGAGCTGCATACTTCAGGCCTCTAAGGGGACCGCACCTGCCCCAGGCGGCAATTTTAGGGGGCGCCTTATTAAAAAAACTTGTTTCAGTAAATAGGTACATTAATCTCTAATGCTCTAGTGATAATGGGATTGCATTAATCGGAGCTCTACTTCAGGCGAAGATGGTGGCCACAACATACTGCGCTGAAGAATCTACTAAACATGTTCAAAATAAATAAAACAGGATTAAAATAATTAACATACCTCCTGCATTACTCAGCAGGGTTCAAAATTATTTTCTTTAATTATTATCCTGATCCATGCAAATTTTTAGTTTTCTCTTTAACCCTTGTCATATTATTTTTCAAGTATTCTTTTAGTACTCCAAATGAGACTCGGTACCTAGTATCGGCATACGAAGGGTTTAATTTTTAAAGCCATTCATAGTTATTAATTGTTTTATGAACTACAGTGTACAGTATTTAGTTTTCTGCATTTTCGTTTCGCATCATAATTTATAACAGTGAGAAAACAAAACTTTTTAGACATTGACATTATACGCGTTTGGATGCTCGCGAAGCGTCAAATCTAGCTTTTACGTTTTCCAATTCGTTTGATTATTATCAGAATAATTATCAACCTATAATTATCAAAATAATTATCATGATGATTATTGTTTCGAACCCTGCATTATTATATAAATATGTATCAACATTTAACGCAATTAGGTATTCAATAATTGTGTCGAATGTTTACTTAATAGGTATAAGCATAATTGACATAAAGATCGTTAATATTATATATCATAAATAATATCATAACTGCTATATTATTTTAAAATGTAGTAAGTAGATTTCTTAAAGTTCTTTTTTTGTATCGTGCTATAATAATAAATACGTGCTGTTAGAATAACGTCATAAAATATATTAGAAAATAAGTTAATTTTTGCTCCTAGTATGATGTATATACCCAACCTTAGGATTCTTATATAGCCTATGTCACTTTTACGTCAACGAATCATATGCAGGGCCGGATTAACCAAGTCGGGGCCCCTAGGCAATGCAATTCACAGGCCCGTTTACCCTTTTATAACCTCCTAAAATACTACAAAAAAAAACTCGGCCCCTAGCCGATGCGGGGTCCCTACGCAGTTGCCTACACTGCCTTACAGTGACGATTCCTGTCGGCTTTACCAAGCTAGAAAGCTACGGCTAGCTGACAGTGGAGTCCATGTTACTGTAACTAAATGTCAAACTCGCACCGTACGGTTCTAATCCTTACGGCTTCCCTTAGGAATATTTGACGCTTCGCCACTGCTGCCTTATGGATAATCCGGCCCTGATCACATGCTATGATACCGCGTTTCAAATCGGTGCAGTTCAGGTTTACATACATACATAAACTGTCAACCAAGTTTCGACTTAAGGCACAACTGCGGGTAGTCGTGAGTCTAGTAGTTTTTATAATGGTGCTGTTTGAACAAGTATTACAGAAAATACTGAAGAGATTTCGATGGGATATTAATAATTTGGTTTAGAAAGGTCACGGGTGTGATCAATGCTTTGTTTCATTGTGATTACTAGAAAAAAAGATACAGTAATTTACAATTTAAGGTGACAGTTAGACGAGTGGTGTCATGCGCGTATGGACGCGGGCACTTTGTGTTAAAAAAAACCGGACAAGTGCGAGTCGGACTCGCGCACGGAGGGTTCCGTACCATTATCTATAAAAACGGCATAAAATCACGTTTGTTGTTATGGGAGCCCCCTTAAATATTTATTTTATTCGGGAACAGAAATACATCATCTGTGAAAATTTCAACTGTCTTAACTATCACGGTTCATAGATCCAACCTGGTGACAGACGGACAGACAGCGGAGTATTGTAATAGGGTCCCGTTTTACCCTTTGGGTACGGAACTCTAAAAAGCACAAAACATACCTACGTAGTCGATACAGTAGTACTTACTTAGTTTATAATCAGATGGTGTTAAAATTATAGACTTGGTTTCCACGACTATCCAGCAAGGTTGATAAGGGGATAACTTAACCTCATTTTATCTCTCCGACTATCTCTTTCGGCGGCACCAGTGTGAGAGGCGCACGGTGGGGTTAACTTGGTATGCCTTGCTAGTGCCGTAGATGAAAAAAGGGTTCAGAGGACTAAGCCAAAGATCTAGGTTTTGAACCGTGCATGGTTCAAAAATTGTTTGATAAGAAAGAGTACTTATTGATGCTCAATCTTTTTATTTTGTTTATGTATTTCTTTATTTATGTAAGTATTTGAATCCGATTATGAGCGAGTTGCCTACAAAGCAACATGCCCTACAGGCAGCATGTCACAAAAGCAAGATGTCTCAGAAGCAAGATGCCTCAGAAGCAAGATGGCTAACAAGCTGGATGTCTCAGAAGCAAGATGGCTTAAAAGCAAGATAGCCAAATAGCAGGACCTTGACCCCGTATATTTGTTTCCATCTTTATTTTATTTGTTACGTTTACCTAAAATAAAAACCATTTCAGGTGTCTTGCTTTGCAGGCTTTTAATTACCAAGCAATTTGTTTTCAAGACATTCAACTACTTAGACATTTTGCTTAGTAGTCGTTTTAGCAAGTAGGCAATTTGCCTAGAGGGCATTTAAAATGTCTAACATTTTGCTTTGTAGGCATAATACTTAGGCATCTTACTTTGTTAGGCATCTTGCTTTGTAGGCAACTCGCTCATAATCGTTTGAATCATTGTCTCGTAGTCCGCGCGCGCTCCTAGGAGGCTGGGGTAACGCACTCTCACTCAACCAGTATGAGTGTTGTCTTAAAGACATGCTACTTATCGATGCTGTTGCCGTATTAGTCATATACTGCATGCACTAAATCTTTACTTGAACGTTCGTTAAGCTTTTAACCGGCGTTGTTTGAATTATAAGACAATATCCGGAAAATTTCGCCGCAGTCTTATAATTACTTATAGAAGTTGATTATGTCACTTTGCATAGGCGGCGACACAGACACGTACCATGCAAAAAAAAACAAATATACGCGTCGAATTGAGAACCTCCTTCGGTTTTTTGAAGTCGGTTAAAGATTTAAAAATTTAAGACTCAGCTCGCGCGTGGACTGGACAGTTAACCTTTTAAACGCCACAGCTGTAGCCGACAGCAGATTTCCGTGCCCCTGACTCCACGGCATTCCGTTTTCCATAAATTTTGTCGGCTACAGCCGTCCCTCGGCGTCTGTGGCACGCTTTCTCGCAATCAGCCGTGGCATTCAAAAGGTTTAGGGTCTTAATCTTTGTGTTCAAAATAAACAATATTTATTAATTTCAAAGTTAGCACCATCTTTATATAACATCTTCATCGATCCCCAGTAAGGGCAAATATTTGTGTGATGAGCACGAATGTTTGTTCCTGAGTCTTGGATGTTTCCTATGTATTTAAGTATTTATTTATCTATATAAGTATGTATATCGTCGTCTAGTACCCATAACACAAGCCTTTAGAGCTTACTTTGGGATCGATTTGTATAAAGATTGGTTCTAATATTTTACATTATTATTATTATCATCTTTTTGAGTGTAGATAATTTGTATGTATAATTTGTATTTGTATGTATAATAGAAAAAAATGTCCATTTAATAGTATTTAGCATTCTGTATACCTAGTTTATAATAAGGAGAATAGTGCTAAATTAATTTCATTTGCAAATTATGTGAACCATTTAACATTTTGTAATAATTTCTACGTTGACGTCGGCTATTGAGACTGACTTCATCGCGCAGTGATAGTGTACCATTACCATGAGTTTACGCAAACCTTTCTCGTTATCGAAAACATCGATCGGTTCCTTTTATTTGTATCGGCAACAAGCAGTTTGCGATAGATTTCGATAGCGAGAACGGTTTGCGTAAACTCATGGTAACGGTACTGGCTTGTGCCGAACGTCGTGTGTTTGAGTCCCGCCCGAGGCAGTTTGTGTTATCAGCACGAATGAATTTTTGGACCCGAGTCATGTATTTATCTGTACTTATTCTTATGGTTGTCTAGTACCCGTATTATAGGTAATCCTAGTTTGGGACTACATAGATCAATCTGTGTTAGTATCGAAGATATTATTATTCTTCACAAAGCGTACAATGTAAAAGCGACCTAGAATCATTTTAGTTAGGGTGCAAATTTGCTTAACGCGTTGTGCACAAAAGGTTCAAATAAACTGTTTTTATTTTTTCCTTTAATAATGTCTATGCTTTAATTTAGTTTTGAAGTTATCCTGTACATACACAAGGTACTATTGACGGCATTATTTAGATGTGACACGATTTCAAATAATCACTATTCCATTTTACGAGATTTTTTCTATATTTAAGTAATTTAATACATACAAATTAATACAGTAATTTTAATGAAAAAAAAATCTATACTGCCTTTTTGTTATATTGACCGTCGAAAGTTATGAAAAAAGCAGAAATTAATTTTAAAGCATTTAATGTACATTTTTGTTAGTATTATAAGTATTACGTTTTGATTGATTGTCTAATTCGGTGTTGTGTTGATTAAGATAATAAATTTGAATCATAATATTAAGTTAAACTAATTTATTGCGTTTTATTTCTAACTGTCAATAGGTACTGGAGAATCCTAACTAATATTAACACGTTGGCTGCACACCATACCAGTGGCGAAGCGTGAAAGATTTCCTAAGGGAAGTCGGAAGAATTAGAACCGTATGTGCGGGTCTGACATTTAGTTAGAGTAACATGAGCATCACTGACAGCTAGCTGTAGCTTTCTAGCTTGGTAAAGCCGCCAGGAATCGGCTTGTAGGCAGGCTTCGCCCATGCACCATACTACACCTACAGTATTGCTACCACGCCCCATACAAATTTACTGATCCCACTGGTGATGCTCAAAGGATCGCTGTTACATAGGTGCCATGAGCATCACCGGTGACATTAGCTTTTGATCCCACCGGTGATGCTCATGGCCACACAGAGAAGAAAACGTGATCCCACTGGTGATGCTCATGGCCACACATAGAAGAAAACGTGATCCCACTGGTGATGCTCATGGCAGCCAACGTGTTAAAAATGCGCAAGTAACTAACTGTTACCATTTCACGCCTAAACACCTGAACCAATTTTCATGAATTTTTTGGTATAGATAACCTGCACCTTGGAGGACATGGGCTGCTTAAATAAGTACTTATTCTACGCAGACGAAGTAGCGGGCACCAGCTAGTATAACATATGCTTAAAATATTTGAATAGACGGAAATGTGTCAAGAAAAAAGCTGAACTAGGAAGCAATCATATTGATCTAAGTGCGTCTCGCTCACACTTGTCCCGACAGAGTCCTCTTCGGGTGTCTTCAGTTTTTCAAAATGGCGGAGATTTGGGCGTTTTTGCGCTTACAAAGTTATTTGCGGTGTTGGTAAACTGACCGCGACCTATGTCGATGTATCGGGGTAACAGTTTTCCAACGGCAAAGTTAAGTTTGTCGCGAGGTCTACAGCTCAAGAAACCACTAGTTTATATTGTTTTTTTTTATCTTTGTTTGACTGGCGTTGAGGGCACTATCATGACTACGGCGGCGGTGTTGAAATGGTTTAAAGGTTAAAATTGTATTGTTTAGCAACGGCGGATACATGCTTCGTGCCGGCGAGAAGTAACCCATGACACCACATCGCACCCCCGGTACAACCACTTAGATTTTTTTACGCAACAGTGAATTATTTAGTAATAATATATGGTATTGTTGAACGCACTACGAAAATTGTGCTGAATTATTTAGTTTTTTTTCAGTGTTGGTGACTGTACTTAGTAATAGTAGAATAATAAGGTACTATTTCAAAATTAATCAGCAAAGAGCACGTAACTCAAAATAATTATTTTATTCAGTCATTCCACAACAGTGAATTAAGTCAGAAAATGCAGTATTTTGATTTATTAACGCGGTTAGAATCGTCTGAACTATTATAATGCTGATACACATTGGATTCTTCACATGCAACGTTCAAGACATTTGTAATAACTTTGCTATAACATGGGATAACGAAAAATCAATTCTGCAAAATGAGCTTTTTTTGACTTAGTGCAGTGTTGTATTGGGGGTGCGACATATTTTGACCAATGTATCTACCATGAGTAGACAAACTGTTGCCGTAATAACAGACTAGGTATAGCTCGATCCCTTTTACTTGTATCCGCAACTAGCAGGATGCCTATAGATCTCGATAACGATAACTGTTTTCGTAAACTCATGGTAATGGTACTAGATATTTTGGCTTTGCCATGGCAAAATTCCAAGTTGTGAGTTATGGAAGTAGTAACAACAGAAATAAAACCAGCACATTGGTGACTATATTTATTTGGTACATCACGTAGAGGTATTCTTTCACGATTCATCCGCACTAACATATACTACATTCACGCAACAAGAACACGCTAATTACAGTTATGACCTATCATGTGAATCCAATTGAATTTTCACAAAAAATATATTCAAAAAATAAATTACGATTTTTTTCCTAAATGAAACATTTACATTTTTTATGAACAAACCCATACAAACATATTCGACACTCGAAATAACAAAAAAAGATTAAGCTGAACGCATCTTTACACGACCAAAAACAAACAATATGGCGTATAAATATTCTGCAACTACAAATATGACTCACTTTTGAGCGTAAAGCGCATCAGAAACTATCTTTCCGCTTACATTCACACTCGCATATCAAAGTGTCTAATATTTCAGCCATAGTTCAGCTGCAATAATACTTCGAAAAAAAGCAATCGTTTTAATCTTTTTTCATCTCAGAGGTGGCTCGGCGCGTTGGTAGAATGCGGTACGGCATTGCTCGATTCCTAAAACCTTCTGGTCTGGTGGATGACCATTTGGCGGACGCTGAAAGTGGAAAGGCCCAAGCCAATGGCAGCCAGGGCGAGCGCGGATCTAGACATCATCTTCTCACGGCTCGCTGGCTGGAAAGAAAAAAAAAACAGAGTTTAGAGATGGTTAAAAAAAACGCATTAGCTGCCGACGATGTTAATACGTTTTATCTACACCCATATCATAAAACTTCTATGATGTAATCAAAAACCGTAGGAAATGACCAGCATTATGACAACCAATTAGGTAAAACCAGTTCTGTAATGTTATTACAGTATCGATTTTAATATCGTAATGAGATAAAATTTGGAGCAGCTGCCAAAACTCAAGTGGGTCTCTATTCTAGTATCCATAGATATTAAAACATTTTTTTAATATAAACTGCACGACATTTGATCTCGAGTGACATGAGAATAAAGACTTCATTCGTTGGTCTATGATTTAAAAAAAAGAATGGTCTTGACGGAGGATCGAATTGCCGCCATTACTGCTTTCATCATACATGTTGGTTTTTTGCTGAACGAAAGTAGAATTGTAAAAAGTTGTTTGTAATTTACATTTTAGTTGAAAATATGAATAGTAGTCTTCTCGGAGTGACTGTGTGATGTGAAAATGCGCCGGATATCGTAAATGCAGCCACGATTGCAACAAATAACTTGTTGCTAGAAAATATTGTTTCTGAACACATCATGGAGGATTTATAATATGTGTATAGATAAAGTTATGTATGCAACTCTGCATAATTTGGCCTTAAAACACACGTGCGATCTTATTATGAAACTCGCTAAAAGCTCGTTTCATAAAACAGCACTAGGGTTTTAAGGCCTATCATTAGGCAACCGTTGCATAAACTACTATTACGTACTTTCCAGTCAGACGCGACTTTGCAGTCAGCACATTATAGCATCGCCACAGACTAAATATCTTGAAGATATCGCTTAGCTATGCTTGCTGAGCTGGCGTTTTAACCGTGGTCCCACCGCTATGCCCGAATGGTGGGTCCACGGGTAATAGGGGTTTTCTTTTCGTAATCTCCTATTACCAGTGGACCTCCCAGAGGGTCATGTTGGTGGGACCACGGGTAATAGGGTAACTTTTACTAACAAATAAATAAAGCTCCCAAACTTGCGCGCAGGGCTTTTAGACCACTGTGATTGGTGCTTTCAAGGTAGCCTTGCCTGTCTATAGCCCCGCCGCTTATGGTTTTTAAGCCTCTAATGCTGGCAGCGGGGATCGCCCGGCTATGAAGAGTCTATTGGATATACTCCGTGAGTCTCGCCTAGTGTATTGATTTAAAGCAACTGGCGAAGTTTCGGGGAAAGGTGCTGGTGCGATTATTACCGATACCTTTCTAGCGGCTCTAGCAAGTTGACACGAGGATAAGTTGACACCGTGTTATCTCTTAAGGAGTCTCTCACACACTAGTTCTGACGAAACAGATAGTCAGAGAGATAATACGGGGTTAACATATACCCGTGTCAACCTTGTTAAGGCCGCACCAAGTAGCAAAAAACTCAGCCCTACCATTATTTAACCGTTTAAAACACATTGCTTGATATGCCTCATGCAAACGCTTAATGCTTTATTACAAACGTATGAGCCAAAATTGTTAGATAACACCTGACATCAATAAGAGTTGCCAATAAATATATTTCGTACTATGTACATAGAGACGGGACAGAAATGGCACACTGTAAGCGTACGTAAAGTACATAGGTATCTGCCATCAGCTGTTTTTAATGCTATCTCCCTTTATCAAAACTTTATCCCTATGCGACTTAATGGGATAATCTATGATATGGATGAAACTCCAGTAGAAGCAAATTAGACAGGGTGTCTCATTTAAATCGGTCAGTATGGGAAGGTCTGAAACTATAAGACATACGAAGATTTTAGTGGGAAGAAAAACTGCATTCATACATTGTTCATTTTAGACATCATTTTTCATAGAGCCATTTACTGCTTAAGACCTACACGATGGTATCTGGATAGAAATAGTGTACTTAAGTTTATTTTTTTCAAACAACTGGGTTCGATTCCCGAGCTGAGTACAGGTTTTTTTTAGGTGTATGAATGCGGTTTTTCTTCTTATTAAAATCGATGACATGGTTCCTAAGAACAGATCTTTGTATGTCTTAGTTTCAGACTTTCCCATACTGACCGATTTAAATGAGACACCCTGTATAGTATCGCTCCCTGGAAGACTGACAGAGACGTGTAAATGAGGCTCATGGTGTACAACAGACTACTGCCCGAGGCAGTCATGATGGCGCTTAGCAACGCCTCTTTCAAAAAAGGGCTAACGAAATGGTTTGTGGATACTATGAGGTTACCTCAAAAAGTACTCTTCATTGGTTAAAAGTTCATTAGTTACTAAGAAAATGGTACACAAACAGATGGACGCATCGGGTGACTTTAAATTATATGTATTATAAATACACATGGTAAGATAACCCTGACCGTCTCTAGAGTCAAGCAACCCCACAGAATGTCATTCTGGCAGTGCCGCTTGGCGCCTATATTTATAAACGAAGTTGTTGCGGATGCTCACATGTCTGTCTGGGTGTGACTATTTTGCCTTTATATCAGGAAATGATCTAGCCAAGCATCAAATGATAAAAGAGGTTGTGTACTGTCACTGACCGCTCCACATAATTTATTAATAAGAATATTTTCTAATCATCCAATTAATAATTAAACGGTTAAATAGGTATGGAAATGTGTGACCATATTTATAGCAAACTAGCTGGTGCCCGCGACTTCGTCTGCGAAGAATAATAATTTAAGTAACCTATGTACTTTTAAACCTTCCATTCCAACATTTCAAGACTAAGATAAGATAAATCCGTTCAGCCGTTCTCGAGTTTTAGTGAGACTAACGAACATCAATTCATTTTTATATATATAGACTAGCGGACCCGTCAGACGTTGTCCTGCAGCGCCATCTGCCGGGCTGATTTGTAAATCTAAACCATCCAGGGCGCCATCCAAACGCATACAATTTTTTTTATTCAAATCGGTCCAACCGTTTAGGAGGAGTTCAGTGACATACACACGTACAGTAGAATTATATAGATAAAGATAAACGAATTTTGAATTTAGTAGAACTCACCCACTCACGCCTGTAGCATTACCACGAGTTTATTTATACAAACCGTTCTCGTTATCGAAATCTATCGGAAAAACTGCTACTTTTCGATACAAGAAAAGGGACCGAGCAATCGTTTTCTATTACTAGAACGGTTTGCATAAACTCATGGTAATGGTACTGGCCGTGAATCTGTAACGCGCAAAGCGCTTCGCTCGACGTCGACCTAGCAACAACCGCAGAAAACTGGTTTGCACCAATGAGGCGCGGCGACGTCGAACAAATGGCCGGCAATTCAGAGAAACACCCTAGGGCGCTTGTTCCCAAAATACCCAGATAGCTGATTTACCAGATATCTGAAATAGATTCTCAAAATACCAGATTTGCAAATACACTTGGTTTTTAATACCCCTCTCCCAAAATAGCTAGTCTGTTAGAGAATCAGGAATAGCATTTTATTATTATTCATCAGGTGTTTAAGGAAACTGGTATTATTTCAAGAATCTGGTTTATCATCTATCCTTTTTTACAATTTTGGTATTTTGGGAACGGGTCTCCAAACTACGGCCAGAGGGCCACTACCAGTCCGCAAGTTCTACTGATCCGGCCCACGGCAGAAAGCTGGGCTTGCCTGGCATCGGTCATGCCGCGAAAACAAATAATGTATAGCACCTTTGAGGAATTGGCCCTAATGGCCCGTATGATTTTGTGGAAAAGGCAGTGTGGGCTCTTCGATAATGTTTGGAAATCCCTGCCCTAGGACATTAAGATGAAAATAATTTATGACGCATCGCGTCAGGTCTAAAGGATTGTAAAAAAATTGCAGATTATGAAGTAGGTACCTACCTACACTATCAGTTATGACGTAAGTTTGACGCGCTACCATTATATTTATACAGCATATTGTATGGTTATTGTCGCGGTACAATAAAGCACACGCGTCACGACACCTTCATGACGTTTATGAGGTTGTCAATTAAAAACAATTTTAATTCAACAACCTTAGCAAATTAATATGCTGAGGCTATTCATGCCGAAGTATTTGAACACACCGTTATTCTATTGAAATACAAAAGTTAATGTATATTTTATGTTAAGAGGGATGGCAAACGAGCAGACGGGTTAACTGATGGTAAGCAATCACCGCCGCCCATGGACACCCGCAACACTAAGGTAGTCACGGATGCGTTGCCGACCCTTTGAGAAAGGAGTAGGCCGACAAACAGGCAGACCGCCCACCTGATGGAAAGTGGTCACCGCCGCCTATGGACATCTGCAACACCAGTGCGTTGCCAGTCTAGGAAGGTTGGGGAATGGGGATGAGGGAATAGGCCTCCGGATCTCGTCACTCACCGTACGAAACGCTATAGCAAGCTATTACTTTACGCCGATATTCTGTGAGAGCGTGGTACTACCCCGGTCGAGCCGGCCCACTCGAACAGTTATCATCTAGTGAGGATTACTGTTTGGCTCTACCACTACCAAAATCGTATTCTACTGAAACACGCTTAACGCTCAAACTGATAAAAGCTGAAATTTAAGTATAGACTTTTGGGAGAGATAGGTAATAGTATCGGCGGGTTTCCCCAGTAGTATACAGTGTGGTCTACTGGATAAAATATCCCAGTAATTTCCACCCATTTCTACACCCCTAAACCCAAATAAGAGGAAATATTGGGCATACACACTAGACAGTGTGCTAGGTCTGATAGTTATTATAAGGTAATACTTTTTTACTCCCTCGGCATTCCAGAAAATATTCGCCATTCTGTCTCTGACGTCATTCTCTCTTAAAACCTATGAAATATATTATAAAGTTCTAAAACTTTATTTTCTCAACAACAATGGATAAAAGTAGACCAAGGAGGCAATATATTTATTAATAAATGACTGCATTTAGACGCAATCTTAGCAGAGCGCAGGAAAATTGACCCATATACCATTATCTTGTTCATTATAAATAATATAACGGTATCTTAATCGGTGAAGGATTTAGTTCAATGTCTATTGCAGAACGTCTGACAAGTGTTCTGTCAGTATGCCAAGTTGTTACAAAGTTATAGACATCGAAGCCGGTTCGTTCGAAAACTAACATACTCGCAAAACAGTTTTATATACGGGAGACAAGATTTCGTCGGGGGGTGACAAGTTTTGCGCCCTAGAAAATCGCACGAATGATGGAGAAAGGCCAGACACGTGCTTGATGTCAAAAAGTCTTTTAGAAAAATCTCGAAATCGCTTTTGATATAACGATACGATAAACCGATATAGGGCGCCAATTTTATCAATGAGACTGGTATAATCTTTTAGATATATTGCATATCGAAAGACAACAAAAATAATAATAATAAGTTGAAAGTGACTTTCGCAATATTGAAGGCAATGAGATTGAGAACTTGTGACACAAATGGCGGTTTAGAAAGAATCCTTTACCGTTGTACATTTTCGTTTGACGTCAATATACGAAGTAACTACTTCATCCACACTTTTGAATCCAGTTCTTTTAATAGGACCCAGTTTTCTATTCCCAATCATTAGTTTAATAATAAGTGTTATTATATTTGTCTCCATTTATGTATAATTTTCGCATGTATCTCTGTCTGTAGCGAATATGACGTGATGATTGTGTACTTTCCAATGCGTTATGCGTTTCAGAGACATGATAGTATGATTCTCTAATTCCATGGTGATCGCCTTTTCTATAGGTGATACTACTTTAGAACCCACATATTCAGCGTCTCTGGCGTCACCAAAATATTACAATTTGATATTTGCCTGTAGATCTTTAAGTTGACTGATCCACGCGGCAGCTGTTACCTTGTCGCTAAGCGAACCGTTTCATTACATTGAAGAAACACACGGTTGATTTTATTTATTTAAGTTGTATAGATTTGAGGACGAGGAGCATCCTATACTTTCGGTTCTGATACCAGCAAGCAAGGACATAATATCTTGCAGTAAAGCGAGCCGTTCTTTAGCTGTATCGCATTCGTTTCTGGCACATTGTAAAACACAATGGAGAAATCTTATATGTTTTGAAATGGATATCCTATGTTTGTAATTTTCATTGCAACTTTGCTATTATGCCACTTTTTACTGTTATCTTCTGTTTGACCGATACAAGAGATAAGCGCTGAGGCAAAAAGCATAATCGACGTGTGATAAAACTTGAGAATTGTATGACAATATGAGATTTGCAGAGTGGAGTTGCAGAGGTACCAGATTCCCACAATGTACCTGAAACTGTTCCAACACTTGTTGGAATGTCTTTAAGGTGTGGTTGACTGCTTAGTAAGACCGTTGACGAAAATTTGGCGTTGGATTTATCATTTTTATTAATTAATGTACAGGTTAGCACAAGCTTGCGTCGAAAACATGAGTTCTTGTGCCTACCTGACTTTCTTCGTTTGCCAATACTATTAACAGTCGCCTGTAAATGGAATGGTCACGGATCGATCCCCAAATATTGAACCCATGAAATCCGTAACAGTTGTGTCACATAATATTTGGGCAATAGTCAGTGACCGATCTTGTTGTAGGATATCCTACAACAATGCCATTGCCATGTCATTTTGGCAATGTCAATGATATTAAATTAGTGCATATAACTCGAGTAGAAGGAAGCTGATAGCAGAAACGACTTGTAACGTGACTCTCACGCTAATAGGCATAGTAAAACACGACACGACGAGGTCATAATGTTAAGATAGCCTTTAGACCATGTCATTTGTTACTTTTGAGATATGTTCACAGATACAATAGTGCCATATTTATAGACTAGTATTTGTAGACAATGTGATCTGGTCCATCTCCGTAACAATCAGGATCAGTTGAATGCTATGGACATTAGGAGATCAGGAGATTATAGGAGATGTTCTCCGATGAACTGCTCGGTCAAACAGTTGTGAAAATGCTCAATGTGACTTTTTGCGACTTTGTTACGGCATAGACAAATTTTGTAAGTATGGTAGGTTCGACATAAGCCCGAATTTACTACATTCTACTATTTACAGAATACGGAACAGATTCTCAAGGAGTCGGCTTTAAAATTTATAAAATTAAGTATTCAATCACTAAGTTTGCATAAACGATAAGCAATAAATTCCTAGTTTATCGTACAAAGATATATTCGACGAAGTTGGTTTTGTTTGGGTTGCTACGAGGCGTTATCATTTAAAATTGACGAAGCGACATATTGCAATGCAGTGGCACTTGCGGACATTCTTGAAGAAGATGCCATTGCGTCTCTTACAAAGGGCTGGGATTTGACAATTATAAGTCTACGTTTGTATGAATCAAATGAATCGTCATTCACCAACTACTGGATTAAGTGACCAGACTTACTAGTTTCTCGTAGATTACGCTAATGACAAAAATTACATTAATATTACAACCAAGGCTCGATGACGTGTTTGGGAGAGCGTTTCCTCTGGTAAGGAAAATAGGTAGGTTTAAATCCTAACCTGAGAATTCTCTTCTATGTTATCTTATCATAAAAAAATCTCCTATCCACTTCAGTGCCTTTAGTAGAGTAGTCGGTATTCTTTGGTATAGTAATCGTCATATAGGATATTTACAACTTTGATTTCGGTCGTCGTTTGAGTTTGTAGCATGAAATTATATGATCCAATTGACATTCAAACGTACTCAATTAAACTCAACAATCTCCAGATTTTATTTCTGGTTCCTTTCTATTTAAAAATACTTTCACTTCTATATCAAACGTAAATGTTTTTTGTCCCGTCGTGATGTTTATTTGGCGCGTCGCCATATCACGCGACCTTGCATCTAAAATTGTTAAAAATGGTGAATGGTAACTATTTCCGAAATCCGTTAAACTATTTTGGTGAGAATTTGTCAACTCCATATGAGTTGTGTTGTTTGTAAATATATTAATAAAATTAACTAAATGAGGACAGTTCAGAAGGAGAAAATTTGGAATTTTGGAATTGCAGCTTTGAATATGTACAAACGTACAAAAAGGAAGACGAGATACTAGTCGAGCCGGCATAACGGGGAACAATATTAGTAATGGTAACTGAACGACGTCAGAAGTCATTCAAGCGCTTGTAGACAGAGCCGTTGGAAAGAAAATCGCAACACCAGTTAATGTGATTCCTACAAGACCAAAGAGTTGCAGGATACAGAAGCAGTGTTGCCAAGTTTAATCTGGTAAAAATCAGAACATTGACAAAAAAAATAGATTTCTTATCCATAGTAGTTTAATTAACTAACGTTACAACACAATACTTATACTCTGGTGATGAGTCCACCACCAAAAAATTAAACTATTTCAATATTCTATTCAGAACTTTAGTTTCCGTTTCCGTACCGGACGGTGAACTACCTACTTGATAAGCGACAAGTTACGTTTGGCAACAGTTTTTAACCGACTTCAAAAAAGGTGGAGGTTCCCAATTCGTCGGAATCTTTTATTTTTTCAAGAAATGTTTTTACGACTCAGGATCCTGGTTTTTTCGTTAGTAAAGTATTACCAGCTGCAGCAAGTTAAGCATCCGAAACGGAAAATAATGGATCTTACGATACTTAATAGGTTACTTTTAATTTATTTCGATCCGTTCCAGAGACAACATATCAGTATTCTCCGTATATATATCTGTAGACATACCCAGAATTCAGTAAATCTCCTGAAGGAGACCTGGCAACACAAAACATATGAAGCCAGTACTCTTAGCATATCCTGAACCACATCAGATCAATTTTCATTCGACTACAAGAAACAAAAATTGTCCCTCCTGTGACCAAAAGTTAATGAAAACGACTGCTTAATTTTACGTTTTCTTCACACAGGCCAAAACTATGCCTAATGTCCTACATGCGGATATAGTCCAAGCAACAAAAGCAAGCCTCAGGGTCCTTAACTTTCGGGAACAGGAGGGGACAGTTCTGAAACTAACGTGTGTATAGATCCATGTATTGCGTACCGCATACCAGTAAACAACGTGCCATCTAAATCCGTCTCGCGCGTGACACTGCGCAGTTTTTAAATGACGCTACTTGTACTCGCTACAATGTTTGTTTGTATGTTTGCGATTTTGTAAGTGTACAAAAAGTATTCATTCGGGATATTTTAACGCGTACGTTATTTGTAATATTAAACTGCGATGAGGGACTAACCCTGCAAGTCGGTTTTGACCCATTTCTTTATCTAGGTATCCTACTGGCTGAAATTTGGAGACGATTTTTATAAAAACGAGTATATAATCGTGCAAGTCGGACTCGCGTGGAGAGGGTTTCGTATAAATTATCGTATTACCTACTTTGTTTTTCTCTTTACGGACATTTTCCGATTTTCAGTGGGAATTTAAAGACTTAGGATTTTAGTAAAGGTTTTCCTGTACACTATATACCTATGAGTAGGGCTCTACCTTACGTATTTTTTTATTCAAAATTTTAGGGTGTATTTTTGGTGATACGTGAGGAATGCTCAATTTTTGTATAATTTCTTGAGTATCTTTCTAAACTATGCATTTTATAATAGTTTTTTTGTCTCACAACGAGCTCGTTTATTTGACACTTCACGTGATACACCTGACAAAAGGTTTTTAATTTTCCCTTTTGCACCCTAAAATCAGAATTATATTAGTTACGATATGCGTCCGTGATGGGGTCACCCAATTTTGTATACATACCAAATTTCAATATTTTTTTCTTCCAGTAGAGTCGGAGAAAATAAGCTGTGTCAGACAGACAGACAGACAGACAGACACACACACAAAGTTATCCTATTAAGGTACCGTACTTTTACAGATGTACGGAACCCTAAAAATATCGAAAGGTAGACGTTATTCGCAAGCATTAACGTTACAACTTACCCTAAATTACAATGTAACGTATACATAATGTGTCCGATAACAAAGAGTGCAAAGTCGCGAATCTATTTATACATAACGTGACGCACAAACAAACAACTCCATTGAGTTACGTGGTGCAATTAATTGCCTTTAACTAGAAAATAAAATCGTTAAGAGCAACCTATTTAATAGAGGGCGAGATGCGTCTGCGACTCTGACACTTACTCCAATCAGCATGGACTTCGGTCTTGTTAATAATGTTAGTAGGTACGTAAATAGTAAATAAAACTTTGCATTCAGATTAAGTAAATATTCTAGGTCTAGGTTTCTATGTATATAGCTGTTTTGTCTTTTCTCTGCGTTTGCCACGAAGGGACATAATATATACAAACCGATAGCCGATAATATCGCACACGCAATTCAAATCCGTGAGTCAATTTTGCAAAAAGAAACGTTCATTGTTTTTTAACCGACTTCAAAAAAAAAGGAGGAGGTTCTCAATAAGGTTGTATTTTTTTTTTTTTTATGTTTGTTACTTCAGAACTTCGTCATTTATAAACCGATTTGAAAAATTCTTTTTTTAATCGGTAGGGTGTATACCCTACCGATTACTTGTCTTATTTGGTAAACAAGTTTCTAACCTCAAAATATATCTTTTTTGGGTGAAACAGCTATTTTATCCTAAGTAAAGCATAGGTGAAAAATTTGCAAAAAAATGTGATAGTGATAGTGATGTCTAAAAAAATTTCTACAGTTGCTATTTACGAAATTGCGGTTTTAGCCAAAAAAAGGTGCATTTTGAGGTTAGATTTACTAAATAAGACAAGTAAGGATAAATTAACTTCACGTCGATCCAATCTTCCTGCTTCCGGAACTATACACGAATAACTAAAAACCACGAATTAACTGTTTAGTTTAGCTAGCAAGCCGGTGCAACAGGAAAGACCTTGCGGTGAACGTTACGAGCAGTACAGTGCGTTTAATTTGAAACTAAATAAACACGACATACGCTACATTTCACAGATTATTATTCTTCGCAGACGAAGTCGCGGGCACCAGCTAGTTTCAGAATAAAACTTAGACTAGTTCGCTAAATGAGTACATGAAAAACTCAATAAAAAATCTTGTTTCTGTTTTTGTTTCATATCTTAGAGTGAGTAGTCCTACAGAAAGCTACAGCCCTCTGACAACCACGAAGCGTGTTGTAGAAAAACGAAGCAACTACAAGATGTACAGCTCTTACAGCGGCTCACAGGACAACCTGGATCAAAGCAGCCCTTTTTCGTCACTTGAAACAGATCGCGCGAGAAGACTCGGCAGTCCTAGTACGCACACTATTCGTCACTAATTTATTTATTTATTTATTTATTTATCTCTTGTATTAACACTAACGGTCAAGTCAAACATGTTAACAGAGAAGTTAATACAGACTAGTTAGTAGATAACCCATAATATTGAGCTTGCGGTAGAAATCGTTTCCAAGTGCCGACTGGCTGAAGCAAGGAACATTGGCTCAGAATTGTAGAAGATGTCTACTATACTGTCACTGTCCATTATATCGTTTAAGAGTATAAAACCACGATGTAGTGGTGAGTGTGAGAGGGCCCGGCTCGAGACAGCGAATAGCGGACGACGACGCGGGCGCAGCTGGATGCTAGAGCTGAGTGGCACGTGAAATGTAGTACGACACACACTAAAAAAATCCTAGTCATTCTTTTGATTCGCGCGTGTGTGTGCGACGACTGTTAAAGACTTCCATGAGAAAACAACAGATGGAGTTACGCTGCGGTAGGGTAAAAGTACCTTCCTATAAAATACTTTCTTGCGTTCGGTCAACAGTAGGACCTAACCACACTTGTTTTTTGACAATCCGAACGTTTCAGACGGTTTAGACAGCTCCTAGATCGCTTTTTAAAAGGTCACTTCCCAAAAAATGTTTAAAATTAAATCGATATTGATATGTCCAACATAGAAATCATCCAAATGTTTTTTAAGGTTCCATACCCATAGGGTAAAAACGGGAAAAAAAAAACGTCTGTCCGTCCGCCCGTCTGTCACCAGGCTCTATTTAATAAACCGTGATAGTTAGACAGTTGAAGTTTTCACAGATGATGTGTGTGTGTGTGATGTGTTGCCGCTATAACAACAAATACTATAAAAACCGAATAAAATAAATATTTAAGGGGAGCTCTCATGCAACAAACGTGTTTTTTTCTTCTTGATTATAGAGAATAGTACGGAGCCCTTCCTGCGCGAGTCCGACTCGCACTTGTTTTAAACGGTTTTATTTGGCTTACCATGTCTGTGTCTTGTGTTGGTCAAATTAAGTACCAAACTGTAATTTTACCCACTTCCTGTTGACCGATCGATCTAAAATTCGGTACACTACCTTAGTTTTAGTGACAATACAATTATTTATATTCAGTATCATTATCAATCCAAGATGGCCGCCGCCACAAAATGGCGAACTACATATTTTATTTCAATTCCCTCAATAGATATAGGTATCAAACGAACGGTCTTGACAAGTAGAATACAGTACACTTTAGCTGTTGGTACATTTTCTGCATCATTATTATGTTTCTTTACAAATAAAACCGTTTACCTTAAAGCATTACTTTAAGAATTATTTAAATCATAGTAATAGATCATGTGGCGTCTGCCAGATCAATACATACGGTAAGGAATGTAGTTCGCAAATCTTTGACGTCTCAAGGTGAGTGATATTGGCACTCGTTTTATAATTAGTTCCCACTCTGAGTAACTCGTGCTTCCTTGTTAAAAATAATGAGAAAAGATTTACGAGCTTGACAAAAATATGTTGAGCATTTCTGTCAGTATGTTTGATACCACTCAGCTCTGTAATGGCTCGAGGAAAACGATAATCGAACAGAGTCGCGGGCCGAAACTGTGTTGTAATGACCGAATTCACTTACCCACTTAAGAGGAGTGTGAACCTACGGCTTTTCATACAAAAGGCGATAACGATTTCCACCCCTTAAATGTTAACCGAATTTGACAAATTTTTGATAAGTTCTCAGCCAGAACAAAATCTAGGTCTATAGGTACTAGAGATGTAACGGATAGTGGTTTGGCCGGATACCGGATATCCGGTATGGCCATGGGCCGGATAGCTGGATATCCGGCAACCGGATATCCGGCCGCACACGAGCTATCTCTAAAGCTGTGTTAGCTTGCGCGGCCTTCGCGCGGCGAGCAAGTTTCAACTTGTTACGAATTGTAAGAGCGCGGGGAGTCCCTTTGAGATTCAATACGCGCTTTATTACGTCAGTTGGGAATATTCGAACGTGCACGACATGATGTCACATGTTAGTTTTATACTTAAATAAAAAGAAATCTGTTTTAATTTAATAACTGACGACTTTTCTTTGTTTTATCGTATTTCTGACCCAAGTTTTTACTATCCGATATCCGACCGGATACTGACTCACTATCCGGTATCCGGCCGGATAGTAAAATCATGGCCGGATAGGCCTTATACCGGATAGTAACCGGATATCCGTTGCATCTCTAGTCTATACGTTTTGGTTTTTTCACTATAATTAATAAATTCAGTTTTATTGTGGTTTTAGTATTCTGATACAAAACTAATTTCGGCGATTATTTGACTTTATTGATCTTTAATCAATATTCAAAAAAATTACACACCAAAATTTTGTTCTAACTGACAACCTATCAAAAATTGGTCAAAATCGGTTAACATTTAAAGCGTTATCACCTTTTGTACGAAAATTGTGATTTTTATCGTTGCTTCACAGTCCTCTTAAGCATTTGATAGTTAAATAAGTCAAATAGTTAAGTCACCGTCAACTAGCTATCTATATACATAAACGTCACTTTAATGGAAAATCAATTTGTGTAGCCTCTGAGAAGTCGGCCGTATGTAATTTAGCTAAACAACGTCAAATGGAATGAAAGTGACCCATTTATCTTGAAAAACGAAATCGAAAACGAAGGAATGTTATAATTAAGTGACATTTGGGTAACCTTTAAGCAAGAATGTCATAGCGATATGTGTCCATAAATAGATTGATGAATAAGTATATTCATTCATGAATTAAGATTGTTTGCTGCCCTTTTCATGTGTTAGTTTTAGTTAAAACTCTAATGTAAAAGTTGAAAAAAAAAGACTTACTGCTGAGTTTCTTGCGGCGTTTCTTCTCAGCAGATGTCACGTTTCGAAGCGCTGGTAGCTTCAGACATGTAAAAGAGCCCATGTGGCCTACTTGCAAAATAAATATTTTCATTTTCATTTTCAATTAAAATTAAAGAATCCGGCGTTTTACATTCAAAGAAAATGTACTTTCAATTGAGAAATTTTTCCCTACACTAGTTAAATAATGTAATGACGTCAATTCGGTAGACAACGATGTCGGGTCGTATACCCTAGGCGCGACATATTCTTTGTTTTTACATCTAATTATACTTTAGCATAGAGCTGGATATATATGATAGTACGTACTCGATGGATTTATACGCACTTTCACTAAGATAACTATATAAATAAAGTGTTCTATAAACATATTGAGCTTGAGAATGTGAAATTGCTATAACTTGTTTTTATCCGTTTCATTAATACGTTCGTTTTGTTCGGCTTTTAGGTAGTCATAAACATAAAATGTTGCCAAAGCGAGACCATAATATGACTCAAACTGTTAAAAAGTTATCAGATCTCATGAAGAGCCAAGCTTCTAACTCTACAAGCCCTAACTTCACAAACTCTACACCAGGGGTCACCAATTACTTTCACTCGGAGTCCGTTTTAAGAAATGTAATTCCCATCGCGGTCCGCACAACATTTTATAGTAAAAAATATTTATTAAACAAATGTACCTAATTACGGAAATAACGAAGGTATTTTTTTTACATATCAATGAGAAAAATGACATTTTGTGTTGCGAACTTTCTGTCTGAAGTTTGGAGTAAAATTGGTGCAAGCTATTGACATCAAATCCTTGCATTCTGAAGTACAAGTTGCTGTGTTCTCGCGGTCCGCACAAAATGGGTCGGCGGGCGGTCCGGATGCGGACCGCGGTCAGCCATTTGGTGACCCCTGCTCTACACTTTAGTCGAAGTATGTGGCTTGGCCGTGTCTCTGCCGTCACATCGATGGGCGTAAAGTGAAAATGAAAATGAAAATGAAAATATTTATTTTGCAAGTAGGCCTCACGGGCTCTTTTACATGTCTGAATCTACCAGCGCTTCGAAAGGTGACATTTGCTGAGAAGAAACGCCGCAAGAAACTCAGCAGTAAGTCTTTTTTTCCACTTTAAAATTACATATAACTAAAACTAACATAAAAAGTGCAACAAATAAACCTAATGGGCACAAATTAATTATCTTATACAACTAATAAGGGAGATGTATAGTCTCCGCGTCTGAACAAGTAAATTTAAGTGCCTTAGAGATGTATAAAGTCTCTAAGGGTCATAATAATAAGAATAATATTAAAACAGAGAAAACATCTAAATTGATTAATCTAGGTTACATAGAGATGTAGACAGTCTCCATGGTCAAGTATAAAGATGGAGATGTAAGGTCTCCAAATATCAAAAACAATCTGAAATATAACATTTCATGTCCTAATAATACAAATATTATTGGCTATTAAGCCAAGTGAAAAATGTATTCACTGTTCATTACTTTTCTGTTATACAATAGTTCTTGTAGTAACGAAACGGCCAAGACACAAATGTTGAGGTGTAGAGTTTGTGAGGTTAGGGCTTGTAGAGTTAGGGCGTGTAGAGTTAGAAGCTTGGCTCTTCATGAGATCTGATAACTTTTTAACAGTGCGAGCCATATGGTCTCGTCTTGGCCGCAGTGTAGACAAATGAGGGATTTTACTATATGTGCGTATAAACACTGTGTTGTGCATTTTATCACCATCTTCCTACAGTATTTCCAATTTTTAATTCGGGGTACAACTTTGACCATGATCCCGGATTCGGCAGGTCGGGTTATTACAGTGGAGCGACTGCCGTCTGACCTCCGTAACCCTTGTGACAGGGGAACCAGACCAATTGGATCATGGTTACACATTTAGTTACCTAATTATGCAGGTTTTCCTCACCGTAAGAGCATCGGTTACCGGAATTCGCAGGTATACATAATGTACACAAGTAAGTCGACATCTTTAGCTATTATAGGCCACCGACGCGCTTACCGTATGTTGTGCATGTGTTGTTATTGTTGTTGTTATTGTGTGTTTTTATTGTAAACAAATACGACGAGAGTATTTTCGATTTCGATGTGTCATAAATTATCAATAGTTTTGAAATGTTCATTCAGTCACGCGGAGATTCTCAAGTTATTAGAAAGAAAAGAAAATACTTATTCAGTGAACATATACCGGTAACAATTACAAATGATTACTATAAAAACCGATTAATTATATCTGAACAAATAACTGTCTACATTCAGTCCTTTTTGGCACTGATACGACGCGCCGACTGAATCTGTCTTAAATTTAATGGCATTTACATTTTGTCGGCTACAGCCGTCACTCGGCGTCTGTGGCGCGCTTTCTCGCATATGGCCGTGGCGTTCAAAAGGTTATACACTTCGCCAATATAGGTATACAGGTTTCATTTGTATATAACTAACATTAGTTTTGTACACAGTCTAACATACAATACAATAGAACATTATTAATTGCTGAATTTAAATCTCAGCTTTATAAATTATTATGTACTAACTGTTTTTATAGTACCTATTGACGAATTTTTTAACCATAAAATATTAAAGTAAGAACAACTTGACATAACATGTTAAATAATAGTAATATTTTATCCTCAATCGTATAACATTTTAAATTGTAATAAGTAACTAATTATATGACATTCACATGAGTAGTTAAAAATTCACATTATATAGTATAGGTACTTTAACTTTCTCATGCCTCAAGGCGGAACATATCAAGTGTCAAAATGTTTCTAATCTAAGATCGAATGTACCATGTCTTGTGAATATACTATTCATTCATTCATTCAATATCTATTCCTGGAGATAAACAAGCTTAGCCTGCTATAAGCCTATTAAATCACGTTGCACTGAGCATGCTGCAGTGCACTGAGCGCCCTGCACGCGTGCATTATGTATAATTTAGAGGGAGTTGCACTAATACTTTGTAACACGTGTAAATTCCCCTGGCTTCTTTCCGAAAGCTGCCAGTTTCTAACTGCTATTTTTACACGTGTAAAACCATGCGCTGGTGTAATTGAGAAACCAAGGCTGTGTGAGGGCAAGGCTTACTCAATATTATAAATGTTTAAACTTCAATTTTGCATGACCCACCAAAGTTAAACTATTTTGAGCATTATTTTCTATTTTGTGGTTGTCTGGAAGAGATTGCTCTTTAGCGATAAAACCGCTAAGCTGCGCTCAGTTTATTTTATTAGCATATGCTTTTCTGTTCTTTTTGTGGTGTTCAATAGATAGTTTAAGAGTTAGAGATTGACATTGGCCAATTGATATCCTGGAAAAATGCATGGTTCCTGAAGGAATACCGCGATAAACAAATTCCATGTGGACGTAGTTGCAGACAAAATCTTGTAATATAAATGCAAGAGTCCATTTTTTTCATTCGGTATGAGGATAGTTTATGGACCAGTGCTTGGTCCACTGTTACATTTGGCCAAATATTAATATAGCAGAACGCTATTTGCTGCTGAAGCATTCGCTTCTTGGTATAAATTATATATCTATGAGGTGGTTACATGAGATTTGTGACAGTGCTAAAAAGTTATTGGTTATATACAAAATGAAAATTCGTGAAAACCATTGTGGTATTTAATTGGATATCTAAATATGAAATAAGGGATTAAAAAATTATAAAGACCGACTTTGACCTACATTCTTCTCAGCGGTTTAACACCATCCCCATTATTTCTTACACTTTTAGTTCTGACTGATTGCAAATTGTAAAAAGAAATTAAACATGTCTATATCAGTTTTCCCCATTAAGTATCTGACTAGTCCAAATTACTGTGAACTGCAAATACTCAAATGCAATCTATCTATCCCTATATATAAATAAAGCGAAATACCTGATGCACTCACAGAATAAACACAAAAGCGCAGAAACTAAAAACAACAACGAAATTGAATTTGGCAGGTAGGTTCCTTGTAGGTGTAGCAAACCGCTAAGTATTTTACTAAAATATTCGAAATTCGAACAAGGGGGAGATTTAGTATGTGTAGAGTCAAATATGTGGGCGAATCAACTTTTTAGTGCCACCCGTTGCTATGGTTACACAAATTTTGTCCCTTGGACAACCTAAGCATTTTTCTATGAAACAGCATATAAGTGTCACTTGGACAACTGGGGACAAAGTAAATAACACAAAAAAGTTGATTGACCCATGTATCATATCGGTTTAAAAAATATTTGACATGAAATTATTAAAACATTAACCATAAACATACTACAAATTTATTAGTTGTATTTTGGAATCTATGTCACTGAATATAGGTTCAAAATATATCATTTATTGGACAAGGGTAAGGGTAGTTATAGTATTGATTTGTGATAGAATTATTTAGACTTTAAACAACAATTATTTAGTGAATTTTAGGTATCAGAGAAACAACTAATTAGGTAACTAACTTATTCCAGTGAAAATATACGTCACAGAAAACTATGTATGATTCAGGATAGCATAGCCAAACCTTAAAATTAAACTAGTAAAATCTTACCTGCGAATATGTGAGTCGAAGGGCGTACTGGGCAATTTGAGTAGTTTTCATTGTCTAAATCAGTGTGTTCTGAAAACAAACAATCCCACTCAAAAACGACGTTTAAAATTAAAAAGAATCAGTCTTTTTCAGCCTTACATAACCTAAACGCAACAATTGGTAAGTCACATAAAACTGCAATTTTTATTTATTAGCCGTCGGAAAAGTCTCATTAAGCATCAACATCTAGATAAATCTCTGTTTAACATTTAATATCATTTGAAAAAGCACAATTCAAATTTACGTACTTGCACCCGCTACCTTCTGCGAATGAAAGAAAATTGCAGAACAAAAATCACAGTTCGTTTGTCATATTAGACAGACAGATCAATGAATTCGATGACATTTGAATTTGGTGTTGCTATAACGAGATTCAAATTACCCATTAGTGTTCAAATGAAGCAAATTCATCGAGATCTAAACTAAATCACATTTCAAGAACGTACATTGACTGATGCATGGAATTTATGAATAAACCCAACATAAAAAGAACAGACAAGTGTAGACTTAGTGGAAATCATAACATCAGTATATATTTTCAAAAGGAATTAAATCACAAAAGTAATTTATTTAGTTATAACTATAATTATTTGACAAATCATTTTTTAATATAACAAAACTCTTATCACTTTTAAACATTAGTTTAAGAAAAACCCTTAAAATCTGGGAAGCGTTCTGAAGCAGGTAGCATTATTTGTCAAAATTACCAACCTAACAATCTTACAAAACTATCTAAGCTAGTCTAAAAAAACGTCGAAATAACTTTGATTTTATATGAATAAAAGAGTTTTGAATCACTTGGCTTATACGCGTATACGTACGTACGTACGTATACGCGTTGAACCCTATATTGCATCCAGTGACAGATGTATCACAACCAATTTAATCGTCAATAGTTTAAAATAATGTACAGGTAGTGACATCTATCTTATATTAAAGAAAACCCAGATGTTATTTTAATAGTGTAGTTCATAAAGATTTAACTAGGGGTCAGTGTTCTTGTAAGTAATGACAGAGAAAAAGATTAAAATTGTGTTCGCCACTGCGAAAAACGGGTTTCTATCATTTATGTATTGTAATAAAAAATATATTATCAATCACAGTAATAGCATTATCACCGTAATATTACAAATGTGAAAGGTTGTGTGTGCGTTAGTATGTGTGACTCCTTCACGCTACAATGGCTGAGCCGATTTAAATTTCGGCGCGGCCGGCCGGGGTGTCATGGATGGTGGTTGCCATGCGACTGAACCTGCCATGGTATCAGATTCGCGTTCTGACACCTCAAAACTAAGCATCGCGAGAATTGCTTTGAGCAGTTCCTTACTATATATTTCAATGACTAATGATTGTAAGTCTTTTCTAATTGTATTGAATTAAGATTTATTTTTAATTTATTTTATTTTAGCTCAATATAGTGGGTCCAATTCGGAACGGTGTATTCTTAATTTGAAATTTCCTAAACTTAAAATCTCGATTTTGTAGGTACCGCACAAAAGCCGTCAAAATCAACTTTGACTTTTCTTATTTTAAATTTAGCGTCTTTAGCGATCACACTTTCGAATTGGCCCCAGTGTTGCCATTTTTGCCTGTAAAATTGTTACTTATAGCTTTAAAAACAGCAATCTTATACCACTTTAATATTTCTAAATGCGGGAACTGCGTTTCTAATTAAAGACGTACTTATTTAAGACTGTTATAACGTTAGACACAGGTGTATCATGCGTGCTGTGTGCACAGGCAGTTTGCTCTCGCTATCTGATAGATAAGGACAGATGTGAGGAAACCTTGTACGGCAGCACCGCAAATATAAGTTGCACGACAGAGTACTTATGCTATTAAGATAAAGGCAATTTTTGCTTGAATCTACTAACTTATAAAACTGGAAGAAGTAGTGCGATTATTTGGGAAAATAACAGTTCCCCATAATGATTGTAAGATCAAAAGCAGGTGTGGATCCAGCTCTCAAAAAAGGTGATGGGAACACTAACTTGTTCAAGTTTTAAGTCACTTGTGAAATGTGTCCTTAATTTAGCCTCCTGGATCCTTGGATTTACCTACCGCGGGGCATGGTGTGGCCAGTGGAGTCAGATGTTAATGCCGCACTGGCCCCCAATTCTCGGTGCATTCGAGATAATGTCGATTGCAAGATTAAACGTCAGATTCATACAGTTGTGTCAAACGACTGTATGCACTGACGTTTAATCTCGATTGTGAGATTATCTCGAATGCACCGAGAATTGGGGGCCTGGTCGCTGATTGGCCACCTATGACTCGGAGTTTTTTTTTAGGTTGTCAGTTTCGTTCAGAAACGTTCTATGCGTGTTCACTTTGACATTTGGCTGGTATTTTTTTTAGTTATGTCCTCAAGTGAGGACCGGGGGCCCCAGGAGGTTAGGGCCGCTTGCTACCTCACGATTCATACGGAATTGAATTGACGTCGACAACTTCTAAAAAGAACCTGCTCTACTGCGAAAAACCGGACATGTAAGGCCTTTAGACGCCATCGGGAAGGTGTAGGTGCAGAAAAAAAAAAAAAAAAACATAGCTGGGGACCGTTTATTAAATAGTTAATCCGTCACTAAAAAAGTTAAGTCCGTTAAACTTTAAAGCGTTACATTTCGGAAGATTTAACGGAATTAAATTGCATTTTATTATGTCGTTGCGTTAGCGATTTAATTTAAAAACTTAATTAAACTAAGAGTGTACCTAATATATATGACTTTGTAATACCTAATACCAAATTGTTTTGAGATCAAATTCAAATCAAAAGCTATCTGACATTACCAGCGCGGTGTCCTTTTGGCAAAATAGTAGGTACCTACTTAGTTAACGTTTAACGGATTTTAATTGTTTTAACGGAAGTTAATGAGTCCTTTAACAATTTTTAAAGTTAATTACCGATTAACGGATTAACGGTCTTGTGCTCAGCTATGCATAAAATAAATAAGTAAATTGAAAAATAACGTCATACTCATAGGCGCTGCGTTGCGTGAGCCGCTCGAGGGCAGCCTTGTCTTTGTTGTCACGTATCTTTCTCTCTTACATAGTAATAAGTTATCATGTGAACTAAAAATATATATATATATATATATATATATAATATGGGCCAAAGTTGTCTGAGAATAAACTCATATTAAGGTTCTCATAAACGAGCTAGATTTTGGGCAATTTATTTCCGCAATTCATGTTACACCTTAAGGCGCTGCGGCCCTAACATGCATGCCACAAAGATAAATTAAACGCGTTTATCTCTATGACTATCTCTTTCGTCGGCACTAGTATGAGGGAGACGCACTTAGAGATAAGACGGTCTATCTTATCTTTGTGTCATGCATGTTAGGGCCGCTGACAAGACCTAAATCGGCTTTACTTAATTAAACACTTGTTTAACAAAAACTATTTTATGTGGCATAGCGAAAAAAATATACGTTCATATTCAATATATCATTGAAAAATTACTATTTCCAAAACACGATTTGATGAAATCGATATAATAGAAAAAAATCGTGAAGTTACAACTGAAATCCTCTTTCTCGTTCTATGCCTTAACTTTTTCAACTTATTTGTGAGGAAAAAAAATAAAAATTAGACAAAAAGATTTTAATTATTTAATGTTGAAATTTAACATTGACTCTACATTGACCCTAGATTGACTCTACATTGACTCTACATTGGCTCTACATTGACTCTGCATTGATTCTACATTGACTCTACATTGGCTCTACATTGACTCTGCATTGACTCTACATTGGCTCTACATTGCCTCTACATTGACTCTACATTGACTCTACATTGGCTCTACATTGACTCTACATTGAAAAGAGCAAGGCAGGCAGGAAGCCTTGCAAGAGCCTGTGTGGTACTGCAGAGTCGGAATCCAACTCTTCCCTGCGAGCCGCCACACCGAACACGGCGCAGTACGTGTCGCGCCTGCACCACTCCGCCAATTAATATTTAATTGATTACAATTGAGAGATGAATTCGGTACAAAAGTGGGAATTTTTACTTATGCACATTTCTCTTTAAGAATAAGTTTCAATTTAACAATCAAGATCGACGCTTTCTTCCTAAAACACTGTTTAGACTTGTCAGCTAATTTGTACCGTCCCACATATTATCGCGCGCTGCCTACCTAACTCTAAAAAGCTCTAAACTGTCTAAACAACCAACTACCGTTGCAAGCTTCTCTCATAACGAACACTTCAATCAGTTTTAAACTCTGTGTCGATATACAGAAGGTTGATTATTGTGGTTGCAATAGCGATACGCTCGTTTCTCCACTTGGTAAGTTTTAAGGCCGATTTTCCCGTAGTCTGACGAAAACGATAAGAAAATATGAATAATGCTCCACAGGTGTGACGTAACAGGTTAGCACGTATAAAACAACCGGCAAGTAACACGATCGCGCCATTTTACTTCCAACGCCACCACGCGTGTTCAAATTTTAAACTTTCAAATATTAATTATCACCAAATCAGTGTAAAACTAACGGTCAATTTGTTGAAATAATTAATAGTAATTTTCGAGTTGGTTTTAACACATTTTTTAATTAATAACGTAAGTACAGATTTGAGAGTGTTTCAATTGATGTCTGAACGTCGTCATCGCTTGTCAAATTAAAGCGGGAAAATATTACAGAATAGATTGTAGCTGATAATTTATTTGTTGTATTGATTTATGTTTAATTGTTCGATAATTTACGATTTTCTCGTGGTCTGTGATTGGTCACATGACGGAAGACGCATTAAAGTAGAGACTTGGCTATTGAGATAAACATGTGATTCAAGATGGCGGACATTTTCAGACGATTTGAAGACTGAAAACAAGTGGTAAGAATTTTTATTTTAAATGGCAATTATAATGAATTTTATCTTTAATACTTTTTCTTTTTAATTTAGATACAAGCTATTCTATATAAATTATTGTTTTTTTATCATTATAACGCGAACAAACTAGCTACCTTCCTACGTAACTTTTCAAAGAAATACTTACTAAAGATGGATTGATTAGCATTTAAGACAGAGGATATTATACTCTATTCACAAGTAAAAACAATACCTTTATTGCGTAAAATACCATCAAAGTAATTTTTTAGTTAAAACACGTTGAAGAAATTAATTCCTTTCGGGGTCACATTGTGAAGAATAAATAAAATTTCTTATCTTAGATTAAACAGCAGTAAACTCTAGGTGATAAGGTGTTATCACCCGTGTTCTATTTAGTTAGTTAAGTGGCAGTTAAAGTATGGTTATTTACTTGTCAGGTTATGCGATACCTGATGAAGATTTTCGAAAACATTTCTGGATTCTTTGATCATCACTGACATACCTATTAAAGACATTGAATTAAATATGGGAACTTTTCTCCCTAAAATGGCATTTGACCTGATACAATTTCCTTTAAATATTAAAATTTATTCTCAGCATCTTCCGTTTTCTTTTAATCTCTCATGGCCATAGACTTCATAGACTCATCATGCTATCTGAGCCTATATATGTTCGAAATTGGCCTAGCATTATCGCAAATTATTTTAGTACGATATGATAGCACTTATTAACTTGACAACATAGCAAAGGTGGCATCATAAAAACCATACCGTTATCGCTTAGATGGCTTATGAGGCCTTATTAAAGCCTACCTTAGTCGGTACGTCCGATGAAACTATCACCGACTTCTGCCAGTGTGTCCAGTTTTTACCTCTTAAATCGTAACATATAGCCTTTTAGGATGACATAAAATTTCATCGTCTTCATCACCATTTCATCTGCGGGTCTAGCGAGATTGACACGACGATAAATTATCTCTATCTTATCTATAAGTGCATCTCTTTCTTCGATACTAGTTTGAAAGAGACGCACTGAAGGATAAGATGGCAGATGGGTATAGCTGCGCCTCTATTCGGGAATGCTAAGTGATGTTGTAGTGACTCGCGAGCGAGATTTCACATCCCAGTCCTCCACACGACGCGTAATACGTAAGAGCGAGAAGCGATCTCGGTCGCGGGTCACTGCAGTATCACTTAGACGTTTCCGAATAGACGCCCTGATCCTCGTATCAACCTTGCTAAGGCTAAATACTGAATAGCTTTAGCTTTTACTCTTCAGAGCATAGGAGATTGAAAACAGAAAATTATTGCCAATTCTTATAATAATTTACGCGTAAACTTACTTTACTATGTATCAATTACAGCATTGATTTAATTATACCAACAGTTAAAACACAAATATTCTTGAAACCTATGTCTTGGTGGCTGGCAAAATGCCATGGACCCCCGATCCAAGAGGGCCCCGGCCCAAGAGGCCGCGAGCTCAAAAATATAGTACAACGTGACGATTTTTACTGATAGGGCCCCATCAAAAGAATTTGCCACGGGCCCCAGATGGTATAGTTACGCCACTGGTCATGGTAGCTTATAGAGCATGCCAAAATTATTATATCATTAGAAACATGTAAAATTTACGGAATACTGAATGAGAAACCTAACGATTTGCATGCAATTACATCTAAAGATATAAAATTGTAAGCATTTGAAGTGGACATCTTCTACCAAATGCTTTCCTAATCAGGATAAAACTGACAGAAAAAGGGCGCGAAGGGGACACATTTGGGTTGTCAACTGTTGTTGGTAAATCTCAATATACTTAATTAAATCGATCGATCATTCCAAGTAATGCCGCATCCACGGATAGCATTATGCCAAATCTCTCTCTCTATCTTTCACTTTGAAACATTATAGAATTGCCAAGGCCTGTCATATTTGACCTAATATCAATACAAGATTACGACCACTTCGACCCAAAATGGTCAAACGCTGTGTGCAAAACCAATTACTACTAGTATGCAAACCACAGTTATTATTACAAAATACCTTATTGTTATACAAACCGAAGGTCTTTAGCTCAGTTCTGATGTTACATAAAGTAACATGTGACATTTAAAGATGTTTTAGACATCTCAAGTTTGAAGTTATTTAAATAAAGTTTGCTTTTAAAAAGTATTTCATTTCGTTAAGCCAAAATCATAAACCATTCTCTTCATTATTAACTATAAAAACAAGGACTTACTTAACTTAAGTCTGGTTGTAATAAGTAATTTTACCAGGTTAGAATGTCCAATCAATTCACCTTTAATAATGCACAAAAACCCTTTTAAAGTGTTTTATAGTCGTCTATTTTTCTTCCTTCCTTCACCAAGAACCATTGCATTAAACTTTATCGTTTCTGACATGTACTTTTTCGCTTTCCATCTATTATTTGATATCGTATACTACACTAAATATATATAAAAAGGGACTCAAAATGATGCCTTGGGGAACAGCGGATTATTTGTTAGCTCTTCTTACTAACTTTTTATCTTATGACCTTATGTTTCCACCGGGACGTTGTCAAAATATAAGATCTTCTGCAAATCTGTGGTATGACTTTGAATTTGCTCTACAAGTAAAGTCATCATTTCATCAAACATTATGAAAAAGGCAATAAAGCACTTTCAAACAGTAAAAAAATTCAGAAAAGAAAGAACGCTCGGAGAAAAAAGTAATTTATTAATTCACGCATCTATCCGCAAGCTCTAACCAGACTAAAAAAACTTCCTTAGACTTTTAGACCTTAAATGAAAAACCTTATTTAAAAATTGGGGTGACATCATTTTACCATATACCTAGCCGACTCTAGACAACATTTGTTCCAAAACTTATTTTTCGTTTATTTGTGTCAACTAGTGCGCTACAATGAAGAAAAAACACCACCGTATTTTATATCGTGATTCGTTGATGCTCTATAGAATATAGCTACCAATATTTTTTTATTAATGTCTTGTCTAATAATATTATGTATAACATTTATAACAAGTGCTTGTGTGTTCGTCTGCATAGAAACCGAACCGAGACGTATTTAAATATCTGCTATAATTAAATTCATCTTCAAAACTCTATTACCAAATTATAAGTGTACCTACCAAATTTCCTTAAACGTCTGTTTCATGTTTGTTCAGCTGATTTAGGTTCTTGTTTAAGTGAAATAGTCTCTGTTATGCAGTAATAGAGCTTTAAATGGATGGATAGAATGAACCAATTGTGATAACCCTGGTCTGTGTGTATAAAACTTTCGGATATGATTCAGTTTTGGAATGTTACAAAGCGTATACACTGACGCTACCAAACCAAAGAATACTAACTTTTTATTACTAATCTACCAAAGTATTATGAGCAAGCTAGCTGTTCGATGAGACTTGCAAAATGGAATATTTTACGATTTATCTTTTCGGTATGTGAATGTGTATTAGCTGAGCCGAAAAAAATAAGTTAATTTGGGAAGATAGAGTTTTGAGTTTACAAGAATATTGAATTTAATTTGGTTTCATATTTTCCCTCGTTTACCCGAGTTGTAACACTTGTAACGAAGAGCGGAGATAACTTCGGAGAGATTCAAAATCCAACCCGCGCCAATTTCAAACATTCCAAATTCAAATCCTTTTAAAACCATCGACTAAAAAGGTGTTTTAACGCATCGCTTTCAAAATGGGTCAGTTGCATAACCAGCCAGCATTATGTATGTAGTTACTTAGACAAATAAGTTGAAAAACAATGGTGCCACAATGCAGATGCAAATGTTCCAGTTTGAACAAATTGTGTGTGACGACTTGGATTTGTATGGCATTTGCGTTTGAATGGGTCGGTGTTGCTGGTTTTCGAATGTACTAAACATTCAAAAAACCGTTTAGTTGCTTATTAGTTGCACTTTTAGTCCATGATTTTGAAATTCTTTAGTATTTTCTTGACTCAACTCTATTTTATTTAATAAATGCAAGTAAGTATGATCGGGTGTTTTCACTCTTATGTTCGGTTACATTCTAAGGTTACGTTGATTTTCCCTCTAGATATACTTAAATTTGTATCTTTTTATCTTAACTTTTATTGACCAACGTTAATCCAATTAATTACGTTTGATCTGTTGTTTTCTGTGCTATGCGCGTTATACAGACCTTTCTATTTTTAATTACTTAATCACCATAAAATTATATTCATTCAAATATATCTGTGCTATTAATTGATCTAGCTTCGTATGTCCAATAAATAAATAGAAAAAGGGACTCAGCATGACGCCTTGGGGAACAGCGAAATCCTTGAAAAGACAGCAAAATAGCCCTAAAGCGCAGCTGCTAAAACTAAAGAGTATTCAAAACGTATTTTTCTAGTAACGACTCCTAGGACCCACACAAACTAATCTATGCGCCAAGACTGGCGCCACTGTCAAACAATTAACGGAATTTAGTTAAGTTGTAATCGTCAGTTGACTATATAAGTTGGCATAGTGTTTTAATTTGTTTTCAAGTCACGCACGGAGATTAGAAACGTAAATTGCTTCGTTTTGTATTGAAAAGAAGATTATGTTTTTTAAAACTTATAACAGTGGACTGACTGTTGTCAAACGGTTTTGTGGCTGTTTAATTTATGCCATTTTGGCGTTTTTCGTACGTTGCATATACGCAAAACTGAATTACAAGATCACGACACAATTCTCTTAAATCTAATAAGTAGTTTCAATCTGAACTGCAAAAATATGTAGGTTCATCATCATTTTAAGGTGACAGACGTTCACTGTTGCACATAGGCCTCCCCCAATGATCGCCACAACGACCTGTCCTTTACTGCTCGCATTCAGCGGAGTCCTATAAAACAATTTTTCTTTAAAATCAATCCGTAAGAGTCCGCTGGTGGGCCCTATTTTGGAAAGCTTTCACATGGAAACATGCTGTGCAAATATATCGACTGTGGAAATTTCAAATGGCGTAAGGGACATTTTGTCATGTCGACAAAATGGTCCTTATTTTAAACTTCATAAGGGACATTTTGACATTTGCACAATTTATCCCTTACGATATTTGAAATTTCCACAGTCGATTTGCTCATGAGATCGGTGATCGGTGTACCCGCGTCGGACTTTTCGGTTAAAATTTTGTAATAAATTTTTCAAGCACTTGCTGGCATCCGATTGACCTGAAATTTGGCATATGTAACTTCAGTGACCTGGGATGATGATGGAGCCAGAAAGTGGCCAAGGAACTCCTAAACTAAACTAGATAGCCTCGTCGTGTTTGGGCTCGTTGGATTTGTCTTGACAAGTACTATTAGCTCGATGCTTTGAGTAATTATGTATATTATACTAGAGTGGACGTCTCAACTTGATCTTTTGTAAAGCCTGTTGAGGCCAAATATCACAAACGCCTACAAGAAAACGATCACCGCCGGACGCGGCGCGCATGCCCGCTCCGTCATAAAGTGCTCGCTGTCATTTGGGAGATGTCTGTTCTAGCCTAACGTAATACTTCAATGGGACTATATAATATTATGGTACATATAGCAAAGAATCTTGTCTCAAAAACTTGTCTGTAGAACTGTAACTTATTACTTCAAGACAGGGCCAAATGGCTCTCAATGTCCGGTAATCCGCTCTTCCATCTTTTCCTTTAAGTTCTTCGACAGTAACCGGAGTTTTAAAATTATATATTTAAAAATACATAGGTATTATACTAGTGGACCCGCCACAGCTTCCGCGCCCGCGGTATTTTCCATACAAACTTTATCACCCCTTTTCACCACTTTAGGGATGGAATTTCAAAAAATCCGTCCTTAGTGTACTTCTAGGGTACTTGAGAAATATCTCCACCAAATTCCAAACCTCTAGGACCCAGTGGCTAAGCGTGAAATATTTCCTAAGGGAAGCCGGAATAATTAGAACCGTGCGTAATTAGAATGCGTGTCTGTCATTTAGTTAGAGTAACATGGACTTCACTGACAGCTAGCCGTAGCTTTCTAGCTTGGTAAAGCCGTCAGGAATCGGTTTGTAGGCAGGCTTCGCCACTGATAGGACCACCTGTTTAGGCTGTGCGTTGTCTATAAGTGAGACACGGTACTGTTTTACGAGTGTATGTATTGATGATATTAAAGTGTTCTTGTGTTTTCTAGTTTTTATGTCATCATCTCTGATACTCAATCGCCTCAACGACCAGTCTTGCACTGCCATCCAGCGGCTTCCGACAACCTCCACCAGGTCATTGGTACCTTGTAATGGTTTTCATGTACTGCAATAGGCTCATACATTCTTGTGAGAAAACTGGCCCATATCCTATAAAGTATATCTCGGCAGCCTTAGAGCTCATTATCGTTCGGTGTCTAATAGTGTAAATCGAAGTATCACGAACAACGTACGTGGGTGCTGTTAGGCGAAACAGTGCACTTTCCTTTGTATCGTAAAATATTGAGCGCTCGTGTCAAAATAGTTCAAAATGACTTAAGTAGTAAAACGAATAGATTTTAAGTCCGGAAATACCTATATTGAATGTCCTAAGACATGGTGCGATTGCAAGAAACCTGGACCTATTGAACTGATAGAATGATGAGGCATGTTATTGTGTATTTATGCAATAAAAACATGTTTGCATAAATATCATGACAAAATATTGCATTACACACATTTAAATACACGATGGATAATGTTAACAGACTAAACTTATGATTTTCAATCAATTGCTCTTAAATAATCGGTAGCAACGTGAAAATTGCGACGTTGCCCGATTAGCTTTGTAAGACGCCTCTTAAGTGGTGGGGCATGTCTTCGTGGCTTGAATAGCTATTAAAAATGTATTCCCTGGGAAATTTTAAGCCCTGTTCTTAATAATATGTTCTTAAGCCCATTACAAATAAGTTTGTCAGCTGTTAAAATTTATACCCAATTGTTAAACACGCGTCAGAATTTTGTGTCGTGTCAGTAAATCAATTATCAACTTTATTTATAGACAGCAAGGTTCAAACGAGTAGCCAAGTGCCTCTGACGCATAACTTGGTATAATTATGGTACCCATTGGACAAGCTAGAAGTTAAAATTTTACAGGTAAAGACTGGCAGCACTGATGATAGATCCCATACATTTGCGCGACAGTGCTGCCTGTAACATTGTAAATTGTATGTAGCTTTATTAAACAGGCCCTTAATGGCCGGTACAGACGGACTGCATTTGAACTGCAAAATGGCAGATCAAGTGCAGTTGTGATGCAGTTGACGTAATTAGTTTTTCATGTAGTTACGTCAACTGCATCAGAACTGTACTCGAACTGCTATTTTGCGGTTCGAAGGCTGTTCATCTTTACCGGCCCTAATTTAATGGCTGAGGTGCCTTGAGCCCGAGGTATCTACATACAGGTTTTTCTTTAAAAGGAAGGACTTAAATGTTTTTTAGGGTTCCGTACCTGAAAAGGAAAAAAGGAACCCTTATAGGATCACTCGTGTGTCTGTCTGTCTGTCTGTCTGTCCGTCTGTCACAGCCAATTTGCTCCGAAACTACTGGACCGATTGATTTGAAATTTGGTATACATATGTAAATTAGTGACCGCAACAGGGATGCGTAACGTAAATAAATTAATTTTGAACATGGGGCCCACTTTTGGGGGGCAAATTAAAAAATTAAAAAAAAAAGTTACTCAAACTATATTATGTGACATATAAAATGAAAGGGCTTATTGTGAGGATCTTAAATGTGTTTTTTTTGGAATTTTAAAATAAATGGTTTGGAAGTTATTTAGGAACATAGGCGAAAATTGACCATTCCCCCCCTTATCTCCGAAACTACCGGGCCTAAAATTTTGAAAAGAATACAAAAAATAGTTCTTTACCTATAGATTACAGGAAAACCTATAAGAAGTCTACGTTCTGTTTAATATGAGCACCATTTATGGTACGAGTGTTTGACTGAATAAAGTTAATGTTTAATTTTTAGGATTTAAATACGCACAGCCCACTACTTTACCTTTTAAAAGACTCCTAATAATCAAAAATAATTACACTTTCGGGAAAATGTAACTGTCATCAACGTTGCCAGTCTTTACCTGTACAATTTTAATTTTAACTTTATAAAATAGGGCTTACGAAGCCCGCAAGTATGTGCGAATTTTAACTATAGAATGTTAAAATTGATACTCCCTTAAAATACTTAAATAACCAAGTATTAAGGATGGCTTTTTTTTGGGCAATTTATTGCTGCGATTCGGGCAATCCCCAAAGGTTTACACTTAATTATTGTTCCTAGTAGTGATGTAATATGTAATCCTTTTGGGAATAGCCCAAATTGCGGCAATAAATTGCTAAAAAGCTAGCCTGTTTACAATCCCCTTTAGTCAATGACCTGTCTGTCACTCCCGTTACGAGCGGGAACTCAACCAAATTAACACCACGAGAGCAAATAGCCGTGCTGTACCAATTTACACTCCTTAGAGGTTCCGGTATGTCAACTACTGTCAACAAAATAGATGCTTTCGGTATTTCACACGGGAATCAAAACGCATTACATACCTACAATATATATATATGTATATATTTATATCAATTGACTGACAAACCGGCAGACGGCCCACCTGATGGAAAGTGATCACCGCCGCCCATGGACAGCTGCAACACCAGAGGTGCTGCCAATGCGTTGCCAGTTTACGGAGGAGGGGAATGGGGAATGGGGCTCCGGATCTCGTCACTCACCGTACGAAACGCAATTAGCAAGCTATTACTTTACGCCGATATTCTGTGAGAGCGGCCCATTCGAATCATCTAGTGAGGAATACTGTTAACAAAAACGTCTGTGTGTGTGGATATTAACAAAAACTTAATCAAAGTAACTAATTTAGCTTTTGCTCCTTATGTGTTATTTATTGCAAATTTTAAAGAATATAAGTCTGAACTGTTGGATTCGAATGTCAGAAATCTCTCATCCGAAATAAAAAACAGTTCTGGGTCTCTATCCGGGAACATCCAAGCGTTATTGTAGCGACACCCTAGCGAAATTCGCATACCACTCTTTCGCATGATGCGTAATGCGTAAGAGTGGGATGCGAAGCTCGCTAGCGAACCGCAAGAATATCGCTTGGACGTTCCCGAATAGAAGCGCAGTTCGAGCTACTATCACGTCTCCCCGCGTACTCAGGGGGTGTGGGAGGGCCAATGAGGGCCTTACCCTCTGGAAACTGGCTATGTCATCTTGGCTTAATTTTTGCTTGTCGGTGGCTTCAGGGCCATCTTGCCTATCAGTGGTGTGGTGGGTTCTCTTGCCTATCTGCGGCGGGTGTGGACCGGGGACTGATTTCGAGCGGTGCGTGCTCTCTCGGTAGCGGCCGCCCGGGGGAAGCGCGTGGAGCAGCCGTCCGGGGGAAGGGCGTGGAGCGGCCGTCCGGGGGAAGCGCGTGGAGCGCCGCGATCCCTTTGCAGCGTGAAGAAACCTGAACAGTGAAGAGCGCATATTCTGTTAATGAAGAGAGCTATCCGTCGACAGTATTGCCAGTAAACACTGTCATGGAGTTGCTCTCTTTATGAACGGATGCTTATTCAACGTGAAAAAAAAGAAGAGAAGAAAGAAGTTCGGTAACTAACGTTGTTACATTGTCTGACAATATTATTACAGAGTCCTATGGCCATGCAATGGCGATGAAGCCTGGGTAAAAAAAATAATAATTAGTCAGTCAGTTAGATTATCAAAAAATATTGAACACGTATTTTTTTGCTTTATCAAATCAATCAAAATTGACAAAGATAACGTGCATCAAAGTTCGGGAATGTTGGCACATGTGGGCTCATGACGTCACTTCTAGGTAAAAAGTGTGACGGCGTGACGTCACGCGGAACCGTCATTTTTTGTTTAATTGACAAAAGAAAAAATATCTGTTCAATATTTTTTGGTAATGTAAATGACGGACTAATTAGAATTTTTCAGTCATCAGGCCTATTCAACCTGCCGAGCTGCAGATTTTTTCGTCCCACGTCCAAGACCCATTATTCAAATTCTGATACAATATACTTACGTACAGACAATACTAATAAACCGACTTCATTCATTCAATGCTGATGACAAGTTCCTTACTGACCTGACTTTATACTTACTTAATACTGGGTCTAGGACATGAGATGAGTGTCGTTATATCTCATTTACATGCAGCCACTGCCACTGCTCGCGCTGCCAGAAATAATTCCCGCATACTGCTATCGAAGGCAGTGGGTATGTACATGCTGCTCCTGACTCACTGCGCCCCGCAACACGAGTAGCAGTGGCAGGAGCAGGAGAAGTGGCCCATTTACATACTCGCGCTGCCCACTTCCCTGCTGACTCGGCTGCATGTAAATGAGGCATTAGTTTAACTTTTATATAACCTATAGATGTAAAACGTGTTAGTCAACAAGTATAGAGCGAGGTTGAATTGCATTATTCTATGATGATGCAGTTCAATCAGCTTGCAATTCATCGAAGAAGAATCCGACATGAAGATCGACCGATTAAAAATTATTGTCAATATGTGTACAATTTATACTTGTTATTATTTCTACTTTACTAAGCGTAATTAAATTAATGCCTTTTTTTATATTTACCAAGTTTTGCAGAATATTTGGCGCTACGAAGGCATGCATTTGAAGCAGCAGTGAAAAAAGTCAAAATAAGGAACTTTTGTTTTCATTTTCTTTATTTTTCAGGTACAAAAGAAACCCCAATATCCATCCATACAGCCGTAGTCCACCACAAACAACCATTTAAGAATACTTTTCATTTAAAGTTGTTCCTGTCGTCATTTAATCCGTATATGCATGCGTAATTTGTTGTAGGGCTAGAAGATCTACGGGAAATGCAAAAGTACACTCTGGGTCCTATTATAAAACTACAAGGTACAAACAGGTAAAAATTGGCAACACAGAAAACCGACTCCAAACGTTTGACCAAAAGTATTGCCAGTTTTTACCTGTAAAATTATACCTTGCTTTATAAATCAGAGCCTATTATCAAGCAACATAGCAACATAAATAAATAAATAAATAAATCAGGGGACAATCTTTACACAAATCGATCTAGACCCAAAGTAAGCTCTAAAGGCTTGTGTTATGAGTACTAGATGACGATGTATTGTATATTGTACTTATTGATTGATAAATACCTAAATACATAGGAAACATCCAAGACTCAGGAACAAACATTCGTGCTCATCACAAAAATATTTGCCTCTTACCGGGGATCGAACCCGGGACGCTAGCTTCGGAGGCAGGGTCGTCGACATCATCTAATAAAATTATTATTATTTTTATCAAAAGAGTCCATTATCTATAATATTAATTATTCTCTCGAACATGTTGAAACCACAGTTTTCACAGGTGTTTGTAGGTAAAGTCTAGATTATTTAAATAGCAACTATTTGTTAAATGAAATAATGTCACGCAATATCTTTACAGTGTGTTGACATTTCGTATTAGCAGGCATTCTGTCGCTATCTTAATCAAACAAGATAGGTAAGAAGTATAGTTTTATTAAAAGGGCTTAAAAATAAAAAAATACCTTGAAATATTTTAATAAATTGGTTGGCGTATGTTGGTATACCAGACAATAGTAGGCGTCTTAGAAGGCGCGTTAGGCTAGCCACTATACTGTACTGTAGTCGATATTGACCGTCAATATCATCTACTGATGATCAATATAATTGGGCAACCAGTGATATTGCA
Organism: Tortricodes alternella; assembly: GCA_947859335.1. Classification (NCBI taxonomy): domain Eukaryota; kingdom Metazoa; phylum Arthropoda; class Insecta; order Lepidoptera; family Tortricidae; genus Tortricodes; species Tortricodes alternella. Next base: position 4,264,372 of record OX401968.1, on the reverse strand, counting down.
CAGTTATAATGTAGGTCAGTGGCTAGCTTTAATGAGCTCAATTTACTGATCTTTTTCAATCGCCCAGCGGCCCTTACATGCATGGCACAAAGATAAAATAGAACCGTTTATTTCTATGACTATCTCTTTCGTCGGTACTAGTGTGAGAGAGACGCACTTAGAGATAAACGGTTCTAATTTATCTTCGTGTCATGCATGTTAGGGTCGCTGCCAAAGATACCAACTAACGTTTCATGCTCGCTTACCCACGAATACGTTTACCCCAGCGGTTATCGGTTGTGCGACAGGTGCTTCATGGGCCCTATTTTATTAGGCTACAAGTTATTTGTCAGGGAAATTGTAAGATTGTCAACGCACTGTTGAGTAAATGTCTGGGATATATCGTCGGTGCCGCCATTTTTAGGGTTCCGTAGCCAAATGGGAAAAAACGGAACCCTTATGGATTCGTCATGTCTGTCTGTCTGTCTGTCTGTCTGTCCATCCGTATGTCACAGCCACTTTTTTCCGAAGCTATAAGAACTACGCTTTTAAACTTGGTAAGTAGATATATTCTGTGAACCGAATTTTTATACAAAACTAGAAAAAAAACAGTAAATTTTTGGGGTTCCCCATACTAAGAACTGAAACTCAATTTTTTTTTCATCAAACCCATACGTGTGGATATCTATGGATAGGTCTTCAAAAATGATATTGAGGATTCTAATATCATTTTTTTCTAAAGTGAATGGTTTGCGCGGGAGACACTTCCAAAGTGGTAAAATGTGTGTCCCCGCCTGTAACTTCTAAAATAAGAGAATGATAAAACTAAAAAGTATATGATGTACATTACCATGTAAACTTACACCGAGAATTGGTTTGAACGAGATCTAGTAAGTAGTTTTTTTTAATACGCCATAAATCGTAAACCGCAATTTACCTTTCATTTTTTGTTTCCATACGTAAGTACGGAACCCTCGGCGCGCGAGTCAGACTCGCATTTGACCGGTTTTTAAATCGTGAAGCTATATATTGTATTAATTTTCACACAACGAGAGTTACTATTTTACAAGCAACAACTGGCAGCACCAATGTGCCTTGTAGTAATACCAGCTTTTGCCTGTAATTATATTGTCACTTACTTATAGCTTTGTGAAACGGGTTGGGCCACAGTCTTTCGGAATTTTTGGAGTTCAGTCTTGTGCTATCAAGGTATCTGTGTCATCTAATTCCTGTCCAAACTAACATCTTACCTAACTGCTCAAACAGCGTTATCATTGTTATCAGCTGATAAATGAGATCCTTTAACAAGTGATAAAAATGATAATAAAAGCAAACAGGTATGTGACACAGAATCTTGCATAGGTTCATAATTGAACCAAATATTAACCACCCTAATAATAAATGTCGTCTCTTTTATAACTAGGTACAACTTCAAAATAAATTGTTTTTATGTCGATAAATGATGAGAAATTAAAGATAAATACTGAAGTATAAGATTTTTCAACTTTACACATACATAGCATCACGCCCGAAATCCCTAATGGGATGGGCAGAGCCACAAGACTACTTGTGGCCACGTTCGATTGGTATGATGAACCGTATGGTGACAGGTGATCAGCCCATCACCCATACAGATAGTCCACCATGTTGGAGAGGACCCGTCCCTTAATCGACTTTTACGACATGCCAGGATGATAAGCATCTGCACGCATTCTATGCTATTTCTTCACTCCCACTGCAGCAGAGGAGTACTTTTCAACTTTGAACTACTTATCTAAATATAAAGATGGAAATCCTTAGTAGTCAATTTTAATTTCCTCAGTCCACATTTCCGAATGTCCAAGTAGTCATAATGTCATAGGCGTATATAGAGGGGGGGCTGGCGGGCCGGGTGGGCCGAGCCCCCCCCCCCAGAATTGTCTGGGACTCACCCCAGGACATGAGGTAACCAACCCATTTGCATTGGCTATATGGCTTCATCGGCCATGGCTTTTCAGGGGCCAGCCATGCATATAGGCCCTCATGTTATTTACAAGTACAAGTGTCAGAAACTTCAAAGGGTTATAATGCCCAGATGTTAATACTATTTGATAAAACTTACCTAAAAAAAAGTGGCGCATTGCGTCACTCAGAAAGTACAAATGTCAGATTTTCCAAGGGGTCATAAATAATGTCCAGATATTGGGAAGAAAGATCTTCCTCTCCGCTGTCATTCGTCGTGTACTTTGACGTGACCTACGGGCTCCATCATCAGTCTGAAAATAGTTCATAACCAGAGACATCTCAAGGGTAATTTAAGACTAATTTGCTACAACGACACTGTCTCACACACCGTACATCTTTGATGAATGGGTAAGTAGTATAACGGTAGAATTTCAAAAATATAGTTCCCGTCAAAGTGTAATAAACAATAGGAACCACATCATAGGTTGATAAGCTAACTACCCTTGAGTCTCTGGCACCTAAGGTCTGTTCGTCGAGAGTTGATAAATATTATGATATCGTTTCGAAATAGCGACTGTCGCTTAACTATCGAAAACTGTAAGTCGGGCGTCACTTATCGCCGCACGCACTGAGTTTCGTGGTACGAGGGACGCAGATGCTGCCAAGTGCGGTGTCGCGCCGGGCGGACGACGGCGAAAAAAGTATATTTGTTTTGTTCATATACACAATCGCCATATTGCAAATTCATGTCTTATATGTGCGTGTCGAATGACACATAAATCTGCACTGGCCGAAAAGAAACGATTTTTTTTTTATTTGTCACTTCATGTATCAAAACGCGATGAGTATGGATTATGACGTGTCTTGTGACTTTCTATAATATGTCATTGGTTTCGAGTATGTCATTTGGTTGTTCGCGTGTTGCTTTCTGTTTCTACAGTTAGGCTATTCAATTCTATGGAAAATCAATATTTTATGGAAAAAAATAGAATTTTTATATTATCACCGCTAAAAATAATTAGCGGCCCGCTATTTGTAATGAGTTAAGAAACCCTGACTTTTAACTTTTTTTATCAACTCTCGGCGAACAGACCTTAATTCGCTACACCACCAACGGTAAAATTCACTAGTTGTTATTATTTCTGAAGCAGGAAAGCAGATTATAATCTCATCTACGTATAATGTACTTATATTAGATAAAGTTCTTTACATTTCAGTAGAAAATACATTATCTTATACGATAACAATTAACAATTTCCGATATTGATATGCAAAGATAATGACGAATAATTCAGTACAAGACGGGCGTTGACATGTTAAGCAAATAATGGAGGTTTTTGTTCTGTTCTTTCCTTTGTTTGTTAGTTTTGGGGTTGTGAATAGTCAGATATTGTGTGACGATGGATTTTGCCGGGTAAGTCATCGATTGGATTAAATTAGTTTGATGTTTTAATTGAATCAGAAAAAGAAAATGCGAATGAATTCATTTAATAAATCTGAAAGCAATAGTTCCGAAACAGGTCATTCCGAAACTGTTATTCACTGTAAACACCTACCAGTATGACAGTAACTCAATACATACCTACTGGTACCAACTGTACATAAAAGGTTCCATAGTAACTTGTTTGCGTTTTAAATACTTTGTGTTTCTTACCTACTTTTGCCTGTAAAATTATAACCAACGGAAATAGTAAATTGTACAACAAGAGCATAAAATGGGTTTTATGCTCGAGTTTTACACTGCTTTTCACTTCGATTGCAAGGAAATAAAACAAGGATTAAGCATTTGAAATGAATTAAATTTTTCGCACTGCTTTCCGTTAAAGTCTTAGGCGAAATCATTATTTGATCGTCACTATCACTACTCGAAGACATTGTTTAATTACTTACGAAAAAATTATTGAATTTTCAACCGCAACACAACAAATTTAGCTAGTCTCTAGTTTTGTTTGACGAATAATTAGCTTCCTGCCACACAATTTTTCTTATTTTTTTTTAATTTTCAGCTATGTGACGTGCGACTATTGTCTGAGCCTTCATGCCAAGTTATTATAAATATTTGCGTTATACTTCTTTTACGTAAATGCACGCCCGTATTAATCCTAAATTTGTATTTAGATAGTAATACATATGACGTAATTAAATTAAGATATAACCTAAATCTCATAAAAATATGTCAATTAAATGAAGGTGTATTGTGTATGTGGCGGTAAGGCCTAATTGCCTTAGTCTTAAAAGAAGAAATTACTTTATGCACAAGAGCCTAAAAACCCATTTTATGCAGCCTTCTCTCGGCATAAAGAACAACTTTACGAGCATGAGAAGTAAAAATGTAAATTTCTTTTCATGTGAAAAAGTAATTTCCTTCTGCACCAACTATAAATTCTAGTAACTAAACATAAAATAAAAAACAGAAACAGTGTAACAGTAAAAAGGATCTCCTCTGCTGCACTGGGAGTGAAGAAATAGCATAGAATGCGTGCAGATACTTATCATCCTGGCATGTCGTAAAAGTCGGCTAAGGGACGGGTCCTCTCCAACATGGTGGACTATCTGTATGGGCGATGGGCTGATCACCTGTCACCATACGGTTCATCATGCCATCTTAGGACTAATTAATCGAACGTGGCCACAAGTAGTCTTGTGGCTCTGCCCACCCCATTAGGGATTTCGGGCGTGTTGCTATGTGTGTACCTATGTGTAAAAGGAACCTCTCTCGTAATTATTTTCACCGTTTGTAACCTCCGAATTGGAGACAATTGTTTGGTGATCTTGTTAAAAACCCCTTTTAGAAAAATAACATGCTTTTTAGGGTTCCGTAGCCAAATGGCAAAAAACGGATGAAACGAACTTATGGATACGTCATGTCTGTCTGTCCGTCTCTGTCCGTCCGTATGTCACAGCCACTTTTTTCCGAAACTATAAGAACTATGCTGTTGAAACTTGGTAAGTAGATGTATTCTGTGAACCGCATTAAGATTTTCACACAAAAATAGAAAAAAAACAATAAGTACATTTTTGGGGTTCCCCATACTTAGAACTGAAACTCAAAATTTTTTTTTACATCCAACCCTTACGTGTGTGGGATAGGTCTTCAAATGAGGAGGTTTCTAATATCATTTCTTTCTAAACTGAATAGTTTGCGTGACACTTCCAAAGTGGTAAAATGTGTGTGTGTGTGTGTGTGTGTCCCTGTAACATGTAAAATAAGAGAATGATAAAACTAAAAAAAATACATGATGTACATTACCATGTAAACTTCCACCGAAAATTGGTTTGAACGAGATCTAATAAGTAGTTTTTTATAATACGTCATAAATCGTAAACCGCAATTTACCTTTCATTCAATCAACTCAAATATAAAAAATGAACATTTATTTTCATAAACATAAACCTTATGCATAAACCGTGAACCATTACTTTCTAATAATAAATCTGTAATGGTACGGAACCCTTCGTGCGCGAGTCCGACTCGCATCTGGCCGGTTTTTATGATTTATGGTTGACGCGGACCTGGTTTTATACATTCCAGACATACAGCTTCGATGTGGGCTGTACAGATCCTGCCCAACACTGCAGCATAAACAACTCAACGCATTCCGGCATCTGGCTACTGTCACCCACGATCTGCAACTGCTGTGACTACTGCCTGCCTTTCATTGGTAAGATGCCCAGGAGCGACAGTCCACAGGGAGACATCCTAGAGGATATCACGTAGGTACGGTATCGTTAGGGAATTTCACAGAAGGCCAGTCCACATTAGGGAAATCTCATAGGTACTTTGACAAAGTTCATGTTGGGAATTTGCCCAATCGAGCAAGTTTTTGCATTTTTGTCATTTTCGATGTATGCTGCATGCATATGCATAGCTGGGCACAAGACCGTTTATCTGGTAATCGTTAATTAACGAATTTAACATTTCGAGTAACGGATTAACTTATAAGTTAACTTTAAAAATTGTTAACGGACTCATTAACTTTTTTTTTTTTTAAAGTCCGTTAATAGTTAATAAAGTACACATACTATTTTCCAAAAGGACCCCGCGCGGACAGTATATATATATATTGATATTTATAAAGGGGAATCTCTAAATAATTATGTATTATTACTAACTCTAATGGTACACACCCTTATTTATAAATTTTTCATGTCCTGCCTGTCTAAATAAATCACTAATACAATGACATATAAAATGCAATTTCTATCACGAGTTATCGATTAACGATTAACGTTAACTTGTGTTAAATGTTCCGAAATGTAACGCTTTAACGTTTAACGAAGTTAACTTTTTTAGTAACGGATTAGCGATTAACGGAGTTAACTATTTGATTAACGGTGCCCAGCTGGACGTGTTTCCACCAAAGACTGCTATAACGAACGATTGCTCCCTTTCTATTTCCATTAGCTTCCAGTGAACTTACTCAACTAGATCACCAAAGTAACCTCAGCCTCGAAACGTGAAGAACCTCATCTAGCCAAACTCAGTATTTCTCATTTTACAAACTCAATTCTAGTTGAGGGAGACCACTGCAGTCTGGGCGGGCCGGGTACAGGCACCACCGTGGGCCGATGCGGAGATGGACTGACCTGCGTACAGGAGGACAATGGCAACTTTTGCAGGAGGAGTAGGTATCTTTTTTATTAACGTGTAAAAATTACTACTTTAATTTGGAAGCAGAGCAGATTGAGAGGCCTATATTTTTACTTTTAATATATTTTTATTTTCTTTGACATTTTAATTGTCTAATACTGACTTTAGAAAAGCCTTTTTAATTTAATTAACTAGAGCGGAGTGCAGAAGGGCATGGAAAGAACTCCGTCAGAAACAGCCTAACCTAGGGGTCGGCAAACCGCGGCTCGCGTAGACCGACGGTTCCGGAGGGCTCGCGAGCCTCATGCGGCCCTTTAAAGGGTAGTTTGTGGCTCTTAAAATTCAACAATTTTTTTTTTGTTTTATGTGCAAATTAGATCAAATATATCGTAAACAGCACGAGCCAAATAATAGGCTAGTTTCCTGAAAAATTCTAATTAGTCCGTCATTTACATTATAAAAAATTATAGTTTAAAAAAAACTTAAAAACACGCTTTAATAGCAAACCGAACTAAAAAGTAGAAAATAATTTTTAAGTATGAAGAGTTTGTGTTACAGTAATGGAAATTCCAACAATAACACATATTTTTTCTTTTGTCAATTAAACAAAAAATTACGAAGATATAGTGCGTCGAAGTTCCGCCTGACGTCACGAATATGTACACTTTTTACCATTCAGTGACGTCATTAGCCCGTCTCGAACTTTGATGCGCGTTTTCTTTGTCAATTTTGATTGTTTTGATAAAGCAAAAAATACGTGGTCAATCTTTTTTGATAATCTAACTGACGGATTAATTAGGGTAACAATTATTTTACCCCGGAAACATCCCTATTGCCTTTATTTCGAACCCAAACACAGCGTAACCAGTATGCAGTATGCATGGCGAGGGCCCGTATCGATTTTTTTTTAATCTCAAGAATTGTCGCAGGCACTAATTTTTACGAAACCGATTGCTATCTCGGCCTTTTAACCCGAAAAAAGTAGGTCCTGTAGAGATTAAGCCGCGGTTTCTCCTATAAAATTTTCTTGCCTTCAGAGCTGGGGCTCACCTGAAAAGAAAACTGCGGCTCTATGAGCTTCCGAAAAATCGATATATCCGGCATCAGGCTCTTTGTCTAAGAAGTTTTCCGACCTAGCCTAGCCGTTTTAAATTACGGAGTAAATTACGGGGCGTACCCGTGACAGGCGATTCTTCGCCGGCGGATGGGCCTTGCGTCTTCACATGCCTGTTGACCCCATTTGGGTAATACACACTTCTAAAAAGAAAAATTTGTCCCTCCTGCGACCAAAAGTTAACGAAAACGACTGCTTAATTGTACGTTGCAAAACTATGCCTGATTACATGCAGAAATAGTACAAACAAAAATATCAGGCCTCAAGCTCCTTAACTTTGGGGTACAGGAGGGGACATTTTTTATAGTATAAGGGGGGCAAACGAGCAGGTGGTTTACCTGATGGTAAGCAATCACCGCCGCCCATGGACACCCGCAACACCAGGGTAATCACGGATGCGTTGCCGGCCCTTTGAGAAAGGAGTAGGCTGACAAACAGGCAGACGGCCCACCTGATGGAAAGTGGTCACCGCTGCCAAGGACATCTGCAATACCAGAGGTGGTGCCAATGCGTTGCCAGTCTAGGGGGGATGGGGAATGGGGGTGGGATGGGGATGAGGGAATGGGCCTCCGGATTTCGTCACTCACCGTACGAAGCGCAATAGCAAGCTATTACTTTACGCCGATATTCTGTGAGGACATTTCTGAACCTAAACGTGTGTATGACCCATTTTTCAGTGCAATCCACGTGCCACGCCGCGCAGGATGAGTATGACACGCGGCACGAGCTCGGCGAGATTGGAGCCCTGGAGCAGCGGCCGGCGTGTGACGCGAAGGGACAATACCAACCTTTCCACTGCGTACCCACTCAAACGTAAGATCATAGCCAGTCGCCCTAGCAAGAACACGAGGATAAAGTTATCAGTGCGTCTCTCTCATAATAGTGTCGACGAAAAGGCTGCACGGAGAGATAATATGGGGATAACCTATCCTAGCTGCTGGGGAACGTAAGGTGTTCAACACGATAGGTCAGTCTGTTCATGAAAATCTTGAAAAGTTTTTTATTTGGTCATAGTCATAGCTCGGCACAAGACCGATAATCCGTTAATCGATAAGTAACTTGCGTTTAAATATTTAAAGTCCGTTAATCGGTAATTAAGTACCTAAAAGAACGGTAAAAGAACACCGCGCGGACCACGCCGCGTCGCGAAAAACCCGTTCTGACTACTTTAATGTACAACCTTCTTTTATTAACTGCCTAAATTTCCATAGCCCACACCGACATTTTTTATAAGTAAATCACTAACGCAACGACATATAAAATGCAATTTCTATCACTAGTTAACGGTTAACGTTAACTTCCGTTAAACCTTCTGAAATGTAACGCTTTAACGTTTCACGAAGTTAACTTATTTAGAAATGGATTAGAGATTAATGAGCTATGGTCATGGTTGTAAGAATGCTCAAAATATTTATTGGCCTTCTGATCCATACCTACGTATAAGCTCACGACAGGGCTCTATTATAAAGCTACAAGTTACAAATTTCATGTCAAACTAGCAACACTGATGAATGGTAGATCCCATACATTAGATCCACAGTGCTGCCATTTTATGGATGTAAAATATTTACTTGTAGTTTTATAAATATAAAGTGGGCCATAACATTGTGGCACTTTTAGAAAAATAATAGAGGCAAAACTACAGATGCTATTTTATTACGTATTTATTATAATTAGCTAGTATGAACTAAATTTATATTTTTTAAAAATACCGGCGTCTAAATGAGCTCCGTCTTGTTGCTGGCACTCCTGCAACCGACTATGCAATTATATGAAAAGATGCTGACAATTATCATCTCTGGTACGGAACCGCTCTGTTTGCTTAATATTTGTTGTTGAACCAGTTTCTTTAAACTTTTCGACCCAAACTTTGATTTTTTTTTTTTTTTTTTTTTTTTTTTATTTAGTTTTAACCTAAATTAAATTGAGGCTAGGACACTCACTTATACGGTGCAATCCGTATTCAATACTAAAAAGGCGTCGCATAGTAACGTAAGACTGTTTTTTTTGAAAAGTGTTTAACACAATAACCACGTTGCGTTTCCGTCAAACGCTCAATCCGGATCAAAAATGTACAAAATGACGTTCAATTTACCGCCATCCGTTGTACCGGACAATTTAATAGTTTACAAAAAAAACTGTGTTGCTATTTGCAAGAATGTATGACCCACCCTATATCAAGCCCTGTGGCTCGTTTCACGAAGCAACAAAAGTTAAAATTTTACAGGCAACACTGCAAGGCAGATGTATGCGGTCTGTGGTGGGTCTGTGTCATTTTGCATTGCAATACTTTCGTTTTGTTCGACTTCTTCCAGATGTTTCTGCCAATCGGAGGAGGGCGAGCGTCTGTTCGGTGAAGTTCTTCATATGGGCGCTGTAACTGAGCGCAGCATGCATTGTGGTAACATTTACCTTCTTTGTGAATTCGGTTCTTGACTGCTTGTCAAACAATATTTCATCCTGATTATTAACTGCATTTGAATGTGAAAAAAATATTTCGTCTGAATTTCCTAATTTTCAAAGAAAAAAGTAAGTTAGAAACGGGAGCCAATAATGTACGAACAGGGAATGCACGACCCGATATATCAGTACGAGCGCCAGCGCGATTCGGAACGCACCCGATTGCTGATTTTATGGCGTCGTGATTAGTGTTTTAAGTTACGTGACTTAGATTAGAAGTAACAAATTATGGTTTATAATTATTGAAATAGGAATAATCTGGATTTATTGTTACATGACTTCTGTTCTATACGTATTGTTGAGGGTTAAGCTATCATTCCACAGAAATATTTTAATACTAGCTGTGCCCGCGACTTCGTGCGCGTGGAATAGTGTGTACGCTCATTGTGTACGGCGCGATGCTTGGTTTCTTACTCGCGTTAATTAACCTCAGTTTCACATTTTGTAATTACTCGGTAAATGTTACATCAGCATAGCTCTAATATTTTTTCTCTTGTCGCAAACTTATAAAACATTCACATAAAACTTACATATTTCCATACAAATTTCATAACCTATTCCCTATTATTATTTAACACTCTTGAGGGTAAAACTTTTATAAACTTTGAAGGTTATATTTATTTATATCGAATCAACAGCCTAAAAAATAAGTTTCAAGCTTCTAGCTCTAAAAATAATGATACTTCCATACAACTTTTCATCCCCCCCTTTCAACCCCTTACAACCCTTTTTTCGCATTAAAAAGTAGCCTATGTCCTTTCTCAGGCTCTAGACTATCTGACATCTGTGTACCAAATTTAATTTAAATCGGTTCAGTAGTTTTGGCGTGAAAGCGCAACAGACAGCCAGACAGACAGCGTTACTTTCGCATTTATTATATTAAAGTAAGGAGTAAGGATTTGTTACTATAGTCAACTACCCATATCATTGACCATATCGACGGTCCTTATCCCCAGGCTGTTCCAAACTCCACGACCAGATCAAGCGCTCCATATCGCCAGGAGTTCCTCGACCCGTCGTCGGTCTGCGATGCACGTCGGACGGGAACTTTAACCCTATGCAGTGTTTAGATAACGTCTGTTATTGCGTGGATAAGATCACCGGGGTGATACAGGGTGATGAGAAGATCGATTTGCATGTTGACCCGCTGTCCGAGTTGTCTTGCTGTGAGTAAGGTGTAATCACAATTATAGCCATGGATTGAAATTGATTAGCTCACAGGATTAGCTACTAAGCATAGCTGGGCACAGGACCGTTAATCCGTTAATCGTTAAGAGGTTAAAAGGTACCTTTTGGCCGCCAAGCATGTCTGAGAATTAACACGAATTTCAACTTTAAGTCAAGGTCATGAAGGACTTTTTTACCCTGTATACGCTGTCACGCATAGTCCACAACGGCGTCCGAAAGGTTACGAAGTTAACATTTCGAGTAACGGATTAACTTTTAAGTTAACTTTAAAAATTGTTAACGTACTCATTCCGTTAATCTTTAATAAATTACCAACTATTTCCCAAAAGGACACCGCGTGGATCGTATATATTGATGTTTATGAAGGGGAATTTCTAAGTAATTATTATTACAAACTCTAATGTTACACCATTCTTTTATAAATTTTTCATGTCCTACCTGTCCATACCATTTTTTTTTCATACTTAAGTAAATCACTAACGGTATGTCATATAAAATGCAATTTCTAATACGATTAACGTTAAGTCTAAACGTCGTCGTAAATCTTCCGAAATGTAACGCTTTAAGAAACGTTTAACGAAGTTTACTTTTTTAGTAACGGATTAACGAAGTATAACTATTTGATTAACGGTACCCAGCTATGCTACTAATTTATATTTAAATTCTAGACGACGCAGACCTAGATTTATTCCCCTCAAATACCGGCTCTCCTCCCTACAACTACACGACGCCCTGCCTAGAAGACATGAGAGAGAGGATAGCGTTCCTCGAGGAGAGTGAGCAGGACGGCTTCAACGTGGATTTCTTTAGTGGTATTCCAGAATGCTTGCCTGATGGCACGTATGGGCGGGTCGTTAAGAGTAGGAATGGATCGTAAGCATATAGACTTTATTTATTCGAGAAAGTAATACCTATGCACCGAGGATAAATAAATATGATCATCATCATAATCAATATTAATTATTTTTTAAATTGTTATTTATTATAAAGGCCTCCTAAAAACTTTGACTATTCCTAGAATTTGACTGACTATATTTATTTTTTGCGCCAACTTTTTTTGAAGGTTGGTATGTCAGATTGCGTTTTGTTATTGCAGTAAGATTTGCGTAGATGAGCGGGGGCAGCAAATCGCAGGTTACGAAGCTATGCCCGGTACTGAAGAATATAATCAAATGAACTGCAGTGCGTATTAATAACCTATATAATTAACCATACACCTTTACAGTGTTAATAAATAAAAGTATGCCATTCAACAATTTTATTTCAGACTGTGCGCTCACATCTTTACTAATGGAATCGATGAATGAAAAGCCGGTATGTTGTAAAAACGGCAATTTCAGAAAAATACAGTGCCGGAGAGGAGTCTGTCGGTGCGTGGATAGTGACGGGCGGCAAGTTGGCGTGGAAACTAGCAATTTGGCCGATCTGACAACTTGCTACAACGAAAGCGAGGATTGGAGGACTTGTTGATTAAAATATAAATATAGCTTAAGGAAAATTGTTATTATTATAAATTATTACCTTATGATATCATCTAGTAATTATGACACATTACATAAGTGCAGTGCATATGTATCATATCGGAGGTAAACTCAATATCTACAATATGTGTATATGGTAGACGTGTGCCCGTCTAAATAAATAAAATAAAAAGTTAATGCTGCTATGATTTAAATATATGAATAGGGGCTAATTCGAAAGTGTGTTCGCTAATTTAAAAGACTAAATTTGGTAATAAGAAATGTCAACCTCGATTTTGACAGCTTGATGCAATACAAAATCGAGTATGACTATCTTATTTCTTATTTTAGTTTCGAATTGGACCCAGTAATGATATTCTAGAATGACAGTTTTAAAAGAAAAAAAAACTATGAACTTTTATAAGCAATTTTTTTAAGAATTGAATTTCATATTTTGGGTGCTGTACATTCACGTCGCGGTGCTTCGTGAACGCATACCTGTCTGCTTCACTTACCCTGTGTGTAAAAGATAAAAGTGTAAGTTTCGAAGCACCTGGTTTTTTAGTACATGTAGTGTATGTGCTAAACTATATTAACAATTGAAAATAAAATGCCGAAGCCTTGGAATTCCGGAGAAAAAAAAAATGTAACAAATATGAAATTTATAAATTTTGATCGAAATAGGTACTACGTGATGTAGAAGTTCGGAACTGAATGTAGAATTTATAGTTTTGATTCCTCTATGCACCTATATGATAAACATGTCTAAAACACGGATATTTTTCTTATAATCATTATTTGTCGATTTTCCTGCACAAAAAAGAGGCAATATTCAAATTGAAACGCGGGTGTTCTAGTCTTGCATTTGTTACACTTAACTCTTTCGAGATTCGTAATAAAAAGGGTGACTTCCGACTTTTGGGTCCCAGGAAAGGGTCCAGGCCCCCAATTCTCGTTGCATTCGAGATAATGTCGATTACGAGATTAAACGTCAGATTCATACAATTGTGTCAAACGACTGTATGCACTGACGTTTAATCTCGATTGTGAGATTATCTCGAATGCACCGACAATTGGGGGCCTGGGTCCCTTTTACTTGTATCGGCAACAATCAGTATTTCCGATAGATTTCGATAACGAAAACGGTTTTCTACATATTTCGGACACAAATCTCACCCAGGTTTCTGACCGAGTGATCTCACCAGCTGTCATCCGCATAGCAATGAATGTTATCATATTATTTCCAAAAGGTGTTTTTGTGAAGACGGTCTCTATCTCCGTTAATTCTCTACCAAAATTAAAATAAATTAATAAAAATACACAAATAGATTAAAATTAACGTTTTCGTTAAAAAAGTTAAAAAAACCACGCGTTTGGCAAGCGCCATTTATTGTCAGTCTGTTTAACTAACATGTATGTGATGGCTATTTGCACATGCAGACTAATGTCAACAGATGGCGCTGTGCGTTGGGTAGGCTAAGAGGTACTGACCTACAATGTGTATTAAGTCTCTCAAAAATAAAATATCTTTTACTAATAATACTTGCATTTACTTATTCTCACTTTATTATATTGTTATTATTACTATCCGGTGTTTGATAACAACACTATGCGAAAATTCGCACGGGTCAGCTAGTCAATACATAAAAAATCATTGACATACAGAATGAACAGTGTTGGCGACAACGACAACACCAAAGAGTAAAGTAAGTATAAGCATTAAGAAGCACATGGTAAAAGTTCCAAATTTTCTGCCAGAACTGATTTATAATACCTACGTATTGGTTGAAGAAAACGCGTATTTATAATCAGGGGCGTAGCTAATTGGCAACACTGTTTTTGCTCCGAGACCACTTGCGTTTTGTTCTGGTCACTACCTACGTGGCTTAAGACGCAAGAATCCACTGCAACGCGTTGACTTATCAAAAGAAAATAAAATTGACAACCAGCTGTCAAGTCGTTAGAAAAGTGAATGTTTTTTCACGATTTAGCGTCTTTTTGTTTCAGTTAGTCTAAAATCTACCGAGAGCAGCTTTGAAAACAATATTTAGTGTTATGTAGCCCGTTTTTCGAGGTTTAATTTACGTGTAACAATACAATCTGTCGGCATTGTAGGTTATAAAGTGAACCCAGCGTTAATATCGTCATCATTTCATTGGCTAGGCCGAACTTATTTTTAGATTGTTATACCGCTTTATCGGAGCCAGTGTTTTGAGTGATAATTAATATTGTCATCGATTATCGAGTAGAGTTGATTCGCCGGTAAAATGGGGCTCATTATCTCAAGATTCAGGGTAAGTACTTTGGACTTGTATGATTGAAATACAATGTTTGTAACATAGCCAAAACTATTTCGATAGTTGAACATATGTCTGTTAATCCACTGGCACAAGTTCAAATTCTAGACCATGACCTACAAAATTTATATTACATAGATTATACTTTTCATGTCTTTGTATTTATACTGTTAATTGTTGCTAAAATGTGGCTACCATGTCACAGCCCCTTCCACAGCGTCATTTACTCTCACTTTCCTAAAGTTTACTCTTACTTTTAGTTGAGTAATACCCACAAAATGTTACTTGCACTTTTTAATGAATAGCACTTAAAACCAACAGTACCAAATAAATTGAATCTTCATACAAAATACCTTTGGCATTTGTAGGACCTATAATTTTGGCTGGAAAATTATTCTTTAAAAGTAATATCATACAGATTCATAAACTTATGTGATAACAAGGTCATGTAAACAAAAGATAGTTTTTTATTTTTTTATTTATTAGCCTTGTGCTGCTGAATTATTAAATGTACATGAATTGTTGCATATATATATATATATATTTTTTTTTTTTTTCGTTTTTTACCCAGCATACTCCTCTCCATATTATGTTGGCATGTTTCTAGCTTTTTTTCATTATTTTTTGTTAGAGCCCAGGCTTGCGACCCTTATGTTAGACATGGGAGAATACAGAGATAGTAATCTTATTTTAAAAATAACATATTAAAAAATTTCTATTGCATATTAACAACATTTATTTACCTCTTATTATCATCCGTGTTCGGAATAGGTAGATTTACTTTAACTTGCAGAGAGGAAGTTATATGGACAGGGTCTTGCAACTTATTATAGGCAATTCATATACAACAGTACCATGACTCACTTTTAGACAACGCACAGCCTAAACGGCTAGTCCTAGAGGTTTGAAATGTGGAGGAGACATTACTCGAGTACCCTAGAGGTGCACTAAAGAGGGATTTTTTGAAATTCCATCCCTGAAGGGGTGAAAAGAGGTGATAAAGATTCAGAAGCGAAGCGTGCCTTGGTGGGGCCCCGTATAAAAATTTGTTTGGGTTTAAAGATTTTTTGCTCATGCACGTTGGGGGTCCCCGTCGCCCGGGGCCCCGTATAATTGATACGGCAGATACGGCGGTAGCTACGCCCCTGTAAAGATTGTATAGAAAATACCGCAAAGCTTTGGCGCATCCACTATTCACATACCTATATGCACCATATAGGCAGAGTTATAATCACAACTTTATATAGAAGTATTGTGTCAAGTAAACAATGGATTCTAATTAAGCCTAGTGAAATATACAGGAGTTCACAATAACAAGGAAATTACATTTACCGATGTTAATGTATGCCATTGTCCTCGACAGTTCACTGGTTCACTTTAACGTTTTATGTTATGGTCTCAGTGCAATCAAGTTTGAATACTGTACCTGTGGTAAAGAGTTGAATTTTCTGTATCCTAAAATTAAACAATTGACCTTTTAGTAGTTAGCTGGCGAGTTGTAGCCAATACATGCCATTTAATATAGGCTTTTAGTTTCACTAGCAGCCAAACAAACCTAGCTTTGGATGGAATAGCTCAGCCAATATGCATGAAATGTGTATAAATGATGTACACAAACCTTCCTCTGTTAGTCTATTTATTATGAAAAGCGTATAAAAATCCGTACTGTAGTTACTTCGATTAGATGACAGAGAAATGCGGTGGGGGACGTAAGTTTATAATATATAGTGATGTAACATGTCAATGTGTTTCCGATGCTTATCTTGATGACAAAATCTATATTTGACCCTTATACGGGTAGACGCATTTTATTGACCACATACTTGTATTCAGAATTTCAACCTTAGTAACTAAATAGTATGATGCGAATTCAATTAAATTAATGTTAAAAATAAATGGCTTTTAAATGATTCCCTAGTAAGTGATAAACATCAACTGTGTTGAATTTTATGTACCATATTCAGGGCTGTCTTTTAGCTATTGGAGGCCCTGGGCACATTAGGATATTGGGGCCCCTATGACGGACCTATGGCATGCAAAAGATAATAAGCAAGTTGGTATTGTAGTCAGTAATTTAGGTTTGGATTATCCGAATGAAATAAGTTTTTCGGTAATAAATATCGGTGGTCATATGGTGATCTGGCAGGAACTAGGGGGCCCCCTATCGATCGCGGGGCCCTGGGCAATTACCCAGAGTGCCCAGTGAGAGAGAAGGGCCTGAGGATAATTGTATGTATGGGGCCCGCTTAATGGTTAATAGTATTTCGAAAATTAGTTTATAAAGACCCTGTCAAAAGTATCTATGAGCAGAGCTTTTGAAAATAAATTCTATAGAAGAATTGGTTCAAACGATGTCTGCTGTATTATCTGATCTACAATATATTGGTATCTGATATAAATAAATAAAATAAATAAAAATAGCCTTTATTCGCTGACCTGATAGTTTTACAATATTGTTATTATTACTCTTATTGTTGTTCATTGTTATTTTTACTTAGGTCTAACCTACTCTAGTCAGCAACCTATTTTGATTGGTCTGGCTGTCCTTTGACATAGGCCTCCCCCAGGCTGTGCCACAATACCCTATTTTTTGCGTGTCTTCTCCAGGTATTAGGAAGATCGTCATCCCATCTTTTATATGGTCTTCCTCTGGTTCTTTTGTTATCTCTAGGGTACCATTCGGTGACTTCTCTTGTCCATTTTTCCTTTTTTGTCCTCATCATATGTCCCGTCCATTGCCACTTTTGAGATCTGATTTTCCATGTTATATCGGTATCTGATAACTCAAGTGTATTTGCAATAGATCTTTGTCTGAAAGTGAAGTGGTATGTGTAACATAATGCATCCTGCTACAAAAAAAATGTATCCCTTCTCTCACTGACTTACAGTTCTATATATTCCAAATTAAAAGACAACATCAAAAAAGAAACGACTTAAAGGAATTTAATAAACTTAAACACTTTAACCTTTTGACCGCCAAGCATGTCTGAGAAGTAACACGAATTTCAACTTTAAGTCAAGGTAATGAAGGACTTTTTTACCCTGTATACACTGTCACGCATAGTCGACAACGGCGGCCAAAAAGGTTATAGAAACGTTTCTCAAAAAAAGGTACTACACCTTACAATTTTTTTTCGAGGATAAGGTTATTTAAACTTCGGTCTGCCTCTATCCATTGCTATGCCCCTCAGGGTTTCACGTGTTACTTATTGGTATTATTATGTGAAGTATGAAATAGTGATTAAGTTCCAGATGAATGCAATAAATAATATGACTATGACAGGTAATTACATGGCTCTTTTTGAACCTGTGTCAATTTTTTAGGGATCCATACCCAAAGGGTAAAAACGGGACCCTATTAATAAGGCTCCGCTGTCCATCTGTCCGTCTGTCCGTCCGTCCGTCTGTCACCAGGCTGTATCTCATGAAACGTGATAGACAGTTTTAATTTTCACAGATGGTGTATTTCTGTTGCCGCTATAACAATAAATACTAAAAACAGATTAAAATAAATATTTAATGGGGCTCCCATACAACAAACGTGTTTTTTTTTTTGCTTGATTGTTTTTAATGGTACGGAACCCTTACTGCGCGAGTCCGACTCGCACTTGGTCGGTTTCTGAGTCTATAGAACCTACAAGGTTCCACTTAACCCGCTGGCACCTACCTACAAGGCTTAAATTGACCCGATGGCACTCACTAGCTTCAAATCATCCCTATGTGATGACCTTGACCTATTCTCAGTATGACCTTGTGGCACTCAAGGCTCCATTTGCCCCTGTAGCATAGCAAATGCTCCAACTTTACCATGTGGCACCAATACTCAAGTTAAACCTTACGTGGCACAATATACCTAAAACAAAAATATGGACCAGTAATTATAAACACAGAATGTCGCGAAATCTACAGAAATTGCGTTATTTTTATTCGAATTAATTAATTGATTATGCTCGATAAATCCACAGATGTGGCATTGGTAAAAGCATCAGTGAGTATTGCGTAAAGGGCTCCTTGGCGATACATTCTACTCGATAGATGAGCTGTACGAGTTACCTATTATTTACCTATAGTTTAAATAAATAATATAATGAATGAGTGTATAAATTTAAATATAAAGCAATGAAATAATTGTTGACCCAACTGTGATCCTAGCAAGGTCGCAATGAAGTTACCTTTCTGGTGGCTGAAGGTCCCTGAACATGAAGGAGAGATCTCAAATAAAACAAATGCTTACTGTTCAACGTATCGATCTATATTGATTAAATGATTCATATATAATAGCAAGTTACATGGGTGATTATGATTAATATAGGTTCCATATAAGTAAGATAACCAAATTGGGGATATATCCACATCACACAACTGGCATGTAACTTGATGTTAATATGTACTTTTTTTTTTAAATGTCAATTGACTGACAAACGAGCTGACGGCCCACCTGATGGAAAGTGGTCACCGCCGCCCATGGACATCTGCAACACCAGAGGTGCTGCCAATGCGTTGCCAGTCTAGGGAGGATGGGGAATGGGGATGGGATGAGGATGAGGGAATAGGCCTCCGGATCTCGTCACTCACCGTACGAAACGCAATAGCAAGCTATTACTTTACGCCGATACTCTGTGAGACTGTGGTACTACCCCGGTCGAGCCGGCCCATTTGAACAGTAATCATCTAGTGAGGATTACTGTTTGGCTCTACCACTACAGAACTACCCCTGCACAGCACCTACTACAGCACTATCCCTGACAATATGTAGGAAGAGCTGCTATTCAAACTATTATTTCTTTGTTAATCCATCTACAAAACCTTCAACAATAGATCGGGTAACTAAGGCCAAACATACTTTTAAAAACATACCTACTATAATGTTACAAATGTTTATTGCACGATTTTTATCCAAAACAATGCTTTTTAAAGGAAAAAACGGAACCCTTATAGGATCTCTCGTGTCTGTCTGTCTGTCAGTCTGTCAGGGTCATGTAGTTCCTGTGTAAGTGTTTACCAAAATACACCTTATAAAAAAAACCGAAAGACTGGTAACTTTACGCCGATGCTCCAGACTTTGGAGTTTGGTTCCGACGAGCGTGTCGTTACCAATCAACCTCCTAGCCCTGCGATCCACAGATTCCATTCACCTCCACCTGATACTTGGCAGAGCCATCCCATAGGTGACAGCAATACTCCATACTTCCATACATAACCGAACTTGTGCTTGATAAAGATGTTCTCTCGGGAACTGTGCATTTTTCAGTGATAAAATTGCCTAGAGAATTTCCATGACATGTCAAAGTCAAAGTCAACGGTTTTATTTGCTAGAATTATGGTACATGCGGTTGACAGATTAAAGAAGTAATAAAGAACTACATAATTCACCATAATATTGGCATGCAAAATTCAAAATAAAAATTAAAAAGATATATATTATTAATTATTAAATTGACTAACATTTTCATCAAATACGCTAAAGCAATCATTACATAACTGTATCATTATTAGTTATTAATATTATTCATACCATTACTATACACAAATGTCAAGATTATTCCTTGATACACTTCATGTCAACTTACAAATAGAAAAGCGAAAAAGAGAAACAATAAATCACAACATTAGTTAAGCGTCAAAATATTCCTTGATGTTGTAAAAACATTTTATCTACACCCATATCATAAAACCTCCATTGGTTAATCAAAAACCGTAGGAAATGACCACCATTTTGACAACCAATTAGGAGAAACCAGTGCTGCGATGAAGAAATAACATGACTTCTTTATCGTTTTTAGTAAAGAAATGAGATTAAATTTGGAACAGCTGTCAAAACTCAAGTGGGTCTCTATTCTAGTATCCATAGATATTAAAACAGTTATTGATACGAAACGTCAATTCAGTATGTTTTTTTAATATAAACTGCACAATATTTGATCTCGAGTGACGTGAGACTAGAGACTTCATTCGTTTGTCTATGATCTAAAAAAAAATGGTCTTGACGGAGGATCGCCATGTTGGTGTTTTGCTGAACGAAAGTAGAATTGTTGTTGAATTGAATAGAAAAAGTTGTTTGTAATTTACATTTTAGTTGAAAATATGAATAGTAAGTAGTCTTCTCGGAGTGTGTGTGATGTGAAAATGTGCCGGATAACGGAAATATGCAGCCACGATTGCAACAAATAACTTTTTGCCAGAAAATATTGTTTCTGAACCCATCATGGAGGATTTATAATATGTGTGTAGATAAAGTTATGTATGCAACTCTGCATAATTTGGCCTTAAAACACACGTGCGATCTTATTATGAAACTCGCCTATCGGCTCGTTTCATGAAAACCGCACTGGTGTTTTAAGGCCTATCATTATGCAACCGTTGCATAAACTACTATTTCCTTGAGCCATAATCGAAGTTTAATTAAGAATAATTTATAAGGCAGAGCTCTTAATTCTAGAGGAATATTATTGTAAATATTTGCTTGTTATTATATACATGTTCAAACGCAACAACAACAGCCGTATGCGAGGGCACCATTTTAAACTTGTTGCTGATGTATCGCACAATAATCTTCACAAACACTGCGGCAACAGAGTGGTCAAAGCGAGGAACCAACTACCAGAAGGAGTGGTCTCAGCGCTGAATGTCAATCAGTTCAAGAATAGACTGGATAATTTCACCATTCGTAAAAGAAGCACCAGAATACCGAATAGCTGAATACAGGCGTTTATCAGTTGCTACAACTCATCATATTGGCCCGTGCGTCTATTACAGACGATTTATGGTGCAATGCTGGGGACTCTGGGGAGGCACCGTTTTTGGCGGCTGAATAGTCAGATGCGAGCGCGACATGCTCTACCGCAGGCCTGACAAGAAAACCCTGCAGCGGATGGGACTGAGTCGACTTGACGCTGTCTTTGTCTCGTCAGCAAGTGCCGCGAACCAGGTCCTATCGCATAACTTGTGACCCTCCACAATGCGCTTACGCCACTCCGTCCGTTTCTCTGCAAGCTTTTCCCAGTTTCGGTGGTCAATGTTAAAGGCAGACATGTCTCTCTTGGCGCAATCGTTAAAACGAAGCAATGGCCTCCCAACATCTCTTTTTCATTCGCAACAGCACCAAGAAGAACACGTTGTGGTAGTCGAGAGGGTTCCATCCTGTGCACATGCATGTCCTAGCCAACGTAGGCGCCTCTGTTTAAGAAACGCGAACAAGCTAGGCAGCTGTGCAATTCCTAGAACCCTTTCGTTTGTTACCTTGTCTTGCCATGATATGCCCAAGATCTTGCCTGCTACAACTGCTTGCCTGATAATAAATAATAATAATAATAATAATAATAATAATAATTTAAAGTATCCTGTGTCTCTCCGGCCCATAAACTCGCTCGCAGCTCCGTTGCCGCGTTAAAGAAACACAAGCATACAAACACTTTCGCATTTATAATATTAGTACCCTAGGGATAGGGAATGGTAGGAACTAGATTATTATTTCTACTGTTTCTGAGATTTTGCACATTAGGGCGCTGGCACATTGCGTACGGAAATCGCAACACGCGCATCCATTGTGTGCGGGAGCGCGCTAGCCCCAACACTATCCTGAAGATGATTAGAGAGCAGGCTGGACTGCCCCTACTTACTTCACCGCAGTCGGCTACGTGCGCCGTACTCAGTGTAAGCGAGTAGTTATGTTTAGCATTGGGCATTCTTACTTAGCACTAACATTTTGAATTAAGTTTACTACGAACAGAACAAAATCTAGGTCTATACATTTTGATTTTTTCACTGTAATGTATGAATTCAGTTTTGTTCAGTGTGTACTAATTTGAAAAAATGATACCTCACCGAGTTTCTTGCCGGCTCTTCTCAGTAGAGGATTTTTTCCGAATCGGTGGTAGATTCATTCCTTGACCTTCATAAGAGCTTGTAAAAGCCTAAATTGAATATAAAGATAATTTTGACTTTGACTTTGTTCCTGTTTCAGTATTCTCAAACAAAACTAATTTCGTATTATTATTTTTTAGGGTTCCGTACCTCAAAAGGAACCCTTATAGGATCACCCGTGTGTCTGTCTGTCTGTCTGTCTGTCTGTCCGTCTGTGACAGCCAATTTGCTCCGAAACTACTGGACCGATTGATTTAAAATTTGGTATACATATGTAAGTCGGTGACCGCAACACGGATGCGTAACGTAAACAAATTAATTTTGAACATGGGGGGCCACTTTAGGGGGGTAAATTAGAAAATTTAAAAAAAAGTTACGTTAACTATATCATGTGACATATCAAATGAAAGGGTGTATTATGAGGATCTTAAATATGTTTTCTTTGGAATTTTAAGATGAATGGTTTGGAAGTTATTTAGGAAAATAGGCGAAGATTGACCATTCCCCCCCCTTATCTGCGAAATTACCGGGCCTAAAATTTTGAAAAAATACACAAAATAGTTCTTTACCTATAGATTACAGGAAAACCTATGAGAAGTCTATGGTATTTAAAGTAACAGGAAATTTCAGATAATCTTGTATAAAACGGAACCCTCTCCACGCGGGTTTAACTCGCACTTGCCCAGTTTTTAACTTCAAGCAACATTCTAAAAACGTATACTTAGACCTAGATTTTGTTCGAATGCCAATTTATCAAAAATCGGTCAAAATCTGTTAAGATTTAAGGGGTGGAAATCATTGCCTTTTGTATGAAAAGGATGATTTTTGCCGTTGGTTCACAGTCCTCTGAGTATATGAGTTTGTAAAAAGACTTGAAGTATAGGTTATTATTATTATTGTTCTTTATTATAATTATTCCATCTTTAATAAGTACATTTCTTAGTATTTACATTTTAGAAAATATTTATAAAAAATTACATTTAAAAAAATAAAAGATAGATAATTGATTACATTTTAAAATATAACAAAGATATGTCAAAAATAAATTCTAAAATATAAAAAACAGCCGTCAACCGGTAGTGAACCGCGGGCCCAGGCTACCGGTGGTTAGAGCTCCAGGGTGAGGAACCTCCTGACTATACGTGCCGTATCTTTCCCTTGATCCACCAGCCAAGCGAGAGTCTCTCAAGGTGTTTGTCGAGACTTTCGCGATTAGACCATTGGTTGACACGACTACCGGCACAATGGTGGTCACGTCAACATCCCACATAGCGGTAACCTCATGGGCTAAGTTTAGGTATTAAGTTAACTTATCTTTTTCAGCTTTCACAAGGTTTACTTCTTAATGTTTACGTTATCATTATTATTATTATACTTTACCACCGCACAGAATGAAAATGAAAATATTTATTTTGCAACACGGGCTCTTCCACATGTCTGAATCTACGAGCGCTTCGAATGGTGACATCTGCTGAGAAGAAACGCCGCAAGAAACTCAGCAGTAAGTCACAAGCTATATGGCTAGTTTAAAATTAATCGAAAATGCCTATACAAATACTACTTTACTTGGCTCTAAGGCTTAAAGTAGCGTATCAAGTTTCTTTTGTCCAAGACTTCACGCTCTGAATAGTACAGATTTACTTTCATTTTTATGAAAAAGTTTAGGCTAATACGTTTATTGAAGAAGTTATTTTTAGTATACTTTTGCGTTGTGCTGAATCATCTCGGCATCGGCAATTGACATGACAATGATTTATTAAATTATGAAACTGAGTATTTTCTATACATCCTCTTACAAATATTATGATTGCGAAGTGTGGTTGTTTGTTTATTTCTCTTTCGCGGTAAAATGTAGCAATGGAATGACTTGATTTTTCTCCTCCCATACTACAACAATTTATAGGCAGGTAAAGCTCAGGCCGGCTTTTATAAAAGTACGTCAGAATAAACGTCACATCAAGTTTTTAACCGACTGAGCGTAGCAAAAAGGAGGGTATAGAGTTTAAGTGCTTCCGCACACTGGGCCACTAGTGGCGGCTACTAAACGCGACTACTAGTGGTTAAGTGCCCCCGCACACTGGCCCACTAGTGTCGGCCACTAAACGCGATTACTAGTGGTTAAGTGCTCCCGCACACTGGGCCGCTAGTGGCGGCCACTAAACGCGATTACTAGTGGTCAAGTGCTCCCGCACCCTGGGCCACTAGTGTCGGCCACTAAACGCGATTACTAGTGGTTAAGTGCTCCTGCACACTGGACCACTAGTGGCGGCCCCTAAACGCGACTACTAGTGCTTAAGTGCTCCCACACACTGGGCCACTAGTTTCGGCCACTAAACGCGATTACTAGTGGTCAAGTGCTTCCGCACACTGGGCCACTAGTGGCGGCCTCTAAACGCGACTACTAGTGGTTATGTGCTCCCACACACTGGGCCACTAGTGTCGGCCACTAAACGCGATTACTAATGGTCAAGTGCTCCCGCGCCCTGGGCCACTAGTGACTATGATTGTTGACCATAAATCGTATGATCCTGAACCTACTGGACCGATTTTAATACATTTTATTAATATGATTCGCGGAGAACGTGTAAGTGTCGTAGGCTATATAAGAATTCCAAGGGTGCGTTATACTAGGATCAAAAATGCTTTTCAGTCGCCAGTCGGGTTTACTTTTTAGTTTTTAGTAAATCAGTACAATTGTTGACATTCGTGACAGAAATTAGATTTTTATTAATTTTTTGAACGCCCCAGTCGGCTGTAGCCGACAGCAGATTTCCGTGCCCCTGCCTGACGCCACGATATGCCGTTTTCGATACATTAGCGTCGGCTACAGCCGTCGTCGAGCGTTCGTGGCACGCTTTTTCGCCTTTAGCCGTGGCGTCCAAAAGTTTAAACCTAGCCTAAATGTACATTGTTCAGTATAACAACTAGTGGATCTGTGAGCTGTAGACCTCGCGAGTCTATGCGAGTTTACGTCATAATAAGGGTAACAAAAAAGTTTTGTGACATTTTTGTAAACTTGTCGAAATGGCTGAAGTATGTTTTTTGTACGTTTTTGACTCCATAACTCCGCTATTTAGGACAATTTCGGAAAACTGAATCGACAATAAAAATCCCTGCTCACAAAATTTCACGACAATCGGTTGAGAAATGCGACCTGTGGAGAATAGCCGGACATCTGGACATACGAAAGCATTTTTAACCGCGAGTTATAACAATGTTTTTTTTCGGTTTGTCATATATTAGTAGATATAGCTAGTTTTAATTGGGTGTTTAAATTGTGGCGTGGGCCAGGCCGACCTGGCTCCCTTCCCTTCCACTTAAGCATACATTGGAAAATAAAGTACCCTTCCTGAAGAAAAAGTCAATGCCATTTAGAGACCATGTAAGGCCATCGTTAGCCAACTCTCGGAAGACATTGATGCGCAAGTATGAGACATATCTGTCTCATTCTGACGTATAAATGCGTCTTGCATTGGCCGACGTTGGTGCAACATATAGATCGCTTACGGTGAAAGGAGCAATTGACAATAGAAAGGAAAGTGCCATCAAGAGCTTATAGGTAAAATGTAGGTTACAACCCACATCCTATGTAGGCTGCAGACACTTCGTACAATCATTACTATTAGTAGAGGATCCGAATTTGAGACGATCTGCATCCGTCTGTTTAATGGATGAAGACTATTTTATATCAAATTTAGTATGTAAAAAAATAAATCGCCAGATGGCCCGTTTTTGGCTAAAAAAATTGAATAAATATATAGATATATATATATGTATATGTGTATCGTTGTTTTCTCAAGTACGAAAATAAACACAAATAAGTACAAAAGTACACTACAATACACAATACACACCACAAATAGAACAGAAAAAGTTAGGGAGCAATAGAATTAATATAATATGTTTAAAATATTAAATTATATATTTATATATATTCTATTTTATTTATATAGGCTTTCTTTCGGTTGCTTTAAAATTTATTCGTTAAACTTATGAGTGCAATGTTTAAAAGTTTGAAATTCCATCCCTAAAGGGGTGAAAAGAGGTGATAAAGACTGCATGGAAAATACCGCGGGCGAAGCTGTGGCGGGTCCACTAGTAGAGTATATAGCTAGTTGATCGAGCTTAATACGAGACATGCTTTTTAGATAAAACAAGAGACTAATATAAATTCCTCCGAATACGAACATTCGGACGAATGTTCGGTCCCGCTCTTTCCTAACCGAATATTCGGGCGTCTTTGCTTATTCACGGTCCCAAGAGTATCCTAGTTTGGGCCGTTAAATTTGAAGTTCTTCATGAAATATTCTTAGCTTTAATTTGTAATTTTGTTTCAGCGCAAAAAAACAACGACAGAAATATTAGACAAACTCGAAACGAACATAAAACGGATTGAACAAGATGGGCAGAGCAAGGAGCAGAAACAGAAGCGCGTCATAGGCTATGTTATGGCGTATTCAGTGGGCCTATATGTTTTATTCGCGATACTATATTACTTCATGTATGTCGGGAAGAGCCAGCATTGGCTGAGTACCGTGCTGCACGCCTCGCCGCTGTTGGTTATACCTATGCTGTGAGTATTTTAACCTTTTGACCTAAAGTAGACCGAACCTTGACGGATTAACCTTTTCACGACGTAAACAGTTGAGCGCCGCAGAGAATACATTATAAAATTTTAATCATAATATATTGTTTTTATTCATAAGTGATTCTGAACGCTCTATTCAATTAAAATAAATTAAATTTTTGGCCCAGCGCTCATGGCACTCCACGTTGCAAATAGAAAGAAAAAACCGGACAATTGCGAGTTAAACTCGCGTGGAGAGGGTTCCGTTCCGTACATGATTATCTGAAATTTCCTATGTTACTTTAATACCATAGACTTCGTATAAGTTTTCCTGTAATCTATAGGTAATTAACTATTTTCAATAAAAAAATTTAAATTTTTAGGCCCGTTAGTTTCGGAGATAAGCCCTCCCGAATATCTCCGAAACCACTGGGTCATTATTTATTACTGGAGGTTAATTGGGCCATATATGTGCCGCTTCGACCATTGCTGATCTATTGTGGCAGCCCTTCGGTTTGGTTAATGCTGGCCTCGGCAGGGGTGGTCCGCTAGCGGCCCTTTCCACCGTGTGCTCAGACCCTTACCGTAAGAGCATTGGTTACCGCAATTCACACGCAGATAATGTACATAAGTTAGAAAAACTCATTGCTCATGGCAACCGCTTGGATTCGAACCCGGACCTCACGATCATGAGTCATCATGATCTATTTACTTAAATAACATCTAAACTATTTATCTTAAAATTATAAAAAATATATATTAAAGATTCTCACAACAAGCTAGCAAAACTTTTTTTAAAATTTTGTAATTTATTAAAGTGACCCCCATGTTTAATATTCATTTATGTACGTTAAGCGTCCGTTTTGCATATGTGTACCAAATTTCAACTGAATGGGTCCAGTCGTTTCGGAGCAAGCTGGCTGTGACAGACGGACAGACATACAGACAGACGGACGGACAGACAGACAGAGCGCTATACAAACACACTAAACACTAATAACTACACAAAACTACGTGGATAAATAAGTTGTATATATAAGAATAAACATTGTTATTGTACCGCACCCTCATACAGACTACGGTTTCTTTAAAAATATTTTTACTAATCTAAAATGAGCTAAAGAGCAGCCAAAAATATTTTTTAAATAAAGGTCAGGAATCGAATTTTCTGGGATCCCGTTGTTACCCATAAACTTATTGTTTCGAATTTTGAAAGTCAGAAATTGATTCCCATATTATTTTTGCTCATAATTATCGAAAGTCATAAAAGTTGTAAACCATAACCTTAATAATTCTAACTATTACTGATGGGACTACAATGCTGGTTAAACTGGGAGAAAATGGGGAACGAACGGGAAACACCGTGCTAGCTTAAGAGTATATTGACAGAAACAGAAAACAAACGAACTTGACATTACAAAATATATAAAAAACCTCAACCTTCCAAGTAGGTCATTAACATGCTCCACCTTTTTTAGAAGTAGAAGACCTCACAAATCCAGGAGCACCAACTTCTTTAGCGGTCTTTTGAGTAGTCCAGCGCAAGTTACTACATCTGCCACTCGAGCAATACCATCAGGGCCAACGTAAACTCTAGTAATTCTACCTCTGGGCCAGGTCCCTCTGGGGAGTTGCCCGTCCGCCACTAAAACTAGGTATCCTTCTTTTACTTGGGTAACTGTACCTCCGCCACGACGGGGTGATAGATTGGGGAGGTACTCCCGGATCCATCGCATCCAAAAATGGTCTGATAATAAAGCCGCTTTTCGCCATCCATCTCTGCCCAGCAAATCTCCGTCCGTCAGTGAAGCTGGTATGGGTCGGCCAGAGGATGAACCGAGGATGAAATGAAAAGGCGTCAACGCTTCTTCGCAATCGGGATCAGCTGGCACGTGTGTAAGGGGGCGTGAGTTCACCAAGTTCTCCGCCTCCAGTAGAAAAGTTTGTAGGATTTCGTCTGACGGAGAACGTTCTCGTAGAGTTACTTTTATTGCAGTCTTGATCGATCGTACTAGTCGTTCCCACGCTCCACCCATAAAGGGCGCTGATGGAGGTATAAACCGCCAAGAAATTTTCTCATTGGCAGCGAAGTGCGTTATGGCTTCTCCGTATAGGTCTTTGAGGAGTCTATTGGCACCTACGAATGCTGTGCCGTTATCGGACCATATCTCACTCGGGGTCCCACGGCGGGCAATAAAACGTCGAAGGCTCATCATTGCAGCGTCAGTTGAAAGGCTGTGTACGACTTCTAAATGAACAGCGCGAACTACAAGACAAGTATACAGCGCCACATAACGTTTTTCTCTCCTTCTTCCGATGGAAATCTGAATTGGCCCAAAATAATCTAGTCCGACGAAACTAAAGGGTCTTCGGTGATGGGCTAATCGAGCTGGTGGAAGATCCCCCGTAGGTGGTTCCAGCGGTTGCGCACGTCTGAGACGACACATTAGGCAGTTGCGAGCGACGGATTGCACAGCGCTTCTAAGATTTATAACCCAATAGACCTGACGCATCTCGTTAACTACAGTCTCCGTGTTTGCATGCGCTGCCTTTTTATGATGGTGGGCGATCAGCAGTTGGACAGTTGGGTGCTTGGGGTCTAAAATGACTGGAGTTTTCACGCTGTCTTTGACTTCTTGCACGCAGTTAATTCTTCCACTGAGTCTTAACAGTTTATCTTCACCCAGGATAGGAGACAAATTGTATAAGCGACTTTTTCGTGATAATTGCTGTTTGTTGGACAGGCAGACAAATTCGTCAGGAAATGAATCGAGTTGGCTTTTGCGCAGGACATGTATCTCTGCCAGTTGTAAGTCTTCGGCAGTGATGTTTTTGTTCTGGCTTTTGTTTTTCAGTATTGTCAGGAATTTATGGGCTGTTGCCGTAGCTCTTATTAATTTTATCCAAGAGTTTACTCGTTCTGGGCTGACTACTAATGGGTTGGAGTTCAACGAAATAAGATGGCAATGGTCACGTGAGGCTACCCTTTTTTTTTCTAAATGATCACGAGCTGTATCGTTAATTTCTACAGATGGTAATGATGGCCACTCGCTCTCTGTTGATAGCAAGAAATCAGGGCCACGGATCCAACGAGATTCTCTGCTCAGAACTATTCTCTTAGTGCGTGTGGCGTCGTCAGCTACGTTTTGTGCGGTTGGAATCCACCTCCACTCTTTTACATCGGAGGCTTCCAGAATCTCGCCGACTCGATGGGCTACGAATGGTTTAAATGAACGTGCATCGCTACGTAGCCAGCCAAGAACGTTAAGAGAATCACACCAAAAGGTGCGACTTGAAGGTTTATGTGTGTGTGACTCACAAATGAATGAAGCGAAACGAACAGCTATCAACGCTGCCTGTAATTCCAGGCGTGGGATGGAAGTTGGTTTTAGTGGGCTAACTCTACTTTTGCTACCGATGAGCGCGAGCTTCACTGTACCGTCTGTATAAATAAAGCGCCAATATGCTACTGCAGAAAATGCTAACTCTGCGGCGTCACTAAATAAATGAAGCTCGCGGCGCATAATTTCGCACTTGCTCAAGCTGTAACATCGCTGCAGTTGTAACCGCGATGAAGCTTGTACATCTTGGAACCACTCGTCCCACAATTTTTGATCAGCTTGAGGAAGTTTATCGTCCCATCCCAAATTCTGTCGCCAAATAGACTGGAACATGACACGTCCTCTCGATACTATGGGGCCCAAAATGCCTAAAGGATCGTAAATACGCATTAAGTGAGACAACGCGTCACGTTTGCTAAGTCGTTGTATACTAGCGCCATCTTTTAGACCGTGGCTGAAACTAATGACGTCATAAAGTGGTTGCCAGATCAGTCCGAGTACTCTCGAAGTTTGGTTGTCGCAGTTTCCCAAATTAACATCGTTTAGTTTTTGAGAGTGAAGTTCAGGCGGCACTAATGAGAGTGCAGCTGGGTCATTAGAAATCCAGTCACGCATTTCAAATCCCGCCTTTTTATTGAGTTGTACTATATCATGAGATAATTGTGCAGCTTTATCTGGACTGCTAACAGAGCTGATATAATCGTCCATATACGTATTAAAAATTGTCGCATGCGCAGCACCGGGATACGTATGCTGAAATTCTGTGGCATTTAAATTTTTGACATATAAAGCGGTACAAGGGCTTGAGCATGCACCAAACATCATAGCTGACATGCGATACAGCTTGATTTTCTCCTCTGGATGGTCTCGCCAAAGAAAACGCTGCGCATCCCGGTCCTGTTTCCTGATACGTACTTGAGGAAACATTTCTCGGATATCAGCCGTGAGTGCGACAGGCTCTTCTCTAAACCGCATGAGTATCGCGAGAAGAGGCTGAAGCAGATCAGGCCCAGGTAAAAGTAGGGAATTAAGGCTAACACCTTCGAATTTCGCCGCCGCGTCATGTACGACCCTTAATTTTCCGGGTTTATGAATGTTAGTGACGCCAAAGTGTGGGAGATACCACGTTATTCCTACTGGGGGTTCATTACACACTTCAGCGTAGTTTTTGTCTAGCATTGCGTGAATATTTTTCCTGTACAGTTCAGCATACTGTTTGTCTGCTTTAAACTTCCTTTCGAGGGATAAGAATCTAGAGAGCGCTAATTTAAAATTATTAGGTACCGCTGTAATTTCGGGCCGCCAGAGAAGACCGGCTTCAAATCTTCCGTCGTCGGGAAGTCGACGAACAGTATCCTTTAAAATTTTCAAAGCATGTGTGTCTGAAGAACCGCGGTGATCTTTTTTTTATTATTCCAATGGAATCTAATTTATAATACTCTTTAATGGCTGATTCTATAGAAAAATCGTTATCATACATTTCTGAGGTAAAGGCGTGCTGTAAAATATCCACTTGAGCTGTTGACTCGATACGATACTGGCTATCGCACGTGTCAAGAGTATGAGCGTGATGAGAAATATCGACTCGAGCTGTTTTGCTTGATATAAAACCGTACAAAACCCACCCCAGAGCAGTACGGATAGCAACTGGTTGGTTTTTCTTACCGGCACGTGTCGAAGATGCGATCGTAAGTTGCCAGTTGTCAACGCCAATAATAACCATCGGTTGCGCACTCTCACAACATAAAACATCAGATAAGTCAGAAAGATAGGGGCAGTTATTTAAATCATCTCTATTTAACGCAGGACGATAACTAACACCTAATCCTTCAATTGAACGTGCTCCACACACTCGGAAGGTCTTAGAACAATGACGTCCTTTAATATTAAAATCAACGTATTGCGTACGACAATCACGTGATAACCCACCTACACAATCAATCCGAACTCTTTTCGAAGGTCCGTCTGCTCCTATACGCTTCGAAATCTCCGAATCAATGAACGTGGCTGTACAGCCATCGTCCAATAGCGCATAAGTATCCACGCTACCTCGCGGGCCAGATACTTTGACCGCGACGACTTTAAGCAATGGCCGACATAACGGCTTACCAATACTCGTTGAGGCGGACGTGGAAGCAGCATGAGCCGAAATTTCAACTTGATAGTCATCTCGTCCGATTTTTTTGTCTTCGAGTACGGCTTGCGTTGTCAACTGGGTGGTCTCGGATTCGGAATCCGAGGAAAAATCCTCCAAGTCGGCATGTGCTAGCATATTTTGGTCTGGGGTTAGATTATGTAATAGAGAGTGATGTTTATATGTACAGCCTCCTACACTACAAGGAAATTTTACTTTACAAAGGTTGAACCTATGCGGTCTATTTTCTAAACATCTATGGCAGACTTTATTCTTCTTGACCCACTGCCATCTGTCATTTACAGACAGTGTCAGAAAATTTTCACATTTGTTTATGTTGTGGGAATTGTTACAAAATATGCATTTATTTACAGACTTATTCATATGGCCACCAGCCTTTTCACCAGAATCGGCAGAGCGAATGTTTTTCTCGGCGGGTGGTTGAGTCCGGCATTAATATCCGTAAAGTCCGTTAATAAACTATATTTTTACAGATTATAATATGACCAGTGAAAATCGGAACTCAGAAATTATTCCTATTAATATATGAATTATGACTATAGGTTGACCGCTTAAATGAGTCTTCGCCCGCGCGGCACAGGGGCGCGGGGGCATGGCGACAAAGGGGACCGAGAGAGGTGCGGGCGGCAGGCGCATTTTTGTTTTCATTCATTTCACGCCGCCCGCACCTCTCTCAGGCCCCTTTGTCGTCATGCCCCCGCGCCCCTGTGCCGCGCGGGCGACGACTCATTTAAGCGGTCAACCTATAGTAATAATTATGACCAAAAACGTTATGGATTGTGAAAATCGGAACTTTAATTTTATGGGAGTCAATATAGACCCGAATTTTCTATATAAAAGTCATTGCATCCCTTATTAATATGAATATAACGTTTATTCCAGTGTGATCTTCCTACGTGCCGCCATATCTTGGTATTACAATTGGACGCTCAACAAGAATAGGGTAAAACTTAACAAGATGCGAGAGGAAAAGAAAAAAATACTCGAAGAGGTTATGAACACTGAAACGTATAAGGTAATAATTCTAAAACTATTAACTACTAACTAAACTTTCTTGGTCAACCTGCAATTTCTCAAAATTATTGGGAAATTTGTTTAAGTATAAACACTAGCACAGTATAATCAAGTATACAGTATTCCATCTTCATACAAACGGCCGAAACGACTCGCTTCGAAATCTCGGTAAACTTCGGTACACAACAGTCGCGAGTGCGCCGCGGTCGGGTACGGACGTGGATAGTGTGAGATGTTCCCATGAATTTATTTACGTTTATTATGGCACGAGAAATTTTGATGTTTTTGATATTTTAAAAGCAAAATACATTCAATGCATTTTGTCACTCCATACTGACTTACAGTCACTTTTGAAACTAGAAATAAGAACCAAGTAGAAATAATTAAAATTAAAACTTATAAGATTTGAAGTAATATTGCATGAAAAGATACTGCGACAATTTAATATAGCATTATTAAATACGTAACCCAAGAAAGACAGTCAGCGGGCAGCCCTACTGCGTGTTTACATACCGAGCGGCCGTAGGTAATTATTTCGAGGACACTGCCGAGACAAAATACTGTTTATTGTGACACTAGTCACTGTAACGCGGAAAAAAACGCAACAGACATACTTGAAGAAAATTTGTCAAAGAGAATTAAAAAAAACCATTGAGGCAAACAATTACATTGCAGTGTCGTTCAAATTTGGTTAAAATGTTACGTAAACATATTTAACAGTTTTTTCATTAATATATATAGGTGAAAATAATAAAAATTCTATTGCGATTTCAAAAATCATATTCTTCTATAGTTCTATCTTCTACTCCATTTAGGTTAAAAGGTTAACATATTTTTAGGTAGCGAAAGAGATCCTCGACAAGTACGGAAGCCCCGAGAGCCAGTCGAAGGCGCTCAAACCCTTCGTGCCGACGCTCAACGTGCCCGGTAATGCTATCTCGCCACCCCCAGGTAGACCGAATAATATAGCCAGATCCTACGCTAATTGCTTGCTATCAATGTATTGCTGTTTCAGTCCAATAAAAAAAATGCATGTCTGGTTAATCACACACAAGAGTTGAGTCTTTCACACACTGAAACAAGTAGATTTAAAAACTAAACGGATTTTAACCTTTAACCTATTGAACGCAGCAGCAGATTATCGTTCCCCTGACGCCACGGCATGCCGTTTTCCATACATTTTGTCGGGTACAACCGTCTCTTGGCATCCGTGGCCCGCTGTCTTACATTCAGCCGTGGCGTTAAAAAGGTTAAGGGTTGAGTGCAGTGTATTAACCGTCGCAGGCGACATACGCATATTTATAAAATAACGTACAAACATTAGAAATTTCATTGTGTCGGGCAGCTCCTTACAAAAATCATGAGTGAAACCATTTTGATTTTTAATTATTTATTACAAGAGGTGATTATGATCTGTAATTACCGTGAACATGGCTTCGCACATACTATGTCATAAGTCATAAGACAATAGTCTAAGTATGAAGTCTTTGGAAATTTAACCTTCTAACTTTAAGACTGATTTTCATGTCCTTCTTCTTTTAAAATCAAGTATGGGTGATGTTGTAGACATTTATGTTGCGTGTTTTGAGTCTAGGTTAGGAATATTATTATGTGATTTCAGTTCAGATTTTCGCCGTCTAAAGTAAAACAATTCTGCTTGAGTTCTGAACCGCTACTTTATTGAAACTACTTCGATACACATTTCGTTCAAAAGGTTAAGAAACTGAAACCGGCGAAATTATTGACGTAGTATTTAAGTAAGTTTTTTTTATCGATGATAAACCCCACAGCCACCCCAGGCCAGCTCCGTCAGAGGCAGCTGGCGCTGACTTCGACTCCGCTGAACAACTTCAACCGGGAATTGGTGCCGATGAACAACACTACGTACAAGGGGCCTAGATTGAGGGTAAGTATTTGTCTTCTAACGTTGTGACCCTATAAAGTCTGTTCGCCGAGAGTTGATAAATATTATGATGTCGTTCCGAAATAGCGACTGTCGCTTGACTATCGCAAACTGTATGACGGGCGTCGCTTATCGCCGCGCGCACTGAGTTTCGTGGTACGAGGGACGCAGATGTTGTCAAGTTAGGTTTGCCAGGGCGGACGGTGGCGAAAAAATATAATTGTTTTGTTCATATACACAATCGCCATATTGCAAATTAATGTATTCTATGTGCGCGTCAAATTTCACATAAATTCAATAATCTGCACTGGCTTCGGACAAATAAAAGAAAAAGAAAAAATGTATCTATGACACATGTTTAAAACGCGTTGAGTATGGATATGACGTGTCTTGTGTCTTTCTATAATATGTCATTGGCTTGAGTGCGTCGTTCGGGTGTTCGCGTGTTCCTTTCTGTTTATACAGATAGGCTATTGAATAATAATATTCTATGAAAAACATATAATTTTTCCCTTGAATTATTTATTATCATCGGTAAAAATAATTAGGCGGCCGCTATTTGTAATGAGTTAAGAAGCCCTGACTTTTTGCTTTTTTTATCAACTCTCGACGAACAGACCTTAGACTCTGCATAGCCGGGCCACAGAATAAATAAAAGTACTAACGTACAGAAGGATCACTGTCTAACAAAACCGGTGTTTAGGTATGAAATTATGCCGAATCATGCCTTCTCACTCCGTCGCATAAAACGTGCTCTTTCGTGATATCCTGAAGACACCGCTTGGCCTCATTTTTACTAGCAAATAAAGCTGCTAGACTTGCGGGGCGCGCGGGGTTTTTAGTTCGCTGTGATTGGTGCGTTCGCAGTTTATGGCTTTTTTCCTCTAGGAGTGGGATTATGGTCTGTGGTCCTCACGATATTTTCCTTTACCGACATACTCGTGGCAAATATCGAATTTTAAAATCGCACATGACGTATAGGAGCCGAGCCAGGGACAAATTTGGTTTATCATTTCCTCCCGGCCGATAACTCGTACAATGATTCAGAGAATTGTATCATGAAGCCTCCTGAACGTCAGCTGCGGCTTGGTGGGTGGGTTGAGCAGCAGTAACGTCCCAAACTAGGCGAAAATGTTTGTAAATGTTCAGTTGACCAGCTGACGGTCTTTCCACCGCGATAGAGCGAGCTGACGATTTGATTTGTTCATAATAGCATATCAACTATCATCTGACAAAACATCACTCGGGAGGCGATGGCAAAAAAAAACATTCTCCTAGTTTGGGACGTTACTGCTGCTCAACCCACCCACCAAGCGCCAGCTGACGTTCACTAGGCTCATCATCAATCATCATCATCACACGAGTTCATCGAATCGTCATCATTCATACGTACGAGTCATCATTCATTGTACGAGTTATCGGCCGGGCGGTTATTGGTCATGAGAATCTGTTGCTGGCACGCGGAGCAGTACCTTAATCGCGACTGATGAATATAATTTCGAAATAAGTTATTTTAATTTTTTTACTAGTTTTTACCGACTTCGCGTGGAATTCATTTATCGCTGTTCACTCGGGAATTACTTTTTCACGGGATAAAAAGTATTCTGTCACTCTTCGGCTCAAATTAACTCTATGCGAAACATCACGTCGACCCGTTGCTCAGTTGCTGCGCGATAGACGGACAAACCTACAAATAAATCAGGCGACAACCTTTATACAAATCGATCTAGTCTCAAAGTAAGCTCTAAAGGCTTGTGTTATGGGACCTAGATGACGATATACATACTTATATAGATAAATAAATACAAAGGAAACATCCAAGACTCAGGGACGAACATTCGTGCTCATCACACAAATATTTGCCCTTACCGGGGATCGAACCCGGGACCGCTAGCTTTGGAGGCAGGGTCACTACCAACTAGGCTACAACAAACCGACAAACGAGATTTCTTGACACGATATAATGATCTCCTCTGCTGCACTGGGAGTGAAGAAATATAGAATGCGTGCAGATGCTTATCATCCTGGCATGTCGTAAAAGTCGACTAAGGGACGGGTCAATATGGTGGACTATCTGTATGGGCGATGAGCTGATCACCTGTCACCATACGGTTCATCATACCATCTTAGGACTAATTAATTGAACGTGGCCACAAGTAGTCTTGTGGCTCTGCCCGACTCATGAGGGATTTCGGGCGTGATGATTATGTTATTTATATGTATATAATGATCATTGACTGTTTCAGTCGGACCAACTCCCGCGACCGCTGCTCGACAAAAACCGCTCGGCGCTCGACAAAGTTGTCGACTATTTGCTGAAGGACGGACCCAACCACCGCATGGCGCTCATTTGTACCGAGTGTTTCTCTCATAACGGTGAGTTGATATGGCAGTGTTGTGTATACTCTATTCGTTTAGGTAGGTAACTAAATGTAAACAAACGAATCTATCGAGAAAGTTGACGACGTGCTCAAGGACTACTAGCTATAATTCCAAAATAGCTTAAGTTTCAGCTATCAAATTTGACCAGTTTTTAATTTAGATTCGATTAGATTAGATTTATTTATTTCTCAATATAATATTACATTATAAATTGTACACATGTCAAGATATATGAAATTAAATTGAGATCGTCAGTTATTAAAAATACAAATAAAAAGTAATAATCCAAATTTAAATTAAATAATATTAAATGTCAGAATCACAAATTAAAAAGGTAGGGATCTCCGTAAAGGATCGTCATTTCAAAATATAAATAAGAAAATACAATTATAGCAATAATAATAAAACAATGTCAAATAAATAAATAAATCTACAGTCTCAGTTCCATGTACTCGTTAACTGAGTACAGTGGATTATCCAATAAAAGGACTATACTCCATAGTTAAATAACAAATATCAATTGAAGCCAATAATGGACCTTTCCTCAATGTAATAAGAACGCCGATGTCGGCAATATTTACCTAGTATACGATGGTGTCATTTGACATCAAAAAAGTGAGCATCGCGAAAATCGCGTTGGGAGTTCCTTACTATATATTTGTTACTAGCTGCCCGCGACTTCGTCCGCGTGGAATATTGTATTTGGGTAGCATTTTTAATTATTTAGGCTAATTTGTCTCTTGTCGCAAACTCATAAAACATTCACATAAACCTTACATATTTCCATACAAACTTTCATCCCCTATTCCCTAGTGTTATTTTCCTCCTTGAGGGTAAAACTTTTACTAACTTTGAATGTCATATTTATTTATATCGAATCAACACCCTAAAAGCTTCTAGCTCTAAAAATGACGATACTTCTATACAACTTTTCATCCCCCCTTTTCAACCCTTTACAACCCCTTTTTCGAATTAAGAAGTAACCTATGTCCTTTGTCAGGCTCTAGACTATCTGTGTACCAAGTTTCATTTAAATCGGTTCAGTAGTTTTGACGTGAAAGCGCGACAGACAGACAGAGTTACTTGCGCATTTATAATATTAGTACGGATGTTTACTATATATTTGACTCTCTCTTCCAAGAGCTTTTCCCGATTCTAATTCGGGGTACGCTTTGACCATGATCCCAGATTCCGCAGGTCGGGTTATTACAGTGGAGCGACTGCCGTCTGACCTCCGTAACCCTTGCGACAGGGGAACCAGGCCAATTGGATCATGGTTACACATTTAGTTACCCAAATATGCAGGTTTCCTCACGATGTTTTCCCTCACCGTAAGAGCATCGGTTACCGCAATTCGCAGGCAAATAATGTACATAAGTTAGAAAAACTCATTGGTACGCGGCAACCGCTTGGATTCGAACCCGGACCTCATGATCACGAGTCGACATCCTTAGCCATTGGACCACCGACGCTCTCGTTTACTATATATTTGAATGATCCCAGGCATGGCGATGGTGGAGGAGTACGAGTACGTGTCGTACGCGTGCGCGTACTGCGGGCGCCTCAACCCGGCGCGCAAGCAGCGCCCCGCCGCGCCGCCGCTGCACGCGCTGCCCGCGCCGCGCCGCATCGGTACGTACAGACTCATCATCATTATCATCATCATCATCATCATCATCATCATCATCATCATCATCATCATCAACATGAACGAAACTTTCGACCTAAGAAACCAGAAGTGCATATCAATACAAGTAGAACAAAAAAACTGGTCAAGTGTGAGCCTGACTCGCGCGCCGAGGGTTCCGCAATTATGTATGAAAAAACAGTATCTTGTTAGTACGGAACCCTAAAAAAGAAAAAAAAAGCTTTTAACAACGGGGTGACTATTTACAACCTACATATGAAATAAGACAAAAAATAACTATCGCAAGCTCCTATCTCCGTTCAATCGTAGAGTGTGATACGACTTTGCAAAGGTTATTCCGTTTTCTTTTTATGTGATGTAATTACAAATTCACGGTTTTCGGACTTTTTCCTTTAGTTGTGCTGTAAGACACTGCTTCTTGCCAAATTTGATGATTCTAGGTCAACGGGAAGTACCCTATAGGTTTTGATTCCCTTGAAAGTATCAAAATATGAGACAGGCTTAGAAGGTTGATTTTTTCATCGCTTCAAGAGATTGCAGACCTGAGTATTTGATATTAATTTCAACTTGATACCTCCACGCGTACCTGAGAAAAAGGTCTTGACAGACAGACAGACAGACGGACAACCGAGTGATCCTATAAGGGTTCCTTTTTTCCTTTTGAGGTACGGAACCCTAAAAACAAAAAAATCTTTCCAAAAAAAATATTTAACAAACTCCCAGAAGCATGGCAATAACTTAACTGTAACCCGATTTAAAAATATAATTTTCAAATTTCGTTCCGAAATATGTTACTATAACGTCATGGAGTATCTAAATGATGATAGGTTGCCTTTGTAAATAAATATGTTTATTATCATTGTCATCATCATAGTATAGGCATAGGCATCATTGGATGGCTTTTGGACCACGATTACAGTACTATTGAAATAAGTTCACCATTCGGCCATCCTCGGTTATTGTCGGCACCCCTCGTTTTTCACATAGAGTATATCAAATTGTAGATATGAATTAAATTAAATGATGCGTTTTTTTGAATTTTAATTAAAGATCAAGAAAGTCAATGCCGAAATTAGTTTTGTATGAAAATACTGAAACAGCAATAAAACTGAATTTATTGATTATAATGAGAAAACCAAAACGTGACTGACAACCTATCAAAAATTGGTCAACATCGGTTGACATTTAAGGGGTGGAAATCGTTATCGCCTTTTGTATGAAAAGCCGTAGTTTATCACTCCTCTTAAATAGTTAAATGTCCGTCAACTAGTTGTCATCCTATACAAAAACGTCACTCAAACGCCACTTTAATTAAAGATCAATTTGATCGTTTTTTTTTATGTCATTGACTGACAAACGAGCTGACGGCCCACCTGATGGAAAGTGGTCACCGCCGCCCATGGACATCTGCAACACCAGAGGTGCTTCCAATGCGTTGCCAGTCTAGGGAGGATGGGGAATGGGGATTTGGCCATTAGACTCGCCGTCCGAGCGTCAACAGTTTGAAACAACCAGCCCAGGGTCTTCATGGGCACCTGTATCTTCATTATAGTCATAGATTTGTTTTTGATGAACAGGCAGTGGCGACGAGTCTTCCGTAGCGAGCTCGAGCGACAGTGATGAAGAAAAGAAAGTCAAGTTCTCGGAAAAAAGTGGTAAAGTATTTATTTTCGACATATACAAGACTAGCTGTGCCTATGACTTCGCTTGGGATACGTAGGAAAAGTACACATATGTAGTGAATAATCTGTTCCCATCGTGAAAGCTCGGAATTAATAAATGACATGTTTGTATTAAATAAATAGGATACTTTATTTATCAGTGAAAAATGTCAAACCACGAGTTTGAAGTATAACACACTGAGATGTTATAACCACCACGATCAAATTATATACAGAACGTAGTGTTACCAA
The DNA here is from genome assembly GCA_947859335.1 of Tortricodes alternella. Lineage (NCBI taxonomy): Eukaryota > Metazoa > Arthropoda > Insecta > Lepidoptera > Tortricidae > Tortricodes > Tortricodes alternella. Next base: position 4,222,553 of record OX401968.1, on the reverse strand, counting down.
AAATCAAACTACCGAGAATTGTTTGTCGAGAAATTCCACTGGCCTCCGAAACTCGTTTTTGGACTAAATAGAAATAACCAGTATTGTTGCTATTTTTAAATTTATCATTTTTAGTTTTATCGTTTTATCGAAACGTTTCCCAGTTTTGGCATGACTATTAAAAAGAACTGAAAACAAACTTAAAATAATAAAAAATTTAACTTAGGTATTAGCCACTCTATATCGATTATTAATCTCGCGATGCGAGTTTCTCCTACGCTGTCTTGATGGGTACTGAGACTGACTGAAGTAGCATGACAAATACGAACGTTTCCGAGAAAATAAGATGGGAAATGATTATTCACTATATCTGTATGTTTTATTCCAAGATATGATATATTTGTCGCTCAAATTTCATCCAAATCTGTCAAGACGTTTGTTTACGCGTGATTCAGTTACAAACACGCAAACATATTTACATAATTATAATTCTAACTAAATTAAATTTGTATAAAAATGAACGAATGATGAATTAATGTTTAGAACGTGAAGGAATAAGCCTGGGGGACTGACGTTCGCCATACCTCGGAAATAAGTCGAGCCTGCTAAAATATAGTTAAACTAGATGGCGCCACAGTCCTAGCCTGACACGTTGTCTTGCTTTATTCATCTGTGGTTTAGAATGAGTATTTAAAAAATATACATACCTTACATGTTTTTAACGCTGAACCATAGTATAAAGAGAAGGGAAGTGAGTTATCTTCATACAAACGCACCGCGCGCGGCTTGTATGTGTGCGCCAAAGTATCTATGCGTCGCCGCACGCACACTTAAACAAATCTAAGTACAAGTATGAAGATAACCTACTTCCCTTCTCTTTATACTATGGCTGAACGCCACTGCCAAATGCGAAAACGACGGCATTAACCGACGCAAATGTATCCTGGAAAACGGCATATCGTGGCGACTATTGGCCAAATTCACAAAGGCCACTCAAATTGATGTTTAATTAAAGTGACGTTTATGTATAGGTTGACAACTAGTTGAGGGACTTTTAACTATTTAATCTCTAATCAATTACTTAAGTGACGTTTGTGAATTCGGTCATATAGCGTTCAAAGGGTTAAAACCGGCTTTTATCAATTATTTTGTGTTAATTCAGGTTCTGAAGTCGATTCGGATCGGCCCCCCTCCCCAGCGGAAGGGACCCCGAAATCCTCCCTCGAGAAGAAAGAAGACTGAACGAGTATCCCCTCAAAATGTTCCTTATCCCCTTATTACCCCCCCTTAATAAGGAGCGGAGTGTTTCTGAGAAACAGGGCCGAATTGAACTGTCAAATGTCACGACGGTATGTGATTTTAACCTTTTAACCTTTTCAGCTGTTATAGTACTCGCTACGAGAGTTGAGGTGTACACGCGTAGGTTTTTTGTGTGTTGGTCTTTTTTAGTGTTATATGTGCAATAAAATAGGAAGTACTTCTATGTTTTGTGTACATTGCGGCAACATTTGTAAGATAAATTCATCCATACTTGTCATATTTGGTAAACGAGTTTCTAACCTCAAAATGTGCAGTTTTATCCTATAAAGCAAACCCAGACTAATAATTGTCAAAGTGACGTCTAAAAGATTGTCTTCGGTTCCTTTATTTGCAAGTAAACAGCTGTTTTAACCAAAAAAGGTGCATTTTGAGGTTAGAAACTTGTTTACCAAATTACACAAGTATGGACGAATCCACCTTACACACATATCTATAGATCTCTTCTGCTCAGACCATGCACTCACACACATAACACCATCTGCGTATAGAAAACAGTGTAATATTCGCCTTAAGTTTCTTGGTGAGAACTGCTGTTCATAGTTGTAATGCTAGAGACATCAGAATATTAGATTTTCGCTTTTAACCTTTTGACCGCCACAGTCGGCTGCAGCCGTCAGCGGATACAGGGTAAAAAAATCCTTCATTACCTTGACTTAAAGTTGAAATTCGTGTTACTACTCTGACATGCTTGGCGGTCAAAAGGTTAATCTCTTCAACGCCACGTCAAATACAAAAGTTGTCACTCACGCCAGGCATGTTGTCTAAGAAGTCACAGAAATGTCCACCTTATAACAAAGTAGTGAAGGACTCTTTTATAATGTACGCCATGACGGTCATATCCGCCATTGGCGTTGAAAAGGTTAAAATTAGGTTAAAATGTCAAAATTAAAACTCCAAATTGTGGTATTTTACATAAGGCAGTGTCAAATATATCTATGTGGCTTTTGCTGATATCCAAGTAGACGTAACGACACGCGATGAGTATGAAACAGCAATAACTATGTTAATACTGTCTCGCACTTTGATGTCTCATGTAAGATGACTGTAAATTCATCGCGAGTTCTGTCGACGACTATAGTTTTAAAAGACACGTAATGATAATGTCTTTTATAAAATTGGAGAGATACTGTCAGTTTTGTTCAGAGTTAGGTTAATGTAATGTTGACAGTAAGGCAATTTTATATTTGGACTAAGGTTTCGTATTCGCATAAATTAGTTAAATATAGGTCGATTGAATCATCCAATGCATCTGCATCGCTTACAAAAAATCGGCCCCGCATCGTCATTGTCAGCTGTCAAAAATAACCACAGATATTGTATTTTGGTTCAATTTATCCCGTAATAACCACAGATAATGAAATACCTCAAGCTAAAGATCATAATATTTTAAACGTGTTCGATATTTGAAACAAGTAAGGCCTTCATTGAATTTTGATGTCGCGGAGCGAAGTTTTTTTTTAAATTGATTACACGTTTGCAAATGCTGGCAATCACATAAAGAAAAAAATATATTTTTGAAGTAAATAGAGTTTTGGTTTCTATGTGAAATCAAATTGGAATGTTAATTAAATAAGGAAGGGATGTTATGCTTTTTTTAATTTGAAACGAGTCCACGGTTCACGTTCGTGCCTTGTAAGTCGAAATTTTATTAGCTTTAGAGATAAACTACTCGCAATAAGATTTCTTATTTATTTCAGTAGACACTGAAACTGCATTATTAAAAAAAAAACTTACGATTTTGTAGCACTGTAGAGTAGTATACAAGTAGGCTGTCGTGTCTGTGCTCTTAGTGTTGCCAGCGAAATAACTCCCAATGTTGCCAACTTAATTGTGTTTAGTTTATCTCACAATAAATTATTTAACTCTCATAGTGTTAAAGAATATTTATTCTTATTTAATTTTGTCATTTATAAGTTATTAATTTGAATCTTCATGCTTAGTGTAAGGTGGTTTGAATAATTTATTTAATTTTTAATATAATTTATTTTGGGCCCGCTACTTATGTGCTTGAGATTGTTAGGTATGTCATATGTTTTTTTTTTTTTATAAAAAATTAGAAGCTAATTTTCAATATGATTTTAAATTGATATTGTATCAACGATTTCCTAGATAATTTCAAACACGTCCTTATTTCTATCATACGAAAACCACTACTAACTGATTCGCTGCTATATATTTTAACACCTGTATTTTTGCCGATTAGATTATTTGAAAGTAAATAAAAAAAAATAGGTATAATTTGTTTAAAAAATTCAACACTTCGAGATACTTAGTTCCTATTAAAAGATAACTGAAGAGAGATTGTGGGTTCGGATCCCACCAGGCGGTTTTTTGTTTGTAATTTCAACGTTATTTTTAATTTTTATTTTAATATTACATCCTACCATACACTGGCTTTCCAATAATCTTTTACGGGGGAAACTATAACTTCAGTTTTGAAAGCGCAATTCACACAGAAGTGGGAACTCCGTTTTTATATAAATACGCAGAGAGTTTAAATTTATATTTGCACTCGACGCCAGTTTTGTCTGTCTCTATTTTCTGTTAAAGTGTAAGAGTGATAGCGACAGGTAACGCGCATCGACTGATAAATATGTCGCTATGCAAAAGCATTTTGATGAAGCAATGATTCAAAGATTTTCATGCATCTAATTCTTAACCTTTTGAACGCCAGGGCTGAATACGAGAACGCGTGCCTTGGACGCCGAGTGACGGCTGTCGCCGACAAAATGTATGGAAGACGGCATGCCGTGGCATCAGGGGCATGAAAGCCGACTGTGGCGTTCAAAAGGTTAAAACGCTGTCTCGCGTTCTAATGCGCTCTTGCTTTAGAAATTACGCCTAAGACGGATAATTTTTGAGGTTTTTTCTAAATAATTAAAGATCAAAATAAAATTATAAATTCAAAATAAAGTTGATATTAAAGTGAATACTCAAGCAGTATTTCTAGTCAAAAATAATAGGTGGTTCAAAGAATGCATTTAAAAATAAATGCATTAAGATTTTCTTTATCCACGACGAATCATGAGTACCTATTGGAATTTCCGTGGCAAAACTTCCAGACTACCCCCAGGTAGATCGATAGTTTTAAATATTGATAAATAACGTTCGATCCTTTTAGACAAAGATCTATCGCTGTCAAAACAAAAATGTTCTATTATAAAAAAAAATGTTTCAATCACAACAGTCAAAAGTAGATTAAAATGACCTGTTAACCTTATAACTGCCATTATCTGAATTTTATAACAAAATATCCAGCTCATTTTGTTCTTATACACGTACGATAAAAAAATATGCGGTCAAAAGGTTAAAGCAATGATATTTTAATTTTTTATTTTATTTTATTTATTGTATCATTAACTTAACACTACCATTACAGGATTTAAACCTAATGCGATAGAGAAGATATTACAATCAAACACATGTAATTGATGCAATCGCCTCACATTTGATGACGCATTTTCTGGGTAGACCTTTTGCCGCGCAGTCGTTTAGTTTTTCTCGATACCTTTTTAATTCCTTATTAAATAATAACCCTTTTAATAATGTCTCCACTCTACGTAATAATGTTTGTATTGTTTTAAAAAAATATTATTATTCCCTAGACATTCCCAGGGGGACCTCTGAAACACTAAATTCGTTACTATATTACTGCCTCTCTTACACTACAGTATCTCCTTTCGAGAGAAAAAGACATAGTACTCGATATTTCGAATTTAGTTTTTGAGAGTACATTTCCCTATGTTTATAAATAGATAATAGCATTTGACTATGGAACAAACCCCTATACTGCCAAACATTATTGGCGTGTTAAAACAGTGGTACTAATAATTTTGTGTCCATCTATTAAATTTTGTGTACATCTTAGTGGAAACGATACTATGAAACTGTTTTGGCATGATCCATTTTTATTTAAATTATATATTTCAATGCCTTCTCTATAGGCATACATTTTGAATGACAAAGATCAAAGTAGTCCATAAAAAGTGAATTCCAATGGCTATGCTTTGCAAATTTGAGTTTAATCTGAATATCTGAAGTAACTGTTCTTAGAGACGACGTCAATTAACTTGCTCAAAATTTCAAACAATGACCTTATTAACCTTTTGACTGCCACAGACAAGGCGTACAGTATAATAGTGACCTACTGTCATTTGCCTAAAGTTCAAATTTGCACGACATTATCTGCGCTCAAAAGGTTAAATAAAGTTGGGCATAGTCAGATATCAAATATTTTTCATAGCGGTGGCGGTATTAAGTCACATAATGTTTCACCGAGGAAACTTTGTAAATAATGAAGTCAAGTGAATAGTGTTGTTGAATTTGTTATTTATGCTTGTATCGTTGATTAGCTATTTTATATTGAATTAATATACAAGTACCCAGTTAATTTGTGTTTTATTTTACTTCATATTTTTGTCTGGTGATCCCGAAGGTGACTTTTTACAAGGAATCCTACAATCCTCCTAAAGTCTGGCTAACGCAAGGTGATGATTATGAAACACGTGCGGCAATTTTAACAATCTTAACCCTGTATCGCGTTGTTTACGATAACAATATCGTTCGAGTAATAAAAACATTACAATAATAATAATACCAAAATAAAAAGGTTTATTAACCTTTCGAACACCACGGCTGACTGCGAGAAAGCGTGTCCCGGACGCCGAGTGACTGCTGTAGCCGACAAAATGTATGGAAAACGGCATGCCGTGGCGTCAGGGACACGGTAATCTGCTGTCGGCTACAGCCGACTGTGGCGTTCAAAAGGTTAAAAATCTGAAAAGTTCATGGTATATGCTTGACTCTGGGCCCCGAGCTAGGATACCCTGTTTTACAGGACCCAGTCAAATTACAGACAAGTGGAATGTACATTCATAGAGAGAATTAGGAGTGTAGATTACATTACATTACTCGCCGAAGTAAAAAAGTGACATGCTTAGTGTGTGTGATTATAGCTAGTGTGATAGGCAATAGTGACAATATTTGATGCCTTCTTCTTCAGGAAGGGCACGCACTTTATTTTCAAATGTATGCTAAAGTGGCAAACAATAATCCTATTGTTATAATGAACAGAGCTCGAAATTCATTTAAAATAATTATTTGACCAACCACGCAGAAACGAAACGCAATTGACCTTATTGAAACGTTTTTTTTTTAACTTAATCAGACACCTCTATTTCTTGCAGTCTTCAATCAATGCTTCTAAATTGCTCTCAAGTACTATTTCTCAAGTACTTAATTGATAAAGAAACATGATCAAACGTCTTATTAGGTGAAAGGTTGAAATTTTAAAGTGTATTAGTTTATGATTTTAGCTGTTTTTTGTGTACCTACATTTTAGTTAACCAATTAATACGCCTCTTAACTGTCACTGCCGGCAGTTGATTGACCACGGCTGACTTTGTTTGACATTTGTTTTCTCTAAAAGTCGATGAGCTCCTTTGCAATGATTTCTTTTATCTTGCGAAAACAACTTATCGTTTAACCTAGAACGCACTAATCTCAGCGCCACGCCTTTATAATCGATTATTATTAATATATTTCTATCGACGGCGTCACTGCTATTTGATAACCAAATTTTTCGCAATAAACAAGTGGTTGAACGTGCGTATTCGTATTTTTTATCATAATAATTGCATTTCACGTGTAAGTCCAGTGGAGCGATAGTGTTATTAAATCTCTTGTTATTTGTAATCAGTGACTTTATTATTTCATTAGAATAAGATTAACTTTGATTTAAGTGTATTTTATTGGAACTTCTGTTTACTTAAACTTGATTTTAACATGTCAGTGCTAAATAACTTCAGTGTTTGTATAACGAAAGGACTGAGACGTAAGTAATTTGGTTTTAAATTATTATTTAAAAGCATGGTTGGAGATAATTATCAAATAACTTAAATTTTTAAGAACTGTGACTTATAAGTGAACAGTTTGAAACAATATAAATAGAATCATGGACACTGAATGTACTACTGTATTATTTTTATTTAAAAAAGCGATTTAAAATATTGAAGCTGTTTGTTCTTTATTAAAATACAAATCCATAATAACTAGTAATGAAAGCACTACATACTAATTGTAACTATTATTTACATTGTATGCTATCTCATCAGATTAAATATTGCAGTGCCCTTACAAGATTTCATGTACCATCTAAACCACTAAATTAACACCATTATGTAATGATCATGATTGCAAAATAATGCTGTACAAAAACCAATTTTATAAATAATTGAAAACGGTCCCATCTTTACATTGTAAATTAATAATAAAATAGTATGTTGGATACTAAGCCACTTTCATCTCTATTTAGGAGTCCCTGTGCTATGGGTATTAGAGAATGTTACAAATACTTATATAAATAGTTCATCTATACTTATAACACAGTACCGTGACTGACTGACAGACAATGTACAGCCTGTGCTGGTGCTCCTGGGAATTTGAAATTTGGATGGTATTTACCCTAGTACCCTGGGGGTCAAATAAGGAGGGACTTTTAGCAAATCCCTACCTAAACGTGTGAAAAGAAGTGGCGGTTTGTATGGAAAATACCACAAGCAAATCTGTATATTTAATATAAAATAATGCATCACTTATTGTTCCATTGACTTTATTAATAAACAACAAAGCTGTAACTCATTATGTTTTATCATAGTCTAATGAAATTGCTTCAATTACCTACATCCTAATCTGAGCGCATAGCACACTAGCTTTTATCAGCATAATGAAGCGTCATTTTTTTAACCGACTTCAAAAAAACTCTCAATTTGACTGTTTTTTTTTAATTTAAATAAATAGCCAGTGCGAAAGGCGTAACTGCTTTTTTTATCTGTCCATTAGACACTAGTGTGTTATAGGGTCTGATTTTGCATGATTTTGAACTCAACATTTTTTTTGTGTCAGTATATCATGTGCAATGCATTGATTATTTAAATAATCTATATACACACAGTTTTGCTACTTGCAGATAATAATTGAGGAAGTATCGAATAAGGAAGCAATATTATCTTAGATAATTGTCATCAAAACATCTTTATCTATAATTGTTTCTATTTTAAGATGCTGAAGCATTTGTACTTATGATGTAGGATCAAACTAGTGTACAATATAATATCGATGTTTTGTGGGTAAAAAAATAAATAATTCTAATTAGTCCGTCAGTTAGATTATCAAAAAATATTGAACACGTATTTTTTGCTTTATCAAATTAATCAAAATTGCCAAAGATAACGCGCAAGTTCGGGAGTGGGGGCTTATGACGTCACTTAATGGTAAAAAGTGTGCAAAGTCGTGACGTCACGCGGAACTTCGACGCACTATATTATAATCTTAGTTATTTTTGTTTAATAGACAAAAGAAAAAATATGTCTTCAATTTTTTTTATACTGTAAATGACGGCTTAATGATAATTTTTCAGGAAACATGCCTAGTGGACCACTTTTTGAAGTTAACTTAAAATTGAATCCGTTAATAGAAATATTAACTTCGTTAATTAACGGATTAACTGTCTTGTGCCCAGCTGTTCACCACCATGCAGGTTCAGATGACTCTGCAGCTGGTCTGATGACAGTTTTAATTATTATCAAACGAGTAATCAATCTATCGTATATTTCTTGATATGCGTACTTAATTCAACTTTATCTTATCATCAATAACAATTTTTTTTACAAATGTTATTCTATTTTGTACTTCCGAGAAGCCATTTTGTTTAAAACATTAATACGAATATTTTATGGATAGACAGCGTCTTGAGTATGTTTGTAATTTTTAGGAACTAACTATAGTGACTAGAGATGCAACGGATATCCGGTTACTATCCGGTATCCGGCCTATCCGGCCATGATTTTACTATCCGGCCGGATACCGGATAGTGAGTCAGTATCCGACCGGATACCGGATAGTAAAAGCTTGCATCAGAAATACGATAAAACCAATAATAACCCATTAGAAATAAAGGAAATCCACGTGAGTTATCAAATTAAAGCTTAGTTTCTTGTAATTTAAAATAAAACTCCAGTTAACATCACATAGTGCACGCTTGAATATTCCCAACTGACGTAATAGAACGCGTATTGAACCTCAAAGGGCCTCCGCGCGCACTTACAATTCGTAACAAGTTTAAACTTGCTCGCCGTGCGAAGGCCGCGCAAGCCAACACGACTTTAAAGATAGCTAATATGCAGCCGGATATCCGGCTATCCGGCCAATGGCCATGCCGGATATCCGGTATCCGGTATCCGGCCAAACCACTATCCGTTGCACTAACCATTAGAATCATGCTATCTCTTGCGCACTTGCATGGTCTTAGGTACGGATCGTTTCTCACATCTACAGGGTCGCATAGTGCACAAAAGAAAGGAATGGGGGGGGATTTTAGTGCCCCAGTCGTCACTTTGGTCGACGGTCACTATAACTTAGGTATCCCCCACCCCTTATCTTTGCCCCCTTAAACCCCCTTGAACTTAAAATTGAATAGGTTTATTTAAACACTTACAATCTTAAAATGGAAATAAAGTTACATTATTAAGCAAACAACATGTGTGTGTGTTTATATTTATGTTATTTATTTAATTTACTTATTCGATTATTTATTTGTTTTTATTACAAATATTGATAGGATGACCCTATCAATATTATATAACCCTTATATAATCTATTTTGCATAACAAAATCGTTAACTTATCAAAAGATATAAAGGTCGCATTCTGATTAAAATAGAACATGTTTGTTCTACACTTTCTTATTAACCGTTTTATCTATCGCTGTGACGTTAATATACGCTAATGTTAAAGATCAAAATTTGCAAGACGCAATTGGTTTTTATCAAAACGAGCAAATATCAATGAAGGCTATTTAGAACATTATACTATTGATTTAAATAGTCAAAAGGTTCATAAGTGTCGAAGGGACATTAAGTGGAATCGATTCCGATAGCGCTGTCGGTTTTAAGGATTTGAATCACGGCTTGGAGTCGAGATTACCCATAAGTAGGTAGTGTATAGGTAAGTGTCTTGTCTAATGATTTAAGAGGACTGAATCAACGGCAAAAATCACCCTTTTTATACAAAAGTCGATAACGATTTCCACCCCTTAAATGTTAACCGATTACGACCAATTTTTGATAGGTTATCAGTCTGAACAAAATCGAAATCTATACGTTTTTTGAATTTTGATTAAAGATCAACAAAGTCAAATACCTACCTAATAGCCGAAATTAGTGCTGTATGAGAATACTAAAACAACAATAAAACTGAACCCTCTCCACGCGAGCTTAACTCGCACTTGTCCGGTTTTTAGGGTTCCGTAGCCAAATGGCAAAAAACGGAACCCTTATAGATTAAAAAAAAAGACATCCGATGCGATCTCGACCCGCGCCAGCGGTATTGTTCGTTGGTTGGAGTCACGATATTAATATTAATATCCCTTTAATATCGTTGTTAACTATATTCTCGATTTAGCCGTGATTCATTCATTAATATTATTAATAGTTATCTTAAAAATGATAATGATAACCAAGGTCCGAATGACCCACAAATAACTGTGCTACTTCCGATGCATCACAACAGAGTTATCGCGGAGGATTCCACCGTGGAATTTTTACATTTATAAGATAACGTTAAAAATAGAATATTACGCTGTTCATCACTTAACTTTTTTTATATGGAACAGAAGAATATATTGATAAGGAAACTTACGGCCACATGTCTCAAAAAGATAAATCTAGTTTTAGTCTTAAGTATTAGCGATGCAGTCGCGAAACGGCCGCGATCGCCGTGTACCTACCACAGCCCACGCAGACACAATAGGTTAGTTTCCTGAAAAAAATTAATTAGTCCGTCATTTATATTATAAAAAAATATTGAACACATATTTTTTCTTTTGTCAATTAAACAAAAAATGACGAAGGTATTGTGCGTTGAAGTTCCGCGTGACGTCACGACTTTGTACACTTTTTTACCATTAAGTGACGTCATGAGCCCCCACTCCCGAACTTTGATGCGCGTTATCTTTCAATTTTGATTGATTTGATAAAGCAAAAAATACGTGTTCAATATTTTTTGATAATCTTACTGACGGAATAAATAGAATTACTAGGTATTTTTTTACCCAGGAAACATTCCTATTCTGCGTCGCTATTATCGCGATGGAGTCGCGATTCAGCATCGCTACAACACGATCGGCTCGCGAGTCTTTTGGCGTTCAGTGCATCCGTTACATATTCGAATAGTTTAACAGAGACGTACTGAGCGACAAACGACTAGTGGGAATGTCGTGCTAGCCCACCAGTGGCCCTAGCATGGCAGACACGGGGATAAGATAACCCCGCAGCTCAATTACGTAACACAATTGGTATCGGTTTGACTCGAAAAGTAATTTAAAGGGTACAATTAAGGGTAAAATTTGTTTACTTTTTGCGAAAACGATACCAATTGGTGTTACGTAATTAAGCAGCCGTTTATCTCTCCGACTATCTCTTTCGTCGGCACTAGTGTGAGAGAGACGCATTTAGAGATAAGACGGTTTGACGTATCCTTGTGTCAACTTTGCTAGAACCGCAGACGCGATTTTTAACCGACTTCAAAAAAGGAGGAGGACAAATTAAATATATCGAAGTCGGTAGCAAGTAAATTAGGTATACAACTATACATCGCTCATACTGTGTGCATTCACAGTCAAATCAGCTTATCGCAAGTTCACAGTTAAGGCCGGGGCAAACCAAACGCGGTTGCGGCGCGAACGCGGGTCCGCGCCGTTGTCGAACGGCGCGGGCGGATATACCATGCCACACCGCGGCGGCGCGGGACCGCCGCGGTCCCGCGGCTACTTTGGTGTGGCATGGTAAATCCGCCCGCGCCGTTCGACAACGGCGCGGACCCGCGTTCGCGCCGCAAACGCGCCGCAACCGCGTTTGGTGTGCCCGGGCCTTTAGCAAAAGTTTATTTTGACAAATCAGTACTTACGTAAGGGACACAAGATAACCCTAACCTAACCTACCGCTGATAAAAAAAATGATAGCACATGATAATTACCAACGCATAAAATGCGAAATGGAAATATATAGGTATGCTAAAGATTTGTTTGGGAAATGAAACTACTGCGATAAGTTTTTTGGGATGTGAAATTTGGCGAAAAACATTTTGCCCAAAGAGCAATACGTACACCGCATTTACATGCCACCGACTTCGATATATTTAATTTATTACTGAATTAACAAATATATCTGATGTTTCTAGGTAATTTACAAACGCCCGTATTTATGCCTTAGTTTTCAAAGGGTTTTTGGAATCTGTTTTGGTTTTTGTTATGATTGTGAATCAGTTGAAAAGGATCTGCTATGTTCCAGGTCTTCGTAAATCCAAGCATCTGAACCCGGTGCTGCCGTCGGCGACGGCCCGCCGCTGCGGCAGCAGCAGCTCTGAAAAGCCCCTCACCATGGACAAGTGCCTCATCGTCTCCAAGGTCACCAGATACGAATATGAAAAGTAAGTTATAGGATTTTTTTCCTTAGGAAACGAAGACACCTCCCCATTTAATAGGGAAGATGCATAATTTTTTATTCATCTTATATAATGGTAACGGCTTAGTAATACAAACCGTTCTGTGTACGCAACACATTATTGTTGATTATTTTATGAGTTATGAAGCTTTGAAAAGTCATTGTTCTTACCACTCGCAAAAACACTCCATACAAAATGGACGACAACTATGACGTCACAGCATTGGTTACACTGTACAAAATGTATGACGCTTAAACGACGTCTGCAATTATTTCTGAAAATAATGTTTTTAGACCAACATCGTGGAAATAAAACATGACATACATTTGATGAGGTTGACCAAAAAACTGAAATCAGAACTATAAACAAATATATATTTTTCACTAATTTTGACCGTTAATAAAATAAAAATGAATAGTCAAAATGATCTGATATTTCTTTAATATGCTTTTGTTTACATTTACTTTCATAATAGGTATATCATTTAAACCTCATTTTGACTTTCATGCATCTTCCCCATTATGTAACATGTGAAGCGTGTCTCTTTCGGGAGATATACAAGTAATGGGGAATTTGTGTGTAAGTAATAATGTTAATTTTTTTCCAACTTTCATTGGAAAGTACTGAATAATAGAAACCAAACTGTGTAGTTACGCAAAACATTATTGTGTTTTTTATTTTTTGAGATATCAAACTTTGAAAAGTCTTAGTTCATACTCGCAAAAACGCTCCATACACAATGGACCTGAACTCTGACGTCACACCGCAGTTGAGTGTATACCATTTATTTACATTTTCCTTCACAATATATAATTTAAACCGCATTTTGATTTTCACGAATATTCCTAATTGTGCTAAAGTATCGACTGTCCTTATGTATTAATTGTCCTAACGCAATTCGCGCTGAAACCGGTGGTGTAGCTATCGCCGTGTCAGCCGTTTCAATGATACGGGGCCCCCGGGGCTACAGGCTCTTTTGTGAAGAACCTTTACCCTTCATTTGGGCCCCCAACAAATTTTGAAAATAAGGCCCGCCTAAGGCAAAGCTACACCACTGGCTGAAACAGTTAACTTTTCAGGATTGTAATTAAACAAACCTAACCTAATAGCACAAAAGACATAGGTACAGAAGACAATCTACATACAAGTGAGCTCGAACAAACGCACACATAGACACTGCTCACGGACACGATATCTCGGAGTGGTTCAGAGCAGTGCGACAGCGATTGCCGGCCGCTTAACACGTTGCGTCTGTGAACTTTTTTGTGCAATAATGGAGCAATAAAAAAAAAGTAATTATAACTGTTCAGTGGACGGTTGTTCAAATTCAACATTAAACGGTGAATTGTCGTTTTTATAAGCTACCAGTGGTTTCAGAGAGGTAAGTAGGTATCTGCTTGTGTTTCGATGGTTCGTTTTAACGTTACACAGAACAGTTAGGTAGGTAGGTAAGCGCCCCGCCCCGGCCCCCGAAGAATATATCTAAGATCGATTTATATAATAGTTTCCTATTTTGAATCAGTACCTATAAACGAAGGAACTAAATATTTGTAAGGTAAATGCCGCCTTACGTAAGTTGAAAACATGTTTTTTTGTTTGTGTAGATATTGTGTTGTTTTTAGTGTCATTTGATAGGTTTGGGTCTAAAACGGATAGGGCAATGAAAATTGTGTAATAAGGGTAATCCGTTTAGAAGTTATTAGGGATTTTCGATACTGAAAATTGACAAACGTACAATTTTGTAGGTATTTTATTTTAGTTATTATTAATTGAACTTTCCATTCTTCCCGTTTCATTCTCAACAATAAATCAACTAGATACGAGTGCCACTACCACGATAGTTTTTTGTGCATAAGCCATAGTTGACAACCTTAGAGCGACCGCCGAGCGTAGGCATGAAAAGTGAAGTACTTACATACATGTGATTGACTTCTGTACCTATCTCTTTTGCGCTAATAGTCAGATTAAAACTTTCGTTATATATCATTTAGACTAGAAATAAGCACGGCTTAACTCACGATTTATTATCAGAAATAGTCCATGTTTCGGACTCGTATGGAGTCCTTCTTCAGGGATTGAGTGCGGTCGCGGTCAAAGTAACCGCGCGGCGCGTTGCGTCCGAGCGATTTTCTGACAATAAATCGTGAGAACGTAACCTAATTTACAGGTTAGGTGTTTAAGGTCCTACCCGGCGAGTTTTGCTGTTTTTAATCCATACAAAGTATACTTAGCGTTGTGCAAGAATCTTGAAAAAAAATGTGTATTGTGCCTAGTATGGAATCTATTCTTTATTTTCGTCCACTGGAATCTTGAAAAAAGTGTTAAATCAAGAGCAAAACCGTTAACCCTTTTTTCAAACTAAAATCCGTAAAGGCTATATTATTAGGATATATTATTATTATATTATTATTTTATTAGGCGTTATTATGCGACGCTTATACATGAGACTTTTACTAATCAGAAGACAATAATGTACACTATAAATTCATCCGCCGGTTTTTCAATTTATTTTGTAGTTTTTGAGTAAATTATACTATTCACTGCGGCGCGTGAACTAAGGCAAGTGGGGAAGGACCGAGTTGGAACGCTCAAGGTCATCGGCGTGGGGTACGCCCTTAAGAAGTTCTGAAAAGTCTACGGTCTCAGCAAACATAACGTAAGGATAATCGTTATTCTTATTACGTACATTAGGACAACAACTTTTATGGCAAGTAACTCTGACCTCTTGCGAAGCTCGATTAACTAGACTATGGTAAATAAACCGACTTGGCGTCAGGGGTTAGACAATCAGCGGCCATGTAGCAAGGTTGACACAAGGATAAGTTAAACCGTCTTATCTCTAAGTGCGTCTCTCTCACACTAGTGCCGACGAAAGAGATAGTCAGATAGAAAACTGGTTCAATTTATCCCCGTGTCTGGCATGCTGAGCCCAGAAAGTGGTGGATGGTCGTCACTCTTCAGTTACCTAGTAAGTAGGTCTATACTTACTCATTATTAAATCTCCAATAATTGAAGAACCTGCCAACATGACAAATGTATCTTGCGACACCTATTTTATCATATCTGTTTGTAGTTATATATTTACCTCCTCTCTATCAGCTGGTCGGGAACCGGTTTTAATTGGTACTTAAGCCCAAGATAAATACAGATGTAGTGCATAATTAGTTTCCATCGTGTTTTATCGGAAACAGTTCGTATTTATCGTGCTCTCTCAATTAGCTTCAGCAGGACCCCAATTCTCGGTGCATTCGAGATAATCTCACAATCGAGATTAAACGTCAGTGCATACAGTCATTTGACACAACTGTATGAATCTGACGTTTAATCTCGCAATCGATTTTACCTCGAATGCATCGAGAATTGGGGGCCAGTACCCATCATAACATGCTGTCATTTTTCATTTTTACATTTGACAGTAAATAATAAAGTTTCATGTTAATGTGCTTCGGGTCCTGTCGTCTTCCGATTGAGAGCCGAGTTTTAACGATGGAAACATATTATTCACTATATCTGTATATGTATACAGAGATAAGAGTTGATTTTTAGGGTTCCGTACCTTAAAGGAAAAAACGGAACCCTTGTAAGATCACAAGTGTGTATGTCGGTCCGTCCGTCACAGCCAATTTGCTCCGAAACTACTGAACCGATTGAGTAGAGATTTGGTACACATATGTAAGTTGGTGACCGCAACACGGACGTGTAACGTAAATAAATGAATTTTAAACATGGGGGCCACTATTAAGGAAAAAATAAAACAAATAAATAAAGTTTTGCAAATTATGGCGTGTGACATATCAAATGAAAGGGCTCGTTGTGAGAAAATTAATTTTTGTTTTATAATTTTAAGATAAATGGTTTTGAAGTTATTTAGGAAATTAGGCGAAAAATTACCTTTCGCCCCTTATATCCTACTAGGAATAAAATTTTGAAATAAAAATAAAATTAATATATACATGAAAATAGTTCTTTACCTACAGGTTACAGGAAAACTATAAGAAGTTTATAGTATTTTAAGTAACATAGGAAATTTCATATAATCACGGAATTCATTTCCGGTTCGGTGTCAGTCAACTACCGAAACTGGTTTCCGAACTTTGGGACAAGCGTGTCACCCTCGGCCGCGTCACTGTTCACCGGGTAAAACAGTTATCACACACACAAACACACTAATATTATAAATTCGAAAGTTTGTTAGTGATGGAGCAACAAGCCTACTAACACACACATACACACACGCAGTAGGTGTGTTATAATCCCCAGAATATAAGTTGAACGCACGAAGGGCTCCGTACCATTATCTATAAAACGGCAAAAAAATCACGTTTGTTGTATGGGAGCCCCCTTAAATATTTATTTTATTTTGTTTTTTAGTATTTGTTGTTAAAGCGGCAATAGAAATACATCATCTGTGAAAATTTCAACTGTCTAACTATCACGGTTCATGAGATACAGCCTGGTGACAAACGGACGGACGGACAGACGGACAGCGGAGCCTTAGTAATAGGGTCCCGTTTTTACCCTTTGGGTACGGAACCCTTAAAAGCGTCGACACACCGTATCATACCTCGATTGAAACCCGAAAAAATGTCCTGTGTGTTCAAGGTCAAAGTTCAACTTACGTGCTGCCAATTATGTTTAGTATGTTTGTTGCTCCTTCACGCTTCAGCGGCTGAACGGATTTGGATGAAATTTGGAATGGAGATAGCTTATACCCTGGATTAACACGCGAACAATGTAGCTAGCTAGAAGGTTTATATATACAGATACAAATGCATATAAGAGTTATCGTAATGAGATGCATAATGTCGAAGCATCTATCCAATATCGCGATGGAATATTACCACTTCGTACCAGTTCGCCGCGACCTCACTCCATAATTAGAATGATTTACGAGCCGCCTGTTTGTGCAGTTATCTGTGAATGAAATAAACAAGAAAGAAGTTCATATATAGAATAAATGATGTAATTTAGCTATTTAATCTATTAGGTTTTCGGTTTTACTCCTCTGCTGCACTGGGAGTGAAGAAATAGCATAGAATGCGTGCAGATGCTTATCATCCTGGCATGTCGTAAAAGTCGACTAAGGGACGGGTCCTCTCCAACATGGTGGACTATCTGTATGGGCGATGGGCTGATCACCTGTCACCATACGGTTCATGATACCATCTTAGGACTAATTAATCGAACATGGCCACAAGTAGTCTTGTGGCTCTGCCCACCCCATTAGGGATTTCGGGCGTGATGCTATGTATGTATGTGGATGTATGTAGGTTTTCGGATCTCGTGTGCGGAATTGAAACTTATATTTACGAAGAGGGTTTCGGTGAAGTAAACATTGTGGAGAAACCTGCAATCTGCAAAGTTATTCGAAGGTGTGTGTGAAGTCCGCAATCCGCATAGGACAAGCGTGGGGATTACTGCCTAGTCCAGGGGTACTCAACCTTTTTTCCCTGGGCCACATATGTGTGACTGCTATATCAGACGGGCTGCAAACACAAATATTATAATAAAACTTGATAATTAAGTGTAGTGTAGTCAAATTAAGTGGACAAGTGCGAGTTAAACTCGCGTGGAGAGGGTTCCGTGATTATATGAAATTTCCTATGTTACTTTAAATACCAAGGACTTCTTATAGGTTTTCGTGTAATGTATAGGTAAAGAGCTATTTTCTGCATTTTTTTCAGAATTTTAGGCCCAGTAGTTGCGGAGAAGGGGGGGGAATGGTAAATTTTCGCCTATTTTCCTAAATAACTTCCAAACTTTATATCTTAAAATTAAAAATATATATATATTAAAAATTCTCACAACGAACCCTTTCATTTGATATGTCACTCGATATAGATTGCAAAACTTTTTTTTTTCAATTTCTAATTTATCCCCCAAAAGTTGTCTTCATGTTTAAAATTCATTTATTTACGTTACACGTCCGTATTGCGGTCACCGACTTACACATATGTACGAAATTTCAACTCAATCGGTCCAGTAGTTTTGGAGCAATTTGGCTGTGACAGACGGACAGACAGACACACGAGTGATCCTTTAAGGGTTCCGTTTTGTCCTTTTGAGGTACGGAACCCCAAAAAAAAATATAGCCCAATGGTGATTATGTTATGTCTTTGTGCTGTTCTCGGACCCAAAATACAGTCATACTCAGTTTGAGTTTCTTTTTAATTGCAGGCACAGCATGGACAACATTTCCGACAGCAAACTGGAATCTGTGCTGCGCAAGCGCGGCTCAGACTTCGACGCCATGTTACAAAACCACAAGGAACAGAAAGAGTTCGAGCGTAACGTGGCGAGGAGTCTGAAGGAGATGGGGCGAGAGGTCGAGATGGCTAGCAGGTGAGATGAAGCGAGAGAAATACTTGAAAATAAAATAACTATTGATAGGCAGTTGCATAGTTAATGTTATGAACGAATCGCGCGTTTTCAATGAGATATTATAGGAGTTTAAATGAAAAATAAAATTTGCTCGTTAGGGAAACTTTACATTGGATATAGTATAGTTTTATGAACCGAAACATTCGACAAAATGTAAAATGACATATCAAAGTTGGCCGATTGAATAATTTAAACAATAATTTGCCAAAAGTTGAGTGGCGAAAAGTTGAAGTGCCAAGCGTTGTGTAGAAAATGTTTAAACTTTTTTGCCCATTATTTTCTCTGTTGTGGTTGTCTGGAAGAGACCGCTATTTAGCGATAAGACCGCCTTATTTTGTTAGTGTACCTATGGTTTTCTGTTCTTTTTGTGGTGTTCAATAAAGAGTATTGTATTGAATTGTTGTTAAATCAAATGATCAAAGCTGGGCACCGTCAATAAAATAGTTAACTTCGTTAATCGCTGATCCGTTACTAAATTTAAAAAAAGTTAACATCGTTAATACGGATTTACATTTCGGAATATTTAACGGAAGTTAACGTTAATCGTTAACTCATGATAGGAATTGCATTTTATAAGTCGTTCCGTTAGTAATTTACTTATAAAAACTGTTGGTATGTGCTATAGAAGTTAAGACATGACAATAATACCTATTATTTAGAGATCAAATTCAAATCAAAAGCTATCTGATATAAGCCGCGCGGTATCCTTTTCGCAAATAGTAGGTACTTAATTAACATTTAAAGGAGTTTAATTGTTTTAACATGTCTCTTAACTTTTTTTTAAGTTAACTTAAAAGTTAATCGACATCGAAGTTACTCGAAGTGATAACTTCGTTAATTTACGATTAACGGATTAACGGTCTTGTGGCCAGCTATGCAAATGGGTCATACGCCAAAATGAAATTATGAGAATGTGTGAGTGCTGTGGTAGCCGAGTGGACGGACGCACGCCTCCATGCAGGTTTGCGAGTTCAAATCCCTCGCACCTCTGAGTTTTTATAAACTTATTTATTTTATTTATTTATTTAAAAATATATGCGCTGAATTCAATTGGATAGCTACTAGTATTTCGGTGAACGAAAACATTGTGAGGACACCTGCACAACCGCGATGTAATTCAACGATGCGTGCAGTCCCCAAAATTTATGATGAAGTTTTTGCAATTTAGGACAGTGAAATAAGATCCAAAACAAGGGTTTTGAAGAATTAATTTCCAGCAAGCTGGAAGTCGTTTTAATATCTTCATTTGGTCCTAAATGCGTGTAATCCGAGTTTGCACCATCCCAGGAGGTGAGCATAACTTTTGGGAGCCAAATAACCACGAAATTTTGACTCCTTTTCCAGTTTTTCGCTTGCAGCTCGAAAACGGTATGTGGGATGGAAAATCTTTTTGCCTCAATATTAAAGAAGGTTAAATTCTGCGTCGAATGAACATAAAAACTTCAAATTCTATTGAGATCACGAGTTAGAAACCGGAAAAAAGGAGCGCAATAAATGCTAATTTCATTGACCTAATTGTACAACTCACATGTTGTACACAAACCTGACAGCTGTCTCTCCTCAGACTGACCTACAACGACGAACTGCTAAAATGGTGCGACGTGGTGGTCCCGTGCGGTGGCGACGGGACCTTCCTGCTAGCTGCTTCTAGAGTAAAAGACGCAGAGTGAGTACCACAAGCAAATATCTAATTTTAACCTTTTAATAGGACTGTGAACCAACGGCAAGAATCACCCTTTTCATACAAAAGGCGATAACGATTTCCACTCCTTAAAAGTTAACCGATTTTGACGAATTTTTGATAGGTTGTCAGTCAGAACTAAATCTGGGTCTATAAGTTTTTTGAATATTGATTAAAGATCAACAAAGTCAAATAATCGCTGAAATTAGTTTTGTATGAGAATACTGAAACAACAATAAAACTGAATTTATTGTTTATAGTGAAAAAATCAAAACGTATAGACTTAGATTTTGTTCTGACTGACATCGGTTAACATTTAAGGGGTGGAAATCGTTATCGCCTTTTGTATGAAAAGCCGTAGGTCCACACTCCTCTTAAAAGGTTAATTATTTTTATCTACACCCATATCATAAAACCTCCATTGGTTAATCAAAAACCTTAGGAAATGACCACCATTTTGACAACCAATTAGGAAAAACCAGTGCTGCGATAAAGAAATAACATGACTTCTTTATCGTTTTTAGTAAAGAAAAGAGATTAAATTTGGAACAGCTGTCAAAACTCAAGTGGTCTCTATTCTAGTATCCATAGATATTAAAACAGTTATTGATACGAAACGTCAATTCAGTATGTTTTTTTAATATAAACTGCACAATATTTGATCTCGAGTGACGTGAGAATAGAGACTTCATCCGTTTGTCTGTGATTTAAAAAAAAAATGGTCTTGACAGAGGATCGCCATGTTGGCGTTTTGCTGAACGAAAGTAGAATTGTTTTTGAATTGAATAGAAAAAGTTGTTTGTAATTTACTACTTACTATTTATTTTCAACTAAAAGAAAATATGAATAGTAAGTAGTCTTCTCGGAGTGTGTGTGATGTGAAAATGCGCCGGATATCGGAAATATGCAGCCACGATTGCAACAAATTACTTGTTGCCAGAAAATATTGTTTCTGAACCCATCATGGAGGATTTATAATATGTGTGTAGATAAAGTTATGTATGCAACTCTGCATAATTTGGCCTTAAAACACACGTGCGATCTTATTATGAAACTCGCTAAAAGCTCGTTTCATAAAACCGCACTAGTGTTTTAAGGCCTATCATTATGCAACCGTTGCATAAACTACTATTACATAATTCTGACTATGGATTGTATTGCTGACAAACAAGCAAACTTGATGGAAGGTGGTGGCCGCCGGCGTATAATGTTCCACATATCTTTTTTATATTTTAACCTTTTGACCGCCACAGTCGGCTGCAGCCGTCAGCGTATACAGGGTAAAAAAGTCCTTCTCTATCTTGACTTAAAGTTGAAATTCGTGTTCTTTCTTAGACATGCTTGGCGGTCAAAAGGTTAAAGATGTTTATTTCTCGTTTCTCTTACAGCAAACCAGTGATAGGGTTCAATAGCGCGCCGCACAGGTCCGTCGGGCGGCTCTGCCTGCCCACGTGGTGCTCGAACGATATCAAAGGTGCGCTCCAAGCGTTGAAAGAGGTCAGTTTGTTTATAAGACTTTTTACCCGACTACGGCGAAGCAAAGAGGAGTGCTATGATTTTGACCGATATGTATGTATGTTTGAATGTTGATCTGTTCTGTTATAAATTTTACAATACTTATCATAATTTGACAATATATGACGTATCGTTGGTAGCGTTTTAGGGTTCCGTACGCAAAGGGTAAAACGGGACCCTATTACTAAGACCATCCGACTGTTCGTCCGTCTGTCACCAAGCTGTATCTCATGACCCGTGATGGTTACACAGCGTAAATTTTCACAGATGACGTATTTCTGTTGCCGCTATAACAACAAATACTATAATACAGACTAAAATTAATATTTAAGGGGGCTCCCATACAACAAACGTTTCTTTTGCCGTTTTTATAGATAATGGTACGGAATCCTTCGTGCGCGAGTCCGACTCGCACTTGGCCGGTTTTTTTATAGTTTAGTGACCGAAATTCGGCACATTTATGGCAACATGGCAAGTTTCGGTAGTGGTTAGAGCCAAACAGTAATCCTCACTAGATAATTACTGTTCGAATGGGCCGGCTCGACCGCGGCAGTACCACACTCTCACAGAATATCGGTGTAAAGTAATAGCTCGCTATTGCGTTTCGTACGGTGAGTGACGAGATCCGGAGGCCTTTTCCCTCATCCCCATCCCATCCCCATTCCCCATCCTCCCTAGACTGGCAACGCATTGGCAGCACCTCTGGTGTTGCAGATGTCCATGGGCGTCGGGGACCACTTTCCATCAGGTTTGCCGTCTGCCTGTTTGTCAGCCTAGTCCTCTCTCTAAGGGCGACAACGCATCCGTGATTCCCCTGGTGTTGCGGGTGTTCATGGGCGGCGGTGATTGCTTACCATCAGGTAACCCGTCTGCTCGTTTGTCACCCTCTTAACATAAAAAAAAACCGAGCGTTGTGTTAATAAATGTAATGTGTCTCAGGGCCGGTTCCGTTGGATGCGGCGCTCGCGGATACGGACGACCATCACCTGCGAACCGAAACTCCTCGACACCATCACCCCCGTGGATCTGCACACCCTGCACTATAGCAGGTACGTACGAAACAAACGACAACGGAACAGACCATAACGACACTTAGTCATTAAGGTCTGTTCGCCGAGAGTTGATAAATATTATGTTATCATTTCGAAATAACGACTGTCGCTTACCTATAACAGGCGCTGTATGACAGGCGTCGCTTATCTCCGCGCGCATTGAGTTTCGTGGTACGAGGGACGCAGATGTTGTCATGTGCGGTGTCGGGCCGGGCACACGGCGGCGAAGAAAAAAACTGTTTTCTTCATATACACAATCGCCATATTGCAAACTAATGTCTTATTATGTGCGCGTCAAATGTCACATAAATCTGCACTGACCGAAAACAACGAGAAACTTCACGGGAATCGGTTGAGAAAAGCGACCTGTAGAGGAGAACAGACGGACATACGAAAGCATTTTTTCTACTGGCAATATATATTGTTGACTGTGCAGGTACCCCGCAGTTTCTCAGCCCCATGACAGTCCAGAGACGCCCCATCGCGAGCAGTTCACCACCGAGGAGCGGAACTCAGTCCTGCACACTAAAGTATTACCTTTTTTGGCACTCAACGAGGTAAGATTAAGAATAACTTGGACTGTGCGCTTTATCACACCCACCACCCACACACACACACACACACACACACGCGCATGCATACACACGCACGCACGCACGAAACTATTAAAAATCAAAACCAAACAGATTTTTTTTATAATGTAACAAAACATAAGAAAATCAAAATCAAATAACACAAATTGCTAGTAAATTTTAGTTAACTTAGAAAACAAAATTTAAAAACAAGTCTCAAAATTAGCCGTATTCCCGTTGCTATCATTACTAGTACCGGTGCTAGAAAATAAGGAGTTTCCGGGAGCATTCCCTAGTCGTCGGTCAGTCCACCGTGTGGGTCGGCCCATGCACCTTCCAGTCCAGTACGTGGTCGCCACTCAGGAACTCTTCGGCCCCATTGGCCATCTGTTCTACGAGCAATGTGCCGCCCACTGCCACTTAAGCTTAGCATTTCTTTGGACTATGTCGGTTGCTCTAGATCTTTTGCGGATCTCCTCATTTCTAATTCGATCTTGCAGCGATACTCCGTTTTAACATTATAGACAAAATAAAAATTATTAAAAATACAACACATAAATATAAATACACATATTTTAAATATAATACATTGTGCATCTAGAGCCGTAAGAAGGGGATATCTAACGAGAGTCTGTTAGATAACCCGCCCGATATCTGCCCGTGATACCCACAATGTTTTTCATCACATTTGTGAGGAAATTAAATAAAAATTAGCCAAAAAAATATCCTATTGTACACCGTGAATTACCATCAGGTGGGTAGACTGAACTGTCTGTCGCGTCGGTTGCGCACTACTATCAAAAAGCGATCCGCACGCCCCGCCGTCAGCGGGAGTTATAAACCATACAAAATCCATAAATCCCGTGGGAGTTATATCGGCTATAGCTGCTTTATACGCCTGCGTATAATAACACCCTTTCCGAGCAAGTGTGATGATAATAAAATGAATAGGGGGAAAATCTTTTACACAAATCGATCTAGTCCCAAAGTAAGCTCTAAAGGTTTGTGTTATGGGTAGGATCTGATCACCCCCTTTCGCTCTTTCCCGCAGGTGTTCATAGGAGAGAGCGTGACGTCACGCGTCTCGCTGCTGCGGCTTCAGATTGACAAGGGAGCGTGGACCCAAACGAAAAGCTCAGGGCTTTGTGTGACCACTGGTACTGGCAGCACGTCCTGGCATTTTAGGTGAGACGTCGTCTCTTAAAAAAAGTCTACTAGGAGGCGTATTTCAAAACGGAGATGGCATTATTCGCGTTTATTCGATTATTTATTAGGAGTGTGAACCTACCGCGTTTCATACAAAAGGCGATAACGATTTCCACCCCTTAAATGATAACCGATGTTCACCAATTTTTGATAGGTTGTCAGTCAGAATAAAATCTAGGTCCGTACGTTTTGATTTTTTCACTACAATCTTTAAATTCAGTTTTATTGTGGTTTCAGTATTCTCATACAAAACTAATTTCGGTATTATTTGACTTTCTTGATCATTAATCAAAATACAAAAAACGTATAGGCCTAGATTTTGTTTGACAACCTATCAAAAATTGGTCAAGATCGGTTAACATTAAAGCGGGTGAAAATCGTTTTCGACTTTTGTATGAAAATGGTGATTTTTGCCGTTGGTTCACAGTGCTCTTAAGGGATATTAAGTGAAATTCAAAAATGTAATGTGTTTACATTGTCCATGTACCCCTGTAGCAATTTTTTATTGGGCACATAAAGCATTCCTCTCTTTCGCACTCGCATATCTGTTAAAAAGTGACAGATGCTTTGTGACGCCTATCGTTGTACGTAGATGATTTTATTATGTTTCAGTATAAACTGCCTCCGCACACACTCGGTTCAAGAGCTGATGAAGATCTTAGCCGAGGAGGGAGTGAAGGTGGACACCACCTTAGAGAAAGCAAGAGAAGTTGCCGAGAGGTACAACCAGAAGCTGATGTTCGCGCCAGGTCCGTACGTTTATGTATAGCCGACCAAAATCCATCCATATTAATATTATAAATGCGAAAGTAACTCTGTCTGTCTGTCGCGCTTTCACGCCAAAATTACTGAACCGATTTAAATGAAATTTGGTACACAGATAATCTAGAGCCTGAGAAAGGACATAGGCTACTTTTTAATGCGAAAAAAGGGTTGTAAGGGGTTGAAAGGGGGGGATGAAAAGCTGTATGGAAGTATCGTCATTTTTAGAGCTAGAAGCTTGAAACATATTTTTAGGCTGTTGATTCGATATAAATAAATATGACATTCAAAGTTTGTAAAAGTTTTACCCTCAAGGGTGTAAAATAACAATAGGGATGAAAGTTTGTATGGATTTGCGACAAGAGACAAATTAGCCTAAATAATTAAAAATGCTACCTAAAGTCACTATTCCACGCGGACGAAGTCGCGGGCACAGCTAGTTGTTTATTTATGTGACAGTCAAAAACTTATTTGTCAAAACTATTTTAGACTGAGAACCAGTTAATGACGGCCTTCACAATGGGCCGTCATGGGCCATCGCACGGGACGCATTTATACTTATGAATGAGATAGTGATATCTTTATCGGCATTCTTACGTATGACCGCGTCCTGTCTGATGGCCCATGATGGCCTATTGTGAAGAGCAGCATTTAGAGCCGAGTGTATATCATAGTTTCGACTACGTACTCTCGGAATATCATGCTATCGAATGTTCGTTGGCTCGACTGTTATTGGATCGAATATTCGCTAGATCGAAAAACTTGTGGCCGCAACATGTACAATCGACAAAACGGAATCTAGAATTGTATAGTTTCGATCAGTGGTGTATCGAAAATTCATTGACTCGACTGTTATTGTAATGCATATTCGTTGGATCGAAATACTTGTGGGCGAAATATGTACAATCGACAAAACGTAATCTAGAATTATTTGGTTTCGATCAGTGGTTCTATGTAAAATAATAATTATGTATATATATATAATTAGTTTAAAATTATTGAGTAATAAAGAGTTTTATTTAATGGCCCTTTTTTACTTGTAATGATTTTTAGTGTTTGAGATCTTTTGTCGGATGACAATCAATCGAAACCTCGATTTCGGTTTGACGATTTTCGATTTTCTACGCTTTTCGACCCAGCGAATATTCGATCCAGTAACAGTCGAGCCAATGAACATTCGTGTCTGAGATTTTCTATGGGATGACAATCGAAATCTCAATTTTGATTTAACGATTTATTGTTTCTACGCTTTTCGACCCAGCGAATATTCGATCCAGTAACAGTCGAGCCAATGAACATTCGTGTCTGAGATTTTCTATGGGATGACAATCGAAATCTCAATTTTGATTTAACGATTTATTGTTTCTACGCTTTTCGACCCAGCGAATATTCGATCTAATAACAGTCGAGCCGACGAACATTCGATAGCATGATATTCCGAGAGTACTTAGTCGAAACTATGATATACACTCTTTAGAGCCTATGTTTCAAGGCGCGCTAAAAGCGGGCTCACAGCGCAGAGAGATGTTTAAATTATTTATTTATGTTGTGTTGTCAGACTGTGAGAAGCTCGCGTACTCGGTGCGCGAGTACATCACGTTCGAGGAGTGGCCCGCGCCGCGCGGCCTGCGCGTGCGCAACAAGGCCGCCGCCGTGCGCGTCAAGTCGCACTGCGTCGACGCCGGTAAGCACACTAACCACATCTATACAAATTATTGAGGTTTCTGTCTGTAATTTCCAAATTGCTGCAAATATCTGAAGTGAATTCTGAAATTCCATTATCACATTAATATTATAAATGCGAAAGTTTGTATGTGTGTGAGTATGTTTGTTACTCTGGTAATTTCAGACATGTAAAAGAGCCCATGTGGCCTACTTGCAAAATAAATATTAACATTTTCCCTTTCACTCCTTCACGCTTCAACGGCTGGACGGATTTGGATGAAATTTGGAATGGAGATAGCTATCTAATCAATCATAATTATAACATCACACTAATATTATAAATGCGAAATCGTATAGTGAGTGTGTTTGTTCTACTATTCGGAACATTCATTCAACAAACATTCAGACAGAAAAACATCTATAAATCATAATTTTCTTCATAAAGTGAATTCATCCTTACTTGTCTTACTTTGTAAACAAATTTTTAACCTCAAGATGCACGTTTTTTAAATGTGCGTACACCTGTGAGGGTAGAGTTAAGTGAAACTATTATAATTATGTAAGCAATGTTATCTGCAATTTGTAACCTTAATTCATACGCAATAAATAAATAAATAAATAACTAAATGTGATGAAAAACATTGTGTGTATCACGGGCAGTAAGGGGATAACAAATTCGAGTCATTAAAAGCCCTCGCCTTCGGCGTCGGGCTTCTAACATACTCTCGTTAGTTATTCCCTTCTTAGGGCCCTAGATGCACAATGTACTATTGTGTCATTTTGCACTTTAACCTTTTGAACGCCACAGTCGGCTGCAGCCGTCAGCGGATACAGGGTTAAAAAGGCCTTCATCACCTTGACTTAAAGTTGAAATTCGTGTTACTTCTCAGACATGCTTGGCGGTCAAAAGGTTAACAGCGTTAAAGATTGTGTTGTTTTCAGGGCTAGTTATTGACGGCAGCGTGTCGTTTCCCTTCAACGACGGAACGGAAGCGTTACTAGAAATACATCCAGAGGACGCCCTGATGACAGTGCATATGGACGACAGCCTCCCTTACTAATAAATAGTAAATTGAAATACACATAGGTTCAAATCCCTAACACCTCTGAGATTTTCGGATTTCATGTGCGGAATTTAAATGTATATTTACCGCGGTGAAGGAAGCATCGTGAGGAAATTTCGAAGTAGCCCAATCCGCGCGGCGTCTGCGTGGAGACTGCCCTCACTATTAGATTAGGTCAGGGATGGCGAACCTTTAAAATCAACGTGCCGTTTCTAAAGAAATGCTTATGGATTTACTTCAACAGTATTTTAACGAAAACTATTTAATTTGGCAAAGCGAAAAAAATACGTCATAATATTCTTGATATTATTGAAAAATTTGCTATTTCAAAAATACGATATGATGAAATCGATTTGATAATAAAAAAACGTGAAGTTACGTCTGAAATCCTCTTTAAACAGTTCTATGTCTTAATTTTTTTAACTTATGGGTCTATAATTACTAAAAAGTTTTTTGGACTATATTACATGTTCTGCATATAAATAACCGCACAGTGCTTCTCGTTCATTCCGGTGCAAACAGACAGAGACCGATCACTCAAGGTCATTGGTAGTTGTCGGCGTCTTAATGAGGCCATGGAAGTGCCTAGTTTTTTTTGATTTAGTGATTATTGGGAAAATAATAAACACTAAATACTATCAATTCAAAACTCTTAATTTACTACCAAAAAGATATATTTTGCACTGTATAGTAATAATTACAACTCAAATTAAAGTTATATTAGTGTGTCTTCTATTGTTGCAGTGTAGATGACAATACATAAATAAAACAGTACCGTGACTCACTTATAGACAACGCACAGCCTAAACGGGTGGTCCTAGAGGTTTGAAATTTAGGGGAGACATTCCTCGAGTACCCTAGAGGTGCACTAAGGAGGGGTTTTTTGAAATTCCATCCCTAATGGAGTGAAAAGGGGTGATAAAGTTTGTATGGAAAATTTTGCGGACGAAGCTATGGCAGGTCCACTAGTAACTTATATTAGGGTTATGAGACTTTACTTTTAGCAGAATGCATGCTGAACTGGAGCCAAAATATTTGCAATTGTTTCGCCATCCCTGAAGTAGGTCTTTGCGCAGGAGTGGGACGTATATAGGAGATTATGATCATGCGCATTGTAAATGCAAATAATAAAAATATCACTTTGAAATTGTATAAAAGATCTTGGACATAGATTGCCAAGCTAAAAGTAAATTCATCGTTAAATCAATTTATATTTAAATTGTTTAAAAGACATAATCTTAATTAGTTGTTAGTAAGCTGCTTTATCTCCGAGCATTTTGTATAAATAAATAATATTTATAAATTATTATTAAGGAAGGATAATTATGAAATTAAGACCTGTGATTTGCGTTTACATTAAAAAATAATGTAATGTAAGACTGAATTATTACTTTGTGAAGTAGCTAATAAATTATTCAAGCTGGGTAAGAGAAAAATGAGGAAATAAATATATTTATCGTCCACATCATAGAGTATCATCATAATAGACTCTGCACAGCCCCCATACCCCGGTCCCCCGCTGTCAACAGTCTCAAAAAATAAAAGTAGTTGAGCTAGAGGTAGGCAAGGGGCCGCATAACCTTCAATTGAACGCACCAGACAGCCAACTAGACATCCCTCGCACACTGCAAGTTTGCTTTGCTTGCAAGACTTAGGTTTTTTTACATGTAGGATTGCTTATTTGTTTGATAATTAAATAATAAATAAATAAATTAGTCTTTATGATGTCTGTCAGTGAAGCCAGTTCAATCGAGTCTGCCGTAAATGTAAACAAAAATGGTGGCGAACGTCAGTGTCATAGCGGTTTGTTAATAAGTTATTCATAAAAAACCGGCCTATCCCACTTTTACGAATACTGTTCTATTCCGGTCCTAACTGGTTTGTCATATACTGAGATTAGTAGTAATTTTTCATTTAACCTTTTGACCGCCACAGTCGGCTGCAGCCGTTAGCGGATACAGGGTAAAAAACCCATTCATTACCTTGACTTAAAGTTGAAATTCGTGTTACTTCTGAGACATGCTTGGCGGTCAAAAGGTTAATCTAGGCACAAGTCCTTATACCAATTCGGTCGGATAGGGTCCCAGTACACAAGTTTTTTAAAATCTTTTTTATGTTGAATCGATCTAGGTATAGATCTTACCCCGCTTGACTTACCTAAGATTTAACGATAAGAAACTACTACGATATAGACATAGTAACTGAATAGCCCCAATCGGGTATATGTATAGGCCGCGTAAAACTTGTATACTCTATTCGTTTAGGTAGTTACGTAAATGTAAACAAACTTACCCATGTGACTCAACTAACCAAAAAATAAATACCATAGAAGAAAAAACCGGACAAGTGCGAATTAAACTTTCATGGAGAGGGTTCCGTGATTATATGACATTTCCTATTTCACTTTAAATACCATAGACTTCTTATAGGTTCCTGTAATCTATAGGTAAAGAACTATATTCAGTTTTTTTTTCTAATTTTAGGCCCAGTAGTTTTGGAGATAAATGCGTCGATAGCCTAATGGCTAAGGATGTTGACTCGTGATCGTGAGGTCCGGGTTCGAATCCAAGCGGTTGCCGCGTACCAATGAGTTTTTCTAACTTATGTACATTATCTGCCTACGAATTGCGGTAACCGATGCTCTTACGGTGAGGTAAAACATCGTGAGCAAACCAGCAGATTTGGGTAACTAAATGTGTAACCATGATCCAATGGTCAGGTTCCCCTGTCGCAAAGGTTACGGAGGTCAGACGGCTGTCGCTCCACTGTAATAACCCGACCTGCCGAATCCGGGATCATGGTCAAAGCGTACCCCGTAGCGTAAGCGTAGACGGGAAAAAGCGCTAGGATGAGATGAGTTTTGGAGATAAGTGGGGGAATGGTCGATTTTCGCCTTTTTTCCTAAATAACTATTTTACCATTTATTAAAAAATTCTATTATGATTCTCACAACGAGCCCTTTTATTTGATATGTCACACGCCGTGGATGCAAAACTTTTTTTAATTTTCTAATTTACCCCCCCCTATTTTCTATATTTTTATGTATTCATTTAAAAGAGGCCCCCATGTTTAAAATTCATTTATTTACTTTACACGTCCGTGTTTCGGTCACCGATTTACATATGTGTATCAAATTTGAACTCAATCGGTCCAGTAGTTTCGGAGCAAATTAGCTGTGACAGACATACAGACAGACGGACAAACAAGTGATCATTATATGGGTTCCTTTTTTTTCTTTCGAGGTACGAACGGCTCCGTCACGTGTATTTGTTTACATTTAGTCAGATACCTAAACGAATATAGTATGTTTTGAATAATATTGCAATTGCGACTATTATTAGAGTCGCCTCGTGTTCAGAGGGAACTAGAAGTTTGGAAATAGGACAGTCCTACAGTTGTATAAATACACATATACATAGTACGAGATATAATATCTGAGGACTGTCCTACAAAACAACAGTATGGTCATTTTTGGGCATAAATAAAAGAGTCCTGCGCAAGTTTAGTTTAGCATAGCGTTGCTATGGATACCAACGCAATGGCGGCCATATTGGCCCTACTTATTTGCCGGACATTGTAATAGTTCTGGAACGTACTGTAAGGGTAAAAAGTGCAACTAGTAGCGAATATATTCAGTATGATTTTTTACTTAAGCGTAAATACGCTTATGTAGAATTATCACGCCGGGCGTAGATAATGGATAGTAATTAAGCACGAAATCATGGTTTTGGCCTGGCGTCGTTTGTATGAAATGAAGTGGCATTAATTTAATTATATCATGTGAAAAAGACGAATTGTAGTGCCTAGCCTTGACTATGATCAATATGATCATTTCAGTTGAAAGAGTCTACTGCCTGACTATAGAAAAAGAAAATAATTCATATTTTTCGTGGCACGTAAGAGCAATGCGCTAGATGTCACTAGTACTTTTATTTCAAATTATTTACATAGATGGCGCTAATCGTTTGATAATGTACGTTGTTTGTTTATCATCGATTTACCGCCATTTCCATTGTTTTCAATAATATACCTATGTTTTACATTAAGAGAAAGTGGATGTATGTCAATGTAATTTGTTATTCCATACTTTAAAATGCATTTTCTGACTTTTCTCTAAATATTGTATCGTGTCTTCATATTATGATTCCATTTTTATATTTTTCAACTCCTTTTTACCAATTTAATTGGTTAATATACCACTGTTAATATATTTCTGTTGTTTTATTTAATCTCTGATTTAACTTTTTCAACGCCATTGACGGATATATCCGTACCACTGGTTTACCGCCAGCGGCCCTAACATGCATGGCATAAAGATAAATTAGAACCGTTTATCTCTAAGTGCGTCTCTCTCACAGTAGTGCCGACGAAAGAGATAGTCATAGAGATAAACGGTTCTAATTTATCTTTGTGGCATGCATGTTAGGGCCGCAGGTAGGTACGTACTGTCTATCACTTTTTGACCGATTGGCAGGTGCGAAAGGAGACGAATGCTTTATTTGCACGATAAAAAATAGTGTGCTAGGAGGGCATATTTTTTTGCTGGCTTTATAAATCTAATGCAGGCTGTACACTCATCAAGAGCCTCTCGCCGAGAGTCTCGTGAGAGAGGTTCTTGCCGAGAGCACACCATGTACACACTTGTTGCGTCATTTGAACCGCGGATACCCGCCACGATGGACTTGGAAACTGCTGGCTGTTTGTCTTGCTGTTACTACTACTTAAACCATGGCGAAGGTGGTAGATGGTTACTATGCACCGCAAAAGAACCCTAGAAAGTTATTACATTTTTGATAAGTAGGTACATGCTCGGTCTCGCTTAGTTAGCGAGAGCAACGAGACCCTTCGACTCGGCCGCAAAAACCGACCCCAATCGGGACACGGCGAGACGACTAAGAGCGCGACAAGGCGAGAGCACTATGTACTGTCTCGCGGTGTCTGGACGAGTGTGTACAGCCGTCATAACTGACGGGCAAGTACTTCTGACAAACGTGAAACGGATTGACCAAAGATCTCAAGAGACGGATATGCCTTTCAGTACAATTTCGTGTAAAAAGTCTCATAGAAGGTTGTCAAATGCCAGCGCCACACCCTATTGCTGATGTCTTAGTTCTTACGACAAACATACAAAAGTCTAATATTGCTTGATTCACACGCTATCATATCGTTGTGCGCGGTGGGGTCGGCGGTGCTGTCTCACACAACACGATGCGGGTGGGCAACTTTTCAATTATAAGTGTCACTTAAACGGGTGTCATGGATGGTGGTTGCCATGCGACTGAACCTGCGATGGTGTCAGATTCACGTTCTGACACCTCAAAAGTAAGCATTGTGAAGATTACTTTTAGCAGTTCCTTACTATATATTTTAATCGGATTTTAGAAAGGAATAATAACACATTTTTATTAAGTCAGTATATTTGTTAAAAAATATTGCATACACTCTCGTACTGATATGGTTCCAGAACCCCATTGTCATTAAAAAAAACTAGTAAAGATAGTCATTAGTGAAACCAAGAGTACAATGAGGTAATTATGAAACACATACCGAATTTATTCGTTGCATACAAAGGAAAAGTAAAGGGCAACTTAATAAAACAAGCAAAATTTTAGCACCGATTACTTAAATGGCAGAAGTCTTAAAAATAACTTAAGGAATATGGCATCCACAAATTATTTAGAACGGCAGAATGTTAATGAATATCAGTTTTCCCTGTAAGTTAATATTATTTAGTTGATCTGCGATTATAATACAATATTCAAACGGTT
Organism: Tortricodes alternella; assembly: GCA_947859335.1. Lineage (NCBI taxonomy): Eukaryota > Metazoa > Arthropoda > Insecta > Lepidoptera > Tortricidae > Tortricodes > Tortricodes alternella. The sequence goes on along the minus strand of OX401968.1, from coordinate 4,188,090 downwards.
GTTCTAAACGTTTCTAATATTGCAATGGCAGTGAAAATAAATGTTTATTCAAAATGGGCGACCGATGATAATTAAAGAAAAGATATATCCCGCCACCTTAGAAGGAAGGTAGGGTCCTAAATTGCACATTTTATTTCATACGCAAATCTAGCCGACCCTTTCAATAACCCCTAAGTTACAAAGATCCATAATAAATCAAAAATATAAATGATTTAGATCTCAAGTCACAATTTGGTCGTATTTTTGTAAATAATCGCCTAATTTTCTATTTTTCATTAACAAAATTAGGTTTTAGTGACTATTAGATTTAAATCGTTCAAAATTGATTACTTGCGTGGCTAAACTGAGAAAGTAGTTACCAAACTGCGGTAGTCTTCCCTCCCGTAGTATTTATAAGAGTTAGTACGAGATGGTAGATTAAGCGACCGCCTAGACCTACTCAGTTAACCGCAAAAAACCAATGTATAAGTTTATATTTACGTAGCTCAAGGCAACCTTTCACTTAAAAATACAATTTAATTGTAAATAAATATAATAAGGTAAAATTTATATTGCAATAATAAAAAATATTAGCAAAAGGGACGGATTCGATATAATTATCACATATTCGATATAAGTATTTCAATTGTCAATACATATTTTTTAAACTAAAACTTAACCTAAATTTGACTGAATGAGCTGCTACATCAAATCGATAGATGTCGCTAAAGCTTCAAAGAGTTTTTTAAAGTTTCAAAAGTTCTTTAGCAATTAAATATTACAAATGCGCAGTTGTCAATTTTGTACGCAAAGCTGTTACTGCGCATCATTTTAATTTCAGATACCACGCTTTTTACTTTTTTTAAATCGACTTCTAGCGACATCTAGCGGAATTTGTAACAATCTCATTTTAATATTTATTTAACACAACACACATAATCCCACAGTGTATTCGTTGTTTTTGACTACGTCAATTTTGTACAATATCTGTTGCCTTCATTTCAAATATGAGGAACACCAAATTTTTTATTTAACTTTCATATTAGTAATTCACTTTTTTCACCCGACTATCCGCGACTTACATAATTCGATGTTTTCAAAACCAATAACTTATTTTGAACTTAGTTCTTTTAGGCTGATAGCGGAGTCATCATTAGGTTTGACACGATATAAACATGATTTTCGAAGGACAAGTAATTTACTCTACTTAGCTGGTGAACATCTTTCTTTTCTGCACGTCTAGCACGACCTGCCCGCGAGTCGTTTGTCGCTCAGTGCGTCCCTTACATATTTCACTAGTTTGAGAGGGACGCACTGAGCGACAAACGAATCGCGGGCATGTCGTGTTAGCCCACCCGCAACTATAGGCATCTTCTTCTAACGTACGAAGTTAGTAAGAGCTGCCGGCTTTAAATTGCTGTGAAAAGTTGCTCGTTTGTCAGTCCCTTTAGGCTCGGTCACATTGCGTGCGCAGCGCAGCGAGCGGGATAGATCGCCCGCGTTGCGAGGCGGGCCTTTAGATTTGTAGTCTGTAACTGGAATGGGTTAGTGTTTATAAGCCCAGATCTCGATTCGACTATATATCGATACGACTAAATCGCGATTGGACCAGATATCTATAAGCTTAGTTCTCGATTCGACTACATTTCAATAAGGCTGCATTGCCATTTGACTAGATCGGTATTGGACTATGTATCATGTTGACTGATAATGATGACGCAGTGTATTGTTTTATGAAGTACAATTCCCTGCAGAAAAAGAATTACACAATACGAATTAAGTTTTCCAAAAAGTCACAACAGATTTTCATGTATTTTTTAATTAAATTTTAAATAACGATCTAGTCAAATGGCAATGCAGCATTATTGAGATGTAGTCGAATCGAGACTCGGTCGAATCGCGATCTAGTCGAATCGAGGTCTAGACTTATAGATATCTGGTTCAATCGCGATTTAGTCGTAGCGATATACGTAATAGTCGAACCGAGATCGGGGTTTATCGACACTAACCCTAATATAGGGTTGACTGTAAGGACGAAGCCATTGCGTGTATAGATGTGAGCCGGCTGCGGGCCCTAGCTGGCGTGCGAGTAGCCGGTGGTGGCGGGCCCGCTGTACAGCGAGCCGGCGGAGCTCTTGCCGCGGCGCCGCGCCAGCACGCACGCCAGCGCCGCCACCGCGCACGCCATGAGCACCAGCCCCGCGATGCAGATGCCGATGGCGAAGTTACGTTGCGATATGCAGATTTCGTCTTCTTTCTGGAATTGTTAACAGGTTTATCTACATCCATATCATAAACCTCTATAATGTAATCAAAAACCGTAGGAAATGACCACCATTATGACAACCTGTACTGTAATGTCATTACATTCGTAATGGTCATAACGATACATCCGCCGCAGCTGGCGGGGCCCCATCGTCGCCGTGTCGCCGTTTATAATATGGGTGTAGATAAAGTTATGTATGCAACTCTGCATAATTTCGCCTTAAAACACACGTGCGATCTTATTAAACCGCACTAGTGTTTTAAGGCCTATCATTATGCAACCGTTACCAGGTCATTTTGAGATGACGACGTTTTGCTATGTCGCCCATCTGATATCTGGGTGTTTTGCTATCAGGACAACTTGAACTTACGACGTTTCACTATATCGTCGTTTTGCTATATTGGCTATCCGCTAGAGAAGCGCTGTGTTGTCTGATCGTCTGTTCTAATTTTGAATAGGTCATCCAAATATATGTCGTCTGCCGATATTGTCAAGTTAGTCGGCCGGCAACGAGACGCCAGGATAGTCCTCTAAACCCCAGTTTACCTTTTCACTGGTGACGTCGTTGTCGGGCGAGTCTTGCTCGTTGACGTACAGCCCGGAGAACACTTCGACGGTGGCCGGAGAGCCTTCCTCTCTGCGCACGCGCCGCTTGTGAGAACATGGCTCCTGTAACGTTTAATAATAATAAACAAGTTAGGTATGCGACCGTAGCGAGAAGTTCGTGGTATCGGCGGGCAGAAAAGCCAATTGATGATTCAAAACGAAAAATATGGGTGATTCGCTTTTAATTTGCTTTTATTTTTGTGTTTCGTTTGACAAAAGTGCTGTATCAGTTAACTTCTAAATCAAAATTTAGGTCACATCCATCGACCAAACGCTCTTGATCCACCTATCGCCCTAGTAGCATTTTCCGTTGGCATCCATTAGCCAACAGTAGGCAATCCGTAGGGACATAGTTAGTAGTTTGGCCACATAAAACTAACATCATCATTACATAAGACCAATATGACAAAAAAATATCAGTACGCCCAACCAATTACTAACGTAGGGCCATTGTGAATACCGCTACCGTTGTTTAAAAACGGTTGGTATTTCTGCATTGTATACAACGAAGGCCCTATTAGATATTAAGTAACGTTGGCCCAATGCAGTAAAATATTATCATTACGCCCATTCACTTACCAGCGTTGGGCTAATGTGACTTCTGCTATCGTTGGTTTAAAACTGTTGGCATTTCTGCATTATATTGTTTCAGTTGGAAACTTTACAATGGCCCTTGGTTGTAGACCTTACCTCAAAACGACGGCCAAATCTAACCGCTGGCCAACTAACGAGACCCATGTGGCCCTACCAAATGCCAACACTAAATGCTATTAGGGCGGCATCGGTCGGTCTTCAAGATATTTAGAATAGCCTCCTGAGACCCGAATGTCATTTGTGTTACTCGAATTTAAAAACCCTATCAAATTATGACACGGTAAAAAATGTATATGTATTTCGTTCTTTACAAAGAACGCAGGCTCTTAGAACAAGCATATTTAGCAGTCCGCTATCACCTGAGCCATTCGGGGGATCCTGCTAACTCCAACACATACTCACACAATCAGTAGGATGACTGAGCTCACACAGCTTCACCTCGCACGTGTAATACACGCTGGCAGTGTAGGGAAACTTGTGCGCCGGGAACGACACCCGTGCGTCCTGCCGCTCACCGCCGTACTGGAACATGCCCATTATCTCGCCGTCTAATGCACAGCTGTGAAACAACAGGATGATTAGATACGTTAACATGGACAAGTGCCTTCCCATAATCGCCACAATGAACGACTACTGCACTCTTCTGCTGCACTGGGAGTGAAGAAATAGCATAGAATGCGTGCAGATGCTTATCATCCTGGCATGTCGTAAAAGTCGACTAAGGGACGGGTCCTCTCATACATGGTGGACTATCTGTATGGGCGATGGGCTGATCACCTGTCACCATACGGTTCATCATACCATCTTAGGACTAATTAATCGTACGTGGCCACAAGTAGTCATGTGGCTCTGCCCACCCCATTAGGGATTCCTGAACCTTCATAAGTGTAAAGTCTAAATTGAATAGTCTTTGACTTTGATTATGAAATAGTAGTTATCTACACCCATATCATAAAACCTCCATTGGTTAATCAAAAACCGTAGGAAATGACCACCATTTTGACAACCAATTAGGAAAAAGCAGTGCTGCGATAAAGAAATAACATGACTTCTTTATCGTTTTTAGTAAAGAAATGAGATTAAATTTGGAACAGCTGTCAAAACTCAAGTGGGTCTCTATTCTAGTATCCATAGATATTAAAACAGTTATTGATACGAAACGTCAATTCAGTATGTTTTTTTAATATAAACTGCACAATATTTGATCTCGAGTGACGTGAGAAAAGAGACTTCATCCGTTTGCCTAAAATTAAAAAAAAAATGGTCTTGATGGAGGATCGCCATGTTGGTGTTTTGCTGAACGAAAGTATATTTTATTGTTGTTGAATTGAATAGAAAAAGTTGTTTGTAATTTACATTTTAGTTGAAAATATGAATAGTAAGTAGTCTTCTCGGAGTGTGTGTGATGTCAAAATGCGCCGGATATCGGAAATATGCAGCCACGATTGCAACAAATAACTTGTTGCCAGAAAATATTGTTTCTGAACCCATCATGGAAGATTTATAATATGTGTGTAGATAAAGTTATGTATGCAACTCTGCATAATTTGGCCTTAAAACACACGTGCGATCTTATTATGAAACTCGCCTATAGGCTCGTTTCATGAAAACCGCACTAGTGTTTTAAGGCCTATCATTATGCAACCGTTGCATAAACTACTATTTGTCCGATTTGTCATCCGCTTGCTACTGGCCCACACAGACAGCCGACCTGCGCCTGTATTCGAGAACGTACAAGCGATAGTGACGCGCTAGCGAGATTCTCATCCCACTCTTCCGCAGGAAGCGTAATGCTTAAGAGCGGGATGCGAATGTCGCTCGCAAGTCGCAACAATATCGCTTGGACGTTTCCGAATGGCCGAGGCCTTGATGGGAACTGGTCCCGCCACGTATAGATGTTAGCAACACCAGGAGCGCTGCCAATGCGTTGACGGGCTCAAAGAATTTTGATGACGCACTTTTTAATAATCCCCAAATGTAGCTAAATATCTCAGTAAAAAGCTACTGAGGTATTTCCACAGCACTTCGAAAAGGAAATTAGGTGTGAACTTTCCATTCGCGTATATGCTTAGATTTGTATAAAACTGTAGACATGATTGTGGACTTATATGTGTACCTACTGATTAGAAAAAATTATACCTCACCGAGTTTCTTGCCGGCTCTTCTCCGTAGAGGATTTTTTCCGAACCGGTGGTAGATTCATTCCTTGACTGTCATAAGAACTTGTAAAAGCCTAAATTGAATAAAGATAGTTTGACTTTGACTTTGATTGTCAAGTGTGGGAGGGGTTTAGTATACCTACCCGTCGTTGGCGATGAGGCTCTGCTCGGCCCAGCCCAGTCCGTCGCGCACTGAGCACTCGGACACTAGCAGCCCTAGCCGCTTCTGTCGCTCGAGCGACACCACGAGAGTCAGCGTGTCGCCGATACGCACGTTGGACGCCACCTGCACGTAATATATTAAAAAAGTAAGTATACTTTCTAGCAGAGAAAAAGGTTTATGAGAGTGGCATGGGGTATGGGGAGGCTTGTAATTGATGACCCGTCGTGTTTCACACCATATTTATTTATCACACTAGCGAGGAATAATAAAAAACAAAAAAACCGGCCAAGTGAAATTGACGTCAACTTGCTTTGATGTTTTTTACATTGTTTTTGGTACTCGCAAGGTTAACTGGAAGGGATAAGTTCGCCTTCTATTAATAATGTGCAATATTGATCCATTAATATGGATCAAATCAGGATTCTTATTTGGATGTTATGTAGAGAAAACGACCCACAATTAAAACAAATGGTTTCGACATTATACCAATGTCATCAATTTGTATTTGAATGGAATTTATTTGAGATAGATCCTTGTTGCTTATAACCTTTAAACTTTTTGTTAAAGTTTACAACTGGTTTTTTGCACATAAAAACAGTAATTAGCAACTCGGCAAGCGATCCGATAGATTGCAATGCAACTTATTACTTGTATTCAATTCGTTTAGAGATGTTACGCAACTGTTAATTTTATTATCTCGATATTGTTAATTGTATATATCAATTAACATTCGCCAATATATAATAACAGCACGAATACTGTTTCTACTTACCGTTATGTACAATCACGTAAAATAAAGTATAAACCGGATAGTGACCGTAACTGTACCCATGTTGAATTAATCTGCAAAGATTTTCTGATAATATGATATAAGCACCTGTTTGTCTTTAGGGTCCCCTTTGAATATCTTCATCGTGACTGACGGCAGCAGGCCGGAATCTTCGTCGAAATCCTCGCTGGAATCAATTTAAAAAAACAGTCAATATTTTCCGTACAATTCAATTGTTTTATTTTGAAAACAACTCTGAGGTTCCCGAACTGGTACTTGGATACGACAGTTTACATGTCTAGGGCACCAGACACTTGCCATTATAAGATGGTGTACTCACTGAGAGGGTGTCATCAGACACTGCTGATACTAAACTCAATGCAAACACAAGCGCGTTGGAGGTGAGCGTTGAGGGTCGCAGATACACGTGAAAGTAGGCCAGTTCGTAGCGCCGGTAACCACGCCACAGCTCTGGCACATCAGCAGATGGTGTACCCACCAGCTGAAGGAATCATCAGACGGCTATACGCTTAGGTGTGATCAGACGGTGTACTAGCAGAAGGCGTAATCAAACGGTGTACTTACTTGCTGAAAGCGTCATCAGGCGGCGTACTCAATCACCGAATTTAATCAAAAATGAAATGAAATATTTACAAATAGGTTGAAACAGTTCCTAATAAATAAAGCATATTATTCAATTAATGAGTTTATAAACGATAACTTAAATAAATAACCAATGAATGTTAGTAGTAAGATAGAATTAAAAACCAGTTAACGCTTAATATAATTAATGTCAAAGGAACGTTGTAGAAGTAATAAATGTAAGCATGTAAAAATGTAATATCTAAAATACTGAATTATAACAATGTTGTCAATAAATATATGTATATAAATATGAATCTAAAGCCTTCATTAAATCGTGTACTCACTCGCCGAAGGTGTCATCAGACGGTGTACTCACTCGCTTAACGCGTCATTAGACTGTGTACTCACTCGCTTAGTGCATTAGAGCTGAGCGCTGAGGCCCTTGGGTAGACGTGGAAGTGGGCCAGGTCGCGGCGCCGGTAGCGACAGCGCACGTGGTACCCGCGCCCTTGACCAGTGACGAGACGCAGGTGGGGCTGGACTATGATGTTGTTAAAGTATTCTACGGTTCCGTCCTCCTGTAAAGAGATAGATCAATCAGTATAATACGAGTATAAAAGGAGAAACTGACAAATTGGCATATTAACGGATAGTTGAAACTACTGTGGGTCCTTTGAGTAATTATGTATACTATTAGAGTGGATGCCTCAACTAGATTTCTTGTAAAATTGTTTGAGCCGATCGGCACAAACGCGCTCAGTCTTTGCCGGACGGCTGCGACTTTAATAAGGCGAGTTATCCCGTCCACGCGCTCTCGGCTGGCGCACAGATTTCGTTCGCGTCGTCGGTTCTATATTATACTTCAATGTGCGGCTCTAATATGAGTAACATCGTAAGGCTTGGTCACATCGCGGGTGCGAACGTAGCGTGACGCCGTCTCTTGTCTTGTATTGAAAGTCGTAACAGGGGTGCTAGTGCTAGCACAACAAGGCCGCGAGTCGTTTGTCGCTCAGTGCGTCTCTGTCAAACTGGTCAAATATGTAAGGAATGCACTGAGCGACAAATGACTCGTGGGCAGGTCGTGTTAGACGTGCAGACGTAAAACATAATCTTCTTAGATTATGATTCTATTATATTTTATTCTATTATATTAACTTATATTATTGAGTACGTAATTTAAATTAGAACGCGTTTTGGTTTTGCTGCCGTCGCGTCGACAACGGATAACGCGAGGAGAAACTGTTCACGAAATGCGAGATTGTCATTATGTGACCCCTAATCGTTTACCAAACAGACCGCGACAGTCAAATCATATTAAAAACGGACCCCAAATAAAACTAATAGGTGATCCCTAATTTATTATGACGCCGCGCTATATACAAGACAACAGATGGCAGCGTCGCGCTGCGGTTACGCCGCTCTCCTGCCTGCAATATGAATGTTGGCAGGCCGAATCCACCTGCGACCACACGCTCTACAAAACCCCGCGCGCCGCAAGTTTAGCAGCTTTATTTGCTAGTAAAAGTAAGGCTACGACGTGTCTTCAGGATATGTGATGATGCTAAAAGTAAACGATCTGTGAAAGGAAATTGCAAGCTGTATACTCGTAATTTCTTAAAGCCCAAGGTCAAGGGATCCGTGTGAAAATTGTATATTACAACAGAAGCCAGAAATTACAATTATTAACATTTCGTTGCGGTCACGCGAGTTAGCGTGTTTCTTCACAAAACTAGCTTATCACGTGTTTTTTACGAGTATTTTTCATCTACACAAATAAATAAAATGGAAGTGTCGGTTTGTATATCAAAATAACGAATATGAAAGTATATACGGTATTTAAAAATAAAAATTTTAAAATTTTTGGCTGTCTAGCCGATGGTTCCGGGTAAATTCCAAAACGGCTGGAATGATTTTGACGACTTTCACTGGCAGGCAGGATACTTTTATTTTAGTAATAGAATTAGGAGACGACCCGGTGGTACATTAATTTCTTATAACAGCTTTTAGAACCCTAAATTGAATAACGACTTCGACTTTGGGTTTTGTGGTATTGCAACGCACTGACATTAATGGGTCGTGTGTTCAAAATGACTGTACCTACTCACGAATAACGTAACGTGGTTAGGGTGCACAATGGGGGGATGTGACGTCACGTCCGGCGGCCTGCGCACGATTCGGAAGGATATCGGTTTCGGTTAGCATATTGAATTCAAAACGAAAAAGTGCGGCTTTATTTGATACTAAGCGATATTTTAACCGATCGGATTGTCGACGACGCGGATAGCCTAGATGGTAGTGCCCCTGCCTCCGAAGCTAGCGTCCCGGGTTCGATCCCCTGTAAGGGAAAATATTTGTGTTATGAGCACGAATGTTTGTTCCTGAGTCTTGGATGTTTTCTATGTATTTACGTATTTATTTCTCTATATAAGTATGTATATCGTCATTTAGTACTCATAACACAAGCCTTTAGAGCTTACTTTGGGACTAGATCGATTTGTGTAAAGATTGTATATAAGTAAGGTATATAGTACTTATTTGTGTTGTTTATTTATTTTATTATTATTATTATTATTTGTTTGTTTTTGTTATGGCTGTTTGTAATTCTGTGTCTGTTTGTAAATGTCTATCCACGCATTGTCTTCTCTCGTCAACTCCAAGGTTAGCTGGAAGAGATCCCATTAGGGATAAGCTCGCCTTTGTACACTGTTTATGTCATAATGCAGAATGTTGTTTTATTTTATGTGCAATAAAGAGTTTACATACATACATACATTGTCCCCTGATTTATTATTATTATGGTACTATGTTTTGGTCTTTTGTTTTCCTATACCATGAAGGACACAAAACAATATCAAAATTCGTCAAGAGAATCATTATATGTGGAATGCACAAAAATGGCTCTTTCCAAAAACATAGCACAAGATACAATCAATAATCATCCAATTCAATTAACGATGATTCGGTTTCAAATAAGTTTATGTTAAAATAGTATTTTTATTCCAAGCTTTTTTACCCATTGCACTTTAATATTGCAATAAATTGCGTACACAAAATTTCGTGTCTGTGCTGTTGACCGTTGAAGACTTCCTTGGTCATGCTTACCATAAAAATGCATTGTCATCGGAACTGAACCAACATGTAAAAATTCAGCTCCGTAGGATAATAGGAAGTTGTTCTAATTCAGCAAACATTGCAAGCGAATAAAAAACTTGTAAAAACGCCTGCGCCTCTATTCGGGAATGATAAGTGATGTTGTAGCGACTCGCGAGCGAGATTTCTCATCACACTCTTTCGCAGAACGCGTATGCGTAAGAGCGAGATGCGAGTCTCGCTCGCGGGTCGCTGCAGTATCACTTTGACGTTCCCGAATAGACGCCCTGTAACACATTTAAGGATGTCAGGGTGATCTCATAAAGTTAAATTGATTTTACGTTAATGGACGCCCATTAAAAAAATATCCAATTTAAAACAACAATATGAAACACTCATAAATCACAAAACCCATCTTAGTTGACATAAGGAAACGAAAATACAGGCTAATGGTCAAAAAGAAATTAAGGTCAGCGAACTGTTGATTGAATGGTAGCTGCCATTAATATTGGTCCGACTGTACAATTGGTCGTGACTTCGTTCAATGGTCTATTGTTTGACAATGCATGATTTTGGTGTAAGTTTTTTCTTCAAGTTAAGAAGTATTCATAAGTTACTAGCTGGTGCCCGCGACTTTGTCTGCGTAGAATAATTATTTAAGCAGCGTATGTCCTTTTCCAAGGTCCCATCTATCTCTATACCAAAATTCATGAAAACTGGTTCAGCGGTTTAGGCGTGAATACATAACAGAAAGAGTTACTTTCGCATTTATAATACCTATATTAGTTAGGATATACAAGCGGTATAGTTTGTTTTATTTAACTGAGATTTTTTCACTACCAAAACCCGATAAATGTTTTCTATTACTTTGCTGCCACGGCGGACGACCCGCTATTCGAGTTCTTGCTATAGTCATTTTGTATGGGGACAATTCTGTGGCCCCTGGAATGGAAATCGATTTTTGGGCCGGCTACGAAAGTGTTAAAGTTAGCGTTATAATCATAACTATGTATAAAATCAAATCAAACATCAAATTTTCTCTCTCTCTTTAACGTTTGAATCTACCGGCGCTTCCACGGGTGACATCTTCTGAGAAGAAACGCCGCAAGAAACTCAGACAGCAGCAAGTCTCTTTTCAACAACAAACTACGAAAACATCACAGTGCATTGCGGTGCTGCACTTCTGCCGCGTTCGCAATATGAAGCAAATGAGACTGGTCGAGAGTCAAGAGCTGATAGAACATTGTTTTCTAGAATTCACTTTCAATCGTTCTGCCCTTCTTAAGCTGTTTAAAAGTTACCATTTTACAGTATACCACTTACTAGTTGAGTCATAACATGCTCCGCCTTCGGCTACTGGTCGTGCAAGGCCACGCAAAAGGTCACCTGTCTTTCTCCCACTGGGACCACTTCAAGTAATTACTTTGAGAATTGGTGTAGCCATTGTGACGTTGGGAATGGCAGGTTTCTCTATAATAACCTTTTTTACTTCACTTGTTTCTTAGTTTGTTGGTAAGTATTAAATAATGTGGGTCGGACTTCAATTGATGCCGACCAGCCGACTAATCAGTTTTTAAAATGCAGACTATTCGGCATTGCCAGTTGTTTAAAATACACTTAATTTTGCAGTCATTTTGTATGGATGCAGTGGCTTTCGATTCACGCACAATGCGAGCTAGGGGAAGCAGGGGGAATTGCGTTCACTTAAGAGAAAATGCCCATATTTTTGCAAATATCAAGGTTTATTAAGAGAAAACCAAACATAATATAAGTATAACTAATCAGTCATTAGTACTTAAACTCAAAACATTGTCATATCTCTTAGATAAGGAGAAATAGAAACTTAAAAAAAAATCATTTTTTAACGGCATTACCCTCAGCTATGGGTACCCCCCACAGATCGCGCGGGCCCGCGTTCGAAACGCGACGCGCCGCAAACTCATTTGGTTTGCCCGGGCCTTAATCGTCAATAATTTTGCCGAATAGTCGTAGACTAATCGCCGACTAGAAAATACGATATGATATATACGATAGATTAAACGTGCTTAACTTCACCTACCATGTTTCTATATGAAAACATTACAAGTAAATTCTGCAATTTGTATAATGTACAAACCACTTAAAGAACAAAATGGCGAAAACTAACAGGTTGCGTAGGAGATGCGAGGCTGCGTGCGAGTCGAAGGTGAATCTCCGGGTGTGACGTCACGCGTGAGTAAGCATTCCGACAAGGTTGTTTGGATTACAAGAAATAGATGATTGAATATTTTTGACAATTTATACCTTACACTTACAGATATAGTGAATAATATGTTTCCATCGGTAAAACTCTGATCTCAATCGGAAGACGACGGGACCCGAAGTGTCAATTTATTATTGTATTAAATTAGTGACATTAAACCATATAAGAGCCCGTGTGGCCTACTTGCAAAATAAATATTTTCATTTTTCATTTCATTATGAGCCAAAATTGCTTAAATTCCGGATTTCTCAATCTTAAAACATCAATTTGTCGTGTCCCGTAATCCTGTTTTTTTTGGTCTAATTCCGAATTTGTTTTACATTACAAAACAACATTCAATATGCCACATTGATTAAAAGTTCAGTGACTAAGTGAGTGACGTTCTGTTGCGCAAGCGCCCGCACTTGACTGGTTTTTTCATCCAGCTTCTCAAAACACATAACCTACATTTATGTCACGTAATGTTGTCTGGCCTCGGATAATCATAACCGAAAGCCTTTATGATGGTAAATAGCTTAAAAACACGCAATACAATATGGTCAGGACTGTATCTTTTACAGAGACATCCATTATAAGCGACGACGCGGTTAGCCTAGTTGGTAGTGAGCCTGCCTCCGACGCAAGCGTCCCGGGTTCGATCCCCGGTAAGGGCAAATATTTGTGTGATGAGCACGAATGTTTGTTCCTGAGTCTTGGATGTTTCCTATGTATTTAAGTATTTATTTCTCTATATAAGTATGTATTTCGTCGTCTAGTACCCATAACACAAGCCTTTAGAGCTAACTTTGGTACTAGATCGACTTGCGTAAAAAAATAAAAAAATTGTCCGTGATTTGTCCGTGATATTTCGCAAAAGTTATTACGTCGTCCATATTGTTAAATGTCTGGATAAAAGTGCCCTTAAGACTCCGCCATTCTGAGGACATCATAATCAATCATCATCCCCAATATAATGTCCGACGGCCCGACAGCTGGTCATAGACAGAATGCCTGAGAAATAGTCCCCACGTGGGCCAAACATAATTATAATAGTAAATTTATTTGCAAAAGAGGGAGATGAAATCCATGTCCATGAGCTCGCGTTGATGTCTAATAGGACGGCAAAAAATCACGTCTGTTGGGAGCCCCCCTTAAATATTTATTTTATTCTGTTTTTTAATATTTGTTGTTATAGCGGCAACAGAAATACATCATCTGTAAAAATTTCAAGTGTCTATCACGGTTCATGAAATACAGCCTGGTGACAGACGGACGAAACCATCACGATACCTCGCTCAGGAAATGTCGAATTTAAAGGGCTCAAAACATACGGAAACGTTGACAAATTATTATATGCGAGTGAGCTAAAATAATATAATGTCTAATTAAGTATAGCTGCATACCGAACAAGTAATAAGTTGACAACTAAAACCCGATTACTGAAAAATCACGCTCTAAAAAGTATGACGCAGCTAACAATATATATATTTTTGAAACGTGCTAATTAATCCCTTCCATTTGATTGGCTATCAAAAAACGTTACAAATGTTAAAAATTAAAAAATATTTTTTTTTGGTCATGACTTAGTTCAGGGTGCCATATTCAATTTAATGTGACGTCACATTACCTTAACCAGCGGACGGTCAAGATGCTTCCAACGATAGCTCATTTGTCAATTTCCTCAATTAAGATAAGTAGTTTAGAAGTTGGGAACAGATCAAAGAGTTTAAACGCAAACTATCAGCATGGCTTCAAGATAAATGATTTTATTCCATTTAGGAATATCTTGACACGGAGGGAAAATTGTTCATTAACCTTTTGGCGGAGCAAAAGTAACACGAATTTCAACTTTAAGTCAAAGTATTGAAGGACTTTTTTACCCTGTATACGCTGTCACGCATAATCGACAACGGCGGCCAAAAGTTTAAAATTAATCCTGTGTCTATAATTGTCATGTTTTAATTTTGTTTTTAATTGCCCGTTTTATTGTTATTAATTTATTACTGTGGACATTTTAATTTTTGAATTATTATGCATTAACTAACTTAGGTACTTATTGTAAATGCTAATCATTTTTTGCATGTCATTCTATGACAGAACATGCTGAACTTACTTGCCGACTTTATGATCTTTGTAACTATATTTTCAGAGCAAATAAATATTCTGATATACATACATTAATACATACATACGTACATACCGGTAATAGCAACTCATTACATAAGAATAACCTTTAATACATCGTAGGTGAGACGGCAATTGAAATAGCCTTCTGTGACTCTAATCACTTTACATAACTTGGGAATTATGTGAACATAGGTGGGTGATAATAGGATGTGTCATACATCCTGTTTACGTCGAAGATTCTGTTACCGTGACTTTGTGTTTTGTTTTATCATTTAGTATCTGGTTGACAGCTTTGCTCGGCTTCTTTCTTTCTATCTCAGGAATGAAACCAATCTAGATAAACTTCCAAGGTAAAACATTTTAATACAAAATTTCATCCTAATCGTTAAGACGCTGACAACAGTCAACGACCTTGAGCGATCGGTCTCTGTCCAGTGGCGTAACAATAGGGTGGCAGGGCTGGCAAAATGCCACAGGCCCCCGACCCAAGAGGGCCCCGGCCCAAGAGGCCGCGAGCTCATAAATATTGTACAACGTGACGATTTTTACTGATAGGGCCCCATCAAAAAAATTTGCCACGGGCCCCAGATGGCATAGTTACGCCACTGTCTCTGTCTGTTTGTATGGGGACAGACGAGAAACACTGCGCGGTTATTTGTATGTATGGGGAAAATCAAAAACAGATGAATTATGTAAGTAAACACACTACACGTAAAATATAAATTAGTCATTTTTTGAGTATGGGCGTGATGTGATAGTGAATTATAGACCCATAAGTTAAAAAAAATTAAGACATAATAGAACTGTTTAAAGAGGATTTCAGACGTAAATTCACGATTTTTTTTATCGTATCGATTTCCTCAAATCAGATTTTGGAATTAGTCAAGTTTTCATTAATGTAAAGAATATGAATATATATTTTTTGCGCTTTGCCAAATCAAATAGGTTTTGTTAAAAAACTGTTTAAGTAAAGCCGATTTAGGTGTTGTCAGCGCCTTAAAGCCGTTACCGCGAAACCAATATGTACACGAATTGCTCGTTTAAACTAATACGTTTTTGTTTTATCAGGTAGGTAGTTTAGTTATATGATAGTGAATATATTCAAATAAATATATAAAGCTTTTTTATATATGAATACTTTATATCTGGCCTAATACAGCATACTGTTGTACATTAATAAATAACAGGGCAATCACAGCTCGATATGGCCGTCGACATGTGGACTGGTCTTGGTAATAGGTACTTTGACAGTACACAGAAAATTGGTTGGACTTATAATTAAGACGGATGTCAGGTCAGATGTCCCGTTGGATTGTGAATGGGAATGGGTGGCTGATCCTGTAAACTTCTTGACCAACTAACCAAAAAAACAAAAAAAAAACATGTATCATCTATAGCTCTCGAGCAAATAAGTGCTGCTTTGTACAAAGTATTTAAGGATATAATGATGAAATCAAAGCGTGGTCGGAAGCGAAGATCTTAAGTACTATATTTAAAACACATTCTGTCCTGTGTATCTACCATGAGTTTATGCAAACTTTCTCGTGATAGAAAACTATCGCTCGGTCCCTTTTACTTGTATCGGCAAATAGCAGTATTTCCGATAGATTTCAATAACGCGAACTGTTTTCGTCGAACTGATTGACACTGAACATGTATGACAAGTCAACAACTCTTAAAAGTCGAAAATATCACGAAGTCCGCCAGCCTTCGCACCTCCAAATAGATGAAATATTGACTGTTAGCGCAATCCTAAACTAACTTAAATTCATCTGTACAATAAACATGACGAAAACGAGTAAACATAGAAACAAAGTCGACGGAACAAACATAATGACAAAGGGGACCGTTTTTTTGTCGAAATCAGGGAAGATTGTATTTTTTCCCCGAATCGCACACGCAGCAATGGAACTATAGATTGATTTTTGGAGTTTATTTCGGAGGAATCGATTTTCATATATAAGCCCGGGGTATGAAAAATTATGGGGTGTAAAATCAAACTACGATGTCACACTGTCACACGACGGAGTCACACGAAGTCACACGATGTTAGCCGAAGACGCGTCGGTCGCATTGCATACAGATATAGTGAATAATTGTTTCCATCGGTAAAACTCGGATCTCAATCGGAAGACGACGGGACCCGAAGTGTCAATTAATTATTGTATTCAATGAGTGACATGCTTATATTCATTAATATGAAACTTTATTATTTACTGTCAAGTGTCAAAATGAAAAATGACAGCATGGTATGATGGGTACTGGTTTATTTTATAATCGTTCGTAAGGAGTAAACTCTTGTCGTGCGTCGGAGCTGACACACACACACACACTTTTTTGCTTGCTTATAGGGCTGGAAAAAGATATGCCTACTTTTTTCCCAGAAAAGTACAGTTCCTGAAGGAATAGCGATAACCAAATTTCGCACGAATGAATTCACGGGCAAAAGATAGTGTTTAGATAAAAATAACCCTCATCAATGTCATTTAGATTAGCCACCAAGTTCCAAAGATTATCGGTGAAGATCATTATAAGTTTAATCCCGTGGGTGTTTTGAAATTGTCACCTGCAGCCCTAACATGCATGCCACAAAGATAAATTAAACCCGTTTATCTCTATGACTATCTCTTTCGTCGGCACTAGTGTGAGAGACGCACTTAGAGATAAGACGGTCTATCTTATCTTTGTGTCATTCATGTTAGGGCCGCAGTTAACATTTGATGAAATGCTTGAAAGTGTCCGTTCATCACAACGGTAAAACTTGAATTATATAGTAAGTACGTTTGTTTTCGGTATTTATAATGTATTTTATATACATATATAAAAAAAGTTAAAAACTTATACTCGACTGGCGACGTTAAAGCATTTTTGCTCCTTGTATGACGCACTCTAAGAATTCTTACTGGCCATATAATCGAGGTGGCGTTTGCCAGCCCCCCACTAATAATACATATCGTAGATAGTTAATAATTTGTATATTTCATTATTTTACGATGGTATCACATCTACTATTATCCCTTTCCTGGGCCCTTCCAGCCTAGTCCGACTCTGATATAGCCTATGACACTCGCACGTTTTCTAAGAATCATATGATATCCCATTTATTAAAATCGGTCTAGTACTTCAGGAGCTAAAGTGGAAAATCCGATTTTTGCTCAGATACATATATTCATAGACTGTTAAACTCTATACCCTCCTTTCGGCTCCGCGCAGTCGGGTAAAAAGTCTCTATTATCCCCATCCACCTAGAGAACTAAACATATAAATAAAAGCAACAAACGTGGAGGGTAGACTATTTCCGCATACCAATCCCTTGGACATCTACATTCCAACATACTAATATCACTAACATGTCAACACGCACAGCAACACGACGGTGATAACTTAATGTATACTTTATAAGTTAATGTATAGTTATAAGTGATGCAAAGATGCGTATCACGCTTCCCCGCTGTTACGTAACGCGTGACCGTCGCTAAAGCTTGACGCACACTGGGTTGGAATTTGAGGCTTTATTTATTGTCATCACCAGAATTGGGGTTTTGTAGGTTATCAACTAGATCACAAATATTGAAATTATATCCTTCTCAAGATATTAGCTTAACGATAGTAACAACCGCATCAGAATACGTTAAGCAGTTTAGAAGTTTTAAGCGTATACACTGACAAACAGAATGATTTACATCATTTTATATAGGTTTTATACAACGAAGTAAGGATGTATAAAATTTTTAATCAATTTAAAGTATGGGTGAATGGTTTGCGGCAATGTTTTTGTGACAGTGTGATGTGATTGTTGTATATTTGCTTGCAATCGAATGCACTACACAATATGTCGCAGAGGTACTGTAAAATGTGTACAATACATAATTATTATTCATTTAGTATAGACGGTGTTCTGTCTGTTGACCGAAATACGTTTGGCACCCTGTCATTTGGTAACTGATTTATTTTCTAGAATTATTGGTTGGCAGAAAAACGATTCCCAGATTTTGCTTTCATCGAATATTAAATAATTATTATATGAAAATCTGCCTAAAATTATTCGTTATTTCAATAAAGAACCAGTACAGACACACACAAAGTGCAAAACACAAAAGGCACACTCACAAATTGATACTATCAACTTCTTATAAATATGTTTATTTTTAGTCATCGAGAGAATAAATAATTAATTTACTGTCAGTAAATTTTCACTGTTTTTCCGCTGTCTGGTTTTTGGAACATACTTTTATTCATCTTTAAAACAGATTCAAACTATAAATATACTTAAAAATCTCTTAGGTTTTTTATACTTCACTGTGCGTCGCGCCATAGCGCAGCGAGGTGCGCGCGCGCCTTGTCGATGTGACAGGACAATGGCCGACGTAACTGTTAGTATCTGATAATATGCTCGCGCCAAAAAGCCATATCAATATCTTGGCTATAGATAAGATGGAGTTTCATTAAAGTGGTGAAGGATGCCAAGAACTAGGAGAGAGGTAAAAAGGAATTCGAAGTGTAGCCGTAAGGACCCACACTCTAAGATAACATAAGATACGCCTGTAATTACAAAACTAACTCAAAGCTAATCTTCGTTATTTTGCGTCTGAATATAGAAGTGCCCTGACGTCCGTTCGACTCAACATACATAGATCAAACCAGAAGTGTAGCGTGCCTTGGCGGGGCCCCGTATACATATATTGATACGGCATATACGGCGGTAGCTACGCTCCTGGATCAAACACAATCAGACAAAATCTTGGACCGTGGCAGCTAAGTATATTATCACTTTTCACAGTTTTTGAACAGTGTTTTTAGGGTTCCGTACCTCAAAAGGAAAAAAGGAACCCTTATAGGATCACTCGTGTGTCTGTCTGTCTGTCTGTCTGTCTGTCTGTCTGTCTGTCTGTCCGTCTGTCACAGTTAATTTGCTCCGAAACTACTGGACCGATTGATTTGAAATTTGGTATACATATGTAAGTAGTAGTAGTAGTAGTAGTAGTAGTAATGTAAAATGAATCTTTAAATAAAAAATAAATAAGTCGTTGACCGCAACACGGATGAATAACGTAAACAAATTAATTTTAAACACGGGGGCCACTTTTGGGGGGTAAATTAGAAAATTAAAAAAAAATAGTTACGCTAACTATATCATGTGACATATCAAATGAAAGGGCTTATTGTGCGGATCTTAAATATATTTTTTTGGAATTTTAAGATGAAGGGTTTGGAAGGTATTTAGGAAAATAGGCGAAAATTGACCATTCCCCCCCCCCCCCCTTATCTCAGAAACTACCGGGCCTAAAATTTTGAAAAAAATACAAAAAATAGTTCTTTACTTATAGATTACAGAAAAACCTATGAAAAGTCTATGGTATTTAAAGTAATATAGGAAATTTCAGATAATCATGTATGGAACGGAATCCGCTCCACGCGGGTTTAACTCGCACTTGCCCGGTTTTTGGCTTTAAGAGGACTGAACCAAAGGCAAAAATCACCCTTTTCATACAAAAGGCGATAACGATTTTCACCGCTTAAATGTTAACCGGTTTTGACCAATTTTTGATAGGTTGTCAGCTAGAATAGAATCTAGGTCTACTCATACGTTTTTTGAATCTTGATTAAAGATCAAGAAATTCAAATAATGCCGAAATTAGTTTTGTATGAGAACCACAATAAAACTGAATTTAAAGATTAGAGTGAAAAAATCAAAACGTATAGACCTATCAAAAATTGGTGAACATCGGTTAACATTTAACGGGTGGAAATCGTTATCGCCTTTTGTATGAAAAACCGTAGGTTCACACTCCTCTTAACTAGTCATGATTCGGAGATCGGTGTCTCCCTCTATGTAATTTTGTGTATTTAAATGTGTTTTTATTTGAATAGGCTCTAAATTGAACAGACATGTAAGGTTTGACTGTAAATGTTAATTCTGTAATAAATAAACAATAAATCCTTGGTCATAGGACTATATACTCATTTCTTGTAAAAATGTTCATTACTCACGTTATCATTGGACATGGTGTTGCAACCCTTAAGAGGGACGGTGTACTGGAGGTCCCCCCGCGCTGCCACGAACTCCCGAAGGCACGAGGAGTTGCTGCCCAGACCAGCTGGGTATACTATGCCGTTGAAGGTGTCGTAGCTACTGAAAGTGAAATTTATTTTAGTAAATCTGAAAGTCAATTTTATTTTATCTGTAGACCTTACCATTTGGGGACAAGACCGTCTATGGCCCATTTCACGTAGCTAAGGTCTGCTCGGCAAGAGTTGATAAAAAAAGTAAAATGTCAGGGCTTCTTAACTCATTACAAATAGCGACCTGCTAATTATTTTTACCGATGATACTTAATAAAAAATTAAAGAGAAAAATTATATTTTTTTTTCATAGAATATTATTATTGAATAGCCTAACTGTATAAAAAGAAAGCAACACGCGAACAGAACACCTCAACGCCACACTCGAAGCCAATGACATTATTATATGTAGAAAGACACGAGACACGTCATATCCATACTCAATGCGTTTTAAACATATGTCATAGATATTTTTTTCTTTTTCGTTTCTTTGGCCGAATCCAGTGCAGATTATTGAATTTATGTGACATTTGACGCGGACATATAAGACATTAATTTGCAATATGGCGATTGTGTATATGAACAAAACAAATATATTTCTTTCGCCGCCGTCCGCCCGGCGCGAAACCGCAAACTTCAACGCACTATATCTCCGTCGTATTTTGTTTATTGACAAAAGAAAAAATATGTGTTCAATATTTGCCTATAATAATATTGTTACCTAGTCTAAGTTACTGAATAAATTATTGTTATTGTGTTCAAACTTGGCATCTTCTGAACTCAAATCGACACCCATATGCCACTAAGGCTATGTTCCTTGCCCATTTATGATCCTGTTATTTTTGCTATCCTCCGTTATTTCGTACAGGAACTGATCTCACCTGTCCCCATGCTCAGTCTGAGCGAGTGTGATCGTGACGTGCATGCTGTCCCGCTCGCACGCGACGGCTAGCGTGTCCAACGGAGCGAGAGCACCGGGCCATGCTGTCGTATCTTCCTCTGTCGCTGTAGCTATCGCAATCGTCGATAGTTCTGGAAAGATAGAGATAGGGTGATAAAGAAAACCCATTATTCACGTTTCACTCAAAAACCAGAAGTGCCGGTCAAGGCCTTCTCAGTCAAACTGGTAGGGCAGTCTAGCCGACTCAAAATAATCTTGAGGATGCCTTTGGTGCTGCCCCTCACCCGGCGCACCAGGGAAGCGACTCTTTTACGCATTATTGCGTAGAAGCACTACATGTGCGCCGACGCAGACATCGCCTTGCACTACATTCTTGTATTATAATCGAAGGGTAGCATCTAATGGCCTCTCTACACTGGCCCCCAATTCTCGTTGCCTTCGAGATAATGTAAATTACGAGATTAAACGTCAGATTCATACAGTTGTGTCAAACGACTGTATGCACTGTCGTTTAATCTCTATTGTGAGATTATCTCGAATGCACCGAGAATAGGGAATATTACGCAAAGCTCGGCGCAGAGGGCGCCACAAGCAAATACAGTAAAGAAACCGCCATAATGTGTCATGTCGCATGTTATTTGAATTGTAAAAATCTATGTTATGAAAACTTATTAGATTAGTTTTATCATTCATCTTCTATAATTTAGCTGTATTGTAACTATACTTTCTGATACCATGGCTGCTTACGTCCATTTAAAAGTGGATGATCTAAAGAAACTGCTTCGAGAACGTGGTGCAAGTTTAAAGGGAAAAAAGAAGGATTTGGTGGAAAGGTACGATAATAAAGATAATTCTGACTTGTTATAATTAAAAATTATACAACTGTACTTAATTAATCTAATTTAACTGAATTGTCTTGTTTCAGGCTTAAATTATACGACGAAAATAATAACTTTTGTAGTGTAAAATAAAGTATTACATGTTGCTGCAGTAATATTTGCAATGGGAGCTAAGTCATGGAGCTTTTCAATATGTGAAAAACTAGATTTTCGTTTAGCATCACGCGCTTCAGCACGTTCTCGCCTTTGTTTTGACTTTATATCTTCTGTTTTGGTCCATGGAAAACTAGAAGGCATTATTCCTTTCCTTAAAATGCGGTTGGTGTTATTTAACCCTGAAAGTAATAACAAGATTTTTAGGTTATGCTCAGAATAAAATCACACTTGCTTGTCTTACGTGATAAAAGTGAAGGGTTGTCTATAATTGAAACTGTCTTACCTAAAACTTTCCAATTTCAATGAAATCTTCGGATTTAAAATGTGCTGAACATATTTTAGTGTGTTTTTTTTGGTCGAAAGTCATGTCGTACTGCTGCTTCCCATAGTTTTCGATATTTTTTTTTCTTTTGGAAATGAATGGTTGCCTACATTCCTACATCCAAATACGCAGCACTGATGCATTATTGTATAATAAAATTCTCTTCCCGATTTTAAACTCAGTTAATTATGGTAGAATTTAACAGTTTTCAACGCGCTTAGAACGTCTTGTCTAAAGAATTGTTTACTGTTTCCGCTAGTGCTGCTCTCTGGCGCCAGAACATTGCAGTATTACTTCCTATTGGGGGCCTGGCCGTCGTCGACCATCGCACGAGATGCATTCATACGTAAGAAAGAGACAGAGATATCTTTATCTAATTCTTACGTAGGAATGCGTTCCGCTAAAGGACGACGATGGGCCATCGTAACAGGGCCCGTAATATTTAGGGTGACAGCAAAACATTAAATCCAGAGAGCAACGAAGAATTTTATTAAGAGCGTAGCGAGGGATTCTTACGTAAAATCCTGAGTTTCAAGCTATACAGCCCGAGACATACATAATTTTGGTTCCAAGAGAAACGCACTAAAATCCAATGATGGTTCCTTGGCAGTTAATCGAGTGTGAAAATTTAAAAATGTACATTGTAGGTTTCGTACCAAATAATGAAACAAGTAACCTTTATTACGGTCAGTTTGTTGTCTGTCTGTCTATGTGTCTGCCAAAACAGGCTCTTTTTCAAACCGCACAAAATGAAATAACAAAAATTCAAAAACCCTTTGTTATTCACAGACGGTCAGCCCAACAATTTATTTTACGCCGTCATTCGGCATATTTGAAAGAAAGATGTACATGATCAACAGTGGCGAAGCGTCAAAAATTAATAAATTAAATAAGGGAAGCCGGAACAATTAGAACCGTACGTACGGGTCGGACATTTAGTTAGAGTAACATTGACTTCACTGACAGCTAGCCGTAGCTTTCTAGCTTGGTAAAGCCGTCAGGAATCGGCTTGTAGGCAGGCTTCGCCACTGATGATCAAAATAATTTTGATTCTTCAGCAGTTTTATGGGTACTAATAAAGACCTGGTTTTCAAAAACATATGACTACTAGGCATTGAAAGGAGAGGTACTAAATATAGGCCGTCGCGTATCGCAGTGAATCTTACTAAGTAACGGACAAGGTTTTTAAAATACATAAATTATACGAAAATTGTATGTTACATCGTAATAGACCATAACAAGTAACGCAGAAAGCATTACAAATTAAAGGCAAATGTACTGTTACTGCATTTACTAGAAAGCCGACGTTTTTCAAAGCGGAACCGGCGTAACTGACATTAGTGTATTATATACGAGGAAACATATAAAACGCTAAGGAAGATGTAATTTCCTTATCCCAGTTAATGTTAACACATAAGTAATAGTAGTTTATGCAACGGTTGAACGAGCTTTTAGCGAGTTTCATAATAAGATCGCACGTGTGTTTTAAGGCCAAATTATGCAGAGTTGCATACATAACTTTATCTACACACATATTATAAATCCTCCATGATGGGTTCAGAAACAATATTTTCTGGCAACAAGTTATTTGTTGCAATCGTGGCTGTATATTTCCGATATCCGGCGCATTTTCACATCACACACACTCCGAGAAGACTACTTAATATTCATATTTTCAACTAAAATGTAAATTACAAACAACTTTTTCTATTCAATTCAAAAACAATTCTACTTTCGTTCAGCAAAACACCAACATGGCGATCCTCCGTCAAGACCATTTTTTTTTAAATCATAGACAAACGGATGAAGTCTCTATTCTCACGTCACTCGAGATCAAATATTGTGCAGTTTATATTAAAAAACATACTGAATTGACGTTTCGTATCAATAACTGTTTTAATATCTATGGATACTAGAATAGAGACCCACTTGAGTTTTGACAGCTGTTCCAAATTTAATCTCATTTCTTTACTAAAAACGATAAAGAAGTCATGTTATTTCTTTATCGCAGCACTGGTTTTTCCTAATTGGTTGTCAAAATGGTGGTCATTTCCTACGTTTTTTGATTAACTAATGGAGGTTTTATGATATGGGTGTAGATAAAATAAGTTATGAACACGTTGAAAGAAGGAAGACTTGTACGCACATTGCTGTTTACAAAAAGCGGCAGTTTTGTCATACAAAACAGTTATCACCGGAAAATACTGAAGAGATTTTGACTTTAAGAAATGGATTAGGGGAGGAACACGGGCGTTACCGCAATTATAAACATCTTGCCATTAAAGCCCTCGCTGTTTTTTACCGCCCTTACTATTTTTGAACAGATCTTTTTCTAACTGCAATATATTGCAAAATATTGCATTGTTAAACCATATCCACATGTAGGGCATCAGGCATAGTTTTGGCCTGTTCGGAGAATTTTTCGTTAACTTTTGGTCACAGGAAAGACAAATATTGTGTCTTAACGTATGTTACCCAATTAATTGGATTGCGTCCGTTTTGTACGGAAAAAACTGTGTTATCAAGTCACCGAATGACTTATATGACCGTATTGACCAAAAATTGCCTTTCGCATATTAAGACTTCATTGTTAAATTTTGGTCCTTTAAAAGAGTAAATTAGCATTATATTCATGTGACAAATAAAAAATAAATTATAATACGAACCACTATTAAAAATAATAGTCGCGTACATACATTTTATTTAATTACTAATTTTAATGTTTATATTATAATATACTATTAAGAAATTAAGGATACTGAGTCTGCAATAAAATATGTAATAAATATAAATAAATGATTAACTATCCATAGTTATGCGAAATTGATGCTGTCTGTTTAAAACGTTTTCACGAGCGAACCGCTTGATGAAATTTTTTATTACATATAGAAAAAAAAAAAACGAATTCTATGCGAACAAAGGTGCAAGAAAAACGTCGTAAGTCATTATTACGACCTTAAAAAGCCTATAATTTTGTTCCACAACTAGAATATTTCCATAACAGCGTTACATATAACGTTAAATCCACACGTTGACATAACGGGATTTTGTGAGGACTTTTATTATGAGCCGCCAAAGTAAATTTATTCATCCTGAGAATTCAAATTAGCATAACGATAAAACAGTTTTCGGTAAACCGTTGTTTATTATATAATTTGCATTTTAATGAATAGTATAAGAAGGTAATAAAATAATTGAACTAGCAAGATTAGTTAGGTTTCGACCACGATGACTTTACATACTGTATTTTATGCCAGTTCCTTTATTTTTATTTATATCATGAACAATATAAGCATTGTGAACAATAACAGCGTAACTTTCCTTAAGACCTTTGCAAATAAAGAGTGGGCCGATTTTGATGATCCTTGCACCAATAGAATCATCTGTGAAGATTATGACAATAATAAAACCCAAGATGGCGGACGTTAAAGACATCTGATATGAGAAAATGCTGAGATATGTCCGAAGCGCTAGTAGATTCTACATACTTTAATTTATTCATGTGGTTAAAATGGGTCGTAGCAAAAGCGACTTAGATAGGTTAGCTTCGCTTCGCTCCCGCCTTAGCCTTCGATGTTAGGTCTTTTTAGGGTTCCGTAGCCAAATGGCAAAAAATGGAACCCTTATGGATTCGTCATGTCTGTCTGTCTGTCTGTCCATCCGTATGTCACAGCTACTTTTTTCCGAAACTATAAGAACTATGCTGTTGAAACTTGGTAAGTAGATGTATTCTGTGAACCGCATTAAGATTTTCACACAAAAATAGAAAAAAAAAACAATAAATTTTTGGGGTTCCCCATACTTAGAAATGAAACCAAAAATTTTTTTTTCATCAAACCCTTACGTGTGGGGTTATGGATAGGTCTTCAAAAATGATATTGAGGTTTATAATATCATTTTTTCTAAACTGAATCGTTTGCGCGAGAGACACTTCCAAAGTGGTAAAATGTGTCCCCCCCCTGTAACTTCTAAAATAAGAGAATAATAAAACTAAAAAAAAATATATGATGTACATTATTACCATGTAAACTTCCACCGAAAATTAGTTTGAACGAGATCTAGTAAGTAGTTTTTTTTAATAAGCATAAATCACGGAACCCTTCATGGGCGAGTCCGACTCGCACTTGGCCGCTTTTTTTTTGTAACAGCCCAGAATGTGTGTGTTTTAGGATAACAATATTCGGCATAACAACGTTATACCAATAATAGGTGTGAAACATGTGACAAAATAGCCCTTTCATAAAAAAAAATTTAAATTCTGAATTTTATCGTCTACTCAGTAAAAAATATAACGAAAATGAATATGAAAATGAAAATAGGTATTTATTTTGCAAGTAGGCCACATGGGCTCTTTCGCATGTCTGGAGCTACCAGCGTTTCGAAAGGTGACATTTGCTGAGAAGAAACGCCGCAAGAAACTCAGCAGTAAGTTTTTTTTCAACTTTGTCAATTTTATCTAAAAACTAACAACGATTCTGTTTCCCTTAATACCCAGTGTTCTAGAATGACTGGCTTATCCCAGTGGCAATGTTACCATCCTATAGCAAGGTTAGTCGGTTAAAAAAAGACAATCTTCGAATGGCAAGTCCCGCAACCGGCCAGCGGGTCGTTGACCTGCGCCGGCGCCGACGGAGCCGCGGGAAGGGAGCTTTTGAGTGTTGGGACATTATTTAATTATAGTACGTGGGATCTTACAGTGCACATGGCCTGAGAACACAGGCATACGCAAACCAGAGAGAATGCCACTTATTCAATTTCTTTCCCGTCTAGATTTGATCTAAGAAATGATGACATTGGATGACTGCATCAAATACAGATGTAGTGTATAATTAGTTTCCATCGTGTTTTATCGGCAAAGTTCGTATTTATCGTGCTCTCTCAATTAGCTTCAGCATACCCCCAATTCTCGGTGCATTCGAGATAATCTCACAATCGAGATTAAACGTCAGTGCATACAGTCATTTGACACAACTGTATTAATCTGACGTTTAATCTCGCCATCGACATTATCTCGAATGCATCGAGAATTGGGGGTCAGTACCCCTCATACCATGCTGTCATTTTTCATTTTGACATTTCACAGTAAATAATAAAGTTTCACATTAATGAATTTATTATTTATTTATTGCATGAACAATAAGCATTGTGTTTGAAAATGTTAATAGACAGATGTGTAAGTAGGTAAGCATATAAACATGTCACTCATTTAATACAATAATTAATTGACACTTCGGGTCCCGTCGTCTTTCGATTGAGATCCGAGTTTTACCGATGGAAACATATTATTCACTATATCTGTAACTAGCTAGCAACTTTGTTATGTGGCACACGTCAAAGAAATTTGACCAATAACTTGAAAAGTGGCATACCACCTTAAGGCGTGACCTGCGCCTCTATTCGGGAACGCTAAGTGATTCTGAAGCGACTCATAAGCCAGATTTCTCATCCCACTCTTCCGCACGACGCGTAATGCGTAAGAGCGAGATGAGAAATCTGGCTTACGAGTCGCTACAGAAGCACTTAGCGTTCCCGAATGAGGCGCCTGATTTGATCTGGGCTGTCTTCTTTTACTCCATCATCATTTTGTCAGCCGAAACTATTGGACATAGGAAACTGCATGGCTACTCCATGGTGCAGTCCAATTTGAGTTCTAAGCGACTACTTCGATCGACTCAAGAGGGTGACATTTCATAATTTAAGCGTTAGCTTAAGTGTGATATCAGTCTTGACGAGACTAGATGAAGTTTGGCAATGTACCTCGTAATTTAAATTGTTTTCGGCGGCTTTTCAAGGTTTAACTATTACGTTGGTAACTATGGTTCTTATACGTAGAAGAACGTGATCATATAGAAATAATGTTGTTACGGTCAGTAGAATTAGGTTCGGCGTGTTAAGATCTGTAGATGTTTTTAGGGTTCCGTACCTCAAAAGGAAAAAACGAAACGTTTATAGGATCACTCGTGTGTCTGTCTGTCTGTCTGTCTGTCTGTCTGTCCGTCTGTCACAGCCAATTTGCTCCAAAACTGCTGGACCGATTGAGTTGAAATTTGGTATACATATGTAAGTCGGTGACCGTAACACGAACGCGTGAAGTAAATATATGAATTTTAAACATGGGGGCCACTTTAGGGGGGTAAATTGGAAAATTTAAAAAAAAAGTTATGCAGCCTATATCGTGTGATATATTGAATGAAAGGGCTTATTGTGAGATCTTAAATATATTTTCTTTTGAATTTCAATTAAAATAGTTTAGAAGTTATTTAGGAAAATAGGCGAAAAGTTACCATTCCCCCCCTTATTTCCGAAACGACTAGGGCTACAATTTTGAAAATAATACAGAAAATAGTTCTTTACTTATAGATTACAGGAAAACCTATAAGAAGTCTATGGTATTTAAAGTAACGTAGAAAATTTCAGATAATCATGTACGGAACGGAACCCTCTCCACGCGAGTTTAACTCGCACTTGTCCGGTTTTTCGTGTCTATAAAGGCGTAGATTTTTTAGCATTTTTCGGTAACCTTGGGCTCTCTTCCACATAACCCATGTGATAGGTATAATTATGTACAATGGTAAATCTAATCGCTTTATTTATTACAATAGTATACATATATGTTGTTATCATAAATGAGGTGGTAGTGGTACATGCTTCAAGCTATAGGGTAGTATAACCAGAGGCATACAATACAGAGATCGTTGGAACCATACTTTGTGTGGTCTGATGTACAGTAGGCGTTATTAAAGGCGTACTATTCAAGAAAAATATTAATGTGAATCAGAAAAGCAACTTGTATTTAGAAATCCTGATCTGTTTACTATTAGCTTTTACCCGCAGATTCGTCTGCCTGGAAAGTATCTTTAAAATATAACGAATTTTTGATAGGTTGTCAGTCAGAATAAAACCTAGGTCTATACCTTTTGATTTTATCACTATAATAAAGCAATTCAGTTTTATTGTTGTTTCGTGGATTACACTCCTCTCGCCAACGTCCCTCCCAGACGTAGGCGTCCTCGTCACGTGTTGTCGGACCCAGATGACATGATTACGGCCAGTCTTGCGGCCAGTTCGATAGATTCTAGCCCACCTGTAGTACAGGACTCCGACGACACTAGCTCAGCTCCTTACACATCACACCGTCTCCTCCGGAGGAGGCGTGCACGTCCCCACACCTCCACACGTGGCCGGCCACATTTCTTCAATCGCTACCGGCATGTACCGGGTAGATTCTCACCTATCAGACACACCTGACTGAGTTTCTTGGTGCTTCTTCTCAGTCAGATTTAACGTAGCCTTTCCGAAGCACTGTAGCACAAAAATCCGATTGTTTGTATCCCCGCTTAACGTCCTAAGTCCGAGGTCGGCTCAATAGGAGCGCCCTTAGGCATGTTAAGTAAAATTCCCCTTGTTGAGCGCCATTCAGGCTGCTCGCATCTTTCCGGTGAAGCTGTCGGAGTCGTCAGAGACTAACAGCGTAGGTCCATAATAAAAAAAATAAAAAAAATTGTTGTTTCAGTATTTTCATTCAAAACTAATTTCGGCGTAATTCGACTTTGTTGATCTTTAATCAATATTCAAAACCTTGATTTCGTTCTGACTGATGATAACCTATAAAAAATTGGTCAACATTGGTTAACATTGAATGGGTGGAAATCGTTATTTTCTTTTGTATGAAAAGGGTGATTCTTGCTGTCGGTTCACAGTCCTCTTAAATGTCTACTTTTATGGCGGAATTGTTACCCTTAATATAACTTAGGCCGACTGTATCATAATGCGGTTGCAATAACTTTACGACCGGGACCACCCGGCTCGCGAGTATTTATATTACTTATACCCACTTTAACCCGCAACTGCGTCTGCGTGCGTATCTTTAAAATATGACGAGTTTTCATTTTACTGACTTTATAAACGACTTCGACGACTCAATTCGACGCATATTTTCTCTTTTTATGTGTATGTTCACGGATTACTCAGAGATGGCTGGACTGATTTTCGTGATTATTTTTTAATCCATAGGGTATATATACCTCCAAGTTGATTTGGTCGTAGTCAAAGTTGAGGTGTGATGTGATTTATTTATTTCATTTTATTCGCACATAAACACGCATCTTATACCTATGCATATAATTTACATATTTTCATAACTTTACTCCGTTCTGAAATGCTCCAAATAAGGGTTTATATAGCCAGGGTCTGACTGAAAACCAACGCTGCAGTGGACCCACTGCAGCATTATGCTGAGTTAAGCCCCTTTTTAGCATCACAAAACCTTTGTACATAAAGGTAAAAAAAAAAGTTAATCATAAGTTATAAAATGTACCATATACTTCCGTCATAATTGTACCGAGTGATTATGGTGTTGAATAATGTTTTATCTACACCCATATCATAAAACCTCCATTGTTTAATCAAAAACCATAGGAAATGACCACCATTTTGACAACCAATTGGGAAAAACCAGTGCTGCAATGTTATTTCTTTATCGTTTTTAGTAAAGAAATGAGATTAAATTTGGAACAGCTGTCAAAACTCAAGTGGGTCTCTATTCTAGTATCCATAGATATTAAACAGTTATTGATACGAAACATCAATTCAGTATGTTTTTTTTAATATAAACCGAACGACATTTGATCTCGAGTGACATGAGAATAGAGACTTCATTCGCTTGTCTATGATTTAAAAAAAAAATGGTCTTGACGGAGGATCGAATTGCCGCCATGTTGGTGTTTTCCTGAACGAAAGTAGAATTCTTGTTAAATTGAATAGAAAAAGTTGTTTGTAAATTTACATTTTAGTTGAAAATATGAATAGTAAGTAGTCTTCTCGGAGTGTGTGTGATGTGAAAATGCGCCGGATATCGGAAATATGCAGCCACGATTGCAACAAATAACTTGTTGCCAGAAAATATTGTTTCTGAACCCATCATGGAGGATTTATAATATGTGTGTAGATAAAGTTATGTATGCAACTCTGCATAATTTGGCCTTAAAACACACGTGCGATCTTATTATGAAACTCGCCTATCGGCTCGTTTCATGAAAACCGCACTAGTGTTTTAAGGCCTATCATTATGCAACCGTTGCATAAACTACTATTTCTATGTCTATGTCAATTTTGGTAATTAGCAGTTGCGTTCCAAAAGCATTATTTGGTGAATTGGCACTGATGATGAAGACGAAAATAACCTCCGGAACTCATGAATGATAATTAAGGCGTTTTATTTGCTAACTATCAAATTTATATTTTATTTCCTCAGAGGAACTTGCCGTGAATGAATTTTACACTGTGTTATACGCTTCACACACACACACACAGCATCACGCCCGAAATCCCTAATGGGGTGGGCAGAGCCACAAGACTATTTGTGGCCACGTTCGATTAATTAGTCATAAGATGGTATGATGAACCGTATGGTGACAGGTGATCAGCCCATCGCCCATACAGATAGTCCACCATGTTGGAGAGGACCCGTCCTTTAGTCGACTTTAACGACATGCCAGGATGATAAGCATCTGCACGCATTCTATGCTATTCCTTCACTCCCAGTGCAGCAGAGGAGGATATACGCTTCAATCTACTTCAAACCGAATCCAAGCGTGATTAGTCCAATATGTATCCTTATTTCTTACCAGTTGTGGGTGGAATTTGCTTGGCACGCGCGGTCGCCAGCAGAGCCCAGACTAGAAGTATACTCCACATCGTTCAGTCTGCAACAAACACAAACATGAGGACAAATAAAAATAATGTACACTCATCTAATT
The DNA here is from genome assembly GCA_947859335.1 of Tortricodes alternella. Taxonomy (NCBI): domain Eukaryota; kingdom Metazoa; phylum Arthropoda; class Insecta; order Lepidoptera; family Tortricidae; genus Tortricodes; species Tortricodes alternella. The sequence continues at coordinate 4,155,492 of OX401968.1, read as the reverse complement.
TCCGTATAATAAAAAAACATATTTAGAGCCGCTGTATTAGATAGGTACAAGAGTTTGAGAACGATAATAATAGAAAGAAGAATAATTTTCATTTATTGCTGTATTACTATGTAATGTTTCTATTTAATTTTATTTGGATTTTTATGTATGTAAAATCAATGTTTTAACTTGTGAAGATGACTTTCTGCTGAGTTTCTTGCGGCGCTTCTTCTCAGTAATGAATGATGGTCCTGTCGCTGGTAGATTCAAACCAAATTAATGTATACATGTGACAAGTAAAAGAGCTCACAGATGGCCAATTTGCTGAATAAATGATTTGATTTGGCAATCGTTCCTCAGAAATAAGCCAAAGCTGCTAAAACACTAGACTATATAGAATCGAGATTATGTAATTATATAATTTATATATAGCGTCTTTACACATCGTTTGTGAAAACTATCAGCTTTCAGAAACTGTTATTGTTTGAACGAATTGCAGCCCCTACCGATAGATGGCGTTACAGCATCCGAGGAACGCTTTATTGTAAAGCGATTGACAGTCCTTGATACTTTATTCATCTATGGTCTTAGACACAAAGGCCAACCAGTTTAATACGTGTTTAAGCGTAAAATCACGCCTTAACTGAGAATTAAACCCGACTTCAAACTTCAAACTAATACTCATTTTTATCAGTGCACAAAACTAGACTGGTCGTCGACTGTTTTTGTCATGACAAACTTGTACTGCATACATAATAAGTTGCGCAATCTTTTCAAATTCAAGGTCATTGATTGTGAATGTAGAGTACCTTCTACTTTATTTTCGTACAAAAAACTTACTCGGTGGTCATTTGGCACGAACGTTAACATTATTACAAAATGTCATACTTATTATAATTGCACATCTTCTGGTTGTTGCAGTTTGCAAAACATCTTTACACTGTATTGTGAGAAGCTAATTACATTCAGAATAACCGGTATTATGCTTTAGAAATACTTAAGTAGCATAAAAATAAGGATATATTATTGGTTCATATTTATTATCATTACATTAAAACTATTTTCGGATCGAGATTTAAAGAAGAAAAAAAACAAAAAGAACTCTCCGGCGGGGAATCGAACCCCGGTCTCCCGCGTGACAGGCGGGGATACTTACCACTATACTACCGAAGACTTGGCGTTGAAGTCGAAATTATTTAATATTTATCTTTAAGAGGAAGATAACGTGTTTAGCGTTACTTGTTTAAAATACAGACACAAATACGCACACATTTATACTGTTCCATATCTTTGAATATAAATCTGTAGAAATGTGCCTGTATATTAGAAATATTTATAAAGAAATGACAGTTTTTACATTTCAAAATATACGTAATAGAATCCAAAACTGTTGTTTTTTGAATGTTTGTCTGTTTGACGGTCCAAGGTATTCTTTGTAATCAACGGAAAAAGATACAGCAAATATTCTAATATTGTCGATACACAGCACTCCAAATATCCGAAGATATTTCCGATGATACCCCGACGAAAATGGATCTTTACTTATGTAGGTGCGAAAGTAAGAATCGAATACCAGCTAATTAATACTAAACATTACCGCTAACATTTACGTATTCTGACACCCACAGGCCCCGAGGTGACTTTCGATTTCATCCAAAACCGCTAAACTTATACATTATGTATGGCTCACTTATGTAACGGTGAAAATATGATACCCTCGGGAGACTAAGGGAAACGGCTTTGAGTCCAGTAGGTCGGCTAAACCCCCACTAGTGGAAGCCCTCATGAGGTTAACCTTAAGTTGGAGCCTTATCTGATTCCTTTCCTCCTTTTTCGATCTAAATTTGAATTTGTCAAAGTTATTATTAGTATTATTCGATGAAAACTACTGTTGTAGATTAAGTATGTTGGTCTTTACAATTATACAAAAACCTATTGATTAAAGATTTTCCTGGGTAAAAAAATAATAATTCTGAGTAGTCCGTCATTTACATTATCAAAAACGATTGAAAACGTATTTTCTTTTGTCATTTAAACAAAAAATGACGAAGATAAATTGCGTTGAAGTTCCGCGTGACGTCACGACTGCACACTTTTTACCATTAAGTGACGTCACGAGCTCCCACTTCCGAACTTTGATGCGCGTTATCTTTGTCAATTTTGATTGTTTTGATAGACCAAAAAATAAGTGTTCAATATGTTTAATAATCTAACTGACAGATTAGTCAGGTTTTTTTTACCCAGGAAACATAATTCTATTTTCATTTCCAAGGCGCCGATTCCCGGGACGCGGGTTCTTGGTTCGATGCTAGTTTTCGCTATTAAGTGTAACAACGCTGCTACTGGCTATGAGCGTAACTCATAGCGCAACGTGGCAATAAAAGTATTTAAAAGATCGGTTGGATGCTAGACTGGATGGGGAATCTGTCACGCCGTCCGTTCGTCAGTCACAGTCGGTCACCGCCAGTTTCTAATACATATTTGACTAATATTAGCGAAAGCTATTTCGAACAGCGCGTGCGCAGGTTCTGTGGTAATACTGTATTGTATGTATACACAATGGCTGTGTATGCAAATGCAAACTCAATTTTATTGTCAAAGTCGGCTATGTACACTGTACCTCTGCTATGAATAAATAAGTTTTCTGAAAAATTCTAATTAGTCGGTCATTTACGACGCGGTTAGCCTAGTTGGGAGTGACCCTGCCTCCGAAGCTAGAGTCCCGGGTTCGATCCCCGGTAAGGGCAAATATTTGTGTGATGAGCACGAATATTTGTTCCTGAGTCTTGGATCTTTCCTATGTGTTTAAGTATTTATTTATCTATAGAAGTATGTATATCGTCGTCTAGTACCCATAACACAAGCCTTTAGAGCTTACTTTGGGACTAGATCGATTTGTGTAAAGATTGTCCCCTGATTTATTTATTTAAATTATAAAAAAATATTGAACACATATTTTTTCTTTTGTAGATTAAACAAAGAATGAAGAAGGTAATAGTGCGTTTAAGTTTCGCGTGACGTCACGACTTTGTACACTTTTTACCTTTAAGTGAGTTCTCATAAATGTGACCAACTATCACAAGGACGGGGGAAGGGTTAAAAAAATCACGAAATTAGTGTGACATAATTTATGGATGACCCTAATAAGCTCCTTCATCATCATCAGGTCCCACTGTTGGAAACAGGCATGAGTGATAATAACGTCTACAAAAGAACTTAATCAATACCCCTGCAAATGTACAGTTGTTATATAAGTGTCGATCAAACAGACAAACTCGTGTTCCAGTTTCGTATCTATTCGGTTTTATTGGGTTAGTTTCGTAACACAGGTGTCGTTAAATGTGTCATGTGTATTAACTTAGTAACAACGCTAAACAAAGAAGTGAATTGTTATCAAGTGAATTAGACTGCTATCAGATTTGACTATAGTATTTATTTATTTATTAAATGAAAATGAAAATGAAAATGATAATGAAAATGAAAATATTTATTTTGCAAGTAGGCCACATGGGCTCTTTTACATGTCTGAAGCTACCAAGGCTTCGAAAGGTGACATCTGCTGAGAAGAAACGCCGCAAGAAACTCAGCAGTAAGTCTTTTTTTTCCAACTTGTACATTAGAGTTTTAACTAAAACTAACACATGAAAAGGGCAGCAAACAATCCTAATGGGTAAATATTAATTATAATAAATAACTAATAAGGGAGATGTATAGTCTCCGCGTCTGGACAAGTTAAGTGACTTAGAGATGTATAAAGCCTCTAAGGGTCATAATAATAATAATTAAAATAAAGAATTAATGAAACATCTAAATTGACTACCTAATCTAGGTTAAATAGAGATGTAGACAGTCTCCACGGTCAAGTATAAAAAAGGAGATGTAAGGTCTCCAAATATCAAAGATTAAGAAGTTCAACAGCGGTATCAATACATTGTTCAGTGGTAGAATAGGACAAATTGAGGGCCAATTGGCTACTTGACTATAGTAACAAATATTAATATATTGCTGTGGAACGGTAGCTAAACATAAACAAATGCATGTCAAAGAAACAAAAAGATCATTTTGACTGTTACTTTTTTCTATTAAGCGTCAAAAATTGTCAAAATAAGTGAAAAATAAATATTGCTTTTTAGTTCTGAATTACTAGTTTTTGACATCCTCATCAAATTTCTGTAATTTTTTAATTCTGCGATATTGGCCTAAAACAGTATTTTCGGAAATAATTGCAATTTCCTATATTTTGTATACCAAAAACCAATGTAAAAAGAGCCCTGACGGCCATATAAAATGTATGACCGTCAGGGCTCTTTTTACATTGGTCTGGTATACACTCTGAACTGTGACGTCATATTTCAGGGCCATTTTGTATGGAGTATTTTCCAAAATAAGATGAAATAAAAATCATGCAAGTAGCCAATTACAGAACTTCCTGAATAGGACTGAAAAGATGCGTGGCTTAAAAACTAGAAACTAAGAACGAAAGTGTGTGTGTGTGTGTGTTGTGTGTGTGTGTGTGTGTGTGTGTGTGTGTGTGTGTGTGTGTGTGTGTGTGCGTGTGCGTGTGTGTGTGTGTGTGTGTGTGTGTGTGTGTGTGTGTGTGTGTGTGTGTGCGTGCGTGTGTTTGTGTATGCTTGGCCATATGTAGTGTATTTACCAGCCAGCAGTATGGCCACACGCGTTGTACCACGCCTTGGGTAGGGACGGATGTGCGGGGGGAGGGAAATGTAAAGGAATTCCTCTCGCCACTTGTAAAAAAAGCGCGGACGGAAATATTAAATGTATGGCAGTTAGTGCTCTTTTAACATGTGACGAGGTATACCGCGCACGTGGAAAATGTATAGTGGTAGCTCCGGACAGCGATTTCGCCATGAATCTATAGTTAGCATTATACAAACCTTATCTTATCCCCGGTATCTTCGTAGCCCCTGAACGATTCTGCACAATTACTTGTATAGCAGATTTCATGAAGATCTGATCAACGATACACAAGTTACCGTCAAACAAACATACATAACAAACGCAGTCGAAGCCGAGACCTCGCTTCGCTCCGTCAATAAAAACTTGTGTATTTTTGCCTCGCTATCTACGTTATTATTTTTACCTTTTTTCTTATTTTTCCTATTATTTTTCTATTTGAGTAGTTTGAGCCCTGGGGAAGGACACAGGCTACTTTTCAGAGTTCCGTACCCGAACGGATCAACGGGACCCTATAACCGAGCTTACAACTTCCGTCCGTCCGTCTGTCAAATACCTCTAGCTCAGCAACAGTAAGAGGTAGAAGGACTAGCAAATAATAAACATATCAGAAAGTTGTAAGCCTGAGAAGCTCCCCATACATTGATTCCCTAAAAATTGGCTGATTTGAGACCAATTTTGTTCCAGCTGTAATTCCAAAACGGGTTAAGTTTCAATATCAAATTTGGCCTGATTTTATTTATATTCCATAGTTAAACGACAAATATCAATTAAATGGTGTTCTGTTATAGAAAAGTGAAAAATATATTAAAATCTAACCAGAAAATTACCGCTACATCTTAACAATCTGCCAACTCAACTTATTTGCATCAGTCAAAGTTCTTATATAATTAACATAAAGCCTATTATTGATTGGTTCAGACCATGCCAAATTGGCGTAGTACAGAACCCTCGGTGCGCGAGTCCGACCCACACTTGACCGGGTTTATTAAAACAACCAACCCTTCAAATCTGAGATAGGGGCTGGAAATTAATAAAAGGCAAGCTCGTTCCTTGAGTACTTAACATACTACATTTTCTTTAAGTATACATATTTTCAAGATAAATTTCCACGCAAACGAAGTTGCGTGTAAAAGCTAGTTCTATACATCAAGTTATGCAATAGATGTGTCGCCAGATAATCAAAATTAAAAAAGAACAAGTTGACCGAATTGCGGTTAAAAATATCTGATTAACGCTCCATTTCCGTCTTATTATAAAAACAAAATAACAAACCACTCCATTAGTTTTACATAACAACTGTAACATTAATCAAATAGCAATAACTATGACTGTCTTTATGTTACAGTCACGAATGCTTACACTTTCATTTGAAAGGCGCTCAAACAATATTTTGATCTTCTGTTCTCGCTTTTCCGCGTCGAATTTGGATATCGCATGCATTTTTCCGGGATAAAAAGAAGCCTAAATCCTTTTCCGGCCCTCCGATTTAGCCTAAAATAAATTTAACTCTATTTTTATCTTTTATCAACGGAAATATTTTCTAGTTGAAATTACGTCTAGGTCTCTAGAAACTTAGGTCCTACTACAATGAATAGTTGCGTCAGCGGGTGATCAAACGCTTTCACTATTTACTTCGTCTGTACTTATGTACTTATACGTTCTAGCTAAGATACTGTTTTAAAAGCAAAACGACTGAACAGATTTTGATGAAGATTGGCAGAGACGTTGCTTAAAATTTGACGATGAGTTTAGATTTAAAGGAGTTGACGAGAAACAGCGATACACTTATTTAACGCAGATGCAGTCGAGGACAGAAAGCTAGTAGTGTAAGAACTAATACTTTATATTGCCTCATTTACATGCAGCCGAAGTGAGCAGGGAAGTGGTCAGCGCGAGTATGTAAATGGGTCACTTCTCCTACTCCTGCCACTGCTACTGGCGTTGTCCATTCAGCCGAAGTGAGCAGGGAAGTGGACATGGAAGTGGGCAGCGCGAGTATGTAAATGGGTCACTTCTCCTGCTCCTGCCGCTGCTACTCACGTTGCCTGGCGCGCAGTGAGTCAGGAACCTGCATGTAAATACCCACTGCCTTCGAAAGCAGTATGCGGGAATTATTTCTGGCAGCGCGAGCAGCAGTGGCGTTGGCTGCATGTAAATGAGGTATAGGATCTATTTATTTTATCAGCCTAGACGGATACTGCAGGGCAGACCCCCCTTCCTTCCACTCCTTGGCTTTGGGTGCTGTTCCTTCAGGCCTCTAAATATGCCTCGAGCCTCTCCTTTTCTCCTGGGCCTTCCACGTTGTGATTTCGCGTTGGGCAGGCTCCAGTCTATAGTGGTTTAAGCTCATGGTTCGCTAGACATGCGACCGATATGTCCTAACATTGGATTCCACATATCGACAGTTGAAACCCACACACCCGATTCTTTTATATTTTAGGGTTTTAAAGGTTTCATTGACCATTCTTGGTAATAGACATAGACAACAACACCACAGCACGACGTCGTGAACACGGCGCCGCGCCGAGTCTATCCATGACGCCGCTACATAACCACGATACGGCACAGTGCCGTAAAAAATTCCGTTGCACATCAACTTTATAGCTATAGAAATAAAGGCGACGCGCAACGGAATTTTTCACGGCACGCCGCCGTACCGTGGTTATGTAGAGGCGTTGTGGATGCGGCGCAGCGCCGTTTCAAATCAAACTTATCCCGTTTATACCCAAAATATTTGGAAACGGCGACAAGCTAATTTAATAATACAGGAACATATAAGACAAATCATGGCATAAACGTAATTCTAATGTCAAATATGAATCCTACACTATAATTACGACCGCGAAGACGTCTGCGCATCCCTATAATGTCACGCTCGGCTACGCTCGGCGAGCTTCGGCCGTTTCCGGGAGTAAAAAGTGATGAGTCAGTCATTCGGTAATTGAATTTTTTTGTCTTACAAAGTTGTGTTTGTAGGTGTTTTGGTAGAAATACGTTTGTATTCTTAGCAGTGGTTTTTCCATGTCTGTTGGAGTACGTTGTCATTTAAAATGTACAATGTAAGCTCAAATTAGTATTTCTTTGTTATAAGATTTATAGGCTTTTTCTTCAAACCTCGGCTGATCTTTTTACTGAATTTCGCGGACATGTCTACTAATATATTAAACGGCTATTCATTGTTTAATATTTCTGAATAGTACAAAAAGTATGGCTATGGCCTTAGCATTGTTTATTTTTAAATAATAACGTACGGAAACACCGACGAGAACAGTAATTTTTTTATTGGAAACAAAATAAACTAAGACTAAATAATAACTAAAACAAAATAAATAAACTTAAAGAATTCTTTAAAATAGGTAATAATAAATAAAAAAATTGCCCCAAATCCCTGTCATTTGGTAGCGTTGCCAAAATAGCTGGCAGCATTGGCACATTCGATGGCAACGCTGACCCGCTGTTCAGATATGGGTCAGCCTTCTGGCCACGCGTCATCTCCACCAGTCGTTTGGAACATTCCCTAGAGACCCTGTGGGCTCTCCCCCCAGGGTCCTAGAGTCAACCCTTAGCATTTGTTTTTGTAGCCTTTTTTGCTAGGATATCGAACGTAACCACAAAATGTCCAAAACTTCATAGATTTATTCTATTAACAAATAACATATAAATAAACATCATTTTAATAAATTTAAAAAACGGTTCATATAGATCTTTCACAGAAGTGACGTTTATGTTTGACGAAGACTTAACTATTTCATCTTGAATGAAATTAAGTGGCGTTTTTTAATTTGGCCATATGGTAAGCAGTCCTGTTGTCAGCACCCTCTCAATGATCGGCCAATCAACTTTATTTCGAATGAATAGAGGTGACAATACTACAATAACTAAGTGTCGATAACTGGTACTTTTGGTACCAATAATCGGGTAATTTATCTTATCCTTCATGTTTAAAACTAGTAAGAATTGAACGAACCACGAACCCGAATCCCACCCTCCATATTGACCTCGATACCCACTTATATAACAACTTATCATTGACACACTTTCGAGATATTATTCATTAAAGCGAAAGTGTTACGCAGGATAAACTTCTTGTTTCATGTCTGTCCATCTGTTTAAGGTGTTGTAACTTTTTTTCGGTCATCGTCTTTTATGGAACAGAGTTCCAGTCAAGTTCTGAACGGCTCACATATAAACATGACCTTAATTTATCTAAAAGAAAAATGTTTTTTTCCAGCGCCATCTATTGGTGAGTCTTCATGTCCGAATGAGTTTCTTGCCGTATCTGGTCAGTTGATATTCTTCCCGAACAGATGGTGGCTTGTCTTTGCATTCCTAGAAACACCTTAGAAGGTGATTGTAGAAAATGAATCTAAGTTAATTAAAGATTTTATTATAAGCAGAAGTTTCAAATGCCAATAAAATAATTATAAAATTAAAAACTATTAGTTATAAAAAACAAAAACCCGACTGTATAACCTTTGAAAGGAGTGAAACAAGAAATGGATATGTTCTGTTGAACCCATTGGGGTCCATATTGGAAATAATAGTCGGTGATTTCAAATAGCTATTATAAGATTTTATGTCGAGTCACAGACTGCTATTTGCATATCGATATTTTTTAATTAACATGTTTTATTTTCAACATTTTGTTTAAATAATGCTCTGTGTCAGTTCCTCAATTAAAACAAATCTAACGACATTTGATACGTAAGAATTCATCTAGCTGTTCAGGTTACAGAACGCACTAAAGAAATAGACATACATCTTATCTTATCTTGGAGCGTGGGGTCCATGTGGATACACTTCTACCCTATGGGATCTTTTGTGTAATTAAATTACCCCTCTCGTAAGCACTAGTCCATAGCATTCTCCACCACTTCAATGAAGCGACTTGTGGAGCGCTGTGGTAGTGCCTTGAAATCCCCTGGTTTTGGATATCCATTGCCAAGGATTTTCATTCTTGGTCTGGCGAGGGCGTCAAATTCACACATGATGTGTTTCATTGTTTCTTCCTCTTCGCCACACATTCTACAGATTGTGTTGGCAGAGAGTCTCATCTTGAATAAGATATACTGTGACCCGTCAATACTCCGATTATGTATCTGAGCTGTTTACGGCTGAGTTTCCAAAGTTTATTGGTCCAGCTTGAGTCTACGCTCCCTGTACAGCTTTGAATGCCTTAGGCCAGCCAAGGAATTCCACTCACGGTAGTGATTTCCTTAGGCATGATTGGTTAGGGCTGTTTTTATAGTTCCCCGTGGGACTCTCCACGAAAGGTTCCGATCCAATGTGGGTGTTCATTGACCCTTGCAAACTCAAAAAACAATACAATCGAAAAACATTAGTCTGGTGAAGTAGGCTAAAAATGACTACACATCAGTTTCGGAAAGGCGCATGACGTCAACATTACAAAATTAGTGATAACTTGTAAACAAGGACGGATAACCGAACTGTCAGTTACCTAAGAACTTCCTGAAATCATTTTCCGCGTTAAAATATAACGCACAACAAAACAACGTATTTAAATAAATTACTAACAAAAGTAAAACAAGTTACGTAATGTGCAAGCGGGGAAGTGTGTCATGTGACATGCAGGTCAAGACTGCGTATTCATGAGACAGACGCTTTTGGGATATGTATGTTTATTTGGATGTGTGGCCGCGAGAAAGATAAAAACATATGTAAAATTCTCAGCGCAAAGAGTCCGAGCGAGAGAGAGAGAGAGAGATAGAGATAGAAAGAGTTTTAACCGACTTTAAAAAGGAGGAGGTCTTATATTCGACCCGTATATAACTTTTTCCTCGTGAACCGATTTCGATGATTTTTATTTTGTTGGGAAGATCATAGTTTAGAAATGGTCCAGTAGAAAAAATGGAGGGATCTGATGATGGGATCCATGAGGAATCGCCGGAACTCCTTAAATTTTGTAAGCTAACAAGTGTTTGCCATTTTCTAAGATAACTGATCTATTTGCACAATAGCAGCATCATTTTGTCAAGCGGGATGATGATGGAGTCCACGGATTGCTACATGGAACTCTTCAATGATAGACAGTTAACGGATAATGATGACATTTTCTTGTCTCCATTGGTAAGCAAGTTATTCTCGTTAAAGGTGAATCTGGTACATCGAAACTGGGTTGGGTTCGCTAAAAAGAACTTCTTAATGGAGTCCTTGCATTCGGATAGCAATATTTTATAGAGGTCCACGAGCAGTCGATATAATGGTATCGTCATTATTTCTTAGTTTTCAAGGGGTTTTTGGGGTCGGTCTCGCCTCAATAGTTCACGCGAGTGGGTGTTCGTCGTTAGACTTTTCACTTTTCGTAAAAGCCTGCGCATGCGGCAAAAGCTCAACGCTCCCACACCGAGGGCTATCATAGCTCTACTTATTTCTTTTTTAGACTAAGTCAAGGATCGATGTTTGGAATAACTGTCTATTATTTTGTATTATTCTAATTATCATAATAATATTTCCTTACGATTCAAAACGAATAATAAAGCTAAAAATGTCACATACCTACATATGTTACATGATAATCTGATTTTGTCGGGAATCAAACGCCACGGGGCCACATGGTCGGCTTATAAATTAAATTAAAAAATCGTTTTTTTGGTAAATATTTTGTTACATAAATTCCGGAGGTCCCCACACTAGGCTTCGCCTTTATCGCGGGCAACCAGTTAAAATTAGACATCAGACTTAAGTTACCTTATAAACTAAAACATCAGAAAGAGAAAATTAAACATTATTACAAACTTAATTTGAGGAATGGAGCCAGTTAAAAATGAGTTTTTTTGCGTCAGTTGTAGTGCGGCCCTTTAAGTTAGTGTTTGAGAATGGATTGTAAGTAAATTAATAGTTAGGCCCTATATATAAATTACAAAGGGCTACCAGACTAACATTATGTAATTATATTAACATTGTTTCACCATTGTTTCACCACGATCTGGTTTATACGCGCTGTCAGGTCAAGTTAGGCTCGCCTTTGATGACGAAGTGTTGTTTAACCTTTTGACCGCCAAGCATGTCTGAGAAGTAACACGAATTTCAACTTTAATTCAAGGTAATGTAAGACTTTTTCACCCTGTACCCGCTGATGGATGTGGCGAATGTGGCGGTCAAAAGGTTAAGAATATTACAACCCAGAATCGAGTGCAGTCATTTCTATTTTAACTAATACAGATTGTTAGCTTTAATACCATATCAAAATAGTAGAAAAATAGACATAAGATCGTAACTTTAAAGCCACTATAAAGCTTCTAAAACGCTTGGGAAAGTCCACAGACAGACAATGTAGACACAGGTTATTAGTGAATGCTATCGAAAGACAACGGTACTGAGCAAAGATCATGTACTGTTGCGAGGAAAAGTGTTACAAAAAAAACTTTGGAGAAATGTGCTGCTGATTTTGCAATAAAGCGAAAAACGCTACATACATACATAGCATCACGCCCGAAATCCCTAATGAATAATATATCCCCAGAGGGCACAAGACTACTTGTGGCTACGTCCGATTAATTCTTCCTAAGATGGTATGATGAACCGTATGGTGTCAGATGATCAGCCCATCGCCCATACAGATAGTCCACCATGTTGGAGAGAACCCGTCCCTTAGTCGACTTTTGCGACATGCCAGGATGATAAGCATCTGCACGCATTCTATGCTATTTCTTCACTCCCAGTGCAGCAGAGGAGTAGGAGGAAAAACGCTACGTGATAATAAAAGGATTCAAACAACTCAGCTTCTTCCCTGGGGTTTGACGTTAGTTTTCTCTGTCGATTACACATAAATTATTTTGACTAATATCATAATTGCGAAAGTGTGTATCAATGTTCATCTTTGACGTGAAGATGGAGCAACGGATTTAATTCATTTTCTGCAAGCGATAGCTGGAGGGCCGCACAAGGACAAATACTTCTTTTTAACCCCGGAATACGCATTACACGCGAACGAAGTCGCGGATAAAAGCTAGTGAAAATGGAAAACAAAACTAATAAGTACGAGTATCTAACAAATGATAAACCTCAAGACTACACGGCTGGGAGACCATGAGTTTATGCAATTCTCGTAATAGAAAACTATCACTCGGTCCCTTTTACTTGTATCGGCAATTAGCAGTATTTCCGATAGATTTCGATAGCGAGAACTGTCTTCATATGCTCATGGTAATGGTAGTGGACGAATGGAGTGTTTCATTTCTAGAGCTTGTGTGTTTGTCTGTCCGCACGCCGATTGCACAAGGCTGTACGGATTACATCAGCGTACGCCTGTTTTCGGCCGGGTTTGTTCCACACTGTACCTAATTTGTGCCATTCACCGCTTTCCTAGCCCTGGGGCCCTCCGTACTAACTATAAAACAAATTGTAACCTTACTACAATAACTAGGTCAAACTTGACTCCTGTAGGTTTCTATATCATTCTTGACAACCTCTAAAATTGTACTTGTTTTTTGCTAGACTCTTCAGTTAGTATTACAAAAATAGTGAACTTTGCATCATATAAGTACAATGAATTGACCAAATTTAAATCTACTACCAAATGATAGGGACTTACCCTTTATAATCAAATCTAAATTCTTATATTCATGTATAGTAGCTATGAAAGTCAAGTAATTTTTTCTTATCTTTCTTTTGTGCTCTACTGTGGCACAAAGATCTTTCGTCTTTAACATGTTCACTGTGCGTGCGCAAATGGGGCATTTCGAGGTACGGATGCTACGTGAGGGCACTACATATTATGGAGCACGACCCCCTGTAAACTTGAAGGCTTGTCCAAATTTGCACGTGTGATGTTAAGAATTCCTACTGGCTTGCACGTATGGACTATGTTATTTTACAAATAAATACGAATGAATGAATGAATGATCATTTCATTTTCATTTCATTATCACCGGTGGTAGATTCATTCCCTGACCTTCATAAGAGCTTGTAAAAGCCTAAATTGAATAAAGATAGTTTGACTTTGACTTTATTTATTTGCCAGCATATGTCATACGAGGTCGAAGGGTTGTTTCACACGTACCTCAACCACACCACGTCGCAGCGTTAAAATGTGGTCAAACGGTTACGTGTGAATTGTGTGCGATGTGGTCGTATCACACACGCGGTCGATAATGACGGCAAAATGTGGTACGTGTGAATTGTACTATTCATTTGCAATACAAAATATGCGCCCGACCACGTGTTGTGGTTGTGGTGTGGTTGTCGTTGTCGTGTGGTTGTGTTACGTGTGAAACAACCCTTAATTCTAAATTTGTCCAGACACTCAGTCGACAGTACGACATGCAAATTTAAATTATTAAAAGAATGGTCAATTTTTTATTTCCAAATAACCAGTGAGTGTGCTTTACTCCATTAATTCATAATTTAAGGACGCAAAAGGAGTAAACCAGTTTGCTGCCCGATCGCCATACTACTTTTTATCGGCCGGCATTGCCGAATTAAAACTGGTTCTTACTGACATTGCCACTACAATCGGATTGGCGGGTCACCTGATTAAGGTATACTTATCGACTCCAGACAACACAGTAAAAAATATGTTTAAACTTTTTACAAGCCTTAATTTAAATTGCTTTGTTCATTTGTCTGTCTTTCGGTGCAAAGTTTGGCATCTGATTGATCTGAAACTTGGCATACCTAGCTTCGGTGATAAGGAAATAATATGTACCATAGAGTTGGTCTGATGATGGAGCCGAAAGGTGACAATAAGAACACAACATAACCCCGATGTGTCTTGAGAAGTATTATATGGTGCTATAGCAAATGGCAAAAATACTTGTATTCAATGTACGACCGTGTAGTTTATACACATAGCTGGGCAAGGGATGGGAATCGTTATCATAGTATAAAGATGGAAAATAGGCTATCTCCGGCCCAATCCGCGATATAATTGCCTACTGTCTCAGGGTTGACAGATCAAAAGTACCTAATACATTCTAGTGGAAAAGTAGGCCTACCTACTTGCTCTGTCTGATATAAATTAATACAACAAAAAATAAGTAAGTAGGTACCTCATCATCAGGTAAAAATTTTATGCTAGAATAAGTGACTTGCTTACCTTTCCTGTTCATTAGGTAATCTGAACAGAGACAATTCTGGAATCGATGAATTATTAAGACACCCAAACACACAGCGATACGTTCTCCTGCGATTATCACACATTTTTCATTCATTTAGCGGTGCCGAAAAGCCGTGACGCGCGAACCTCGTGCGGTGTTAGCCCCGACTGGCGCACTGAGAAACGGGTTTATTTTTGTTTAAGTGTGCGTGCGGCGACGCATAGATACTTTGGCGCACACATACAAGCCGCGCGCGGTGCGTTTGTATGAAGATAACTTACTTCCCATCTTTATACTATGTCGTTATCGCCTTTTGTATGAAAAGGCTGATTTTTGCCGTTGGTTCACAGTCCTCTTAAACAAGTGGCTACAACAGGTTGACCGAGGAGCGAGGACGAAGGTCACGATCGACGCGCGTCGCTGATCCTGTGCACACGCAGTTAAGTATAACCGATCATACTACGAAACTGTTAATAATAATAAGTACGAGTAATGAATTACCTATGGAATTCGATGCCAATTTTTTTCGTAGCGCACGCTCGTAGCGAGTAGCAGCGTAGCGACTTTGTACGAACTAGCTACGAACATAAACTCGACTAGCGGGTTCTTTGTATGCGTTTTAATTGTAATACATTTTCAGTCTTTCTGCAACAATCGAAAGTTGACTGCTAGGTGCATAGGGCAATAAGTCCACCTTTTTACATCCACAAAATAACTTCTTTTTGATTACATTGGCAGTATAATCGAAATGAAAACAAAACTACGCGGAAAAAGTGGTCAGATATTTTTGCCCTTTTGGTAACGTAAATACTTATGACCTCGACTGTACGTGGTTACAAATAAACAGTTTTTATTGTAAAGAGAAGAGGTACCTATATTTACTGCAATTCCATTCACAAATAATGAAATAATCGTGCCGCTAACTACTCATTTGTGACCGAAATCTCCAACAAAGCAGGTTATATAATTATAACGTAATTGTACCTCATTGAAACTTATCGGAACATCGTTCTAACAACACTATGTCTAAATGTTCCCATAAAACAATGGCTTTACAATGTGAAATCATATTTCGAAGTACTTTTAACACATAATTTATTACAAAATAAACCCTATTCATATGTC
The DNA here is from genome assembly GCA_947859335.1 of Tortricodes alternella. Taxonomy (NCBI): domain Eukaryota; kingdom Metazoa; phylum Arthropoda; class Insecta; order Lepidoptera; family Tortricidae; genus Tortricodes; species Tortricodes alternella. The sequence continues at coordinate 4,139,632 of OX401968.1, read as the reverse complement.
TATACGGTCTCCTTACAGCGCACATCGTAAGTTAGTTTGTAAGTTATGGTAAATACATGGTTCGGATGAACAGGTTGTTACGCCCCAGTTTATTCTATTGGACTTCAAACTCAAAAACATTGATATAGGGTCGATAATTGACTCGAAGCACATTAGGGAAATAGAGTTCTTTATTTGGCCATGTAGAAAAACTTAGACGCTGACAAGAGCCAATGACCTTGAGTGATCGGTCACTGTCTGTTTGCACCGGAGTGAACGAGAAGCACTTTCCGGTTATTTGTATGGGGAAAATCAAAAAAGGATGAATAATATAAGTAAATACACTACACGTTAAATATAAATTAGTCAAGTTTTTAGTATGGGTGTGATGTAATAGCGTAATTAATCATAGACCCATAAGTTAATAAAATTAAAACATAGAACTGTTCAAAGAGGATTTCAGACGTAACTTCATGTTTTTAGGGTTCCGTACCTCAAAAGGAAAAAAAGGAACCCTTATAGGATCACTCGGGTGTCCGTCTGTCTGTCTGTCAAGACTTTTTTCTCAGGAACGCGTGGAGGTATCAAGTTGAAATTAATATCAAATACTCAGGTCTGCAATCTCTTGAAGCTATGAAAAAATCAACCTTCTAAGTCACCGCAATCAAAAGATATGGCCGTTTATGTCTCATATTTTGATACTTTCAAGGGAATCCAAAGGGAATCAAAACCTATAGAGTACTTCCCGTTGACCTAGAATCATGAAATTTGGCAAGAAGCAGTGTCTTACAGCACAACTAAAGGAAAAAGTCCGAAACCCGTGAATTTGTAATTACATCACATAAAAAAAAAGTTAAACGGAATAACCTTTGCAAAGTCGTATCACACTCTACGATTGAACGGAGATAGGAGCTTGCGAAAGTAATTTTTTGTCTTATTTCATAGTTAGGTTGTAAATGGTTACCCCGTTGTTAAAAGCTATTTTTTTTCTTTTTTAGGGTACTGTACTTACAAGGTATTGTTTCTTTTTCATACGTAATTGCGGAACCCTCGGCGCGCGAGTCAGGCTCGCACTTGACCGGTTTTTTTCTATCTTATCGATTTCATCAAATCGTGTTTTTGAAATAGTGAGGTATTTAATAATATAAAGAATATGTACATATATTTTTTTTGCTGTACCAAATCAAATAGTTTTTATTAAATAACTGTTTAAGTAAAGGTAATTTAGGTCTTGTCAGCGCCTTAATGGACTGTGATTGGCGGAACGCCTTCATGCTTTAAATGGATGAAGAGAGGTCATAGGTTTGCGCTGTTTATGCGTACAAATTATGACAATACTAGCTTTTCAGAATGGAGCTCGTGTATCGCTTTTCCCTTGGGAACTGTTAATTTTCCGGGATAAAAGGTTAGCCTATGTCACTTTGCGGCCCATAAACTATGCTAAAATCCAGTTCATCCGTTGCTTCGCTACTGCTTGAAAGAAAGGCAAACCAACAAGAAAAACACTCTAATGCATTTAATATAGGTATACCTACCACTCATTCGTCCACCGAATATAATCACGAGAAACAAAAATATCTACAAATTTGAAATCTGGTAGGTAGGTAGCAGTGGCGAAGCATCAAATATTTCCTAAGGGAAGCCGGAAGAATTAGAACCGAGAAATAAACGTACGTGCAAGTCTGATATTTAGTTAGAGTAACATGGTCTTCACTGACAGCTAGCCGTAGCTTTGTAGCTTGGTAAAGCCGTCAGGAATCGGCTTGTAGGCAGGCTGCGCCACTGGTGGGTAGCGTTCTTTTAAGGAATAAATAGATATTTCTTAAGATAGGATTTTACTCTTAAATGAGTGAAATGAGGGTTCACACTTTGTGTGGAAACAACCGCTGGCGAAGCTGTCGCGGGTCTATTATATTATTCATAAAATACAAAACAAAATAGAAGGAAGTTGTAAAAATATTCGCACATGTTACAATGAAATCTATCATCTCTCTCATGCAATTCAAAACAGCATTAATATACAATCATACAACACCCACGAGGAAGTCATCGTCAAGGTCCTCAGACCAGAGTTTCAAGAACTTATTGATAAATAACTTTAAAACTATTTTATTCATGTGTTAATTTGCTAATTCTTCTAAGTGCTTGAAAATAAGGGTTATTTAAGTGTATATTATTGTTAAATACGTAGACTTGAGAAAAGCTAGACTTGTTGCCAGGCCCCAACGTCTTCAATATGCTTATTATAAAACAAAGTTCCAGCCGCGCTGTTAACGTCTACCGGTTCGTTCGAAATGGATTATCTATACATATAATCTATACATATAATAAAATCGTAAAGTGGAAAAAGTCTGTACATTGAAGATAACAATGAAAAAATGCTGTGGGGGGCTTCAGAATGAGCAGCAGAACAAATGCCAATGGTTTTTGAATTTCATATCTGTTTGTTTGATTGTATGTTCGCAATAAACTTTAAAACTACTGGATGGATTTCAATGCGGTTTTCAATAATATATCCAGGAACACTTCAGGGAGGACATAGGCTATAGAAACTTTTGGAAATAAAAGTGGAAGGGGGGTAAAAGAGGGGGTGGAAGTTAGCATGCGAAAAACTGTTTGGATGAGTTTATTAACTTAAAACTTGGTATAAATACCCTTCAAAATAGAAAAATAGGTATGCGGTATAAGACAATATGAAACTATCCCTAAGAAGGGGGCCTTGGGGCGTTAAACTTTGTATTGGAAAAACCGATTCCATTTGTTTATCGACTTGAAACTTGGTATATATGCAGTTCAAAACAAACAATTAGGTAGGTAACCGTTTCTAAAATAAATTATTGTGTGTGTGTGTTTGTGTATGTTTGTTACAACTTAGCTCCATATGGCTGAACGTATTTTCATGAAACGTATATAGTTAGACCTTAGCTTCTGGAATAGAAAATAGGGTCATTTTTGTCCCAAATAACTCAAAAGTTGTCGAGGGTATAATTACCACCGAATTCCACGCCGACGAAGTCGCGGGCGGAAGCTAGTTTTCCAATAAAATCATACTCAACGGTCAAAAGTGACCCAACCTTGGATACTCCTATATCTTGGGACTACATAACACAGTCACAAACAAAGCAGGGAGCTAAATCTGCAACCTCTGTTACTGGATTTGTTCGAAGGTTAGATGTAGTTATTATTATTTAGCTAATCAAAAGAACTTCTACAGCTCAAAATATATAAGATTTGCGCAGTGACAAGAATACTAACTGGTCGCTCCAAACTAAACAAACATCTTTTACAAGGGTATGAGCCGCAATATGCAGATTCTAAGAAGAGAGAGAGGAAACAGCCATGCACATCCTCTGGTCATGTGGGCCACTTATGGGTAATACCCACTTCAAGAAAAAAAAATTGTCCCTTATGACTTTTGGTAACAAAAACGACTCTTTAATTTTACGTTGTGTTCATACAGGACAAAACTATGCCTATTATCCTACTTGCGGATATAGTTCACGCAAAAAATTCAGGCCTCAGGATCCTTTACTTTCGGGAACAGGATGGGACAGTTCTGAACCTAAATGTATGCATGACATACGGAGACATATCAAGCACCCTGAACAGATACAAGATCTAACTGCTCAAAAGATCTGGAATTTCCTGGATGCCATGGGCTTAAGTAGTGAACCCTAAAGAAAAACCTGCCATAACAGATCAGCAATGGTCGAAGCGGCATCTAAACTACATCTAAAAGTGCAGTACTTGATAGCTATAGAAAATAAATATAATACAAAGAATATTAGATTAAGAAAATTTGTACAACACCCTGTTAAAAACTAGAACAAATAATTATGTTCCTGGTTCCAAAAATGTATAACGAAATTGATTGGGTAAGGCAAGAAAATAAATTCAGCAGAAAAGTAGGTAGTGAAAGATACGTTAAAAAGAATACTTTTGGAAAGATTGGCATAGGGCAAATTTTTCCAATAGTACGAGTATCCTAAACCCTCTCTTAAGTAAGTTATCTCTTAGTATTAGAATATAGACTTTTGAAGGATTAAGTAAATTTAGGTACATGGCAAAAATGTTTAGTTTGAGCGCGATCTCGCCAACAAACTGTTATCAGTTTGGCGAGGAAATTATTTGTATAATAATCTTATGTAAGTTTTGTGAAAAAAAACAAAAAAAAAATACTCGTATGATCCATTTAAGCAACAATAATAATTGATGTAGTTATAATCGTGATTCATATTTTTAAGAGCTCCATCTATGTCGGTCGCTTGCAACCTCGCTGCGACCTTATGCGTCGTGTCTCTTATGTAATGTTTAGCGATCAGGCATAAAGTATTGTGCATGAACGGTAACAAGTGACACGTCTACGAGAATTCCGGTTGAGTTTTGGTGTGAAGGTTGCATTCCTCCTCGTGATTCAAAGGCAAAGTCAGCACAATCGAAGATATAGCATAGCTGCGCACATGACCGTTAATCTGTTAATTAACGAACTTAACATTTCGAGTAACGGGTTTACTTATAAGTTAACTTAAACAAAGGTTACCGGACTAATTAACTTTCGCTAAAACAAGTAAAGTTCGTTAAACGTTAATTTATTACCTACTATTTGCCAAAATGACACTGCGCGGGTTATGTCAGATAGCTTTTGTTTTGAATTAGATCTCTTAATTTATTATTATAGGTATTATTACAAACTCTAATGCAATACCCTATTTTTATGAATTTATCATGTCCTGCCTTGCCTAAACTTCCATAGCCCATACATTTTTTTTTATAAGTAACTAAATTACTAACGCAACGACATATATTACACATAGTTACAAAGTTTTTTTTCCAGACGGTTATTTAGCTTTCATGTACATATTTGGCATCCTGCCTCTGGAAATAAAAATCATTTTCATCTATCACCTTTATTTTTTGAGATATAGCATACGTGTAATTTTGTAAAGAAGCGCAAACAAAAATTACAATAATTAAAAAATAATTTGCGAAAGCAGCCAAAAATTTTCTTTTTAATGATTTTCTTGTATGAGACGCTTGTGGTAGGTCTCGTTTCAAACTCCAGCAGTAATTTGCCATCATTATGCAATTCCCACCTGCCGTTATATCGTTCCTCCACGGTGCGAATTTCTTGATGGAATCTTACTCCTTATTCATCACTGAAGTGGCCCAGATTTTCAGGAAAATAGTCCAGAAGGGAGTGTAAATAATGAAGTTCTATGCTCATGTTGCAACCAAGAACTTCCAGACATGATAACATTATGTTGGGCTAAGTTTTGATAGTTTGGTGCTTTAGTACTTATTACAAAAAAAGTTTTTCATTACTGACACAAATGATTCCATGCCCTGGACTCTTTTTTTGCATTGTTTTAATAAAATTTCGATCATCATCCAACAATCGTATTTGTGGTCCATCAAATATTCCGCTTTGAATTTTTCTGTAGTTAGGCCAGGGAATTTATGTGCGATATACTCAAAACAGTCACCATTTTTATAAAGCGCTTTGACGAATTGCTTCATTATACCAATCCTATGTGCAATGGTGGCAAAATAATGCGATCTTTGTTAACGAGAGGAGAATGTTTTATATTCTGCTTTCCAGGCACAATTTTTTCTCTTGGAGGCCACCCTATTCGAGTCCAATGATGTTCTCTATCTCTGCTGTCCCAAAGACAAATAAAACACGGATACTTTGTAAACCACAAATAAAGCCAAAACACTGCGGATTGTTTAAACAATGTCTCCTTGATGTAGACATCATAATAATTTTATCTACACCCATATCATAAAACCTCCATTGGTTAATCAAAAACCGTAGGAAATGACCACCATTTTGACAACCAATTAGGAAAAACCAGTGCTGCGATGAAGAAATAACATGACTTCTTTATCGTTTTTAGTAAAGAAATGAGATTAAATTTGGAACAGCTGTCAAACTCAAGTGGGTCTCTATTCTAGTATCCATAGATATTAAAACAGTTATTCGTCAATTCAGTATGTTTTTTTAATATAAACTGCACAATATTTGATCTCGAGTGACGTGAGAATAGAGACTTCATCCGTTTGTCTATGATTTAAAAAAAAAATGGTCTTGACGGACGGCCGCCATTATATATGTTGACGTTTTGCTGAACGAAAGTAGAATTTTGTTGAATTGAATAGAAAAAGTTGTTTGTAATTTACATTTTAGTTGAAAATATGAATAGTAAGTAGTCTTCTCGGAGTGTGTGTGATGTGAAAATGCGCCGGATATCGGAAATATGCAGCCACGATTGCAACAAATAACTTGTTGCCAGAAAATATTGTTTCTGAACCCATCATGGAGGATTTATAAAATGTGTGTAGATAAAGTTATGTATGCAACTCTGCATAATTTGGCCTTAAAACACACGTGCGATCTTATTATGAAACTCGCTAAAAGCTCGTTTCATAAAACCGCACTAGTGTTTTAAGGCCTATCATTATGCAACCGTTGCATAAACTACTATTATCTTAACGCTACGCGATATCAACGCTGTGTTAAATTCGTAAATGTGCGCCTATCCACATAGTATAATACAAAGAAGCAATGTAGGAAAAATAGAAGCTGATAGATAGAAATGGCTAGTAGATTTAAATTGACAGTATCAAAATATACAGGAAAAGTGAAAAAAATTAACGGAAAATTGTAAAAAGTAAAATTTTGTAACTATGTGTTATTATAAAACGCCATTTCTCTCACGAGTTAACGATTAACGATTAACGTTAACTTCCGTGAAATTTTCCGAAATGTACTGCTTTAACGTTTAACGAAGTTAACTTTTTTAGTAACGGATTAGCGTTAACGAAGTTAAGTATTTGATTAACGGTGCCCAGCCCAGTTATGGATATATGTATGTCCTAGGTTATGTCTTAGGTTTAATGTTGAAAAAATACTTCTGAGTTTCTTTTGGCGCTTCTTCTTAGCAGATATCACTCTTTCAAGCGCTGGTAGATTTAGACATGTGAAGCCAGTGTGGCTTACTTGCAAAATGAATATGACGAGCGTATCGCAGAATTGTCTGATTATTAAACTTTTGACATTATGCTTTTATAAGCCAAGCATATTTATGACTACTCAAAAGAAGCTGCCATTAGTGAAATACTAAATATATTATAGAAAAATATATAGCGAAGTTTTCCGTACCGTACGTACTGCAATCATTAGTATTTGGGGTTGCCTGATGATTATAAAGTAGCCACAAACCAAATATCCTAAAACTACCGTTTAGCCTAAAGGGGCTCGCAAACGGGCTACTTTTTCAGCAATTTATTGTTACAATTCGGGCTATCCCCAAAACGATCTGGAATTCCCTGGATACCATGGGCTTAAGTAGTAAACCCTAAAGAAAGGGCTGCTACAATAGATCTGAAATGGTCGAAGCGGCGTCTATACTCGTATAATCCATAACCAATTTGTCCAAAAACAAGTGTTGGACAAAAGAATTGAATGTACACTTTTGAGGATAGCCCGAATTGCAGAAATAAATTGCCGAAAAAGTAGCCCGATTACGAGCCCCTTAACTTTTACTAGCAAACAAAACTGCCTAGCTTTTGGGCCGCGGGGAGTTCTAGTGTGCTGTGATTGGAGTGTTTACGGTTAAGCGTACCTTTACGCTTATAGTTTTTGACTTTAATATTGGCATAATACAATAATGGTTTGCCAACCGATATATGGTTAGTGGATGAGGCTGTGCTAGATTTATTGCAAACCACGATAATTCAGAACATGTGGCGTGCTTTTGTTGCGCAGTGACATCACTAGCCAATGACATCATGGCATCGGCGAAGCTCACACTGACGGCAAGTGAAGCAGCCATAAACTTGTTTACCAAATGAGACAAGTAAGCATGAATCGAGTTTACTCGCGTATTGTCATTGAAATATATATAGATAGTAAAGAACTGCTCAAAGCAATTTTCGCGATGTTTACATTTGGGGTGTCAGAACGCGAATCTGACTCCATCGCAATCAACCACCATCCTTGCCGAATGCTTGACGCCCGTTTAAGTGACACTGTTATAATTGGAAAAAAAAATGCCCTCCCGCATCGTGCGGTGTGACAGCACCGCCGAACGCACCATGATAATGATAGCGTGTGAATGCAATATCAGACTTTTGTACGTACGTCGTAAGAACTAAGACATCGGCAATAGGGTGCGTGGGTAAGCCATGGCGCTGGCGTATGACAACCTTCTATGAGACTTGTTACACGAAATTGTACTGATAGGCATATCCCTCTTTTGAGATATTTGCGTATTGTATAAATCTTGTCTCAAATTTGTACGTTATCAATAAACCAAAATCGGAAATATTATGTTACCTATAGATACTTTTTTCTATTTTATTAATTTGTCTTATTACCACGTTTTTTTAATTCGCGTTCGTCTGTCTGTTAGTTACAAATTTTGCAATTAATTTTAAACTAACTTCCCGATGAGCTAGAGACTTGAAACTTTAAATTATTATGTATTATTTATTTTAATTAATTATTTTTCTTCATCTACACGTTGTCCCTTATATTCATATTACAGAAGCCACAGGTGATTAAAGGCGACCTCGCATCGAGGCCATGCCAATCTGCCATCAACAGCGACCTTATTACGTCATTCTAACGCCCATTATCGTTTGAAAAACTGCACGGAAAATTGGTACAAAAACCAATGAGGTTTGCAGTTGACGAAGTCTTTGGGTATTGGCGATAAATGTTGTTTTTGCATAATTGTGGTGTACGGTTTGGTTTCACACCACTTCTTTTTGTTGTGAAGTGATTTTTAAAAGGTTCGCGTGTTAAGTTATTTAAAACTCCATTATTAGAAAATTGGTATTGTGGGAGTATAAATGAAACAATGCTATTAAAATGGAATAGGTATCAATTTAAGTATAAAATTCTTATTTTTTGTTTGAACGCAGCTCTCGCGAACTACCTTGAACCTGCTGATCTGAACGCTTCTTAAAAAAACAGTTAATTTATCTATGGTCTTGGTCTGTATTTTGATTGTGTGTTGTGTGCTTTTAATATTCCTAATTTTTCTTAAGAGGGCGCCGACCGTCCAGTGGCGCCCTCATCACTGTTTATTGTGTTTTCTATTAAAGGAAAGTATTTTATTAAAATTGAAGCCGTATAAGTTGTTGCGCAACTTAATACACAACGTATATGCTATGTTATATAGCTTTGCAAAGTATAACCATCATCTAATCAATTTAATAGAAAATAGTGGCCGCTTTTTTCGGTTAAATTGATTAGATGATGGTTATACTTTGCAAAGCTATATTACATAGCATATACGTTGTGTATTAAGTTGCGTAACAACTTATACGGCTTCAATTTTAATAAAATACTTTCCTTTAATAGAAAACACAATAACAGTGATGAGGGCGCCACTGGACGGTCGGCGCCCTCTTAAATATTTTGTTAATATTGGGCAAAAATATCGATACGATCTATAAATAAATAAATCAGGGGACAATCTTTACACGAACCGATCTAGTCCCAAAGTAAGCTCTAAAGGCTTGTGCTATGGGTACTAGACGACGATATACATACTTATATAGAGAAATAAATACTTAAATACATAGGAAACATCCAAGACTCAGGAACAAACATTCGTGCTCATCACACAAATATTTGCCCTTACCGATCGAACACGGGACGCTAGCTTCGGGGGCAGGGTCACTACCGGCTAGGCTAACCGCGTCATCAGATATATTTTATCGATATATTTTTCCATTTACGCATCCCTATTATGGAGTCAAATTGAGTCGATAATGTTTCGCTCAAACTTTATTTTTCCTTGACCACGTAGTGTAGGTGTTCGCCTCTAATCCTACACGAAAGAAATAAAATCATTTATAGTCACATTAAGTTTCGCAACACGTGAATCATACATATACGTATATATACTTGGATGTTAAAAGCAACTTCTCAGTTTTGGACAAAATGAATTAACCTGTCCGCATTTGGGTACTGATATTTATCATGGGGCAGTGACATTTTAAAATAAGTTATGCATAGGTCAACCGGTTGGGAAATGGCGATAATTTAACTATCATAATTATCTTACATACATACATACATAGCATCACGCCCGAAATCCCTAATGGGGTGGGCAGAGCCACAAGCCTACTTGTAGCCACGTCCGATTAGTCCTAAGATGGTATGATGAACCGTATGGTGACAGGTGATCCGCCCATCGCCCAAACAGATAGTCCACCATGTTGGAGAGGACCCGTCCCTTAGTCGACTTTTACGACATGCCAGGATGATAAGCATCTGCACGCATTCTATGCTATTTCTTCACTCCCAGTGCAGCAGAGGAGTTATTATTATTTCTATATATATATAATTATCTTATACATTATTTATTACATTAAACAATTATTAAGAGAGTGTGAACCTACGGCTTTTCATACAAAAGGCGATTACGATTTCCACCCGTTAAATGTTAACCGATGTTCACAAATTTTTGACAGGTTGTCAGTCAGGGCAAAATCTAGGTCTATACGATTTGGTTTTTTCAATATAATTAATAAATTCAGTTTTATTGTGGTTTCAGTATTCCCATACAAAACAAATTTCGGCATTATTCGACTATCTTGATCTTTAATCAATATTCAAAAAACGTTTACACCTAGATTTTGTCCTGACTGACAACCTATCAAAAGTTGGTCAAAATCAGTGAACGCACTTAAGGGGTGGAAATCGTTATCGCCTTTCGTATGAAAAGGGTGATTTTTGCCGTCGGTTCAGTCTTAATATGAATCAGTGTACAGAACAATAAGTCCAATTCGAAACGGTGTCTTCTAAATTTAAAATTTCCTATACTTAAAAAAAGAAACGTCAAACTCGATTTTGTACAGCACAGAGCCGTCAAAATTCAAGTTTTCGGTTCTTATTTTGAAGTTTAGTGACTTAAATTTAGCGAATATAGGTACTTTCGAAATGGCCCCATTCTCGAAATAAAATCTTCAGCAATTTGTCAACACCACGGCCGGAATACGAAAATGTACGGGATTTTTGGGGAATAAATGAAGACGACTGACGTATTTGTAATATAACTTTTTTTTAATTCGTATTAATACAAAACAAGTCAACGTAACATTTTTTTGTATATATTTTTAATTCTTTATCTGACAGTGGTTTCAACGACGAGGTATTTAAAAACCTGAATTTAATCGCGACCCCCTCAGCAAGAGCTTGCGACCCCCTAGGGGTCGGGACCCACAGGATGAAAAACATAGCTTCAGGATATTTAGTCCGTATCATTAATATATTATTTTGTTTATATTCGTGACAATTCGAAATGAAAACGGCTTTACCAACACTATCAAGAGACAATATTATCACCTCACACATCGTCCGCACCTTATATTTCTCGCCATATAGATTAGCATGCGTGGGAGTTTCCGAGGTTGCGACATACACACACAAACCACCACTAAGTTAAATCATTCAAGCAAAAATAGCTTTTATGTTGTCGGTGTAAGAGCGACGATTGCTTTGTTATTGCGGTGCTATTCGTGCGACTGCGCCCGCGCACGCCCTTGCCGCTCCGTAGAGGGTCTTCTTGAGTGATCCTTAGCAAGTATTGTGAAATTGATTACTTAGTTCGGCCGCTTGTAAGCTTAAGCAAGTGATATGTCGTTCCCGGCTGTGCATAAAAATATTATATATTTAAACAGTGTACTTATAGTTGGAGATCCTAATAAATAAATAAATAATAAGCCAATAATCCCGGGATAAAGAAAGAACGAAACCAGGGGACAATCTTTACACAAATCGTAATCGTCCGAAAGTAAGCTCTAAAGGCTTGTGTTATGGGTCCTAGACGACGATATATATACGTATATAGATAAATAAATAGGAAAACCAAGACTCAGCACAGACATTCATGCTCATCACAACCGGGGATCGAACCCAGGACCGCTAGCTTCGGAGGCAGGGTTACTAACAACTAGGCTAACCGCGTCGTTAATAATTCTATAAATGTAATGTTTATTCCTAGGTCATCTGGAAGTATATGTCAGTCAGTCAGTCAGTGACAAAAATAGTGATTTTCGGACGTCATTATCTCGTGAATGGTGAGAGGTTTTTTATTGAAGTTTGGGATTTAGCAATAACAACACGGTCTTACTAGACACGCAAAATTGCAAGTGTGTCGGTTAATTAGATTTTCAGTTATGGGGGGTCGAAAATTGCCCGAAATGGTTCGTGTAATATAACCTACGGCCGGCGTGTCGCGAACTTTGGCTGACACACTACCGTGTGTCTGATTAAAAACTTGCCGACAAAATTGAGAATATTCCCGGGATTATCTCAGGTTACATTGTCGGGAATGGGAATATCGCAACGGCACAACTTCAGTTAAGCATCGATCTAGTTTAGGTCATAAATGAAGACGTGCGAAGGTCAAAGGGGTTCCGAAGTTCAAATGACCAGCCGAATTCTGGAGTGGTATGAGGACCAATCTCCAGCGTGCCAACCGCCCGACATGTTTCTCCGTAAAATACACGGGGACTTTGAAGATTTTTCTGCGAAATTATTGTTTCAGATGCATCTAACCTAGGTTGACAACGTTTGCACGTTCCTGCAGTGCCTTTAGCTACAATTGAATTGATTTTTCTTCTAATATTACGTATCACTTTTGACAGTTGACATTAAACTTAGCAAGTATGACAAACAACTATAATCCCCGGAATATAAGTTGACCTAAAATGGCGGCCGAAAAAAGCGTCGCACCTCAAACCGCACCTCTATAGAGTCCCGAAAATGTGTTCTGCGCATTCAAGGTCGAAGTTCAACTTACGTGCCGCGAATTATAATAGTGGTTGGGTGACAAAATTAGGGTTTTTTTATTTATTATATTTAGTACATTAGTTACAGTAAAATACATTTTTTCAATGTCGGCGTTATTGGTGATTTTCAACTGGGCTGGCAAAATTGGTTTTGCTACGTCTTCAATATTACCCCGTAATAACGATACGAAAGAAGAAATTTTTTAACTAACATTCATCTTGATTTTGTTCATCAGTTTTTGATCCATCCATCGCTGCTCTCAGACGCCTAAATTAAACGTAACCTATAAATGTATAAAATTAATTATCGTTGCTAAATAACATATTAACGAATAATTAACTAACTTTAAATGCGGCAGTTAATCCGCAAAACATACTAATTTAGAAACTAGTGTAATAAAAATCGATTTTATCCTGACCAGAAACATGGAAAAACCAATCCAAAAATGGCGCTCATACCAAATACAACTCAGATGTCACAATATGACCAATCATTAACCACATCGCAGGTTACAACATCTGCTCCATGTAACCAGTCCTCGACTCACATGAAAGAAGGATCATTTTCCAATGAATTGAGAGTTAGAAACGAAGTCAGAGCTATCGGTTTCCGTACACCACTTGTTTCTTAACAGTGACCTGTTCTAGGTTACATAACGTGTTATCTAGAACTCGGACGAGATGTTACATACTGGAAAAGCGATAAAGATTCATATGTTGACTTTTTGACAGACTTCTAGACCCATCATTAACAGCTGAAAGACGTCAACTGTTGGGCTGCCTTCCCCAAAGATCATCACAACGATTTGTTAGATGGATTCCGCGAACGAAGTATTTTTGTGTAGGTTTTTTCCGAGTCGCATTTTTCCGCGATCGATTAGGTAATTTGTTCATCAGAATTTTACTCGTTGCTTTCATCCAAGTCGCATTTTTTCGCGACTGAAAAAAGTTTTTACAAGCTTTGACTTCACATGGTCGTGGTCACATCTTAAGATGTGCCGTTGCCATACCTATTTCTATTCCTGTAATTTTTATATATTGCCCGGAAAAATGATAATCTTTATGGTATTATTCCGGGAATATTGCCGGCAATATTACCCTTTTAGGCAGTATTGCCGGAAACGACACATCACTCGAATCTGTGAAGTCAAGTTTGAATCTGTGACATTTTTTAACTAAAACTTATTTAGCATCAAAAATTATGTTCCCAACATTGCCATCTTTTTGTGCGAATACAATACTTTCTAATATTTATTGAAGTCCATAAAAAATAATAGAAAGGCACAAATTAACAAAATAAAGTTAGGTAATATACAGACGGTCTTATCGCTAAATAGTAACTTGTTCAGGCAAGATCAACAGAAAAAAAAACCACAAAAATAGTTTAACTTTAGCAGGTGATAAACAACTCGATTACTAAGTAAGTTTATGAAGTAACAACAGTTACTAAAATTGCGAATATGTTTTAAATAAATAAGTGCTGCTAACTAATTTTATACCTACCATTATAATTTATATAATTGTATAAGTAATATATTTGTTAATTGCTTTAATAATGAAAGCACTTTCGAATTAAAAGGCTTTTTAAAGATTGTATTTGTTCTTTAGAGTTCTAATGCTAAATTTATTATACATATATCTCGGAAAGTAATGGAACGAACAAACGGAATATATCTGAAAAAAATCGGGAGTTCAATTATTCTTCTAAGAGCGCTTACACACGACGTCCGATCCATATCCGATCCGAACCCGTGAAAATACGGTCCGGTTCAGTCGTAGAACTATTTCTATGGTCGTTTGCGCACTAGGTCCGGCTTCCGTCATTCGATTTCTCTCCGTTATCCGTGAATCTTCATTCCGGAGAAGATTATTGACGGACCGAAGTAGCCATAGTATTATTTGTATGAACACCTTGCGCACTGCGTCCGAACCGTATCCGAACCCAATCCGAGCAGTGTGGCAGCGGGGCGGCGGGGTATGAGGCCGGGGGGCGCGGCAGGCATCCAGATTAGTTCAAGGTGGCAGTTGGATCAGAGATCGGACTAGTGCGTATGCAATATCCGAATTCGGTCCAAGATTTCTAGATCCGTATTTTCACGGGTTCGAATCGGATACGGATCGGACGTAGTGTGTAAGGTCCGAGATTTCAAGATCTGTATTGTTCTGACTAGTGCGTAAGCAATATTCGAATTCGGTCCAAGATTTCTAGATCCGTATTTTCGCGGGTTCGGATCGGATACGGATCGGACGTAGTGCGTAAGGTCCGAGATTTCTAGATCCGTATTGTTCGGACTAGTGCGTAAGCAATATCCTAATTCGGTCCGAGATTTCTAGATCCGTATTTTCACGGGTTCGGAACGGATACGGATCGGATACGGATCGTAGTGCGTGAGCGCTCTAACAATGCACTTCTGAGAGTTTTACAACCTATTTGCGTGTTTATATTTTATAGCAAGTTAAGAGAAACTTTCTGAGTGTTTATAGCAAGTTAACATTTAAACCATATACGTTTCTTAATACCGCCATAATCCTGAACATGTGAGTGTTAATATTATTGCGTGGCGCAAGCGCACCGCCCACGGCGTCTTCGGTTGCAGCATAATGTTATATCGGCGGGTTAAAAGCTAATTTGTTTACTTTTAGTTTAATATAAACGCAGGTGGTAATGTTTATAAAATGTTTGACTACTTTGAGCATGGGTTTGACAGGACGATTACTATAATAATAAATAAATCAGGGGACAATCTTTACACAAATCGATCTTGTCCCAAAGTAAGCTCATAAGGCTTGTGTTATGGGTACTAGACGAAGATATACATACTTATATACATAAATAAATACTTAAATACAAAGGACACATCCAAGACTTAGGAACAAACATTCGTGCTTATCATACAAATATTTGCCCTTACCGGGGATCGAACCCGGGACGCTAGCTTCGGAGGCAGGGTCACTACCAACTAGGCTAACCGCGTCGTCAAATCGCTGAAAAGCATGTAAGATAGAACTAAGAAAGAAAAAAAAATTCATAACAATTAACATAGAAAAACACGTATAAAAACAAGAAAGAAAAAAAATTGTTGCGAATCGGTCCCAACTCAGCATGTGCTGGCTGTGAAGCCAACGCTGGTCTTCCGTTGGGACCGCTCGCTGAAAACACGGAAGGCGACACAAACATATTACACACTACACTATGACAAACAAACAAAAAGTATCGTAAAGTAGGTATGCGTTGATAAAATCCCAATAGTAATTTTTCTCATAAAAACTTGAAAAACAAGGGAAAAAAATAATCATCTGGATTCGAACTGGAGTCTTTGGTTTCGGGACCGCCCGACTTCCCAGCTGAGCTATTATAACCTTGTAGAATTTTTATAAGGTGGCGAAATTTACCTTCGTATTCTAATGATATTGTAGCAGTTTTTCATTGCCGGAAACACGGATAAAACGACGTTTTCTAAAATTTAAACCTAGCTAGATCGATTTATCGCCCCCGAAACCCCCTGCATACTCGTTTTCATGAAAATCGTCGGAGCCATTTCCGAGATTCAGATTATATATCTACAAGAATTGCTCGTTTAAAGGTATAAGATAAAGCACTAAGGACTGAAAAGACTGAATAAACAAAACAAAAAGGTACCAATACTACTTTATTTTTTGTGGCAAAATTGTTAGTGCCTCAACGGAAAACAAAGGAACTACTAAGGTTTTTTCTAAGGCTATCTAAACTAACCTAAAACAATAAATACGACAAGTTAGTGATACGAAAACACAGCATAATTGCAGTTACAATAAATAATGCATGTTATACAAACCTCAGCGGCCCTAAATGCATGCCACAAAGATAAATTAAACCCGTTTATCTCTATGAGTATCGCATTCGTGAGCACTAGTGTGTGAGAGACGCACTTAGAGATAAGGCGGTCTATCTTATCTTTGTATCATGCATGTTAGGGCCACATAATAGGGCTCGGTAAACTTTTTAGCCAAATAATGCCTGATGCTAGAAAAATATCGATTTTCAGAAGTTCATAGAGCCACCGTTTTCTATTTCATATTAAACGGGGCCCAGCTCTTTAGGGAAGATTTTCTAGAAGAAACCGCGGCCTAATTTCTACAGGACCTACTTTTCTTTCAGGTAAAAAGACCAAGATAGCAACGGCTTTCATAAAAAAAAAACAAATATACGCGTCGAATTGAGAACCTCCTCCTTCGGAATTTTTGAAGTTGGTTAAAAATTAGTGCCCGCGGCAAGACTTGAGATTTAAACAAATGCGATACGGGCGAGGGTGCGTAGTGGTTACGCTGGTGTTTGGGATCGAAGTAAAGGCAATTATTTGGCTCGCGCCATTTACTACGCTGCGGACATTAGAGTCAAAAAACTATAAGCAGCGGGGCTGGAGGCAAGCAAGGGTGACCGCCATTTTCGCGATAGTTAGGCAGCTTTATTTCCTAGTAAAAGTTAGGCTGACATGGTGTATGCTATGAGCTTATTATCCTGATCCATAAGTATAATTACCACTTATAAGTAACATGATTCAAGCAAAAATAGCCCTCTTTTCTGAAGCTATAAGGACTATGACGCGTAACTTTTTGTGATTCTGATAAACAACTTGAGATCATCGCCATAACTCGTTATTAAGTCCGGTTAGGTGTTAGTATAATTATAGGATGCATGATTTTACTTAAGTTTTATACAGTATGTTACATTTTAGTTGTACCGACCAGCAGTGCCAGGCCTTTAAAAATACCCTTTATAATCGATTAGGGTGTTCACAGATCATAACGATTTGAATTTTGTCACTTAAATGTCGATATCTGTGGCGCTCGTTGATAGGGTTAAAGGCCATACTCTTTGCTCAAAGTAAGAGAAAAACTATCATAATCTACATATAACATACTAGTGGACCAGCCACAGCTTCGCCCGCGGTATTTTCCATACAAACTTGATCACCCCTTTCCACCCGCTTAGAGATGGAATTTCAAAAAACCCTCCTTAGTGCACCTCTAGGGTACTCGAGGAATCTCCTCCAAATTTCAAACGTCTATAGGACCACCCGTTTAGGCTGTGCGTTGTGTATAAGTGAGTCACGGTACTGTTTTATATGTATTGATAACCCATGCAAATTAATTTGGACAAAAACGGTCTTATTTACCTATTTCAAAGTCAAAGTCAAATATTTATTACACTTCATGTTGTATAAAAGCTCTTAAATATAATTTATAGCTTCATGAACCCTGTGAGGGCACAGCAAATTAAAAATGAATTAAAATAAATGAGTTAAAATTGAATTCAAATTACTAAATTAAATCCCAAAATAAAACATTTTCTTAAACTAAAAATATGCAATATTATGATGTTAAACTTCCGTAGCACTTTATCATAATAATGATGCGTTGAAAGACGACTTTAATTACGTCATTTTATTATTACAAGGTTCCATAGAGGGTCACAATATAAATTGTTCGGCTATACTTGCTGTAATTGCTTGAGTGAATGCCGATCGAAGGTTCAGTTCCGTGTGACGTCACGTGCGCGGGCGCAGATGTGGGCGGGGCCTTGACTTATTATGTACTTGTTAGAGCTATGTTTTTGTCGTTATCGTAATAATACATACTTCCTGTCATATGTCCGTTCATTCATACATCGATATCCATATATCGATACATGCTAATTTATCAGTCTGTCACTTGTTTGTTTGGTTTTTACCGACAAGCTACTGGACCAATTTTGATGAAAATTGGCAGAGGTAGCTTTTTTTTTGTGTCAATTGACTGGCAAACGAGCTGACGGCCCACCTGATGGAAAGTGGTCACCGCCGCCCACGGACATCTGCAACACCAGAGGTGCTGCCAATGCATTGCCAGTCTAGGGAGGATGGGGAATGGGGATGGGATGGGGACGAGGGAATAGGCCTCCGGATCTCGTCACTCACCGTACGAAACGCAATAGCAAGCTACTACTTTACGCCGATATTCTGTGAGCTTGAAATGAGCATACGAAAATGGGATAATTTTTATCTTAGAAAATTGCATATTCTCTAAGTGATAAATCAACTGTACGCGAAAAATCTAGTAATATTTATTATAGCAAATAACCGACTGGGGAATGAGGGTAAAATAACTAAGTATATGACTGAATGGATGGATCTACACTAGGCAATACATTATACCATGGCAATCAGCGTTCAAAATAGGATATAGGTCCGTGAAGATGACGAGCAAATCATGATCATCCATCATCAATTTGTTGTATAATTCACACACATAATATACACATACGAGTACATCCTAAAAAAACCGGACAAGTGCGAGTTAAACTCGCGTGGAGAGGGTTCCGTGATTATATGAAATTTCCTATGTTACAATATTTAGACTTTTTATAGGCTTTCCTGTAATCTATAGGTAAAGAACAATTTTCTGTATTTTTACGAAGTTTTAGGCCCAGTAGGTACTTTCTGAGATAAGGGGGGAATGCTCAAAATGGTACGGAACCCTTCGTGCGCGAGTCCGACTCGCACTTGGCCGGTCTTTTTACGACAGTGACGAACGCAACGCAACGCTGTGCATGTTTGACTGACTTTAGTAAATGAAGCCTATTTTCAGTGTTTATGATCAATGTAATGTAGTAATAATTTTAATACTTAAAATAAGATAAGTGTTAATTTAATACATGTAGATACATGATTTAAGTAACATATTTTACACAATCGTGATCAATTAAAAACATTCAATATAAAAAGCACGTTAAACCACCTTCAAAGGTCACTCCGTCCAACTTACCTTTTAAAACTTATTTTTATCCTACACTGCAACACCATTAAACACTAAACAAAACACCTTAATCTCATACACATAAGACCCACATTCCAATAGTAGTTCATTAAAAAACAAAAACGGTTCACATCCTTGGACAAGCCATATGCTTTGAATCAAACTGGTTTGACACTTTTGAATTTTCAAATTAATTCGAAATAGGAACGCGGCGTTCGTTTTTTGAATGTAGGTGTTAATTTGAGTTTGGTTCGTTTTCGTTTTTATTCGTTGCAAAGGGCATCGCGGCCGCGCGTTCGATGGTCGGGTGGTTACTGGCCAGCGCGTGCGACTGTGTTGTCAGACTTGAGAATCGTAAAGACAGTAGTTTAGTGTCTACTAGTTATTGGTTTATAGTTTGCACTAAGCCACTAAAATACTTATACTACTTTTACTACTTGGCTATTTGTCAGGTTGTCTGGGAGATATCGCTATTTAGCAATAAGTACGTCGTTTGTATGCAATGTAAAAAAATCTAAATTGTACGTTTTTTGTATTTTTCTTTACCAATGGTATTATAATAAATCAGCTAGAGTAATTAGACGTTTTATTAAATAGAATATCTGGATTTTTAGACCTAGACCAAATAAAATACGTCATTATTTAAGAAGTACATAGTTTTATTCATTAAAATTATATTTTTAGATAACTGCTTGTTGGAATTCGCATAAATAAATCTATCTTTCTTTCTAATACTTTGAAAGACATTCTGTTTCGCACAAGTGAGTATTTCGTCCAGGCCCCCAATTCTCGTTTCATTCGAGATAATGTCGATTACGAGATTAAACGTCAGTGCATACAGTAGTTTGACACAACTGTATGAATCTGACGTTTAATCTCGTAATCGATATTATCTCGAATGAAATGAGAATTGGGGGCCTGCACTTTAGTCCCTTGTTTTTATATAACAGGCATATAGCTTTGCCGTCACGTTCGTAACGTTAAGTAGAGAACACGCACACAACTCCCTAAGATAGATAGATAGATAAAATAAATATTATCATTAAACTATAATCTTCCTTTTCTTTAGTCACCCTTTACCAATACTGCTTTTATCCCAGAAATTATCCAAAACTGTGAGCGCTGGCAACCCCGTACAAACGCTTAGCGCCGCGATTGAAAAGGCTGTATTGGTTGTTCGATACACGATTCTCGCCCTTAACGACTAGCCACTAGCATGCTACGTATCTCGCAGTCTACAGTCTGGCACGTACATACTTTGTCTCTTTCTAATCTGTGCGCTAATGTCAGTTGACTGGTAAAGCCTGCTGTTTTTTTTTAAGTTTGTGCTTAACTTTATTGCACAATAAAAACGATGAGTTTTGTTTTTGTTTTTATCTTCTCAAGTTGTTTTTGTTTCCCTAAAAATAAGACATTAATTAGTTTTCATTACACTTTTTTGACAAACTTCTGATATGAAAATGCTGCCTAAGATCAACTTATATTTTTCTATGTGGTGTTACTTTAAAATTATAATAATATTATTTTATAAAGTGAGTGTTTGTATAGTTTCCACTAAAAATCGATGATTGATGTACAGTCAAGTTTTTCCCCAAAAGTGACACTGAATTTTCGAAAAAGTGATTTTAGCGCCACTTACCTTAAGTAATTTCCTTAATCAATACATTTTTTTAACCTTTCATACATACATATTATAATATGTAAAATTAATAATTATCAAAATTATATTTAGATATTTATTATAACATATACTATATACATACCTACTTACTACATATATTATAACATATATAATCAAAAAGATATTATTATACGACGACGACGCGGATAGCCTAGTTGGCTGTGACCCTGCCTCCGAAGCTAGCGTCCCGGGTTCGATCCCCGGTACGGGCAAATATTTGTGTGATGAGCACGAATGTTTGTTCCTGAGTCTTGGATGTTTCCTATGTATTTAAGTATTTATTTCTCTATATAAGTACGTATATCGTCGAGTAGTACTCATAACATAAGCCTTTAGAGCTTACTTTGGGACTAGATCGATTTGTGTAAAGATTGTCCCCTGATTATTTATTTATTTATTTTATTATGAAATAAACATTATTATATACATATTTTAGTCAATTCAAAATTGTATTAGCTTTATTTAATTTTTAACATACATATTATTATATTATTGTGCTTAAGATTTCATGCGCGAAAGAGATAGCTGCCGGTATCTCTCAACAAGTAGCGTGCTAGGCTTCGGTGATGTCAGAAGGATATTTAAAGCCATGCCATAACGGGTTTTTTGCAAAATTATTTGGCCTTGTAGGGGTGCCTTTATGCAAGTGTGGGCATTTGGAATTTAGGATACACAAGAAATATTGGTTGTTTTTTTAAATTCAATTCAGTGAAATCTAAAGCCAATACCTATTCAAATGTATCCTTATAATGATTATTTGTTCGTTTAATCGTTTGTTCGTTGCATTTTCACGGTCAAACTGGTTCAGATAATTTCATAAAAATCGGCACAAATGTAGCCTGTTATATGGAGATGGGTATAGTATACTTTTTATTCGGAATCCTGGAAGGATTTTCAGGAATATTTATAAATACAGGAAATATGAGAAATGCTACTCCTCGGTAGATGGCGCTGCGCGTGATGTTGTAATGGTTTGTTCGACACTTACCAAAGATCGTGTAATCGTATGAACGGTACAGGAACGTATAGGTCCCGAACCAAAAACAAACAATCTATCATTAATTTTTAAATATTACATTTATAATTTTAATATTACAATTTTAGGGCATTATTTTACGTATAATTATTTTTAAACTTAGTTTTTAATGTGTATTTTTAGTTTATAGTTTAACATAAATAAAATTTTAGGATGTGAACAAAAAAATTTACGTAAAATCATCCAAGCAACTTCTCCTAAGAAAAGACTTAAACGCGCTTAGTTCAATGTCATTGAATCGATGCAGGAATAATGTAAGCGTTGCTCTTTAAAAAAGACAGAACTCGCAAATATTGACAAACGATTTCGAACTTTAATGTAACAGTGCTTTGGTTTAAAATTGAATAATGCATTTTTAAGTTGTGTCATTTTTAAGGAATTAATGTAATATGCATAAGTACTTAGAAGAGAAGACTAGCATTAAATTTGCATTCAAGGAAAGTAACTTTTAACTGACTACGGTCGAGAGGAATGAGCTTTGACTCTTGAAATAAATACCCCTATTTTTACACCAAAAGGGGGGGGTAATTACACAAAAGATCCCATAGGGTCGAAGTGTATCCGCAAGGACCCCACCCTCTAAGATAAGATAAGACACCAAAAGTTAAAATCTGTCTGTCTGTTTATCCCGTTTTCACGGCTAAACTACTCATCCGATTTCTATGAAACTTGACATAGAAGTAGTCATGTTTACTATTTTTTAGGGTTCCGTACCTCAAAAGGAAAAAAGGAACCCTTATAGGATCACTCAGTTGTCCGTCCGTCCGTCCGTCCGTCTGTCCGTCTGTCTGTCTGTCTGTCTGTCTGTCTGTCTGTCCGTCTGTCTGTCAAGACCTTTTTCTCAGGAACGCGTGGAGGTATCAAGTTGAAATTAATATGAAATACTCAAGTCTGCAATCTCTTGAAGTTATGAAAAAATCAACCTTCTAAGTCACCGCAATCAAAAGATATGGCCGTTTATGTCTCATATTTTGATACTTTCAAGGGAATCCAAAGGGAATCAAAACCTATGGGGTACTTCCCGTTGATCTAGAATCATGAAATTTGGCAAGAAGCAGTGTCTTACAGCACAAGTAAAGGAAAAATCCGAAACCGTGAACTTGTAATTACATCACAAAAAAAAAGTTAAACGGAATAACCTTTGCAAAGTCGTATCACACTCTAAGATTGAACGGAGATAGGAGCTTGCGAAAGTTATTTTTTGTCTTATTTCATAGGTAGGTTGTAAATGGTTACCCCGTTGTTAAAAACTATTTTTTTTTCTTTTTTAGGGTTCCGTACTTACAAGGTACTGTTTCTTTTACATACGTAATTGCGGAACCCTCGGCACGCGAGTCAGGCTCGCACTTGACCGGTTTTTTAAACAATATTTTTGGCAGCTTAGCTCATTTTAGATTATGTAAAAATATTTTTGTAATATTTTTTTTACATTTCAAGTTAATGCAGAAACTAGTAACAAATAAACAACAACAGCGGTGACATCTCACATTTTAAGATGGTACTACTTTCATACTTTCATAGAGTAAAGTAAAAGTAACGTGAACTCGCCACTTACGTAGATGTTTGATTAGAAAAAATGTAGATGGCGTCAGTGTCTAGTGATCTATTTGACTTGTCAGTGTTGCGTTCATAGATTTGTCGCTAGATGGCATTACATTTAACAACTTACCTTACACTTCTCGACCACATAAGTACGGCTTTTTATGGCATAACTTTAATAAACCTAAGTAAGCCATGAAATGAGAGAAGGGTTTTACACTAATAATTATTATAATTAGCATAGACATGTGACGACTCTATCGCTCGCTGGTGTTACCACTAATCAGTCACCGCAGAACAGCTTGTGGCGAGCTGTTGGAGAGCAGTAACTCCACAGACCTGAGTGCTCTCGAGGGAAGACCCTATTCCTCATCTCCGTTTGCCTTCACTGGCTGGTTGGAGTGAACAATTATGAGGAGTAGACCCTCACCTCTGACTTGCCTTCACCCGCCGGTCAGAGAGGAGTCGCGAGAGCTTTACGCTCGGAGGGAGGATGTGTTGCATAAGGGGTGAGTGGGCACCGCATGACGGTCGTTTAAAGTCCAGGAACACCTCTCCGTCCTTCAGCCGCTCGGGTATTGGTATTGGTGCCCCCTTGCTGCTCTCTATATGCGGCTATTTTGGGGGGCCCATGCCACTGAGTTGGCGAGTCACCATCCGCCATTTTATCCGTTAAAAAGACGATGACCAGGAACACGGTAGAGGTATTAAAACAAGGGGGTATTTTTTGACGGTTTATTTTATGAACATAAAAAAATAAGCTTAAGGTATCCTACAAATAAATAATATTTAAATCACGTATAAAATAATTAAAGGACCACATAGTCCCAATCCTAATTTAGGACTTTGCAATACAAAATTATCTTTTAAATATGCATTAAAATTAAACTTTACACAATTTCAAAATGTATTCGACAGGCAACTTCTGCATGGTCGTATCTAAAAACAACTTTTTTGTATCCTTATGGAGTCTGTATGGATGATATATGGATATGATTATTATTCAGATAAAATATTAAATTGATAATGATATTAAATTAAATAATGATGAGTGTAAAATGCTTGATGATGAAATGACAAAGAATGATGAACTTAAAGATAATTGAGAACGGCGAATTAATAATGATAACAATGGCAATTTACATTAATGGTTAATTTATATTAAATGAAATAATGTAAGACACATTTATGTAAAGATTGGTAATGATACTGGTAGATTATTATAATATTATATTCCAAAGTGCGAATGAATGATGAATGCGAATAAACGGGTATAAAATAATTATGTACAAAATTTCGATGTCAATGAAACCTAGTCTTAACAAATTTTTCATGAATTGAAATGTAACAATGTATGAGAGACGATAAGTAGATCATGGCTGTTATGGATACTTTCAATTTCCACTAAATAAAATTGGCCAGTTGTTTTATTTCTACTGAAATTTTGGCATTGCCTTGTATATAGATGATGTGATAACTTACAGTCACCTTTCGATTTTCCACATTCGATAATATTCTTATTGATCATTGATTTCATCTTAATCAATTATGAAGTCATTTTTTAACAAAGTTATTCATTTAATAAAGATCTTACAATTTAACAAGATGTTACATAGTTTGAAGTGTATCGAGATCATTTTGAACTATTCAATTCAAGTGTAGCTTTATTACTATTACTTCGGCTACAGTTAGTTTCATATAAACTTTCAACCCCTATTTAATCCATTGAGGGGTAGAATTTTGTAAAATCGTTTTTATTGGATGTGTGCATCCCACAATTATGTGAAACATCAAGTTTGTAGATTTAATACGAGTAAATTCCTGATATTTCATTATTAGTTAGTGAGTGTGTGAGTAGTGCTTCGCATTTTTATGTAAGTACAGATTTCATTATTTACTTACTCACTTCTAGTCTAGTATTTTTCAATGAAATTAATACCTTTTCAGACATACGATGTCGTGTCAAAAAAAACAACGTTTTTATGTAGGCAAAGTAGTTAGACTTGTTTGTTGATTTGTTGGTAATACCTTTGTTATAATAAACACGTATTATGCACATTTTGAAAAGTCGCATTTTGAAGCTAGATGCACAAACGTACCTCTATCTCCGTTGGCATAGTTCATTAAACTTATTTTATCGTATGACATTGTTATAAGCACTTTATTGATGGTCATATTAGCATCTTCGTCACCGGTGTCATAAGTCTATTTAACGTCCGATAACACTTAAAAATGTGGTTTTGAACAGTCGGGTTTTTAAGAGTAATACCCGACTGTACAAAATTATACACTTTTAAACAGTCGGGTTTTTCAAAACACATTCCAGGGCATCTATTCGGCAGCGACCCGCGAGTGAGACTCGCATCTCGCTCGTACGCATTACGGGTCTTGCGGAAGAGTGGGATGAAAAATCTCGCGAGTGAGACAACATTACTTAGCGTTCCCGAATAGAGGCGCCGGTTTTTGTCGTAGCCAAGCTAAGGGGTAATGAGCTTGTCGATCCAGGGCACGAACTTCTGTATGTTGGTGTAGACGCCGGGCAGCTGCTCGCGGCCGCAGCCGATGCCCCACGACACCAGCCCCACCAGCGTGCTGCGCCCCGCCAGCTTCATGGTGAGCGGCCCGCCCGAGTCGCCCTGGCACGAGTCGCGCCCGCCCTGCGACGAACCACACACGTTAGTAGTACTTATGAAAAAAATTTAAATGAAAATATTTATTTTGCGAGTAGGCCACATGGGCTCTTTCACATGTCTGAAGCTACCAGCGCTACGAAAGGGGCAAAGGAAAGGAAAGGACCAGCGCCTCTATTCGGGAACGCTAAGTAATTCTGTAGCGACTCGTAAGCCAGATTTCTCATTCCACTCTTCCGCACGACGCAAATGCGTAAGAGCGAAATGAGAGATCTGGCTTACGAGTCGCTACAGAATCACTTAGCGTTCCCGAATGAGGCGCCAGCTTCGCTGAGAAGAAACTCCACAGGAAAATCAGCAGTAAGTCT
Organism: Tortricodes alternella; assembly: GCA_947859335.1. Classification (NCBI taxonomy): domain Eukaryota; kingdom Metazoa; phylum Arthropoda; class Insecta; order Lepidoptera; family Tortricidae; genus Tortricodes; species Tortricodes alternella. Next base: position 4,112,815 of record OX401968.1, on the reverse strand, counting down.
TTTTTTTCCAACTTTCCTGACTATACTAACTTCTCTGACTATTCATACACATATAGCAGTGTTTTTCAACCCACTCGAGTACGCCGCCCCTTTACAAGTAAAAAAACACTGACGACCACCCACCCCATGACCGTTTTAATACCATGTCAGTCCCACAAATCTCGATTCTTGTCAGATGTAGTCACATGTTAATTTCAGATTCATACAGTTGTGTGAAAGAATTGTATGCACTGACATCTAATCTCACATGTCAACAAATGTGTGTAAGACTATGCAACCTCCGTGGGGGTCGCGACCCACAGGTTGTAAAACACTGATATAATACAGCAAGCCGAAGGGGTATAAAAATTAAGGGTTGTGAAATCAATTTCGTATAGCAATTTCCAAAATGTATTCCTCTTTACGGGTCATCCATAAAGTACGTCACACAAATTTTGTCACTTTTTGACCCCTCCCCATCCTTGTTACAGTTGTTTACATTTGTGGGACCCTCCTCCCAAGTGTGACGTCACATATTTAGCAATTTTACATCGAGACATTGTTAAATTAAAATAACATTATTTTTTAATATAATCAACATCATTAATCAACATCATAATTAACTGAACAATAAAGTATTATTTCTAATAATGGAAGTAAACTTAATGATCTAGAGATCATGGATTTTGAACACACTCCTTCAATACAGATAGAGTTCGAAATATTTTTAAGTTTTTCGTTAATAGTTCAAATTGGGAATATTAACAATTAGATGTATCACATTTTGAAATGTGACGTCACGAAACTTAGAACCCCTCCCACCCCTTGTCACACAACGTCACACTTTGTCGACCCCCTGCCTCCCTCCCCATTAACGTGTGACGTACTTTATGGATGACCCCGTAGGAAACCAATATATCTGGACAGTAATGTACGATGAGGGTGAACTATGAAGACCCTCATTCGCCCTGGACCCTTTTTAAAATTGACACCTCAAGGAGACACCCGAGTCTAGCAGTGCGACGCACTTTGACTATACATAATAGGGATGTTTCCTGGGTAAAAAAATATATAACTTCATACGGGCTCATGACGTCACTTAATGGTAAAAAGTGTGCAAAGTCGTAACGTCACGCGGAACTTCAACGCACTATATTTTCGACATTTTTTGTTTAATTGAAGAAATAAAAAATACATTTTCAATAGTTTCTGATAATGTAAATGAAGGACTAAATAGTTTTTTTTTAGGAAACTAGCCTATTGTCGTATACTTGTAAATGAAAGATATAAGCTAATATATATTAATAATAGCTAAAATGTACCTCCTTATATCCAGCGCATAAGAATACGTCGTGGATGGTTTCGCGGCGGCCGGCGGCGCGGAACCAGCGCTGGCAGCGCTCGTTCGGGATCACCTCCACATCCACCTCCTGCGGCATCACAACGTAACATTACAACCTTCCGCCAGAACCAGATTAGTAGCTGGGACCCGTGACAACGAGGGAAACAAAATTTCAAGACGTTCTCTTTTAAGAAAATCGTCGTTGACGCACGGACAGACAAATATAGATCGACACATGACATGAGTGATCTTCTAAAGGTTCCCATTTTTTTCCTTTCGAACTACTTAAAAAGTAGTACGGAACCTTATTTTTTTATTTGTTTAACGCACATAGGCAGGCAACGGAAGAAACAAAAAAAAAACTAAAAGAAAATAGAGAAAGGTAAAAACTAATAAGGTAGGGAATATTAATTAAAATTATTAACGATTCATTCGTTATTTACCTATTTAATTGATTTAATTTTTTTATTAAATATGATTAGTGAAGATATTTTTAACGGACTTCAAAAAAGAAGGTTGTTATCGGTTCGACCCGTGTATTTTTTTATGTATGTTCTATCATAACTTCTTACCTCGTGAATCGATTTCGATGTTTTTAGGGTTCCGTACCTCAAAAGGAAAAAAGGAACCCTTATAGGATCACTCGTGTGTCTGTCTGTCTGTCTGTCTGTCTGTCTGTCTGTCTGTCTGTCTGTCTGTCTGTCTGTCTGTCCGTCTGTCACAGCCAATTTGCTCCGAAACTACTGGACCGATTGAGTTGAAATTTGGTATTCATATGTAAGTTGGTGACCGCAACACGAACGCGTGACGTAAATATATGAATTTTAAACATAGGGGCCACTTTTTGGGGGTAAACTAGAAAATTAAAAAAAAGTTATGCCACCTATATCGTGTGACATATCAAATGAAAGAGCTTATTGTGAGAATCTTAAATATATTTTCTTTTGAATTTTAAGTAAAATAGTTTAGAAGTTATTCAGGAAAATAGGCGAAAAATGACCATTCCGCCCCCTTTATTTCCGAAACTCCTGGGGCTAAAATTTTGAAAAAAAAAAAGAAAATAGATTTTTGCCTATAGATTACAGGAAAACCTATAAGAAGTTTATGGTATTTAAGGTAACCTAGTAAATTTCAGATAATCATGTACGGAACGGAACCCTCTCCACGCGAGTTTAACTCGCACTTGTCCGGTTTTTTTATTGGGATAAATATTAAGTTAAATATTTGAATTATAAGTAGGTAGGTTTCGCAGTGGTAGAGCCAAACATTAATCCTCACTAGATGATTACTGTTCGCATGGGCCGGCTCGTCGGGGCAGTACCACACTCTCACAGAATATCGGCGTAAAGTAATAGCTTGCTATTGCCTTTCGTACGGTGAGTGACGAGATCCGGAGGCCTATTCCCTCATCCTCATCCCATCCCCATTCCCCATCCTCCCTAGACGTCTGCCTGTTTTTCAGTCAATTGACATAAAAAAGGTACGTTTAGTCAGAACCGCTCGTACCTGTAATACTGAAGGCACAGTGCTCTGCCCGTGCCTCGTCCTCCCCCACCCCGCCACCGTCGCCATCTTCCCAGCCAACTTTATCTGCTTCTGAGGAAGGCACACCTGAAAACAAATAAAGTTTATATTAATCACGGAAAGTCACCAAGCTAACTTTGACAAAATAATTGAAAAATATTTTATTCTTCATTAGTATTTATAGTAAATGTCAACTGTTTCGAGAAACACCTCCCTTCCCGCTACTTAAATTGACCAGTAAGAAATACTGCTCACGACACCTCTATCGAACTCACTCACCAACTTTCACTACCCATTTGAAAATAATTGATTACTACCCTGCGTAGCGAACGCAAAGTCGCATTTTGCTGCCTGCTAGTTTCTTACTAAGCAAAACGTTTTTCGTATTTTCAACACGCGGTTTTATTTAATAACATTTATGTTTAAAAACCTATAAAAACTTGTCATTTGATGACGCGGTTAGCCTAGTTGGTAGTGACCCTGCCTCCAAAGCTAGCGGTCCCGCGTTCGATCCCCGGTAAGGGCAAATATTTGTGTGATGAGCACGAATGTTTGTTCCTGAGTCTTGGATGTTTCCTCTGTATTTAAGTATTTATTTATCTATATAAGTATATATGTACATCGTCGTCTAGTACCCATAACACAAGCCTTTGGAGCTTTCTTTGGGATCGATTTGCGTAAAGATTGTCCCCTGATTATTATTATACTATTATTATTATTGTATTTCAGTTATTTTTGTGAAAGCCAATTGTTTCACTTGGAAACAAAATATTTTGTCTTACATAGATACACTCAGGATTCTAATTTAGAATCCACCGGACGTTCCGGATTCAATATTTTATCACTTTTCTCCCCTGTGACACAATCTACTATTAACTCACTGGTAATATATGCTGCTTGAACACGACCCCGCGATCCAGCTGCACTAGCGCCACGTCGTTCCTGAAGTCAGCGGGCTCGTAAGATGGATGAACTTCCTTTCGTTGCACAGCGAATTCCTCATGCGAATATCTTTCCCCGGAATCGCGTACGTCCCACTCGCCTAGACGCACTCGGAGCTGGGAGTTTGGTGTGCTGGAAAGAGATAGGTGGAATTAATAAGTCTATGTACCAACAGCAAAAATCACCCTTTTCATACAATAGACGATAACGATTTTCACCCCTTAAATGTTAACCGATTATGATCAATTTTTGATAGATTATAGATCAGGGTAAAAAATCTGGGTCTATACGTTTTTTGAATTTTGATTAAAGATCAACAAAGTCAATTAATGGTCGAAATTTCTTTTGTATGAGAATACTGAAACAACAGTAATACTGAATTTATTGATAATAGTGAAAAAACCGTAACTTATAAACCTACATGTTGTTCTGACTGACAACCTATCAAAAATTGGTAAACATCAGTTTAGCTTTAAGGAGTGGAATGTTTAAGCTATTTTCGAAAATATTTTACCTACTAAAATAAAAGCATAATAATTTTGCTTAAATTACCTCTTTCAAGCACATTACGAAACCAATGACTAATAGAGAAAGTAAGTAATTTTACAATTGCATTACCTAATATAGTAATTACTAATGTGAGTGCCTGTCATAATGTGAAAGTGTATAATAATCTAATGATAGGTTATTGCGTCATGGAATGGTAATTTTTGAGAAGAATATTGAATGTTGTATGCGAGTTAAAGTCGTCAAATGTAGTAAGAGTAACCTAGCGTGTGTACTTACACGTTATATTAATTTGAGCAAAAGTCAAAGTAACAGGACGTGTATAATCTCAAGATTTTAACTATGGAAATTTAGTTTATATACTCGTAAGTGGTCTTATACTTGACGACGCGGTTAGCCTAGTTGATAGTGATCCTGCCTCCGAAGCTAGCGGCCCGGGTTCGATCCCCGGTAACGGAAAATATTTGTGTGATGGGCACGAATGTTTGTTCCTGAGTCTTGGATGTTTCCTATAATTGTCCCCCTAATTTATAATTTTATGCGTATGGCCACATTTAGATGGCAGTCGATTTATCCAACCAAATCTAATATACTCGAAATCCAGAATTTCAGTCAGTTTGTGAATAGTTCATATAATTCTATGGCTCAGCGTAATATGAAATTGCTTTTAAACACTCGGGTTTTTTCATGCCGTAGGGCTTACATTTATTCTTATGAATTAACACTCTTATATTAGTAGGCACTCAAGCTCGCGGGTTTCAAAACTATTTTGCGCTCTCGGGTTTTTAATACTCTGGTTTTACTCACGTAGCAACGCAATGCGCGGCAGTAATGACCCATCTGTCGGAAACCAGCGCGCCGCCGCACGCCAGCTTCTTGCTCAGGAAACCCGACTTTATAAGGGCAGCCTGCCACGGATGAGACCCAAAACCCGTCGAATGCCCGCCAACGATGCGGTTCGAGCGGGTGAAGTGTTCTCCACAACCTGCAAATGGGAAGGGTATTTTATAATGGTATTAATTGTAAAAGGAATATTAGGTTGACTCCACCAGATAGGCCAGGAGCATAAGCGGTGAGATAAAAAAAAATGCGAGGATAAAGTATAAGCTTTAAGAGCAGTTTCCCGAAACGCTGATATTAAAAACTCATACATGTCGTTTTACGAAATATCGACAAAAAAATATTATAAGAGGTCTAGACCTCACTTTGAATCGAACTACGAGATCCTGGTAACTCCCCTGACCTTTTTGTATTTTTTTTATTCCAAGCTCACCGCTCATCTTCCAGTCCTAGTGGACAGCCAACTTTAGGCAGTAGCCTGGTTTTATGTACAGTGGATTCATCCATGCTTGTCTGCTTTGGTAAACGAGTTTCTAACCTCAAAATGCACCTTTTTTTGGCTAAAACAGCTGTTTCCTTGCAAATGAAGGAACCGGAGACAATATTTGAGACGTCACTCTGCCAATTTTGATTTATTTAGCATAAATAGCTGTTTCATTAAAAATTGCACATTTTGAGGTTAGAAACTTGTTTACCAAAGAAGACAAGTATCGATGAATCCACTTTAAGGTCGTTATATGCCGTTGACAAAAACCTCTTTAAGGAGCATTTCCATCTTACACGTTTGCAAAAACAGAACTACAGAAACTGAGTTCAAGTACAAAGCGCGTAATCAATTATAAGCCTTAAGTGTCTATAAGAGCATGTTTTATTGCGTGTTCAATGGAAACGCTCCATATGACATATTGTCCATTGACCAAGTGAAGCTATAAGCGAAGCTTAGCCCAGAAACGTTTAAAATCTTCCTGACAAATGCGGAAGATTAAATTGATTGAAAAAATTCACTTTAGCTTCAGCCAGGATCATTTCTTTTACAATTCCAATGTAATAAACTTAGAGTCAGCTTAGCTCGGTCAATGGATGCCCTTACAAGTAAAGCGTGCTGTTCAAAGGTGCGTGATGATTATGAAGACGCAGTGCTGAAGTTGAAGCGAGAAAGAAAATGGCGAGTCAACTCAAGTGCTATCAAATGTGACCTTAAAATACACTGTCATAAAGACGAAAACTGTATTAAGGTATAAGTAAATTATATTGGTGAACAAAAAATTATCTGATCTAGTATCCGAGATTAAAAGCGGTTCATATTTGGCATACATGATCGGCAATTCAGAAATCTGTAGTGGCGTAGTCGAGATATTTATTTAACGAGACGTTTAACAAAGAAATATATTAAGATAATATTAGTAAACCAATATTAAAACCTACATAAAACAATCATATATAAAAATAAACACTTGAGCAAACCCACCACCATACCCCAAAAACCTTTAACAAATCTCACCCGGATAACTAGGTCTTTGCGGGTGATCATTCGTCATCACCGGGACATAATCATCATCACCATTAGCATCGTTCTGATCGAAATGATCGTACGCTTTCGTCGTACTCTCATGATACGAGGGCTTGACGTGGAAGTAGTTGTTTTGGTTGTAGTCAGTGTCATCCCAGGGTTTTTGATTAGTGTCCTCCCATGGTTTGTGGATGTCCCACTTATCTGGCTTGGGTCTGTGGGGTTTGGGCCGGTTTTCTGTGTAGATGACCACTGGATCCTCGAATTGGTTTGTGTTCTGATAATCGCTTTCGTGTGGGAATGTGCCGATCAGTTCAATTAGATCACCTGTGGTTAATGGTTATGTTATGTGGCGAGTTATACGACTTATACCTATATGTATAGTTAATGTAGGTAGTAGAAATGCTGTCAGCGTACCTACAATACTCGTGTGATCTTTTTAAGAAAAAGGCTATTTATTGCTTTAACAGATGACATTCGTTAAACTTAGCAAGTATGACAATCAAATACTAGTTTTATGATGACAAATACTAGGGCTAACTTTATTGTTTTAAGTAAATTAGCTACAGTTAAACATATTGCGTTATATTTCCCGTATTCAACTGAGCCGGAAAAAGCTGCACTGAGCTGCTGTTGTATTAGGGAGGTCTTCAAACTACACCCTGAAGATAGATATAATACTGACTCTACAAGACCGGAACCTATCGTGGGACTCTCACAGGGAACCATAAAAACAGCCCTAACCAACCATGCCAAGGACAACCATCACCAGGAGTGGAATTCCTTGGCTGGCCTGAGGCATTCAAAGCTCTTTACAGGGAGCGCAGACTCAAGCTGAACCAATAAACTTTGGAAACTCAACTGTAAACAGCTCCGACACATAATTGGGGTATTCACGGTGACCCGTGAATCGGGGTTAAGTATATCTTAGCCAAGATGGGACTCTCTGACAACACAAGCTGTAGAATGTGTGGCGAAGAGGAAGAAACAATGAAACACATCATGTGTGAATGTGACGCCCTCGCCAGACAGAATGAAAATCCATGGCAATGGATATCCAGAACCAGGGGAATTCAAAACACTACCACTGCGCTCCACAAGTCACTTCATTGAAGTGGAGAATGCTATGGAATATTGCTTAGGAAAGGGGTAAGTACACAAAAGATCCCATAGGGTCGAAGTGTATCCGCAGGGATAAGAAGACAAGACTCTCTAAGATAAAAAGATAAGACTACAAGACCTTATTCTTTAAGTGCATAAAGGTTAGTACTGGTTCGCTTTGTAGCACAATCCATTGAACTCCAGGAAATGTTAACTTAGCGTAACCAAACGTAATCATTATGTTTAACACCTAGTGAATAATGTATCTTTTGTTTCCCGTTTGTGTAATACGTTCTGAATGACTTCCGATTAATTACCGACGATTGTGGATTGGCGAAAGTGTTTAATAACGTCCATGATATTTTGATGACTTTTGGATTTTCAAGTTTCTTATAGCCCCCTTTTCAAAGAACCTGCTTCTATAAATATAAATAAATACGTATAAAGATTTCGGACGAAATGTTCAGATAGATAATTTAATAACGTGGCCGGTTATATTAAAACCTAATTGAAAATAAATATCTATAAATTAAACCGCTTAAGACTTGTTGTATCATTGTTAAGATTTTGGAGTAGGTTTAGTTGCAGTTAAATATTTCGAAGTCCGGAGAAGGACAAACAATATTCTTGATGAAATTGTGATAATTTAATTCTACAGTGACGTGGTGGGCCACATTGTAAAATTATTATACATACATACATACATATTATCACGCCCGAAATCCCTAATGGGGTGGGCAGAGCCACAAGACTACTTGTGGCCACGTTCGTTTAATTAGTCCTAAGATGGTATGATGAAAATTATTATGACATAAAATATATACCTACTTATATACAAAGTGAATTAACCTTCTGGTGAAACTTAGAGAAAGTAAGGGCTCGTCCACGCGTTGGTGCGTTAACACAATAGACGGGTGGATAGACAGCTTTATTGCTGGGTGTCAAACAGCTTTGCTTTGTATCCGTTAGGAAAACCGTGCCTTGAGGGTTTCCGTAGGTTTGCAACAACGCAACAGGCAATAATCAATACATATAAAACAGTACCGTGACTCACTTATAGACAACGCACAGCCTAAACGGGTGGTCCTAGAGGTTTGAAATTTGGAGGAGACATTCCTCGAGTACCCTAGAAGTGCATTAAGGAGGGATTTATTGAAATTCCATCCCTCAAGGGGAGAAAAGGGGTGATAAATTTTGTATGGAAAATACCGCAGGCGAAGCTGTGGCGGGTCTACTAGTTGAGAATAAAACGTTTGTGTATGTCAACATTTTTATCTGTGGGGTCAGAGGGGTCTGCTTCCAGATTTGTTAGATGAAATAAATCGCGAAATTTCTCGCCTAAAGTTGCAATTAGAATACGTTGCTTCTGAATGAGCAACGTTATATTACTCTATATATTATGAGGGTTTACTGTCATTAGGTACAAATGGAAAATTGTCCACTTGAACCTCCACGTCCATTATTCGTTAATTAATTAATTAATTGACAACGAAAATAAATTAGGTTATAAATACTTTTCAGAATAATTAAATTTTGACTAAATTCACTTTGAATACTATTACTTTTGACCCAACTTCAGAATGGTTATTTCACGTGGACGATTTTCCATTTGTACCTAATGACAGTAAACCATTTTGACGTCATGGGATGGATAAATAAATATCCATAATAAAAAATGCTTAAGAGTTGTGTGAACCTACGGCTTTTCATACAAAATGCGATAACCATTTCCACCCCTTAAATGTTACAGATGTAGTGCATAAATAGGTCCCATCGTGTTTTATCGGAAAAGTTCGTATTATCGTGCTCTCTCAATTAGCTTCAGCAGGCCCCCAATTCTCGGTGCATTTGAGATAATCTCACAATCGAGATTAAACGTCAGTGCATACAGTCATTTGACACAACAGTATGAATCTGACGTTTAATCTCGCAATTGATATTATCTCGAATGCATCGAGAATTGGGGGCCGGTATCCATCATACCATACTGTCATTTTTCATTTTGACATTTGACAATAAATAATAAAGTTTCATATGAATGAATATAAAATGTCACTCATTTAATACAATAATTAATTGACAGTTCGGGTCCTGTCGTCTTCCGATCGAGATCCGAGTTTTACCGATGGAAACATAATATATTATTCACTATATCTGTAACCGATGTTCACTAATTTTTGATAGGTTGTCAGTCAGAACAAAATCTAGGTTTATACGTTTGGATATTTTCATTATAATTAATAAATTCAGTTTTATTGTGGTTTCAGTATTCTCATACAAAACAAATTTCGGCATTATTTGACTTTTTTGATTTTTAATCAATATTCAAAAAATGAAAACCTACATTTTGTTTTGACTGACAACCTATCAAAAATTGGTCAAAATCGGTTAACATTTAAGGGCTGGAAATCGTTATCGCCTTGTTATGAAAAGGTTGATTTTTGCCGTTGGTGCACAGTCCTCTTAAAATGCTTATTAAAGTAATGCAGCTGATGTCATGTTGCTAATGCAACAGTAGGTTATAAAGATGTAACAAATTATCAATTTAGGACGAGTAATTAACAATAGTAGTTTATGCAACGGTTGCATAATGATAGGCCATAAAATACAAGTGCGGGTTTATGAAACGAGCCGACAGGCGAGTTTTGTAATAACATCACACGAGTGATTTAAGGCCAAATTATGTACAGTTGCATACATAACTTTATCTACACACATATTATAAATCCTCCATGATGGGTTCAGAAACAATATTTTCTGGCAACAAGTTATTTGTTGCAATCGTGGCTGCATTTACGATGTCCGGCGGAGTTTTCACATCGTTCTCGGAGTCACTACTATTCATATTTTCAACTAAAATGTAAATTACAAACATATTTTAAATACAGTATGGAGGTTTTATGATATGTGTGTAGATAAATATAATAAAGGTTTTTGAAATGATTTACAAAACATCCAACTGAGACATTTTGTTGAACACTTTAGAAACTGTTTCACCCAGTTCTTATGCTTGTTAAATGGCATAAAAATCTTCGTAACATTTGATGGTACACGGCCAAGTTGAAGAAAGTGTAAACGTGTTACATCAGTGTACACTGTACAGCGGAAAGCCAAAATAATTGCTGTAACAAACAGCGCGTAAACTTACGCGGTTTAGTCTAAGGCAAAGGATGCCGCGGAGATAACTCAGCGCATACTATTAAGACGCTGACAAGACCTAAATAGAAAAAAATTAAGTCCCATTTATTCAGCGCACACATAGCGTTAGTAGTTATACATTTTAAATCGGCTTCACTTAAACAGTTTTTTAATAACAAAAACTATTTGATTTAGCAAAGCGAAAAAAAATATTTCATATCCTTCATATTATTGAAAATTCATTGAAGCTATTTCAAAAGCACGATTTGATGGTATAGATACGTTAAAAAAATCGTGAAGTTACGTCTGAAATCCTCTTTAAACAGTTCTATGTCTTCTTTTTTTAAACTTATGGGTCTATAATGGGCCTTTACAACACGCCCGTACTAAAAACTTCAAACACAGTGCTTCTCGTTCACTCCAGTGCAAACAGACTGTGACCGATCACTCAAGAGCATTGGCACTTGTCAGCGTCTTCAATTTTCGGGCTTTTTTTCAACAGTGAGATATTAGAACAGGCATGAAAAAGGCCTGGATATGCATATTAATCTAGCTAAGAACGATAGAGATAGCTTTGAGATTTGCTAGCAATGTGTATGGGAAATCTTTAATCGTAATGAAAATATAGAGCTGCCTAAATGTGAACTGCGGAACTTTCTACGATATTTTTTGTGATAAGATTTTTTTCACTGTGCATTTTGCGTTACTCATATTTTTTTTGCAAAGGGACTCAGTTAATTAGAATTAACTTTTGAATTATACAACGTGTAAAAAAAACTTTGTGGGAACCCGAAACCCAGTGATATACTCATGAAACTGAACAACTCTCCCCAAGGAATATGTGTTGAAAAGTGAAAAAAATATATATGTCGCCATCCCGTTCAAAATATGCGATCATAGCAGAGCTGATCGATTTACTATGGAAATATGAAAAAAAATCTTCACTTTTCAACTTACGTTCCTTGGGGAAAGTTATTTAGATTCATGTGTATATCACTGTGTTCCCACACAGTTTTTTTTTACACGTTGTATTCTAAAAAGGTATTTTTTATCTCATAATTTGTCTACTGCTAGGCACAGGCCTGCTGTCATTATTAGATGGACTGGGCAGTAGTCTCCGCCCGGGCCCAGTGTTTCTTGAATTATTTCGTATTCTACTTAATTATTAAGATAATAGTGCTGTGTATTCCAAACATCTTGGTATATAATTAGGTAATAAATCAAAATGTATTATTAGAGTGGCTACTGAATTGAAAAAAAAAACGCTCCTTGCTCTACCTTAGACCACTCCAAGAAAGCAGCGTATTTATTTACTATAACAACTATTGTGTGCAAATGCGTATATTTCGTCATGCCTAGACAATAGCTTCATATTTCATATGCAATGTTCCGGTGACATAATATTTGGTGAATCTGTATTTTTATAGTTTGTGACCCATATTTTGTTTTCTAATGACAAAAGATATGGTGATTCTGTTTGTTTATTGTCTGTGACTGATGTTCGGTTTCAATGTGATGCTTCAAAAAGAGTGGCGGGAGAAAAAACTTTATGAAGAAAAAATACTTAAAACTTTTAAGACTGACTTATCTATCGCGTGCGTAAATAAAGTTGCGTTAGAACATGGTTATATGGATTATAAAAAATCGGAATTATGTTCCAGCCAGTAGGGAGACCATATACTTAGTACATAGACAAGTTAACTGACAGAGGGCCCATCTGCCGAAAAGTACCCAATTAGGGTTTAATGTTGGGATGTCAATTTTTTTTATTTTTTATTTTATTTTATAAATCTTTCGAGTGCTCGTTTTCTATATGTATGGAATTCCTACTTAATAATTTGAGTTAACTGAATAGTTTCTGTATTGTTATTAATAGAATTAGGAAGGTTGCTGACAGCACGATGTTAAACACACACGAAATTAGCTTAAAATTATTCACAATAGTTAACACATGGATAAAACACACACACGCAATACTATATCATGTACAGTCGAGGTCAAAAATATCTACGCGAATAAAGTGGTAAAAATATGTAAACACGACTTTATTGTCAAGGGCGTAAGAGCGTTCAGATATGTTTGACCCATTGGTTTGTGTATATATTTATGACCTCCGCTGTATGTATAGTCCTTCAAATGTAAGTAAGCTAAAGGTGCTCAAAGATATTGGACTGAGGTTATTGTTTGAGAACCTCCGTCCTCAAAATATTATTTACAAAATGGCTGTGCCGAAACCATAGAGCACTGACAGATGTTTTTGCGACCTGAGCCAATTTTTCTTACCAATATTGTAACTGATCAATTTCTACATAGCTTTCTTTGTCTTAACTTCCTTTGCCAGGAAGAAATAGACAAACCAAAACAGTGACAATGAGCCCAATTAAAGGTATACTCATACTTATCGATGCTGCCGCCATAATTAGTCATTTACTCCACTGAATCTTTACTTTGACGTGCGTTAAAATGCGGATTACACTCTACTTGATTATAGTGTTAATTTTCACGGAAACAAGAATAGGGAATATGCATGAAAATCAAAATGAGGTTTAAAATATATTATAAAAGAATAAGTTAATAAATGCATGTAAAAGAAAAAAAATACAATTTTGGTCAAAATAAGTGAAAATTAATATTGTATTTTAGTTCTGAATTACTAGTTTTTGACATTTACGTCAGATTTAAGTGATTTTTTAATTGTATGATATTGGCCTGAAAACAGTATTTTCGGCAATAATTGCAGATGTCGTTTATGTAAGTATATTTTGTACACTCCGTGACGTCATAGCCAATGTCCATTTCGTATGGAGCGTTTTTGCGAGTGGTATGAACTATGACATTTCAAAGCTTCGTATCTCAAAAAATAAACAACACAATAATGATTTGCGTCCACAGTTTGGTTTCTAACTCAGTACTTTCCAATTAAAGATGGAAAAGAATCATGCAAGTTCCCTATTATTTGCAAGGTTGAAATCCTTGGCCTAGGATGGATCCAGTTCCTTGCTGCATTCCTCCCAACGATCTCAAAAGAAGGGTATGGCGTTCAATACAACTGCGTTGAATAAATGATTTAGTTCATTATGGTAACGCCATCTATTTACAAGTTTATAAACTACGAAGCTCTATTGCCGACGTCTTAGTTCTTATGACATTTATACAGTCTTATTTTGCCTGATTCATCGCCGTCTTTCATTGCTCGCTAGGAGCTACGAACCACAAAAACGAAACGTATACGAGTAAATCAGCCAATAATGGACCTTTTCTCAATGTAATAAGAACGCCGATGTCGGCAATATTTATCGAGTATGCGATGGTGTCATTTGACACCAAAAAAGTCAGCATCGCGAAAATCGCGTTGAGCAGTTCTCTACTATATATTTCTATGGTTCGACCTCTTTTTTTAATAAACAAGACACTTACTAGCATTGTGCACGGTTGGTGCTATCTCGCTCGGTCGCTCAGTGGTGTCTCTGTCTACACAGCAGGCCCAGATCATGCCTCCTGAGCACAGGTCCATGGGCTTCCCGCCCCCCAGGACACAGGAGATGCTCAGGCCGCACGGGTACCGGGCGCCGCGGTACCGACAGGTCTGGGGTATCACTGGAAAGAGATGATCATAATCAATAACGAATCAAGTTGACGAATTAAATAATAATAATAATAATAAATCAGGGGACAACCTTTACACAAATCGATCTAGTCCCAAAGTAAGCTCTAAAGGCTTGTGTTATGGGTACTAGACGACATTATACATACTTATGTAGAGAAATAAATACGTGAATACATAGGAAACATCCAAGACTCAGGAACAAATATTCGTGCTCATCACACAAATATTTGCCCTTACCGGGGATCGAACCCGGGACGCTAGCTTCGGAGGCAGGGTCACCAACTAGGCCAGCCGCGTCGTTAACCGATTTTGACCGAAATGTTAACCGATTTTGACCAATTTTTGATAGGTTGTCAGTCAAAACAAAATCTAGGTGTAAACATTTTTTTTTAATATTGATTAAACATCAAGAAAGTCAAATAATGCCAAAATTTGTTTTGTATGAGAATACTGAAACCACAATAAAAATGAATTTATGTATTATAGTGAATAAATCAAAACGTATAGACCTAGATTTTGTACTGACCTATTAAAAATTGGTAAACATCGGTTAACATTTAAGGGGTGGAAATCGTTATCGCCTTTTGTATGAAAAGCCGTAGGTTCACATTCCTCTTAAATCAAAGACATGATGGAAATAATTTCCATATCGCATGATAATATACATTTGATAATTCGATATTCATAAAAATGACTACAGTAGCTTTATTGATCAATTAATAACATTGATCGATAGCACCTATAGATCATTCTAACACTGAATCTCGTGATCGCGCGCAGTAAAAGCGCGCCCGATAGTGAAAATGATCGAGGGTCGTTCACCGCCATATTGGATCTATAGATCATCGCGTGCGCGACGCGAATTCATTATGTATTACGTGGTTTAAGTAATGGTGGATTGATTCCTGATTATGAAATTTTAGCGTTTATATACTAATATTTGCAATGCAATAGGTACCTATGTTTGATACGAAGTCACAGCCAAAAAATACTGGAGCGATTTTTAAGAAATTTTGTAAAACAAGCCATGACACAGATGCACAGATGCAAAGGATGCATAAAATTGCATTAGTCAAATTAAAACTTTCATGAGACATTATGAATACTTGAAAAACACACGGCTTTACTCACGATTTATTGTCAGAAATAGTCCGACATAGTTGAGTGCGCAGGTAGATCTGACCGGGACCGCGCTCAAACCCTGAAGAAGGACTCCAATCGAGTTCGAAACATGTCGGACTATTTCTGACAATAAATCGTGAGTAAAGCCGTGTGTTTTTCAAGTTATCGTGAGATCTTATGAATACTTAAAATGCCCATGGCTTTACTCACGATTTATTGACAGAAATAGTCCGACGTGTTTAGAACTCGTATGGAGTCCTTCTACAGGCGTTGAGTGTGGTCGCGGTCAAAGCAACTCGCGCCCACTGACTATTTTTGACAATCAATTGTGAGGAAAGAAAGCCGTGTGTATTTCAAGTATTGAAAATTGCACTGTTTGGGAATTGCAATAAACGAATTCTACGGGTACGAATTCGCAGGAAAAACTAGTATTCAAAATATTAAAATATTTTAATAAGTCTAACACATTTCCATGTTAAGCAAAATTAAAATAAGTTTATCCATATAAATTAAATTAAATTAAAAAAATCTTTATTGCCAAAATATAAAAAAGAAGAACAATACAGTGATTAACTTAAATCTAAAATATTTATGTCTAGGCAATGGGTACCAGTCTCAGCATAATAAATAATAAATAAATAAATAAATCAGGGGACCATCTTTACACAAATCGATCTAGCCCCAAAGTAAGCTCTGAAGGCTTGTGTAATCGGGGTAAGACGATATACATACTTATATATTGAAATAAATACTTAAATACATAGGAAACATCAAAGACTCAGGAACAAACATTCGTGCTCATCACACAAATATTTGCCCTTACCGGGGATCGAACCGGGGATATACACAAGAATACAGGATAAAGGTATCATGAAACGTTGATAATTAGTGTCATTCCTTTTCCAAAATATAAATATATATTATGTATGTTGCAAGTAGGCCACACGGGCTCTTCCACATTTCATAATCTCTGAGAAGAAACGCCGCCAGAAACTCAGCAGTAAGTCTATTTTCAACTTTGACATTAGATTTTTAACTATAACACGTAAAAAATGCAAACAAACAAATCTAATGGGCACCACTTAATAAACATTAGGGACTAACGGATGTTTCCTGGGTGAATTAACCGGGCAAGTGCGAGTTAAACCCGTGTGGAGAGGGTTCCGTTCCATACAGGATTATCTGAAGTTTCCTATGTTACTTTAAATACCATATACTTCTCATAGGAGTTCCTGTAATCTATAGGTAAAGAACTATTTTCTGTATTTTTTTAAAAATTTTAGGCCTGGTAGTTTCTGAGATAAGGGGGGATGGTCAATTTTCGCCTGTTTTCCTAAATAACTTCCAAACCATTCATCTTAAAATTCCAAAAAAAAAACATACGAGTATTTAAGATCCTCACAATACGCCCTTTTATTTGATATGTCACATGATATAGTTAGCGTAACTTTTATTTTTAATTTTCTAATTTACCCCCCTAAAGTGGCCCCCATGTTTAAAATTAATTTGTTTACGTTACGCATCCGTGTTGCGGTCACAGACTTACATATGTGTACCAAAATTCAAATCAATCGGTCCAGTAGTTTCGGAGCAAATTGGCTGTGACAGCCGGACAAACAGACAGACAGACAGACAGACACACGAGTGATCCTATAAGGGTTCCTTTTTTCCTTTTGAGGTACGGAACCCTAAAAATAATTATTCTAACTAGTCAGTCAGTTAGATTATTAAAAATGTTTTTTGTTTTATCAAATCAATCAAAATTGACAAAGACGCGCATCAATCATAGTTCGGGAGTGGGGGCTCGTGACGTCACTTAATGGTAAAAAGTGTGCAAAGTCGTGACGTCACGCGGAACTTCAACGCACTATATCTTCGTCGTTTTTAGGGTTCCGTAACTAAAGGGTAAAAACGGGACCCTATTACTAAGGCTCCGTTGTCCGTCTGTCCGTCTGTCCGTCTGTCTCCATGCTGTATCTCAAGAACCGTGATAGTTAGACAGTTGAAATTTTCACAGATGATGTATTTCTGTTGCCGCTACAACAACAAATACTGAAAAACAGAATAAAATACATATTTAAGGGGGCTCCCATACAAGAAACGTGATTTTTTTGCCGTTTTTAAAGACAATGGTACGGAACCCTTCGTGCGCGAGTCCGACTCGCACTTGTTTGTTTAATTGTCAAAAAAAAAATGTGTTCAATATTTTTTATATTGTAAATGACAGACTAATTATAAATTTTCAGGAAACACGTCTATTATAATAAGTAACTAATAAGGGAGATGCATAGTCTCCGCGTCTGGACAAGTTATATCTAAATCAGTACCATTACCATGAGTTTGCAAACCATTCTCGTTGCATAAACTAATGGTAATGGGACAGGGCTCCGCACGAATCGCACGATGCGTAATGCGTAAGAGCGGGATGCGAATCTCGCTCGCGAGTCGCTACAATATCACTTAGACGTTCCCGAATAGAGGCGCAAGTCCATCCACACTCTCTTCCTCACTAATTCTATCATAATCACATCACACTGCGACTGCGAACGCAGCGAGTACTATACTAATATAGTATGACTAGTGGACCCGCCTTCGCGTGCGGTATTATCCCATACAATCTTTATCACCTCTTTTCACCCCTTAGAGATGGAATTTCAAAAAACCCCTCCTTAGTGCACCTTTAGGGTACTCGAGGAATGTCTCCTCCAAATTTCAAACCTCTAGGACCACCCGTTTAGGCTGTGCGTTGTCAATAAGTGAGTCACGGTACTGTTTTTTATGTATTCATTATGTAGCGATCAAACTTTTGGCTCGTCCTTATTTCAATAGTTCTTTTATCTAAAGATAGACGCCTGCGCATTGCACTTAGCGCTATGCTTTCGCTTACGGAAAACGCATTCAGTTTTCGATCTCTCTCTAAAAGTAGGTATTTATTTGCATCACGCAACGTCTTTTTTATACCTATGTAATAACTAGCAAACCCGGCGAACTCCGTTTCGCCACCAGATGGCTTCGTTTTATGTAACATTTCGTTTGGTGTAGCTATGTATCAGAGATGGCGCTGTATGTGAAAAAAGATTTTCCCGCTTTTCTGGTGAAAATTTTCCTGAATTTTCTTTGCTATAAACCTCACGGAGCCCGAGACCTTTCCAACGAATGCAAAACCGTGGAAATCGGTTCGTGCGTTCTGGAGTTATAGCGTCAGGAAGGAAAACCCGACTTATTTTTATATAGTAGATAACGCGTCTGGGAGTTGTTAAGAGGACTCTGAACCAACTGCAAAAATCACCCTTTTTATACAAAACGCGATAACGATTTCCACCCCTTAAATGTTAATCGGTAGGTTGTCAGTCAGAACAAAATCTAGGTCTATACATTTTTTGAATATTGATTAAAGATCAACAAAGTCAAATAATCGCCGAAATTAGTTTTGTATGAGAATACTGAAACAACAATAAAACTGAATTTATTGATTATAGTGAAAAAACCAAAACGTATAGACCTAGATTTTGTTCTGACTGACAACCTATCAAAAATTGGTCAAAATCTGTTAACATTGAGAAACCGTAGGCTCACACTCCTCTTAATCCGGATTAGACCGATCCGGCGAGGACCAAGTTATAATTTTAGATCTAACATATTTTAACAGTCATTTCACACAATCAGGGGGAAATCGGGGTTTTCAGGCAAATGCATTATTTTTAAGGGAAACTTATTCAAGTTCTCTCAATCCAAATCTGCCGTCAAATGGCAAAACGCTGCAAGTCAAAAAACGTAGTTTTGAGATATTCGTGTTTAAAGGTTTTTATATTTCATACTTGAAATCACCCATTATTTATTGTCCTCGAAGGTTTTGGTTTTTACCTTAAATATGGGCAATTATGCATTCGTAGTGTCCGAATAATCAAAAAGGAATTAATGAACTTTATTAATAAAATATAAGCAATAAAGTATTTAGCCACAAGAAATATTTAAAAAAGGATGCTATATAGGCCTTAACAAAACGCTACAATTTATAAGTTACAGCGTTGTGCCGTGCTCATTGGCTACTTATCATGTTTAGCCATGTTAGCCAAAACGCTACAAACGAAGTAAACGCGTTTTAACTTGTCCGTTTCTCATACCGGAGCAGCGACTACTTCTTACCTGCAGCGTTCTGGTGTGATCAGCTGGTGTAACAGTTTCGGAAAAATAACATAACAAGAACAGAACTGGAGTCGTGATGTTTAGCCTAGTCCCTGATAGAGTTACCGCGTTTTGACATTTTTCTACAGCCTAAACTAAAACAGATATTTTTATTTCAATGTGGTATGGAGAGGGACTCAATAAGGAATCGTTTGGGCGAAGTTAACACAAAACGCTGTAACTCAAGTTGCAGCGTTCTGCCATTTGACGGCAGAAATGGCCTTAATACTTTCACATTACAATATCATTATTGAAATTATAAAGATTGCGACCACAATTAAAATCGTATTAGAACAAATGGCGAGTAGTAATGACATCCGGAGAATAAGGCTGGCTGTCCACTGGCTACGAGAATCGAGACTATCTAAAATAAAATTGTGAATTTATGTCGTTTCGTAAGAATAAATAAATAGACTGGCAAATGTATATTCGAGCCAAATAAAGCCCGTCATAAACACTGGTTGTAAGTTAACCCTGCACTAAATATCTTGTTCAAAATATATTTTTTTGCCTTTACAGTATTTTAGAAAAATTACTATTTACTAGAAATGTCATGACATTTTTAAAAGTCAAATGAATTGTTTATTCACCAATTTACCCTTTTTATCGACTTTTGGCGTCCATTGCAAGAAAGCTAGTTTTATTTATAAATTAAGTCATGCTTAACTGTGTTTTAAATTAATAATTTTTATTTAAAAATAAATATAAGTATAAGATTGAATATAAGTATAAGAATATTCATACTTATCTTTTCTTAATCGCATACATACATTAGTATGTATGCGATTAAGAAAAGATAAGTATGAATAATAAAGCACTTAATTGTAATATATTTAAATTAAAGTTATATTGTTGAAGTAGTGAAAGAATTTTAAAATAAAAGGAAATTCAGCAGTGAAAACAAATTGGAAATATTTTAAAATGTATCAATTTTCTTTACATTGTAATTTGGAAATTAATTATAAAATCACGGTGCCTAAAATGAAGCAAAAGTTAATAAAATATTTATTTCAAATTAGACCTCTAAAATACTCACTTTTTCCCAACAAATCCATAATAGAATCATCCTCCTGCGACGAACTATACGAGTTATGGTACGACCCCTTTCTCCTCCCTAAAGCATCCAGCCGCAAAATATCCTTCTCCTGCTCATTCGCCGGCCGTCTCCTTTCCGACTTAATCTCCTCATCATTAAGGTCCAAATCATCTTGCAGCGTCAAAACGTCATTTTCAATTTCCGAACACACGGCACCGAATAAAAATAAAAACAAAATCGCGATCTTAAACATACTGGCACTTTTACTTCTTCTTCTAATTTTGAAATTTTGTTTATTTCCGTTTGCCAATCCATTGGTTCGGATTTCAAAGCACATCACTCACTTTAACGTTCCATATTAGTTTTTTTTATAAGGTGATATTCACTTTTTAAATTGTAATGGCCTTGGTCCAATGCTTGGACGTCTAAAGGCCTTTTTTTACTGCGCGATACGTCTGGCCGCGGGTGTAGGGAAATCGGAAGTAACTGCCTAGTCCGTTGCTACGTTCCTTTTCACTTTCTTGTCTTATTTTTCCTGTTATGTTGCCATTCTGATCGGATAATTATTTAATAGCATTTTATAATTTATTACCTGTGAATTCGTAACGAGATTAGTGATTTAATTTTAGTGTGTGTGTGGTGTGATTAATAAATGTTTTTACGTAGGTCATTACTAACTGGCGTCTTATTGAAGTTGAACTTTATAATAATTTGAAATGACTCTTTAGCATTTTATTTATCTACTTAAATTTTTAATAACATTTGTTTTATCTGGCAAGAGTTTACAGTTGATACCGTAATGTAGATCGAGATGACGATTTATATTTAAATTACACATTATTAAAATACGTAAGAAGAATATTTATAAGTTAACCGTTAACATGCTTTTTAAAGAAAAAAAAAATCACCTTTTGTAAGATTGTATGTCCAACGTTTTAAAAAACATTAAACCTTATATTATATAAGTCATATCTATGTATCATTTGGGTACATTATCGATTTTGAAACGCTTTTATTGACCAAAAAAACGTCTTGGTCCTTCGAACCGAATATCATTTTAAATGTTCCATTTCCAAATTAACAGGAAACGTTTATCTCCATCTTATTGTCACTCTAGCATCAAGTCACACTCCGAGTCTCGTAAGGCGCCAACTTTCGCCTTAGCTTTCCAAAACAAGTGCGCGTGCGCACGAAAAGCGTTCTAAGCGCTCTTCAACCACCATCCCAAATTTAACTCTAACTAGTTAAGTCAAGGTCTAAATTTGATTGAAAAAGATGCTTTTCTTAATGACATAACTTGAGTTGTTTGACTGAATTTCGAAATTGCACTTTCTTGCGTTGACGTAGAATTTAAAACTGTTTGTTAGGGGTGAGGTAATGATATTGGTTAAGGTTATTTTCGAACTGAATTGCGTAAAATTTGTGGCTAATTGGTATTTGATAGGGCCGAAGAAATTGTCAGGAAGCAGGTCAATTTCACAAGGTTCACTCTATTATGGGTATTTGTGAAAACGTATCTAAACTTTTTCTTGTTAAAGCCGTCGTGAGAAATTTTCTGCGAAAATGCTCTCAAGCTCTTCATACAATTTTGGGTTTCAGGTACCATTTTAGGTTAAAATATGTCCCTAGACAAATAACCAATAAACATTTAAATACTATGGTAAATAATTTCATAAAAATATTATTCATCTTTATGGTTTAAATTGTAAAAGCGAAAATCTGTATAGTAGTTCAATCACACCTTAATACACTGAACAATTAATTATTATATAATTTCATTAATAAAAAGCATCGTGACATAGCCAAAATTATTATTCCTTTAATTCCATCTTTGATTTTACAGAAGGCTTTTAAAGTACTACCATCATCTTACGTAGGTATTTTTATAATTAATTAACTAACAACTGTTATGTTGTTAATTAATCTAATTAATTAACAACTGTTATGTGGACGAGATATAATGAAATACGCCTTGAAATACGCTTCTCTGTACGCAGTAGATAAAACAAAACGCATTATAAATTCTTCCCATAACGCGATGTCGTAATTTAAAACGTTCGTCCAAATCGAAATTGAAAGTGATTCGCAAATGGAACGCGGCCAAACAAAAATGGCCGACTGACAGCTCATCGTTCCCGCCTTCACTTTCCCTCGCAAACTAAACTCAAATTGCAATAAGTTTCAGTGAGTAATATTGATCAATTAGAAATGTTGTTGCATGAATAATTAACGATTGTCGTAATAAATATATTTTTTAGGGTAAGCGAGATTCACATCACCTCGTCCTTATTTTTCATCAGGTAAGACGAGGGTCGAACCCAAGCCCATCATAGGTAATTAAAAAAAAAGTAAATTCATCTGATCGAAATACCTTGATTATAATAATGACAATGTGTTGATCTGGTTCAAATCGATTTAAGAAGTGAATAGAATTTACTCGGTTTCTTACGAAATTCATTATGCTTCATTAATTAAAATAGTTCTTCAAGAAAATTATGATTTATTTGTTTCTTACGTGTCTATCGAAGTTTGAATGCCACGTATTTCCAAGTGAAATGACAAATTATCTGAGTTTTCAGAATTCAGGCATTTAATTGAAAATTGTGTTTTTTTAAGGCTAATCGCCATTGAGACTTCCATTAGGTAAAGGGTTATTTTGGGCCTATTTTTTTACTGTATCGTCTCTGAAATGCCAAATCCGCGAATGTGAACGTCAAACACGTATAAAATGACACATTCGTGGTTTTGGAACTTAACTGATGATATAGTAAATTACTTAGCAGTACCCAAAGATCTCAAAAGAAGGATATGCCTATCAGTACAATTTCGTGTAACAAGTCTCATAGAAGGTCGTGAAACGCCAGCGCCATGGCTTAACCACACCCTATTGCTGATGTCTTAGTTCTTACGTCATACATACAAAAGTCTAATATTGCTTGATTCACACGCTATCATATCGTTGTGGAGGGTGGGTTCGGTGGTGCGGTCTCACAGGTTGTGGAATTGTACTAGATACTTAATTATAACAGTGTCACTTAAACGGGTGTCAAGGACCGTGGTTGCCATGCGACTGAACGTGCGATGGTGTCAGATTCGCGTTCTGGCACCTCAAAAGTAAGCATCGCGAGAATTGCTTTGAGCAGCTCCTTACTATTTATTACAATGCCTCTTTAAAATGTTGTCATTATTATGACATGCATGTTTGGCGAATTGTAATTCGCGATCCATTTCTTAGCTATTAAGGCCAATTTTAGATCATTACTTGTCAAGCATGATTAGAATATTTTTCATCATAGACGGAAAAAATTACAGAAATAGTTGCTAAACTCGTTTTGCTGTAATTTTCTTATCCGTTGCGTATAATATCTTGGCAACCTGAGCAAAGCATAGCCTATAATGACTAAACCGCTTAGCTGATCTTGAAAATGCTTTGCAATAATCGACCGAGCGAGCGAAGCGTCTCCGTTTCAGCTTGGGCAAAATGCTTTCGTATGTCCAGCGGATGTCCGTCGGCTGTCCGGCGTCTGTCCATTTGCTCTCGTCTACAGATCGCAGTTTTTAACCGATGCTCGTGAAATTTTGTGAGCAGGTACGATAATTATATATAATATTTTTGTCGATTCAGTTCTTCGAAATTTTTAAAAATGGCGGAGATATGGGGGTTTTTATTTGCGGTGTCGGTAAACTGACCCGCCCTATGTCGATGTATGGGGATAACAGTTTTCCAACGGCAAAGTTAAGTTGGTCGCGAGGTCTACAGCTCACGGAGCCACTAGTAGCTAAATCTTTAAGTGTCCCTATAGTTTTTAGCAAACAACGCTAAAATGTTGTAACCATTGCCAAGCTTTTCTTTACGTGTAGCATTGATTAAAGTGTACGTACGTCCTCAATCGCAATGACATCCACGGGTGCACCATCAAATCGGGGCCAGCCTGCACTAAGAGATCTGGTTCTCCTCCGTCACGAGATGAAACAGAGTGTGACATGCGCAATAGTGGCGTAACGCGAATATTCGGCGTGACAATGGTGGAAGCTTGAAGGTTCCGTACATAGCCACCAGACCAAATTAAGATGCTAACAACTGGCAATGATCGGTCACTGTCTGTTTGCACCGGAATGAACGAGATGCACTGCAGCGGTTATTTATATAAAGAAACCAGAAAACTGATGAATTATATTTATAATTTAAATCAGCTAACTTTTTAGTACGGGCGTGATGTAATAGTGTTATTAATTATGGACCTATAAGTTAAAAAAATTAAGACAAAGAACTGTTTAAAGAGGATTTCAGACGTAGCTTTACGTTTTTTTAAAATATAATAAAAAAAAGGATTTCACGTTTAGGTTATTTGAGACTGAAACACCATTATGTGAACCTACGGCTTTTCATACAAAAGGCGATAACGATTTCCACCCCTTAAATATTAACCGAAGTTGACAAATTTTTGCTAGGTTGTCCGTCGGAACAAAATCTAGGTCTATACGTTTTTGTTTTCTCACTATAATCAATAAATTCAGTTTTATTGTTGTTTTAGTATTCACATACGAAACTTATTTCGGCGATTATTTGACTTTGTTGATCTTTAATCAATATTCAAAAAACGTATTAACCTAGATTTTATTCT
This sequence comes from Tortricodes alternella, assembly GCA_947859335.1. Taxonomy (NCBI): domain Eukaryota; kingdom Metazoa; phylum Arthropoda; class Insecta; order Lepidoptera; family Tortricidae; genus Tortricodes; species Tortricodes alternella. Next base: position 4,087,357 of record OX401968.1, on the reverse strand, counting down.
GACTGACAACTTATCAAAAATTTGTCAAAATCGGTTAACATTTAAGGGGTGGGAATCGTTATCGCCTTTTGTTTGAGAAAGGTGATTTTTGCGGTTGCTTTACAGTCCTCTTAATACCTAGTTAGGAAGCTGGGTGCCATTTTGGTATATGATTTGTTCGTCTTTCATATTGATAGCGATGAAAGTTTATGTCAATACAAATCGATTTGGTCCCGTAAATGAAAGTCTTATGTCCCTGCGATTTTGAGTTACAACTTTAAAAAATTGCACATAAAAAAATCAGCGACCTAGACGTCTGCCAACTTTTTTTTCTATTCTGGGAGTCCTAATGAATCTAACGGACGCAACGAGAACGACGAACAAATGATTTAGTATAGCTCTTTTCATTTACATTTTTGCAACTTCGTCCCGTTATAAAACAGAGCCCTGCACGTCTGCCTCTTCGATGTTCATCGTTTTGAGGATGATGCTGGCCATAAGTACAAGAAGAAGACACGAAAAAATTATTTTGCAAACCGTTTTTTTTTTAATTGTTGAGACGCTGTCAATTGAAAACGCAGCGCTTCCATGGTGGCAGACTATTTTTCTGTGGTTCTTTACATTGTCATTAATGCAACGATTCAGATCTGCCAAGCGAACAAATCATATAGAAATTTTGGCACCCAGCTCTGTAGCTTTAAAGGGAATAACAAATTTGCCTGCGAGTTGAATGTACCTGGATTCACCTCTCTAACCCACTGAACGAAGTAGCTATTGCACAGAAAGATCTCATATCTTGCGCACAATGACAATAACAATATTGATAAGATCTTTGGAACCGTATGCCATATTAAGATATTATGATAGTAATGTTTACGTGTTTATAGTTTTTGTACGGCTTTCCTAGATGACGAAGAATCTTTATTGTAAGAACAATGCAGTTTTGTCATATTCGAAAACGGCCGCATTCACATTACCTATGTATTCTTTGAAATAAATAACAAAATGGTACCACTGAATAGGCGATATCGCATATTATTTTGATATGGCAGCTCTTTTAAAAAAAGGCCCAGTTAAAGCAGGTTGCTTAAGAATGACTCTTCTTTTTTTATAGTATAGTAAGTGAGCAGATAAGTCGTCAAAGAGAGGAATATAAGACATAGAAAATTATTTAAAAAAAAACTGGTTATTTTCCGGGTACAAAAGAAGCGTGAACCTACGGCTTTTCATACAAAAGGCGATAACGATTTCCACCCCTTAAATGTTAACCGACGTTGACAAATTTTTGATAGGTTGTCACTCAGAACAAAATTTAGGTCTAAACTTTGTATATTTTTTTTTACTATAATAATAAATTCAGTTTCATTATTCTCATACTAAACTAATTTCGGCGATTATTTGACTTTGTTGATCTTTAATCAATATTCAAAAAACGTATAGACCTAGATTTTATACTGACTGACAACCTTTCAAAAATTGGTCCACATTGGTTTACATTTAAGGGATGAATGTCGTTATCGCGTTTTGTATGACAAGGGTGATTTTTTTGCGGTTGATTCAATCCTCTTAATTCATTCGCATGGCCAGCTATTTATTTACAAGATTTTTCGCAAAGTTATATGACGATTTGTCTGCGATAAAACCGATCGGCATGCTTTCCCGGGTTTACTGTCATTAGGTAAAAATAGAAAATCGTCCACTTTATACTTTTCAGCATAATTACATTTTGACTAAATTCACTTTGAATACTATTACTTTTGACCCAACTTCAGAATGGTTATTTCACGTGGACGATTTTCCATTTGTACCTAATGACAGTAAACCCTTTCCCATATCAAATACCCACAGTACCTCAATGGTTTTACTTTCCTGAGGACCCCTAAAGTTCAAATGGAGAGTTTTGCAAATGTGATTGTCTTTGGCTACCGGATGCGCGGCGACGTTAGTCACATGTTATTGTTTCTGGTTTCGACACTGCGCGTGCGACCTCGTGAGGTTGACTTTTCTTCTCTTTATCATGCGTTTTTTTATTCATGACCATGTGATTCTGTTTTTGACGTTTCGTAAATGTGTCATTTTGTGAATAAAATCATTTGGCTAATTTCTTATTTCTCGCTGAAGCCTAACTTTGCAAGATTGTCATAAATCTATAGGGGCTCGTAAAGGGACTAGTTTTTCGGCAATTTACGACGACGCGGTTAGCCTCGTTGGTAGTGACCCTGCCTGCGAAGCTAGCCTCCCGGGTTCGATCCCCGGTAAGGGTTAATATTTGTGTGATGAGCACGAATGTTTGTTCCTGAGACTTGGATATTTTCTATATATTTAAGATTTATTTCTCTATATAAGTATGTTTATCGTCGGCTAATACCCATAACACAAGCCTTTAGAGCTTACTTTGGGACCAGATCGATTTGCATATAGTAGTTTATGCAACGGTTGCATAATGATAGGCCTTAAAACACTAGTGCGGTTTTCATGGAACGAGCCGATAGGCGAGTTTCATAATAAGATCGCACGTGTGTTTTAAGGCCTAATTATGCAGAGTTGCATACATAACTTTATCTACACACATATTATAAATCCTCCATGATGGGTTCAGAAACAATATTTTCTGGCAACAAGTTATTTGTTGCAATCGTGGCTGCATATTTCCGATATCCGGCGCATTTTCACATCACACACACTCCGAGAAGACTACTTACTATTCATATTTTCAACTAAAATGTAAATTACAAACAACTTTTTCTATTCAATTCAAAAACAATTCTACTTTCGTTCAGCAAAACGCCAACATGGCGATCCTCCGTCAAGACCATTTTTTTAAAATCATAGACAAACGGATGAAGTCTCTATTCTCACGTCACTCGAGATCAAATATTGTGCAGTTTATATTAAAAAAACATACTGAATTGACGTTTCGTATCAATAACTGTTTTAATATCTATGGATACTAGAATAGAGACCACTTGAGTTTTGACAGCTGTTCCAAATTTAATCTCTTTTCTTTACTAAAAACTATAAAGAAGTCATGTTATTTCTTTATCGCAGCACTGGTTTTTCCTAATTGGTTGTCAAAATGGTGGTCATTTCCTAAGGTTTTTAATTAACCAATGGAGGTTTTATGATATGGGTGTAGATAAAAGATATTCCCTGATTATTATTTTTATTTACTCGTCACATCACACACACTAAACCTCCAATTTTACAACTCACCTAACATCATAAAATAAAGTGAGCAGATTTTACAGTTGCGCGTAACCTTTTTCCAAATTAAATTTTATGTTATCCGTTACATTTTATTTCACCGTTGCTAATTAAACTTTTTGTCGTATTAACGTGCTTAGGATATTAGCAGTCGCGCGACACTGATTGTAGTGTGACAAGAAAACGTTGGTCGCACCTAAAAGTGAGGGGTTCTCAACACGCGACATTCGGTTGATTTAATAGGCAAAATGATGCATTATTCTTACTTGTGGCACGCGTTATTAAAGCGGGTAATACCTGTAATATAATTGAGATTCAAATGTATTTCATTTCTTTGATTGGACGTGTTTATTGACGACGTAATTAATGGTCATAAATTATGATGTGCGTATGATACCGTTTTTAGTTACTATCTAGTTTCTTTATAATTTATATTAACAACTTATCGGTATGTATATTTTGGCTGCTGGATAGCCTATTTAAATTTATTAAAAGAAATCCAAATGAATTTTTCAAATTTTCAAGGAAAAACAATCTAATCATATTTTTTATTTATTAAATTGCCGCTAAAAGGCTATCTTACTGCCGCGTGTGACGTCAACATACTGAAACCGGTCGTAGACGTCAAAAAAAGCATAGTCTGTATGAGAGTGTGGTCCGAATAACACGTACGGTGATCGTCAGCGTCAGCGTCATACGGAATGCAACCGACCTATAGGCAAACGTCATACGTCGTGACTGGCGTTAAATGTCACGTGACTTAGAAGTAAAAATTGAAGGCTTTAATTAATTAAATTCTAAATAATCTTGATTTATTTTTACTTAATTATGTTCTACAACGTACTATTAAGGGTTAAGCTACCGTTCCGCAAAAATATATTAATGTTTGTTACTATAGTCAACTAACTAATTATAAAGTAAATGGTTGCACACCCCTACCGGACAGTGGCGAGAGCGGCTGGAAAGCAGCCTCCGGTTTTACTTTTTAATTTTTATATTTAGAACGTTGTCGACATCTGGATTTGTTGATTAGGACGTGATTTGCATAACACTTGAATGAAGTGGTTATAGTATTGGCTTAAAATAATAAGACCAAATTTTGACCAACGCTTGCTCTCATAAAAATACTAATATAGACTTTTTGATTAACCCATGGAGCGTCCTAGATACGCCCAGTGGCCCTAACATGCAAGACCCTAGGATAAGTTAAACCGTCTTATTTCTAAGTGCCTCTCTCTCACACTAGTGCCGTCGAAAGAGATAGTCAGAGACATAAACGGGTTTGCCTTATCTTTGTTTCTTGCATGTTAGGGCCGCAGCGGCGAATTTCCCTATAGGCCAAGTAGGCCTGAACTTTGGGCGGCCAAATTTCGGGGGCGGTAAAACTTATGACATTTTCTTTTTTAGTGGTCGTATAAAAACGGTAAGCATCAATATCTAGAGACAATGATTTAGATAATTTTATCATTCACAGACTTTGGAGCCACTACAAAAACAATATTAGAGGTTAAAATTTAGTCTTTAGCAAATTAGTTATTTAACTAACACACGATTGCCCTCAATGCAAATATTGCGCAAGACCATTACCTACCACACAAGTTATGTCAAGTTTGAAGGTTATCTCGGGGAAAGTTTTACCGGCTGTAAGGCCGCCTTTACAACGAATATTTTTTAATGTTTCAATTATTATTTTGTATAGTTTGAGGCATTTTACTGTCCCTTTGTTAGGACGAAGAAATCCGTGGACGCAATGGGTGGAATTGGTATAATATTCAATCTTGTGCTAAGCAAGCAATAGGCGTGTTTCCTGAAAAATTCAAATAAGTCCTTCATTTACATTATAAAAAAATATTGAACACGTATTTTTTTTATCAATAAACAAAAAATTATGAAGATACAGTGCGTTGAAGTTTCGCGTGACGTCACGACTTTGCACACTTTTTACCATTATGTGCCGTCATGAGCCCCCACTCCCGAACTTTGATGCGCGTTATCTTTGTCAATTTTGATTGATTTGATACAGCAAAAAATACGTGTTCAATATTTTTTGATAATCTAACTGACGGACTAATTCGATTTTTTTTTTTACCCGGGCAACATCCCTATTATTGGAATTAGAATGTTTGTGCACTATAATAATTATGAAATAGGAGCAAATTCCGATTGGAATTGTCATTCATCAGCTAGGTATATATTTCTAGCTAATAGGTCTCGTCGCTCATTCTATATGACAATCATAAATTGACCCCCACACTTGTACTAAGGTATGCAGAGTTAGGTACCTAAGTCCGTGGCCGTCTACGTCGAAATACAACCACGGTCAAAGACACGCACGTAAAGTCTATTCGGCGAGAGTTGATAAATATTATTATATCGTTTCGAAATAACGACTGTCGCTTACCTATCGCAAACTGTATGACGGGCGTCGCTTATCTCCTCGCGCATTGCGTTTCGTGGTACGAGGGACGCAGATGTTGTCAAGTGCGGTGTCGCGCCGGGCGGACGGCGGCCAAAACATTTTTATTTGTTTTGTTCATATACACAATGGCCATATTGCTAATTAATGTCTCATATGTGCGCGTCAAATGTCACATTTATCTGCACTGACCGAAAACCAACGAAAAAGAAAAAATATCTATGACACATGTTTAAAACGCGTTGAGTATGTGTCTTTCTATAATATAACATTCGCTTCGAGTGTGTCGTTCGGGTGTTCGCGTGTTGCTTTCTATTTATACATTATCATCGGTAAAAATAATTAGCGGGCCACTATTTGTAATGAGTTAAGAAGCCCTGACTTTTTACTTTTTTTTATCAACTCTCGACGAACAGACCTTACATGTAGTTTATACGCACTGATAGGTCGAGTTAGGCTCGCCGGCGAGTTCATGAATGAAGCATGTTCGCAGTTTGCAAACAAGAGCTTGCGGCAAAGTATTTCGGATAAAACACGTATAAGTATAGTATACAAACCCCCTACCCCTATTATACGTATGTTTATTCTGTAAGTATACGCAATAATTTCTATAACATATACCAAAGCATTAGGTCTCCATTATGCCGCACGCCTAACGTATACCTACCCGGATCCTATACTTTCACTGGCATTATGAAATAGCCACAAGTTATTATTATGGGGAATTTTGTAACACAACATAACATGGTTATGGTTATGGAGAAAGGTTCATTACGTTTTATGGCATTCGGTTTCATAACCATTTTAAGGGTACCGTAGTCAAACGAACACTATAGTTTCGACACGTTCCACAGATGAAATTTGTACGATTATTAACGTTTGTTACGCGCATTGGTTTTTTTTTAAATAATAGATTCCATGAAGCAAAGAAAAAAAAATCTACAGCCCCGAATGGAGTGTTGGATAGTTCTTTGAATTTTATGACCGACAGCATTTGATTGAAGACAAGAAAAGTGTGTGTGTGTCAGCTGCGACGCACGACAGGAGTTTACTCCTTACGAACGATTATAAAATAAACCAGTACCCATCATACCATGCTGTCATTTTTCATTTTGACATTTGACAGTAAATAATAAAGTTTCATATTAATGAATATAAACATGTCACTCATTGAATACAATAATTAATTGACACTTCGGGTCCCGTCGTCTTCCGATTGAGATCTAAGTTTTACCGATGGAAACATATTCACTATATCTGTATGCAATGCGAAGCGACCGACGCATCTTCGGCTAACATCGTGTGACTCCGTCGTGTGACATCGTAGTTTGATTTTACTCTCCATAATTTTTCATACCCCATATATAAGAAAATCGATTCTTAAGGAGTAAATTCAAAAAAAAAAGAGTCAGTCAGTCAATCACGCTTGATCGATCACGTGCTTACACGCTCAGTCAAGCGTCCGTCAGACGACAGCCAGTCAGTATAGCCGCTGTATATTCAATATACATATCTATGCCTCGTCCAATGTAAGAAGAGCGCTGACGGCCATATGAAATTTTTACATTGGTTGAGGTATACTCTATGGGAGTCACGTGTTCCCATCCCCACCTACAGCCAAAAATGTGTAAAATATCTTATATTTATGTCGGCGTAATACACAAAAGGGGTGGCAATCGTAACGGCCGAGGCGACCGGGCTTATGTGCCAGGATGCCATCTCAGGTGGTTCACCGAGTAGGAGGTATCAAAGCATAACGAAACGACAGTCCCAGGGCACGTCTGCACTCGACGGCGACCAACAGCAAAGTGTGCCTGCCGCCGCAGTAATGTGACCGCCATGATTCTGTCAAGCGCGCCAAACGTGTTGTAGATGGCTCTGGTGTAGACTTCCTGTGGCGCGCTTTGTTTCATTGAGCTTCCGTATTCATATCCGACATAACATATTATATATAAAACTATCACGAATAAGGCTTTATTAGATAATGAGTTATAGGCGACTTACTTGTTTATACCTGCTAAAAATCATCGAATATAGAAAACTAGCTGAAGTTATGGTTTCCGTAGTTATAACGTGGCTACGGAACCTTACACTGAGCATGGCCCGATATATTCTTGATCGTTTTTAGGGTTCCGTATCTCAGAAGGAAAAATAATCCTTATAGGATCACTTGTGTGTCTGTGTGTCTGTCTGTCCGTCTGTCACAGCCAATTTGCTCGGAAACTACTGGAAAGATTGAGTTGAAATTAGGTACACATATGTAAGTCGATGACTGCAACACGAACGTGTAACGTAAATTAATGAATTTTAACAAGGGGACCACTTTTCGGGGGTAAATTTGAAAATTTAAAAATAAAAGTTTTGCAAACTATAGCGTGTGACATATCAAATGAAAGGGCTCGTTGTGAGGATCTTAGGTATATTTTTTATAATTCTAAAATGAATGGTATTGAAGTTACTTAGGAAAATAGGGGAAAATTGTCTCCGAAACTACTGACAATTTTGAAAAAAATAAAATACAGAAATAGTTCTTTATGTATAGATTAATGGAAAACCTATAAGAAGTCTATGGTATTTAAAGTAACATAGGAAATTTCATATTATCACGGAACTCTCTCCACGCGAGTTTAACTCGCACTTGTCCGGTTTTTTTTAGTGGGCGGTCACCGTGACCTCCAAGTCCGGAGTCACGTTTCCATATGAATACATTGTGACGATTTTAAAGTCAAACAAGTTTGTTCATTCTAAGTCATACATTCCGTACATTCCGGTCATCATCATCATCATCATTTCAGGAATCATCACTGCTGGACATACGCCTCCCCCATCGATTTCTAAAAGGGCCGGTTAGAAGCGACCTGCATCCAGCGTTTTCCTGTCTCTCTTAGGTCGTCTGTCCATCTCGTGGGTGGACGTCCTACGCTGCGCTTACCGGTCCGTGGTCTCCATTCAAGAACTTTTCGGTAGCATCACCCCATCTCCTCCCGTGGATGTCGTAAAAAACGACAAGAGGGACCAACCGAAGGATGGACAGCAGCGTCCTTCGAGTGCTGTCATAACCAACTGCGGTCGCCAACCCGCCTGCCAAGTGTAGCGACTATAGAAAATCCTCCCGTTTTTGAAGGAGGCCTATGTCCTGAAGTGCACGTAAAACGTGCACTTCAGGTTGATGATAACGATGAAATCGTATTTTTTAAAAATATTTCTAAATCTTATTTTGTATTATTAATGGGCACAGTCTTATCTGACGGAGAGTGTGCCAAAACAAACATTTTTATATTTTTATATTTTTTGGTACCGAATAGTTAGAATAGATTATACATATGACATTTGTCATAAGCCCCGTCATTCTCACTAGTGCAGTGGACTAGTGGTCACACGCACAGTGGCCTCTCGTGCAGATTCGTGGGTTCAAATCCTGACTCATCAGGAATCTAATACATCAGTGTCATACCTTCTTTATCCAAGAATGGAACAACAAGCCCTATCGGCCATTTATAAAAAGAATCGATACTTACATCCAATTTCATCGAAGAACTTCGATTTATGTCCACTAAGTTCATATTTCGTTTCATCTATCTCACTCAGTTTCACTGGCACTTCTATTTGGTTGTCCTTGTCTTTATCACTATCCTTAACATTAACACTGGCTTTAACTAAATCAGGAACTTTATTCACTTTATTAGCTGATTTGTATTTCAAATTCTTCAACTGTCCATTTTCGTCCAAAATCGTAATGTCTTCATAATGGTTGACCGCATCAGTGTCTTTGCCGATACTTTTAAGTATTTCAGAGTTGAATCTACTTTCACTTATAAGTTTTGACATTGCATTGTTACCGTGGTTACTAATAAAGTTTTTAGAATCGTAAAGGTTTTTGTTAATTATGTCATCCGTTAGCTCACTGGATTCCACATTGACTGTCAAACATAATACTACTATTATTCTACTTGAAGATATTATATTATTCATAGTTTATTTTTCTAAATCATCCGTAACGAAACCAACCTTAACGCACTTTCTTCGTTCTAATAAAACATTTAAGAAAAAAGTTAGAAACACTGGCCGTTTTGCAAATTAAATAAGTATCGTCCGCGAGCTTTGAATAAAACACTTGAGTTCCAAATTCGATTACACGAAGCGGTCTATTTTCAAAATCACCGTTCGATTTTTAAAAAGCGAAAGTGCGTCTGCGCCTCCGCCGGCCACTCGAGTGACGAATATCGACCGGTAAAGAGACAAGTTTGGAGAAATGTTGTTTACATAACTACTTATTGTAAGTGTGGTCTGCGGTCGCTTTGAAACTATTGAGATCGGATTTGAGTATTTGATTCGCTTTCAAGAAATATGAGCACGAGCGCTTTGAAGTGTAGTCTGTAATCACGGACGTAAAGTCTGTTCGCCAAGAGTCGATAATAAGAAATGAACAGGAAAAACTATATTTGTTCACAGAATATTATTATTGAATAAATAGCCTGTATATGTCCCATTGTTGGCATATCTTCGGATGACGACCATGACGAAGTCTCAGAGTCGGTGACGTTTATTAAGAAACGTTCAATTGCTACGTCTACCCTGCCATCAATTTGTAAAAATCTATCATCTGCTTTTACCATTTGGTACCACCCGCCCGGCGCGGCGCCGCGCTTGACGACAACTGCGTACCTCGTACCACGAAACTTAGGGCGCGCGGCAATATGCAACGCCCGACATAAAGTTTGGGATAGGTAAGCGACAGTATTTCGAGACGATATCATAATATTTATCAACTCTCGGCGAACAGACTTTAGCTATAGTTTTGACATGGGTGGGGGAAGGGGGAAGGCGTAAGCGTGCAACGTTTCGGCTCGAACTGAAAAGATGGATATGATTTGAGATCATTAAAAATGTGCGAAGATGTGGAAAGTGAGTGGTGTGTGGCCGGTTTCGACACAGTCAGCCATAGTAGGTACCTAACACCGCATAATGCTCATGAACGCAAGGGTCGATTTATGATTGTCAGATGAAATGAGAGACGAGATTTGTTAAAAAATAGCATGACTGAGCACGGGAGTTCATATCGCTCGAAAGCTTCACTCGAAAGTGTCAGAGTGTGTCCGGAACCATTTTTTTAAATCCGAGATAGAAAATAAAATAAAATGTGTGTGTTAAACTACTCATGTCATTTATTTAAAACTCCTCTGCTGCACTGGGAGTGAAGAAATAGCATAGAATGCGTGCAGATGCTTATCATCCTGGCATGTCGTAAAAGTGGTCTAAGGGACGGGTCCTCTCAACATGGTGGACTATCTGTATGGGCGATGGGCTGATCACCTGTCACCATACTGTTTATCATACCATCTTAGGACTAATTAATCGAACGTGGCCACAAGTAGTCTTGTGGCTCTGCCCACCCCATTACGGACTTCGGGCGTGATACTATGTATGTATGTATGTATGTAAAACTACTCTAGTTTACGTGTATCTAAATAAGCTGGATCCTGTTTTGTTTTCACGTAGTACCTACAGGAGGCCGCGGGAGGGGTACTTGTGACTTCGCATCGCTACTTAGTTGACTTTTAGTGCGCAAACAGACCGGTTGTCAGTTTTTCGGGCGATCGCTAATTGATTACGATATTCAAGGACAGATCGTGGGTATTGAAATTATTTTATTAAAGTGTTGCCTCTGTATTCTGTTGCCGGTGTAACTTTATTATTAAAAAATTGGTTAAACAGGTTATTTATGTAAATAATCATCAACTGTATTTTGAGAATGAGTACCTATGGGTAATGGGAGCCGAATGTTCAATATGGATGATTCCTGGTTAAAAAGAATAATTCTAATTAATCCGTCAGTTAGATTATCAAAAAAGAATGAACACGTATTTTTTGCTTTATTAAATCAATCAAAATTGACAAAGATAACGCGCATCAAAGTTCGGGAGTGGGGGTTCATGACGTCACTTAATGGTAAAAAGTGAGCAAAGTAGTGACGTAACGCGGAACTTCAACGCACTAGGTATATCTTTGTCATTTTTTGTTTAATTGACAAAAGAAAAAATTAGTTTTCAATCGTTTTTGATAATGTAAATGACGGACTAAATAGATTTTTTCACAAGAAAAATGTTATAAGCATTAGTATAATATTTTGTTATATATTCTTATTCTGGTTACCATTGCCCCGGTTGATATCGTTACCCTTTCTCTGGTTTTTCTTACCCCGTACTCTTAGGCAATGGATGGTTTGATATGTTTTTGAATTTCTATGTTGATAGGGTAAACCTGATTAGTTATCATCAGTGATCGGCAAGACCCGTGCCATGTGGTGTCAATTACCTCAATCATTATTTTGATATGGTTTTTTGCCCGGGATTCCAGCATTCGAATCGGTAAAGGAAAATAATATATTCTCATTTCAGTAAGGTTTTTATGCACTTCAAATGATTATATTTTAACACTTACATATTTTATATGAGTTCACGTAATATTCTACGCAGTATAAAATAAAACCAAAGTTTATCAATATTTTCTTTAATGAAAAATAATACATTTTATGAGTTTATTAAATATTCTGACTTCTATTTACAAATACATATAACATAACTCTTAATTTTTGCGAATCATGTCATGTCCATATTATTATTTCCTCTTTGAATCCCGCGGTATGGCACGGGTGTTGCCGATCACTGGTTATCATCATCAATACATATAAAACAGTCCCGTGACTCACGCAAGTCGAAGCAAGTTTTCAAAAACAAAACGAAATTAGTACCTAATTAATAAATTATAAATTGTTAAATCTGTGTACATGTGCATGTGTATGTGTATGTGTGTGTGTATATATATGCATGTATGTATGTATATATATATATATATATATATATATATATATATATATATATATATATATATATATATATATATATATATATAAATATATATATATATATATATATATATATATATATATATATATGTATATGTATATGTATGAAATCTGGAGTATATCGCTGTATAGAGACAACACCGCCTATTCATTATACACATCTGCCTGTTGACAATGCTATGTTATCAATTATCATGTATTGTATCTTTTGTGCACAAATCAAATGAAGAAGTGTAATAAATCGCCAACAAACTGCTCTGTAGTTTGGCGATATTTTGTACATTTTTAAACTGTATTTTTATATTTTGCTACAAATTAAAAAAAAAAACTTAGAGGCAACGCACAGCCTAAACGGGTGGTCCTAGAAGTTTGAAATTTGGAGGAGACATTCCTCGAGTACCGTACAGGTGCACACACGAGGAATTCTTTGAAGTTCTATCCCTAAAGGGGTGATTAGGGGTGATAAAGTTTGTATGGAAAATACCGCGGGCGAAGCTGTGGCGGGTCCACTAGTACCATAATAAACACTGAAAACTATATTAAAGAGTGATTATTGTATAAAGTTATTGGCGCTTATCTTAAATGGCGCCATTCCCCGTGCATTACCTACTTAACTTTTATTATGATGAATATTATCAAAGTCGTTGATACCATTAAAGCGATTACATTACTTATCAAAATATGATAAAGAAAGAAAACAGATTGCTCGCAATGTATGAAGAATAAACATGTTCGAGTTGTTTACAATTACCTTGTTACATCACAATGATAAAACCATTATGATTACAATGATTACTCATTTAGTAGTTAAGTGGCGGCCAACAAGTGACCACGTCTATCGAGCCAAACCAAAATTTTCCAGTATTATATATCTAAACAGTTAGAAACACGAAGTTAATTTCTCTTGCAAAATGTTGAAGAACCCGTATTATCAGTATGGTGCCAAGGATGTGCAGTTGCCAATGAGTCTCAATTTTGGCGAATTTGTATTAAACAAACTTGTGCAGAACAAGGAGAAAACAATAGTAAGTACATAGATAATAGAGAAGATTTCAAATGCAAAAAATGGGATGAAATGAGGAACTCCTCCTCCATTTCGTGCCATTTTGCATTTCGCTACCTAACCTAACCTCAAGTAATAACATCCAGCCGCAACGAATGTCAGTGTCAGATGATTTGACAGATGATGTCAATTCCCATTGTTAACTTCCTGTTGACACATTCATTGGTCAGGCTGATGCTATCTTATCTTATCTTAGAGGATGGGGTCCTTGCGGATACACTTCGACCCTATGGGATCTTTTGTGTAATTACCCCTTTCCTAAGCACTATTCCATAGCAGTCTCCACCACTTCAATGAAGTGACTTGTGGAGCGCAGTGGTAGTGCCTTGAATTCCCCTGGTTCTGGATATCCATTGCCAAGGATTTTCATTTTTAGTCTGGCGAGGGCGTCACATTCACACATGATGTGTTTCATTGTTTCTTCCTCTTCGCCACACATTCTACAGCTTGTGTTGTCAGAGAGTCCCATCTTGGCTAAGATATACCTAACCCTGAAGTGACCCGTGAATACTCCGATTATTCTGAGTTGTTTACGGCTAAGGCTGCGCTAAATTATTGCTCAATATTTTGTTAAATGTGCGAAAGTCCTCATGCCTGAATGTAGGAGCAGTAAATAAAGTCCACATACCACATTCCACTAGAATGAAACTATTAATAACTCGATGATTACAAAGTGTTTTAGCGTACCTGCTCATGCGCCTGCGATTATGTAATAGCAATTTTACATTCCAGATAAACGGCCTTACCAATGAAACGATAACCTATGGCGATATCGCCCAAAAGGCGATGAATCTAGCCGTCTCACTCTCCCAACTCGGGGTTAGAAAGGGAGACATTGTGGCGATATGCTCGGAGAACAGGATTGAGTTTTGGAGCGCCGTGGTGGGGTCCATATGTACTGGAGCTGCGTTTTCTACAATTAATATGATGTATACTAAACGTGAGTTTTAATAGTCAAATTAAAACTTTCGTGAGAAGTTATGAATACTTGAAATACACGGCTTTACTCACGATTTATTGTCAAAAATAGTCTGACATGTTTCGAACTCGTATGGAGTCCTTCTTCAGGGGTTGAGTGCGGTCGCAGTCAGAGCAACTCGCGCACAACCCCTAAAGAAGGACTCCATTCGAGTTCGAAACATTTCGGACTATTTCTGACACTAAATTGTGAGGAAAGTCGTGTGTATTTCAAGTGAGTTTAAATTGTTAATCATGCGCTAGCAAAGCTATATTATTTAACTAAAGTAAGTAAGCTACGCTTTCGAATTAAAGGTAAGGGAGTTAAAACTCGTTTGAATTATATTATTTCAGATGAAATCACCCACACAGCTGACATCTCAAAACCTAAATATATAATCTGCTCGCCACATGCTTACGCACTCCACGCAAAGACCTTCAAATCGATTAAATACATCAAGAAAATTATTGTCTTCGGTGACGAAAGACCACCAAATACCATTTCTTTTAATGACTTGGTGGCAGCTAACAACGTGAGGTTTGAGGAGTTTGAAGTGGTTGATGCAGATGCAACGAATGACACTCTGTTCGTGCTGTATTCCTCAGGCACGACGGGTCTTCCGAAAGGAGTTATGCTGACGCACTTAAATGTTCTGACTATGTGCATGGAGTAAGTTAGTTGACTCAAAACATTTGTAATTCAACTCAACAACATTATATATACATACATATATCACATTTGTTTCCCAAAGGGGTAGGCAGAGACCACGGATTTTCATCTGCTCCGATCCTGACACACACACCTTTTGCTTCTTCTACTCTCATTAAGTTCTTCATGCACGCTCGCCGGTTTAGGGTACTCTTGACCTGGCCTTTCTTAAGAACGTGCTCGATCTGGTTTTGCTACGTTCGCTAAATCAACATATGTGTCGTACAACTCGGTATTTGAGGTACTAGTAAATAACACATTTACTTTCTGTGACAACGGACAACTACTCATGCCGAAGGGTGGGACCAGAATGAATTCCACTCCGTTACTTGGCTTTTGTGGTCTGACAGCTCCAGTCAAGTCCCACCAGCGTAATACCAATCCAATCAATTAATCGACTGGTCTACTAGTCAATATTTCAATTGCATCAAATAAACGACCTTACATTACGTTACGATTTTGCTGAAATTTTGTGTAAAGATAGTTAGAGCCTTGGAGAAGGACATACGCTACTTTTTAATGACGACCAATCCCTAAAAGGGTGAAATAGGGGCTAGAAAATTTATTGAAATTTCAATTGACGAAGTGGCTTCAGCAAATATGTTTTAATTGCATGAGTTTATTGACAAAAGTGATATTGAAATATTTGTTTTGTAGATTGTAATTACATCTTTGTGTTAAATTATTTTATAAATAAAATAATATTTGCACACCTGCATGCAGATTGAACGCGTTGTTCAAACCTGCATACCAACATCCGTTATTCTATTGTGTTCTTGCAAATAAATGAATTATTTATTATTTATATAAGTCAGGCTGCATACGCTTTGAATTTTCAAACAAAACATTGTAACTTAATTTTACAGCGAGGGTTTACCAGGTGCAAACCCCATCTACCTGATCGTCACCCCGTGGTTCCACACCATGGGTCTCATGGGTACGCTGCTGTACATCTGCTGTGGTTATAAACTCGTGTATCTGCCCAAGTTTGAGATGGAAATATACTTGAAGTGTATTGAAAAGTATAGGGTAAGCATTGTTTTCAAAAACTATTTTTTGCCATACATTCCAGGACCTATATGACCAAGTTTCATCAAAATCCGTTCAGCCGTTATGGTGCTGAGTGGTAACAAACTACAGACACGCACACAAACTTTCGCATTTATAATATTATTATTAGGACTAGTCATGTGCCCGATGGGATGGGATGGGATGGGGCAACATCTCAGAACCATAGAAATAGATAGAGAAGACTTCCATACCAACTTTCATCCCTTTTTAACCCCCTTAGAGGATGAATTTTTTAGATTCCTTTCTTAGTGCTCACCTATGTTATATAAAACCTTTGCAAAATTTCATGCTGAGACACCTGGTTTAGGCTGTGCGTTATCCGTCAGTCAGTGTTGAGAATTTGATGAGGCCAATTTTCTGAAGATTTGATTTTTTTAGATAAATCGCATCCAAGTTGTTCCTCCCATGCTGGTGGCATTGTTGAAACATCCTGGGCAGTACGATATGAGTTCTGTCGAAATAATCTACAGTGGAGCTGCCCCTGTGAGGAAAGACACATTGGAAGCAGTGGGCAAGAAGTGAGTTGCAAACATCTTGGTTAAAATAAGTATATTGTAATAGTATAATAGTTTTTAAACTATTATAAATTTGAAGTTCATAAAATTAGTAGTTGCTGAGATAAACGGGTGTGACAATGTAGTCTCTCCATAAGGGTTCGTTTATGAACTTTTAGCTACGGAACACTAAGAACGGTGACTTGTTCCAGTAGCTAGTTCAATTTTTCGGACTTCAAGAAGCAGCAGCTTGAGGCTGGCTTTCCAGAAGAGTTGTGTGCGAGGAAGATGATCGCGTCATTTGAAAACGACAAAATTTTACTGGGTGTTTTTTTCCTCCTTCACCGCTCAACTTCAGCTGTAATAGCAGCAGCCGCAACAGC
This sequence comes from Tortricodes alternella, assembly GCA_947859335.1. Classification (NCBI taxonomy): domain Eukaryota; kingdom Metazoa; phylum Arthropoda; class Insecta; order Lepidoptera; family Tortricidae; genus Tortricodes; species Tortricodes alternella. The sequence goes on along the minus strand of OX401968.1, from coordinate 4,070,216 downwards.
CACATCCCCTCGAAAGCCAGTCTTAACTTTATTCACAAAGAATAATACTCCCATCAATTCAAACTTGAATTTGTCTTGGCTTGTCGTTTGTGTCTGTGTGATGTTAACTAAACTACGGTTTCACTAAACAGCAAAAACTTATTTTCTTAACAGGTTCCCGAATGCCAAACCAGTGTTGCAAGGTTATGGTATGACGGAGTCAACACTTGCTTTAACTCGAGACAATTTGGACCTGCCGGGCCCCAAGTTGGGCAGTGCGGGGACGGTTTTATCTGGGGTTACAATAAAGGTAAGATATCGACATCTCTCAGTGCAAATTGAAGTGGCAGTGGACTGAGCACTGGAAGAACTGATGACCGATGGGGCGTCATGGTTCTCAATTGGAGACAACGGATCGGGAGGCCCAGTTTGGGTCAGCCCCAAAACATGAGCCTAGTATATAGTTAGGGTGGCCAAAAGCGTATGAACATAGAAAACATACGACCGTTCATCGTGGACGTCTTTAGGGGAGACCTTTGTAACGTGGCGCTATCACGACTCGTACAAAACTCCTTAAATACTGTAACTTAAGGAATAATAATCCTTTTGTTCGTAACAGGATAACGGGTAGGTAATTATGATTAGGTTATTTTATAAATAGCATTGCACTTTTTAGCTGATACTTTCTATGGGTCTACTTAGGTTCTTTACAATAAGTACAAAAAGAAAACTTTATTTCTGTATCGGTGCAAGACCTTTCTAGGCCAAGATCTCTTATATAATGATGATCAATTGTCCAAATCGATCTATTGATTTAAATTTTGAATTTGGAAAAGAAAAGAAATTAAAGGAAGAAGAAGTTGCAAGTATTGAAGAAGTTTTGTGCGAGGCGCTATCGCGACTTACAACCTATTTTCAGCAGTAGAGACTGCTGCTGAGAAGGTTGAAATGTAGTTTAGTAAATAAGACTTTGGCTGTAATGGTCGATGCAATTATTAAGTTCTCAAGTTTATTATGGGATTATTACAAATTGAAATTGAAAAATTTGGAAATATCGGAAAGTATTTATTTTTACATTATTATAAATACAAGCGTTTCAGCTCACTGCAGTTTTGAAAAAATCCTTAATCTGCTGAAAAAACACGTTTTCAGACTATATCTGCACTGTATGTACCACCCACTTTTCAATGCATCTACTCGTAAATATCTCCTGAAATCATCATTAGTCAAATTCATATAACCACTTCAGATATAAAGTGCACTTTTATTTCAGATTATTGACCTAGAAACCCGTAAAGCCGTGGGCCCTAACCAGCCTGGTGAGATCTGCGCGAAGGGTTCAAGAATCATGAAGGGCTACATCGGTAAAGACCGAAGGGAAGACTTCGATGTTGAAGGGTTCTTCAAAACTGGAGACGTCGGGTATTTTGATGAAGACGGGTACTTGTTCATCATTGATCGTTTGAAGGAGCTCATCAAGTATAAGGGTTATCAGGTGGGTTGTTTTTCATTATCTCTCATTCAACACTCCCTCTAGACAAAAAAGACACTTCCCCCTATTTCTGTACCTTATGCATCCACTAAATACAGGCAGAACAGTTTTATTATACGTGCAAGTAAAAATTTGAATAACTTTACAAAAGAGCTCGACATTGATGTGTTTAATATTAATACCCAAACTATGAGGCGTACTTTAACGAACACTTACTTTAATTGAGCGAGCATGCCCTTACCCTTACCCTTACCCTACCTATCCTCGGTACTTAATTACTTTGTTTTTATTTATAGCATTTTTTGTTTTGTTACATGCCCTCGCTTGTCCGCTTTTCCGCTGACTTTATTAATGCTAACCTATTAATAATCATTTTTTAATTTTTTGTTGATACATTCTTAATCTGTGTATAAATGCCGACTTTCTGCGGTGTTAAAAGTTATTTATTGTATTGCTATAGGTGAGAACTTGTAATTGACTTTTAAAATTTTATTTTAAGATCTAAATTGCATGTGTAAGCTGGTGGTTTTCCATAAAAAAAAACACATCATCATGGCTATCCACTGACGGATACTCTCATTTGTGGTTGTTCACCAGCGATGTGCGGGATTGATACCCTTCACGACCGAAATCCTAAAACTTTATCAATCATTACCGGCTTTTTATTTTACCTTCCTGCTCATTATACTCGCGCATTTCTGGTGCATAACTCGCGCGATGACACAGCAACCTGGAGTTAATTAATCGATGTCAATTAGATGCTAGCTTATAGGTAAGGTCTTTTTGGCATTTACAGGTGCCCCCAGCGGAGATCGAGGCCGTCCTCCTGCAGCACCCGGCAGTGCGCGACGCGGGCGTGGTGGGGGTGCCGCACGCCGGCGCCGGAGAAGTGCCGCGCGCCTTCGTGGCGCTGCAGCCCGGCGCGCGCGCCACCGAGCGCGAGCTGCAGGCGTTCGTGGCCGAGCGGGTGAGTGGCACTGCAGGCAGGTGCGCGCGCAGCCGAGCGCGAGCTGCAGGCGTTCGTGGCCGAGCGCGTGAGTGGCACTGCAGGCAGGCGCGCGCGCAGCCGAGCGCGAGCTGCAGGCGTTCGTGGCCGAGCGGGGCTCTTGAGACTCATTTAAAGAGATGCATCGTCTATCGAATCAAACTTCTGGTCACTTATGCTATTTTATGGAATACTTTGAAGCATTACATTTTCCCCGTGCTTAAGAGCTGAACGTTCGCCGTCATAATCTTTTCTACGAATGAGACAGAGCAGTATTTTTTCAAGTCCTCACGTGCTGCGTCTTCGCCAGCGTTATTGGTTACAAGTGAGTGGAAGGACAGTATTGTTGTCTCAGTCCTTACAAGCTGTTTGTCCGCAGCTGTCGAACCCGAAGCACCTCCGCGGCGGCGTGCGCTTCGTGCCCGAGGTGCCGAAGAACCCGAGCGGCAAGATCCTGCGCCGCCGACTCAAGGAGATGCTGCACGAGAAGAGCAAGCTCTGATCCTCCGATTGCTGTTAAAGCGTTCCTCCATTTGCGTATCCTCAATGTGAACGTGGCCAACTTGCTATTATATACTTAATAATATTCTAAACCGGGGTCTAGAAGCATGAAAGCACTTTTGGGCAAGTAGCAAGGCAAGAAGGATTTTTGAAAATTCATCCCGTAAGCCCCCGTAAGGAAGTTAAATCGGGGCTGAAAGTTTGTATGGAATTCATTAATTTTGAAATAATAGAAATATAAAAATTGGTGTTTAGGCTTCTGATGATAAATGAAAGTCAGTTGTATCGGCGTTTTAGGACACATACCCTAACGTACCCTTTGCTTTCAGTCCAAAATAAAATAGATTGTGGAGAATGACCTCTCGTGCAGAAGAGAGGTTCAAGGGTCATACACACGTTTAGGTTCAGAACTGTCCCCTCCTGTTCCCGGAAGTTAAGGACAGGAGGGATAATTCGTTAATATTTTTTTGATCTCATGTGCGGAGTTGAGTGTGATAATTACCACAAGTATTTCGGTAATGGAAAATATCGTGAGGAAACCTGCACACTTTTGCTTAGTTCTTCAAATATAGTCCCCAATCCGCATTGTGCCCAGCAGTGGGCCGTTTATAGGCTGATGATGATGATGATAAAATATGAGAAACGGACTGACTTCTTCGTTTTGGCAAGCATTCAAATGGATATTTTATGGTTTTTACTAAGGTTTATTATAGAGGAACTATGAATTAAATTACAATAAAAAACATTAAGACATTAGATTTGTTTTATTTCAAAATCTGATTTCAAATGTACCATATACCTCATTTACATGCAGCCACTGCCACTGCTGCTCGCGTTGCCAGAAATAATTCCCGCATACTACTTTCGAAGGCAGTGGGTGTTTACATGCTGCTTCCTGACTCACTGCGCGCCGCGACGAGTAGCAGCGGCAGGAGCAGGAGAAGTGACCCATTTACATACTCGCGCTGCCGCTGCCCACTTCCATGTCCACTTCCCTGCTCACTTCGGCTGCATGGGCAACGAGAATTGTAGCGGCAGAAGCAGGAGAAGTGACCCATTTACATACTCACGCGGCTCACTTCCATGTCCACTTCCCTGCTCACTGCGGCTGCATGGGCAACGCGAGTAGCAGCGGCAGGAGCAGGAGAAGTGACCCATTTACATACTCGTACTGCCCTCTTCCATGCCCACTTCCCTGACCACTTGGGCTGCATGTAAATGAAGCAATACTTAGGCATTGAGTTGAGGGTGCCTCTCAAATAAAAGCTTATACAGCCCTTATATAGCACCGACCCGAGCCCTTGATCAAGGTAGAGCGAGATTGTCTTTCAGCGCCCTTTGGTCGACGCTTTTACTTCACATAAATTCTAGTTACTTCGATTTGGCGCTGGAAATTGCTTCTCGCATTTGGATTTTTGACGCCCCTTGCCATCTGACGCCTAGAGCGACCGCTCCTCTCGCTCTACCCCAGGGTCGGCGCTGCCCTTATAAAGCTCAAGCTCAACTATAGTGGCTATATGAACTCTTATTATTATACAGCTTGTGTGCTGCCTGGGAACGAATTCCCAGGCACGATTCAAGATCACGATTCACGATTTTCAGGTCACGATTATCAAAGCCACTGAAGATCGCGTGACCTGTACAATTACCATGAGTTGCGCAAACCGCTCTCGCTAGCGTAAACTATCGCTCGGTCCCTTTTACTTGTATCGACAACAAGCTGCATTTCCGATAGATTTCGATAGCGAGAAAGGTTTGCGCAAACTCATGGTAAGGGCTTTGATGTCGGGAAAAGCAAAAAAAAAAAATATGGAGATCGCCGCAATGTATTTAATATTATTCCTGGAGATGAGAGGTGGATCTACCAATATGAACCGCTAACTAAACGGCAGTCGATGGTTCTGGTGTTTCGTGACGAAGAACCTCCGCCGAAAGCCAAATGTGGACTCAGCGTGGGGAAGAAACTTGTGGCAATATTTTGCCTGGACATGGCAGGATTTTTGAACAAATGCAACATTCCAAGAAAGTGTTTAAGTCTACACTAAAGTGGTGCCAAAACCGTCAAGATCAGCTTAAAATGGACAAACTTGCCCTGGCACATAATAGTAAAAGATTTAAAGACTTCTGGAAAGGTACAAAGAGTATGAATGTGAAGCCCGGCCTTCCTGCAAGTGTAGATAATACATGCAATCATGGTGAGATTGCTGAGTTGTTTAAGGGTCACTTTATGGGTCACGTTACTTTACTTTATACTTTATGGATATTTTAAGTCCGAAATAAAGATTTTATTATTATTATTATTATAGCCCCGATCTAGCTCCGCGCGACTTCTTTCTCTTCCCGAAAGTGAAACCTGGACCGTGATTCTCATTTCGATAGCCCTGAGAACGCTCGGAATGCTTTCATAACAGCGGTTGAGGACGCTAACGAAGAATATCACCAGTGGCTTTATTCTTAGTTTAGACGAATGAGTCGTTGTATGGAGACTCATTTGTCTAAACTAAATAAGACCAGTCCTTATGTGTGGCAGCGAAACGTGGACCATAATCCAAAAGAACGTGCATACCATTCAAGTTCCTGAAATAAAAGGATGTGTGGCGTTACCAGGCATGACAACATCCGTAACGAGTACGTGCGAGGAAGTCTGGGCGTGCGCGATATCGCCGACAAGATGCAGGAGAGTATGCTGCGATGGTGTGGTCACGTGAACAGGAGGCCGCCTGAATACGTAGGGAACTTGGTGCTACAGCTTTCCATTCCTAGGCCGAGACCCAGAGGCAGACCCAAAACAAGGTGGAAGGCTGTAGTGCTAAAGGACATGAAAGAGTGTCAGGTATTCGAAGACGATGTCGAGGATAGAGCGAAGTGGAGGAGAAAGACTAGGAAGGTTGACCCCCACCACCATGTGGGATATATAGCCAGGAAGACAGAGAGTGGTTGTATGGAGACTCATGGAAAATATTTTGAAAAATTTTAATAAAGAAAATCGTTCCAATGCCATTACTTTTTCTAATCTCAAAACATCAACGTATTTATAATAATCGCGATAACTTATCTCGAAACTGCATTTTGGTAAATACTGCAATTGCGATAAGGAGAGCAGAAAAAAACCGATGATGTGCGAGTCTGACTTACGCGCCGAGGGTCCCATACTGACCTATGAATAACAGACTGTACATTTTAGACACGAAACCCCAAAAATTCAAAACGCGTGATAATTATCTCTTACGAGGAGATTGATTTGATCCCTGACCTGATTTTGATATTAACAGGGTTCCGTACCTCAAAAGGAATATCGATCCTTATAGGATCACTTCTTTGTCTGTCTGTCTGTCTATCTGTCTGTCCGTCCATACGTCCGTCCGTCCGTCCGTCCGTCCGTCCGTCCGTCCGTCCGTCCGTCTGTCTGTCTGTCTGTCTATCTGTCTGTCTGGCCGTCTGTCTGTCTGTCCGTCTGTCTTTGTGTCAAGACCTTTTTTTTAAGAACGCGTGGAGGTAACAAGTTGAAATTAATGTCAAATACTCAAGTCTATAATCTCCTGGAGATGTGAAAAAAACAATCTTCTAAGTCTCTGCAATCAAAAGATACGCCCGTTTATGCCTCATATTTTGATACTCACAAGGCAATCAAAAGGGAATCAAAACCTATAGGGTACACTTCCCTTTGACCTAGAATAATGAAATTTGGCAAAAAGCAGTGTCTTATAGTACAAGTAAAAGAAAAAGTCCGAAAACTGTAAATTTATAATTACATCACACAAAAAAATTGTGTAACGGAATAACCTTTGCAAGGTCGTATCACACTCAGCGGTAGAGAGAGATAGGAGCTTGCGAATGTAATTTTTTGTCTTATTTCATAGATAGGTTGTAAATGTTTACCCGGTCGTTATAAGCTAATTTTTTTAATTTTTAGGGTTCCGTACCTACAAGGTACCATCTGTTTTTCATGGGTAAATACGGGACCCTCGGCGCGCGAGTAAGATTCGCACATGAACGGCTTTTTTTTTGTTTGTGAGTAATTAGTTTTAGTTTTTCCTAGTGTGTTATTTACTTGCTTCTAAATACTACGTACCACCTATTGACATTACTCTATGTACCCACTTATTCTTTGCAAATAAATTATATTCTATTCTATTCTTCTATTCTACTACTTACAACTATACCAAATAGGCTAATAGGGATTTATTTTGTACGGAGACCCTGACAGTTATTCCTCCGTCCATGTAATTGTCCAGTATTTCTAGAGCACACACACAGTATATTTATGAAATAATCCAAATGTGCCAACTGGCATGTTTTGGCTTATTTGGAAACTATCATCTTTAGACTCTACTATTCAAATTCAAATTCAAATTCAAATTCAAATAGCCTTTATTTCTGATAATATTATATCTTTTGACAGTTATCATTATTATTACCTAATTATTATTATTTTATACATGGTATAAGTCACATTATCGTTTTACAGTATTGGCATGCTACAAATTTAAAAACTATTACTTTTGTAGAAATTGTTATATTTTACTCCTTGTAAGTAATTATATTTTATACTTTTTAAATCTTATTTAACATTTTTACATCCTACACTATCATTCTACGATATTATCATGCTACAAAATTTAAGTTATTACTTATTATTATTATTTTTTACATAGCTTTATTTAGCTTATTATATTTAAATTACTTCTAAGGCATTTTTTTTAGTTTAATCATATTTTATAATAACAATTTATATTTTGTAATAACAAGTTAATCTTCGACATCGGTAGCGTTATTATCAGCTTGCCCTTTGGCATAGGCCTAGACACCGGTGGCGGAGCGTAAGGGTAAGCCGGTGTATAATTTCTATTTTTAAACATTATATTATTACTCATTAAATATTTTATTAAGATTAAAAATAATGCAATATGCAATTTTTATGTTAGTACTAGAAGTAATTAACAATATTATAATGTTTGAGTTAAGAAACTATACACCGGTTTACCCTCACGCTCCGCCATGGCTAGACACTCTACTATATCATACTGAAATTTCACGAACGGTGTAATTAGTGCCAGGGACATACTCCTCGTTGACTAGCCTGAGAAAAAGATTGAGATACAGACGGACGCGACGGAAAACAAAGTGATTACATAATGGTTCTTATAAATTTGGCACGGAACCCAAACAACAAAATGATAAAATCGCGAACTGATCTTTTTATCAGATGTTTTTCTGCCGTCGTAGAAACAGTTGGGTGATAATAGCACTGTTTATATAAACTTTATTTATCATCAAATATGTTAAAAAACCCGAACTATGTCTACGGACCGCGTGACATACATGTGCCTATGAGAATAAACTTTGGTGAATTTATTTTAAACAAGTTTATCGAGAACAATGAAGGAACCGCCATCGTAAGTGTTAAAAATAAACTCAAAGTAAAACTTAATACGTTTATTTAGCAAATTGGCCTGTGGGCTCTTTTACTTGTCACATACATACATAGCATCACGCCCGAAATCCCTAATGGGGTGGGCAGAGCCACAAGACTACTTGTGGCCACATTCAATCAATTAGTCCTAAGATGGTATGATGAAACGTATGGTGACAGGTGATCAGCCCATCGCCCATACAGATAGTCCACCAGGTTGGAGAGGACCTGTCCCTTAGTCGACTTTTACGACATGCCAGGATGATAAGCATCTGCACGCATTCTATGCTATTGCTTCACTCCCAGTGCAGCAGAGGAGTACTTGTCACATGAATAAGTTAAAATTGTTTGAATCTACCAGCGGTTCGGACAGGACCATCATTACTGAGAAGCGCCGCAAGAAACAACAGATATTCATCGTTTCAAGACAAACATTGATTTTACATAATACATACATAAAAACCGGAGATCTATGTGAGAGTTAAACTCGCGTGGAGGGGTACTGTGATTATATAAAATTTCCTGTGTTACTTTAAATATATAGAATTCTTATAGGTAGGTATAGGTTTTCCTGTTATCTATAGGTAAAGTAATATTTACTGAATTTAATTTTTATTTTAGGCTTACTAGTTTCCGAAATAAGGTGGGAATGGTCGGTTTCGCCTATTTTCCTTAATAACTTCAAAACCGTTTATTTTATAATTATATAAAAAAATATTTAAGATCCTCATAATAAGCACTTTCATTTGATATGTCACACATCATAGTTTACAATACTTTTTTTAATATTCTTATTACCCCCAAAAGTGGCCTCTTTTTTAAAATTACACGTACGTGTTGCGGTCACTGACTTACATTATCTGTACCAATTTGAACTCAATCGGTCGGGTAGTTTCTGAGCAAATTGGCTGTGATACACGGACAGACAGACAGTCAGACACACGAGTGATCCTATAAGGGTTCCGTTTTTTCCTTTTCAGGTACGGAATCCTAAAACCTAATAAAATTTAATAGAAACATTGCAAAATAATAAAGCCTTATATTATATTTATAACGCTAATAAAAGTTAAATCGATTGTGGAATAATAAGCAAATATGCGTGCTTCAGTCTCGCTAAAACTCAAAAAACGGCTTGTTTTTTTTTTGAGCACTGCGTCAAAAATGTATCACGCTGTATACCAGTGGCGAAGCGTCAAATATTTCCTAAGGCAAGCCGGAAGAATTAGAACCGTACGTACGAGTCTAAAATTTAGTTAGAGTAACATGGACTTCACTGACAGCTAGTCGTAGCTTTCTAGCTTGGTAAAGCCGTCAGGAATCGGCTTGTAGGCAGGCTGCGCCACTGCTGTATACAGATATATGCTTCAATTCATCTACCTATATACATGTTGCGCAGTGTGCGTGAGCTTGTTGCTACAGTAATATTAAAATAAGTTAACCATTCGGCCATCCTCGGTTATTGTCTGTATCCCTCGTTTTTCACATGGAGTATATCAAATTACAGATATGACCTTTTAATATATTACCCGTTATCTTATTAAACACAATACAACAAGGATATGAGAAACAAAACCTCCTAATAGCTCTAAAGTAAATAAAAACAACCAACAAACAATAAAAACATTTATATTGAAATACAAAAAATAATTAGTGACTATTTTTTGACAGTATGACACGCATGACAAATATCGTACAGTTAGCTTACGTCAAACAGTACGTATTGAATAAAAAGAATCATGAATATTTTTTTATGTTATAGGTACATTTAAATACATCAATAAATAACGCATGTCCATTCTGTAAAGTTCTTAGGTCTACTGGTAAGTAATGTCATCATGGCAGGTGATATACATTGCGTTTACGATACGTTAAGTTGAATGCTACCCAAAAGAAATCGCAGCAATGTAACTTGTGGCATTTTCGTCTCCGGCTTTAGCCGATAATAGCCGAGAAAAGTCGAATCGTTAACTGATGTTAATTGTACTCAGGGGCGTGCAGTCCATATAGGCATTGAGGCAGTGCCTACCCTCGCAAAATTACCCTTACTGTGTCCGATTTATAACTCGTAATTCGCATAAAATTATTTCTACGATTCAAAAATACCTAAAATAATTATTATTCCATGTTAACAAAAATCCCACCAACCAACAAACTAAATTAAATCTTATATCTCATATAATAAGGTATTAATTCGACATTAGTGAAGAGATCATCAATTAACGTACAATTTGACATATTACGTACAGCGAAACGTAGCTAGCTAGTCACCTTCTGTTCGCGCCTTGCGAAAGAGGCAGATCCGGACGGTGCCTCATTTTAACCAACACAAACACCGTTACATGTGTGCAATTGACTGTTTATGAACTCCGTACGAACATGAGCAACTCCACACATTAACACGATACGCACACAAAAACAAATCGCTTCATACAAAATCACAGAGGCACGCCTGACTTGGATGTACTTTTACGTCCATTACGTGTTGACAAAGTCAAGAACAAATACAGCAATGTATGGTAAACCGATGTTCATTGTTCAATTTGGACCACGTGACCCGCGCATGCGCGCGCACGCTTAGGTAAGTACCTATAACGCGGCTGAATATGAAGTCCAGTTCGATTACGTTTTGTCATGTAATAAAATAACATTTATATTTTGATAGTGTTTTTGCTCGCTACTTTTGTTTGATTTTGTTGTGACGCGAAAGCTTTCTCTTGTTTAAAGTGAATAATTTGTTGTATATTAGTGTCAATATTTCCTAAATATGTCATTTAGTTGTGAGGTTTGCGTTGACACTGTGTGTTTACAAATATTAAATAACGGTGAATTCGCAAAATTGTCTTTCAATGATAAATTGAAAGTTATTCATAAAGGCAGATGTATGTCGGAATTTGATTCGTAAATTTCATTCTACATATTACAAAACTTTTAACTGGCTAACATAGTTAGATGCACGAGGTAGTCTGATTAGGCTCATTGCATTGTACAGAACTGAAACGCCGCCGGCTCCAATACATATACAACTAATATCAGCGCCTCTATTCGGGAACTCTAAGTGATTTGTAGCGACTCGTTAGCGAGATTTCTTATCCCATTCTTCCGCACGACTTGTAATCCGTAAGAGTGAGATCAGAGTCTCGCTCACGGGTCGCTGCAGGATCACTTAGACGTTCCCGAATAGACGCCCAGAAATGTGACGAGTATCTTTTTAACTTTTAATTTTCATTGCCTACCCTGATTCAAATCCCTATGCACGCCCCTGATTGTACTGTAGTACGGACGCCAGCCGTGTCACAGCTACACAACGCTGCATACCTACTTACAAGCTCACGCACACAGCGCCACGCACAACGATGAGTATCTGTACGCGTATTTTATAGATCCACGAAGCCACCAACTCCTCAGTTACCTACGGGCAGCTCGGCCAAGAGGCGGCTAATTTTGCCATTTCTCTCACTCACCTAGGCGTGCGAAAAGGCGATGTGGTCGCGATATGTTCAGAGAATCGACAAGAGGTATGGAGCGCCTTGGTGGGGGTGGTGTGCGCCGGCGCCATGATGTCTCCCATTAATATGGGGTACACAAAAGGTACTTAACTCAAGAGCATCCATAGAGCACAAATCATTTTCAACGATTTTTAAAATCTAAAATAGAAGTGGCGTGGCGTGGTTGATGTTTAAAGGAAAGAACACAAGAAACAATCATTATTATACTTCATAAAATTTTGCCTAATGTAGAAAAAAGTGGTGACGAGTGCCACTCTTGGAAGAGACTATGTTTCATTGGAAGATGAAGAATCTAATAGTAGTTTATGCAACGGTTGCAATGATAGGAGTGTGGTTTTATGAAACGAGCCGACAGGCGATTACTGTTTCAATATCTATGGATACTAGAATAGAGACCCACTTGAGTTTTGACAGCCGTTCCAAATTTAAACTCATAACGTTACAAAAATTGATACTGTAATAACATTACAGTACAGATTTTTCCTACTACCACAGCTCATAGTAAAATTGGTTGTAATAATGCTGGTAATTTCCTACGGTTTTTGAATACATTGTGGAGGTTTTATGATATTGGTAAATTTCTTAATGAATCAAGAAATTGAGTTATAATTACGCGGTGTCACTCAAGAACAAATGCGTTCAGTAACAATACATGATACGTATTTGTAACGCTAATAACATTTTATTACTTACATATTGTTGTTTTTGAATTTTTAGGCGAACTTACCCACGTCCTGAACATTTCAAAACCAAAATACATCATCGCTTCACCCAGCTGTTACAAAACCCATAAAAACACCTTCAGATCCCAGAAATGTTTGAAGAGAATCATCACATTTGGTAACGAGAGACGCCCAAACACTATTGCATTCAATGAATTGATCAAAGACAATGTTAATATTGATCATTTTGAAGTGCCAGATGTGAAAGGACAGACTGATGTAGTATTTATTTTGTATTCAAGCGGAACCACGGGTTTGCCTAAAGGAGTCATGTTGACTCATCTTAACGTAATCACGACTCTACTTCTGTAAGTATCCTGTTACATGATAAATCTTCTTCGACTGGTGGATAAAGGTGCCCTTAACTTACTAGCTCCCTGGACCTCCCAAAATCCATTTGATACAATTTCCATCAAAATGAGTCATCAGATCAAAATGAGTTCCAAGAAACAGAAAAGAGTTACATTGTGTTAATTCCTCCATTACTATTTCATTGTAAATATCTTTAAGAGGGTGTACTGCTCTTTGGGCAAAATATTTTTCGCCAAATTTCACTTCATTTGGCAAACGAACTTTAGCTTTACATTTCGCATTTTATCAATTTGGTCAAATTATCATTTGGCATCATTTTGCTTTGTCATGGGTAGATTAGGTTAGGGTTAAGTTGTGTCCTTTACGTAGGTAAGTACTTATTTGTCAAAAAATACTTTTGCCACATTTTAATTTGAGTAAAATAGGTTGGGATCTGATACAATGGGAAAAGTTTTTTGCCCATACATTAGTTATCCCTTTAAGAGGCATATTAAAAAGCTGGGGTGTCATTCTTTAACGTGTGCAGTGGCTGATTAGTGGATAAACCAAACTATTAGTTTAGACTGTAAAGACAAAGGCATTCGGTCCAAATTTGAATGACACCCTCATCGCTGATCTGCCGCTACGCACTTTAGAGTATCACAAGGCTGAACTGGCAATGTCACCTTTTTCCGTTTTTCTCGATTGTTTAAGAGGATTGAGGCAACGGCAAACATACCCTTTTCATACAAAATGCCATAACCCTTTACCCTTTTTGACCAATTTTTGATTTTGGTTGTCAGTCAGACCAAAATCTAGGTCTGTTTCTTGAATATAGATTAAAGATCAACAAAATCAATTTATCTCTGAAATCAGTTTTGTATGGTAATACTGAAACAACAATAAAACTGAATTAATTGATAATAGTGAAAAAACCAAAACGTATAGACCTAGATTTCGTTCCGTTGAGCCGTAGTAGGTTGACACTGCTGTTAAGTGAAATGGAGTTAATTCTAGTCAACAAACATTGTGCATCTGGTGTATTTGTGTGTTTAATGTAATATTTTGACATGAGCACTGAGGTGGCAGTTAAGCATACGACCTACCTGATGGTCAGCGGTCACCGTTTTGTGCCCTTGTGCGCTGCCGACCCCGCAAAAACCTTGAGGCGCTTTTTGAAAATTTCTATGCTATAGCTCAGCAGGTAAAGCGCGGCAGACTTCATCCCTATTTAAGAAGGAAGAAAAGATAAACAAATTGTAGATACAACCAGCGGCATAGCATGAATCAAACCCCAGTCAAATTAATCTGTGACAATCTAACAATTCTATCCCCCCCCCCTCTCCTCCCATCAGTCCAAGAGAAGATTCAAAAATCTATATTTTCAGACCCGCATTACAAGAATCAACTGAGCACCCCAGCCCTGCCATGGTCAGCGTGACACCCTGGTACCATGCCATGGGTCTCATCTTTTCCCTCTCGCATCTCACTGCGGGGGTAAAGATTGTTTCCCTCCCCAGATTTGAGATCGATCTGTACATGAAGACTATCCAGAAGTACAAGGTAAGAATAGTCTGTCTGTTGGCACCGGAGTGAACGAGAAGCACTTCGGTTTTTTGTACGGGGAAAATCATAAACAGATGAATTATATAAGTAAACACACTACACGTAAAATATAAATTAGTCAAGTTTTTAGTATCGCCGTGATGTAATAGTGTTATTAATTATACACCCATAAGTTAAAAAAATTAAGACGTAGAACTGTTTAAAGAGGATTTCAGACGTAAGTTCATGTTTTTTTTCTATTGTCTCGATTTTATCAAATCGTGTTTTGGAAATAGTTATTTTTTCAATAATATAATGAATATGAACATAATATTTTTTTCGGTTTGCCAAATTAAATAGTTTTTGTTAAAAAACTGTTTAAGTAAAGCCGAGTTAGGTCTTGTCAGCGCCTTAATTGCTTTATTCAGATTCTGGGCAATATTGCTACCTGGAAGTATCCCGAGAATATTCACAATTTTGCCGGTAAGTTTTCTAAGGCCCGGCAACATTAGAAATATCCCGAGAATAGTGCCGGCAACAGTTATTACAATTTCATGCAGTATTGCCAGGAACAACACAATATTATAAACCCAGAAGTCCCAGAACATGCAAAGGTGGCTCTTAAGAGTAGTGTGCACCAACAGCTTTTCATACAAAAGGCGATAACGATTCCCACCCGTAAATATTAACCGATTTTGATTCAGAAAAAAGTTGACGTGAGTTGAAGTTTATACATTGCGTTTTGGTTTATCCAGATTTATTGCTGTTTCAGTATTTTCATACAAAACTAATTTCGGTGATTATTTGACTTTGTTGGTCTTTAATCAATATTCAAAAAACGTATAGACCTAGATTTTGTTCTGACTGAAAACTTATCAAAAATTGGTCAAAGTCGGTTAATATTTAAAGAGTGGAAATTGTTATCGCCTTCTGTATTAAAAGGGTGATTTTTGCCGTTGGTTCACAGTCCTCTTAAATTGCCTAACTGTCTGATATGAAAGAACAAGTTATGTTCTACTTACGTAAAAATAGTAAAACAAATACCTCAGATTAAGAAATTGTTATTTATCTCTGTAGATTTTTTATGCAGAACCGTCTTACGAGTGGCGAGGACTGATAAGAGTGATAAGCCAGCTTATAAACAATCAGATTAAGCGAAGCACATCCCGCAGGGGGCATTTTTAGATTCATCTTAGTTGTATTTCGTTTTAGTTTAGTATTACTTTTATTAGGTTTAGTTTCGTTTTATATCTATTAATTTATTTTATTTAGATTGTTATGTTGTATTAGTTTGTGTTGTTTTTAAATAAATAATTTATGATGTCATTTTGACCTAAATAAACATTCAATTTATGATCTTGATACTAGTATGAAATTTTATAAAGGTCAATATTGCCTAATTATTTTCTATTCTATGGGATACCTTTTCACACTGTCTGTATTTTCCTCCAGAATAGCGATCATGAGCTTCTAAACTTGTCTTTGCCAGGTCACCCGACTCGAAGTGGTTCCTCCTATGCTGATCGCACTGGCCAAGTCTGATCTAAAATACGACGTGTCCTCAGTCAAATATTTTATAACTGGTGCAGCTCCACTTCCTGCTGACATCTTGCCAGCAGTCAAAGCCAAGTAACTTACTACTTAAATGCTTACTATTAGCCATATTTTACAGACCTTTTCAGCGTGCCATGAAATACTTAAATTGTCATCCACAATGTTAAAAGTGCCACGGTTCCCACTGTCATTATGATTACTGTCTTAAGAGCCCACATATGACTAGATTTCATTTTAAAATAGCGCGCTCTCAGCCGTGGCTGTTATAACCACCGCACGCGCACGCGTATACGAAAAACTGAGTTTTTTGCTATTTACTAGACAACAACAACATCTATTAAAAAAATATTTTCAGCGAATTGTGGAGTTATTCTTAGTCAACTATTAAATCAAAAATTATCATTAAAGACCATAGAGCTACGAAGATCGAACCAAAAACATGTTAAAAAAGCGTTAGGTATCTTTGAAAAATAAAAGTACTATGGTTTTTATTACTAACCGTGTTTTTACGTAATGGCATTTCAAGAAGTAATGGTCCAATTTAATATATCCACTGCTGCACTGGGAGTGAAGAAATAGCATAGAATGCGTGCAGATCCTTATCATCCTGGCATGTCGTAAAAGTCGACTAAGGGACGGGTCCTCTCCAACATGGTGGACTATCTGTATGGGCGATGGGCTGATCACCTGTCACCATACTGTTCATCATACCATCTTAGGAATAATTAATTAATCGAACGTGGCCACAAGTAGTCTTGTGGCTCTGCCCACCCCATTAGGGATTTCGGGCGTGATATGTATGTATGTATGTTCCAATTTAATATATCCAAAGAACAAACACGTAACCCCTGTTCGTATTGAAATCTAGATCGCCAAACGTTATGACCTTAGCATATGTGGGCTCAAGTCAATAAATCTTAAGATATAAGCGTGCCTGAATACCCTACTTAATACTCCTACCATTAAGAGGGCGCCGACCGTCCAGTGGCGCCCTCATCACTGTTATTGTGTTTTCTATTAAAGGAAAGTATTTTATTAAAATTGAAGCCGTATAAGTTGTTACGCAACTTAATACACAACGTATATGCTATGTAATATAGCTTTGCAAAGTATAACCATCATCTAATCAATTTAACAGAAAAAAGCGGCCACTATTTTCTATTAAATTGATTAGATGATGGTTATACTTTGCAAACTCTTACTCTGGTCATGGTCACCATAAAGAGGTAGTAAGATCACACTTTATAAAATTGTATTATCCTATAACCGTGTCACTACTAGCACCTATACAGCTCAATTCTCACACGGGTCTTGGAGGTTCAATCCCTTCGCAAGTTAGATATGTATAGGTTCAGTTCACTGTTTTGCATCATCAAATAGCTCTTTGTCAAATTCGTTTTCGCACATAAGTATATTCCAAAAACTCAGAGCTTGGTAAATGCACGCAAACTAGTCCTAGTTTCGTTTCAGATTTCCTGGCATGATAGCAATACTCCAAGGTTACGGCATGACGGAGAACACCTTGGCTGTCGCTAAGGACTTCAATGATGGAAAGACTGCCAAGCCAAGCAGCGTTGGACCGGTCGTCAGTGGCTGTATAATTAAGGTCAATTTAATGATTTACACAATGAATTATATTTAGAACTAGTGGACCCGCCACAGCTTCACCCGCGGTATTTTCCATACAAACTGTATCACCCCTTTAGGGATAGAATTTCAATGATGAAGGATGGAGTTTTAGTGCACTCCTAGGGTACTCGAGGAATATCTCCTCCTTTCAAATCTCTAGGCCCAACCGTTTAGGCTGTGCGTTGTCTATAAGTGAGTCACGGTACTGTTTTATATTTTAGAATGTGTTTGAACTATGAGTGCAGGGTTTCCTAACTTGCCCTTGTAGCAGTTTCCGTCGGCATCCATTGGCCAACAGTAGGGAATCCGTAAGGATATAGTTAGTAGTTTGCCGACATAAAACTAACATTGGACCAATATAACAAAAAGATTATCATTACGCGCAACCAATTACCAAACCAACTTTGGGCCATTGTGAATACCGCTACCGTTGTTTAAAACGTTTGGCATTTCTGCATTGTATACAACGAGGACCCTATTCAATATTAAGTAACGTTGGCCCAATGCAGTATTATTCCTATTATCATTACGCCCATCCACCAACGATCCACTTACTAACGTTGGGCCAATGCGACTTCTGCCACAGTTGGTTTAAAACTGTTGGCATTTCTGTATTATATTGTTTCAGTTGGAAATTCTACAATGGCCCTTGGTTGTAGGCCTTACCTCAAAACGACGGCCAAATCTAACCGTTGTCCAACTAACGAGACCCATATTGCCCGACCAAATGCCAACACTAAATGCAATTAGGGTGGGGTCTATCCATGTCAGCTGTCCGTCCATCGTCCGTGGTTATACGATTCCTTATTAAGTGCCCTATAATATTTATTAAGATGAGTGTTATCAATTCTCTTCAAAAACGGGTATTGGGATTGGGATTTTAGACATTCTGGTTTTAGAGATTTTAAACAAGTTGTCCGCAGCTACATGTCGGTTAAGAAATCATAATGTAGAGGTATACCCGCTATTATGCCGAAGGGCAATTAGAGTCTTGGCTAGCGTGTACCTACCGACAACACGAGCCAAAGTCAAAGTTTCGAAACTTTCACGTTGTGAGTGCCTTGAAAACCCTGAGATTATTCGTTAATAGATTCAGGCGTTACTTTGTGGAAGTCCATTTTATACTATAAAATTGTAATTACGTACTTTGCTATTCCGCGAACACAGTGCAGTGCAGTGTGGTGTTCGACCGAGCGACGGACGATCAATTTCACCTGAGGATGCCTCGTATAGAAGCGAAATACTCGTCGAGCGGTATTTTTGGTGGTGGTGGTGGTGATTGAAGTGCGTTTGTGTTGTTTATTTCATTATATGCGTAGGGAGGGTGGGAAAATTGCATGAATAAACATATATATTCAACACAAGCTCCGCTATTTGCACGATTTAACCCCACTGTGTTCGCGGAATAGCAAAGTAATTACAATTTTCTAGCCTGAGATTATGGCATTATATTTATGGCAAAATAAATGAAATGTGCTCCTATGAAAATATTCTCGAGAGAGTTCTTAGACATTTCTGGACACACTCGCATTTTTTGAGAATGTTCTGCAACTTGCACAATTCTAGTCCTAGCCGTTATGAAGAAATCTTCTTTTCATTATCACTCGTTAAATTTAATCAAATCTTCTGTACTCAGAAACTTGTAACTCAGGTTTTTATTTTTTCTTTCGTGTTTCTAAATAGCATTGTGTGCATGAGTAAGTTTAGGTACGAGAGTTAAGAGCAGACTTATAACTGATTCAGACTTAGGTATCAAGTGATGTATACAATACATCTTTGGTAAACAGCCTTTTCTTTATGTAATTGTACAAAATACAATTTACACTTTTAGATTGTAGACCTAAAAACCCGCAAGCCTTTAGCGCGTCTGCAGCGAGGGGAGATCTGTATTAAAAGCGCCACACTGATGAAGGGTTACATCGGCAAAGACATGAAGGAGGACTTCGATGATGAGGGGTTCTTCAGGACCGGAGACATCGGGTATTGTGATGAGGACGGGTTCCTGTGCATCGTGGATCGGTTGAAGGAGCTAATCAAGTATAAAGGCAATCAGGTAAGTTGTATGATTCGAAATCTGTGCTGAATGGTGACCAATTGAACAGTCGATCGTCATGATGAAATTATTGATATGAATGTCAGGAACAGGATGAAAAAAAAAATCATTGCAATATATTCCAGGTGCCTCCAGCAGAAATAGAAGCAGTGCTTCTGCAGCACGAGGGAGTGAGAGACGTAGGAGTGGTTGGATTACAGCATCCCAGTAGTGGGGAGGTTCCTATAGCGTTTGTGGTGACCCAGCCAGGGAGAGTGGTGACGGAGAAGGAGTTGCAAGAGTTCGTGGCAGAGAGGGTGAGTATTCGCATGGTAGAATGACATAAGTGGACTTACTTAAACAAGATGGCACTGCAAACATAGCCTGCGGTCTTAACATGCAAGGCACAAAAGTGCTCTAAGTGCGTCTCACACTATTGCCGACGAAAGAGATAGTCATAGAGATAAACGGGTTTAAATTAACTTCGTGACTTGCATGTCAGGGCCGCTGCGGCGTATTTGATCAAATTAAATTAAAAAAAAATACCAATTTAGTGTGCATTGGGCTTTATTTTCAATATTTCCTTGAGTAAAATACATATGACATTGCTTCACATAGTATTGAATAAAAAGTTTCGCGGTAGCCGTATTTATTTCGGGCTGTATGTAGACATTAGGTTAGGTATGTTTTGTACATACTAGAAAAGTCTACAGTTCTCGTGAATTATGCAAGAGACCCGTATCTTGAAGAAGAAATATTCCTGAATTTCTTAAAATTATGATCATCATTTTCATTTCAGCTCTCCAATCCAAAACACTTGAGGGGCGGAGTGCGGTTCATCGAGGAAATACCCAAGAATCCAAGCGGAAAAATACTAAGAAGGGAGCTTAGATTACTCGTTAATAAGAAAAAAAGTAAATTGTAAATAAATAAATAACTTCTCAACAGTACAAACTATTATAACATGTAAGATACAGATTATCCTAGTCTAAGCCGTTGACAGCACAATGACACACACACTACGATGTTTAAACTGTGCTTTCACCATTGAAATATCGAAAAGCGTTTACCAGAAAATATGTATTGCTTATTTATTCAATTAAAATTTATTTCACACAGAATAAATGGCAGACTAAATTTGCCAATGGCATTTTCTACCAGTCAACCATGGCCAAGCAGATTAAAATATATGTAGAAAGGTGCATTGAGAAAGTTGATAGAAATTATGAGTATTATTAAATATATAATTATGATATCAGTAGAGTATATATATGTCGACGCAGGGCATAGCGATTAGCAGAACCACAATAATAAGTAAAACGTCAGAGTTCTTATTGCGTTGGCAAAAGACTCTATTGTTGTTTGAACCATGTGACTTATGGAAGTGGTAGAGTACTTGACTCTAGCCAGCGAGCGCGCGTCACGGGCTAGGCGCCGCATTCCTCACCGAATGTTTACATTATCAGCATTAGCTATTATTTCTTGGAGATTGGGCATAAGGACTCAATTGTGTCAGTTGTTTAGAAACGGGGCAGTACTTTGTGGGTGAGCCACTTGAGCCTGCCGAACGTAGTTGTGGGTTAAGGCGTTAAATGAGATTTGATAATGATTCTTTGTTCTGAGCTGTGTGCTCAGAGGTTGAGCATTCATTCCGATTGTTGGCTTGATTGGGAAAGGACGCCGCCGTGTAACCCACGAATCCGTTTCCGTTTCGATAATTCGTTAAGTTTGATAGAGTTAGACATGTGCGTTGTTATTTACTGCTACATGGGTTCCGTGTACTTCTCTGAGACTGTGTTTGGTTAATAAGCTTTGCATTGGCTCTCGTGTGTGTGTTACCTATCCGCTCACAACCCGTATCGAATCATGCTAGACCCTACTGATGGTAACGTTGAGGCCCCCGCGTCTGGCGCTCCGACATATATGTATAAATGATATGAAATAATTAGCGGCCCGCTAATTACTTTTACCGATGATAATAAAACGTCAAAGGGAAAAACTTTATTATTTATATCTTTTATACTAGCTGTGCCCGCGACTCCGTTCGCGTAGAGTTTGGCTATCGTTATTCCTTCGGGAACCTTTCATTTTTCCGGGATAAAAAGTAGCCTATGTGTTAATCCAGGATATAAGCTATCGCCATTCCAAATTTCATCAAAATCCGTCCAGTCGTTTTAACGGAAAGAGTTAACAAACACACACACACACACACACACACACACACACACACACACACACACACACACACACACACACACAAACACACACACACACACACACACACACAAACTTTCGCATTTATAATATTAGTAGGATTATTTTATATATTTTCATAGAATATTATTACTGAATAGCCTGTATATGTCCCATTGCTGGCACATCATCGGACGACGACCATGACGAAGTCTCATGAGTCAGAGGAAGAATCAGAGTCAGTGACGTTTATTATGAAACGTTCAATTGCTTCGTCTAAAAACAACACACGAACACCCAAACGACACATTCGATTCCACGAAACTCAGTGCGCGCGGCGATAAGCGACGCCCGTCATACAGTTTGCGATAGGTAAGCGACAGTCGCTATTTCGAGACGATATCATAATATTTATCAACTCTCGGCGAACAGACTTTAGTCATAAAAGATAACACAGTATCTAAATAATTTATAATACATCATTATAGTATAGATAATATCATTTATTCGCTTATGAAGATTGTCATTTTTTGACATTCGTTACCGTATTTTGATCGAAAGGGCGTGATAAAACCCGCTTAAGAATATATCCGCCCCTGCGGCCCTAACATGCAATAAGTTAAACCCGTTTATCCTATGACTATCTCTTTCGTCGGCACTAGTGTGAGAGAGACGCACTTAGAGATAAGACGGTTTAATTTATCCTTGTGTCTTGCATGTTAGGGCTGCAGGGTCCAATTCGAAACGGCGCTTACTTAATTTAAAAAATCCTAAACTTAATAAGAAACGTAAAACTCGATTTTGTATAGCACAAAGCTGTCGCAATTATGGCTTGAGTTTCTTATTTTAAGTTTAATAACTTAAATTTAGCGGACACACTTTCGACTTGGCCCACTTTTCGATTTATTTCGACCTTTAGTCATTCATTCCATTAATGTGAGCTGATTATAATACACATTAAGAAGGTCATAATTAACATATCGCACATACACAATTAATAGAGTTTAGCTGGTGCGTTTGCTTTACTTTCTTTTTGCTATAAAACGTAATGAGTTTCATTCCTATGAAACGTCAAAAGAAACTTTACATGCATGCGTTTTAGTTTAGCTGGCTGGCTATCTGTCTAAAACTTTGCTTCATCACCGAACTCACCGTCGAGCCTAACTTGAACCTTCAGTGCGTATAAAATACACGTTCATGGGTGTCTTCGACGTTGGTCGTATTCGACGTACCTCTCCCAAGGTCGTAGATACCTAACTTCGCATAATGGCTACGTGTGCTCGGTACAATTTATGATTGTCCGTTGAAATGAGAGACGCAATTAGCGGCGAAATTTGTTAAGATTGTCTAAGTGTTACTGTAGCGACCCGCGAGCGAGACTCGCATCTCGTCATTACGCGTTGTGCGGAAGAGTGGAATGAGAAATCTCGCTCACGAGTCACTACAACATCACTTTTTGTAGTGGTAGAGCCAAACAGTAATCCTCACTAGATGATTACTGTTCGAATGGGCCGGCTCGACCGGGGCAGTACCACACTCTCACAGAATATCGGCGTAAAGTAATAGTTTGCTATTGCGTTTCGTACGGTGAGTGACGAGATCGGAGGCCTATTCCCTCATCTCCATCCCATCCCCATTCCCCATCCTCCCTAGACTGGCAACGCATTGGCAGCACCACTGGTGTTGCAGATGTCCATGGGCGGCGGTGACCACCTTCCATCAGGTGGGCCGTCAGCTCGTTTGTCAGTCAATTGACATAAAAAAAACTTAGCGTTCCCGATTAGAGGCGTAGATCTGCAAATGGGTAGTTTTAATCGTGGCAGCAACAAAAAATGGATATATTTTATTCCGGGTTCATGGGTATCGTCTAATCCTTAAGTTATCCCGGGCAACAAAGGCTAGGTGACGTCATAAAATCAATTATGAGACTATGGTTGACAATTCTGCTCTCCTCTGCTGCACTGGGAGTGAAGAAATAGCATAGAATGCGTGCAGATGCTTATCACCTGGCATGTCGTAAAAGTCGACTAAGGGACGGGTCCTCTCCAACATGGTGGACTATCTGTATGGGCGATGGGCTGATCACCTGTCACCATACGGTTCATCATACCATTTTAGGACTAATTCATCGATCGTGGCCACAAGTAGTCTTGTGGCTCTGCCCATCCCATTAGGGATTTCGGGCGTGATGCTATGTATGTATCAGACGCGAAGCGTGAGGGTAAGCCGGTGCATAATTTCTTAACTCGAACATTATAATATTATTAATTAATTCTTGTATTAACATAATAATTGCATATTAGATTTTTTTAAATGTAAATACAATATTTAATAAGTAATAATATGACGTTAAAAAATAGAAATGATACACCGGCTTACCCTCACGCTTCGCCCCTAGTATGTATGTATTTATGGTTGACAATTAAATCCCACTTCTTTATTGTAATGAATTTTATTTACTGTTATTGTCTCAAAATTAAGAAGTAAATTCTAAAATTTACAGCATAAGATGTTTATCCCCCCGGTGACAACGGAAGACCAGCGTTGGCTTCACAGACAGCATATGCTAAGTTCTGACCGTTTCATAACAATTATTTATATTTTCGTTTTTTATACGTGTTAACTTATATTTAATTATTTATTTTATTATTCTTTCTTCTTCTTTCATTTGCACAGTTCTAAACACAAGAATTTCTTTGGCTTTAGGTAAGACTCTAATTTTCTGATTCAATCGCCTCTTATTGCCACAGAAACATAAAATAGTTATCAAATAGTTATCAAATAGCTCTCGCGCATACTGGCAATATGCGCGGCGTATTGCTAGTATCATGCGCGGTCCCAGGGGGGGGTCACAGGGGACATGACCCCCCCCAAAATCAAACACGTCAAATTGAAAAATCAAGTCTAAAAGTAAAGTTTAATTTACTCGACATATTTTATTATTAGTGACCCCCCCAAATTTCAGGCTGCGACCGCGCCTGGCCAGTATGCGAGAGAGCGACGCTGCTATACATAATCTCTATTCGTCCCGCTTGCACCAAGGAAAGTTGGTAGATCTATACTAGAAAGTGGCTTTATGCTAGGACAAGAGTTGGTGATCAGAGCTTGCTCTTCTCGTGCAGCATCTCCTTGAGTCGGCGGCGCAGGATTTTGCCACTCGGGTTCTTCGGCACCTCGGGCACGAAGCGCACGCCGCCGCGGAGGTGCTTCGGGTTCGACAGCTGCGGACAAACAGCCTGTAAGGACTGAGATAACAATACTGTACTTCCACTCACTTGTAACCCATAACGCTGGTGAAGACGCAGCACGTGGGGACTTGAAAAAATACTGCTCTGTATCATTCGTAGATCAAAAAGATTACAACGGCGAGCGTCCAGCTCTTAAGCACAGGGAAAATGTAATGCTACAAAGTATTCCATAAAATAGCATAAGTGACCAGAAGTTTGATTCGATCGATGACGCATCTCTTTAAATGAGTCTCACGAGCCCCGCTCGGCCACGAACGCCTGCAGCTTGCGCTCGGCTGCGCGCGCGCCTGCCGGCAGTTTAACTCACCCGCTCGGCCGCGAACGCCTGTAGCTCGCGCTCGGCTGCGCGCGCGCCTGTCTGCAGTGCCACTCACCCGCTCGGCCACGAACGCCTGCAGCTCGCGCTCGGCTGCGCGCGCGCCTGCCTGCAGTGCACTCACCCGCTCGGCCACGAACGCCTGCAGCTCGCGCTCGGTGGCGCGCGCGCCGGGCTGCAGCGCCACGAAGGCGCGCGGCACTTCTCCGGCGCCGGCGTGCGGCACCCCCACCACGCCCGCGTCGCGCACTGCCGGGTGCTGCAGGAGCACGGCTTCGATTTCCGCTGGGGGCACCTGTTAAGATTTCGTTCATGTCAATACCTTGAAGCTTTCCAAATAGCCTAGCTAGTACGCAGCCCCTTCTTAGTGTGATGAATTTAAGTTGTTTTAATCCTATTTTAAGTTTTACTTTAGTTACTTTTAAATAAAATTAATGGGACCAATTCGAAAGTGTGTTCGCTAAATTCAAAAGTCGGTAAACTTGAAATAACATACTTCAAACTCGATTTTGACAGCTTGGTACCATATTAAATCGAATTTGAAGTTTCTTATTTTAAGTTAAGCGAGTTTTAAATTTAGGCGACACGGTTTCGAATTAGATCCATTCTGTAAACATTTACAATCTACCTGGTTGTTAGTTATGCTTGGCAGAGATTGACACAAATGTATTCTTCTGGTAAATTTTGTGACGTTGGTCACCACAGAACAGGCTTAACCTAGTGTGGGACTAAATAGTCAAGCTTCCTTCATGTAATCTTTATCTGCAAAATAAACTAGTGTAATGTTTTTTTATAATTACTAAGAGCTACTAAGTAAGAGCTGTTTAGAAAGACCCAATTTTCTTAGCTTTAGACGGACTTTTAGCGAGTGTGAGATAGATCAAATTGCGTTTGAAATTACCTGATATGCCTTGTACTTGATCAGCTCTTTAAGTCGGTCCACGATGTAGAAGTACCGGCTCTCATCATAATAACCGATGTCCCCGGTCTTGAAGAAGCCCTCTTCGTCGAAGTCATCCTTATTATCTTTGCCCACGTAGCCTTTCATCACAATACCACCTTTGACACAGATTTCACCTTCTTTGTTTGGGCCGACAGGTCGTTTAGTTTCTAGATCTACAACCTAAAAAAAGGATGTTTTTAATCGCCTTCAGATTATTTGAGACTTCCTTTCAATGATAAGTCCATATTTGTAATAAAATAATAATTATTATAATAAAATTATAAAGGCTATTATTGCTTAATCACCTTTATAATAATAGAATGATTGGCCTCTCCTACGCATCCTGGTTTGGGTTCGAAGAAATTTGTGTTCCTTGTGATTGCCAGCGTGCACTCCGTCATACCATACCCTTGTAATATTGGCAGGGCATTCGGGAAACTGAAATAATTATATGATTATCTTATTTCCAAAAAGCTTTTATGTTTAACTTGCTTCGTTGATATGTCCAGTTCAAAGTTAGTAATCGAAATAAACCAAATTATTTATAAAATGAACCTTATGGGGTGACAGTAAGGACAGCGGTTGAAACGCCCCGTAGGACTGGTCCAACATCGCGTTGTGGTTCAAGAGAAACTCACAGTTTTTGCACTTCGTTGCTAAGATCACTGAGCAGGGGAGCAGCTCCGCAGTACACCATCATGACGGAGCTGATGTCATACTTGATCTCGGTCTTCGTCAATGCGACCAGTATGGGAGGCACGACATGGAGAAGTGTGACCTGGATGAATATCATTAGTGAAACATTCGTTCGTCCATAGACGTGGGGCAAAAATCGCACTAATCACACATAACGTAGCGAAAGTTCGTGATAGTGTGCGTGTGTGCAAATCCGTTCATCCGTTTAAGCGTAAAGAAGTAACAAAGAGGTCTGGACAGGCGTTACGGTCCTGTTACGTTGGGGGAGGGAATTATAATTATATTATTAAGAAATGGAACCGAAATACGTTCATAGATGATTATTCCTCGCCCAATGTAAAAAAAGCGCCGAATTACCTGAATATTAGGCAAAAACTTTTTACAAAGCACCTGTTACGTAACGGAATGGAGAGGGACGGGGGGTCCCGGCTAAGCGTTACGGTCCTGTTACATGGGGGAGGGGGGGTCAAAAATTTGAGAATTTTGCGTTACGTAATTTGTGGACGACCCCTTTAGGGATGGAATTTTTAAAATCCATCCTTAGTGCACCTATACCCCGAGAAATGTCTCTGCCAAATTTCAAAATTTTCAAACCTCTAGGACTACCCATTTAGGCTGAGCGTAGTCTATAAGTGAGTCACGGTACTGTTTTATATGTATTGATTAGGACTTTCAAAGCTAACCTTGTATTTCTCGATGGTCTTCAAATATAGGTCCATTTCGAACTTGGGCAAGAACACCAAGGTCCGCCCTGACACGATACTTAGCAACGCTGACATCAGACCCAACGTATGGAACCATGGGTTCACGTTCAGTAGAACGAGTGGGAATGGTGGTTCTGTTCGAGGGCTGGAAAATAATAGTACATTCATCGACTGACTCTGTCTGTTGCTTCGGCTGCTGAAGGCTGCTTGAAGCACTGTGTTGTTATTTGTATGCAGAAAATCAAAAACTGATGAATTATAGTAGTAGGGTTAAGAATTAAAGAACTACCTATTTGTTAAAAAATTGGACGAAATTTAGGGAAAAGGATCCAATCCACAATAAAACCTATTAGGATTTTAGATATTATATCGATGACATAGAACTTAATTATTAATGGCAACTACGTCCTTAAGACATAGAAACTGTTTAAAGAGTTCAAACGTAACTTCAAGATTTTTAGGGTTCCGTACCCCTTATAGGATCAAAACGAAACCCTTTATAGGATCACTAGTGTGTCTGTCTGTCTGTCTGTCTGTCCGTCTGCCATAGTCAATTTGCTGCGAAACTACTAGACCGATTGAGTTGAAATTTGGTATACGTATGTAAGTTGGTGACCGCAACACGGACGCGTAACGTAAATATATGAATTTTAAACATGGGAGCCACTTTTGGGGGGTAAATTTGAAAATGAAAGAAAAAGTTATGCAACCTATATTGTGCTCGCACTTGTTCGGTTTTATTTTTATCAAATTAGTCACGTCTCTGTAAATTAATCTCAAAATTACTTACGCGCAAAACATATTTAGACAGTTCGAATGCGTCAACCCTACGCCCTTCGGCAATCCCGTGGTCCCAGAAGAGTACAGAATAAACACCAAGTCATTCTGCCCTTCCACATCAACAGCTTGAAACTCTTCAAATTTCACGTCATTTTTCGTCAAGTCATTGAAGGAGATGACGTTTTTCTGTTCATCGCCGAAGACGATGATGTTCTTCAAGTATTTCAAAGATTTGAAGTTTGCCTCGTGGACTTTGTAGGCGGCTTGTGAACAGATGACGTATTTAGGTTTTGATATGCCCATCACATGTGTTAATTCACCTGAAATAATAAGTAGGTACAATTGGCACCGCGTAACTTTGCGTTCAAAGTAAAGTCAAAGTCAAGATATCTTTATTAAATTTAGGCTTTTACGAGTTCTTATGAAGGTCAAGGAATGAATCTACCACCGGTTTGGATAAATCCTCTACTGAGAAGAGCCTTTGCAATGATGTCTACAGTTTCTAAGTATATACCACAGTAAGTAGATACGCCCATCGAGACCCAGGGATCGCCAGTGCAGGACAATTGAGTCATATATAAGCAAAGTCAGCAACATCCACTTCACTTGGTCATAATGCTGCATCGTCGACCTCATCATCACTTTCTATCAGGTGAGATAGAGGTCAAATGCTCATCTATCTTCTATAAAAGTGAAGTGGATCTAGTGAAGTGGATGTTGGTGACTTTGCTTAAGTATATACTTATGACTCAGTTATTTCCAAACGTCCTTGTCCATAATGTAGTTTTTCACTGAGTAATATGCCCTAGAAATAAGACCTACGCTTTACGGTCGATTTGAACATTGTGTATGTTTGATCTGTAATATTTTTATGTATTTCATTATAAAAATGTGTACAATTGCCTAGAAATTATTTTTTAGTTTTAGCCGGTCTATAAGTTTGTACTAAGCTTTTCCAGTATTTCTAGTAGCCTTTGGCTTATCTACATTTGTAGGAAAAAGAGAGTTAGCCTCAAGCCGTGTCTGGTTCAGGTACACTCGTGTCACTGCACGTCGCCGCTATGAAACCTAAAAACGTTTAGGTACTGCGACCCTACCTGTACCATTACCATGAGTTTATGCAAACCGTTCTCGAAATAGAAAACTATCGCTCGGTCCCTTTTACTTGTATCAGCAACAAGTCGTGACCAGAAATATACAATACAATACAAATACTCTTTATTGAACACCACATAAAACATATTGGAAAAAGACATAGAAATAGGTAACACAGTATACAATAGGCGGTCTTATCGCTAAGTAGCGATCTCTTCCAGACAACCTTTTGAAAGAAGAGATGGCATAACAGAGACTTGCAAAGGCAGGTGGTGAATACTATCTATAGTAAACATTTAAAGTACACAAAACCACTTACATACAAAATACTTACATAAGCACATACTATACACAGAGAAATATATACTATACATAAATACATACATATAAATATACATAATTATAATAAAAAGGAAACCAAGTCAGCTACACAAAAGAGAGAAAGTAAGATTAAAGCACGAACAAATGGTGAAAAAGAATTGACATATTACAAAGATTACAAAGGTAGTGACAAATAGTGCTGTTTTAATAAACCTTTAAATATAGGAAGAGACTGAGCACGCCTTAAATCCGAAGGTAAGGAGTTCCACAAGCGAATAGCTTGAGAAGTAAATGAATTAGAATAAAATTTTGAGGAAGAAGGAGGCACAGTCAGAAGGAAGTTTTGAGAACATCTAAGGGACGAGAAATAGCTGAAACGCTCTTTGAGGTAGCGAGGGGTTTGCAAGGAAGAAAAGTATGCCATAAAGAAGAGCAAGAATGTGAAAGTTCCGGCGAAAACGGATAGGAACCCACTTGAGTTGTGAACGAAAACTAGAAATATGGTCGAATTTACGTAACCCATTTAAATGAAACAAATGCACGGATTTTGCATACGCTCAAGTTTATTAAGCTGCTCCTCAGAGAGATCCAGATAGCATACATCAGCATAGTCCAATATAGGTAAGAGAAGCGACTGCGCAAGCGCAATTTTGGTGGTATGTGGAAGAAAGTTTCGGAGCCGCCTCAAAGAACCCACAGCAGCAAACATCTTCCTGCTAGTGTAACTTACTTGAGGGACCCACGAAAGGGTGCGGTCCATGATAACACCAAGGTTTTTAACTTGATGTGAGTAAGGAATTGGAACGCCATCAAAGTAGACAGAAGGCAGATTTGCAAAATCAATTCGAGAAACAAGCTTAGAGCTGCCAATGTTAATGACTTGGGACTTTGATGGATTAACCTTTAATCCATAGCTATTGCTCCAGTTTAATATACGAACCAAGTCATTATTTGTAGCATCAATAATGGAATGGAGATCACCAAGTACGCCTTGAGAATAGATTTGGAGATCATCGGCATAAAGGTGATATGAAGAGAGTAATGGAATCCATAAATATAGAAAAAAGCAGACAGCACGCCACCCTGCGGGACGCCGGCAACTATCCTGCACCAAGATGATCGAGAAAGTTCCACCTTTATCCGTTGCCGACGATCAACCAAGTAACTATGAAACCATTCAATAACCGTAGGAGATATGTTAAGAGAAATCTAGTTATCTATAAAAACATTAGCTCTCACCTTTTGTATAAGCCATATTGAGGGTAGTTAATGCAGCTCCTGACAGCACAGTACCAACCACTGAGCTCCAGAATTCCACTCGGTTCTCCGAGCACAGCGCAACACAGTCTCCCTTTCTGATTCCTAGGCGGGTAAGAGAGACGGCAAGATTCATGGCTTGCCGACCTATCTGCCCAAAGTTTGTTACTTCGTGGGTTAGACCATTGATCTGTAATCGTAGTTAAGAACAATTAACACGTTCAGTGCGTTAGGAGATCTAAAGGATCTCTTACGGGTCTTTCATTCAGTGCGTCTGAAATCGTGATTTGTGGGAGACCATAACGTCTATATTTTTATGTGTATGACAGAGACATTATGTACACTTGCTTCCCAATTAAAGTTTTACTCAATTACCAGACAAACATTTTTGGAGGTCTACTTATTAGGCCCCTAGCGCACTGAGTAATGATATTTTATGCTCAGTGCATTTGGAGATCTTTCCAGATATTTCTCCTAAATCGTAGGACTCGTAGCCGCAAGGACTGGAAGCCGGCGCCGCGCGTTTTGCTTAAGTGTCGTTCAAGTGTCAAGTTGCCGTAAAAAGAAAAGTGTAAAAAGGCAATTCGAAATGAAATTGTAAGGGTAATAATGATCGAAAAATAAATGCCAGATTATGCTGTTTCATCGACTAGGTGTTGGAATTAGCATAAATAAATCTGTCTCTCCTTAACTAATACTTTGAAAGACTTTCTCTTTCACACAAGTAAGTATTTCGTCCAGCACTTGAGACTCCCTTGTTTTTATATAGCAGGCAAATAGCTTTGCTGTTACTAGTTGTCTCGTCTCGTTCGTAACTTTGCGTAAAGTGAACACGCGCACGACTCTCCTAAGATAATAGAATTAGTACATTGTGCATCTAGGGCCGTAAGAAGGGGATAACTAACGAGAGTCTGTTAGAAGCCCGACGCCGATAGGATATCCCCTTACTGCCCGTAATACACACAATCTTTTTCATCACATTTGCGAGGAAATGAAATAAAAATTAGACAAAAAAAAGTATATATATTAATTTTATTCCCATTTTACATCGTGAATTACCATCAGGTGGGTGTTCATAAACTGAGCGTACGTTGCGATCAGCGCGGGGCAGCTCCGCCGGCTTGCGGGTCGCGCGCGCCCCGCCGGCTGCGGCTCCCGAGCACCTCCGCCGACCTGGCGCACTTAACTGCGCGGGAGTTATGGCTTATAACTCCCGCTGACAGCGGGGCCCATAGTGGAAGTTAAATCGGCTATAGTTGCTCTATACGCTTGCGTATAATAACACCCTTTCCGAGCAAGTGTGATGAAATAAATATTATCATTCAACTATAAACGTGCTCTTCATTAGTTACCCAAAACCAATACTAGGGACGTATTACACATCACCTAATAGTAGTTTATGCAACGGTTGTATAATGATAGGCCTTAAAATACTAGTGCGGTTTTCATGAAACGAGCTTTAGCGAGTTTCATAATAAGATCGCACGTGTGTTTTAAGGCCAAATTATGCAGAGTTGCATACATAACTTTATCTACACACATATTATAAATACTTACTCCATGATGTGCTCAGAAACAATATTTTCTGGCAACAAGTTATTTGTTGCAATCGTGGCTGCATATTTCCGATATCCGGCGCATTTTCACATCACACAGTCACTCCGAGAAGACTACTGTTCATATTTTCAACTTAAATGTAAATTACAAACAACTTTTTACAATTCTACTTTCGTTCAGCAAAAAACCACCATGAATCAGTAATGGCGGCAATTCGATCCTCCGTCAAGAACATTTTTTTTTAATCATAGACTAACGAATGAAGTCTCTATTCTCATGTCACTCGAGATCAAATGTTGTGTAGTTTATATTAAAAAAACACTGAATTGACGTTTCGTATCAATAACTGTTTTAATATCTATGGATACTAGAATAGAGACCCACTTGAGTTTTGACAGCTGTTCCAAATTTAATCTCATTTCTATACTAAAATCGATACGGGAATAACATTGCAGCACTGGTTTTTCCTAATTGGTTGTCAAAATGGTGGTCATTTCCTACGGTTTTTGATTACACTATGGAGGTTTTATGATATGGGTGTAGATAAACGATATTTTGGTACGATATGGTAACTCTTATTAACATGACAACAAAGGCGGCCGCATTCTAAATCCATTGCGATATCTATCCCTCAGGCAATGTCGACTATTCGACATTGCCTGAGGCCTCTATAGGCTTGGTTCAAATATACCTACCTCCCAATTAGCAAATAGTGACAGCGGCTCTGATTATGAGCAGGGCTCGAACAAATCATGCGGATGACGTAAAAATTACGTAGTTTTGCACACCGGAATGATGTTTTGTATTTAAACTTCCGTGTGACATATCGCACGAATAAAGATGACATTCTATTGCGTCATTTTAAATATTAGTAAAAATAAATCCAAGCTACATATAATTGTGAAGGTACAACCGTCATCCGAATGACAATGTAAGTCAAAGACGTTAGATAGGTACATAACGTCTTTGACTGACATTGTCGTTACTCGACTCATTTCAAGTGACGATATCGTTTAGGTACTTAAAGAGGTTGATTA
This sequence comes from Tortricodes alternella, assembly GCA_947859335.1. Taxonomy (NCBI): domain Eukaryota; kingdom Metazoa; phylum Arthropoda; class Insecta; order Lepidoptera; family Tortricidae; genus Tortricodes; species Tortricodes alternella. The sequence continues at coordinate 4,036,420 of OX401968.1, read as the reverse complement.
ATGATAAATGATAAGTGATAATAAAATTGTTTATGAAAATTATATTTGATATCATCCTATGAGTGGTTTGACGTCATCCGCATGATTTGTTCGAGCCCTGAATGAGATATTTGATATATACGAGTACCTTAAAGAAAAAGGAGCCCCATATGCTTCGTTCCGTGTAAGTTATTTTAATGATAGCTTATTTATCGAAAACTAAGATTATTTTTTTAATCCCTACTAGTCGCTAAACAAATTGAACTATCTTCAGTTGTGGCGTCAGATACAATCGATGCCTAATTTTTTTTCGTAATTTCTCCATATCTATATGTCATAAATGTGTGCGAAACTATCTAAAAATAGACCAATCGGTTATCTTTGGCTCACAAAAAGTAAATAAATATATTATTGTTTTTGAGTTAGACAGTTACAGATGTAGTGCATAATTAGTTTCCATCGTGTTTTATAGGAAAAGTTCGTATTTATCGTGCTGTCTAAATTAGCTTCAGTACCCATCATATCATGCTGTCATTTTTCATTTTGACATTTGACACTACATAATAAAGTTTCATATTAATGAATATAAACATGTCATTCATTTAATACAAGAATTAATTGGCACTTCGGCTCCCCTCGTCTCCCGATTGAGATCCGAGTTTTACCGATGGAAACATACTATTCACTATATCTGTACACATCGTCTCATACCCACTGCAGTAAAGGTCCGTTACGAGCTATAATAGGTCTCAAAGGCACTGATTGAAAGTACTTTGAAAATGACAAAGCACTGAACGTGTTAATTATAATAATAGTACGTGTACATACAGCTACGTAATTCTCCAAAAAATCTCGTCCTACAATCGTAAATTGACCTGGCGCCTCATTCGGGAACGCTAAGTGATTCTGTAGCGACTCGTAAGCCAGATCTCTCATCTCGCTCTTACGCATTTCGCGTCGTGCGGAAGAGTGGAATGAGAAATCTGGCTATCGAGTCGCTACAGAATCACTTAGCATTCCCGAATGAGGCTCCTGGCATTATGTGGAGTTAAGTACCTACAACCCTGGCCGCTTGCGAATTCAATTCAATTGCAAATTCGATCCGCGTTTACGCGAAAATCGGATTATCGATTATCGATATTATACGCGATAGTCACTTTACGCGGCAACCCAAGTCAATACAAAGTGGAATAAAAAAACCAGATACGAGGAAGTTTTTGCCAGTAACTTTTGTTGAACTTGGCGCTTACAATACCTTGGGTTACAATTTACACTACCCCCAAAAGAGTACCATTCAAACTTCAGACAATATTAATCACCTACCTTGTAATCAGGCTTTAATTATTTACTCTCTTCATGATAAGTAATTACATCTTTATGCACACGTCTTATCATTATTTAATAGTATAAGGTGATAAAAGATAAAGTGCGATTGCCCTACGGCAGTTCAATTACGGACTCTATCACTTGATACATACATACATAGCATCACGCCCGAAATCCCTAATGGGGTGGGCAGAGCCACACGACTACTTGTGGCCACGTTCGATTAATTAGTCCTAAGATAGTATGTGAACCGTATGGTGACAGGTGATCAGCCCATCGCCCATACAGATAGTCCGCCATGTTGGAGAGGACCCGTCCCTTAGTCGACTTTTACGACATGCCAGGATGATAAGCATCTGCACGCATTCTATGCTATTTCTTCACTCCCAGTGCAGCAGAGGAGTAGTATCACTTGATATTAAGGAAAAAGATAAATTTTCTTCCAATTACGCGTTAATCTCATTATTATGTCCTTAAATACTCAGCACAAACAGCACTGTTTTGCTCTAGAGCAATAAAGTTGCATGCAATAGTACATTACTGAAGAGACCAGTAAGTAAGCTGTACTGGACGAATTCGATTTGAGGATTTCTATGTACGAGTCCAGTATGGCACTTATTGGTCGAAGCTTCTATAGTGCTTTTCTCAGAAATCCATTTTCTATTTTTTTTATATTTTTTATTCCCATTGTACACCGTGAATTACGATCAGGTGGGTAGAATAAACTGTACGTCGCCATCACCGCGCGTGCCGGTGCCGCGCAGCCCGCCGGGCTTAGGGCATGCCCCGTGCAGTGCATGTTATGAGATTTGTATCGTACTTACTGGACACTTTTCATTCCGAATTCAAAATCTCTCTACTTACCGGACACTTTTGAACATTGTCTGGTATTCTTAACTTTCTGGTGACTTTTTAAAGATGTTATGGCTACTTTACGTATCATTTTTGAGAAAAAATCATAATAGCAGTACTTGTTTTTTTTTTTTGTTTTAGTACCACTCCGCCCATTCACAGTCCAACCGGACGCTGGACCTAGGATTGATGGTCGGGATTTGGCGGGATTTTCCCGAATTTTTGTATGTCCTCCCGACTCCCGACAAAGTTAAAAATCTCCCGAATAAATTTGTTTCGTTCTGCCCATTCCAGTAGGCAATGCTTATTGTGAAAGAGTGTTTAGTTTACTGAACAATCTTTACACAAAAGAAAGGAACCGGATGTGCATGGATTTAGTAAAAGCAGAGTTAGTGATTCGACTTAATTTTGAGGATTTTGTTTTGAATTTCATGTCTTCTCTAAATAGTTTAAATAGATATGATATATCTACATTGTGATACCTCAACCCACTTCATAAAATTGCATGATTTATTTTGTTTGTCTTGACCCCGTGCCCTCTGCTTCCAAGAGCGTGCAGCCCGATCTTCAATATAGTAGATGGATACTGCCCGCTATATTTCATTATATTTTCTGTCATTTATTCAAAACTTTAAGTATGAGTCTAGGAATTTATATTCAGGCCTACAGGTGCGTACAACTTTTAAGGTAGACTACGTACCTGAGTACTGATGGAAGTTAGAATTAAGTGTTTAGGTACCTACTAGAATTAATAAAATTATGAAACACAAACTACTTAATACCGATTAAACCTATCTAAATATGAATTGATGAAACTATATGTAGATTTAAGACAATAGTACTATTTAAACTTTTATCGCGTCACATGCCGCGGACCGATTCCAACACAATTTTTAAACCTGCGCAAACTTGCTTTGTTTAACCAGTTTGTGTTCTGTAATGTCTTGAGTAAATGTTTTTCATTCTAAATTTTTTTATTAATTATTATTTTGAATACTAAAAACATACAATTTATTTAATAAGCCAATGAACAAAGGTTTCTATAATAGTATCACAATGTTCAGTAGACGTAAATAAGCATTTAATGGTCGAGGATGGGCATCCCACATCCATCTTCGCATCTATATCTTCCTATGCGTCTCCTTGTTCCCCGAATTCTGATTGAGATTGCTCTAATTATGGAAATTTGTATTTTCACTTTGAGCCAACTTACTATTTGTGAGTATGGCTTGGACCATTTTTCGTTTAGTTTAAGCGCTGTTTTCTTGATGAATGCTTCGTATTCGGTTCTAAATAAAGTTTCACTGAAAATGACAATGAAAATATTTATTTTGCAAATAGGCCATCTGGGCTCTTTTACATGTCTGAATCTACCAGCGCTTCGAAAGGTGACATCTGCTGAGAAGAAACGCCGCGAGAAACTCAGCAGTAGGTCTTTTTTCAACTTTGGCAGTAGTTTTATCTAACAACTAACACAAAATGTGCAACATAAAAACCTAATGGGTACAAATTAATTATAATAAATAACTAATAAGGGAGATGTATAGTCTCCGCGTCTGGACAAGTTAAGTAACTTAGAGATGTATAAAGTCTCTAAGGGTCATAATAATAAAAATTAAAAAATTAAAATTAAAATTAAAATAAAACTTGTGTGTTGTAGCGTCAAATAAACATAATAATATTTTAAATAATAGCACACTTTGATCAAGCTCCAAATCAAATTTCCCTGTGCTATGGGTACTAGACGACGATACGCATGCTTATATATTATGTATATGTTACCGTAAAACCCCGAGCTACTGAAAATCCTCAGATTTTCCAGTAAAACCCAAGATTTACCAAGACGCTGATAACAGCCAATAGACCTTGAGTGATCGGTCACTGTCTGTTTCCAGCGGAGTGAACGAGAAGCACTGTGCGGTTATTTGTATGGGGATAATCAACAAGTGCGAGTTAAACTCGCGTGGAGAGGGTTCCGTTCCGTACATTATTATCTGAAATGTACTACGTTACTTTAAATACCATAGACTTCTTATAGGTTTTCCTGTAATCTATAGGTAAAGAACTATTTTCTGTATTTTTTTCAAAATTTTAGCCCCAGTAGTTTCAGAAATAAGGGCATGGTCGGTTTCGCTTATTTTCCTAAATAACTTCAAAACCGTTTAGTTCAAAGTTATAGAAAAAAATGTTTAAGATCCTCATAATAAGCACTTTCATTTGATATGTCACACATCATAGTTTGCAATAATTTTATTTTTAATTTTCTAATTTACCCCCCTAAAAGTGGCCCCCATGTTTAAAATTCATTTATTAATGTTACACGTCCGTGTTACGGTCACTGACTTACATATGTGTACCAAATTTTGGGAATGGTAAATTTTCGCCTATTTTCCTCCTCTGCTGCACTGGGAGTGAAAAAATAGCATAGAATGCGTGCAGATGCTTATCATCCTGGCATGTCGTAAAAGTCGACTAAGGGAAGGGTCCTCTCCAACATGGTGGACTATCTGTATGGGCGATGGGCTGATCACCTGTCACCATACGGTTCATCATACCATCTTAGGACTAATTAATCGAACGTGGCCACAAGTAGTCTTGTGTCTCTGCCCACCCCATTAGGGATTTCGGGCGTGATAATATGTATGTATATGTATTCCTAAATAACTTCTAAACTATTTTAATTAAAATTCAAAAGAAAATATTTTTAGGATCCATACAATAATCCACAATTTCATTTGATATGTCACACAATATAGGATGCATAACTTCTTTTTAAATTTTCTAATTTACCCCCCCCCCCAAGAGTGGCCCCCATGTTTAAAATTAATTTGTTTACGTTGCGCATCCGTGTTGCGGTCACCGACTAACATATGTATACCAAATTTCAACTCAATCGGTCTAGTAGTTTTGGAGCAAATTGACTGTGACAGACGGACAGACAGACAGACAGACAGACACACGAGTGATCCTATAAGGGTTCCTTTTTTCCTTTTGAGGTACGGAACCCTAAAAACCAATAAGGAAACACCACACGTAATATATAAATTAGTCAACTTTTTAGTTTGGGCTCGATGCAATAGTGTTATTAATTATAGACGCATAAGTTAAAAACATTAAGACCTAGAACTGTTTAAAGACGATTTCTGACGTAACGTCAAACACACTTATAGCAAAACCATAAGAAAACCTTACGCGTCGTATTTTGCTTACTCGTGGTACTTATAAAAGCGTCGTCATAACTATACAATTTACGCGATTACGCTTAAAGGTCTCTGCCCATTAGACCGTATCGTACCATGACCGTGCTAGGAAGGTGCCAGGCAAATATTATATGTATTGAAAGGGTTACCATTGTTTCATCAAAAACAAATTGACAAATTGTCACTTCCCAAACAATATTTCGTATATTCATTTGCTAAATTATTATTAGGCAAATGAACTCTTCACAAATAATTGTAACGCAAACCTTATGATTGGCAAGTGAACGCTCCAACAAGGACTCACTTGCCAACTGGTACTTATACCAAATTTAATGAAGTCAAAGGTTTCAGTTGGCATAACATATTTTACGCAAACAAAATAAGGCAAAAGCATTTGACCAAATGAAAATGTTCGTACTAAAATTATTCCAAAGATTTCATTGGCAAAAAAACGGTTGCTAAAATTTGTTTGGGAAGTGATAATTTGTCAAAAGTTTTTTGATGAAACGGCAGGATCCCGTATTGAAAAGTATGAGACTATACCCACTAGACCGTTCCGTCATCGACCAGTACCGTCGCGTGCCATGCACGGCGCGTCAACAATTGTCGGTAAGAATATTTTGCCAGTGCCGATACGCTCCGTGCAGGGCACGCGACGCCGGCGCTGCACGTTCAACGGATTCGATACGGGCCTCATACGAGTAACATACGGGTTGCATACGCACAGAACGCCGTAGATCCATTTCAGTGGGCATAGTAGAGCGTATCGTGTTGCTTTGCGTGCCTGACACGTTCGTTCATAGCAAGGTCTTGGTATGATACGGTATAACCCTTTGACCGCCACAGTCGGCTGTGCTGCCACGATATGCCGTTTTCCATACATTTGCGACGGCTGCAGCCGTCGTCGAGCGCTCGTGGCAAGGTTTTTCACCGTTAGCCGTGGCGTTCAAATGTTAATGGGCAGAGACCTTAACACTGTAGCAATAAAAACTAATTTCACCACTTATCCTACACTTAAGCCTTTGTACTAAAGTTACTATTGAAAAATGCTATAAGTACGAATGGCACTTAAACAGATTGATATAGAAATGATATAAAACTAAACGCGGTTACTAAACGGTGCCCAAAACCAGTCATGAATTCAAAATAAGCCTAGTGTTTGCTGAGTCAGTAATTATTAATCTAACACTTTTACTAACCTATATTGTACCATAATCTCAGAAATAAATGTGTGATTGATTGTTTAAAAATGTATATAAAAACCGGACAAGTGCGAGTTAAACTCGCGTGGAGAGGGTTCCGTTCCGTACATGATTATCTGAGATTTACTAGGTTACTTTAAATACCATGGACTTCTTATAGGTTTTCCTGTAATCTATAGGTAAAGATCTATTTTCTTTATTTTTTCAAAAAATTAGCCCCAGTAGTTTCGGAAATAAGGGGGGGAGGGGGGGATGTTCATTTTTCGTCTATTTTCCTGAATAACTTCCAAACTATTTTACTTAAAATTCAAAACAAAATATATTTAAGATCCTCACAATAAGCCCTTTTATTTGATATGTCACACGATATACGTGGCAAACCTTTTTTTTTTAATTTTCTAATTTACCCCCAAAAAGTGGCCCCTATGTTTAAAATTCATATATTTATGTCACGCGTCCGTGTTGCGGTCACCAACTTACATATGAATACCAAATTTCAACTCAATCGGTCCAGTAGTTTCGGAGCAAATTGGCTGTGACAGACGGACAGACAGACAGACAGACAGACACACGAGTGATCCTATAAGGGTTTCGTTTTTTCCTTTTGAGGTATGGAACCCTAAAAAGAAAATATTCATTTTGCAAGTAGGCCACATGGGCTCTTTCACATGTCTGAATCTAGCAACGCTTCGAAAGGTGACATCTGCTGAGAAGAAACGCCGCAAGAAACTCAGCAGCAAGTCTTTTTTTTCCAACTTTTACATTAGTTTTAACTAAAACTAACACATGAAAAAGGCAGCAAACAATCCGGATGGGTAAAAATTAATATTAATAAATAACTAAAAAAGGGAGATGTATAGTCTCCGCGTCTGGACAAGTTAAGCGACTTAGAGATGTATAAAGCTTCTAAGGGTCATAATAATAATAATAAAAATAAAGAAATAAAGAAACAGCTAAATTGATTACCTAATCTAGGTTAAATGGAGATGTAGACAGTCTCCACGGTCAAGTATAAAGAAGGAGATGATGTATAAATTAACTTACTATTGTAACATCCTTAAATTCCATCAATTTGTTAAGCAAATAATCTCCAAGGTGCAAGTTGGCCGGCACTTCGACGTTCGTCGGACCGTAAACATAGTTAGGATGTTTTAACATTGTGATGTAACACGTCCGCACACTTGTTGAGTTGTTGATACACTGCGTTGAACCGGCAATGTACGTGTGTCCGTCTCGATGGGCCATCGTCGCACGGAACGCATCGATTAAAGATATCTTTATCTCTTTCTTAGGCATGAACGCGTCTCGTGCGTTGACCTACGATGGCTCATCGGGGCCATTATATCTGCTTCTCGTCAAGCTAGCTCCTGCATAGACGTGTCACTAGTCGACCGAGCGAGCGAAGCGTCTCCGTTTCAACTTGGGCAAAAATGCTTTCGTATGTCCAGCGGATGTCTATTTGTTCTCGTCTACAGCGCCTCTATTCGGGAACGCTAAGTGATTCTGTAGCGACTCATAAGCCAGATTTCTCATCCCACTCTTCCGCACGACGCGTAATGCGTAAGAGCGAGATGAGAAATCTGGCTTACGAGTCGCTACAGAATCACTTAGCGTTCCCGAATGAGGCGCCAGGTCGCAGTTCTCAACCGATTCCAGTGAAATTTTGTGAGCAGGTTTGATAATTGGTTTTTTGTCGATTCACATTATCGAAATTTTTCAAAATGGTGGAGATATGGGAGTTTTTGCAATTACAAATTATTTTGCGGTGTGGGGGAAAGTGATCCGACCTATATGTGTATGGGGATATCAGTTTTCGAACGGTAAAGATAAGAAGTTTGTCGCGAGGTTTACAGCTCACGGAGCCACTAGTTTTAAGAGTTTAATTTTTACTTATGTATGTCAGGCTTTAAGGTATTTATGTTGTTGGCCTTATTGCCTGAAATAAATGGTTATTATTATTATAGAAAACTGGTTTGTGCCAGTTAAGTTATCGTTGAGCGTATATCGATAACTGGTTGTATTATATAATTACACTGTATTTTCACTGTGTTAGAGATGTGCCGACCTCGGGAACTTCATTTTTAACCAACTTCAAAAAACCGAAGGAGGAGGTTCTCAATGCGACGCGTATATTAGTTTTCTTTTTTATATTTATGTTCACCGTTTAATCGGAGATGGCTGGACCGATTTGGATAATATGGTATTTCTCCAAGTTGATCCGGTTGTGATCAAAGTCGAGGTCTGGTGAGAGGATCTATCGAAGGAACTCCTTAAATTGTATAGGCGCGCATATAGATATTTTGATATTTTCTGTATTAATGTACCGGGAACATTCTCGGTCGCAAACATTTCCCATGCAAAATGAAAAAAAAAAAACCGAGTAACTATGACAGATATTAGAATAGATTAACTTAATTATAACAAAAAGTAGGTCTTTCTGCGCATAGACAACAGTCGAGTACTGGAGATCTCCGAAAAGAAATTTCCGAATTTTGGAAAAAAATTACCTACTCTTTGTCCATATGTGTGTTTCGTGTACATATGTGTTTTAAATATTTTTTATTTATTTATTAGCCAAATATAATTTAAACTGCATGATGTAAACACCAAAGCGCCGCAAAAATTCACACAATTACATAGAAAATAAACAATGAACATACATACATACATATTATCACGCCCGAAATACTTAATGGGATGGGCAGAGCCACAAGACTACTTGTGGCCACGTTCGATTAATTAGTCCTAAGATGGTATGATGAACCGTATGGTGACAGGTGATCAGCCCATCGCCCATACAGATAGTCCACCATGTTGGAGAGGACCCGTCCCTTAGTCGACTTTTACACCATGCCAGGATGATAAGCATCTGCACGCATTCTATGCTATTTACAATGAACATGGATACAACAAATAAAACAATAACTAAACAGCTACACTTCCATCCATCGCCTCGCAATATCTCATACACTCTCGACATAGATTCACCCATCGACTTGCAAACAAATCGCATTCTGGTGCTGATGAAAGAACCGAATTCAGCAAACGGAGTGCCCGAATGGTCGGGGATTTTTTGTGTGACACAGTGCGTATTCTTGGTACCGCCAGGAGATTGGGAATCCGCAGCCGAAGAAGATATTTCGCAACAAAGGGAACATGCAATTTAGCGTACTGCGCCACCAGATCGGGACAATCTGTATCGCCCCGCAGGAAACTGCAAGCAGTCCTTAGCACATTGCTGTTACGCCTTACCTCTAGAGAATTGAACCCAAGTACACCAAGCAAGAACTTGGTGGGGAATAAGAAGGGATACTATTTTAAAGACGCGGATAGCCTAGTTGAGAGTGACCCTGCCTCCGACGCAAGCGTCCCGGGTTCGATCCCCGGTAAGGGCAAATATTTGTGTGATGAGCACGAATGTTTGTTCCTGAATCTTGGATGTTTCCTATGTATTTAAGTATTTATTTCTCTATATAAGTATTTATATCGTCGTCTAGTACTCATAACACAAGCTTAGAGCTTACTTTGGGACTAGATCGATCTGTGTAAAGATTGTCCCCTGATTTATTTATTTATAATACCCGTATATTTTTTTATAAGCATACCTTAAAAAGGCTTTCTGAACTTGAATCTGAATATGAAAAACTATCAATTACACAAGTCCCTCCACGTAACTTATATGAAAATGAAAATGAAAATGAAAATATTTATTTTGCAAGCCACATGGGCTCTTTTACATGTCTGAAGCTACCAGCGCTTCGAAAGGTGACATCTGCTGAGAAGAAACGCCGCAAGAAACTCAGAACCGTATAGAGCGTGTGGTTCTATATCCGTATAGAACGTGTGGAATTTCGAGATTACGAGCAGAATTTATATTATCTCTGATTAGAAGCTTATCTGGCTTATACTACCTAAAGAATACTTGGTCGATTGTGATATCACATATACCACTTCAAAGAGTATTCACCTAACATATAAATAGACGCAGTTATCTTTATAATAAGTAGTTATAGGCAATCAGCCGTGGCGTTCAAAAGGATAACAAAACAGGAAAGGAAAACAAAGTGCGAGTTAAACTCGCGTGGAGAGGGTTCCGTTCTTTACATGATTATCTGAAATTTACTACGTTACTTTAAATACCATAGACTTCTTATGGGTTTCCCTGTAATCTATAGGTAAAGAACTATTTTCTGTATTGTTTTGTCTGTTCTGTAATGGTCAATTTTCGCCTATTTTCCTAAATAACTTCTAAACCATTTTACTCGAAATTCAAAAAAATATATATTTAAAATCCTCACAATAAGCCCTTTCAACACGACATAGGTTGCATAACTGTTTTTTTTATGTTCTAATTTACCCCCCAAAAGTGGCCCCCATGTTTAAAATTCATATATTTACGTCACGCATCCGTGTTGCGGTCACCAACTTACGTATGTATACCAAATTTCAACTCAATCGGTCCAGTCGTTTCGGAGCAAATTGGCTGTGACAGACGGACAGACACACGAGTGATCCTATAAGGGGTTTCGTTTTTTCCTTTTGAGGTACGGATTTCATTTTTTCCTTTTGAGGTACGGAACCCTAAAAACGAAAAAATGTGACGTTGCCAGCTCAGCTCTGTGCTCAGGCCTTTTCAAATTAAAGTTCGTTAACAATTAACTTATAATTATCCTTTTGAACGCCACGGCTGAGTTCGACAAAGCGTGCCCCGGACGCCGAGTGACGGTTGTAGCCGCCAAAATTTATGGAAAACGGCATGCCGTGGCGTCATTGTCACGTAAATCTGCTGTCGGGTACAGCCGTCTGTGGCATTCGAAAGGCCACCAAATAAAAAAACCGACTACAAAAACCCATAAAAAAGTAATAACGTGAATACTCGTACTTATCATTTAGGAGTTCCAATGGTCATCTGTGGTCTTCATCATCAGTTCCACTTCACCAAACAATGCTTTTGGAACGCTATATGCGTGCTATAATATTTGATGCTCCTCTGCTGCACTGGGAGTGAAGAAATAGCATAGAATGCGTGCAGATGCTTATCATCCTGGCATGTCGTAAAAGTCGACTAAGGGACGGGTCCTCTCCAACATGGTGGACTATCTGTATGGGCGATGGGCTGATCACCTGTCACCATACGGTTCACCATACCATCTTAGGACTAATTAATCGAACGTGGCCACAGGCAGTCTTGTGGCTCTGCCCAACCTATTAGGGATTTCGGGCGTGATGCTATGTATGTATGTATATTTGAGGAGTTCCATCGATTCCTCATAGATCTCATCACACCTCAACTTTGACTACAACGGGACAAACTTGGAGGTTTCCAAATCGGTTTATGAATGACAGAGTTCTGAGGTAATAAACATAGAAAAAAATACAGTCGTATTGTAGAATCTCCTTCTTTTGTTGAAGTTGGTTAAAAATACCTCACCTTGAGGTGTTAATATGTTAGTAAGACGAACTTTGCTCGCGTTTTCAGTGTGTATTCGGATTGTTTGAAGGAATTCCTAATTGGTTTAAAATAAAAATCTTCCCATACATAAATATTGTTTATACTTATTTATTAATTCATATATATACATTGGTTAGGAGCGCGCGAGAGAGATCACGCCAAGTAGCTATACGTCGTTTCCTTTGTACCCTCTGTGCGTTTCAAATATTCTTTCTCTATCAGGATATCGATGCATTTCTGTGAACAAAAATGCTGTATTGAAATTGATATAATTTATTCCAGTCCAGAGATCCATAAGTGTTAGTAAGATAAGTCAATTAAGAGAACTGTCAATCAAAGGCAAATGCCCTTTTCATACAAAAGGCGATAACGATTTCCACCCCTTAGATGTTAACCGATTTTGATCAATTTTCGTACTCTAATAAATTGGGTGGATGGATGGATGCCATTCTGACATAGAAAAATCGTCGGTGGGTGCGTCGATGCCATTTTGTCTCAGGAGAATTGTGATTGGGTGGATGAATAAGTACCATTTTTTCCTGGGAGAACGGTGGTTTGGTGAGTGAATGCAATTTTGACATAGGAGGATGATGGTTGGATGCATGGATACCATTTTGCGTGGAAGAATAGTGGTTAGACGGATGGATGCCATTTTGATATACAAGAATGGTGGTTGGATGGATGGACCCATTTTGACATACGAGAATGGTGCTTGGAATGGATGGATGCCATTTGACGAAGTAGTCTCTCACCTTGATGATGGGGACGCGTGGCTTGAACTGCGAAGACAGCTGGTTGAGCAGCTCGACCACTAAGTGCTGGTGTTTCAGGGTCTTACGGGTCTTCATTACCCTCACGATCGCCGCCTGTGGAACGGAACAAGCGAGTAACAATGCATTTGCTCAAGTTGGCTCGAACCTGAAATACTGAATCCAAAGCTCAGCGAAAATATAATTGCGAGCGTAGCGAGGGTCTCAAACGTAGAATACTGAGTCTATGGAGGGATTCAAGAAATAAAGGCCTGTATGTATACATAAAGACAACAAAAAAACATCCATGACTCAGATACAAAAATCGTGCTTATCACAAAGTTGTCACAAGCGGAACTCGAACATTCGGCACAGTAGTAAATTCTAGTAACACAACGCAATCCAGTCAGTCATGCACGAGTAGGTACCTATATGTACGTATGTACGTAAAATTTACCTGTATGAGGAACTTGCGGTCCTCCTCGATGTGTTTGTGCGTCGCTTCCTGTTCCACCTTGGGCTCCGTCTTGAGAGGGATGTTGACGTTAACTCGCAGCTTCTTACTGCAATACAATGATAATATTTTTTTGCTGCTCGTGTTTTTTTTTTTTATCTTAGAGGAACCATGAGACATTTCACCCTTTAAGAGTTGAATGTCTAGGTGATCTTGTTACAAAAAAAAAAATTATAGACAATGTAACGAAAACGAAGAAATCATGTCAATACATGTTATTAAAAAATAGGTCTTTTTATTTGACAGTAACAAAATTAGTGATGATTAAAATTTGAGTTATTATGAGTAATCTGACACTTCAAATCTGTATTACTCTGAAACTTCAGCACGTATCACCAGCGACCCCAACATGCAAGACACAAAAATAAGTTAAACCCGTTTATCCCTATGACTATCTCTTTCGTCGGCACTAGTGTGAGAGAGACGCACTTAGAAGTAAGACTGTTTAACTGAAAAACATGACAAGAATAATGGACGACTCCTGAGTTACCTTCTGACGGAAAAGTAGACTTACTTCTTATATCCTAAGTAGAGTTCCACCATGGAGGACTCCGTCAGTTCCGACTCATCGTCCGCACAGACCAGCAGTTTGGCTTTCAGGAGGATTTGCAGCACCTGACAACAACACAGAAGTGAAACTTGAGGCCAACATTGTACAGTTAGCAGCACCGAATAAAAGCAATCATGCGATACACCCTCATTTTGTTGCTTTGTTACCTGGAGTAAGATGGATCGCCACTAGAATGAGAGTGAAAAGTAGGAATGGGATAAAGTTACGCTCGCGAGTATGCGTTGAGCTATTATAAAATATACAAGTTGTAAAATAAAAGTGAAGTCTGGGCGATGGATGTTCTTATGTTGAAAATGATTGCTGATAACGATGGTAGATGCCGTATACCCATTAATGGTGGAGACCGACGACGAGGCCTACCTGGATGAGGAAGTCCCCCTTGATGCCGGTGTGGTGCTCCAGCTGGCGCACGCTCCACGCCGTGTTCTCGTTGTACTGCAGCAGCACCGCCATCTGGAAAGTGCTGGCTTGCAGCGTATATCTGCAAAAGAGATACTAATATTACACCATAATAAGGGAGTTTTCCGAAAAATACTAATAAGTCCGTCAGTTAGATTATAAAAAAATATTAAACACCTATTTTTTGCTTTCAATCAAAATTGACAAAGATAACGCGCATCGACCAAACTTGTGCGGCCAATTACGTCGATGTTCACCGAATCTCCTATCAAGATGTGGCTAATGGCATATCCCGACTTAAGCCTCAGAGTGCCCCAGGCCCTGATAACTTTCCAGCGTTTATCGTGAAAGGATGCAAAGAATGGCTAATTCCCCCGCTACTCCATATTTTTAATCAAGCTCTTGGTACTGGAGAGTACCCTGATCAATGGAAGGTCACACGTGTGAGGCCTATTCCTAAGTCTAATAAGACGGAATGTGTAGAAGATCATCGACCCATAGCCATTCTCTCGTCAATTGCTAAGCTGTTTGAAAGTATTGTAAATATAATTGTAGGTCCTCAAATTAAGCCTTATCTTAGTGAGTCTCAGCATGGGTTCCGGTCCCCGCGATCTGTTGAAACGAACCTCATAACCCTGGTTGATTCCATTTCGGATCACTTGGATAAAGGTATACAAGTTGACGTGTTGAACTTTGATTTTAAGAAAGCCTTTGATCGCGTAGATAACGACGTGCTTCTGAGAAAGTTATACGACATCGGTTTTTTACCAAAGTTGCTTCGTTTCTTTGCCAGCTATCTGCGCGTCAGGGAACAGTACGTGCAACACGGATGCTTTGTTTCAAAACCTTACAAAACTCGTTCTGGGGTCAGCCAGGGTTCAATTTTGGACCCGATACTTTTTGGCATAAAGGTAGATGACCTGGCTTCGGTTCCTCAATTATTTGACTTTGTTGATCTTTAATCAATATTCAAAGAACGTATAGACCTAGATTTTGTTCTGACTGACAACCTATCAAAACCTGTTCTTGAAGCAGTTGGTGACCAGCTCGCCCTTGCTCATATTGTACAGCCAGTTGAGCTTGCGGCCGGAGTGCTGCGACGAGTAGAACTGACCTGTTCTTGAAGCAGTTGGTGACCAGCTCGCCCTTGCTCATGTTGTACAGCCAGTTGAGCTTGCGGCCCGAGTGCTGCGACGAGTAGAACGTCGTGAACCGGTGCACTGAGCGCTCCAACTGCGGACAATATGCGATCAACATCCTCAGATACAGTGTCCAGGTCTTCATCGTCATCGTTCTATATACGTCCTACTGCTGTCTGTGTGTAAAGTCCATTCTTTATACTCTTTAATAACTGCGATATCCGGTACTTATCGCTATCGCTTTGTTCTCTATCTAAAAATTTTCTATATTTTTTGAAGCAATAGACAAATAGCAAATCAGGTAGTTTCTGTGTGAGGGTTGAATACTAAATATTTTTCATACAAAAAGAGAAAACCTTTGGGCAATTCCATGGTTTTCAAGCGAAGTAAGTAAATTAGAATAATGTAAGAAATATGTTATTATATTTAACGCACATACAAGAAAAACAAAGTGGCGTTAATGAGTTTAATTACTTAATAACATTTCACATTATCAATCAGAAATGATAGGAAACATTGAAATATCTACTCTTGTGATTTGCTAGATATTTTCAACGTTAGCAGCTTGTCTGAATATACCTACCCTCTTAAGCTGAGTCAACTGCAAGATGTGTATGTTTGTCTGTCTGTACTGACCTCCGCAGGCAGCTGAAACGAGGACGATTGCTCGAAGGGCCAGGAGCCAGACGACAGGACCTGAATCCTGAAATCAATGTGAAGCGACGGCTCCAAGCTGTTAGCCATGTGTTTACGGAAGTTCTCGTTAAGGTCCTTCGATACGCCGATATCCTGTAAAAGAAAATGTGAAAATGTCCTAAACAATATAGAAAATTCTTATTTACGCAAAAGTTCTGGGACGTTCTGAGACGCGCTAAAAGAATTGACGGCAGGCATGCTCATAGCACGCACGCGTATTCCATTGGACGTCACCAATGACATCATAATTTCGTGCTCACGATGCTTTATAGAAGTAAGGTGGATTCCTCCATACTTGTCTTATTTGGTAAACAAGTTTGGGGAAATACTCGTAATATCGTCTCTGAACCGACACGAAATAGATGCGACATAAAGATCTTAAAAGAAGGATATGCCATGCCTATCAGTACAACGTGTAACAAGTCGCATAGAAGATTGTCAAACGCCAGCGCCATGGCTAAACCACACCCTACTGCTGACGTCTTAGTTCTTACGACATACATACAAAAGTCTAATATTGCTTGATTCGCACGCTATCATATCATTGTGCATGGTGTGGTCGGCGGTGCTGTCTCACACCACACCGCACGATGCGGGTGGGCATTTTTTCAGTTATAACAGTGTCACTTGAGCGGGTATCATGGATGGTGGTTGACATGCGACTGAACCTGCGATGGTGTCAGTGTTGGCGTTCTGACACCTCAAAAGTAAAGCAATGCGAAAATTGCTTTGAGCAGTTCCTTACTTACTATAATAATTCAATGCTTGAAGTAATGGTACAATATGTTAATATTACAATGGACAGAACATTATTTCTCCGTAATGGCATGCAATCTCAGGTGCAATAGATATTGTTAATATTCATAAAATATAATCTTATTACTGATATTATTAGTGATACATATGATTATTATTATTTCTTTCATTTCATAATTTTCACTATCAGATTTGATAAAGAATTACTCTATAGAATAGCGACATTCGTCTATTAAGAGGAGGGTGAAGCTACGGCTTTTCATACAAAAGGCGATAACGATTACCACCGCTGAAATGTTAACCAATATTCACCAATTTTTGATAGGTTCTCAGTCAGAACAAAATCTAGGTCTACACGTTTTGGTTTTTTCACTATAATCAATAAATTCTGTTTTATTGTTGTTTTAGTATTCTCATACAAAACTAATTTCAGCGATTAAGTATTTGACTTTGTTCAAACGTATAGACACATTTTGTTCTGACTGATAACCTATCAAAAATTGGTCAAAATCGGTTAATATTTAAGGGGTGGAAAGCGTTATAGCCATTTGTATGAAAAGGCTGATTTTAGCCGTTGGTTCACAGTCCTCTTAAGAAGTTATTTAGCCTAGGTACACTAAAATTTATTTCTAGGGAGATTTGTTCATGACCTAGGTAAAGCGCTGTACACCTTTTAGCCATAATATGGCTCTGACGTAGATACGAGTATGTGTTAATCTTGCGTGGGAAGTTTTACCCATTCTGCAGTACAATACTTACTTGGAACATACTATGCAGGTTCCTCGTATACTCGAAGCCGCAAGCCTGCTTCAGTTTTGAGATCATTGATGCCTGGTAAAACAAAGTAATATCTGTTTCATCTGTTTGTATAAAAGAAAGCTGGCTGGTGACGTTCTCAATGCACAGTCAAAACTACATCATCTAGTTCCTGTGCATACTCACCAACACCTTGTAGAAACCGAAAGAACTTTATGCCGATCCAAACTTATTAAATATCGAAGCTTCCACACACCAGACTGCGGTCGTGCGAGGCGTGCTGGCGCGGTATTGATGTGGATTCTTTCAATTTAGTTGCTCGTTCAAAACTCGGAATTTTTGGGGCAATATCTTATGTAAAGTAGTTAGTTTGTATAGCGATTTGTTACTCGATCCTAGGTCCTAAGCATGTTTGACACATCCGCCATAGACTAAGCGGATATTACACCGAGTCGTTCACTGAATGCGATCGCCGAACTTGTTTCAAACTACTGCGACCAACGACCACGTCTTCACATTAGTCTGTCCGCCTACTGCGGTGACCGCACCACTCTTTGAACGCATTCGTTCAGTGAACGTCGTCTTTACACTAGTCTGTTCGCCTGATGCGGTCGCTGAATGCGGCGGCTGAACTACAAAGTCATTCACCAGATCTCTATTGATAGCTGTAGCGATGAATAGTCTTGTGCTTAGGAAAGCTGGTTTATTAGTTTGCGATATTATACAGGAAATATTATTACTAATAATTTATTAGAATCAATACGATAGAAAAGAAGCCAATGATATCATGAGTACATTTTGCATACACGTTTTACTTTATCGAATGATCTGCGTTCGCCGTATTCGGTGACCTAATTCGGCCGACAGACGCCGGAAGTACATTACTTCGGTCACCTAATTAGGTGGTTGCAGCTTTCGCTCGCCGAATGGAGCATGCGGCGAACTACTCTGTGTAAATGCCGCTTTAATGAAGCAATTGTTCTAATTGACTCACTTCTGTGTCGTCGCTGACCGACATTTCTCGGATGAGCCGCTTGGCGAGCATTTTGCTATAGAACTTCTGGAAAACATCCTTATCTTCGATGTACTTGAACACCACAATCTGTCACGAAAAAAAATAGTTATAAAGATGGGATGTTTTTGACTATTTTATTTAACTAAATGTAAACAAACTCACCCTCGTGACTCAGCTAACCAGACAATCAAGACATACAAAATAAAAAATATTGGATGGATTGGGTCAGATTGTTTACCTTTAGTTAATTACCTAAACAAATAGAGTACCTATAGAATGGATAAAGGCAGTGGCGTAACAATAGGGTGGCAGGGCTGGCAAAATGCCACGGGCCCCCGACCCAAGAGGGCCCCGGCCCAAGAGGCCGCAAGCTCAAAAATATAGTCCAACGTGACGATTTTTACTTATAGGGCCCCATCAAAAGAATTAGCCACGGGCCCCAAATGGTATAGTAACGCCACTGGATAAAGGCATGATTTTCATGACTTTTGAATTCCATCCAAAGACTTTCTCAACGGTAGCACGCATTTTGTATCCTTCAACTTCTGGCGAACACACTCATAACAGGATTAGAGGCGTATTACAAAGCTGAGCCGCCAACGTCGCATTTTTCTTGATAATTTAAGGCAAATTGATTGAGTGAAATTCGAAAATGTCTTCTTTTTGGTCTAGAGAGATTCACTTAAGGCTACCACACACCTTAAAGTTCGCGGGTTTGCGTAAGCAGTGTCACAGGAACCCAATCCTAAGGCTCCACTTCAGTGACTGCGCGGCTGCGTGGGCCCGCGCTCATTGATTTGAAAGCTTCCAATATATAGTAGCCACCAGATAAATATGCATAAATGGCCATTGACCTCCGCTTTACCAAGCAGTCTAGAACATTTACCATCATATCGATTTCTATTCGAAACAATCGCTAATGGCAAAACGGACACATTTCATAATACTAGGATTAATGACAATAACAAACAAAGTTTTAAACTTTACCAAGAAGTCAATAGTAGTTTATGCAACGGTTGCATAATGATAGGCCTTAAAACACTAGTGCGGTTTTCATGAAACGAGCCGACAGGCGAGTTTCATAATAAGATCGCACGTGTGTTTTAAGGCCAAATTATGCAGAGTTGCATACATAACTTTATCTACACACATATTATAAATCCTCCATGATGGGTTCAGAAACAATATTTTCTGGCAACAAGTTATTTGTTGCAATCGTGGCTGCATATTTCCGATATCCGGCGCATTTTCACATCACACACACTCCGAGAAGACTACTTACTATTCATATTTTCAACTAAAATGTAAATTACAAACAACTTTATCTATTCAATTCAAAAACAATTCTACTTTCGTTCAGCAAAACGCCAACATGGCGATCCTCCGTGAAGACCATTTTTTTTTTTAAATCATAGACAAACGGATGAAGTCTCTATTCTCACGTCACTCGAGATCAAATATTGTGCAGTTTATATTAAAAAAACATACTGAATTGACGTTTCGTATCAATAACTGTTTTAATATCTATGGATACTAGAATA
The DNA here is from genome assembly GCA_947859335.1 of Tortricodes alternella. Lineage (NCBI taxonomy): Eukaryota > Metazoa > Arthropoda > Insecta > Lepidoptera > Tortricidae > Tortricodes > Tortricodes alternella. Next base: position 4,016,273 of record OX401968.1, on the reverse strand, counting down.
GAGACCACTTGAGTTTTGACAGCTGTTCCAAATTTAATCTCTTTTCTTTACTAAAAACGATAAAGAAGTCATGTTATTTCTTTATCGCAGCACTGGTTTTTCCTAATTGGTTGTCAAAATGGTGGTCATTTCCTAAGGTTTTTGATTAACCAATGGAGGTTTTATGATATCGGTGTAGATAAACATCTTAGCGATGTTATCGCTCCGCCTCGGTACCATTATACTCCGGTCAAGTTGTGTAAAGCGATTGTATTAATACATTTTGAAGGATCCTCTCCAAATGAGCCATTACCTTGGTACCAGGGAGTCAATGACCGTTTATGCAGATTTATCTGGTGACCACTATAGTTCCTGTGACACTGCGCACGCAGGCCCGCAAGCGACCCGCCCCGCACATGATCAGCGTTTTGGTGTTAGAAAGCCTTTAAGGAAGCCATTTATATTATGACTAGAGGACCCGCCATAGCTTCGCCCGCGGTATTTTCCATACAAACTTCATCACCCCCTTTTCACCCCTTTAGGGATGGAATTTCAAAAAATCCCTCCAAATTTAGTAAGGGGAAACGAGTCGAGATTTTGTTTAAGTGTGCGTGCGGCGGTGTACAGATACTTTGGCGCACACATACAAGCCGCGCGCGGTGCGTTTGTATGAAGATACCCTACTTCCCTTCTCTTTATACTATGTTTCAACCCTCTAGGACCACCCGTTTAGGCTGTGCGTTGTCTATAAGTGAGTCACGGTACTGTTTTATATGTATAGATAACTTCTTATACAGAATAAGACTAGTGGCTCCGTGAGCTGTAGACCTCGCGACAAAAGAATTCAAAAAACTTAATCTAAAACGAAAACCCTTTGAAAAGTAAGAAATAATGATTGGCCTTGCGACAAACTTAACTTTGCTGTTGAAACACTGATATCTCCATACATCAACATAGGTCGATTCAGTGTACCAACTCCTCCAGTAAGTTTGTAATTGCAAAAACCTCAATTTCTCCGCCATTTTGAAATATTTCGAAAAACTGAATCGACTAAAAAAAATTATACACTTACCGAACCTCCTCACAAAATTTGACGAGAATCGGTTGAGAACTGCGAGCTGTAGACGAGAACAAATAGAAATCCGCTGGACATACGAAAGCATTTTTGCCCAAGCTGAAACGGAGACGATTCGCTCGCTTCTCTCGCTCGATCGATAAGTAGTGAAACTGACCACTTGATTAAACGTGTCGTCCAGATCCGCTTCCTCAGGTTTCTTGCTGGATGTCTTCAATAGTAGGTCGCAGTATTTGGCCAGGAGTTCTGGACTCTCGTACGAGGAGTTAGCAGCCGTAGTAACTGCGTTACCTTTGAATAAAGAAGGCATTAAGTAAGTACGCCATTTTTTAAAGTTTAAATCAATTTATCTTTATTTTAATTTATCTTCATTGGCATGTTTTTTTTAGAAAATGTGTAATAACAGTTTATGCCATGCCAAATTTCAGGACATTTAGTGCCGTAGCCGGGCTGCGAAGGCGTAACAAACAGACAAACTAACTTTTGAATTTATAATATAATATTAGTATGGATCGGGGACCGATCCGCTATCCTCTTTAGGGGTTTAAGAAAGTTTATTATCAAATCGTTTGCTCATTAACAGGAGTGTGAACCCAGTCTAGACCTAGATTTTTTTCTCACTAACAACCATTCAAAATTTTGTCAAAATTGGTTAAAAATTAAGTGGTGGAAATCATTATCGCATTTTGTATGAAAAGCCGTAGATTCACACTCCTGTTAAAAGCCGTTCGATTTGGCTTATAAAGCGCTTTCTATAAGGGAACCCTTTCAAGAGGGTTTGGATGGGGTTTTCGAAAGGCTTCTCTTGCTAAACCCCATTGCTCGTTAAAACCTGTAATTAATTGGCACGCAAATTTTATCATTATATTTTAAAACACACGAGCCAATTTTGCGTGGGTTGCTTTAACGTTCGATGGTGAGTAGGCAATGAGAAAGTAAGCTACTCGCTGGGTGGCTTCAGCCATTTGGGTTTCCCTTTAGACAAGGGTTAGAAAGAACAGGTAATCTGATGAATGTGTACGCAAAGGTTATTCAAATGGTGAGATACACCGTTAATGGTTAGGGCCGATTTGTCGGGTCCCTTGGTGTGGATCAATGCCCGATGCAACTTACTGTTGATAAATCTTTGACAAGCCTTGTCCAGCGCGGCGACGAATCCGGAGGGCAATGAGAAAGTAAGCTACTCGCTGGGTGGCTTCAGCCATTTGGGTTTCCCTTTAGAAAAGGGTTAGAAAGAACAGGTAATCTGATGAATGTGTACGCAAAGGTTATTCAAATGGTGAGATACACCGTTAATGGTTAGGGCCGATTTGTCGGGTCCCTTGGTGTGGATCAATGCCCGATGCAACTTACTGTTGATAAAGCTTTGACAAGCCTTGTCCAACGCGGCGACGAATCCGGAGTCGTTGTTGAACGCGACCAAAACGAGCGCGTTGTACTTCTTATGCACTTCTAGAATCGTGGACACGTACACCTTCGGGTCCTGGGGGTTGAGGCAATATTGTTATCACACGATAATGGCTTGAAGGAAAGTAGTAAAAAAGGTGTCAAGTTTCATTTTGGGTTTTCAGTAAAATTATTTATTTCAGAGACAACATAATAAAAATAATACAACATTAAAAATTAAAATTTATAACTAAACTAAACTAAACATAAATATTAAACTAAATGAAATAAAACTAAACTAAATCTAAAAACGGCCCCTGCGGCATTGTGCCGAAGATGCTGGCAGCGTTTCCTCGCTGGATTGCTAAACTAATCCGTTGAGCGAGGAAACTGCCAGCTCGGGTCTCCTGTGACGTCTATAACGACGTTTTGGTTTTAAAACTTGAAACGTGAATATAACGACCGAAAACGAGGACAAAATAATGAATGTGATTAAGTGCTGTTGTGTAGAATTCAGATTTTGCAAAATTGCGAATAGGAAGAATCGTTACTGTACACAAATAATGACTGTGCACAGTAACGAATGTTGTGAAATACTATTGTGTGGAATTCAGATTGTGCAGAATTACGAATATGAAGAATCGCTACTGTACATAAATAATGACTGTGCACAGTAGCGAATATGATGGAAGTACTATTGTGTGGAATTCAGTCGTCACAGCCCGTCCTGGATGCGCGCGAGCAGGTTGTACATCCGGCCGAGGTCTGTGTTCCTGTCGCTGTCGAGACACTGACCGTGTGAGCGGGCTCGCCGCACTTGTCGATGGCGTGCAGCCCCTGCGTGTGGATGTGCTGCTCCAGCAGCCGCCGCAGCTCGCACAGCCCGTCCTGGATGTGCGCGAGCAGGTTGTACATCCGGCCGAGGTCTGTGTTCCTGTCGCTGTCGAGACACTGACCGTGTGAGCGGGCTCGCCGCACTTGTCGATGGCGTGCAGCCCCTGCGTGTGGATGTGCTGCTCCAGCAGCCGCCGCAGCTCGCACAGCCCGTCCTGGATGCGCGCGAGCAGGTTGTACATCCGGCCGAGGTCTGTGTTCCTGTCGCTGTCGAGACACTGACCGTGTGAGCGGGCTCGCCGCACTTGTCGATGGCGTGCAGCCCCTGCGTGTGGATGTGCTGCTCCAGCAGCCGCCGCAGCTCGCACAGCCCGTCCTGGATGCGCGCGAGCAGGTTGTACATCCGGCCGAGGTCTGTGTTCCTGTCGCTGTCGAGACACTGACCGTGTGAGCGGGCTCGCCGCACTTGTCGATGGCGTGCAGCCCCTGCGTGTGGATGTGCTGCTCCAGCAGCCGCCGCAGCTCGCACAGCCCGTCCTGGATGCGCGCGAGCAGGTTGTACATCCGGCCGAGGTCTGTGTTCCTGTCGCTGTCGAGACACTGACCGTGTGAGCGGGCTCGCCGCACTTGTCGATGGCGTGCAGCCCCTGCGTGTGGATGTGCTGCTCCAGCAGCCGCCGCAGCTCGCACAGCCCGTCCTGGATGCGCGCGAGCAGGTTGTACATCCGGCCGAGGTCTGTGTTCCTGTCGCTGTCGAGACACTGACCGTGTGAGCGGGCTCGCCGCACTTGTCGATGGCGTGCAGCCCCTGCGTGTGGATGTGCTGCTCCAGCAGCCGCCGCAGCTCGCACAGCCCGTCCTGGATGCGCGCGAGCAGGTTGTACATCCGGCCGAGGTCTGTGTTCCTGTCGCTGTCGAGACACTGACCGTGTGAGCGGGCTCGCCGCACTTGTCGATGGCGTGCAGCCCCTGCGTGTGGATGTGCTGCTCCAGCAGCCGCCGCAGCTCGCACAGCCCGTCCTGGATGCGCGCGAGCAGGTTGTACATCCGGCCGAGGTCTGTGTTCCTGTCGCTGTCGAGACACTGACCGTGTGAGCGGGCTCGCCGCACTTGTCGATGGCGTGCAGCCCCTGCGTGTGGATGTGCTGCTCCAGCAGCCGCCGCAGCTCGCACAGCCCGTCCTGGATGCGCGCGAGCAGGTTGTACATCCGGCCGAGGTCTGTGTTCCTGTCGCTGTCGAGACACTGACCGTGTGAGCGGGCTCGCCGCACTTGTCGATGGCGTGCAGCCCCTGCGTGTGGATGTGCTGCTCCAGCAGCCGCCGCAGCTCGCACAGCCCGTCCTGGATGCGCGCGAGCAGGTTGTACATCCGGCCGAGGTCTGTGTTCCTGTCGCTGTCGAGACACTGACCGTGTGAGCGGGCTCGCCGCACTTGTCGATGGCGTGCAGCCCCTGCGTGTGGATGTGCTGCTCCAGCAGCCGCCGCAGCTCGCACAGCCCGTCCTTGATGCGCGCGAGCAAGTGGTATATCCGGCTGAGGTCTGTGTTCTTGTCGCTGTCGAGACATTTCTAGAAGGAATGTGAAGGTTTATTTAGAACAATGGCATTAAGTATAGAATGTCAAAAGGAGTTTTGCTTGTTGGAATTTTGGCATAAGTAGTACTTTGGAAGCGAGAAATAAGCTGCTGAGCAGACGTTGGATCTGTGAGGCTGAATTTCATCAAACTTGTGTCATTTATACTGAGATTGAATTGAGAGAGAATATTGACTACAATTTATAAACTAGTAATGTAAATAAAAAAATAGAATAACTGTACCTACGACCAACATTTGTACATATGCTTGCATGCTGGATACAAGTTCAACAATAATTATAAGACCATATATATACTGTATTCTGACAAATAAATGATTTTGATTTGATTTGATTTGATTTGATTAGTCAATAGTAGTTTGACATTTAATCTAGACATAAACATAAGTTTCCAAACCAGATCTAGATGGTCCTTGGAGCCGGATCGGGATGGTCTTTGAAAGCCAGATTATGATGTTCCTTCGAGTTGGATAGCGAAGGTCCTTCTAACTGGATTACGCTCGTATTGCGATTCTTACTTGGAACTTAGCGTGGAATATCTCCAAATGTGTCTCGATGAGCACGCGATTGGACACTTTTCTGAGGCGCTCCATCAGCTCTTTGTCCAGGTATAGTTTCATACGCCGCTCCTCCTCTTGCAAAAGCTGTTCAACCTGTTGAACAGGGTGAGACAAAATCAAACAAATACGTTTGGAAATATCGAACCAAATTATAGTAGCCACAATTTGATGCTGTGACCAAGATAAATAAATATTTCGAATGAGATTTTGCACACATTATAGCATCCGTAATGTGATGAAAAGGGCTTTTGTACGGCGCTTTCGCGAAACGAAGTGCCGAACCGGCTCTTCTGGCTGTAAAAATAGTTGTTTGCTGCTGGATACAAGAAGCGATCACACGTTACCTATCATGTTTCAAGGAAATCATCATCATTACCAGGCTCTATAATTACTGGGCAAGGGCCTCTTTTCTCCTTGTTTTTCTTCCCCGAAATACGTTGTAAATAATAAATTGAATTCCGCACATGAGATCTTAACATCTCAAGAGGTGCGAGCCAAGATTTGAAACCCCCTGCGCGAGAGGCCACACGTCAGACCACTAGGCTTCCACTGCACTTTATACTTATAAACTTAAAAATTGCTTTTTTTATAGTAAGAGGGGGGCAAACGAGCAGGCGGGTTACCTGATGGTAAGCAATCACCGCCGCCCATGGCCACCCGCAACACCAGGGGAATCACGGATGCTTTTTTTTATGTCAATTGACTGACAAACCGGCAGACGGCCCACCTGATGGAAAGTGGTCACCGCCACCCATGGACATCTGCAACACCAGAGGTGCTGCCAATGCGTTGCCAGTCTAGGGAGGATGGGGAATGGGGATGGGATAAATAAATAAATCAGGGGACAATCTTTACACAAATCGATCAAGTCCCAAAGTAAGCTCTAAAAGCTTGTGTTATGGTTACTAGACGACGATATACATACTTATATAGAGAAATAAATACTTAAATACATAGGAAACATCCAAGACTCAGGAACAAACATTCGTGCTTATCACACAAATATTTGCCCTTACCGGGGATCGAACTTGGGCAGGGTCAGTCCCAACTAGGCTAACCGCGTCGTCAATAGGGATAGGATGGGGATGAGGGAATAGGCCTTCGGATCTCGTCACTCACCGTACGAAACGCAATAGCGAGCTATTACTTTACGCCGATATTCTGTGAGAGTGTGGTAGGTCGAGCCGACTCATTCGAACAGTAATCATCTAGTGAGGATTACTGTTTGGCTCTACCACTACAATGACTACTTTACTTACCTTAACCATGTACTCCGTAAACGAATGATTACTGAAAAAATCCGTGCTCTCCCTCGTGAAGAACCGTTCAGCGTCTCCAAAAATCGCATCTTCGAAAGTGTCTTTGTAGCGTTCCAGGTTCTGACCGCGGGCGATGGGTTCCTCGTTGAGAACCGGGGCCAAGCAGCAGGTAACGACCTGGAAATGGATAAAGTTTATTAATGACTGAAGAGTAACAATTATTGACAATATAAATTACTAATTATATTTACACAGAATGCAATTTTCTGTTAAGTCTGCTTTTCTGGATAATTTATGCATCAAAGATGTAAGTTAGATCATAGAGTGACATAACCACAGCACAGCTTTAAGGTCTCAGAATCTGTTAATGTGAATCTAGTATGGTGTGTATAAATTATTATTATCGTAGGAATGTGACGGCCCCATCCGTCGCTGGTGCTACCAGTACCGGTCACCGCTGGACAGCTTGTGGTGAGCGACTCTACGGACCTGAGCGCTCTCGAGGGAAGACCCTATTCCTCATCTCTGCTTGCCTTCACCGGGTGATTAGAGTGAACAATGATGAGGAGTAGACCCTCACCTCATGCTTGCCTTCACTGGCCGGTCAGAGTGGAGTCGCGAGAGCTTTATTCTCGAAGGGAGGATGTGTTGCGTAACTATCGCGGGCACCGCATGACGGTCGTTTAAAGTCCAGAAACACCTCTGTGACCTTCAGTCAGGGGGATCTCACTCTGCACTTTAGGTAAGCTCGGCCGTCTGACAGCTCGGAGCTGTAAATCGCAGTGCAGTTGCCGCTCGCTCGCTAGCTTGCTGGCCGATTCGCGCGTTTTTAGTAGCCTAGATATTTATTGTTGGGTGACACAGATAAAAAAATTGACAACCCTAGCGTACATGAAAAAACACGTTTTATGGGACGAAATGAGAATGCATGATTCGGCATAGTTTTGTACCTTAACACAGGTTTTGTTAGACAGTGATTCTTGTGTACTACTATTATTGTAGTATTATATATTATGTGCTTCAGCCGCTCAGGTATTGTTGGCCCGTTGCTACTTCTGTATACGTGGCTATTTTGGTGGGCCCATTCTATTGAGTTTGCGAGCCACCGTCTGCCATTTTCTCCGTTTATAAAGAAGATGACCAGGCAGACGCCATAGTCTCTTCCACAGCCCCGTTAGCCAATTGACAGGATTTCAACAACATAAACCAGTTGGTTTTGTATTAATTTCCTTGCTATAGTCCACGAACCAGTCGTTGTCTGTGCGTGCACACTTCTATAATATAGTATAAACTCAGGGATAATGGCCGGTTGATGTCACATCACATTCAAATTAAAGTTGTCGTAAGGGCCTTAGTAGGTAACCATCTAAATGTCTACTCGTCCTAAAATCATCTCGACGAAATTGCAACTAGCCTAAAAAAAAACTCGCCTATGAAGCAGCTCGTCAGAAAATTATTTTGTCTACTGCTATTATCAATTCGATTTAAATGTAAGTGGTCTAAATAGTTGGTCGCCTATTAAGCAACTCGTCTTAAAAGACAAGTGATCCTATATAGTTGGTCGCCCGTGAAGCAACTCGTCTTAAATGCGTGTCGGGTAACATTAAGCCTGTTTCAATCTTACCCGAGCGTTCAGGTTAAGCAGTATGACTGTAAATCTACTGCCAAATATCCTTTTCAGATACCACTAATTTTGATGGCAGATGATTGGCCTATTTTTACCTGACTGCCGAAGAAGGAGAGTAATTATATTTACATATGTTTTTGATGGAATAAGGTCTACGAGTGTCAGAATAACTGTGTTGCGTTGTGATTTATTTGCACAGATTATCTTTTAAACAAACTATTATTTCTGACTAGTTGTTTTTTAGACCAATTACTTTTTAACCGAATTGTGAATTTGTCCAGGTTATTTTAAGACGATTATCTATAGAGTCCAGTTACTTCATGGGTAACCTGATAATTTGTCAAACTGATTTCTGACGAGCTGCTTCATAGGCGAGTTACTTTTTAGGCTAGTTGCAATTGCGTCGAGATGATTTTAGGACGAGTTGATGCCGTAGACCAGTTTCGTTTACGACCATCTGATACTAACCCATTATGCTTACTCACCCCAGAAACGAGTCGAGTGTTAATAGTCTCCCCGTTGTTACGTTGATCCTGGATCATTTTCAACACGTCGTTTATGATCTGTTCGTTCAAACATTTGTCACGCCACGTCGTCAACGCCAGATGGTAGATTTCGTAGTTATGCTGAAATACATAAATTGTCCCCGCAGAGCGAAAATTCACTACATCGCAAAATAACCAAAATTTAGTTATCAATGTCATCAAAACCACCTTTTTCCTGGTTTTGATGACATTCATTACAAAATTTTGGTCATTTTGCGATTTAATGACTTTATCATCGCATCTACCATGAGTTTATACAAACCATTCTTGTAACAGAAAACTATCGCTCGGTCCCTTTGACTTGTATCGGCAACTCGTAGTATTCCCGATATAGAACTATTTTCGTCAACTTATGGTAAGGGTAGGTCGTGAGTAGAGATGACTAGTTACGCTTTTTACTGAATAGCCGACAAATCGGTTTTGATAACTTTGACTATTTAAAAACACTCCATTTTTGCAGCCATTTGCATGAGTTCGGCGGCTTTGAACTTATGGACCACGCGAGATTTCGTTAAAATAATACCGACTTTATGATCGTTGTTGTGATGAGATACATCTTTAATACCTAATTTGAAATAGAAGTGTATTATGTTATGTATTCAAGTGCAATAGAACGTTTTCACAAAAAAAGTGTACCTACCTCTTACTTTATTTTGATTTTTTTTAATTTAATTGTATCCCTACTCAGAATAATGAATTCTAATGATTCTAATTGAAAAAATTAATAAAGTGTCCGTGATTTGTTCCATTCCAGTATCAATTTTTTCATACAGTCACAAAGCAAAGGTCACAAATCGGAAACGTGAACATAAATTACCTGCTGTGTAAAATTAGGAACAGTTTTTTTTTTCTCTTAAAACCAATCGTAGATATTAATGATTCCGAGTAGGAATACGAGTAACATGAAAATTCCAAATTTTAAAAAGAAGTTAAAGCTACACTTGAAGACGCGGATAGCCTAGTTGGTAGTGACCCTGCCTCCGACGCAAGCGTCCCGGGTTCGATCCCCGGTAAGGGCAAATATTTGTGTGATGAGCACGAATGTTTGTTCCTGAGTTTTGGATGTTTCCTATGTATTTAAGTATTTATTTCTCTATATAAGTGTTTATATCGTCATCTAGTGCTCATAACACAAGCCTTTAGAGCTTACTTTGGGACTAGATCGATTTGTGTAAAGATTGTCCCCTGATTTATTATTATTATTATTATTATTATTTATATCTTTGTTTTTCTCGGCTTTCACCGGTATACTGGTATGCACGGGCCTAGGCCAAGTGCATACCAAGCGACTTACTTACTTATGTTGTTTGTGAGGATCGTGTAGTGTTGGATAGTATTTGTTGTGTCTGTGTAGCAAGGCGTTCAGAGGTTCGCATGGTGGTGAGGTGTGAGGGTAACTGTGTTGTTGAGTGTGAGGCGCGTTGTGAGGGTGCTGGTGGTGTGGATGAGGTAGGCTCCTGTTCAGTTTGTAGGAATTTTCTGACTATTCTGCATGTATTTAGGATAACGGCTTTCTGCAAGAGGTTGTAGGTGCTTGGTGTTAGTTTTAGGGTACTCAGTGATTGGTGCAGCTGTATTGGTATCACGCCTGTAGCGGATAGGACTATCGGTACTATAGTTACTTTTTGTAGTTGCCATAGTCGGGTTATTTCGTCTTTCAATTCGGTGTATTTGGTGAGTTTTTCATAATTATTATTATTACACTTGTTTTTATAATGCCTAATGATCGGTGTCGGACTAGTACCAGAGCCAGGAACAAATTTGGTTTATCATTTCCTCCCGGCCGATAACTCGTACAATGATTCTGAGAATTGTATCATGCGGGTGGGTTGAGCAGCAGTAACGTCCGAAACTAGGAGAAAACAATTTTTTTTGTCATCGGCTCCCGATTGAGAATTTGTCAGATGTCCTACTAATATTATAAATGCGAAAGTTTGGGTTATTTGCCTACGGTCAAAAGCGCGATTCATCAAAATTCGCTTTTCGTCAAAGGTGCGTTTGGTCAAATTGTGTTTGGTCAGAACTACTTTTGGTCAAAAATACACTTTTTGTCAAAGGTGCGTTTAGTCAAATTTTGTTTTGCATTACGATAGTAGCCCATAGACAATAATTTTCTGGGTGTTATAAGTAGGACGTATGCCAATTTGACACTTAAGGCTTACAAGTTTATTAGATATGTATACATGAGGAAGTATGGAGTTTATCCTTTGTACCCCCTAATGTATCCGAATTTATTCGTATTGGGTATGGTGGGGTATAACGAGCTGCGGGTACGCAGAGAGCTTTGTCTGGCAACATACATATTTAAATTAATTAGGGGGAAAACATACAACAGCCTGGTGTTGAGTCATGTGAGTGTGTGTGTCCCCGATAGGTACGTGTGGCGCCGCCGCCGGCCGCCGCTGCTGGCCGTGCCGCGCGCGCGCACTAACCTGCTCGGCCTGGCGCCGCTGACGCGCGCATTGGGCACCCTCAACCTAATAGCGGAAAACATTGACTTGTTCTCGTGCTCTATGAATGAATTCACAAAGTCAGCGCTGTTTATAATATGCTATAAACGGAATGCATTTTAGATAGATTTATATAAATATATATCGTTCAAATAGTTACACTATTGTCTTAGGCTTAGTACCTGTAAAAATAGTTGTAAGCGTTGGAAATAAATAAATAAATAAATAAATAAGTATAAGTTATTTTTAGTATAAAGTAATTACGTTGATGCCGATGATAAATAAGCATTATTAGCGTCTGTGTACAGCTGGCAATGTCAAATCGGGACATTTGGCGACTTTGACCAAATGCATCGCAACTTTGGTAAACCATACCTTTGACCAAACGCTCCTTTGACGAAAAGAGTAGGTATTTTGACGAATCGCGCTTTTGACTATAAGCAAATAAATGTTTCCACGGTATAGTCAGAAGGAGGAGCACACGGTTGAGGATCAATACCTGGTCATGGAGGTCGTAAACAGAGGAGGTTATAGACAAATCAACGATTTCGTGAAATTTCCATAAAATACTGAAAATATTATAAGTTCGTAAGTCCCCTTGTACTTAATTTAGTACAAATTCCTCTTCCTCATTAAGACCTGGCATATTAAATGATTTGGTTCTAATTTTAATCTTGTACTAATCGAAACATGGTTTAAAACTGTTTCCAAAATTTGTACTTATTTTAGTACACGGGGATGGAACGGGATCCCCTTGTTACCCATAAACTTATTGTTTCGAATTTTGAAAGACAGAAATTGATTCCCATATTATTTATGCTCATAGTTATTGAAAGTCATAAAAGTTGTAAAGCATAACCTTAATAATTCTAACGTTAATAATCCATATTGTTACAGATTATAATTTTCAAAAGTCATCAAATTGATATCTATAACATACAAAGGCATAACGATTATTATTCAGAAATATTGTAAGCTATAATATTTTAAAGTGCTAATTATTTTTACCCATACCGTTTCATTGTCTAAAATTAATAATGGTATTTTTCAATATTTCGAAAGTATCGTGCTTGTTTGTAAAATGTTATGTTGAAGAAGTTGACATATTATGACTACAAATGGTAATCGTCAGTGAGCGAGCGAGCGAGCAAAATGGGTCGGAGCAGAAGCGATTTGGATTAGTTAGGTTCAGAAGAGAAGAAGCGTAGCTCCCGCCTTAGCCTTCGATGTTAGGTCTTTTTTTTGTAACAGCACAGAAAATCTTGCTTGGTTTTAAGATGTTATGCTTGATTCTCGTCTTTTAATGTTATACATTATGCATTTGAGGATTACCTGACCACATTTGGTATAATTAAATTAAGTTAAATTTACGCTCCGCAATTTTCGCCCTTGCACAAGTTAGGTATTTAAATTTTATGTATATTATTGTTATGTTCAACAAGTTTAGACGTAATAATCGTTATTACAAGTAATATTATTACCTGTAACATTATGAAGTATAATAAGTTATGACATAAACAGTTATGAATATAGTTTTTATGACTTTCGACAAATATGACCAGCGAAAATCGGAACTCAGAAATTATTCCTATTAATATATGACCAACAACATAATGACTAGTAATAATTATGACCAAAAACGTTATGGATTGTGAAAAGCGGAACTTTAATTTAATGGGAGTCAATATAGACCCGGCCAAACCATCTCAGCATACCTTTCTCAATTTTTGTCACTACATCTTCTTTCAGACCACAACGTTTCCTTATCTCACTATTTCTTATCCTGTCACTCAGTTTAACCCCTATCATACTTCTTAACGCTCTCATCTCAACTGCATTTATTCTGCTTTCATGTTTCTTCTGCCATACCCAACTTTCACTTCCGTACATGAGTGTCGGAACCAACACCCCCTCATGCACAGCCAAACGAGCCTTGTTAGACACCTTCCGACTGTTCATAAAGGAGTGTAAAGCTCCATTCACCATGTTTCCTGCATTCACTCTTCTTTCAATATCACTCTCACACTTTCCATCTCTTGTAAACTTTGAACCCAGATACACAAACTCATTCACCTGTACAATTTGTTCATCTCCAATCACGATATTGCAGTCTGTCACTGCCTCATCTCTTATACCCTGGATTAACACATATGCTACGATTTATACCGGAAAATTGAAAAGTTCCCGAGGGAAAAACGATAATCAAACTCTACGCGGACGAAGTCGTGGGCACAGCTAGTAGGTTACATACATACATACATAGCATCACACCCGAAATCCCTAATGGGGTGGGCAGAGCTACAAGACTACTTGTGGCCACGTTCGATTAATTATTCCTAAGATGGTATGACGAACCACTAGTAGTTTATATGTATTAAAGCTACTTAGATAGAACTAAAGGTGCGTCCACTCTCACCTTGCTTTCTTTGTCACACCGGCACGCGCACAGAGCCCAGTACCGGTTAATGTAGGCGCACAACCCGTTTAGCACTTTAGAGCTGATCTGGTACTCCTCCCACTGTTCAACGTATTCCGCGAGGGTGTCGAAAGATAACTGGGAATACCGGAAATCTTTTAAAAGGAGAATCTTATAGACTGACTAAAACTAAAGACATCATTTGTGAGAATTTTTTTACGTATCATCAATACATATAAAACAGTACCGTGACTCACTTATAGACAACGCACAGCCTAAACGGGTGGTCCTATAGGTTTGAAATTTGGAGGAGACATTCCTCCAGTAAGGAGGGATTTTTTGAAATTCCATCGTTAAAGGGGTGAAAAGGGGTTATAAAGTTTTTATGGAAAATACCGTCTACTAGTTTACAATATACAGACACAATGGGGCCAATTCGAGGTGTGTACGCTAAATTTAAAATAAGCTAAACATGAAATAAAAACGTCAAACTCCATTTTGAGCTCGGTGCCATACTTAATCGAGTTTGACGTTTCTTATTTTAAGTTTATTTTATTTTATTTTTTATTTTATCCTATTTGTTTAGAGAATTTTAAATCATGAAAACACCCTTTCGTATTGGACCCAATATTTATATAAACTGGATAGCGTATTCTTATTTCTAGGGCATATTAGACGGTAAAAGATTATCACGGCCAGGAATATTTGGAATTAATTGTAAACTGCTCCGTGGGTGTCGATGGGCGTACCGGTAGGTGGGGCGTACTGTGGGCTGAAAATCGGATTTCATAAAAGTAGAAATCGAAATTGTAAATGTTATATTTTTATTCTTGAAATAGCTTTATTTGCCCCTTTCAAATTAGAAAATAAGCCTGAGATAATTTGGTTTGGTAATTAATTACATAGGTATTTTATTTTTTTAAACTTGTATGGAGTATGTAATAAAAGTCGAGGTTTCTCTGAAATTACAAGCCAAACCGTAATCGTCGCAGATGGTTGCCAATTAGAATTATTTTCAAATTTTTTACATATTTGAAGATCCGGTGTAATAAGTAAGTTCGAGTCAGTCACTTGGTCACCACGGCCAACTGTGACGTTGATGTTGGCTGCGGAAGGAATAGGTGAAGAAATACAAGCTGCATCCTCCACCCTAAACTGACTGACAAACATGTTTGCAAGTTCAATTTATCAGAGTCCTATCAGAACTGGCTAAAGTTACCTACAGATCTGTTAGGGAGCTAGGTGCAATTTTGGTATATGATTTGTTCGTCTTTCATATTGATAGGGATGAAAGTTTATGTCAATACAAATCGATTTGGTCCAGTAAATAAAAGTCGTATGTCCCTGCGTTTTTGAGTTACAACTAAAAAAATCGCACATAAAAAAATCTGCCTCAATCAACCTAGACGAATCGAATGGACGCAACGAGAACGACGAACAAATGATTTAGTATAGCTGTTTTCATTTACGTTTTTTCAACATCGTCCCGTTATAAAACAGAGCCCTGCACATCTGCCTCTTCGATGTTCAAATGTCCAAGAGGCAGTCACAAACAAACGATTTAGGAACCCTTTTTTTTAATTTTTTAACGCTGTGAATTGAAAATGCAGCGCTGCCATGGTGGCAGACCATTTTTCTGTGGTTCTTTACATTGAGTTTAATCGAACAATTTAGATCTGCCAAGCGAACAAATCATATAGAAATTCTCCCTAGCTATGTTTGAGGCAATAATGTCCATCTGAATCCTTTCCTACTATTCATATAGAGAAATATAGATATTTACCGTATCGAGGTAGTTCAGCAGAAACTTTTGAAGCCTCCTGTATAGCTCTAAGCCCACCACATCGGTATAGCTAGAGGTCATCCAATCCTGCGAATAAATATATGTAATATAACCAATACAAATCACACATCTAAAGACTTTAAATTTTGGAATAATACGAACAGGTTGAATTTCACGCCGAGGGCCCCAGCGAGTGTAGCGAGGTAACATGAACCCGCCGCTTTTGCCAACCTGTTTAAAAAACACTTTAAAGTAGATTCGCCCTTGAAATTGCAGTCGAGGGTGTAAGTTGTATATATTTATTACTTAATCTACTGATCTTATTGTATTATCTTGGTATAATGTTATTTATTTTTATGACACAGCTTTTTATCCCTGAATGTTGTAATTTTATCGATGGTCATTAGAATCTAACTGCGTCACGTTTACGTGGTGTTTGAAAACTCTTTATAATATTTACGCACGTTATATAAAGAAAACTGGTCAAGTGCGAGTTAAACTCACGTGGAGAGGGTTCCGTTCCGTATATGATTATCTGAAATATACTAGGTTACTTTAAATACCATAGACTTCTTATAGGTGTTCCTGTAATCTATAGTAAAAGAACTATTTTCTGTATTTTTCTTCAAAATTTTAGCACCAGTAGTTTCGGAATGAAGGGGGGGGGGGGAATGGTCAATTTTCGCCTATTTTCCTAAACACTTCCAAACTATTTTACTTAAAATTCAAAAGAAAATATATTCATGATCCTTACAATAAGCCCTTTCATTTGATATGTCACACGATATAGGTTGCATAACTTTTTTTTTTTATTTTCTAATTTACCCCCCAAAAGTGGCCCCCATGTTTACAATTCATATATTTACGAAACGCGTCCGTGTTGCGGTCACCGACTTACATATGTATACCAAATTTCAACTCAATTGGTCCAATAGTTTCGGAGCAAATTGGCTGTGACAGACGGACAGACAGACAGCCAGACAGACAGACACACGAGTAATCATATAAGGGTTTCGTTTTTTCCTTTTGAGGTACGGAACCCTAAAAACGAAACCGAGACATAGATTCTGGGTGCATCCTTATTTGCTTGTACGAGCGTGTACACGTGCGCCTTCAATGGCGGGTAACCGCAAACTAGCAACCACAGTGCATCCGCGTTGGGCGCATAGCGCGACCGTCCGGTTAGCCGCCACTGCCGACAGTCGGGCCGCAGCGCTGCGAGCAACCGAAGCGGTTGGGCGGCAGCCGCATAGCAGTGCGAATAGATTAAAACGGTACGGGTTTTGGTTAGCCGGACGGCCAGCCGCAGTGCGGCTAACCGGCCAGTGCGTACATAGCCTAAGAGAATAAGCGGAGGGCCGCAGCACAATACAGAATCAGTCTTATTTCATAAGTAATAGTGTCGATGGCACAGGTTTCCTGCTCATTACCCGGCTATATGTGTTCTTGAGTCTAGTGGGATAGTCCCAGTTGTCCGCACTACGAACTACTGCGGCCCTATCGCTTCGCTTCGCTCTCGCCTTAGCCTTCGATGTTAGGTCTTTGGCGAACTTTTTGGCAAATTTTTTACTCCATTCCATACTATTTATCTCATATTATTATTTGGGCGAAATTTTATTTCCCAACTCAACGTTTCCCACTGTTATCATTTCCCAACTAATGATTTGATAAATTATTGTTAGGCAAATTATTACTTGGGATTTTTTTAAGATGTCATTTATGTATTCGTCAAATGTATTGATTGGCATACCATACTTTTAGCAACATATTTTTGACATAGAATATGTCCTAGAAGATATATATTTTAACTTAATCTAAACCTAACTAACCAAACCGCCAGCGTGTCGACATGTCCCCGCTTCGCGGGGTGCCTATTTCCGATCTTAGGGACACAAGTCAACCCTAACCTAACAGTTGTTACGGTTGTTTGCTTTTTAGTGCGGGGCATTTGCCTCCCGAGCCCCCCCGTCCCCGTCCCCCCCCCCCGTCCCCCTTTTTAACGTATCCTTTATGTAAGCAACTAAATGTTTTTTTTTTGTTTTATTTAGAAACAAACAGTCATACAAAATTATATGAAATTTAAGCTAAAGCTAGGAATTTACACAAAATATAGACTTATAGTTTCCTGTAAAACATATTATCAAAAAGGTACAGTTACAAAAAAGGTGTTTGTGACAAACAATTACATATTACTAGGTACTCTTCCTTCTTAATACAAATCTTGCTTCAATAAACGTCTAATATTTTTCTTAAATACTGCAAACGACTGTTATAATGTGAATGTATATGTTTTGCCATTTATTCGTTTTATACTTGGAATTTCTGTATACTCTACTAGAAGTAAACATGAATTATCATTTACCAAACTTATGCTATAAGGTGAGTGTGCAAAGTGATAATTTGAATTTGAACAAACATTTTTTTGGAATATAATATTAGCTAAAAGAAAACGTTTGCTTAATAAACGATTATCTTAATAAAACTTGACAAACTAAACTGATACCAAATGATAATTTGACCAAAGGAATGCGAAATGTAAATAAGCTAAAGATTCGTTTGGGAAATGAAACTACTTACTGCGATAAGTTTTTTGGGAAGTGAAATTTGGCGAAAAATATTTCGCCGGAAAGGCAGGACCCCTTTTTTTTGTAAAAGCCCAGATAATTTTGCTTGTTTGTAACATACCATGCTTTATTCTCAACTTTAATGTTATACATACGAATTTGAGGATTACCTAACAATATTTAGTATAAATAAATTAAGTATATGCTCAGTAATTTTCGCACTTCCAAAAGTTAGGTACTTTTTTATTTTATGTATATTATTATTATGTTCAACAAGTTTAGACGTAATAATTGTTATTACAAGTAATATTATTACCTGTTACATTTTGTAATATTATTATAATACATTATGACATAAAAAGCTATGAATATATTTTTTATGACTTTCGACAAATATGACCAGCAAAAATCGGAACTCAGAAATTATACCTATTAATATATGAGTTTCAACATTGTGACTAATAATAATTATGACCAAAAACGTTATGGATTGTAAAAATCGAAACTTTAATTGTATGAAGACAATATAGACCCTGGGGGGGTCATGCCCCCATGACCCCCCCCCCCCCCGAGCTAGATTTGCGCAATACAAAAAATCAGCGTGTCAAAATATTTTCTTAGCTAAGCGATCCTCACTTACCATTTGCACTCCTTTTGAATTTGGTGGTGCATCTTTCGCTTGCTTCTTGCTGATGAAGCGCGGAGACCTACAGCTGGAGCAGACCCCGATACGGGGAGTGTCGCTGCTGGAACAGGGCGAGTGCCACGACGCACAGTAATTGTGCAATTTACTGTCATATGTTAAGGGAATAGATGGGTCACAGTCGACAAGCTAATGACGAGGGTTTACATCAAACTGATTGTAATATAGAGTACGCACTGTCCGGTTAGCCGCACCGCGGCTGGCCGTCCGACTGGTCGCTTGATGCGGTTGCAATTGCGGCTAACCGGGTGGCTGCTAGCCATAACCGCAAGCGGAACGTGCGTATAGAAACTGTCGTGATTTGCGGTCGAGTCGAGCCATTTCCAAGATGGACATTGAAGAAGTCGTAGCTATTTATTATATTTACGCACGTTATACTTATAAAGTAAAAAACAGAGACATAGATTTTGGGTGCATCCTTATTTGCTTGTACGAGCGGCTTATTCCGTTTATCCACCCTAAAATGGGTGGATAATCGGAATTTACTTCTGATTGTTCATCCGACTTTTTGCCCTAAGTAGAGTCTAATAACAACTTCAAAAAAAAAAAACTTACATTACTTCTTTACCACATAAAAAGAATAGGTACACCCATGCAAAGCTGGGGTGGGACAGGTAGTAGTTTATAAAGTCTGCAATATGTTCAGGAAATGACCAACACTAATTTCATCAGTGAGTAGGTAGACGTATCCTGTATAAATTCGTCTCTTTTAATGTAAATTTGCAATCGTTTTTTAAGTTTCTTTGTTGCATTTAGTGTAATAGCAGAGAAATTCGAACTATTCGTAAATGACTGTACATAAGCGGAAGAAAGATATTATGTTAATTCCGACTATCCACCCCGTTCAGGGTAGTTAGACGGATACGCGTTTCCAAGTATCCACCTTAGGGTGGCTGGTTTAGGGTTGATAAACGGAATAAACCGTACGAGCGTGTACACGTGCGCTTTCAATGGCGGGAAACCGCAAACTAGCAACCGCAGACACCGTAGTGCATCTGCGTTGTGCGCATAGCGACCGTCCGGTTAGCCGCCAGGCGGGCCGCAGCGCTCCGAGCGACCGGAGCGGTTGGGCGGCAGCCTCATAGCAGTGCGAATAGATTAATACGGTGCATACAATTTTGGGGTTGCGGTTAACCGGACGGCCAGCCACAGTGCCGCTAACCGGACAGTGCATACATAGCCTAAGGGAATAAGCGGAGAGCCGCAGCACAATACAGTATCAGTCTTATTGCATAAGTCATAGTGTCGATGAAGCAGGCTTCCAGGAAGCAGGGTTCATTACCCGGCTGAATGTGTTCTTTAGTCTAGCTAGTGGGATAGTCCCAGTTGTCCGCACCGCGAACAACTGCGACCCTTGCATTTTCAGACACGGAGATAAGTTAAACCCGTTTATCTCTCTGACTATCTCTTTCGTCAGCTCTAGTTTGAGAGAGTACTTAGGGATAAGATGGTTTTACTTATCCTTGCGTAAACCTTGCTAGCGCCGCTGCTTTTTTCCCCCAGTTGTCCGCAGTGCAAACAAATGGGAAAAACAATTGTAATAAATAAATTCCAATGTGTGTTACACTAAATGACATTTTTATGCTCCTGATCCTTTAATATTATATTTAACAAAGTTGTGTCAAATAAAACAGTGCGAACTATTGTTTTTTTTTTCCAATGGTCCGCAGTGCCAACAGGAGGAAATATAAAGTTTAGTTAGTGCGTACTACAATTAATTTTCCCATTTGTTCATACTGCGGATAACTGGGGAAAAAAAACCAGTATTCCCTTGAAAGTATCAAAATAATGTGGCATAAACGGCCATATTTTTTGATTACGTTGACATAGAAGGTTGATTTTTTTTTGCAGCTGCAAAAGATTACAGACTTGAGTATTTGATATTACATAATTTCAACCTGATACCTCCACGCGTTCTTGAGAAAAAGGTCTTGACACACAGACAGACAGACAGACAGACAGACGGACCAACCAGATCCTATAAGGGTTCCTTTTTTTTCCTTTCGAGGTACGGAGCCCTAAAAATGATATAAATCGTTAACCGATTTATATCGATTCAAATCGAATTAAAATGAATATTATTGCAAACCAACATAAAAATAAGGATTTTGGCAGTTTTTGGAAAAGTACACAAAAATTAAATTCTAAACCTAGTTCACCTGCGAGCGTGGATGGTGTCAGTGACCCAAACGGTATTGCTCAACTTTTCAAGCAACAGTTTAAGGTCCAGGCATCACCTGCTCATATCAGACAGCGGGGTCTGGAACCGTGGGGGGAGGTGCTGGATGCTACGCAGCGAAATGGTGAGGCGTTGATTCATTTCACAGCTCATGATGTGAGGCGTACTATAAAAAACATGAAGCGTGGAAAGTCGCCGGGCCACGACGCGCTTAGCATCGAGCATCTTCAACACGCGGGCGTGCATTTACCCCGAGTTCTCAGTATGTTCTTTAACCTATGCATCAGACACACGTACATGCCATCAAACCTTATGCGAACCCTTGTCGTTCCTATTGTTAAAAATAAAACGGGTGACATATCTGATAGGGACAACTATAGGCCGATTTCGTTGGCTACAGTCATCGCCAAGGTGCTTGACGGTCTCCTTGACAAACAGCTGGATAAATATTTACATTTACATGACGCTCAGTTCGGTTTTCGTGCCGGACTTTCGACTGAAAGCGCTATTTTTACCCTCAAGGCGACTGTCAGGTACTATACACAAAGAAAGACTCCAGTATATGGATGTTTTCTAGACCTTTCGAAAGCCTTCGACCTGGTTTCCTATCAGATACTTTGGGATAAGCTAAGGGCTACTGGTTTGCCTGAAGAGCTTGTTGGACTGTTTAGGCACTGGTATGCGCACCAAGATAACTGTGTTCGATGGGCGGGGTGCACCTCCGACACGTATCGGCTGGAATGTGGGGTGAGGCAAGGGGGATTGACGTCACCAAAACTCTTCAGCCTGTACGTGAACGAGCTGATCGCTGGGCTCAGCAGCATGCATGCGGGATGTTCCATAGATGGCCAGATGGTCAATAACATCAGCTATGCGGACGACATGGTGCTGCTGAGTCCATCAGTTTGTGCACTTCGGGATCTGCTGCGCGTCTGCGAATCATACGCCGAAGAGCACGGGCTCAAATATAATTGCAAAAAGAGCGAGGTAATAGTGTTCGCAGAGCGCGGCACCTCGCCCTGCTACGTGCCACCCATACGACTGTATGGCCAGGATTTAAATAGGGTGCACCAGTTTCAGTACCTGGGTCATGTGGTCACTAGTGACTTGAAGGACGATTGTGACATGGAGAGAGAGCGTAGGGCGCTGGCGGTACGGGGCAACATGCTGGCCCGCAGGTTCGTGCATTGTACAGATGATGTGAAGATCACTTTATTCAAGTCTTTCTGTCAATCCTTTTACACCGGCGGCCTGTGGGTTGGCTATACCCAAAGGGCCATCAACGCCCTACGTGTGCAATATAATAATATGTTCATAGTGTTGTTGCGACTACCTACATTCTGCAGCGCATCAGCCATGTTTGCTGAAAATCGCGTAGATGGTTTTCACGCTACAATGCGTAAGAAAATAGTGTCCATCAGAAGCAGAATACAGAGTAGTTCCAACAACATCCTCAGGGTGTTGGCTGACCGACCTGACAGCTTTCTGCAAGGGCGCCGGGCTGCAGCCTTAATAAACCCACATGCGGACTTAGTTTATTTTATTAATTAATTTAGTCATTCTGTAATTTTAATCTTTTATCTTAATTATTGTAATTTGTATTTTTATTGAATTGTGCTTCTTATGCTATAATAATGGATCTTTGTTATCTGAAAAATAAATATATAATAATAATAATAATATCATTTTTAGTGGGGTACAAATGTTTTCCCTTTTGCCAGTCCATTTGTGTTTTAGACAGTCGGTCTTAAATACCTACATTACGCAGTTTGATGACATTACGCAGGGTGATGACATTACGCAGTTCGATTACATT
Organism: Tortricodes alternella; assembly: GCA_947859335.1. Taxonomy (NCBI): domain Eukaryota; kingdom Metazoa; phylum Arthropoda; class Insecta; order Lepidoptera; family Tortricidae; genus Tortricodes; species Tortricodes alternella. The sequence goes on along the minus strand of OX401968.1, from coordinate 3,993,503 downwards.
ACGCACTTTAATGTCATTACGCAGTTTGATGATATTACGCAGTTTGATGATATTTGTATTCTGGTAATAAAATAAAGATAATTTGTATTTTAGCTCCAGGCTTACTTCATTAAGAAAGGATACGTATACAGATTGATGTATGAAGTTTTCTCCATCGGCTGCCTATAGTATATTTTTTGTATCCCCTCTAGTAGATCGTCCCATATCTGAAATTATAAACGCATCATTTCAATATATACCACAGAGGCTCAGACTATACAACGTGTAACAAAAAGGGTGTACTCTATAACAATCCAAAACCAAGTGCTATGCGCCGCATCTCGTTAATTAACGAAGTTAACATTTCGAGTAACGGGTTAACTTTTAAGTTATCTTTAAAAATGGTTAACGGACTCATTAACTTCCGTTAAAACAGTTAAAATCTGTAAAATGTTAATTAAGTACCTACTATTTGCCGAAAGGACACCGCGCAGCTTATGTCAGATAGATTTGAATTTGATCTCATAATAGGATCTCATAATTAGGAATTATTACAAACTCGTGTGACGTTTCTTATTTTAAGTTTAGGGAATTTTACATTAGCACACATTCGTATTGACGCCAGTGTATTATTTTGTTATCAGCGGCCCTACCATGCCAGACACGGAGGTAAGTTAAACCCGTTTATCTCTCTGACTATCTCTTTCTTCGGCACTAGTGTGACAGACGCACTTAGAGATAAGACGGTTTGACTTATCCTTGTGTCAACCTTGCTAGGACCGCTGTGTGACGTGATGGTATTAACTGTAAGTCGAACAAGAATGTAATTTAATTAATTAATAACGCCTAAAAATCGGATATAGTTTAAACCATAAAATTTGGATTTGTAGTCCATAGCTTCCGTTAAACAGGAAAAGACAGTTCTAAACGTACGAATAGTGTATGACGCAAACATGACAAACATAATATATGTTTCTCACCTGATCCAAGCGATTCCGATCCTGCGGCGATGGCGTCGTCAGGACAAAGGAAGGCATCTAAAACGCATACAACGATCAACTCCACTCAAATTGCAACTAAATTCTCATAATAGTATAAAAATACGCTGGTAACATACCTATTACGTATATGACGTACCAGTCTAAATAACGTTAAATCAAGAGATCACAGTAGATTGCTGGAACAAAGGAAATATATTTAATTAATAGTTTAAGTATCTGCGCCTCGATTCGGTAACGCTAACTGATTCTGTAGCGATTGGTGAGCGAGATTTCTCATCCCACTCTTCCGCACGACGCGTAATGCGTAAGAGCGAGATGAGAAATCTCGCTCACGAATCGCCACAGCATCACTTAGCGTTCCCGAATTGAGGCGTTGGTCAGTAATTATCATGCATGTTCTACTTGTCATTATGATTAAATAAATACAAAATTACAATAAAGGTCAAATCGCACTTTAGAGGCGCGGCGCGGCGCTGCAGCGGAGCGGTAAGGAGTTCAGAGCAGTATTACGTAGTAGGTGGGTGCCTACTATTATTTATTCTGTGGCAGTATCAAATTTCTTCCAAAGGGATCTGACCGCAGGCAGGATACAGGTAAAGTTTGTTCGCCGAGAGTTGATAAATATTATGATATCGTCTCGAAATAGCGACTGTCGCTTAACTATCGCAAACTGTATGACGGGCGTCGGTTATCGCCGCGCGCACTGAGTTTCGTGGTACGAGGCACGCAGTTGTTGTCAAGCGAGGCGAGGCGCGCCGGGCGGGCGGTACTATACGGTAAAATAAGATGGTAGATTTTTACAAATTAATGGCAGGGTAGACGAAACCATTGAACGTTTCTTAATTAACGTCACCGACTCTGAGACTCGTCACGGTCGTCGTCCGATGATATACCAGCAATGACACATATACAGGCTATTCAATAATAATATTCTAGGAAAAAAATATGTTTTTCCTGTTAATTTCTTATTATCATCGTAATGAGTTAAGAATCCCTGTTTTTTTTTAGGGTTCCGTATGTACCCAAAGGTTTGAAATATTGTTAATTTCTACGAAGGTAAAATGAGACAAGGTAAATTGAGACAGAAGCAAAACGCGAAGAGACAAACTGTGATCACGAAGTGTGTTCGAGTCAAAATGCGATAGGACAAATGCAAATGCATGTTTGTCCAAATAAGTTAGAGGCAAAATGCGATATCGTGATAAAAAAACGTACCGATAAAAAATGCGATCACGGCACACAACAAACAAACCCGAACCGCGCCTCTACCACAGTATAATGATTATAGGTACTCTCTACGCTGCCGTTTGGAATGACGCACTGGCCTGGCGGCAACGGACAGTATTGCCAACTCTTAAATTAAAAAGTTACTAGATGTGCCTAGAAGATGCCAAAGAGTAGCTAAATATTTTTGAACATTGCTATAAAAGCTGCAAAAATGAAAATTCAATGAGCTGTATTAATAATCAGTTATCATTTTAAAAAAAACCGGACAAGTGCGAGTTAAACTCGCGTGGAGAGGGTTCCGTTCCGTACATGATTATCTGAAATTTACTTCGTTACTTTAAATACCATAGACTTTTTATAGGTTTTCCTGTAATCTATAGGTAAAGAACTATTTTTTGTATTTTTTTCAAAATTTTAGGCCTAGTAGTGTCGGAGATAAGGAGGGGAGGAATGGTAAATTTTGGCCTATTTCCCTAAATACATTCGAAACTATATTTCTTAAAATTCAAAAGAAAATATAATTAAGATCCTCACAATAAGCCCTTTCATTTGATATGTCACACGATATAAGCAACTTTTTTTAAATTTTCTAATTTACACACCTAATGTGGCCCCCGTGTTTAAAATTCATATATTTACGTCACGCGTCCGTGTTGCGGTCACCGACTTACATATGTATACCAAATTTCAACTTAATCGGTCCAGTAGTTTCGGAGCAAATTGGCTGTGACAGACGGACAGACAGACAGACACACGAGTGATCCTATAAGGGTTTCGTTTTTTCCTTTTGAGGTACGGAACCCTAATAAATATCTTTGAATATTGCTAAAAAAGCTGCAAAAATTTAAATTCAATGAGCTGTTATCATTTAAAAACAACTGTTATTGTTATCTTACTTTTATGAAGTCGGTCCAGCTCATTTTAATGGATATTTATATGAAGGCGATGGTCGGAAAAGCATTGGTGGACACTCAATATGGTTATTTTAGGGTCTCAAAAAATACAATATTGAAATGTAATATGCGACTTCTATCGATACATATAAAACAGTACCGTGTCGGCAGTGTCCTCGAAATAATTACCTACGGCCGCTCGGTAATAATATTGATTATTTCTACTTTGTTCTTATTTCTAGTTCCAAAAGTGACACTGTACTGTATGTATATATATATATATATATTGTATGTATTTTGATTTTAACATATCCAAAATATCAAAAATTGTCGTGCCATAATTGTGTACGGAATACCGAAGTTCACCGAGATTTCGAGATGAGGTGGTCCTAGAGGTTTGAAAGGAGGAGATACATATTCCTCGAGTACCCTAGAGGTGCACTACGGAGGGATTTTTTGAAATTCCATCCCTAAAGTGGTGAAAAGTGGTGATGAAGTTTGTATGGAAAATATCGCGGGCGAAGCTGTGGCGGGTCCACTAGTATTATCTGAAATGTAGCTAACAAAAAACCCGAATAACAAAAGTTGCTAAAGAATGTGCTAGATGCTGCATGGAAATTTTAGTTGCCAAATCAGCTGAAAAGATGCAAAATTAGCTACAAAGGTGCCGAGTTGGCAACACTGGGATGCAAATATTTATATATAGATTTACATATAAGTTGCGGTTTTCCAGCGACCTTGTTTGCTGTTGATAGTGGTGGTATTTGACAATTTGGCGGATAACGCTTTATTATTAAAAAGTTCACTTCGTACATTTGTTTCAAATCTTGCGACCAATTTTTCAGCTAGTTTTACTGGACCGATTCTAATGATACTTTGCTCATAAATTTAATTTCCATGATAAAGAATACCTTCTGAAACGTGTACGACGTGATGTTACTTGAAGATATTAAACTTAAAATAAACTAAGTTTTAATGTAATAACTGACATTAATTTCGTTTATCCGTTCCAAACTTTAACTATCGCGTATCCGGTATCCGGCCGGATAGTAAAATCATGGCCGAATAGGCCGGATACCGGATAGTAGCCGGATATCCTTTGCATCTCTATTACGAAGTGATAATATACTTAACTAGTTGACCCGCCATCGCTTCGCCCGCAGTATTTTCCATACAAACTTTATCACCCCTTTTCACACCTTTAGGGATGGAATTTCAAAAAATCCCTCCTTAGTGCACCTCTAGGGTACTCGAGGAATGTCTCCTCCAAATTTCAAACCTCTAGGACCACCCGTTTAGGCTGTGCGTTGTCTATAAGTGAGTCACGGTACTGTTTTATATGTATTGATAATATATGACAAAATGTTTGTCGGCAATTCAATGGTAAATTGAAACGTAATTAACCATTCGTAGTCGTCGGGCGTTGCGCACGTTCATAGCTGTTTTGATTACCTACTCACTGTATGATATTTACGAGTAGGTATTTCTGGCACCGACCTTTTTCTTTATGGCGTGATATCTTCTAGTACTAATAATATACTTAAGGCCGCGGCAAACCAAACGCGGTTGCGGCGCGTTTGCGGCGCGAACGCGGGTCCGCGCCGTTGTCGAACGGCGCGGGCGGATATACCATGCCACACCGCGGCGGCGCGTACTACGCGCGGCTACTTTGGTGTGGCATGGTAAATCCGCCCGCGCCGTTCGACAACGGCGCGGACCCGCGTTCGCACCGCAAACGCGCCGCAAACGCGCCGCAACCGCGTTTGGTGTGCCCGGCCCTTTACCCTACCTACATTACAGATTACTTTAAAACAACAACTTAAACTAAAATAACTAAAATAACTGTTCAAATAGGCCGATTTCTTTCCGCGGTCCTAACATGCCAGACAGGGGGATAAATTTAAGACTATCTCTCTCTTTCGTCGGCACTAGTGTGAGAGAGACGCACTTAACCTTTTGACCGCCACAGTCGGCTGCAGCCATCAGCGGATACAGGGTAAAAAAGTCCTTCATTACCTTGACTTAAAGTTGAAATTCGTGTTACTTCTCAGACATGCTTGGCAGTCAAAGGGTTAAAGATAAGACGGTTTAACCTATCGAATTATAGAATTCTTAGAACTTATAGATTTCCAGATGTCTAATACACCGGGTACTTTGAGTGAGATATTATGAGGAACCAGGTGTATTGGAAATATAGAATTTTGGTAATCTGGTATTTCAGATATCTGCGCCTCTATTCGGGAACGCTAAGTGATTCTGTAGCGATTCGTGAGCGAGATTTCTCATCTCGCTCTTACGCATTACGCGTCGTGCGGAAGAGTGGGATGAGAAATCTCGGTTACGAATCGCTACAGAATCACTTAGCGTTCCCGAACAGAGGCGCTGGTATTTTGAAATTCTGGTATTGTGAACGAGCGAATTGATAAGCCATGCAGTAGGCAGCTTAGACGTGCCTACTAATTTGCTCTGATTGGGCAAGCAATGGCTGGTTGGACATTGACACCGTTTAACACTGTCATAAACCATCGTCATCGATCACATTTCACTTCACTTCAGATGCAGCACGCACCACAATTAAATTAAATCCGAGGTTTATACAACTATAAATATTTATACATTTAAGGCCCGGGCACACCAAACGCGGTTGCGGCGCGTTTGCGGCACGAACGCGGGTCCGCGCCGTTGTCGAACGGCGCGGGCGGATTTACCATGCCACACCAAAGTAGCCGCGGGACCGCGGCGGTCCCGCGCCGCCGCGGTGTGGTATGGTATATCCGCCCGTGCCGTCCGACAACGGCGCGGACCCGCTTTCGCGCCGCAACCGCGCCGCAACCGCGTTTGGTTTGCCCCGGCCTTAAATGATAAAATTAATCAATACTGCAAATAAAGTTTAAATAGGCCTTTCGGTTGACCGACTATTTCACGTACGTCGAGGAAAAGAAACATCCAACCCCATTGCTACTCAAATATACTTACCAAAATAGAACGAAAATAAGTGGAAAGCGTCTAGCAACAATCACCAGGATAATTTCTTAGCCGTCGAATTAATTCACAACTCTACTGCTGTGCGAATCACTATTCTAGTCACTAGTCATAATAATACTCCAAGGAGCTGTCGCTTATCTTTTTCCCCGTATGTCAGTGTTGCCAGTAGAGCCAAAGAGTAAATAAATTAATAAAATAATACATATAGGTAATACAATACGTTCTGGCGGCCAAAAACGACGACACGGCCGCCGACACATTGGTATTGGCTCCGATATCTGATATAACAATGTGAAAGGCAGGATCGCCGAATACTGATATCGTATCGGGTAATTGGAAAACGCTCTAAGGCTATCCATTGACCTACAATATAACTGTGCAATATCACTGGTTGCACAATGGGGAAGATGCATAAAAATCAAAATGAGGTTTACTTTAACAGAAAGTAAACGTAAACAAATGCATATTACAGAAAAAAAGCAAATCATTTTGACTATTCATTTTTATTTTATTACGCGTCAAAATTAGTGAAAAATATATATTGGCTTTTAGTTCTGATTTTAGTTTTTTGGACATCCTCATCAAATTTATGGCATGTTTTATTTCTACGATGTTGGTCTAAAAACAGTATTTTCGGTAATAATTGCAGATTTCGTTTCAACGCCATACATTTTGTACAGTCAAAAAATGCTGTGACGTCATAGTTGTCGTCCATTTTGTATGTATGAGTGGTATGAACAATGACTTTTCACAGCTTCACAACTCATAAAATAAACAAAAAAAATGCATCTTCCCTATTATACTGATCGTTAGTAGATGATATTGACCGTCAATATCATCTACTGACGATCAATATAATTGTGCAACCAGTGATATTGCACAGTTATATTGTAGGTCAGTGGCTAGCCTTAGGCTAAATGAATTTTTAAGGGTACCATAAGCTTTTGGCAGTGAACATAACTTATAGGTATTTTGATACAATTTTGATATAGGAAAATTGTTAGGTAACGCGTGGGCCGATTTTGATGATTCTCACGTCAATCGATTTGTCTTCATCTTGCGAGTGTCACTAAAGAGATGACAGTAATCAATATTCAATATGGCAACAATCAGACGCCATATTGTGAAAAAGAAAAAAATAATTATGAGTAATAAAAGCAGATTTCCATATAGATGGCACTAAGCATTTCACGAACGACTTAAATAATTGACCGAGCCAGTGGCGTAACTATACCATCCGGGGCCGTGGCAAATTCTTTTGATGGGCCCTCTTGGGTCGGGGGCCCGTGGCATTTTGCCAACCCTGCCACCCTATTGTTACGCCACTGGACCGAGAAAGCGAAGCACTCATCATCAGCCGTAAAGTCCACTGCAGGACATAGGCCTCGCCCAAAAATGGGGGGATTTGTCATAGTCGCCACGCTTGGCAGGCGGGTTGGCGACCGCAGTTGGGGGGGTTTGTCATAATCGCCACGCTTGACAGGCGGGTTGGCGACCGCAGATGGGGGGATTTGTCATAGTCGCCACGCTTGGCAGGCGGGTTGGCGACCGCAGTTGGTCATGATAGTACTCGAAGGACGCTGCCCATCCTTTGGTTGGTCCCTCTGTCGTCTTTTACGACACCCACGGGAGATGGGTGATGCTATTCTTAGCCGGCATCACACGAAGCAATCATTTGATCTAAGTGACGTATGTATAGGTTGACAACTAGTTGAGGGTCATTTAAATATTTCATCTGTCGTTTGTGAATTCGGCCATACGACTGTTAACCTTTTGACCGCCAAGCATGTCTGAGAAGTAACACGAATTTCAACTTTAAGTAAAGGTAATGAAGGACTGTTTTACCCTGTATCCGCTGACGGCTGCAGCCGACTGTGGCGGTCAAAAGGTTTATTACTGATAATTTTACTATTTCACTAAATAATCGAGAAAAAGGAAAAATCTGACGTTACCAGCTCAGCTCTGTAATAGTGATAAGCATTTTCAAATTAAAGTTCAAAATGGTGTACCATAAGGTGTTTGCTTGAAGGAATTCCTAAGTGGTTTAAAATAAAAATGTTCCCATACATTAATATTGTTTATATTTATTAATTCATATACATTGGTTAGGAGCGAGCGAGAGAGATCACGCCAAGTAGCTATACGTGTCCTTTTCACCCTCCGTGCGTTCCAAATATTCTTTCTCTATGAGGATATCGATGCATTTCTGTGAACAAATATTATGCATTAATTTAATTTTAAATTAAGTTGAAATTAAGCTGTTTATTTCCATAAGGGCGTTAATATTTAGTTTCTTACTCTAATTAGTTGTATGGATGGATATGGATATCATTCTAACAGGAAAATCGTGGTTGGGTGCGTCGATGCCATATTGTCATGAGAGAATGGTGGTTGGGTGGATATATACCATTTTGAAATAGGGGAATGGTGGTTGGGCAGATGGATACCATTTTGTCACGGGAGAAAGAATGTTGATTTGGTGGATGGATGCCATTTTGATATAGGAGAATGGTGGTCGGGCGTACGGATATCATTTTGATATAGGAGAAGGTTGGTTGGGTGCGTGGATACAAATTTGTCATGGGAGAATGGTGGTTGAATTGATAGATGGCATTTTGAAATAGGGGAATGGTGGTCGGGTAGATGGATACCATTTTGTCATGGGAGAAAGAACGTTGGTTTGGCGGATGGATGCCATTTTGATATAGGAGAATGGTGGTTGGGCGTATGAATGTCATTTTGTCATGGGAGAATGGTGGTTTGGGGTAAGATACCATTTTGATATAGGAAAATGTCGGTTGGGTGAATGGATACCATTTTGTCATGGGAGAATGGTGGTTGGATACAATTTTGATATAGGAAAATGGTTGCTTGGTCCATGGATGATATTGTGTCACGGTAGAATGGTGGTTGAGTGGATTGATGCTCTTTGGTCATGGAAGAATGGTGCTTGGGTAGATAAATGTCGTTTTGACATACAAGAATGGTGGATGCGTGGATAAACGCTATTTTGACAAAGTAGTCTCACCTTGATGACGGGAACGCGCGGTTTGAACCGCGAGGACAGCTGGTTGAGCACCTCGACCACTAAGTGCTGGTGTTTCAGGGTCTTACGGGTCTTCATTATCCTCACGATAGCCGCCTGTGGAACGGGAACAAGTGAGTTAGTAACAATGAAACATTTGGTCAAAGTTGACTCGCGCGCAGAAGGTTCCATACCTTAGCTTATAATGGATTGCGTCGTATTTATAAAGCGTTAAAGCTAGGTGGTATATTATTGAATTCAGAGCTCAGCTGAATATAATCACGAGGGTAGCTAGGATCACAAACGTAGACTGCTGAGTTTACAGAGGGATTTGAGGCATACAGCACGAGACATGCATGGATAACGAAAACAAACAAACATCCATGACACAGGTACCAAAAAATAGTGCTCATCGTACAAAGATGTCACTAGGGGAACTCGAACCCGCGACCTACGGTACAGTAGTCAATTCTAGTACCACAATGCCATCGAGTTAGTCATGTAAGTATGTATGTATGTAGTGTCGGGAATAAGCTAAGACTGACCTGTATGAGCATCTTGCGATCCTCCTCGATGTGTTTGTGCGTCGCCTCCTGTTCCACCTTGAGCTCCGTCTTGAGAGGGATGTTGATGTTAACTCGCAGCTTCTTACTGCAATACAATGACAATATTCAGAATACTAACCTCTTGCTCATTAAACTACCTTTGTTTTGATGTTTTCTGATGTATTTTCTTATAAAAAATCCGAAATTATTAAGCTCTGTCTGCGCTGAATAAATGGTACTTTCTTTTAACCGCCATGTTTGTCGTAACGTGCGGCATTCAGTTGGATATTCGCTAGCATTTAGGTGAAGGAAAACATCGTGTGGAAACTCGCACACAAATTCGCTGCGGGCCCGTGTGGAGACTACTGCCTCTCACTATGTGGTGCGTATATAGGCCAAAAATGTTTTATTTTTAAGTTAGGAAACGTACCCATACTATGTGACCCAGTTTTTACATTTTTTTACCCTCCTCCCCACCTCGGTGACCACCCGTAGTAAATGTATAGCTTTGAAAAGTATACAAAAAAATTGGCTCATATTTGTCTTTATTAATACGTCGCTTACCGCGTGACGCCAAGAGTGCGTATAATTACATGGGCCATATTTGAATCTAGCTCAAAATAGCGGGAGATTTCCTTAGAGTATATTGACCACATGACGAAAACCTCAAACCCCCCGCCCGTGACCAAGCGAGGTATTTTGAAGACCCCCTCCCCCCACGAGCCACATAGTATGGGTACGTTCCCTTATCTACTTACGGAAAAGCAGACTTACTTCTTATATCCTAAGTAGAGTTCCACCATGGAGGACTCCGTCAGTTCCGACTCGTCGTCCGCACAGACCAGCAGTTTGGCCTTCAGGAGGATTTGCAGCACCTGACAACAACACAGTAGTGAAATTAGAGGCCAACGTTACACAGTTAGCAGCGTCGAACAAAAACAATCACGCGACACGCTTTCATTTTGTTGCTGTGTTACCTGGAGTAAGATGGAGCGCCACTAGAATGAGAGCGAAAAGATGGAATATAGCTATTATAGGAATAGGATACTATAGGAATAGGATCTATTTTTAAAATATATAAGTTTTAAAATAGAAGAGAAGTCTGGACAATGGATGTTTATGGTAACCAATGGCGAGTGATTATGGTGATAATGATGGCTGATAACGATGGTAGAAGCCGGTGGTGACCGATGGTGAGTGGCGGTAGACGAGGCCTACCTGGATGAGGAAGTCCCCCTTGATGCCGGTGTGGTGCTCCAGCTGGCGCACGCTCCACGCCGTGTTCTCGTTGTACTGCAGCAGCACCGCCATCTGGAACGTGCTGGCTTGCAGCGTGTATCTGCAAAAGAGATACGAATCTTACACAATAATTGACAAAAGTTTTAAGACAGGTTGAAATTTTAGACAGGTTCAACTTTCACGTTAGAAGTCATTTTAAAATCTTTATTATGCCCCCCTATTTGAATTCTTTGCAAAATTGAAAGTTTAGGGTCATTCACTCTTTAAATTTTCATGAAATGTTATGTACGCGGGGCGTGTATTTTCGAACTGGGACTCAAACTTTCGAGGGCCATTGCGACTTGCGAGATCTAAAACAACACACGAACACCCAAACGACACACTCGAAGCGTATTCCAGAGTCCCGCTTGACAACAACTGCATTCCACTTACTACGAAACTCAGTGCGCGCGGCGATAAGCGTCGCCCGTCATGCAGTTTGCGATGGGTAAGTGACAGTCGCTATTTCGAGACGATGCGATATCATAATATTTATCAACTCTCGGCGAACAGACTTCAGTATCTTGGTGAAAAATATTGAACTAGCAATACAGAACCTAGCATTTGTGGGAATGTCCCTCATTCCCTTCCACCCTGTATAATAATAATAATGCTGATCTATTCCCAAACTAGGATTGTCTGTACTATCTATACTAGATCACATTACAAATACTTAAATAGATATATAAATACTATCTGCGTCCGCGACTTGGCGTGGGATTGGGATGAAAAGATAGCTAGTTTATTTTTATGATCTTTGCCGCTACTAAAACTACACTTAATACCTTAAGGCATGCTCTGCCAGTCGTGCTGGCGTTTCCTAACAACTGACCTGTTCTTGAAGCAGTTGGTGACCAGCTCGCCCTTGCTCATGTTGTACAGCCAGTTGAGCTTGCGGCCGGAGTGCTGCGACGAGTAGAACGTCGTGAACCGGTGCACCGAGCGCTCCAACTGCGGACAACATACAACCAATATCCTCATAGACAGGGTCCAGGTCTTCATCATCGGCTTAAATACCTCCCATGTATGCTGAATTAAATTTGAGTTTGTTTGAATCCAATTACAGAACATAAATAAGAAACTCAGGGTGATATTGTTATGAGTTGTGTGATGGATGGTTGAGCGAAATGAAATAAAGGGTCATACCGACAGTTATTTCCTCTGAATCATACTTTACTGTCAAAGAATATGGTTCGTTCAGGACGCTTTTAGGGACATAATGTGAGTGTTTGTGTAGGAAACTGAATGCCAATGCTATGCTCGTCGATACTTTAGTCTTTCTATATGATAAGTGTATCGCCTTTGACGCAGATGTCACAACCAGACTGCGGAAGTACTGCCTGGGATATTATTTGTCCTAGAATGGATATGTAACATGCCTCTACTGTTTTGCTGGCTGCCCTCTTAGGTAGATAACTATGTCAGTTTTATGTTCCATATCTCTCTCTTGGTAATAAGGAGAGAGAGTGAGAACATGCGAATTTGGCTAGTACCTATCTATAATCTCACCGGGCAGACCTGCTTTTAGCGGGACTGCATCCTTCATAAACTTCCAAGCTTGTATCACACTAATGTGATGGGGGAACTCCATTGTATCATATGAGTGAACTTGTCTATAAAGTGTGCTGAACTAATTTGTATCGAGACAGTCTTGCTTTGAGGCACTGTCGGACTTAGTTCCAGACAAAACTTAAGGTTAAGTTAAGTATTGCATTCTTTACCCTACTATTCCTTCCTACCTTTCTTTATCCAAATTTGAATACAATTTTGGCATACAGTTACAATCTAATCGGTCTAAGACCAAGGTAGATGTTACTGTCACCATGTGGAAGTGGAACTGACTATGACTTGTTGTATTTACTTGTGGCTAAATCTAGTCGTGTCCTCCTGAGACGGAAGGTCCTTGAGTTGATGACTGAACCTCTGTTCTAAAATAAATATTGAATGGTGTATTTTTGGTTCTTTCTGGTAATTCTGCAGGATTATATAACGATTATGTCCTCTTTCTGAGTTGATAACCGCGTCCGGAAATGCCATGTTTGAGCTAATATATCACTAGTAACTATACATGCATAGCATCACCTCCGAAATCCCTAATGGGGTGGGCAGAGCCACAAGACTACTTGTGGCCACGTTCGATTAATTAGTCCTAAGATGGTATGATGAACCGTATGGTGACAGGTGATCAGCCCATAGCCCATACAGAGAGAGGACCCGTCCCTTAGTCGACTTTTACGACATGCCAGGATGATAAGCATCTTCACGCATTCTATGCTATTTCTTCACTCCCAGTACTATAATGAACTATATTGTACATATTTACTTAGTCTCCGACAATAAGTATTACTGATCAAGTTGAATTATTAATCTAACTAAATTTAATTATAACAAATCCTTATTTTATAAGGCGGAGTATGGTGTCGGAGTCAAAGGAGTGGACGGAGCGACTCCCCGGGGCCTTATGGCCTGGGCCTCCTTATCCTTTATCTTCAGTATTCTCCTTTCCATATCCCACACAATTTATTATATAACGAAGAGGTGTATGTTTGTCTGTCTGTACTGACCTCCGTAGGCAGCTGGAACGAGGACGATTGCTGGAAGGGCCAGGAGCCAGAAGACAGGACCTGAATGCTGAAGTCAATGTGAAGCGACGGCTCCAAGCTGTTAGCCATGTGTTTGCGGAAGTTCTCGTTAAGGTCCTTCGATACGCCGATATCCTGCAAGAGAAAACGTGAAAAAGTGCTATAAGAGGGATAAATATTTAAGGGGGCTCCCATACAACAAACGTGTTTTTTTGCTCGATATTGATAACGGCAACAGGTAGACGCTTGAAATTTTTACAGAATATTTAGTTATATATTCACTATAAAAATTAATAATTAAATTAAAATAAAACAAATATTTAACGGGGGTTCCCATACAACAAACGTGTTTGTTTTTTGCTTGATTATAGATAATGGTACGGAACCCTTCGTGCGCGAGTCCGTCTCGCACTTGTAACAACTTTTTTATTTATGGTATATCTTGATTGGCTGGTTAGCTGAGTAACGTGGGTTGATTTGTTTACATTAAATTACCTACCTATATGAATAGGGTATAGTGTTGAAGCCTAGATATAGATGTTGAAAACGGTGAAGAAACAGAACATTTTAACGGATTTGTCGTCTAATTGTCTGCTCATGCAGAAATAAAACATATTTTCACTGACATATGTATGATTGTTGAGTGTGTAGATTTACCCATTCTGTGCATTAATTACAGTACTTACTTGGAACATTCTTTGCAGCTTGCTGGTGTACTCGAAGCCGCAAGCCTGCTTCAGTTTTGAGATCATCGATGCCTGCAAAAACAAATTAATATCTGTTACATTTGTATATATATATATAAAAGAAGCCGAATGATGACGTATCAAAGCACAGCTGAAACTGCTTGAGCTAGACGTCTGAGAAGAAAGAACGGGCAGGCGTTCCTTGGCTTAGGCGAACGCTAAGAACTGATTTCCCGGTTAGGTCCCATTTGTTCCATGGAACATGACGTCATAGAACAAAATGATTCATTTTTCCATAGAACTACATACTAGCTGTTCACCCGAATTTCATGCCATAGAACAAAATGGGATTCATACTCTCCCAAAATATTCCATGAGACACTAAAGGGCAATTATTCTATCAAACCATAATCAAAAGAGGTTTTATTTACCTTGTCCTCTAGAACAAAATGTGAATTAAAAGTATTGCATGTACCATAGTACAAAATAAGAAAAAGAAATCTTATTCTGTCCGATGACGTCACGTTCCATGGAACAAATGGGACCTACCCGATTTCCCGAATTTCCACGAGATAGATTTAGATTGATGACAAATTTCACCTTAAGCTTTCCGAGAATTGCGCGTTACACCCGCGTTGCGCTACTTATATGTCGTTCCTAGCTCGCCCAGCGCATGTTTGTCATATTCGCCAGTCTAGTCCTAATGATATTACCTATATAAATCCGAAAGTTTCTGTGTGTGTGTGTATTTGTTAACACTCAGCTCCGTAACGGCTGAACGGATTTTAATGAAACTTGGTATATAGTTACTTTAGGTCCTCGAAAATTCCCGAAGGAAATAACTATAACCGATTCCCAGGACGAATTGGCGGG
Organism: Tortricodes alternella; assembly: GCA_947859335.1. Lineage (NCBI taxonomy): Eukaryota > Metazoa > Arthropoda > Insecta > Lepidoptera > Tortricidae > Tortricodes > Tortricodes alternella. The sequence continues at coordinate 3,978,429 of OX401968.1, read as the reverse complement.
CAGAAGCTAGTTTATAATATTATTAGGATGAAGCAGTTGGTCTAAATGACTCACTTCCGCGTCGTCGCTGGCCGACATGTGTTGGACGAGCCGCTTGGCGAGCATTTTGCTGTAGAACTTCTGGAACACATCCTTGTCTTCGATGTACTTGAAAACAACCATCTGTAAAGAAAGATAATGATAGTCATAAAGATGTTTTTAGGGTTCCGTACCTCAAAAGGAAAAAAAGGAACCCTTATAGGATCACTCGTGTGTCTGTCTGTCTGTCTGTCTGTCGGTCCGTCTGTCACAGCCAATTTGCTCCGCAACTACTGGACCGATTGATTTGAAATTTGGTATACATATATAAATTGGTGACCACAACAGGGATGCGTAACGTAAATTCATTAATTTTGAACATGGGGGATAAATTACAAAATTAAAAAAAAAAGTTGTGCAACTGAAATCGTTTGACAGATCAAATGAAAGGATCTTATGAGGATCTTAAATGTATGTTTTTTTTTAATTTTATGTAAAATAGTTTAGAAGTTATTTAGGAAAATAGGTGGAAAATTACCGAAAATTGACCATCCCCCCTACTTATCTCCGAAACTACCGGGCATAAAATTTTGAAAAAAATACAGAAAATAGTTCTTTACCTATAGATTACAGGAAAACCTATAAGTCTATGGTATTTAAAGTAACATAGGAAATTTCAGTTTATCATGTATGGAACGGAACCCTCTCCACGCGGGTTTCACTCGCACTTGACCGGTTTTTTTTTTGACGATGCTCGAATAATTATTTGATCAGGTGCTCCTGCGTTTCGGTGTTAGAAAGCCTTTAAGCAAACCATTTATATTATGATACATATGTACATAGCATCACGCCCGAAATCCCTAATGGGGTGGGCAGAGCCACAAGACTACTTGTGGCCACGTTCGATTAATTAGTCCTAAGATGGTATGATGAACCGTATGGTGACAGGTGATCAGCCCATCGCCCATACAGATAGTCCACCATGTTGGAGAGGACCCGTCTCTTAGTCGACTTTTACGACATGCCAGGATGATAAGCATCTCATGAGTAGTCTTGTGGCTCTGCCCACCCCATTAGAGATTTCGGGCGTGATGCTATGTATGTATGTAAACTTGTTTACTAACCACTTGGTTAAGCGTGTCCTCCAGCTCCGCCTCCTCAGGGTTCTTGCTGGATTTCTTCAACAGTAGGTCGCAGTATTTAGCCAAGAGTTCTGGACTCTTGGACGAGGAATTAGCTGCCCTGGTCACCGCGTTACCTTTGAATAAAGAAAGTATTAAGAAGACTGTGAACCAACGGCAAAAATCACCCTTTTCATACAAAAGGCAATAAGCATTTCCACCACTTAAATGTTAACCGATTTCGACGAATTATTGATAGGTTGTCAGTCAGAACAAAATCTAGGTCTATACGTTTTTTGAATATTGATTAAAGATCAACAAAGTCAAATAATCGCCGAAATTTATTTTGTATGAGAATACTGAAACAACAATAAAACTGAACTTATTGATTATAGCGAAAAAACCAAAACGTATAGACCTGGACAACCACTTAACACTTAAGGGGTGCAAATCGTTATCGCCTTTTGTGTGAAAAGCCGTAGGTTCCCACTCCTTAAGTACGACATTTGTATGTATGTAACGTATGTTCGGGTCAAACCTTGCAAGCTGAATTAGAACCACTTCCTCTTCTCCTACGAAGCTGAATTTTTACATATTGGTTCAGTTCCGATGACAATCCATTTTTATGGTAAGCATGACCTGAATGGACATCCAGGGTTAGCTCCAGATGAAGGAACTCTTCAACGGTCAACAGCACAGACACGAAATTTTGTGTACACGTTTTACTGCAATATTAAAGTGGGCTAAAAATGCTTCTTAAAAAAAACTTATTTAAATCTTAAATAAATAAGAGAGATGATACACAGAAACTAACTTAACCTAATTTGAATCTACATCTCTTTAAATATTTCCCAAAAATCAATATCTGGATCTTTGTGGATCTTTGATCTTTTTGTTTCAATTTCAGATCAATTTCGTGCCGTATGCCGCGAAGACGTAACAAACAGACAAACTAACTTGCACGCTTATAATATTTTGGTTTTGGCAAGGGTATTAGGCGTTCCTTAACACTTTCAGTGTCAGCCCAAAAATCAAGTCCACCCCGGGCGTCGAAAAATTGCCTCCATACAAAATCGCTATAGCAAGAACCCGACCAGCGAGTCGTTCGGCGTGGCGACAAAGTTATAGAAAGCCCGACTATCGGGTTTTCGGCACTGAATGTGTTAACAAACTCGTTGCTCATAGTAAGCATCGAAAAAGGGTTTAAGGCTTACTAAACCTTACTAAATTAGTCACTTACAAGAGGGAGGCCGCAATACTTTAGATACGTATGGAGATATCTCCATCTCATTCCAACGTATTTTTTTATGTCAATTGATTGACAAACGAGCTGACGGCCCACCTGATGGAAAGCGGTCACCGCCGCCCAGGGACATCTGCAACACCAGAGGTGCTGCCAATGCGTTGCCAGTCTAGGGAGGATGGGGAATGGGGATGGGATGAGGATGAGGGAATAGGCCTCCGGATCTCGTCACTCACCGTACGAAACGCAATAGCAAGCTATTACTTTACGCCGATATTCTGTGAGAGTGTGGTACTACCCCGGTCGAGTCGGCCCATTCGAACAGTAATCATCTAGTGAGGATTAGTGAGGGGTGGTAGCACTACAAAAATATTATTATTAGTATTGCGGCGTCCCTTTCGTAAGTGAGTAAGAGCTTATCTCTTTAGTTATCAGGTGCCTGGTACGTATCAATGCCCGGGACAACTTACTGTTGATAAATCTACCGCAAGCCTTGTCGAGCGCGGCGACGAATCCGGAGTCGTTGTTGAACGCGACCAAAACGAGTGCGTTGTACTTCTTGTGCACCTCTAGGATCGTCGACACGTACACCTTCGGGTCCTGGGGATTGAAGGGATGAAATTAAAAATCTTAAAATAATTAAAATAATAAATCAGGGGACAATCTTTACACAACTATGTAGACTCAATATAGGGTCAATGTAGAGTCAATGTAGTGTCAATGTAGAGCCAATGTAGAGCCTATGTAGAGTCAATTTAGTCTCAACATAGGGTCAATGTAGAGTCAATGTAGGGACAATGTAGAGCCTATGTAGAGCCTATGTAGTGCCAATGTAGACTCAAAATAGGGTCAATGTACCAAGAACCTATGTAGAGCCTATGTAGAGTCAATTTAGAGCCTATGTAGAGTCAATTTTGTCTCAATATACGGTCAATGTAGAGTCAATGTAGGGACAATGTAGAGCCTATGTAGAGCCAATGTAGAGCCTATATAGACTCAATGTAGTCAATGGAGAGTAATATTTCAACGTAGTTTTTTTATCCTAATTTTCATTTTATTTCCTCACAAATGTGATGAAAACATTTTGTGTATCACGAGTTGGGGGATTACAAACTCGAGTCATTAAAATTGTAATAGACTCTTGTTTGTTATCCCCTTCTTACGGCCGTAGATGCACAATGTACTTTGACGTGTGTTGAGATTCTTCAAAGTTCGCACGCGGTCATGGACAGTCACAGACCATATATCCAATAGACCGCTTAGCCGGGCGACCCCCGCTGCCACATTGGTAGTCCTGGATGCGCGCGAGCAGGTTGTACATCCGGCCGAGGTCTGTGTTCCTGTCGCTGTCGAGACACTGACCGTGTGAGCGGGCTCGCCGCACTTGTCGATGGCGTGCAGCCCCTGCGTGTGGATGTGCTGCTCCAGCAGCCGCCGCAGCTCGCACAGCCCGTCCTGGATGCGCGCGAGCAGGTTGTACATCCGGCCGAGGTCTGTGTTCCTGTCGCTGTCGAGACACTGACCGTGTGAGCGGGCTCGCCGCACTTGTCGATGGCGTGCAGCCCCTGCGTGTGGATGTGCTGCTCCAGCAGCCGCCGCAGCTCGCACAGCCCGTCCTGGATGCGCGCGAGCAGGTTGTACATCCGGCCGAGGTCTGTGTTCCTGTCGCTGTCGAGACACTGACCGTGTGAGCGGGCTCGCCGCACTTGTCGATGGCGTGCAGCCCCTGCGTGTGGATGTGCTGCTCCAGCAGCCGCCGCAGCTCGCACAGCCCGTCCTGGATGCGCGCGAGCAGGTTGTACATCCGGCCGAGGTCTGTGTTCCTGTCGCTGTCGAGACACTGACCGTGTGAGCGGGCTCGCCGCACTTGTCGATGGCGTGCAGCCCCTGCGTGTGGATGTGCTGCTCCAGCAGCCGCCGCAGCTCGCACAGCCCGTCCTGGATGCGCGCGAGCAGGTTGTACATCCGGCCGAGGTCTGTGTTCCTGTCGCTGTCGAGACACTGACCGTGTGAGCGGGCTCGCCGCACTTGTCGATGGCGTGCAGCCCCTGCGTGTGGATGTGCTGCTCCAGCAGCCGCCGCAGCTCGCACAGCCCGTCCTGGATGCGCGCGAGCAGGTTGTACATCCGGCCGAGGTCTGTGTTCCTGTCGCTGTCGAGACACTGACCGTGTGAGCGGGCTCGCCGCACTTGTCGATGGCGTGCAGCCCCTGCGTGTGGATGTGCTGCTCCAGCAGCCGCCGCAGCTCGCACAGCCCGTCCTGGATGCGCGCGAGCAGGTTGTACATCCGGCCGAGGTCTGTGTTCCTGTCGCTGTCGAGACACTGACCGTGTGAGCGGGCTCGCCGCACTTGTCGATGGCGTGCAGCCCCTGCGTGTGGATGTGCTGCTCCAGCAGCCGCCGCAGCTCGCACAGCCCGTCCTGGATGCGCGCGAGCAGGTTGTACATCCGGCCGAGGTCTGTGTTCCTGTCGCTGTCGAGACACTGACCGTGTGAGCGGGCTCGCCGCACTTGTCGATGGCGTGCAGCCCCTGCGTGTGGATGTGCTGCTCCAGCAGCCGCCGCAGCTCGCACAGCCCGTCCTGGATGCGCGCGAGCAGGTTGTACATCCGGCCGAGGTCTGTGTTCCTGTCGCTGTCGAGACACTGACCGTGTGAGCGGGCTCGCCGCACTTGTCGATGGCGTGCAGCCCCTGCGTGTGGATGTGCTGCTCCAGCAGCCGCCGCAGCTCGCACAGCCCGTCCTGGATGCGCGCGAGCAGGTTGTACATCCGGCCGAGGTCTGTGTTCCTGTCGCTGTCGAGACACTGACCGTGTGAGCGGGCTCGCCGCACTTGTCGATGGCGTGCAGCCCCTGCGTGTGGATGTGCTGCTCCAGCAGCCGCCGCAGCTCGCACAGCCCGTCCTGGATGCGCGCGAGCAGGTTGTACATCCGGCCGAGGTCTGTGTTCCTGTCGCTGTCGAGACACTGACCGTGTGAGCGGGCTCGCCGCACTTGTCGATGGCGTGCAGCCCCTGCGTGTGGATGTGCTGCTCCAGCAGCCGCCGCAGCTCGCACAGCCCGTCCTGGATGCGCGCGAGCAGGTTGTACATCCGGCCGAGGTCTGTGTTCTTGTCGCCGTCGAGAAGTTTCTGGAAGGAACGAGACATTTTATTTAGAACAATGGCATTAAATATGGAACGTACAAAGGAGTTTTGCTTCATAGAATTTCGGCATAAGTAGTACGTTTGAAGCACGAAACGCTGCTGAGCAGGCGCTACTTCATTATGGATGAATTTAACTGTGTCATTTATACTGAGACAAATTTCTGCCCGCGACTTTATTCGTGTGGAATTCAGTTTTAGTTATTCCATTGAGAACTTCTGAATTTTCTGGGATAAAAGTACCCTTTGTCCTATTACAGGATCTATATACAAAGTATCATGAAAATCCGTTCACCCGTTACAGACATGTCTGTACGTTTTTACCCGTTATGGTTAAAACATACAGACACACACATACATCCACATACATTTTCGTATTTAATATTAGTAGGATAGACTAGGATTATTCCACAGTAATTTGACAATTAATTAATCTAGACATTATTTCCTTAACTAGAAGTGGTCGGATCTGACATTAACACTATATCGCTGGTCCTGTAAAACTAGATTGTACTTCAATCCAGATTTAGATGGTTCTTGGAGCCGCATTACAATGGTCTTCAAATTCGAATCGTAATGGTCTTTCAAGCCATATTGCGCATGGCCAAGCGACGGTCCTTCGAACCGGATAACGCTCGTATTGCGCTACTTACTTGGAACTCAGCGTGAAATATCTCCAGATGTTTCTCGATGAGCACGCGATCGCACGTCTTGGCGAGGCGCTCCATCGTTGTCTCGTGTAGATACACTTGCACGCGCCGCTGCTCTTCTTGCAAACGCTGTTCGGCCTGTGTGAGAGTGAGAGACAAATGAAAGCGAATACGTTTGGAAAAATTAACCTATATATCATTTTGTAACAACAATTGGTGCCGTGACCAGGATTTAAATATGTCGAATGGGATTTTCCACACATGCAGCATCTATGCAGGGTTCTTTCGTAGCATTCTCGTAGGAACGAAACGTCGAACGGGTTCTCAAGTTGTACTGAAGGCCTGCCGCCTAATTTTTGCGTAATAGATATTTCAAATTAGAGATACGAGAAAAAGAGCATGCGTCTGACATTTTATATCGAGTGTGACATCTCTATTGTCGTTAAAAAGCGGCAAAGTTTGTTCCTGCTTGATACAAGATGAAGCGATCTCACTTTCACGTTTTATCGAAAGCCACCTAATCGACATTATTTTAAATTGCTGTAATGGATTATTTACCTTAATCATGTACTCCGTAACCGGATTATTCCTTAGGAAATCAGTGCTCTCCCTCGTATAGAACCGCTCAGTGTCTTCAAGGAACACAGCTTCGAATGTGTCTTTGTAGATGGCCAGGTTCTGACCGCGGGCGCTGGGGTCCTCCTCATTCAGACCCAGGGCCACGTAGCAGTTGATCACCTGGAAATGGATAAGTTTTATTAAAGGGTGAAGAGTAATAATTACGGTATCACCTTAGTTGATGGACTTTGCTTTTCAAGCGGGCATTATACTATCCTAGATTCCGCCTAGCCGGGCGACCCCGCTGCCAACATTAGTCACAAAAACCATAAGCGGTGGGTCTACAGGCCAGCAACGGAAAAGCATAACCTCGAACGCACCCACAGCGACAAACCCCGCGCGCCCCGGAAACCTGACAGTTTTATTTGAACTTAAACCTAGACGAACTTACTTTGATCAGAAAGGAGCAAGTTGGTGTTGTTTCGTATCAGGAATTGGTAGAGAAAATGGCGGTTACTCCACTGACAAGAGCATGGCTCTTAGATTTAGCTAGTGGACCCGCCACAGCTTCGCCCGCGGTATTTTCCATACAAACTTTATCACCCCTTTAGGGATGGAATTTAAAAAAATCCCTCCTTAGTGTACCTCTCTCTAGGGTACTCGAGGAATGTCTCCTCCAAATTTCAAACCTCTAGGACCACCCGTTTAGGCTGTGCGTTGTCTATAAGTGAGTCACGGTACTGTTTTATATGTTGACGATGCGGTTAGCCTAGTTGGTAGTGACCCTGCCTGGTAGCGTCCCGCGTTCGATCCCCGGTAAGGGCAAATATTTGTGTGATGTGCACGAATATTTGTTCCTGAGTCTTGGATGTTTTCTACGTATTTAAGTATTTATTTCTCTATATAAGTATGTATATCGTCGTCTAGTATCCATAACACAAGCCTTTAGAGCTTACTTTAGGACTAGATCGATTTGTGTGAAGATTTTCCCTTGATTTATTATTGGAGTTTACTCCTTAAGAATCGATTTTCATTTATAAGCCCGGGGCATGAAAAATTATGAGGAGTAAAATCAAACTACGATGTCACACTGTCACACGACGGAGTCACACGAAGTCACACGATGTTAGCCGAAGATGCGTCGGTCGCTTCGCATTGCATACAGATATAGTGAATAATATGTTTCCATCGGTAAAACTCGGATCTCAATCGGAAGACGACGGGACCCGAAGTGTCAATTAATTATTGTATTCAATGAGTGACATGTTTATATTCATTAATATGAAACTTTATTATTTACTGTCAAATGTCAAAATTAAAAACCACAACATGGTATGATGGGTACTGGTTTATTTTATAATCGTTCGTAAGGAGTAAACTCCTGTCGTGCGTCGGAGCTGACACACACACACTTTTATTATTATTATTATTATTTTTATATGTATTCATAAATTAATGAAAAGTTCGACTAAGTGGTGTGTAGGATATTATTATACGGTCTATGGTTCGTGCGCTTGGGACTTATAAGCACTTTTAATGCCATACTCACCCCAGAAACAAGTCGAGTGTTAATTGTCTCCCCATTACGTTCTTTCTCGATCAATTTGAGCACGGCATTGGTGACTTGTTTGTTCAAACATTTGAACAAATTGTCACGCCACGTCACCAACGCTAGTTGGTAGATTTCGTAGATACCCTGAAATAGATACACCGGTGAGTGGTGAAGTGCAGTGGTAGCCGAGTGGGTCCGCGTGGACTGCCCAGTAGGGTGTCCCGTCAATGTATGAGACAATTTTTTTTTCACTACCCTGTCCCAAAAGGTATCAAAATTTGCGTAATTTTACACAGATTACGAAAAAGGTAAAAATAATGCCTGTCATCTTGAGGGCTCTATCGAAAGGAGAGGTATCGATAAGCTAAGAAAATTGGCCCCCCTCAGACAAAAAAAAATATATATATTTTTTTTACATATTTCTCATTCTTTGAGTAAAATACAGGACACTAACTTAACGCTACAATAAATTAAAATTAAAAAATAACAACGTTTTCTTCACGTGGTAAAGCGACAAACTGAGGTCGAAATGGCATTTTTGGTAAATTGTGCCCGGTTTTTACTATATCCAGTTGTTTTTAGTCATGAGCGCATTTGTTTAGCATGGTGATTTTTTTATATGTTGTTCTTTTGTCAACAAATATATTAAACCAAAAAATAAACTGCTTCCAAAATGCGCTCATATTTAAAAACAACTCGATATAGTAAAAACCGGGCACAAAATGCCATTTCGACCTCAGTTTGTCGATTTTTCTCGTGAAGGAAACGTAGTTATTTTTAATATATTGTAGCGTTAAGGTAGTATCCTGTATTTTACTAAAACAATGAGAAATATCAAAAATATACATAGTGGATTTTTTTTTGTCAAAATAGGGGCCAATTTGTTTAGCTTATCAATACCCCTCCTTTGAAGTTTTGTTAATTTTATTTTCTTACTGACTTAAACCATATGGCTAAAACAATACAAAAATCAAGTTTAATAGTAGATTGTACAACAAGAGCATAAAACCCATTTTGTGCAGCCTTCTCTCGGCATATAGAACAACTTTACGAGCATGAGAAGTGAAAAGGGTACTTTTATAGTGGAATTAATGAAACAAAATACAAGAAAACAATAAAGAGATTATAGTTAGTCAAATAAGTCCTCAAAACAACTTTAAACTTGAGGGTATTTGCAGTTTGGAATCTAATAAATTCGAAATCACTGGTAGCATGTTGAATGCAATTCGATTTTTTTTATAGTTCAGGAGCCAAATGAAGCACAAAGAAATATCATCATAAAAATGAATAATTTCCAAAACTTTGAAGATCGGTACAACCCTAAAGATATAGTTTTAAAATTATTTTGGTAATCTACGATCAATTACGCAAATTTTAAGAGGTCTTGCGTTAAGGAAATGTAGAAAAAAAGTCGGCATCTACTGCCCAGTCCCCAGTGCCCAGCAGTCGGTCGTATATCGGCCGAAGTGTTCAGTTGTACTTTCAATTATGGTAAAAATGACGAACACTAGAGCTCCTGACATATAGAGCTAAAGGTGCGTCCACACTCACCTTCCGTCCCTCCTCGCACTCGCGCTTGACCCAGTGCCGGTTAAGGTAGGCGCACACCCCGTTGAGCACTTTAGAGCTGAACTGGTACTCCTCCCACTGTTTAGTGTAGAACGCGAGGACATCCTCGCCCATAAGTTCCGCGCCATTCTATAAAAAATAATAATAAGGTCAACAAAAGCAGACTTAAATACTTGATTTCGCTCCTAGCCGCGGCTTCTTCGAATTTTTCGGGATAAAAAGTATCCCAAGTCCAGGACCAGAACCTAAATACCAATAACTATATACCAAGTTTCATGGAAATCCGTTCAGCCGTTACGGAACTGAGTGGGAAAAAAACATACACAAACTTTCACATTTATAATGTTAGTAAGACTACCGCTACGCCCCGTCATCGCACGGGTGTATATGTTATTAAAAACTGGACAATTGCGAGTGGACAGGGTTCTCTGAAATTACCTTATGCTAATTTAACCTTTTGACCGCCAAGCATGTCTGAGAAGTAACACGAATTTCAACTTTAAGTCAAGTTAATGAAGGACTTTTTTACCCTGTATACGCTGACGGCTGCAGCCGACTGTGGCGGTCAAAAGGTTAAACACCATAGACGTCTTATTCGTTTTCCTGTAATCTATACGCAAAGAACTACTGCCTATATTTTTTTCAAAATTTTAAGCCCAGTACTTTCGGAGATAAGGGAAATGGTCAATTTTCGCCCATTTTCCTAAATAACTTCAAAACTATTTATTGTAAAATTATAAAAGAAATATACTTAAGATTCTCACAACGAGCCCTTTTATTTGATATATCACACGATACAGTGTGCAAAAGTTTTTTTTTTAATTTTCTAGTTTACCCCCGGAAAGTGACCCCATGTTTAAAATTCAATTATTTACGTTACATTTCCGTGTTGCGGTCACCGACTTGCATATGTATAACAAATTTCAACTCAATCGCTCCAGTAGTTTCGGAGAAAATTGGCTGTGACAGACGGACAAACAGACACAAATGATTCCGTTCTTTTGAGGTAAGAAACAAAAACTTTCTAAATGACGATGGAAACCGCATCAAACTGCGTTCAGTAGTTTAGAAGTTTACGAATACACTGATAAACATAACAAGCGGTTGTTTTATACTATTTATCTACACCCATATCATAAAACCTTCATAATTTAGTCATTAACCGTAGGAAATTACCAGCATTATTACAACCAATTTTACTATGAGCTGTGGTAGTAGTTAAAATCTGTAATGTAATGTTATTACAGTATCAATTTTTGTAACGTTATGAGTTTAAATTTGGAACAGCTGTCAAAACTCAAGTGGGTCTCTATTCTAGTATACATAGATATTAAAACAGAATAAAGAAAGAAATCTTGACGGAGGATCGAATAGCCGCCATTATTGACGTCATTTGTTTGTTTGTTGGGTTTTTGCTGTTACGAAAGTAAAATTGTAAAAAAAATGTTTGTAATTTACATTTTAGTTGAAAATATGAATAATAGTGACTCTGAGAACGATGTGAAAATTCCGCCAGATATCGTAAATGCAGCCACGATTGCAACAAATAACTTATTGCCAGAAAATATTGTTTCTGAACACATCATAGAGGATTTATAATATGTGTGTAGATACATTTATGTATGCAACTGTACATAATAAGGCCTTAAACCACTCGTGCGATATCGAAACCCACCCACGCTCGTATTTTAAGGCTTACCATTATGCAACCGTTGCATAAACTAATATTATATTTATAAATATAGATAATCACATTAAGTAGATGGATGAGGTAGTTCCGCAGAAACTCTCTAAGCCTCTTGTATAGCTCCAGTCCCACCAGCTGGGCGCCGCTGGACCCCTGCCCACCCTGCGGAGAAATAAAGTCGATATAGTGCACTCATCATCAGCTGTGCAGCCGAAACACGTCCATTGCTGGACAAAAGCTTTCCCGAAAGTTTGCCACGAATAAAACCAAAGGCTCCGTGAGCTGTAGACCCCGTGACAAAAGATTTCGAAAAACTGAATCGACTAAAAAAGTCTATGTAATTCTCGAACCTGCTCACGAAATTTCACGAGAATCGGTTGAGAAATGCGACCTGTAGACGAGAACACATGGAGTTCGCCTTTTTACATCTCTCCTATTATTTCTCTTTTGTAATTGTATTTTAGTACAATAATGTGTTATTACAATAGCCGACTGTGCCGCTTTTTAAGTTGTCGTACTATCATGACTTTGGCTTAGCGGTGAAAGGGTGATTGACTGACCCGGAGATCCTATACATCTCCTGTTTTTAAAATCATATTTATCCAGTACATTGCTACGACTTTTAGCTTAAGCATTTTTACCGAAACAGAAACAATAGATTTTCTTTATTATTTTTGTGCGGGTTATTCCCAGTTTCCATCCCCCCTTTAGTCCCCACTGGGACAACTTATGGCGTACCCTGTACCCACTGTGAAGCAATCCTGTAGTTTGGTGGCACTCCAGTTAACTTTGTTGGCATTCTTGTTTACTTTGGTGGCAATCTTGTTTACTTTGGTGGCATATTATCCCTATTGACTATGGTGCAGTGGCGCAGCCTGCCTGCAAGCCGATTCCTGACGGCTTTATTAAGCTAGAAAGCTACGGCTAGCTGTCAGTAAAGTCCATGTCACTCTAACTAAATGTCAGACTCGCAAGTACGGTAAGTCTTCCGGCTTCCCTTAAGAAATATTTGACGCTTCGCCACTGCTATGGTGGCATTGTTTTTAACTTTGGTGGCATCCCTGTTGACTTCGGTGGCACTCCCGTTGACTTTGGTGGCACTCCTATTGACTTTGAATTCCGTACAGTACCTGCTTCTTGCTGACGAAGGACCTTATCCCACCGCTGGGGCAGCCCCTAACGCTGGTGCTGCTGCTGCTGCTGAAACTCTGCTGGTGCACCGACGTGCAGTAGTTGTACACGTGACTGTTATATATTAAGGAAATCGACGGATCACAGTCGACAAGTTTAGCGACAATGGGGTTACATTAACCGACGTTGAAGGACCGTTATGTATAGACGCGGAATGAAAAGGTTCTCTTATTACCTTGACATAAGATCGAAGTCACCAGTACGACCAGCATGGCTAACGGCACTGAGCGACAAACGACTCGCGGGCTTGTCGTGCTAGCCCCCCAGGGCCCCATTGCATAACTACTTGTAATATAAGCGGAAGTCTCTTTCTAGTAAAATAAGTTGAAAAGACGCTTCCGCTTGTATTACAAGTTACAAATAGTTATGCAATGGGCCCCAGCTGACGTATTTACAATCCACCACTATATAATCAGCGGTTTTTTTTCTTCGATATATTGTGTTAGCTATATTCTGATAAATTCTCAATCGGGAGGGAACTAATTTTTCCTACGTGTCTGGGAGGTTACCGCTGCTCAACTAATCAATTCAGATGTTTCTTTGTTTCAATTATTATTGTTTTTATATGACCCTTAGAGGCTTTATAGTTAATAATTATTAGATAATTATTAATTATTTGTTATGTGCTAATTATGAATCTATTTAATGTTTATAAATCGTATTTCAGGCTCCACAGGACAGGCCAAGCCTAGTGTGGAGTCACCGAAAAGAGTAACTGCATTGAATATTTCCGAAAATAAATATTATAAAATATTATCAAACATCAAATACATCTGTCACTTAACTTGTCCAGACGCGGAGACTATACATCTCCCTTATTAGTTATTTATTAGAATTAATTTGCACTTAGGCTTGTTTGTTGCACTTTTTATGTATTGTAGCAAACCAAGAGTAACGCATCGAGATATCCATAGTACCACTGCAGCCGCACACCAATCTTATCAACGAATGACGTCACACTGCACCGATGCACACATGCATACCGGCAGGGTATATAAGCCGCATCTGCAGCAGCAAGATTCATTCGATCGCTAGACGGCAACGAGTGCGATAGCCCCGCAGTCCACTCGAAGTCGTAGTACCTACTTGCCCTGTTCGATAGCCCCGCAGTCTTCAGGTGCAAGGTAGCTAGGCCGGATAAGGGGTGCGATAGCCACGCAGTCCACCCCAAGATCCTCCCTTAGGGTTATTTGGCTTGTATGATTTTATACCTAAGTTCACTTGTAAGTAAAAGTTATAAGTATCAATAAACAAACATCAAGGCAATTGGGCTTTCACTTAACAAGCAACCCTACACTGGCGCCCAACTTACTAAGTACCCACATTTTAAAAAAGAAAAATGGGACTCACTATGACGGAAGATCAGTTTAGTCGACTGCTGGAAGCAATCAAGACAACATCACTAGCTTCAAACGAGGAAAGTATCTCAAGAATTTGTGATACCTTGGTATCTTCATCTCTAACAAGTAACGAAATCAAATGCGCCCTGCGTCCATTAAAGAATTTAACAAAAAAAGCGACATCATTTCAATCGAGACCAGAACAACAAGAATCATTCTTAAAAATCAAACATGCACTAATTACTGCACCCGTACTAAAACAAGCAGAATTTGATGCAAGTCAATATGCAATTGGAGCTGCTTTAATCCAGGGGGAGGGAGAGACTGAACACCCGGTAGAATATGCTAGTAGACTTCTTACACCAGCAGAACAAAATTACACAGTTACGGAAAAAGAAGCACTTGCAATTGTCTGGGCAGTGTCAAGATTCAGGGGATACATAGAAGGAAACAAGTTTGTTACTATAACCGATCACCAACCCTTAAAATGGCTTATGAATTTAAAAACACCCAGGGGAAGATTAGCAAGATGGGCATTACAACTTCAGCCTTATAATTTTAAAATCGTGTACTCGCCAGGACGCACAAATGTTCTTGCAGACATGTTATCACGTCCGCCTTGCACAAATCGCACCGAAGAATGCACTGTATGCTCCACGGCATTAGAAGGTTTTGAACAAAGAAATCAGGATAAAGCTATACCAGACCCAATTAAGCCAATAAGAAAAGAGGAAGACCGCGGAAACCAGCCCCTAAGTAATATTGGTACTCAAGCGGGACGTCTTAAAGAGTACCAAAGGGGGAGGATGTAGCAAACCAAGAGTAACGCATCGAGATATCCATAGTACCACTGCAGCCGCACACCAATCTTATCAACGAATGACGTCACACTGCACCGATGCACACATGCATACCGGCAGGGTATATAAGCCGCATCTGCAGCAGCAAGATTCATTCGATCGCTAGACGGCAACGAGTGCGATAGCCCCGCAGTCCACTCGAAGTCGTAGTACCTACTTGCCCTGTTCGATAGCCCCGCAGTCTTCAGGTGCAAGGTAGCTAGGCCGGATAAGGGGTGCGATAGCCACGCAGTCCACCCCAAGATCCTCCCTTAGGGTTATTTGGCTTGTATGATTTTATACCTAAGTTCACTTGTAAGTAAAAGTTAAAAGTATCAATAAACAAACATCAAGGCAATTGGGCTTTCACTTAACAAGCAACCCTACAGTATTAGTTTTAGATAAAACTGTAATGTTAAAGTTGAAAAAAGACTCACTGCCGAGTTTCTTGCGGCGTTTCTTCTCAGCAGATGTCACCTTTCGAAGCGCTGGTAGATTAAGACATGTGAAAGAGCCCATGTGGCCTACTTGCAAAATAAATATTTTCATTTTCAACCCAGCCACGGAACTGCGGCTGACGTTCACTAGGCATCATGATACGACTCTCTGAAGCATTTAACGAGTTATCGCCCGGAAGTAACTTGGCAGAGATGAAGCGTGAGGGTAAGCCGGTGTATAATTTCTCGTTCTAAACATTATATTATTACTCATTAAATTATCTAATTAGTTAAAAAAATATGTAATATGTAATTTTTATGTTAATACAAGAAGTAATTAATAATAATAATAATGATTGAGTTAAGAAATTATGCACCGGCTTACCCTCACGCTTCGCCTCTGTAACTTGGTCATGAAAATCTGTTACTGGCTCACGTACCATAAGCAATCTTCGGTTTTCGAATAAAATAATAATTAAATAAATCAGGGGACAATCATTTTACACAAATCGATCTAGTCCCAATTCCTCCTTTCCTCCCTTTTCATTTTCATTTTCAGTAAGCTCTAAAGGATTGTGTTATGGGTACTAACTAGACGACGATATATATACGTATATAGATAAATAAATACTTAAATACATAGGAAACATCCAAGACTCAGGAACAAACTTTCGTGCTCATCACACAAATATTTGCCCTTACCGGGGATCGAACCCGGGACGCTAGCTTCGGAAGCAGGGTCACTCCCAACTAGGCTAACGCGTCGTCTAATATTTATTTATTTAAAGCCACCACACCAACAGCATACATATTCAAAAAACCACAAGAACATTGTATAAAGTATCGTTCTGGATATGCATGCCTATTACAGGTATGTACAACATTCACAGAATACATGTAACATTTAACCTAAGGGTAAATCAATATAAGCTAACAATATGATTATGATATAAATCTAAATATACAACAAAAAAGAAGATACGGTACATTGTTTAAATTAAATTAATTAATAAATATAAATAAACATAATTATGCCTTTACTTGTCACGAAACGACTTCAGCACTTTACCCTCTAAGGGGCCGTCCATTCATCACGTGAGGCTAGAAAGGAGGGGGAGGGGTTTGACAAAAATCACGAAATGTCACAAGGTGGGAGGGGGGGTGTAGTAAGATATCACGTGTATTTATTTTTTCATTATTTTTTCTAAAATATTCTAAATTTCTTTTTGTAGATACTAAAAATACTTGTGAGGTTGGGTGGGGGGTGGGGGGGTAGTGTTAAACCTCACCATGTATCACCAAGGGGGAGGGGGGGTTAAAAAATGCTTAAAATAACATCACGTGATTAATGGACGGCCCCTAATAGACGGGATTTAGGTTTGTTTTAAGAAAGGATACGTATACAGGTCCATGTATCTGGTTTTCACCATGTGCTGCCTTTTGTATACTTGCTCTATTCCCTCTCGTAGATCACCCCATATCTGAAATTATAAACATTTCATCTCTATTGAATTGCGTAATTGTAACTGCGGCCCTGCATGGCACAAAGATAAATTAGAACCGTTTATCTCTAAGTGCGTCTCTCTCACACTAGTGCCGATGACAGAGTCGTAGAGATAAACGGTTCTAATTTATCTTTGTGCCATGCAAGTTAGGGCCGCTGGACACATTCAAAAACATTTAAAATTATACTAATGTCAATGAAAAAACCGGACAAGTGCTAGTTAAACTCGCGTGGAGTGGGTTCTGTGATTACCTATATGAAATTTTCTATGTTACATTAAATACCAAAGACTTCTTCTAGATTTTTCTGTAATCAATACGCAAAGAACTAGTTTTTTATTTTATTTTTTCAAAATTTTAGGCCCAGTAGTTTCGGAGATAAGAGGGTGGGAATGGTACATTTTCGCCTATTTTCCTAAATAACTTCCAAACTATTTAGCGTAAAATTCTAAAATTCTCATTAATATATTTAAGATTCTCACAACGAGCCCGTTTATTTGATATTTTACACGATATAGTTCGCAAAACTTTATTTTTTTTCTAAATTACCCCCCCCCAAGTGGCTTCCCTGTTTAAAATTCATTTAGGATAAATACTGTTCAAAATTTGCATGGGAAACTAGCTTACACCCGTGACTTCGTATGGAAATATATATCTTTAAGATATAACGAATTTTCATGATACTGACTTTTTAAATTTTCATTTTTTTTATTAAGGAGTCATCGGCCACCCACGAACTTGATGTCAATTAATTTACCAGCCCCTATTTCACCCATTTAGAGGTAGATTTCACTGAGAAAAAAAGTTGCCTATCTCCTTCCCCAGGGCTCGGGAAACTATCTGCATACCAAAGTTCATAAATATCGGTGCAACCGTTTAGCCGTGAAAACGTACTTAACACACAGACATATAGTTACTTTCTCATTTATAATATTAGGATGGATACTGCTGTGGCTAGTCTGGATATATACCAACTAGCGACCCCACCACGGCTTCGCCCGCGGTATTTCCCGTACAAACTTTGAAGCCACATTTCACTTACGAAAAATCCTTTGTTAGTGAATGCGTACACCCCAAAATACCTACTTGCTTACTGGCAAAATTTCACGTTTCTAAGTTATATGGTTTTGGACATTCGTTGATACGTCAGTCGGTCGTATTTTGCGTTTATATATTTAGATTTGGCTGCGTAGAACGATGCTATGACGTATTCACCGGAATCAAGAAAATACGTCACAATAACACAGTGTTTACTATAAGACTATCGCTTTGAATGTAGTTCCGTGTCAATGTTCGTTGATATACACCCACTCACACAAACATACATTTGTACGTATAGATCTCATTCACTCTGAACGTGCACTTACACATTCGAAGCAATCTCGTTATAATAAACGAGCTGTGCCCGCGACTTCGCGTTGGATTGAGATGAAAAGTATCCTAATGTTGCATTCCAAGATATGGTCTAGCAGTATGCCAAATTTCATCCAAATCCGTCCAGCCATTTGCGTGTGATTGAGCAACAAACATGCAATCATCTCCTTATATATAATACTAGTTTTTTCCCGCGACTTCGTCCAGCGCCATCTACCGAGGAGTAGCATTTCTCATTTCTTGTATTAATAAAGATTCTTCAAAATCCTTCCAGGATGTCGGGATAAAAAGTATCCTTTATCCATCTCCATATAAAAGGCTACATTTGTGTCGTTTTATGGAATTCTGGTTAGCCGTTTAGTCGTGAAATAAACACACCCTCGCATTCATAATATTTGTATAGACTAGTAGAATACTAGGATAGGATAGTGCACTTTGTATTAAACAACTCTGTCACAGATCTTGGTAGACTGCGCGAATTATTCTCATAACTATTTTTCCCGCGACTTTGACTGCGTAGGATTCTCTCGGGTAGTCGGGTACCCACTCTAAAATTCTCCAGGATGAGAAGTATAAGTACAATGCTATTTCAAACTTATCAAAATCGGCCTAGTAGCTAATTATTGAAATCAAGCAGACAGTTTCGTCTTTATAATATTTATAAGTTTGCAATAATCAAAAAAAAAAAACGTATCGTTATATTATTTATTATAATTACACTTACAATATCGCCGGTTTTGAGCCAAATCAATAATTGCAGACAGCATTCAAATTCAAATTAGCAACCGTACAGTTGCGATGACGAAACGATGGCAATGTGGAAACTGGGTCGCGCGGAAGAATCGTCAGCGTGTCATCTACCGAAGTGCGCACACTTTTGTCGAAAAAATGTGTATGTTTAGGTATTTAGTGGCGTCTAGCGCAGATGATATCGATTTGGAAGAGCTCTCTTAAATCTTAGAACCTGGATGACCGATTTATTTTATGGAAAATCGTGTTCTTCGGAAATTATATTTGGATACGAATTTTATGCGTTGATAAAGGGATAAAGTAATAGTTTTTCTCACAAAAGAAACTTGAAAAAAAAGAGGAAAAAAAAACAGCTTGACTCGAACTGGGGTCTTCTGGTTTCGGGACCGCCCGATTTCCCACATGAGCTATTATAACCTTGTATATTGTGGCGAAATTTACCTTCGTATTCTATTGATATTGTAGCAGTTTTTCATTGCCTGAAAACACGGATGAAACGACGTTTTCCGTAAATGAAAACTATCTAGATTGATTTATCGCCCCCTAAACCCCCTGCAAACTAAATTTCATGAAAATCGTTGGAGCCGTTTCCGAGATTCAGATTATATAAGTATATACATATATACAAGAATTGCTCGTTTAAAGGTATTAGATAATGTGGATTATGTTGAAATTTCTATGGGTTATTAGCGCTCGTTCTTAAAATACAAGAATTCTAAAATACCAGATGGCTGATATACCAATTTCTAAAATAACAATTTCCCAAAACACCAACACGTCTAGCACGACCTGCCCGCGAGTCATTTCTCGCTCATTGCGTCCCTTACATACTTAACAAATTGGACAGAGACGACTCGCGGGCATGTCGTGCTAGCCCCCCTGCGGCCCTAACATGCAAGACCCAATGATAAGTTAAACCGTCTTATCTCTAAGTGCGTCTCTCTCACTCTAGTGCCGACAAAAGAGATAGTCATTGAGATAAATGGGTTTAAATTATCTTTGTGTCTTGCATGTTAGAGCCGCTGATTGAATTCCAATTCAAATCATTTATTCAGCAAATTGGTCACTCACCTGATCCAAGTCAATCTGCTTCAGCGGTGGTGGCGGCTTCATAACAAGGGAACTCATCATCAACGCATACAACGATTAACTCCCCTCAAATTGCACTAAATCCTCGTACAAGTATAAAAATACGCTAGTAACATGTATGACGTACTAGTCTAAATAACGTCAAATAAAACGAGATCACAGTAGATTAATTGTTATTTACAATAACATAATTTGATGGCTTGCTGGGTAATGCTGGAACAAAGAGAATATTTTTAATCAATACTTTAAGTAATAAACCAGTCAGCAAGATTTTTTTATGTGAGGAAAGTAAGGCAATCTGTGGTAAGGCCAACCGCGAACTAGGTGGCCAAGAGCCACCATACATGGATTGGCTGCCGCATCTTGGCTGCCCAGTGCGCGCAGGGCCTATAGGTGCTTGTAAACGGCAATGTGTGGCAATACTGTTGGCTCGTCAGCTCGCCAATGGATCACCTACTAATGGGCTACCAGTTCAGAATGACCTTGACTATGATCCAAATGACCCTCACCGCAATGCAAGGGCGTAGCCGGGATTGTGTTAAGAGGAGAAAGACCAATAATATACCTAAGGTACATGCTGCACGAGCAATGGGACAGGTTACATTAAAAATAAAAACAAATATTCCTCAGTGACCAGCTACATCTTCAAGGGGAGGGCAGCTACCCCACCATGCCCGTACCTCGCTACGCCCTTGCCGCAATAACCTTACTATTTATTAAAGAAAAACTCGAATTCTATTAAGTTATGGTCTAAAGTGTATAATCAAAGCCCGACAAACAATTTAAGTATTTTTTTTTTAATATGTTGAATATAATTAAACCACCCAATGTTTTGTTGTTCATTGTTGGCATCCTCATACAATTTTTACCCTATTGCAAAGGTTTCTTATAATTACATATCATTACTATTACTAGGCACCTTGAAAAAATAAACTTAATATGCTTCTAGCATTGGTTAAGTTTGCTCCATGTGGATATCAAGTGAAGCGTTTCTAAATTCTTCAAAGTATTCAGGGCTGATTATCTATAGGGCAGTGTAGGCAACTGTCTAAGGGCCTTGCATTGGCTAGGGGCCCCGCACACCATTTGTTTTATTGGTTAGGGTCATGGCACACCTTCATAATGTAGTAAGAAAGAGAGCTATAGGAGCCCCAAGAATGGCATTGCATAGGGGCCTGACATGGTTGAGAGTACACTAAACCTGTGAGCGTGCATAAAGTTTGTGTCAGGATCATAGCAGTGGAAATCCGTGGTCTTTGCCTACCCCGTGTGGAAACAGGCATGATAATATGTATGTATTAATGTATATATTGCACAAGATGAGATGGATAATGTTGGTTTATCTTTATGATACTCTTGAAAGCCAACTAAGGTATTATATTGTGAGGAAGATACCGTAAATGTTGCGATGCAAGTTCTTTGTCAGCATCAAGCTTGCATAATACATTCCAAGGTTATGTTATGGATAATTTTAGAAAAACAGTGGCATAGTATAATGAGGGGAAGTAAGTTATCTTCATACAAACGCACCGGGCGTGGCTTGTATGTGTGCGCCAAAGTATCTATGCGTCGCCGCACGCACACTTAAACAAAATCTCGACCAGTTTCTCAATGCGACAGTCGGGGCTAACACCGCACGAGGTTCGCGCGTCACGGCTTTTCGGCACCGCTAAATGAATGAAAAATGTGTGATAATCGCAGGAGAACGTATTGCTGTGTGTTTGGGTGTCTTAATAATTCATCGATTCCAGAATTGTCTCTGTTCAGATTACCTATTGAACAGGAAACAACCCTGAGACAGTAGGCAATTATATCGCGGATTGGGCCGGAGATAGCCTACTTCCCCTCTTTATACTATGACAGTCGTGTTATCATAAACTTTTGTACAGTTAAATAATTTTTTTTGTTATGTTAAATTTTAAAGGCAAGGCAATTCTGATTGCAATAACTACTTTTAAATGTAAATCAAGTCTACGAAGCAACTGTAAAAGATTCAATTTCACCCCCAAATGTCAGAAATTACCTACATGAGCACCTTTGTTGCCTAGCTACCCTATTCCAAAACAAATTATAACCTTGAGAGACATGTTTTTAGTAAATTTAATGTGCTAAGACTAAAAATAGAAAATGTCTTAGGCATATTTTCAAATCTGATGTCATGGTTTAAGACCCACAGCCAGTGCCAGATTAGCCATCTAGCAAGAGTAGCAAATGCTATGGACCCCGCACATTGGAGGGCCCGCACATGCACGCTTGCATGAGCATATTTCTTTTTTCGATTAAGATAGGAGCAGATAAATATACAGTTAATTAAACAATACAAGAGGCCAATGTTAAGATCTTGGTATCAAAATATAAAAAAATAATTAAAATTACTAAAGCAAACCAAGGGCTTCTTGACAGAATTTGCTACGGGGCCCCACGCTGGCTTAATCAGGCACTGCCCCCAGCCAATTTATGTATATTTTGACAAATATTATCGATAACCTTCAATATAACTTAGCAAATGTCAACAATCTCATTCAATTAAACGTTCCCTTTAAAATTTGAGTCAAAAAAGTGTTGTGAAATTTCACACTCTGACATTGTAAAAATTAATGATGTATCATTTACAAGGAAAAGTGTAATCTATTATTACTTTATTTATGATGGTGTGATAGGCAAATAAATGATATGAATACAATTGTTTTCATTTATGAAAAACTATTTAACTGACTTTTTAAATATTGCACTATATTTTTATAAGTATTGGGTCTATTGTGAGCAATAATTGAGCTTCTCTGAAGTTAACCTTAACTTAACTAAAAAAACCGGCCAAGTGCGAGTCGGACTCGTGCACGAAGGGTTCCGTACCATTATAACCAAGTAAAAAAAACACGTTTGTTGTATGGGAGCCCCCTTAAATATTTATTTTATTCTGTTTTTTAGTATTTGTTGTTATAGCGGCAACAGAAATACATCATCTGTGAAAATTTCAACTGTCTAACTATAACGGTTCATGAGATACAGCCTGGAGACAGACGGACAGACGGACAGCGGAGCCTTAGTAATAGGGTCCCTTTTTTACCCTTTGGTTACGAAACCCTAAATACTTGACTCAAATCTCATCTAATCTTGGCGCATATAAAAGCCCACTTCAAAAAAAAATTCTCATAGGATGTTCCAAAACATAAGAGTTAAAATTAACAAAAATTATGAGCCCATAGTCAACTGGTTACTGCATATCAATGATTTATATAAAAAAACAACATTAACTACCAAGTAAAAGTAGTGCTCTAAAACTTTTGCACCTGTGCATCAGAATGGAACAGTTACATAAATAACAAAGCACAGCAGACTGTATTCATAACAGTTATACTGGGTAATAATCTGGTTTGATAGCATTTTTTGTCACTATGCATAATGCACAAGCTGTTTACCATTATTATCTTGACTGCACAGGCAATTGATTAAAAACTTACACATAAATTCACTTTCTATTCTACCCACATTATATATTGACTAGCAGTATTGAGGAGAAACATCAAATCAAAATTAAATAGCACAAAGTAAAAGTACGTCTCACAAAGGATCCGAGATTTAGCAACCAAAGAAGGGAATGAAAACATGTTTTTTTACGTCTTCCTTACCTGTTCTGGCATCGACCTTCCTTCTTTGTATAGAGTGACGTCTCATGGCACTATTAGTATACATTTAAAGATTAAGCTAAAACAACGATTTAAACTAAAATAACTGTACGAATAGTCTGATTTCCTCAAAGTAATAGTGCCTGAACATTACAATGACAAACTGCTATTATACTACCAGGTAGAAAGGTTGATAAATGGACAAGTCGAGCGATAGACAGAGACGTGAAAACAAATTTGGTCAGGCAATACTTACATTAGCACCCAGTTTTACACTGTCATCGACCACATTTCACTTCACTTCAGATCTAGCACGTACCACAATTAAATGCGAGGTTTATACAACTATAAATATTTATACATTTATTGATAAAATTAATCAATTCTGCAAATTAAGTTTAAATAGGCCTTTCGATTGACCATTTCACGCACGTCGAGGAAAAAGAAACAAGACGAGGGAGAGGAACAAAATTTTGTGTTTTGTTTATTTCCCACTAGATGACGCTCTACTAGGTGCGTTCAATAACATATGACGAAAGTGAAAGGTCCTTGAAATCATTGAATCATTTAATTTTCTTGAGAAATAACCGAAAGTGGACAATGCATTAATTGGTTGTTGAAATAATGATTTAAATCCTACGTATTAAAAAAAATAGTCCTCGAATCCGTAAACGCACGAGCTAAGCCTGAGTAGCTAGCCGTGAATCGCCTGAATAGCCTTTAATTGCGAAATTAACGGTGGCAACACTAACAACAGCTTTTTTTTTGGATTAACTACTAGCAACAACGTCTGCCAATGTATGTTGCCACAATACAATATAATACGCTAATTTTGGCGTTAATATTGTGGTAAATATGCTCACAGCGCTGAGAGCGCGCAATCTTTTGTTCCGGATGGACCCTAAATACATTTTAAGCGCGTCGTAGAACGTGGGGAAGCAAAGTCAAACAATCACAAACTCATTTCATTTCATTACCGTTAGTGTTCCCAATTTCGCAACTTTTTAACTATTAAGCATCTTTTCAGTTACTTTAACAAGTAAATTTTCCATTTAGCATCTAGCACATATTTTTAGCAACTTTTGTTATTCAGGCTTTTTATTAAAATATATATTTAATTTTAAAACACTTAATTAAATAACTGTTGCGTGTCATTAACGCTTTCCCGGCAATAACCTTGATATAACAATGCGTCAAAATTAGCTTGCGTATCGAGCTAAACTTTATAATTTTAAGATCGCAATAACAGGTGAATATTTTGTAAACTAAATTTGTTATTATAGCAGCTTAAGAAATATTATCCTTATTAACTTCTTATTGAATTTTTTGTTAGCAACGCAATTAGCAACGTTCAAAAATATTTAACAACCTTTTGGTATCTCCTAGACGTACAGCTAGCAACTTTTTAATTTAAAAGTTGGCAACACTGGTCATATTATTCGCTGAATTTATTTTGCTTGACAAACTATTTTGCCGTCTTCAATAATTTATTTATTTCCTATTGAATAAACAGAAACAGTAAATATAACAAAATGTGCTATGTGATTATTACGGGGCGTAGTTTGGCCTGGCTTTTGCTAAGCTTAGTTGCCTTTATGCTAATTCTTTCCGGTATAATGACACCAAAATGGTTATTAGGGCAGCCTATCGTCCTAAATGAGAATAATATCACGGGGTTTTACGTGCCTACTGTTGGAATTTACAATAGGTAAGTGTTTATACCCAAGCTTTTGTATCTATTCCGTCACCGCAATTCTAGTGACTATTCCGTCTTCGTTTGAAGATTCGTTAGCATGCATTACTGAGGTGTTAATTTTGCAATTAAATTTGTGAAAAATCATCAGAACTGTACCATATAATTAGATTGTTGCATAGCATAGGCATCAAAAACTAGTTTCTGTTTCATTCTATCTGTTCTGAGTCAAACATATAATAAAACTTAAAACTTTGTATAATAAAATGATCCTCTGTTTTAAATTCCATCTGAAATATTCTACTGATTTTTATTTTCAAGTACAGTAGCAAGTATTCCGGTATTTTTTACCATCCACACGCGAGGGATTAATAGGTATAATTCAGTTTGATAATTAGTATTCATCCTTAAGTCTTTAAATGGATAAAAAAAAACTGATTTTATTTCATGCAAGAAATATTGTTTTATTATGTATCACTTATATTTAAAAATTCAAAATACTCCGACTAATGAGGAAATGGGGATCCTGCAGTCAGCAGGTGATGCTGCAGCATCATGTCAAGGTTATCATGTTTTTGCAATACCATTGAAGTAAAGGATACCAACTTTCGAAATTCATCACACCTGTGGAAGTTGCTCACATGCCTTCATCAACTAGAAAAGAGTGGATGATCTTCAGATGGAAGAACAGATTTTCTTGAATCATAGCTAAGAACACTCGATTAATATAATAATAATAATAACTTTTATTTCAAGTCTTTTACAACTCATATATTGTTAGTAAAACTTATTCTAAATTTTAGTGCTAAATAATCATGCCTAAGACTAAACGTAACTACCCACTTACACTGAGTACAGCGCATGTAACCAACTGCAGTGAAGTAAGTAGGGATCAAGACACCATCCAAAAAGAAAATCTGAATCGAAATCGGTTCATTCACCTGGGAGCTAAAATGCCACAGACAGATGCCCAGACAGATACACATTAAACTTATAACACTCCTTTGTTTGCATCAGGTGTTAAAGGGTGTTATACCTTATATCACATCGCACCTTCGGTGGGACAAGGGCACAATTGTCGAAAAACCCATATATTTTTAAAGTATACAGAAATGTTCCAAGTTATGGTGTTTATTTTTTATTTATTCTGTATAAAGCCACATTTAAAATCAAATAAAACCAGAGTCATTACAATCTAGCCTTGCTAATAAGTATCTCATTTTACCTGGATCCGTTATACTGATGTGATGTCAGTTATCAAACTTAAATTAGGGAGCGTTCAAGTATTACGTAACGCAATTTTTGGAGATTTTTGACCCCCCCTCCCCCCATGTAACGCACCGTAACGTTTTTCCTCTCCCCCTTACGTAATACTTGAACGCTCCCTTAGCAGTAAAATATCAATCAATAGCTATTAATAAATATTAACCATGTCAACCTTAATATAAAAAGGGACTTGTGTTACCATGTGTTAAATAAATAAATGTTGGTTATGACTTTTTCAGTCATATTTTTCAGTCTGTAAATGTCCGATAAAAATTGGTTTAACTGTTTTTACTCCAACAACATTCATTCCTCCAAATCGGATAAGCGTATCAACTAAAGAAGAGTTTAGAATCTAAACTTATTGAGTTTTCAACAAATGTTGATACCAATATCAAGATATTATAAATTGAATCAAGATGAAATTTAACATTTCCTTTTTTCGAAAAACGCTTAGTTTTTTGGCTATCCTAGTCTCCTGTATAGTTAGTGTTATCTCGCTTACGGCATGTGCCCTGTTGCACTCCAGCTTTTTCTAAAATACAGTGTGTTGTTGTATTAAACCATAAATCATACTTAACTGCATCATGAGGCAGGCAAGCGCATGATTGATTTAAAAGCAATTTTTCAATCAGTTAAGTCTAATGGTCTGTTTGAAGCCGGTGGGTAGCAATTGTGATACATTATACATGAACAAAAGTATAACAAAAGTCGAATATATTGTAACACAAATATTTTGTGATTCAATATATTCGAATTTGTAGTTATGGTAATAAATCTGCCATCCAATACATTTTGTAGTATGATCAAGAAAAGTGTTGATCTTAATGGAAAACAAAAGAAAAAATGGAAAGTATTAATTATGCGTACCTATCCATATTAGTTTACACATACAGCAAAATATTCTCGTATTTTCATAGGCGTGCAGTCCATATAGGCATTTAGGCAGTGCCTACCCTGGTCTGGTAAAATGACCCTGTGTCCGATTTTAATAATAAATTTTATAAATAATAAAGATTTTAAGTATTTTTGAATCATAGAAAAAATTTAATGTGATTTACGAGTTATGAATCGGACACAGGGTCATTTTACCAGACCAGGGTAGGCACTGCCTAAATGTCTATATGGACTGCACGCCCTTGCTATTTTCAGTAAACAGATGAAATAATGTTATAATAATAATACAGGTGCATACGCATCAAGGATCAATCCAATGACTGTGGCTCATTCTCGTTCTACGGGTTCGCTACAGACTCGGCCTACTACCCGACTCCGTGGAAAGCTGCCCTTTTCTTCTTGTCTTTATGTAAGTACCTTTGACCCACGGAACCTGAACCTGATTGGAGAGACTTCATAGTGTTCTCATGTTTTATAGTTTTTCATATTTGTTGCTTATTCAACAATCAAATTTATTTTTATTAGTCATGATGAGATCAATCAAGTAGTCAATGATTTGACAGGAAAATATTACTTTCTGCTGAGTTTCTTTTGGCGCTTCTCAGTAATGATTGTGCTGTCTGAAGCGCTGGTAGATTCAAGCCATTTTAATTTATTCATGTGACAAGTAAAAGAGCCCACAGTTGGCCAATTTGCTGAATAAATGATTTGAATTTGAGGAGGCTTGTACTGCACACTGAGAAGACCAAATCTCATGATTAGAATCACGATGGAGCTTCTGCATTGATTTTAATCTTTGCACAGCTAGATGACGAAATACGAAAACAGCGTCATGTGTGTCACAGTCTACAAAATTACACTCATAATTATTTATATTATTTTAATTTAATTTATAGGCGTTTATGAACAGCCTGGCTTAGTTGTCTGACATCGTGCGACGTATTTAGTAGGTATGGCGCTGATAGCTTCGAATTGCCCGGTGTTGAAATCATCAATACATATAAAACAGTACCGTGTCTCACTTATAGAAAACGCACAGCCTAAACGGGTGGTCCTAGAGCTTTGAAATTTGGAGGAGACATTCCATTTAGAGGTGCACTAAAGAGGGATTTTTGAAATTATGGGGGGTGATAAAGTTTGTATGGAAAATACCGCGGGTGAGTTGTGGCGGGTCCACTAGTTGCTTATCCTTTTGGCCTGAGAAGTAACACGAATTTCAACTTTAAGTCAAGCTAATGAAGGACTTTTATACCCTGTATACGCTGTCTCGCATAGTTGACAACGGCGTCCAAAAGGTTATAAAACGTTGATTCACCTTGGCTCAAAATGGGGTCTGGTTGCTTTCCAGGTGCTGCAATTCAGTTTTCAACGGTGCTGGCTGGTGTGATGGCGTGTTGCGTGCAGTCAGTGTTTAAGAAGAGCGTCATATCGCTGGCAGGCGCCACACAGGCTTTAGGAGGTATACAATTATTTTTAATACAAGATAGATGTGCATTTGACCACTATCACCTGATGGAAAGTGACGATGAGGCCGACGATGGAGCATGCACACCTAGATAATGCCTATACACTCTCTCTTTGAAAAGACTCAAGTTGTGGCGTTCTGGGAACAAGTCTGCAGGCAGGGAATTCCACTTTGCTAGCACAAAGGACAACATAAAGTGGACATAATTCAGGAAAAAGGATCCAATTCACAATAAAAAAAAAATGTAGTGTTAGAGCCAAACAGTAATCCTCACTAGATGATTACTGTTCGAATGGGCCGGCTCGACCGGGGCAGTACCACACTCTCACAGAATATCGGCGTAAAGTAATAGCTTGCTATTGCGTTTCGTACGGTGAGTGACGAGATCCGGAGGCCTATTCCCTCATCCCTATCCCATCCCCATTCGCCATCCTCCCTAGACTGGCAACGCATTGGCAGCACCTCTGGTGTTGCAGATGTCCATGGGAGGCGGTGACCACTTTCCATCAGGTGGGCTGTCAGCTCGTATATCAGTCAATTGACATATACATAAAAAAAAAAACAGATTTTCGACTTTATATCCATGGCGTAGAACTTAATTATTAATGGCATTTGTTTTTGGTATGGATCCTTTTTCATCCGTAAAATTAAACGATTTATTATTCGTGAGTCATTATTAATCGAGCGGAAATAGATATATATGCCTTGAAGTTTGGATTTTATCAAAGTGTTTGATTTTTGTATATGTGAAAGTAAGTGTGTTTTTGTACTTATATTGAAAAGTTTAGAAACTTTCTGTGGTTGCTTTCGGTACATTTTAGGTATTTCCAATAATTGCGAATAAATCAGTGGCTATAACATTTAGGTAAATATTTTTACTGTTTACTAAGGAAAGGTATTATAATCTAGGTGATTTCCAATTTTTTGACAGATTGTGTATAGGGAACAATGTCAAACTGAAAATCATCTGTAATCATTTAAAGAAAAGTCTAAAGTAAGTATCTTCAAAATCGAACAGGTAATCTACAACAATAAATGTATGTTACAGGTCTGTTCGGAGTGCTGGGGCTTCTTCTGTACCCTTGGGGCTGGGGCTCCGAGCGCGTTCAACGGCTCTGCGGCGAAAACTCGGAGCCCTACCTTCCTGGAGATTGCTCCATTGGTGCGTTCAAGAACTCATGTTAAAACTCACTTAAAGTTTCCTTTATTGCTTCGGGAGCTCGGAAATTTCCCCTAAAAATATTATGATATTTTATGGGAGCTTTTTAGAATAGAAAGACGCTTATTTTGCAAACATAGATCAAGCAATAGAAAAATTAGGAACTTAGAACTGAACAGAACGGGTCTATATACAGTTCATAACGTTTTTGGTCATAATAATTATTAGTCATAATGTTAAAAGTCATAGATTAATAGGTAAAATTTCTGAGTTCCGATTTTCGCTGGTCATATTTGTTGAAAGTCATAAAAACTATATTCATAACTTTTTATGTCATAATGCATTATACTTCATAATGTTATAGGTAAATATTACTTCTAATAACGATTATTACGTCTAAACTTGTTGAATATAACAATAATATATATAAAATTTAAGGACCTAACTTGTGCAAGGGCGAAAATTGCTGATCATAAAAACTTCATTTATTTATAAGTACTAAATATGGTTAGGTAATCCTCAAATTCACAATGTAGAACATTAAAAGACGAGAATAAAGCATAACATCTTACAAGCGAGCAAGATTTTCTGCGCTGTTACAAAAAAAGACTTAACATCGAAGGCTAAGGCGGAAGCTTCGCTTCTCTCCCGCCTTAGCCTTCTGAACCTAACCAATCCAAATCGCTTCTGATCCCGCCCATTTTGCTTGCTCTCTTCGCTCGCTCACTGACATTTCCATTTGTAGTCATAATATGTCCACTTCTTCAGCATAACATCTTACAAACAAGCAAGATACTATCGAAATATTGAAAAATACCATTATTAACTTTTGACAATGAAACGGTATGGGTAAAAATAATTAGCAATTTAAAATATATAGCTTAAAATATTTCTGAATAATAATCGATATGCCTTTGTATGTTATAGATACCAATTTTATGACTTTTGACAATTATATGGATTATTAACGTTAGAATTATTAAGGTTATGCTTTACAACTTTTATGACTTTCGATAATTAAACACTAATAATATGAGAATCAATTTCTGACTTTCAAAATTCGAAACAATAAGTTTATGGGTGACAAGGGGATCCCGAACAGGACATTGGCAATAACTAACAATAAAACTAGGAATGGAAAACAAGATTGAGGTTTCGCAAAAATAGGGGGCACACTTAGGGGCTACATTTATTTTTTACAGCTTATTTTTTTGATGTAAGCATCCCTTTAAGAGGCTAGTTTTTAATGTGTTGTATTCCTTCTCTTACAGGCTGGTCTCTATTCGTGACGGCTACCGGCGTGGCGCAAGTGTTCCTAGCCAGCGCCCTCTCCAAGAGCGCGGACAGGGCGGCCAACTCCGACAAAGTGCAGTTCCAGATGGATGAGGGCAAACAGCTGATTTGCTTGGCTTAACATCACGCATGCATCACGATGCGTCACGATGGGGTTGAGGGGCGATCCTGTGACATTTATTTATTTGAGAAAAAACACATGACAGTTTACAGTACGAAACCAAAACACTTACACATTAATTAATTACACAATTGCAAAAAATAAAAAATATAAAAGTTGTATAAAAATAATGTCAACAATTGTAATAATAATTACAAATAATTATAAATTTATTGTCGATTGACATATTACGACTTCATGCGGCTATTCGTAAAATAAGTTTAGTAAAAATAGAATTATCGGTCGGTTCCAATACGCACTGGGCCCTCGGGTGGACTTAATGTCCAGTCCCAAGCCCCTGTTGTCTATTGGCCACCCTCGGTGTCCAGGGCCCCCTAGTCCCTTTTATATGTTGTTAATAAAAGTCCTCTATCATAGTCATAGGGGCTCGATCCTAAAGTGTCCAGGGAATCAGATAAGTGAAAGACCCTGCCAGTCAGCGGTGGATTTATACTAGGGGCAGTCGGGGCTAGTGCCCAGGGCGGGACATTTTCTAGGGCGGCAAAATTTGGAAGATGTATAAGCTACTTGAAAAACACACGGCTTTAGTCACGATTTGTTGTCAGGAATAGTCTGACATGTTTCGAACTCGATTGGGGTCCTTCTTCAGGGTTTGAGTGCGGTCCCGGTCAGATCGACCCGCGCACCGGGACCGCACTCAAACCCTGAAGAAGGACTCCAATCGAGTTCGAAACATGTCGGACTATTTCTGACAATAAATCGTGAGTAAAGCCGTGTGTTTTTCAAGTATTCACAAAGTCTCACGAAAGTTTTAATTTGACTGATGTATAAGCTATAAGTTTGAGTAAAATTTCAGTAATGGGGCGGCATTGTTCCGGTGCCCAGGGGCGGCATAAATGCTAAATCCGGCCCTGCTGCCAGTACATTACATCTCACTGAGAGGAGGCCTATGCTAGCATGCTGGGTATGGCGATGATGATGATCATCCAAAAGTTAGCAATATGCGGTATGATGAAATGACGTCCAAATGAATTCTTAGTAAATAGGCCGTCTTGTTCGTAAACAAAATGAATCACGACGCGCGAGGCCATTGAACTATGATAATGATTCATTACACCTACATACCGATGCTAAATAAATTAATCTGAACGAGCATTACAAACAGGTCGAATTCAAAGTTCCTTGAGTCATTAATAAGACGAAATAAAAACGGCTTTACTCACGGTTTAGTGTCAGGAACGGACCGACATATTTCGGACTCGTGGAACCGTGGGTTGTAAGTGCAGTCGCGGTCAGATCGACCCACGCACTGCGTAAAATAATTTGCCAATTTTCCAAGACCTTCATCTGTGGTAGATTTATTTTTTATGATATCAAGGAGCTTGCAAACACGGGCTAGATTTTCGGTAGTCGCAACTCTGTCTATTCCCAAAAGTTTTCACCTATTCCAGCCCTACTGATAACAAATGTGAATCTTATTTAAAATAATATCACTTCATTGCTAAGAACCCGCCTTACGCGCGCTCACATGCGGAACAGCCCCTAGGTTGACTGTCGCTTTATTAACTATAGATGATTACAGTCTACGCTGAAGAACTCGTCTAGCGGGCACCCTTCGATGCTAAGATGTACGTGAATCCGCGCTTTGTCGTGTGAGTTTGGGTGCTCGTTACATGTCCGTATGGCCTCACCTAGCAGGTTAATAGATAATTCTGTAGCCCCCGGGGTACTATTCGATGTAATGATCACTGAATGTGTTAACTGGGAAAATTGACACATTGCACATTGAGACGTTAGCTCATATTGTTATTAAGCTCAGGCCTTACGAGGCTAGATCAAAGTGTCCCTCGTGAAGACGGAACATTAGATTAGGAAAATTTTATATTGGACCTCTTGAAAGACATAGTCCGCGAGCCAGCAACAGATTTTCATGACCAATTCCCTCCCGAGTGATAACTCGTAAAATGCTTCAGAGAGTTGTATCATGAAGCCTCGTGAACGTCAGCTGCGGTTCCGTGGGTGGATTGAGCAGTGGTAACCTCAAACGCATGTAGTTTTTTTTTTTTTTTAATCTGTCCCTCCTGATTGAAAATAGGAAGTTTTCTGAAAAATTCTAATTAGTCCGTTGGTTAGATTATCAAAACATATTGGACACGTATTTTTTGCTTTATCAAATCAATCAAAATTGTCAAAGATAACGCGCATCAAAGTTCGGGAGTCGGGACTTATGGCGTCATAAGTCTCCACTTATTGGTATAAAGTGTGACGGCACGCGAAACTTCAACGCACTATATCTTCGTCATTTTTTGTTTAATCGACAAATATCGACAGCGTTCAATATTTTTTTATAATGTAAATGACGGACTTATTATTATTTTTCAGAAACCTTCCTTATTAATCAGATTATAGCTAACCTAAAATATTGAAGGAAACAAGTCAGCTGACAATAAAGTGGTGGATTATACGTCAGCTTTTATGTTCTGGTGACCAGCTGACGGGTTAGCTATAAACTGACAAATTTTCGATCAGGAGGGAATTATTAAAAAAAGAAAAAACTTGGTTTTAAGGTTATCACTGCTCAATCCACCCACGGAAGTGCAGCTGACGTTCACGAGGCTTCATGATACAACTCTGAAGCATTTCACGAGTTATCGCCCGGGAGGAAATGACTGTCAAAATTTGTACCTGGCTCGGGCACTAACAAAGGTTTGATACAACTGTGAGCTATCAAATAATTTTATAAATTTTAATGTGAAATTTAGTTTATGCCATATTCTAAATTATACTGTATTTTATAACTTAATATTTTGAATCTCAACGGCATTTCGTTTCATATTTCATGCGCCATTGCAAATAGTTAGTAAAATAATTAATTTCATGTGAAACTATAGACTGAATTTATACTTCCAGTAATAATCATTAGTAAGTAGGTTTATCATTAAGTAAACAAAGAAATTTCTTAATACTCATTATATTATGTTACTATTATATATTATGTTAGTGCCTATTAGAAATGAGTCGACTACCAACCGACTATTTGGCGTATTTTCTTGTCGGCGACTTGTCGGCATTTCCAAAACCGATTACTCGGCACAACCGTAGTCGGCCCTAGTGCTTAAGTAAATATTTTATATTTTTTGATAAAATATATCTAGTGGAAATGTAATATCAACATTATTATTTTAATAGTGCCATAATACTCATTTGGCTTTATTTTAGGATATTCCAAAAAAAAATATTCTTATGAAAATTATTTAATACCAGTATTATATCTTGTTCCTTGTACCGACTTGCTATTGCATTTAAAATTGCATTTTTGTGGCTCAAAATGACCGTTTTATGTAGATATTATTTTTAATATAAGACTTATATAATAGTTATAATTTGACTGTTTTTCTTTAATTTTTCCGGTAATAAATTGCCCAGTGTTTTAAATACGTGAATCACAAACCAAAATTTCCTAAAGACATCGCTTATGGCTTTTTGCGGTTATGGAGTCGATTGGACGACCATAATAGGTCGGAGTTTTGAATACATGAATCTACTGTCTGAGCGCGAGGTAGGTTTAAAATATTTACATAACAATAAGAAAAGCGTAGTGTAAATGGGTCAATCAACTTTTAAGATACTCCTTTATTTATGTCAAATAAAACTATATCTGGGAACTATTTATTGGTAAAAAATTCGTATAGGTATTACTTGTTTTTTGACATATGTAAAATGTACGCAACAGAAAATACGGTCTTTCTACAAAATTAGGGACATCGATGTCTACTGCGTTACTGAGAAAGATTTAGCAATAGCAAATATTTGTATTGACGGTTGAATTTATCTAATCCAAGGGCAGCTCGCTGTTTGACTAATATTAGACGTTAAGGTTTGACCGCACTAGACGGAACAGTGCCACCTTAAACAGTGTAATTGAAAAAGTGTGGGTACCTTAAAAGTTGTTTCACACAGATACGTATTTTTTATAAAATTCGATATTATCTAGCAGGTATTTTTGTGTCTTTACTAATACAAAATATATTATATTGTGGACTGAATAGTTTGTTTTTCTTGCAATTATCTTTCCTTTAGCTTAATATACACTTCCCGCGGAAGTGGTTTTGATGTGTAAACGCGCTAGTTTTTCGGCAATTTATTGCTGCTATTCTCAAAAGTTTACATTCAAACTTTTTGTCCCCGTTCGCGATGTAATATGTTATCTTTTTAACCGACTTCAAAAAAAGGAGGAGTAAGGAGGTTCTCAATTCGGTTGTATTTTTTTTATTTTATGTTTGTTACTTCAGAATTCCGTCATTTATAAACCGATTTTGAAAATTCTTTTTTACCCTAAAGTCGAGTTATGATGAGAGAATCTATGAGAAATCGATGGAACTCTTTAAATATTATAGGCAAGCATAGAGCAATTTTAGTATTTTCTGTAATAACTCGAGCAATTACCTTCCAAAAGCATTATTTGGTGAAGTGGAACTGTTGAAGACCATAGATGATCACCGGAACTCCTAAATGTTGAGTATTTCACGGTTGTCGATTAAATTGCTGTATAAAGTTCTGAAGCAACTTATGTCTATGAAAATTCATGTAATACCTAAAATTGAAGAACCAGGAGAACTCAAAGATTGACATCCTTGCACCGTGGATAGCAACAGTTTGTAAATGGTGATGAGCAATTGGCATTAAGCTATTGTTACTTGATGTAGTAAATGTGTGTCGTTAAATCAGATGATAATAAATGAAATGTGAAAAAAAAAACTTACTTTTCAAAGGCTATTTGAAGTCGGTTTTTTATTTTATAAATTATATGATTATTGGGGATACCTATCCCCAATAATCATATAATTGCAGCCTTGCACTGCCCGAATTGCAGCAATAAATTGCCGAAAATCTAGCCGGTTTACGAGCCCCTTAACATCTTTCTTTTCTGTTTCCTGCAATCCGTGGGAGTAATTTCGTGAAAAGGGACGGAAGTCGGTGAAGTGCGCGCTATTTGATTTGACCAATGAGCGCGCGCGGTGGTAGAGTTGAAGCCGGGGAAGCGCGCTGTTATTTGATTTGACCAATGAGCGCGCGCGGTGGTTCATTTGAAGCCGGGGAATCGCGCGCTTATTTGAATTGACCAATGAGCGCGCGCGGTGGTTGAGTTGAAGCCGGGGAAGCGCGCGCTTATTTGAATTGACCAATGAGCGCGCGCGGTGGTAGAGTTGAAGCCGGGGAAGCGCGCGCTTATTTGAATTGACCAATGACGCGCGCACGTATTTGATTTGACCAATGATTTTATAATGTTAAAAAGTCGTACTAAGCATTTAACCTTGTGAACGCCACAGCTCATTACGACAAAGCATGTCCCGGACGCCGAGTGACGGCTGTAGCCGACAACATGTATGGAAAACTGCATGTCGTTCCGTCAGGAGCATGCAAACTGCAGTGGGCTACAGCCGACTGCGGCGTTCAAAAGGTTAATGACGAATTTTTTTATATCTTCATAAATGATGAAGTTATGATAGTATTTTTATATTTTTAGCTAGTCTGATAGTCGCCACCGCCGCTCTAAAACGGTTGCGACGCAGACAAAACAAAACAATGCCACCCTTTGTATATGTTTATGTAAACTTGTGCAGACACCAAATTCTATAGGTGCCTACCTAATAGTAGTTTATGCAACCGTTGCATAATGATAGAGGTTAAAATATGACTGCAGGTTTATGAAACTCGCCTGTCGGCTCGTTTCATAATAGGAACGCACGAGTGTTTTAAGGCCAAATTATGAACAGGTGCATACATAACTTTATCTAACATCACACATAGGTATTATAAATCTTCCATGATGTGTTCAGAAACAATATTTTCTGGCAACAAGTTATTTGTTGCAATCGTGGTTGCATTTAATGAAATAAAAATTAGACATAAAAAGAACCGCGCAACCCAGCGCGACCCGCCGGACCCAGCGCGTAACCCGCCGGACCCGGCGCACGACCCGCCGTCAGCGGGAGTTATAAACCATACAAAATCGCGCTCGTTTTTGTTTGTAGTTCCGTCCAATTTCGAACCCACTTACATTTCATCACTGTTACGAACACCCCCGTGGTCTCATCTTTGCATCGGACAGATAGCGTAGGTAGGCAGGTACTCGTGCACCGGCCTTCTGTACTAGGTATATAGTGATAGGGTCGTAGCATTTCGTGGCCATGCGATTTGCTTTATCTTGCAATACCTTCTACGGAACAAAAGCATTCGTGACACCGCCAAGGTTGGCCGTTCTAAAGATCTTGACCCGAGCTCCTCCTGTTTATCATAAAGGCCTCGCCACATTGCGGGCTTGGTATTAGCGCAGAGCGAACGTCACCCTGACTGGGGGGCTAGCATGACGTGCCCGCGACTGTCGCTCAGTGCGTCTCTGTCAAACTAGTCAAATGTGTAAGAGACGCACTGTTATGTATGCATGCTTAGGTAGATGTAAGTGTATACGGTGGCTGCGCCCACTGCATCATACCTAGATAGTAAATGTTAGTTCGTTACCAGCTACCGTAGGTATCACTTGTGCCCTCGTCCGTCCCATATCTTCTACGCACTGAGCGAGAAATGACGCGAGCAAGTTGTACTAGACCTGCTGGAACACATCTCAGGTAGCATTTTTACGACCCAGTAACGTCATTACCTCGTTACGACCCTAAAATGACCTAAAAATGACTGCCCATTGTATGCGGACGTCGCAAACTTATAAAACTTTCACATAAATCTTACATATTTCCATACAAACTTTAATCCCCTATTCCCTATTGTTATTTTACACCCTTGAGGGTAAAACTTTTACAAACTTTGAATGTTATATTTATTTATATCGAATTAACAGCCTAAAAAATAAGTTTAAAGCTTCTAGCTCTAAAAATAACGATACTTCCACACAACTTATAATCCCCCCTTTCAATCTCTTACAACCTTTTTTCACATTAAAAAGTAGCCTATGTCAATTCTTAGGCTCTAGACTATCTGTGTACTAAATTTCGTTAAAATCGGCTCAGTAGCATATTTCCATACAAACTTTCATCCCCTATTCCCTATTGTTATTTTACACCCTTGAGGGTAAAACTTTTACAAACTTTGAATGTTATATTTATTTATATGGAATCAATAGCCTAAAAAATAAGTTTCAAGCTTCTAGCTCTAAAAATGACGATACTTTCATACAACTTTTCATCCCCCCTTTAAACCCCTTACAACTCTTTTTTCGCATTAAAAAGTAGCCTATGTCAATTCTCAGGCTTTAGACTATCTGTGTAGCAAATTTCATTTAAATCTGTTCAGTAGTTTTGGCGTGAAAGCGCAACAGACAGACAGACAAAGTTACTTTCGCATTTATAATATTAAGTAAGGATTATATTTATAGGAGCTTTTACCCGCTACTCGTGTACGCTGAAAGGTATCTTTTTAATTTTAGAATTGCCGTTAAATTTCCAGACACTTTTCTTCCTTTTATCATATCATTGTGCTGCGGTCTCACACCCCACGATGCGGGAGGGCATTTTTTAGGGTTCCGTACCCAAAGGGTAAAAACGGGAACCTAAGGCTCCGCGGTCCGTCTGTCTCCAGGCTGTATCTCATGAACCGTGATAGTTAGACAGTTGACATTTTCACAGATGATTTATTTCTGTTGCCGCTACAAACAAACAAAACAAACAAACACTAAAACAAATACAAACAACAAACACTAAAAAACAGAATAAAATAAATATTTAAGGGGGCGCCCATACAACAAACGTGATTTTTTTGCTCGGTTTTGCTCGACATTGATAACGGCAACAGGTAGACGCTTTAAATATTCACAGAATATTTCGAAATATATACTAACCTCAAAAATAAATAATTAAATTAAAATAAAATAAATATTTAATGGTGCTCCCATACAACAAACGTGTTTTTTTTGCTTGATTATACGGAACCTTTCGTGCGCGAGTCCAACTCGCACTTGGCCAGTTTTCAATTATAATCAATATTATAACAGTGTCACTTAAATGGGTGTCAACTAGTTGACATGCGACTGAACGCGCGATGGTGTCAGATTCGCGTTCCGACACCTCAAAAGTACTAAATATTTCAATGTTGTCTCATGGAGGTACGTGCCCTTTGTTACCAAGCACCAAAAAACAAGATACTTTTAGGTCAAATGTGGTAAAATATACCTAGATGGTAAAAAAACATCAACTAGGCACGTGTTAAGTATTTATTCTAATTTACATAGTAACACCACTACATTTATTAGGTATGTTAAAATAATTAACAATTAATTAATTAATTAATTTTGACGACGCGGTTAGCCTAGTCGGGAGTGACCCTGCCTCCGAAGCTGGCGTCCCGGGTTCGATCCCCGGTAAGGCCAAATATTTGTGTGATGAGCACGAATGTTTGTTCCTGAGTCTTGGATGTTTCCTATGTATTTAAGTATTTATTTCTCTATATAAGTATGTATATCGTCGTCTAGTACCCATAACACAAGCCTTTAGAGCTTACTTTGGGACTAGATCGATTTGTGTGAAAGATTGTCGCCTGATTTATATTATTATTATTATTATTATTAATTAAGAAAACCATTATAATACTGTCCTTTCCCTAATACAGAAAATTATACTTTCAAACGTAACATCGTCTAATAATTATTGTAAAATAGGACATTCTAATAGGCTGAGAACGTTCTTGTAGGGGTTTTAATAATAGATTGACAAGCTTTGTCGTCCGCCATCTTGAATTTGAAAATGGCGGCTTAGCGGCGACATTATTTTTTAAATCTAACAAGGTAAGGAGTGGGTTTATAATTTTCTGTTTAATTATTTATTGGCGAGGAAGGTAGCTATGTTTTGATATCATTGGTCTAGTGGATAGATAGACAGCGGTTCGGGTTTGATAGTGTCTATTTACCGTTTGTAATGTACCTATATTTTCGGTGCCACGGTCTTATGAGTTAAGTGAAATAACTTTGATTTACACCGTGTTTTTGAGAAATAGTATGGAATACAAACTTATTTCTGCTGCCGATAAAATGAATATTACCATGCGTAAATATTTTAACCGTAAACTTTCATCCCGACTACGGAATCCTTTGTGTGTGGTCCGACACGCACTGGATCTAGAGCGAAGTGAAGGTTTCAAAGTAGAATACTGAGCGTAGCGAGCGACTATTTTACTTCTTCCTTCGACGGATCAGAATAATCTTTTCTGAATATGTGAAGTGAAAAAAAAGAACATTTTGTGTAGTGAACAATTTCGTTTCTCTAATCTTCGACACTGTATAGAAGATACATCAAAATTTAAGAAAAGTCGATTCGTCAAAATTAGGAACATTCCAATAATGCCTGAAACCAAAATAATTTAACACATCACACCGATTATCCGACATTTATAGCAAATCAAAATCATATCGTAATAAAAATACTTTCGGGCAATTTTCGAATTCTTTCTCAACCGCAAATACCTAATCTAAACTGCTTATCCCTTGGACTTAAGGTTGAAAAGGGCTTGACAAAAAGCACATTTTCTTTAAGTCTGTAAATCAATCAAATCGGAGAGCCAGTGATTACGGCAAGACAGTTACCTCGGGGTTGCTGGTTCGATCCCCGACGTGCATCAATCAAAACTCCTCTATTTTGCTTTGTGATTTACAATTCCTTGTTATGTGCTTGTTGGGATATTAATGGAGAGGGGTTGGAGGATTTTATATGGAACTTGCTTCTGCCCGCGACTTCGCTCGCTTGAAATTCGGTTATAGTTATTCCCTCGGAAAAGCTAAGGCTAAGGAGTGGAATTCCCTGCCTGCAGACTTGTTCCCAGAACGCTATAACTTGGGTCTTTTCAAGGAGAGAGTGAATAGGCATTATCTAGGTGTGCATGCTCCATCGTCGACGTCATCATCACTTTCCATCAGGTGAGATACAGGTCAAATGCACATCTATCTTCTTTAAAATAAAATAAAAAACTTAACTTTTCCGGGGTTAGAACGGCAGCCTATGTGCTATTCTAGACTATGATCTATCTCTGTGCCGAATTTCATCCAGACCCGTTCAGCCGTTCTGGCGTGATTGAGTAACAAACATACATCCATGCAAACTTTCGCATTTATAATATTAGTAGGATATAGTAGGATAAAAAAGTAGGCAGTGGCTGTCCGTGAATTATTTCCAAGGAAAACCGGAATAATGATAAAAATAAAATAAAACCATATTAAAAACGTGTCTTAAGTAAATCGGCCACCGGGGTCTATATCGACTCCCATAAAATTAAAGTTCCGATTTTCACAATCCATAACGTTTTTGGTCATAATTATTACTAGTCATAATGTTGAAAGACATATATTAATAGGAATAATTTCTGAGTTCCGAGTTTCGCTGGTCATATTTGTCGAAAGTTATAAAAACTATAATCATAACTTTTTATGTCATAATGTATTATATTTTATAATGTAACAGGTAATAATATTACTTGTAATAACGATTATTACGTCTAAACATGTTGAACATAACAATAATATACATAAAATTTAAGTACCTAACTTGTGCAATTGCGGAGCATAAATTTTACTTCATAAAATTTTACTAAATATGGTTAGGTAATCCTCAAATTCATAATGTATAACATTAAAGTCCGGGGCAAACCAAACGCCGCAAACGCGCCGCAACCGCGTTTGGTGTGCCCGGGCCTTAAAAGGCGAGAATCAAGCATTATTCTTACAACCAAGCAAGATTTTCTGTGCTGTTACAAAAAAAAGACCTAACATCGAAGGCTAAGGCGGGAGCGAAGCGAAGCGAAGCATAATATGTCAACTTCTTCAACATAACATCTAACAAACAAGCAAGATACTTTCGAAATAATGAAAAATACCATTATTAATTTTAGACAATGAAACGGTAAGGGTACAAATTATTAGCACTTTAAAATATATAGCTTACAATATTTCTGAATAATAATCGATATGCCTTTGTATGTTATAGATATCAGTTTTATGACTTTTGAAAATTATAATCTGTAAAAATATGGATTATTAGCGTTAGAATTACTATGGTTATGCTTTACAACTTTTATGACTTTCGATAACTATGAGCATAAATAATATGGGAATCAATTTCTGACTTTCAAAATTCGAAACAATAATTTTATGGGTAACAAGGGGATCCCCGGCCACGGGCGTCTATTCGGGAACATCTAAGGGATACTGCAGCGACCCGCGAGCGAGACTCGCATCTCGCTCTTACGTGCGGAAGAGT
Organism: Tortricodes alternella; assembly: GCA_947859335.1. Classification (NCBI taxonomy): domain Eukaryota; kingdom Metazoa; phylum Arthropoda; class Insecta; order Lepidoptera; family Tortricidae; genus Tortricodes; species Tortricodes alternella. Next base: position 3,935,593 of record OX401968.1, on the reverse strand, counting down.
GGGACGAGAAATCTCGCTCGCGAGTCGCTACAACATCACTTAGCGTTCCCGAATAGTGGCGCTGTGGCTTCGTTCACTCGTCACATGAATAAATAAATAAATAAAGAAATAAAGTAAAATAGGTCGAATCTACCAGCGCTTCAGACAGGACGATCATAACTGAGAAGAAGCGCCGCAAGAAACTCAGCAGAAAATCATCTTTTCATATCAGACATTAGGTTATAAAAAAACTTAAATTAAATAAAAACATTACGTACATGTAACGACGACGCGGATAGCTTAGTTGGTAGTGACCCTGCCTCCGACGAAAGCGTCCCGGGTTCGATCCCCGGTAAGGGCAAATATTTGTGTGATGAGCACGAATGTTTGTTCCTGAGTCTTGGATGTTTCCTATGTATTTAAGTATTTATTTCTCTATATAAGTATTTATATCGTCGTCTAGTACTCATAACACAAGCCTTTAGAGCTTACTTTGGGACTAGATCGATTTGTATAAGGATTGTCCCCTGATTTATTATTTTTATTTTTTATGTATCACGCCTGTTTGTCAAAGGGGTAGGCAGAGATCACGGATTTCCACCTGCTCCGCTCCTGACACCTTTCGCTTCGTCTACTCTCATTAAGTTCTTCATGCACGCTCGCCGGTTTAGGGTACTCTTGACCTGGCCTTTCTTAACAACGTCCTCGATCGGGTGTGGTTATGTATGTATGTACCAAAACCAGATGGTTTTGGTACATACATACATACGTACATATAATCACGCCTCTTTCCCGTAGGGGTAGGCAGAGACCACTTCTTTCCGCTTGCTACGATCCTTACATACTTGTTTTGCTTCGTCCTCTTTCATTATTCCCTTCATACATGCTCTTCGGTTTAGGGTACTCTTGACCTGGTCTTTTTCCAAGACGTCCCTGATTTGGTCTCGAAACGTCCGCCTAGGTCTACCCATTCCAACCCTTTCAGTCACACTCGCCTAATACACTTTTTTCGTCAATCGTTCTTCATTCATTCACGTTCTATATTTGGGATAAAATAGCTGTTCGACCCAAAAATTTCACATTTTGAGGTTAGAAACTTGTTTATCTACACCCATATCATAAAACCTCCATTGGTTAATCAAAAACCATAGGAAATGACCACCATTTTGACAACCACTTAGGAAAAACCAAAGCTGCGATGAAGAAATAACATGACTTCTTTATCGTTTTTAGTAAAGAAATGAGATTAAATTTGGAACAGCTGTCAAACTCAAGTGGGTCTCTATTCTAGTATCCATAGATATTAAAACAGTTATTGATACGAAACGTCAATTCAGTATGTTTTTTTAATATAAACTGCACAATATTTGATCTCGAGTGACGTGAGAATAGAGACTTCATCCGTTTGTCTATGATTTAAAAAAAAAATGGTCTTGACGGACGGCCGCCATTATTGACGCGCCGCGCCGCGTTGACGTTTTGCTGAACGAAAGTAGAATTGTTGTTGAATTGAATAGAAAAACTTGTTGGTAATTTACATTTTAGTTGAAATTATGAATAGTAAGTAGTCTTCTCGGAGTGTGTGTGATGTGAAAATGCGCCGGATATCGGAAATATGCAGCCACGATTGCAACAAATAACTTGTTGCCAGAAAATATTGTTTCTGAACCCATCATGGAGGATTTATAATATGTGTGTAGATAAAGTTATGTATGCAACTCTGCATAATTTGGCCCTAAAACACACGTGCGATCTTATTATGAAACTCGCTAAAAGCTCGTTTCATAAAACCGCACTAGTGTTTTAAGGCCTATCATTATGCAACCGTTCAATAAACTACTATTACCAAATAAGACGAGTATGGATAAATCCAGTTTACGCCCGTCATCGCTCTGTCACTCGTCTATGACTATGGCCACAGATCAATACTAACAATATTATATTTCAAAGTACTATCAAGTCATATAAATCAAGTCTTTATGTAACTTCGTCACATTAAGGATGTATACCGATATATACATTAATATATCGACTTGTATATTTTTCGCTGAAATTGAATAGTATGGTAATATTAGACGTTTCGCATAAGTGTAATAAAAAATAAAACCACTTTACCGTTATTTTAAAGGAGATAAATGACATTTAAGATTACATGTGTTATGTGCTGTGCCGATGTTATTTGTACCGGAAGTTGATTAAATTACAAGAAAAAGCGAAAAATGTTTCCGTCCCATAGTAATTTTATTATCAGAAAATGTATTTTCTATATCTTTCTACTCTCCTCGATTTTTTGATGACAAAAAAAATTTCGTTACCGTTGTTCCCACGGAAATATTCTTGATTGAATTTCCATGTGTCCGGACCGTAACGTCGAACGGTAGGGAAAGGCCGCTAGCGCTGTTGTCACTCGAGTAGTCAAATCAGGTCCGAATTTTATTTCACATACCCAATATTTATTAATAATTACACAATTTCTAATTTTAAATCATTATTCGTACAAAATTACTCATTGCCGTTATTTGGTGGAAATGAAACAAAACTTGAAAAATAAAATAGATGTACTGCGGATTTGACGTGGTATACATCCTTAACCCCTTCAAACCCTATATACAGCGAACTGTCAGATCGAAAAACGAACAAGTCGTTATTATATTATTTTCAAATATGGAACCCGTCGAATCGTGACCAGCCGCGGGCGAGCTCGCACGCGATTGGCTGAGCAAAGTCGATATGTGCAGGCGCAAGAATGTGGTATGAAAGGGAAAATCTATATTTAAATTACGATTGTCTGTACACCGTTGGCCACCATTATTGTTTGTGTTAGCATGGTATCTTAGAAATGTGTAATGTTACTGAAAACATTCATGAAAGATATTTCATTAATTTTGAAATCTTTTTCAAATAGAGTAGATTGGTAGTATTTTATATGGCCTGGTTATATTGGCTTCACTTGGCGTCAGTAGGTTTCTACACGTCATTATGTCAATCACCATTTAGCTACGTGTAGGTACTTACAGATGTAGTGCATAATTAGTTTCCATCGTGTTTTATCGGAAAAGTTAGTATTTATCGTGCTCTCTCAATTAGCTTCAGCAGGCCCCCTATTCTCGGTGCATTCGAGATAATCTCACAATCGAGATTGAACGTCATTGCATACAGTCATTTGACACAACTGTATGAATCTGACGTTTAATCTCGCAATCGACATTATCTCGAATGCATCGAGAATTGGGGGCTAGTCATCATACCATGCTGTAATTTTTCATTTTGACATTTGACACTAAATAATAAGGTTTCATATTAATGAATATAAACATGTCACTCATTGAATACAATAATTAATTGACACTTCGGGTCCCGTCGTCGCCCGATTGAGATCCGAGTTTTACCGATGGAAACATATTATTCACTATTATCTGTACCTACTTATTGGTGATAGATACATGATTATTTATATTATTACTGGATGTGCATCCAAATCAAGATGTAAAACGCAGATGCGTTGATTATTGCATATTTTATTGGTAACCATTTTATTGCAGCTTCCGGGATAGTCTTAGTCAAATTCAGAAATATGACCGATTTACAAACGCATGCATTTCTTCGATAAACAACTAGCTTTAGCCTCCAAGTTCGTCTGCGTGGAAACGAATTATCATATTACTGACTTTCTAAAATAATTTTTCCCTCAAATATTTTTTCCTGGCCCTTTTTCACCCTTTTAGTGGTTGATTGTCTTAAAAAGTAACCTAAGTCCTTAACCACTATCAAACTATCTTTACTTTCTTCTTCAAAATCTGTTCAGCGGTTTATTCGTAAATTGCGCAGATACATAAAAATGCATCAACAGGCGATGAGGGTTCCACCAACTTCCCGTAAATAATTTTTCCAGCCCCTTTTTTACCTTTTTAGGGGTTGATTTTCTTACAAAAAGCCTTTTAGCCTATTTATTTATTTATTTGTAATATTATATGCGGACTTACAGGTCAAACAAAATGCCCAGCAAGGTAAATGAAATTAACATAATAATATAATTAAATAGAACAAAAATATAAAATTGTGTATACAATATATAAAATTAACCGCTTCTATCCGCCTATGACATCAGACGATGACTATTCCAAATTTCATTAAAATCGGTCCAGTGCTTTAGCCGTTAAAAGGCAACAGGTAGACAAACAGAGTTTTCTCAGATTTATAATATTAGTAGGATGCATAGAAAAGATTTTTTGGCATAATTGTAGGTACCTAATTAAAATATAGTAAGAGTTGTAATTTGGAAAAAGAAAATTGCTAATTTTCATCCTGGAAAAGTGCCCAAATCCCTAGAGGATAACGATACAAGAATCCCACGCAGAGAAAGTCGCGGGGAGAAGCTCGTTTATAATAATAAGATTGTCTTTCAGCTTGCGGATTTCCACGCCACCCTACAGCGATGACACTAATGGATCGTCCACCTGATCAAATTTGCATCTTAATTGGCAATGAAGTTCCCGATTTTATCGCGTATGAGCGATAAATGCCATTTGTCATGCGCATGAGTTATTTTATTATCCGACCAAATTGAGCTTTTCAATTATTGGTCACAGTAGTTTTTGACACGCTTGTATTATTATTACTAGCTGTGCCCGCGACTTCGTCCGCGTGGAAAGATAAAACACTCACATAAACCTTACATATTTCCATACAAACCTTCATCCCCTATTCCCTATTGTTATTTTACACCCCTGAGGGTAAAACTTTTACAAACTTTGAATGTCATATTTATTTATATCGAATCAACAGCCTAAATAGTAGTTTATGCAACGGTTGCATAATGATAGGCCTTAAAACACTAGTGCGGTTTTCATGAAACGAGCCGATAGGCGAGTTTCATAATAAGATCGCACGTGTGTTTTAAGGCCAAATTATGCAGAGTTGCATACATAACTTTATCTACACACATATTATAAATCCTCCATGATGGGTTCAGAAACAATATTTTCTGGCAACAAGTTATTTGTTGCAATCGTGGCTGCATATTTCCGATATCCGGCGCATTTTCACATCACACACACTCCGAGAAGACTACTTACTATTCATATTTTCAACTAAAATGTAAATTACAAACAACTTTTTCTATTCAATTAATTCTACTTTCGTTCAGCAAAACACCAACATGGCGCCGATTAGATCCTCCGTCAAGACCATTTTTTTTTAAATCATAGACAAACGGATGAAGTCTCTATTCTCACGTCACTCGAGATCAAATATTGTGCAGTTTATATTAAAAAAACATACTGAATTGACGTTTCGTATCAATAACTGTTTTAATATCTATGGATACTAGAATAGAGACTCACTTGAGTTTTGACAGCTGTTCCAAATTTAATCTCATTTCTTTACTAAAAACGATAAAGAAGTCATGTTATTTTTTTTATCGCAGCACTGGTTTTTCCTAATTGGTTGTCAAAATGGTGGTCATTTCCTACGGTTTTTGATTAACCAATGGAGGTTTTATGATATGGGTGTAGATAAAATAAGTTTCAAGCTTCTAGCTCTAAAAATTACGAAACTTACATACAACTTTTCATCCCCCCCTTTCAACCCCTTACAACCCTTCTTTCGCATTAAAAAGTATCCTATGTCCTTTCTCAGGCTCTAGACTATCTGTGTACGAAATTTTATTTAAATCGGTTCAGTCGTTTTGGTGTAAAAGCGAGACCGACAGACAGACAGACAGAGATACTTTCATATTTATAATATTATTTAGTAATTAAGTAATTAAGTATTAAGTATTAAGTATTAAGTATTAAGTATTAAGTTTTAAGTAATTAAGTAATTAAGTAAATTAAGTAATTAAGTATTAAGTATTAAGTATATTAAGTATGGATTAGCTTCACTTGTAAACTATTTAACTGACTAACAGTGTAATAAAATCTTAGGAGTCAATTTTAACCTACTTCTAATTGTCGAAATGATTTGAAACATTGCAAGTGTATGCAATTCGGATGACCATACAATAATTTGGTACCATCGAGCTGATCAGATCATGGAGCCAGGAGGTGGATAGCGGAACTCTTCAATGACTACTAGTAAACCCCTCGAGTTTGGGCCTATTTGGTTTGTTTTGACGAGTCCAACACATTACCTTGGTGATGAGGCTGTTTTGTAGTCATAGTCATAGTCATATCGTAATTTTTAGATCGTTACTGAAAGCGTGTTTTTTTAGTTTTTGCGAACTATAATTGTAATGTTTCTGTTGTAGTTCTCTTGAATAACGTTCCGGACTAAATCCGCGCGTCAGACCGGACAGACACTCGGCAGGTTCTTGTATACACTTCCGGTTGTAAAAAGAAAGGTTTGCAGGGAACAAAACGTTGAAAAGAAGAAACAAAATGGCGCTTGTATGAATGACAGTTGCATTGCAATGGTCGGTGATACAGGGTGTTGCACAAAGTGAAAAAATCCCCTTCATAATAGCGAATAAGAATCAAGTTACTTTGAATGGGGGAAAACATCCGTCAACATTGTAATTTTCTCTATCTCTCTTCATGTGAAAGCTAGGCTCTTGTCGGTGGAGTAATCAACAGCTTGTTCGACATCCTGCTCCTTCTTTGGATTTTTATCAGAAGTATTCATAAGGCGGATTGTGAAATAATCTCTTCTATTATTCTCCATCATTCTTTTCTTTTTTGGAGTTTACTCCTTAAGAATCGATTTTCATATATAAGCCCGGATATGAAAAATTATGGGGAGTAAAATCAAACTACGATGTCACACTGTCACGCGGTACGGAGTCACACAAAGTCACACGATGTTAGCCGAAGATGCGTCGGTCGCTTCGCATTGCATACAGTAGTGAATAATATGTTTCCATCGGTAAAACTCGGATCTCAATCGGAAGACGACGGGACCCGAAGTGTCAATTAATTATTGTATTCAATGAGTGACATGTTTAAAAAGAAAAATGACAGCATGGTATGATGGGTACTGGTTTATTTTATAATCGTTCGTAAGGAGTAAACTCCTGTCGTGCGTCGGAGCTGACACACACACACACTTTTTTTTCCCTTTGATTATTGTTTAAAAATAATAATCGTGAATGTCCTAACACCATTCCCCTGCTATTTTCTATTAAAATGATAAAATGTTTCGGTTCAATATTTTCATTTGTTGTTGTTTAGGCTGCAATTTTTTTTCTAAATTAGCAATTGGCTTGATTGCCAAATACACTGATGTGTCTATCCGGTCACGTCCGTCTGGCAAAGAAATGACAGATTGGAAAACTTTATCATCGTTGGCAATACTTAAGGCAAAAGAGAGAGGTTGTTCATCAACTAGGTGGTCGAACCTACTGAGGTCTAATTCATCCAGATTCTTCAAACTTGCTAAGATAAGGCCACTCATTAACAGAAAGCAGTGGAAACAAAGCCAAGAAATTGTGCCACCATAGAGAGAGCTCCTTGTTCCACATTCATAAAGGTTCCTTCTGCGTCTATCTCCAAGTTTTGCATAAGAAAAATACCGAGGTGAAAATACTTATCGAATCACCCTGTATATCAGGAGGGATATGCGCGGTCTACAATTAATGTTAATTACTCTATCGCCACAGAACAAATGTTACACGGTCAGAAAAAAATGACATTTTGTACTTACATACGGAATACAAATTCAATAAATACCATAGACTTCTTATAGGTTTTCCTGTAATCTACAGGTAATGAACTATTTTCTGTATTTTTTGTAAATTTTAGCACCGGTATTTCGGAAATAAGTGAGTGGCGATGGTCAATTTTCGGTTATTTTCCTAAATAACTTCTAAACTATTTCACTTAAAATTAAAAAATATATATATTTAAGTTCCTCACAATAAGCCCTTTCATTTCATATGTCACACGATGTAGCATAGCTTTTTTTTTTCATTTTCTAATTTACTCCCCAAAAGTGGCCCCCATGTTTAAAATTCATATATTTACGACACGCGTCCGTGTTGCGGTTACCGACTTAGGTACATATTTTTACCAAATTTCAACTCAATCGGTCCAACTCGGTCGGTAGTTTCGGAGCAAATTGGCTGTGACGCGGACAGACAGACAGACAGACAGACACACGAGTGATCCTATAAGGGTTTCATTTTTTCCTTTTGGGGTACGGAACCCTAAAAAGGGAAAAATTATAAAACTGCGTGTGAATTGGCTTCCTCTGTATTTTTAGAATGTTTAGCTAACTATGAAATAACCAATTTAGTGTAACTAACTAATAATAAATAACAACTCAGATAATCTAGGATTCCAGTTCCAGTCCATTTAGTTATAAATATGAAAGTAAAATTTTGAATACTTCGAGACACCAACACGAGTGGTATTTTTATGTACGTAATCTCCGTAAAAAAGGAGGGTTATGATTTTAGCAGTCTATGTTTGTAAGTTTTCACCCAACTATGTTAGTTTGTATGTATGGTCATATTTTCCCTCATTGCTCCTAAACTCCTCGTTATATTTTGAGAAATAGGGTGTCGTTGACTTCGTCTTGGTGTTCCGCGTGTCGGGCTATAATGACGTCAAAAGAAATCGAACATGGCGGATGTAACGATTCAAATAACTCGTAGCAGATAAGATGATTTGGCCATTATGAAGTGCTGTTGTAGAAAGGAAAATACTGCAAGATCTTTCTGGGTTGATAGAAATACGTGCAGAATTCCTTGATTTTTCAATCCCGAAAATCTTAAACATTTTGTAGATGATATTTATTTATTCATTTATTCATTAGTTGCGAGTTTATGAATCGCAGGTTAGTAAAAATTATAAGTAACAAATTCAAAAGTAGCCAACATCCCAATTATGTAGTAGTCTAGCCCGCAGCGGCCCAAACTAAAACCTATAATTAAAACACAAGAATGGGCGTGTCCGTGTTTGTAACTGTTATGCTTACTGTTTGAGATTTTAAGTCACAAGTCATAAAGTTTTACGATGTAAATTAAGTTGAAAGTTTGAATAACTTTCAAATTTGTTGTTCATGTTAAGACTTTATGGTCAGTTATGAAATAAAAGGGATACCAGCAAAAAAAACCTAATACTCATCAGCTTAATGAGGTCTATATTAACTCGCATAATGGTCATTTCTCATAATGATCGTTTCACATAATGATCATTTTGCATAAAATAACATCACACTCAACGAAACGACCCAAAGGGCTCTGTATTGCATGTCTGGGTTATGCTGAGCGGGAGTCCTTTCGGTGACACTATATTTTGAGTCCTGTATCAAGAGGCATAATATTATGTTCTGAATTATCAAAAAAATCTTATCTTTACTGACTCGCATAATACTTATTAGATTAATTTATAAATCAAACCTTACCTAACAAGCCCTACCTAGAAAATTAATGTATTAATTTAATATTCTGTTAAATTACGGGTTTTGCGGGAAAAATAACGGGTAGTTAAATGAATATTATTCGTAAAAGTGTTAGATCCCGAAAAATGTTTGTGGGTAAAAGTTAATATTTTTATTCAAAAACCTAGATGTGATTCAGGTTGATAATATGTTAAAATAATTAAAACTGGTTTTATTTTTTTGTATAGGTATATAAAATATTAGGAAATCAATCCTAGAAACAAGAAATAGATTTTAACCTACATCCATGGGGTCGATATGGAAAAACCAGTTCGTGACTTCGCACAGCTAATATACGATTTTAGGGATTAGATTTATTAAACTAAATTAAGACAAATGAAAAACAAATGAAGTTTAATAACACATTTATAACCCCGTCAACAAATACCTGCGCTTGCGACGAAAATACATTTAAAAGTAAAAGCGCCCCATACGTCACGCGTGGGAAAACAATCGAACGTATAATCAACCAATCCTGGCTCGCAATTATTGCTGCGTCTTATGTATACCATGTATACTAATACTATACTTAATTGCGATCCTTTTGCGATCTCACGGAGGTTTGAAACCAGGATAAAATGTGTGGTTTTTCGACTTATTGGGTAGCGAGTTGAAAGCCTTATGGGTTTATGGTTTATGATTCGACCTAGATATACCCGCAACTTCATCTACGTGGAAATGTGTCTTTAAAATATACAACGAATTTTCATATTATTGGATCCAATTCGATGTCGCCTCAATTTAAATATTCCCTAAACTTAAAATGTTCAATTTGAGCTTTTTGACGTTTCTTATTTCAAGCTCAAGTCCACTGACGATTTAAATTTAGATCTTTTTCCCTCAAATAAGGGCTTTATCCGATGAGAGCGCGTTTATTAATTTTCCGGCCTCTAGTTCACCTTTTTAGGGGATGGTTGTCTTAAACACTCCTCTGCTGCACTGGGAGTGAAGAAATAGCATAGAGTGCGTGCAGATGCTTATCATCCTGGCATGTCGTAAAAGTCGACTAAGGGACGGGTCCTCTCCAACATGGCGGACTATCTGTATGGGCGATGGGCTGATCACCTGTCACCATACGGTTCATCATACCATCTTAGGACTAATTAATCGAACGTGGCCACAAATAGTCTTGTGGCTCTGCCCACCCCATTAGGGATTTCGGGCGTGATAATATGTATGTGTGTATGTTGTCTTAAAAATAGTACCTAGCATTTGGGCCTCAGGGCTCAATCTATCTCTATACAAAATGTCATTAAAATCGGTTCATTAAAATAAAGTTGTATTAACGGTATTAAATAAATTTGTATGTTGAACGCCTTCCAAAAGACCGGGACTCCCATAGTCACGTGATGGAAAAAAAAACAAACAATAATAAAACTTTATTTCAAATGTCAAAGATTTATATTTGTAAGTAATCAAACAATCTTACAACCTACTTGTCAGTGATACTTATACTTGTTGCTATGGACCCGACCTAGCTAGGGAGACGGGTGCCAAAATTTCTATACGACTTGTTCGCTTGGCCGCCCTGAATTGTTCAATTAATGACAATGTAAAGAACCACAGAAAAGTAGTCTGCCACCATGGTACCGCTGCGTTTTCAATCGTTTCAAAGATTTAAAAAAAACCGTGTGCTAAATAAATCATTTGTTCGTGTCTGCCTCTTGGACTGATGGTCAGAATCATCCTCAAAACGATGAACATCGAAGAGGCAGACGTAACAGGACGTAGATGCAAAAATGTAAATGAAAAAAGCTATACTAAATCATTTCGTCGTTCGTCGTTCTCGTTGCGTCCATTCGATTCATTAGGCCTCCCAGAATAGAAAAGAAAAGATGGCAGACGTCTAGTCGCTGATTTTTTTAGGTACGATTTTTATCACGTATTAGGTACGATTATTTTATAGTTGTAACTCAAAAACGCAGGGACATACGACTTTCATTTACCGCACCAAATCGATTTGTATTGACATAAACTTTCATCCCTATCAATATGAAAGACGAACAAATCATATACCTAAATCGCATCCAGCTCCCTAACTAACTGGGCCGTTTATCTTCTGACACTTTTAGCTTGACAGGAATAGTGTACATACCAAAGGCATTTTAAATAAGCCTTAACAGAACTAGATTCCCATTAAGCCGTCTCAAAAGAAATCCAATAATTTTATATGCAGAGGGTCATTCGTACTTATTTTCTGTTAATAACTAGTTATTTACTGCGGCGAGTCGTCGGTCCAGCTGATTTTTCCCTCTGTTTTTAATAAATAGGCTTTCATGCTCGACATAAGTCGGGTGCAGTACTCTTTTATTAATCCGACAGTTTCTTTAAGTCTTTTTAACAATTAAATATACTACGAACATGTTCGCACTTCAGGGTTTTTAGGGTTCCGTACCCAAAGGGTAAAACAGGACCCTATTACTGGGACTCCGCCGTCACTCCGTCTGTCTGTCCGTCTCTCACCAGGCTGTATCTCATGAACCGTGATAGTAAAACAGTTGAAACTGTTGCCGCTATAACAATAAATACTAAAAAACAGAATACAATAAATATTTAAGGGGCTCACATACAACAAACGTGATCTTTTTGCCGTCTTTATAGATAATGGTACGGAACCTTTCGTGCGCGAGTCCGACTCGCACTTGGCCGGTTATTTTATATTGTAAGTAGACCATTTTTTAACCGACTATCGCAAAGCGAATCAAGGCTAGTTGTAACTTTAGTAGTCTATCTGTTCCCTCGTTGCTAAAATGCACATTCACCATCAGCCATAAAACATCCAGGACATAGACCTCCCCTAAAAATGGGGGATGTTCCATAGTCGCCAAGCTTAGCAGGCGAATACTCATACGCAGGCAAATACTCATTACATTTTGACAAATGAGGTTCGTTGGCTTTGTCTTGGAGTTCCGCGTGTGCTATATTACGTCATAAGAAATCGAAAATGGTGGATGTAACGATTCAAATAACTCGAAGCAAAATCTTGTATCCCTTACTGACCTCTGTATAATTGTCCATTCCATCATTCCCTATATCATCAGACTTAATAAATGTAGATCTCTAACGGACCAATTTCGAGCCGTAGATTTCGGAATCCTGTCGAAATGCACTTAATTGGGGCTAATTCCAGACCCGAGGCGGTTGTTACGTCGGGATTCGAACCCGCTATCCCGCATCATAACTCAAGAGTTGTGATTTATTGTTGTGGATTAAGTTTGTACTTATATACTTACCTAGTTGTAGTACTAACCTACTACAGATATCAGATTGAGACTACAGTCTAGCTTTACTAAAATTTACTTTCTAGGTATTGAAAAAAGAAAGAAAGAAACATTTATTCACTAACACAGAAGACATACAGAGCAACATAAATATAAATTAAAAACAATAAAAAACAAAATAGTGGTGTGTGTGACCTCGCGGCTGTGAATGGGACACTGGCTCAGCATAATGCTGAGGTGTCAGACCCCTGCAGCGCTGATTTTTCAGCCAGCACCGTCTGTGACTCACGGAGCACTATACAAATACACTACATGCTAATAATTATATATCTACTACTAGGTACTTAGCTGGATTGGTCATACATTATATACTTAATATTGTGATAATGTGTTCAGAATAATTACTACTATTGATTGGACTAAGTTCACGTAGCCTTCGTTATTCTCTCAGGAACATATTTCGAAATTCAAAGTATAAGAATAGTAGTTTATGCAACGGTTGCATAATGATAGGCCTTAAAACACTAGTGCGGTTTTCATGAAACGAGCCGATAGGCGAGTTTCATAATAAGATCGCACGTGTGTTTTAAGGCCAAATTATGCAGAGTTGCATACATAACTTTATCTACACACATATTATAAATCCTCCATGATGGGTTCAGAAACAATATTTTCTGGCAACAAGTTATTTGTTGCAATCGTGGCTGCATATTTCCGATATCCGGCACATTTTCACATCACACACACTCCGAGAAGACTACTTACTATTCATATTTTCAACTAAAATGTAAATTACAAACAAATTTTTCTATTCAATTCAACAACAATTCTACTTTCGTTCAGCAAAACACCAACATGGCGGCGATTCGATCCTCCGTCAAGACCATTTTTTTTAAATCATAGACAAACGGATTAAGTCTCTATTCTCACGTCACTCGAGATCAAATATTGTGCAGTTTATTTTAAAAAAACATACTGAATTGACGTTTCGTATCAATAACTGTTTTAATATCTATGGATACTAGAATAGAGACCCACTTGAGTTTTGACAGCTGTTCCAAATTTAATCTCATTTCTTTACTAAAAACGATAAAGAAGTAATGTTATTTCTTTATCGCAGCACTGGTTTTTCCTAATTGGTTGTCAAAATGGTGGTCATTTCCTACGGTTTTTGATTAACCAATGGAGGTTTTATGATATGGGTGTAGATAAAATAGTTTTCCTTATTCGAGGCCTGATTATAAAGCTATTCGATACTAGATGGCGCGCTTAACACAACTTCTAATTGTATAAAAATAAAATAAGATACGGGTTTAAAGTCTATGTCAGTTTGCGCTATTTTTAAGGTTCCGTACCACAAAAGAAAAAACGGTTCCCTTATAGGATCACTCGTGTGTCTGTATGTCTGTCCGTCTGTCACAGCCAATTTGCTCCGAAACTACTGGACCGATTGAGTTGAAATTTGGTACACATTTATGTAAGTCGGTGACTGCAACATGGACGTGTAACGTAAATAAATAAATGAAATTAGAAAATTAAAAATAAAGTTTTGCCAACTATGGCGTGTGAAAAATCAAATGAAAGGGCTCGTTGTGGGATCACAATATTTTTTTTATAATTTTATAATACGTAAATAGTTTTGAAGTTATTTAAGAAAATGGGCGAAAATTGACCATTTCCCCCCTTATTTCCGAAACAACTGGAGCAATTTTTTTGAAAATAAGACTAAAAATAGTTCTTTACCTATAGATTACAAAAAACCTATAAGAGTCTATGGTATTTAAAGTTACCTAGTAAATTTCAGATAATCATTGACGGAACGGAAAACCGAACCCTGTCCACGCGAGTTTAACTCGCACTTGTCCGGTTTTTAATATTTAATAGGTATCTTAGACAACACTTTTATCTAACCCCAAACTATGATTGGACCTACGTTTAATGTTTGGATGTTTGTTACTGAATCATGCGTAAACGGCTAGAAGGATTTGAATGAAATTTGTCAGAAAGGTAGATCATATCATAGAATGAGACATAGGATACTTTTTATCCCACTAATGATTCCCGTGGGATAATTTGCGAAGTCGCAAGCACATCTAGTGAAACAAGGCCAATTATATCAAAACAACGATGCTGTGAGACTCTAACAACGCTTCGCTCGTCGACGAAGACTCAACGGTCGAAAACCGGTTTGTACCAGTATTGAATTCGTCGTCGAGCGAGCCCGGGAACTTAGTCAGTTAATCATAACCCTGGTCAAAGATGTTTCCCGTACACGACGACAGGTTACCATCCGTATATATAATTATAGTGGACATGTCTTTATGTATTCAAAGTAGGTAAGTTAGATTCCAGTGTATCTCCGGTGCACGAACGAGTCGCAAATACACAGCTAAGAACGAACAGTACATTTGATGTCTTACCTTACCTTATCTTATATGGTGGTGTCCTAACGGGTTATGAGCGAGTTGCCTACAAAGCAATATTGCTTTGTAGGCAACTCGCTCATAACCCTAACAAAGTAAGATGCCTAAGTATTATGCCTACAAAGCAAAATGTCTAAGTGATTAAATACCGTCTAGGCAAATGGTCTACTTGGTAAAACGACTACCAAGCAAAATGTCTAAGTAGTTGAATGTCTTGAAGACAAACTGTATGATAATTAAAAGCCTGCAAAGCAAGACACCTAAAATGGCTTTGACTGTAGGTAAACGTAACAAATAAAATCAAGATAAGTAGAAACAAATATACGGGGTCAAGGTCCTGCTTTTTGGCTATCTTGCTTCTGAGACATCTTGCTTTTGAGACAACCAGATTGTTAGGCGTCTTGCTTTTTAGCCATCTTGCTTCTGAGGCATCTTGCTTCTGAGACATCTTGCTTTTTGACCATCTTGCGTTTGAGACATCCTGCCTGTAGGGCATTTTGCGTTTTAGGCAACTCGCTCATAACTCAAAGGGAATTCCATTCACTGCTATCTTGAGCGGTAACTTCCAGCCCATTCCAAGAAAGACCGATTGAAGCAGCGTCATTTTAAACTGAAAGCCTCCTGTAGCCTTCGCAAAGATCAGTTAACCCCATCTTATCTCTCAGTGCATCTCTTTCTTCGATAATAGTTTTAGAGACAGCAGAAATGGGTATAGCTTATCCTCGCTTCAACCTTGCTAGGACCACAAGTTTTTCCTTAGGACTCCAAGGGTCGTATTCCAGGCAGTTCCCGCCGTAAACTGTGCTGCCTGGAAAATTCGTATTATGAGCGCGCTAAAGTCGGCCGCTATATGGCAGTTTATGGCAGAAACCGCTTGGAACTAAGAGCTCATAATACGAACCCAGTTCTCCTAACAGTTCATGGCATTCACTACTTTGAGAAAACTTTTTTTAGGGCACATTGGCTGGCCCTTCCTTGAATCTGGTTAGGGATAGCTGTTCCTTAGGATCTTTTAGTCTGACGCAGGCGGCATATTCACACAATACTTAATATGTTTTAATGTTGTCCGATGTTAGACGACGTGGTTAGCCTAGTTGGTAGTGACGTCCCGGGTTCGATCCCCGGTAAGGGCAAATATTTGTGTGACGAGCACGAATGTTTGTTCCTGAGTCTTGGATGTTTCCTATGTATTTAAGTATTTATTTCTCCATACAAGTATGTATATCGTCGTCTAGTACCCATAACACAAGCCTTTGGAGCTTACTTTGCGACTAGATCGATTTGCGTAAAGATTGTGTCCCTGGTTTATTTATTATTATTATTATTTATTTATTTATGTCTTCTTGGCCGAATTCAGAAACAGAATTAACCTTCTCTACCAGCGATTCTAATGATTGATATTTTATCCACCTTTGACAGATGTTAGAGACTTTCAAGTTAGTTGAATTTCAAAGATGAAACCAGGTTATACTCTCAATACATCTTCAAAGAGAGATATCTACATAAAAGGGCCACAATAAACTATAAATATTACATACATATTATCACGCCCGAAATCCCTAATGGGGTGGGCAGAGCCACAAGACTACTTGTGGCCACGTTTGATTAATTAGTCCTAAGATGGTATGATGAACCGTATGGTGACAGGGGATCAGCCCATCGCCCATACAGATAGTCCACCATGTTGGAGAGGACCCGTCCCTTAGTCGACTTATACGACATGCCAGGATGATAAGCATCTGCACGCATTCTATGCAATTTCTTCACTCCCAGTGCAGCAGAGGAGTACTATAAATAGGTATATTAATCATATCTATTATACACTAAATGCTCAAAACCACAGGCTTCGACCACGGCTGGTCACCAAAGTCATGCCGCCAAGCGATTCCCATCGTGTTCCAGCATGATGCCTTGGGAAGCCATTTGGAGAGTTTGAGTCTGGACAGTTGCAGCAAGCAAACGACATTTCAATTCCAGTTTCTGTGCCCCGTCCCACTTCCTTCCTTTCCAAGGCTATATACCCTTAGAGTAAATAAGAATTACCTGGACAATCGCGTTCCATCTTCTGGTGCGTCATAATTTTCCATCAGGTGGGACTGTGGTCAAGCGAAAGAACATCAATAAAATAAAAATATATTTTCTTTTATCAGTGAACACTGTTGGACCATTCCCGTCTTGATGAACTATGTGTTGTTAGCTACACTTTCCATTGCGTGTGCGCGTTGCGTGCGCGCCGCCATTACCTGCATGCTAGGCGCCTCGGGCCGCCATATTTGTTTTCTTTTATTTTACTGTCCCGCGTCGGGAGAAGTCGAGGGTTGCTTTAATTTAGGTTGGTTTGTGAGGTTTAAGTATGTTTTGTGGAGTTAAAGTGTACCTATTGCCAAGTTTTGTCCTACCTAATGTAATTAACCTAGTATTTACTTGTCGAGGGATGCTTATATCTCAGCGTACCTATTTTAGGTTAAGTATTTTTACTGACTATTAAATCTCCCTTATTATTACTTATCTGAAGTAAGTGTGAAGTCCACTATCCGCACTGAACCTATGTAGGTACTACTGCCCAGTCCCTCTCACTATGAGAGGCCTTTGCCCATCAGTGGGGCGTACATAGGTTCATAATGATGATGGCGATTAGGTAGGTACTTATTTATATTTGACTTTGTACCTGTTAAATGAATTTTTGAACTTGTAGGTAATTATAATATTGTATTATTGAAATCGTTATCATCTGGTTGAAAAGTTTCAAGTTCTCAGTTTCATGCGGGGTCGCTTCTTTTCAGAAGACATCACATTATGAAGAGCTGGTAAATACCTATAGTTAAAAATCTGAAAGAGCCCGCGTGGCATACACGTCATACAAACTTTTCATTTTAATAAAGTGATTAAACTTATTTTCTTCTAACTCTCGGGGGATGTCATATCAACTGACCGAATACGATTCGGCCGCTGTAACATTTTGGTGTCTTTGCTCTTTGGGATATTTTAATGTTACACGTTATATAATTATCATCCCCTCCCCTCTTCAGAATTGAGGTGTGAATTTTGTCATTTCTAAGTTCACCTTTAATCATTTTACAAGCTTTTATTCAAATTTACTTAGTGGGGCCAATTCCAAAAAATGATCGCTAATTTAAAAGTCACTAAGTTAAGAGGTGTATATTTTGTCATTTCTAAGTTCACCTTTAATCATTTTACAAGTTTTTATTCAAATTTACTTAGTGGGGCCAATTCCAAAATGTGTTCGCTAATTTAAAAGTCACAAGTTAAGAGGTGTAAATTTTGTCATTTCTAAGTTCACCTTTAATCATTTTACAAGCTTTTATTGAAATTTACTTAGTGGAGCCAATTCCAAAATGTGTTCGCTAATTTAAAAGTCACTAAGTTAAGAGGTGTAAATTTTGTCATTTCTAAGTTCACCTTTAATCATTTTACAAGCTCTTATTCAAATTTACTTAGTGGGGCCCATTCCAAAATGTGTTCGCTAATTTAAAAGTCACTAAGTTAAAAATAACTAACGTCAAACTCGATTTTGACAGCTTTGTGCTATACAAAATCTCGATTGACGTTTCTTATTTTAAGTTCAGGAAATTTGATTTGGACCCAGTATTAGTATGATTGGGTTAAATCTTGGAAGTCCACCAATCCACCAATAGAAACGGTTGGTTCTAAACAAATGAACGACGTATAATACACTGATTGGTTGGTTTTGTGCTCACTCACCCCTCTTTTTTCTTACACATCTCTGGTGGAAACTCAGCCTAAAAGTACACGAGACCTAGCGAAGGAGGTTACGAATCGAGTGTGAATGGGTTATATTCCCGAGTTAAACTCTATTTTTCACTTCGATTTCGAGAAAAAATTACAAAATTCAGAAATAGGTAGGTATATCAAAAAAAAAACACAATTAAAACGATTTTAAATAAAGTTCTCTACACACTTTTAGGGCATGAGAAGTGAAAGACTTTTAATCTAAAATTATAAATATAGGAGTCTTTGTTCTTTTTGAAATCGAGACCCTCGGTCTGTGGGGTTCTGGCGCATTACGCCTCTTCGAAGAAATGAAGAAGAGGCTGGTAGAAGAAACTGGGGTTCGGAGATCTGGCAGCTTCCTCGCACAACGCATGAGCATTGCGATACAGGGAGGAAATGCTGCCAGCATCTTCAGCACAATGGCGCAGGGACCTTTTTAAGATTTCATTTAGTTTTTATTGACCGAGCGAGCGCGAAGCTTCTCTGTTTTAGCTTTCAAAAATTGCTTTTGGACAAAACTGCTTTCGTATGTCCTGATGTCCGAAGATGTTCGGCTGTTCTCCTCTACATTTCGTTTTTATTGATCGAGCGTGCGCGAAGCTTCTCCGCTTTAGCTTTCAAAAATTACTTTTGGACAAAAATGCTTTCGTATGTCCGCATGTCCGAAGATGTCCGGCTGTTCTCCTCTACATTTCGTTTTTATTGACCGAGCGAGCGCGAAGCTTCTCCGTTTTAGCTTTCAAAAATTGCTTTTGGGCAGAAATGCTTTCGTATGTCCGGATGTCCGAAGATGTCCGGCTGTTCTCCTCTACATGACGCATATCTCAACCGATTTTCGTGAAATTTTGAGAGCATGTTCGATAATAGGCGTGTTTCCTGAAAAATTCTAATTAGTCCGTCCTTTAGATTATAAAAAAATATTGAACACTTATTTTTTCTTTTGTCAAGTAAACAAAAATTACGAAGAAATAGTGCGTTGAAGCTCCGCGTGACGTCACGACTTTGCATACTTTTTACCATTAAGTGACGTCACGAGCCCCCACTCCCGGACTTTGATGCGCGTTATCTTTGTCAATTTTGATTGATTTGACAAAGCAAAAAATACGTGTTCAATATTTATCGATAATGTAACCGACGGACTAATTAGAATTATTCTTTTTTACCCAGGAAACATCCCTATTATATGGAATTTTTTGTCGATTCAGTTTTTCGAAACGGCGGTGATATGTTTTTTTTATATTTACCTACTCGCGAGGTCTACAGCTCACAGAGCCACTAGTTATATTGTATAAAGTTTATTATGTTGTTATTCAATAAAGCACATTATTAATCTAATTCTGAAGTTACAAATGCTAAAAACTGCATAGCACCAAATCCTCTATCAGACACTAGATCAATAGACTATTGCCCGTGATTACACGTTGCACGTTGTTATTATGTGTAATAATACGGCGTGAGCAACTAATTTATTGCTATCGATCCATTCTGATTGATCGGTGATGAATTGGTGATGAACTGGAGCTGTGGAGTCGATGTTGATGTTATATTTTCTGTTATATAATTTAGCTTGTGCAAGCGCCCAAAATAAGACTGCCGGCCTTTCCATATTTTCTTCATCTTCAAATAAATAAATCAGGAGACAATCTTTACACAAATCGATCAGGTTCCAAAGCATAGTATAAAGAGGGAGGAAGTAGGTTATCTTCATACAACGCACCGCGCGCGGCTTGTATGTCTGCGCCAAAGTATCTATGCGTCGCCGCACGCACACTTATTAGTAGTTTTCTATTCAATTCAACAACAATTCTACTTTCGTTCAGCAAAAAACCAACATAATGGCGGCAACTCGATCCTCCGTCAAGACCATTTCTTTTTGTCTATTCCCACGTCACTCGAGATCAAATGTCGTTCGGTTTATATTAAAAAAACATACTGAATTCATGTTTCGTATCAATAACTGTTTAATATCTATGGATACTAGAATAGAGACCCACTTGAGTTTTGACAGCTGTTCCAAATTTAATCTCATTTCGATACTAAAATCGATACTGTAATAACATTGCAGCACTGGTTTTACCTAATTGGTTGTCACAATGGTGGTCATTTCCTACGGTTTTTGATTACACTATGGAGGTTTTATGATATGGGTGTAGATAAACAAAATATCGACCCGTTTCTCAGTGCGAACGGTGTTGCGTGCGGCGATACACAAATACTTTGGCGCACACATACATGCCGCGCGCGGTGCGTTGTA
This sequence comes from Tortricodes alternella, assembly GCA_947859335.1. Lineage (NCBI taxonomy): Eukaryota > Metazoa > Arthropoda > Insecta > Lepidoptera > Tortricidae > Tortricodes > Tortricodes alternella. Next base: position 3,914,585 of record OX401968.1, on the reverse strand, counting down.
TGAAGATAACCTACTTCCTCCCTCTTTATACTGTCTATACCCTCCTGTTGGCTCCGCTGTCGGGCAAAAAGTACTCTATTTTAGATCAAATTTGATCCATAGCTCAATTAGCCGTTATATTAAAATTTTAACCTCTCCACTCCACACATTTCCGAAACAAAATTTTAATTGATGCGTAGTCTTATTTTTCGACAGATTTAATGTTTTTCGAATAAAAATGGAGGAATTCGTATAAGGTTTGATTTAATGCCTCGAGCGATGCAGCATTAAAAACGCCGTAAGTGCAACCACAGTAAGTGTCGGTTACAGCATTTTCGTATAGAAAAAGATCAGATACATTGATAAAATGTTAGTTACTTTTTTGTGTTCAATCAATCCCGTTCTGACTTTGATCCGTGTGTGGGAGGTTCTTAGAAATGTTTTTGATGGATTTTGGGATTTGATTTATTTATCTGTTTCACGTTCGATCGGGAAAAATTGAGCAAAAAATCTATGCTATCAGCGACCTTTGCATTTGTTACTGACGTCTTAAACGTTGCCTTGAGGGCATCCAAAATCTTCCACAAACATTTCAGTGCATAGCAAAAAGGTACTCAACTCAAGCAGTCGAACCAAAAACAGCAAATAATTTACAGAAAAAAGCGGTCTCTTTTCTTTCTCCTATGTGCCTTTTTTATAGCTAATAATGTCATATTTCCATAATACTACTAATGTTATAATCTAGCCTCTACCTGCGTCTTCGTCCGCGTGGATTTCGGTTATAGTTCTTCCATTAGAAACACACACACAAGCACAAAGTTTCGCATTTAAGTATAATATTAGTATTTATCTTCCGATGCTTGAAGTGACGGGGTTCGATTCCCGTTAGAGTCAGATATTCGTATTTGACCTGGAGTTTACGTGCTAAGATATAGACTATCCTAGTTTAGGCCGTTAAGTGTGTCGTTATTAATTTTATACAAATATCTTAAGTTGGTTGATTTGATTCAGTGATTTGTAACGAAGGCTAGTTTAATTGTGTCACCCTAGTTTTGTCGCATATCGTAAATAAAAATAAATATTAATTAATATTATTGTTGCGTATTTGTAAAGCTTGTAATCTCGCTTAGAATCTCTTAGAATCAATACAATATTGGTCCATGGTAGAATACCTATCATGAAATACAACGTTCAGACATATTGCCTGTTTAATTTATGCTAATTATTAAAAACCTGAATTTAATTATTATTTCAATATGTACATGACATTATGGTCGACTTTACCTTGTTTGTGCCTTTTAATCAATTTAAGGTATACTTAAGTAAGCATCATTTGCAACAAAATACTTGTCAGCTGCTGCACTCGCGTACGACTTTTATATGTTTTTAAACAAGAGTTTATTATTTATGTGAAAACAGTAGCAAAAGGTGTAATTACAAATTTTGGAAATTATTATAATCATGACTTAACCAAAATTCCGTACCGACACCATGTACTAAATAGTACGGTGCGCAGACGAAAAGGGTTTCGATAAACGAATTAACTACTACAAAACAAACGCTGTAACCGACCCTAAGCCTTAAGCAGGCATTATTCTAAAAAAATATTTATGGAAAGAAATAAAGGAATATAGGCTACGAATTGGCTTTAACGAAATGCAACAAAAGCTACCTAACCCTCGAAATACTCTCATCGTATCCATCTCAGTTGAGGTCCACTGCTGGACATAGGTCTTCCCTAGTGATACAGCGGATTCCCACATTCTTTCACCAGATCGTCGGTCCTCCATTTTTTTATGTTAAGAGGGTGGCAAACGAGCAGGCGGGTTACCTGATGGTAAGCAATCACCGCCGCCAAATCACGGATGCGTTGCCGACCCTTTGAGAAAGGAGTAGGCTGACAAACCGGCAGACGGCCCACCTGATGGAAAGTGGTCACCGCTGCCTATGGACATCTGCAACACCAGAGGTGCTACCAATGCGTTGCCAGTCTAGGGAGGATGGGGAAAGGGGATGGGATGGGGATGAGGGAATGGGGGAATAGGCCTCCGGATCTCGTCACTCACCGTACGAAACGCAATAGCAAGCTATTACTTTACGCCGGTATTCTGTGAGAGTGTGGTGTTACCCCGGTCGAGTCGGCCCATTCGAACAGTTATCATCTAGTCAGGATTATTGTTTGGCTCTACCACTACCAAAATGTTGTTCCATGTTGGGGGCATGCGCATAGTTCGTCTTTTGATGCGATTAGCAGTCTGGTTTACCTGAAAATGATCTACTCCTACGGTTTAGTAAATGCGCAATGGATAATGCATACTTTTGAAACCCATAACTAAAATCTAATCGCAATTTCAAAATTTTGTGAGAAACTTAGCAGTAGGTACGCGTTGCGAGTAAAATACTATTTCTGAAACACAATTCTAATAATATAGCGTTTTTTGCTATCGCTACTTTCAAACTGCCGGCAGCCGCCGGCCATTTTCGGAACGTGATTTTTTGAATAAAAAATATGTCGGTCGGTCTGTTAGAGTCGATAATTTTTGTTTTTACTATTTTTTCTCCCAAGTTAGCCGAAATCAAGCCTTAACATTAGGACCGCATCCGCCGGTTTATTTTTGCCTTCCGGTAATTTTACTAACCGTTAGGAGTTGAAATCATAATTGGTGATTTCTGATTTGATGATGAGTCATTGTAAAGGATTTGGGTACGGAATATTTTTTATGCTAATCTCTGCATAAACAAACGTTTTTTTATTTAATCTTTGGAATATTACTCGGGCTACATTAAGAACCCACGACAAGAACCCACGACTCTTCGCCGAAGATATCGCTGAACTAAACCAGCTTGCTATTGCGTTTCGTACGGTGAGTGACGAGATCCGGAGGCCTATTCCCTCATCCCTATCCCATCCCCATTCCCCATCCTCCCTAGACTGGCAACGCATTGGCAGCACCTCTGGTGTTGCAGATGTCCATGGGCGGCGGTGACCACTTTCCATCAGGTGGGCCGTCAGCTCGTTTGTCAGTCAATTGACATAAAAAAAGCTACTGTGTCCAATTCGAAACGGTGTCTTCTTCATTTAAAATTTCCTAAACTTAAAATAACGTCAAACTTTATTTTGTACAGCACAAAGTTGTCAAAATCAAGTATGATGTTTCTTCTAAGTTTAGCTAACACTCTTTCGAATTGGTCCCACTTGTCCGTGTGAGATCATGATCAAATTTATCGATAAATTGTCACGGTTTTGCCAGAGATTTTTTTTATTATTTTCTATGAAGTGTTTTTAAAAATGCTGCAAAAACAAGCAAACGATCTGGCGTATTTATTAGTTTTATAAATACGTCAAAAGATTTGTCTTATCAAATATGTTTCTAGAAAAATATGTATTTGTATTTTACTAAGTACCTTATATTTTATGAGAGTGTAATAAAAATAATCGATATTTATGTTATTTTTTTAAATAATAATGAAATTAAATTCTCAAATTTAATAATAATAATAATAAATCAGGGGACAATCTTTACACAAATCAATCTAGCCCCAAAGTAAGCTCCAAAGGCTTGTGTTATGGGTACTAGAAGACGATATACATACTTATATAGTTAAATAAATACTTAACTAAGTACATGGAAAGATCCAAGACTCAGGGATAAACATTCGTGTTCATCACACAAATATTTGCACTTACCGGGAATCGAAGCCGGGACCGCTGGCTTCGGAAGCAGGGTTACTACCAACTAGGCCAAACGTGTCGTCAAATAATGAAATATTTATTTTAAATTATTGGTAATCGACATTGTTGAACTGGACGTCTATTCGGGAACGTCTAAGTGATGCAGCGACCCGCGAGCGAGACTTGCATCGTGTATCGCGGAAGAATGGGACGAGACATCTCGCTCGCGAGTCGCTACAACATCACTTAGCGTCCCCGAATAGAGGCGCTGTATATAAATAGCAATATAGCCTAGTGTGAGTCCACTACTAATCATCTTTTACAATTGATAAGCAAAGCAATTATTAACTTACAACATTGAAATAAATAGCTACATTTAAGTAAGTTCACATATTCGTCATAATATAACCGGAAGCATCAAGATCTTTTTTAAATCGTGGCTTCAATTGCTACAACGGGTGAGATATTAGAATGCCGAGTTTTGCCAAAGTTCAAAATTCAAATATAGAACTTCAGTTCATAGCCGAATGTTTCCGAGCGTCGCCAGCGCCCGCGCAAGTTTTGTTACGAAGAATCAATGGAAGCCTCAATGAGCGTTGTATCCGCGATTCTACCGCGCTGTGCTAATGTGGAAGAAAGTCACTTCCATAGTACCTACACAAATAAACAAACAAACAAACACACATACATTTTTGTAGTGGTAGAGCCAAACAGTAATCCTCACTAGATGATTACTGTTCGAATGGGCCGGCTCGACCGGGGCAGTACCACACTCTCACAGAATATCGGCGTAAAGTAATAGCTTGCTATTGCGTTTCGTACGGTGAATGACGAGAGCCGGAGGCCTATTCCCTCATCCCTATTCCGTCCCCATTCCCCATCCTCCCTAGACTGGCAACGCATTGGCAGCACCTCTAGTGTTGCAGATGTCCATAGGCGGCGGTGACCACTTTCCATCAGGTGGGCTGTCTGCCTGTTTGTCAGCCAATCCTTTCTCAAAGGGCCGGCAACGCATCCGTGATTCCCCTGGTGTTGCGGGTGTCCACGGGCGGCGGTGATTGCTTACAATCAGGTAACCCGCATGATAGTTTGCCCCCGTCTTACTATAAAAAAAAATACATATACGTTTGTTTCTTTGCTTAATATTGTAACTTATTTTTCCGGTTTATCTCCTTCTTATATTGCCGGTTCACTTAAGTTTGGCCTAAAAAATTCAAATCCGTAATCGGCAGTAGGTAACTTTTGTAAGTAAGATAACCTTCGTAAGATTGTAAGTGCTGTGAATTTTTGTTAAATAAATAAAATATGAATATCGACGACCCGCGTTAGGTGTTTGGCCACTGTTTCACTCGATGGGAAATTACAACGTGCCCAAAAACCCATTTAACTGAATTGAAAAATGAATGAGGAACCCCAAAAATAACCCATAAAAGATAATTTCTTGCGGATAAATTCATAATTGCAGGGTACAACGTACATTTATCAAATTAATCTATCGGCGCACGGAGCATCGATGGCCGGCTTCCGAAAGATTTTTAAACTTTTTATAGTTCGGTTTTATTTTATAAAAAATACGTGTGGCTTTATATTTTACAAAATTTGAGAGCGTTGTTTGGAAGTTAGATGTTACAGATTTTGAACGAAATCTGTGCATCGATTTAGCTAAAAATATTAATGAATTCAATATGGCTTGCCGATATAATAAATCCAATTCAAACGGTGTTTACTTTATTAAAAATATATATTATTGTTAAAATAAGACATGTCAAACTCTATTTTGTATAACACTAACCTGTCAAATCAAGTTTGACGTTTCTATTAAGTTTAGTGACTTTTAAATTTATCGAACACACCACAGAACCGATATAGTTCTGTGGAACACACTTTCGAATTGGCCCCAATAATGTTGTTTTAAAAATTAATCATAGTAAAACCATTTTGCTGACGGAAATCTTTCAAAATCATGAAACTTTGTAAGGTGTTGAATAAAAAGATAATTATAATAATTTTTTTTATACGTGCTTGGATCATATAATGGTGTGAGTCAAAGTAATTTTGTCAACTTCAACAAAATTTGTTTCAAGGGTTTCCCAAATTTGATACCTATTTAATGCAAATTATTTTATGTCTTGTTAAAATTAGGAGTGTGTCGATGGTATTAAGTTTATAGGTAATTATTTTTGTTTTACAAATAAACCAGACGTGCCTGAATTTGACTCATGCGCTGAGGATGCCGTTCTAACCTAGGAAAATAAGTCAGTGATAATGTTCACGAACTCCTATTTTTTTATGATTTTTCGATAACTATAAATATTTAGAACTACATTTATTTTCATATGAATTACTTATATCTAATTTCCACTAAGCACAATTTATTTAAGGATTTTAGTTCGGCAAGTTTCGGAGATAAGGCAGTATAACTGTATAACCGTCGTTTTTGCACACTTTTTGGTAAAAATTAAAAAGTTATGATATAAGAAAATAAATTGAAATGCTTAATTAAACAACTACATGACACACTCTTGACCCTGTTGCTTGCTTTCAAAATCAGAGACACTTTGCTCCCATTTTTAGTAAAAATTAATTACCTACTTATATTTAAAAAAGCAATCGCAGTAGATGCGGGCGCGAGTTCTATAACTGTTCCAAATTTCAATTACATAAACATTATAATTATATACAGACAGAACAGACAGACGGACAATGAAGTCTTACCATAATGCTTCCTGTTTTAGCTTTTAGGTTACGGAACCCTAAACCGCTTCCATTAAAACGCTTCAAGTGTTAAAATAACTAGTTATACGACTGACAGCTGCGAACAATCGCCCATAGTTGTATAAAAGCATTATCAAGACATATTTCATACAATAATTACCTCAGAGTAAGGCATATTATATTCAATAGAAGCTTTAAAAGAAGCTTAAAAACCGCAAATGTAAAGCCATCAATATTCATAATATTTAAAAATATGAAAAATATCGATGTCACAATAAGTTGTCATTTATTAAAACGTACTATTTAAATCGAAACCTTTTCATATAACCAATATAGTTCCAAATCCGAAAACATGATATATTTGACTTACGCCACTTTGATATTTCACGCTACTTGCGGTCAAAGACAGACATGAATTATTTCTTTGAAAAATAAGTCAATAGCTCTAAAATTAAGAAAGCCGAATCCAACTCTGTACCTATTGCAATAGAGTCGAAAGCCAAATGTATCAGGTTTCAAATAAATTTCATGCGTGTCTTATCATTCGTATCGTGCTTGCCGTCGCGAGTGTAAAACGACGTAAGTCTAAAAATTAAATTTTCTAACTTAAATTGTAAAATCTAAATTTTAAGGTTTGTTTTGACTTGTTATGTTTCCCTATAGTTTTGGTTGTTGGCTACCTCGCACAGAGGCGTAGGTTCGAACCCCGCCTAGGGCATTTTATATACATGTCGGTATTCATGAGTTATTGACGACATGGACAGCGCATACGTCTTTTATTATTAGAGAAGACCTTGAACTTCTTCAAGAACTGCGTTTGGATAGTTAAAGCTATTGGAGTCAAGTAATTTTTTTAGATGTCAAATTTTTATTTCATTATTATAATCAATAGCACAAATAGAGTCTTTCAGTGATAAATATTTTTGAATAGCGTGCTCCTATTTTATGTAAGTTGTTTTTCCGCTACTTTGTCCGTATAGAGTTAATTTATACTTTTTCTTTAAATTAGAAATGGGTAATTTATATTTATTTATTTATTTATAATGCAAATCATCGCTTAGACCGTCAAAAACAATTCCAGATTTGATTTCGGTTAAGATATTTTTTAAAGTTAATTTATAAGTTAATTACAATATTGTTTAGTCTTAAATAATTTTAAGACTGTACCATCCTTACTACCAGTTTCATTAATAAAAATTTGATTGGTTGATTGATTGATTGATTGATTGATTGATTGATTGATTGATTGATTGATTGATTGATTGATTGATTGATTGATTGATTGATTGTTTAGAGGGCGAAAACGACATACAGTTGATCTGCCGCTCTTTTCACTCAGTAATACAATTTAACTAATAAATATGACAAGTTGTTATAAACCAATATTTTAATATTAAATTCTAAACTGGAAGCAATCTATTGAGAAAAATCCAATCCACAACAAAAACTTTGCGGATATTAGACATTATAACGATGGCAATAATTTAATTATTAATGGAATTTATTATGGTTTGAATCCCCCTCGCAATAATTAAAATAAAATAAAAAATAAAAAAGCCTTTTATTCGACCAAGCTACATATCATCTTAGTTGACTAAAACATACTTACTTAAATTTCTCTTATAAAATACAAAAAAATAATAATAATGAAAATACATAAGTATTTAAATTTCTCTTTCTATTAGTACTAAATCCCCCTCGCAATACTTTGCCCAAATGACTTTATGAGTTGTTAATATTATGAGAGTCATATAAGTCTACGACAAAGACCTCTTCCATTGATCTTGAAAAGACAAACGTTTTGCAGATGATTATGAAAGATAAAACCATTATTAATATTAAATTAGGCTCATTATCTATGGCGACTAAACCCAGCGTTGTCTTACCGTGAAATTATAAAGCTATTATACAAAAAAAACGCAGGTGAGTCCAAGGTGGTCGAATCGGAAAATTGGACCATTTAAACATTGTAAAATGATCCTGAGTGTTATGTTCTGTGTTAATTGGACTGGTTAATAGCTTATATTGGGATAGTTAATTTACCTCAGGGCCTCTATTCGGGAACGTCCAAGCGATATTGTTGGGCTCGCGAGCGAGACTCGCATCCCACTCTTACGCATTGCGCATCGTGCGGAAGAGTGGGATGCGAGTTTAACTCGCGAGCCGTAACAATATGGCTTAGACGTTCCCGTATACAGGCGCAGTTGGCAAAAAGTAGGCCGATCAAACACCTTTGCCATACCACAGATTATATACTAGTGGCTCCGTGAGCTGTAGACCTCGCGACAAACCTAATTTTGCCGCTGAAAAACTGATATCCCCATACATCGACATAGGTCGGGTCAGTTTACCAACACCTCCAATAAGTTTGTAATTTCAAAAACCCCAATATCTCCACCATTTTGAAAAATTTCGAAAAACTGAATCGACAATTTTTTTATTTAATTATCGAAGCTGCTCACAAAATGTCACGAGAATCGGTTGAGAACTGCGACCTGTAGACGAGAACAAATGGACAGACGCCGGACAGCCGACGGACATCCTTTGGACATACGAAAGCATTTTTGCCCAAGCTGAAACGGAGACGCTTCGCTCACTACGCTCGCTTCGCTCGCTCGGTCGACAAGTTACTAAGGCCTTTGGCACAATAGGCAATTGCACTCCTGCCATACATTTAAATCGTGAGGGTGCAGCTATTTATAGCCGGCAACTATAAGCGGCTGCCTCTAACGTTTGAAGTTAGTATGACAGCTATAGTTGCCGGCTATAAATTGACGTGAAAAGTTGCCCGTTTACAAGAAGCATTACAAGACATACTATACAGTGACCGCGAATACGTCACTCGTAAAGTTAGCGAAAATCGCAAAGCTGATGTTAGTGATCATCCGAACGCGGTATCGAGGGCACGTGAAATGTCATATTCAGCATATTGATATGGATCTTAGTATATATTGAATAATTATTAAAATAACACAGTACCAATTAAAGTAAAAACTAAACTAGATATAAACTAAAATTACTTAAAATAAATTTAAAAAAGTGTGTGTGTGTCAGCTCCGACGCACGACAGGAGTTTACTTCTTACGAACGATTATAAAATAAACCAGTACCCATCATACCATGCTGTCATTTTTCATTTTGACATTTGACAGTAAATAATAAAGTTTCATATTAATGAATATAAATATGTCACTCATTGAATACAATAATTAATTGACACTTCGGGTCCCGTCGTCTTCCGATTGAGATCCGAGTTTTACCGATGGAACATATTATTCACTATATCTGTATGCAATGCGAAGCGACCGACGCATCTTCGGCAAACATCGTGTGATTTCGTGTGACTCCGTCGTGTGACACTGTGACATTATATTATATATGAAAATCGATTCTTAAGGAGTAAACTCCAAAAATCTGGTCCCCGCGGCAGAAGCTGCATTTCCACGCTGAATGGCTATGGTTAGCCTTTGTGCGAGGTAGCAGCCTGCGCGAGGGTCACCCGTGGCCTCCCTAAAACGCTTGCTGAGCTCCCTGAAGAGCCCATGCGCGCCCGGCCCCGCGGACCTAGTGTCTCGACCCCAAAAGCGACAAAATCGTACTGGGAGCCGAGACAACTACTGTATTTATTTGCTTTATACCGCTCCCTAGAAAAGCATTCATTTACTTTTCCTGAAAAAAGTCTCATTTATGTTTCTGGTTTAAAGATGCAGGAACGATTCAAAGCGAAAGGCGTAATATTTCATTTATAAGTAGGTAGTATTATTTAAGCCGAAGGATGGGCAGCACTTGACTTTGACTTTGAACTGTGGTCGTCAACCGGCCTGCCAAGCGTGGCGACTATGGCAAATCCCCTCCATTTTTGGGGGAGGCCTATGTCCTGCAGTGGATGTTTTATTGCTGATGATAATGACGATTATGATTATGTTGTTGTTTAAATAAAATATTAGGTACTGATTTCTAGAATAAGGAAATTTAAATTATAAAACCTACAATAGTGTGTAGGGTTTTATCGGTCTCATCATCATACCTTTAGCCGAAAGACGTCCACTGCTGGACGTAGCTCTTATCCCATGATCACCACAAGGTGAACGTGGCCACAAGTAGTCTTGTGGCTCTGCCCACCCGATTAGGGATTTCGGGCGTGATGATATATATGTATGTAATATATAAATGATATCAAACGGTGGACTTAATGCCCAGCATTCACTAGTTATCTAGCCAATTCATTCCATTCAATCAAGCCAAACTGATCACACAAGTTGATGCAATTTGTGCCGGGAGATTTCCTCTACCGGAGTGTTGGCCTAAAAACGGCCAAAACTTTTGACGTATTTAAATAACACTCATATCTTAGTCACACAAAGTTTCAGAACTAAACAAAGCATTATCCTTCCATCTGACCGGTAGCCGAGGATAATGGACGCTGCCGTTCCACGAAAACTCGCGCGTAATTATAGCAGTGCGTAGTGCCGCGGGCGAGCGCTTCTCCATTGTAACTGTGTCGACACGGAGCTGAGACGTCAAGACACCGTGTGATTCTCTTAAGAGGACTGTGAGCTAAAATCAAATATCACCATTTTCATACAAAAGGCGATAACGATTTCCACCCCTTAAATGTTAACCAATTTTTACCAATTTTTGATAGGTTTTCAGTCAGATCAGAACAAAATCTAGACCTATACGTTTTTTGAATTTTGATAAAAGATCAAGAAAGTCAAATAACACCGAAATTAGTTTTGTATGAGAATACTGAAACTACAATAAAACTGAATTTATTGATTATAGTGAAAAAAACAAAACGTATAGACCTAGGTTTTGTACTGACTGACAAACAGTCAAAAATTGGTGAACATCGGTTAACATTTAAGAGGTGGAAATCGTTATCGCCTTTTGTATGAAAATATGAACCTACTCACATTCCTCTTAAATAACCTAACTTGACCTGTCAGTGCGTAAAAACTACATGTACGTACGTGTCTTAGGCCTTGGTGGTATTTCTAAGCAGCCAGCCACGGTCGTAGGTACCTATCTAACTCCGCATAATAGCTACGAGTGCGCGGGACAAGGACGGATTGTCATGCGAAATGAAAGACGAAATGGCTGCCGCGTGATAGCCACGTGGTCACTGGTGTGAAGGCTTCCATTTTAGTTCCTATAATACTGTTTACACAGGCTCGCTTCTGACCGGATCCGCTTACGTTCCGTGTTCTAGCGTGTAGAAGCATTAAGGTAAAATAGTCAAACCCGACCAACCTTGAAACGAAGTACATATTTATTATGTAGCTCAGGAAATACGTGATTTAAATTCATCATTAATTCCGGACACAGTATTTCCGTTAAGTTTTCGATTGTGTCGACACCAGTGGAACTCCGGCGCTGCCTAAAACCGTGCCCCGCACGCACGCTTCAACTTTCTGGAAATGTTAACTATAATTTAATGATACATTCTCGTTATAAGCATCTACCTGCGCCCGCGCAGACATCTATGTATATTGATTGCGGTGGACATCTCGTCTGTTCTTTAGATCATTGTAAATCTTATAACTATAACACCAAAGAAAAATATCATGTAGATGGTCATTAGCATTGCATGTTTGGACTTGCTCTGAATTTGTGTACAATAAAGATTATTATTATTATTTACTAGCTGTGCCCGCGACTTCGCCCGCGTGAAATAGTGTCTTTGGGTAGCATTTTTGTATTTCACGAAGAACATTAATTCAATAAACAAAAAATCGTGTAAATGTTATATCCGGATAGCTCTAATATTTTGTCTCTGTCTCTGGTCCCAAACTTATAAAACATTCACATAAGTTTCAAGCGTCTAGCTCTAAAAATTACGATACTTCCATACAAATTTTCATCCCCCCTTTCAACCCCTTACTACCCTTTTTTCGCATTGAAAATAGTCTTTCTCCTTTCTCAGGCTCTAGACTATCTGTGTACCAAATTTCATTTAAATCGGTTCAGTAGGTTTGGCGTGAAAGCGCGACAGACAGACAGAGTTACTTTCGCATTTATAATATTATAGTAAGTATGGATTATTAGTACTTTGTCGTTTTTCAAGTAAGTACTCAAAGGAAAGTTACAATCATCAATACATATAAAACAGTACCGTGACTCACTTATAGACAACGCACAGCCTAAACGGGTGGTCCTAGAGGTTTGAAATTTGGAGGAGACATTCCTCGAGTACCCTAGAGGTGCATAAGGAGGGATTTTCTGAAATTCCATCCATAAAGGGTTGAAAAGGGGTGATAAAGTCTGTATGGAAGCGCGGTGAAACTGTGGCGGGTCCTCTAGTAAACTCTAAGGGTAAATAGAGATGAATAAAAAGGAAGTTGGACGAGCCACCTAAACTGAAACTGAAAGATCGGTCGCTTGATAGATTCATTCCTTGACCTTTATAAAAGCTTGTAAAAGCCTAAATTGAATAAAGATAGTTTGACTTTGACTTTAGCTTGTTCGGTGCAACTGTCCAAATAGCTCCCCAAGGCATCATGCGGGACACGATTGGGGTCGCTTGGCAGCATGGTTTTGCCACTTGCCACGTATGCTGCTGCCGTATTAGTATATATATTTTTTTATTTTATTGGTATGGGAAAAAACAGCGTTTATAATACAAAATAAAATTATAGAATAGTTAATACATAGGCCAAAACAGTTTCCACTTAAAGATAGAATAAATTAGCTTGCTCAGGAAAGACAAATTATCGTCTAATTATTACATTACATTTGGTTCTTACAATTTAAACACAAAATATACTACAGATATGGTTACTGACGTTATTATTAATAAGTTAAGAGCTGCTACAGACTCCTTACGGCTAATCAGACGGTATATAATAATTCAGTTTAAGTATAGATATGAGTGTAAATATAAATTAATGATCATTCAGTGCAGAAATAAGTTGATTTGTGTGTGTGCTAAATAAATCTATATCAGAGTATGTTTTATTATACTTCGTGCATGCTCTGACTAAGAATGTATTTTTCGAATACTTCGTGCGACAGGATGGGATAGCAAATAATTCAGTAGAGCGAGTACGGAACTTAAGACACCTAAACGTGACTTTATTTAAAAGATATTGTGAATCTACCACATTGTTCAATAGTTTGTGTAGGAAAACCTGTTGCCTCTGCTCTCTACGTAACTGCAAAGTCTTCAAACTATTGCCATCAAAGTCGTTGAATTTGTATTTCATTATTTTGACAAACTTTACGGCCCTGCATCTTTACTTGAACGTGTGATAAGATTCCTCGCAGCTCGCGCGCAGACAGTCAAACTCCCTGAGTGATCTCCAAAACGACCTATCCTGTCCTGCTTTATAGACAGACTAGCTTTTCCCCCGCGACTTCGTTTCACTCTGTAATAATAAATAATTAAAAAATAACAAATTTATTTATTTAAACATTAATGGCACAAACGAAAGTACTCGTGACAGACTTATGACTCCTTTGCCAAAGCTTGACCTGCTTTTTAGAACAAAACAAAACGTGCAAAGTTGATAGGAATTATGAGTTTTGAGTTACTTGCACGAAATTAGTAAGTAGTAGTAGTTTTTCACGCTTCCTTGTACGTCTTCCATTAAGTATACTAATATAAAGGTAGGTATGTATACATAACCATAGCATGTTCTGTCCCCATATTAGCATAGCCGCCCACGCTGAGGTGCGGCGATAGACGACGCCATGCGCCATGGCTGGCGTGGCGCGCCCACCAACACAAACAAATATACACAAATATCGCTATAACCATCCATGTTTCCAGGGGAGGCGATGTCGAATACGTATTCGACATCGCCTAAGCGAAATCGTGTATGATTTACTATGCGGCCGCAAAATAGCAGAAGCAAAATAATCCATCCATCTTCTGTCGCGTAATCGCTTTCCATCAGGTGGGACTGTTGTCAAGCAAAACCAATTAGGAATTAAAAAAAAATTGTATGCCTCAAAGACAACACATGTACTGGTAGAGTGCAGGGTACGAAAGGTCGGACGGGCGCGGCGCACCATGCCCGTTTCTCCAACCCCGATTCCTCGGAGCTCGCGCCAGTCCGCGCGTAGTCGTCCAGGTGTAGACGTCTTTCTGATGAAATGATAATGATAAACTTTCCTATATTTGCGGCGCAGCTGACCTGTGACTTGACAAGTTCTATGTATAATACCTCATTTACGTGCAGCCACTGCTGCTCGCGCTACCAGAAATAATTCCCGCATACTGCTTTCGAAGGCAGTGGGTGTTTACATGCTGCTCCTGACTCACTGCGCGCCGCAACGCGAGTAGCAGCGGCAGGAGCAGGAGAAGTGACCCATTTACATCCTCGCGCTGCCCACTTCCATGCCCAGTTCCCTGCTCACTTCGGCTGCATGTAAATGAGGCGTAAAAACCTCAACTAAGTGCAGTATTAATCAAGTTTAAACAAAATGTCCGTTTTGCTATTAAAAACTTACCAAAACGCATTACTGAATTCATACAAAATATAAAAAAAAAGTTTTAATTTGATGAAAGATAGAAGCCAAGTAAATAAATTATTTAATATCAATTTAATCCATTAGAGTGCGGCGTTTATTCAATAGTACATTTCCGTTATTAAATATGTACGCTTATGGATGTTTCATTTAGGTACATTATTTCCTGGCACCTATGTAATTTAGTAAAATAAATAAGTAACCATTGCTTTAACAACGTAGTTTACGTTTTCATAGAAGTTTTCCGTCGGTACACAAAAATGGTTTAACTGAAAAGAATATCATTCCGCAATGCCTTATGAAACAATTATTTTAAAAGCCAGAGATTCTCTTACTTACGAATAACGCAGTTATAATGCAAGATAACTGTTACTAAAAAGCAAAAAAAAGTGTATTTGTTTAGTTTACAGTTCGATCCACTTGCCGACGGAAAACTTCTAGTCCTTGTTCATTAAATCCTTTTTTTAAGTATAGATGGAACCTAATATAATTAAACTTTACTTATTAAACATTATTCATTGAAACCACTGGCAAGAACATTGAATTTTTCAAAATTCCTTTTTCCGCACAAACTACAATACCTAAAGTATCGTTAATATATAAAATTTGAAAACCTTTAAAGTATTAAAATAAATCTTAGAAAAGGCAATTTCTAATTTAAAAGAACAAAAACGATACAAACTTACCAATCAGCAAATATATCTCAAAAACCAAGTTTCGCTACTCACCGAAAGATGGCGCTGGAAGCTCGATTACTGTCAATGATTTTAATTACCTCGAGGCAGTAGTTAAGTTGGCTAATGCTCCAGTTATCTTTTTACGGTAAGTATGCGAGGTTTAATCGTTTGAGTAAGTTATCATATAGAAATTGGCCTATTACCGAGTTAAGTGTTCTCAGCGCGTGCAAATGTTACGAATTATGTCAACTGATATTATTTGTAAAACATTGAGCTTTAAATACAAACAAGATACTTATTGGTTCGATGTTAGAGATTCTTTAAGGGGATAAGTTCGCTTTAGTGCTAATTTTATTTTCTATTAGCTTCTGCCCGTAACTGCGTTCGCGTGGAAGTTCCCATTTTTTTTGTTTTTAGGCCACCCACATATTAAAGCGAACAAAACAAAAAAAAGTATTCAAATCAGTTAAGCCATTTTTGAGTTTTAATGAGACTATCCAACGGCAATTGGTTTTTATATTTATTTATAAAAAAAATTACATGTAGGTAATGTTGAAATGCGTACCTACCGTAGAATTTTATTTGTAAATATTCTGTGAATAATGTTCCTTATTGGAATTTTGTATAAGCTTTGGCAAAACCTAAAGTATTCTATAATCTTAGCATTATAATTGACAATATGTACTACAAAAATATTTATTTGTAATACTATTTGCAATTTTATCTACACATCTCTGGAAACTAAATTGTCCATTAATTTCAAAAAATCTTAAGATAAAATGAAACAAACACTCGATAAGTAGGTTAGTACTAACCGCATATTATTATAAACTTTTTTTAGAATGATTTACTACACAATATTCTTTTAATGTAAAACTTAAACTTAAAATTTAAAACGCAAACGTAAAAAATATTTAAACCATTGAAATACAAAAATATGAGAAATAGTGTTCTGGATTTCAAAAGTTCAAAGAGAAACAGTAAAAAATAATTCATCTTTTAAGTATTTTCTCTCTCACGTTTGCACGTGTTTCCCCTCCTCTGAAAACTGGGTACAATGGCTTGTAATCAGAGGTCAAAGAGGGAAGTCGAGCGTGTGACGTCGCGCTG